>CM018079.1:10000000-12400000 GCA_008658365.1 Alca torda | reverse complement strand
TTGGAAAACTCTCACATGTTTTTGTGTGCCATGTTACAAGCTGACTATTTGGTCTTGATTGCTACACCTTTCTCTGCGTCACAGTCAAGGCTGTACTTACCTGGTAAAAGCTCCCTATTCTCTCCTTGTACGTAAAAGCACTGTCTTAGTAGCTGCCATGGAGATGGCCTCTTCTCTCCTCAAACTCGCAAGTGTTCTTTCAAGGGTATAATCTTGCTAAGAGAATCACGAGTATGAACAGACAGTTCCAGGCATATTCACTGTGATTATATTATTTGCAAATTCGCAGGGTCCGCTTTTTTTTTTTTTTTTTACATCCCTCCTTTTCATCATTCAAACTGCTCATTCTTTGCTGAATGAGCTACATTTTAGCACATCTAAAAATAATTTGCAGAATTTATGTTTTAGGAGGATGAATACTTACTGCAAGGTAATCCGTCACGGAAGCACTTACATATCTCAGTATATGACTCAGAAGGGGGTTCAAACAAACTCTCATAAACAAGATTTATCTTACCATTTAACTTTAATAAAGTTGTGCGTTGAATTGTACTGTCTGTAAGTCATACACAAAGCAAAGGGATACACATTAATCCTCAGTATTAAACCCCTGTTTTCATTCACTTAGTGTAAGAGACTTCTCACTTATTTTTAAAATGCTGCATTTACTCAGTTTCAGAATAGATTGGTTTTCACTGGTAACGAGAAATGCACGTCTCGTTTAATCCATTTTTTCCTACATTTTCTGCAACCTTCATCTATTAAGAAAATAAGAACTTCCACTATCTGTGTTCCCTTAACTTGAGTAATTTACAGAGTTGAACAGAGCATTCAAGGATACGTAAAGTGACTTTTGTTCGGCCTTGTGGTAAAAGGTAAAAATGACATTTTCACTGTATTGAAGTGTTTGAACTTATACTGTACTCTGTGAGCATATTCATAAGAAGAAATACTTCCAAAGCAGAAAAAATATGAACTCACATTGTTTCTCTTTTTCAACTATTTCATCTTTGCAATTTTAATTTTGAGCAATTTTTGCAATTCCTCTTTTGTGTAAACTTGATTTTGATCTTATCATGCCTTTGTGGCCTCCTGGGTATTATGTACTTCCCAAGCTTTAATTAAGAGATTTTCTTGAAGCTATACCCACCATATTTGATCTCTGCTTCAAAATGGAAAGCGATTGAGACCTCTTGAAGTTGTGCTAGCTATCAGGTGGAGAATGGAGCATGGTCTGTACATTGTGGCTGCTGGATAAACCCTCTGGAACTGAGCTTCTCTGCAATCAAGGGTGAGACCAATTAAGCCAGATGAATTCTTCTGCGAAATTACCTGCTGGTGAAGAAGGGAATGTGGGGAATGCGTTTAAGTAAATCCTCTTTAAAAGCAATGCCATGCAAATGCAAAGAAACCTGGGAAGCTTTCCTGCTTTAGAGGATGGGTTTACTTACTTCTGCAGGAGGTGATTTACAAGAGTTGGTTATACATACAAAAAGACTTCTAAAATTTATAGGAGTGAAACCAAAGGAGAAATATTAGATCTTTTCCTTGATGCTTAAATGATACCAATACTGGATTATAGCTAGTTTTTAAAGTGATTTACTTTGAGGGTGAATGATGGTTACATTGCACCACTTCTGTATGTAAATGCTTAGGACATGATGTTCCTTGGACTCCTCTCATCTGTCCTACTTTGCATATAAAATAATGTACAAAGAATATATAAAGTCCTTCCTATTCTTCTTTCTCCAGTTCTTCAAGCTGAACAGTGTTTTAGGGATCTTTAATACATTCGACAAGCCTTTTTTCAGATACAAAATACAGATATTTAGTCCTGCACAGTAGTACAGCTTCATACGGGCTTGTTACTTGCTCATTGGTAATACCTATGGAGAAGTCATAGCAAATGGAAAAGTGCTCCATACCTCCTTTATGCATAATCAGCTTATAAAGACACCGAAAGGTCAGTATTGTTTTCCTCCTGGGCAAAGCTGCTTACTAGGCAAATAAGATATTTTCGTTTTGCAAATCGAAACCTTTGAAAGTTTCACCACTGGCAATATTTCATCATACTTTGTACTGCTACTCTTTACTTTAAAATACAATTCAAGCCGACCTAAGGACCCTGAGACTGTTACCTTTGTGTCACCGCCTTCAGTGTGGTTGAATAGCCCAAAAGCCCAGGCTGTAAAGGCGTTATTGGGAAAAAGAGGCAGCCAAGGTGCTTTTTACTTTAGAACTAATATTTTTCAAGCATAAAATTTTGTGTCTCGCTATTTCTCTCCAAAAAAAAGTTGATACTTTGCAGAGAAAGACTACAACAAATTCGAGAGAGGGAGGTATTATTTCCACTAAAAAAGTTTAGTGAGTGATGCAATGGAGATTGTGGGGGACTGAGAAACCCTATTTTTCTGTGTAGTGAGTCTCAAATGCTCCCTTCCAGCTACAAAAGGAGCATATGTCTTCCCTTCAAGGCTTGTTTGTGAACTATTGCAAACACAGGAGGTTTTTTTGCTTGTGTTTTGTAGGACTCCTAGTGTTGATATGGTCCTGGCTGGTTCCTTCAACTTTTGTTGGGCAATTCATGTCTCAATTTGCAGGCGTTTTTAAGCTAATGAGAGAGAAATGAGAGTAAGATCATTCCCTGCTGAGAACTGGCTGAAATCTGCATCTTTCTCAATTTAGCTCTTGCTCGATGATGTAAATGTGCGCAAAGGATTATAGTTACAGTGACCTTGCAGTGTGGAAGTGAACAAAAGTAACTGAAATCCGTGATTGCTGTTAAAGTTTATCCTTTTGGAGTCTTCTCTCACTCCTTACTGTTGCTGTGCAAATGCTTCTTTCCCTTTAGGCCTATTCTCAATTTTTCTATTGTTGAAGCGAGTGCTGAAAACAACTGACGTCCAGTCCTAAACCGTAGCATCTTATTTAATAGACAGCGTTACCTACGGTTTCGTTCATAAGCTCTCTGTATCCAGCTCCCCTTCCCTCTGCTGTCATTTAACACCTTTTATCACCCTGGGAATCTCTGGGTAATGATTAATTGGAAGGATGAGCGGGGAGGTGTGGAGATGCCTCTTGCATGAGGCCGAAGCTTCTACCTCCCAGCTTGATGAGAAAATTCTGCTGGAGTCTGGTCCGCCAGCAGAGCAACTAGGTGGGGAGAGGCCTGCCAATAAAGGCAACGTACAAACTCGGCTCTAGGCCGAGAGCTTGACTTTAAAAATCCTATTTCCTGTTCACTGTATGCATTTTAGATGAGAGCCCATTAAATCACAGGCAGTCCTTTGCAGCGTCCGCATCTTTCACGACCGCGGTGCCTGAACACCGTGGTTATACTACCAGAGAGGGAAAGGTCTGGATTGTCAGCTGATAAATGTGACGTGTCCTTTAATTTAATTAAGCAATGAAAGTATTTGTGGGTTGGCTTAGATGGGAATTCATGTGGGTAAAAATGAGAGAGTCTTTCATTTCCTTTGCAATGATACTTTGAAGCAGAATATCTTTTGTTCATAGGTTTTCCTTTTAACGAATTACTCCGTGCTGCTTGAACTTGCATTCATTTTGTGCTTTTGACCAATGTGAGGTTTTAAAACCATTTCTGCCCTAAAGCAAGAAAATGTTTTCGTTCTATTCAAGAAAGCCTGTTAACAATGAAGTATCAACAGAGTTGTTTATTCTTTCAATGATAGATTATTTTATTTTTTTTTTTTACTTCAGTATCTATGCTCATCCAGTTTAAAATGTAAAGCTGCTTATCACGCAAGTCATGGAATTCTTTAGGATTGAAAAAAAAGGGAAACATGTCAAATAACAGAGCAACACTTCCCAAGTGCTTATCTGGCAGACTAGAGAACCCTGATATTTCACTTGAATCAACTGTTTAAATGAGCAGTTTAATGACAGTCATTATTTGCGCAAGATTTGCTTATGTAGCAACTAGAGTATTTATACAAAGAATAGAAGCTTGATGAAACAGAGTTAAGAAATGCATGCAAGCAGAATTAGATCTGTGCCAAACCATCTTGTTTCACATTTTTTACATTAGAAGATGAACTCTTCTTCCATAAATGGAGAAGTTTGTATCGCTTAATAGGGGACAAGTTAAGAAGGGTCCCTCTGAATTTTAATTGCGTTGATTACACTCTAGGAAAAATCTGAAGCCTTCTGCTGTTTAGTCCATCTGAATATGTTTCAAGAATCTAATTTTCTCTGGCGTGCAGGTTTCTATTTGCAGGGAAAAAAAAAAAAAAAAAACCCTTAAATTCTCCAGGAACTGTCTTTCTACTTGCTGAAGAGCACTTAGTAGCTGTGCTTTCAGAGTCACAACTTTCCTTATTAACATGGGATACGATTCGTCTTATCTACAATGTCTGCAATATATATGCTTACATCTAATGGGGATAAATCATCTGACTTGGTTTAGGTGTATCTCACTCAGGGTGAGATGTGTAGTCCATTGGAGTGCCTACTAATCTCTGTGGAGTACGATGAGATCCTAGAGAAAGCATCTCAGGTCTATACTTTTGCAATGTAGATGTCTACTTCCGATCTGGCAAATCCTCCCATGTGGGCACCACTAATGGGAAAAATTTTCTATGACCTTTAGGCACTTTTAGATTAAAAATTACCTATGGACGTAACTTTCAGTTATACTTTTACACAGCCTATGTGTTTTTAGGAATTTGGTCCTGGTTAGATGTATCATTTAGTCTAGCTCATACTTTTTTTTTAAAATCACTGCCACTTTGAGGGCAGAAGGAAAGATTAGGTACTGAGTGAATAATGTGCAAATTCTTGCCCCTAAGTGTTATCCCAGAGAGTGGCTCTGAACTGTTCCATTTGTGGAGCCACTTACATTCGTTTGTTGAAGACATTGGTGATGTTTTTCTGCTCTCATTAAGGGTGACAGTATGCATAAATAAGTTTTTTCACTCAACATAAATTGATCTCTGAGCAATCTCTTGAGAGACGTATTCCTGTGTCTTGTTTGTCACTTGGTCCTTTTAGTTGTGATGGTGTGCAGAATATGAAAAAGAAATAATATAGAATTGAATGTGTGGTAGGAAACGGTGCAGTGTTTTCTCACGAGAATTGGTCAATATATATGCCTTTAGGAGAATAGTTTCTAAAAAGTTTGTGTTTGACTATTCTTGTGTTCACTTTACCTATGTATTCTGGTAAGTACATTTGTCCAGAAAAATGCTTGCAAAATTGCTGGATTGGTTATGCAAAATAGCTATAGAAAGATATCCAGAAGTAATGCCATGTGATCTGTACATAATTCTAGACTGTAGAATATGAGTTGTCTGCAACGAAGTGCTTAGAAATGTATTTATAGACCAAGAATTATATACTAACATTTTTTCAGCAATGATTTTTAATACAAATAAATTCAATGACAAGTGTGGTGTATTCATGGGCAACTGAAGAATTACATTGAACAAATTGCTTTCCATAAACTGTTTCCCTACTCTAGCTATAAACAAGACAAATATTAAAATATCTTTTACAGAATACAAATAGACATTTAAATTAATGTCAACAGTCTAATCTGGAAGAGAATGTGGGCCATACAGTAAATTATCATTAATGCTAATTACATCTATGTTTGTAAAAGTCTTGGATTTTACATGCAAGGCCATTTTAGTAAAGAACAGTGAAGAATATTTAATTCCTGGGAAACATAATATAGATAGATGTACATATTTGCACATAGGAGTTTAGTTTATTGCAACAAAATAGGTAACGTAGATATATCTCTATCACACAACGTAGACACTCTACTGAGACTCATGCTTACACATCCTCTTACAGATACAGCTCTGTTAGCTAAGGCAGGAAGGCCTTCAGCTACTTCTCTCTTTCCCCCTCTTGTCGCTCACCCGTGAGGTTTTTGCTGGATGTGGTGCTTCACAAGCTTTTTCTATTGAAAGAACAGGGTAGAGTAACCTAATAAATTATCCAGTGTGCTTTACAAACCCAGCTTTGATTGAAGGGACACCGTTGGCAAGGCTGCGTGACATGGTACTGGGAGCGTTTCAGGGGTCATGGTTCTATCAGTCACATCCAGAAGGGGATGTGCACTCCGGCCCTGGCATAGCTCCAGCACCTGGGGTAATACATCTGCGTCTGCATGGTGCTACTTGAGATCGTGGCTCCTTTGGGGGTGCCGGGCTGATTGGCCCTGTATGCGCTGCTACGCTAACAGCGTCATTTTCTGCGTCCCAATTTAATACTCAGCAACGCGCCGCACGGTGCTGTGCAACACAAGACTGCTGAGGAATGGTGTGGGGATGGCCAGGCGGTGCCGTGTTGCACTGTAAAGATGTTGATTTGTGAAAGAGAATCAGACAGAAGCAGGCAAAGCACAAAAAAATGTAGTGCGTCTTTAGCCCACGCACCTTTTCCTATGTAGGTCTCAGCAGGATGTAGAGACTTATTCCAAGCAGGCAAAACTACTATGTATTGACTAGGAAAAACATGGGTTGTGTTACTGATGGAGAGTCATAGCAGCTTTCAGAGAGCTGTTCCACCATTGGTAATTATGGTATAAAGCAGTCAACAAATGCAATCATACATACTGAGGGGTTTTATGATAACTATTCACAATTTGTTTTTAAAGTATTATTAACGTGACCTACCCTTGATTTATGTTCGTTTTACAGAACAAACAACACGTGAATTTGCAACAGTACGAATCTCTGCCACAAATATGCCTGTGATGTTCTCCAGAATCTTTTGTTACAAATCACGATTTGGTTGAAAATCAAATTAGGCAGTGAGCTCGCATGGAATTCTGTTGCTCTGGTTTGTAACCCTACAAAGGAAATAGATCAGTGGCATTCCGGTTTAGTTTCACCGCCAGATCAATTATGAAAATGTTGCTGTGTCAGTGAAGCTGCTTTGACTCAAGGCCACATACTTATCCTCCCACACTAGTAAGTCTGATACAGATGATGAACACGAATAAAGGATCTCTAGTTTCAGGGGGCTGTTGTGCTCCAGGATTGTTCGTCTTCAAATTCTGTCTCAGCCATCAAAGTGTTTGAACATCGGGTTATTTTGCGAGATTATTTTTGTGTGAGATCCAGCATCTAAGTTTTTCTTTAAAATACATTCATATTTTCAGAAAAGAGCTTTCCCATGATCTAATTCTAAAGAAACCCACTTGTAAGGATTGAATTTAGGCACGTTTTCAGAGATTTCCACAACCATGAAGTGCAATTTGCCACAGCTTTTATATTATGACAATATTTGCATCTAAGGAAAATCTTAATTTTTAAGGTATAAAAACAGAATAAAAAGTGTTGGGTGGAAGGAAGAAGGATTTATCCAGCCTGGTTTGAGACATCAGCTGTAATAGGTAACTGCTCCCTTTTGTTATTCCTCTTCCTTCAGTATAAAAAACAACACATGGTTTTGCAGCTTGTCTCTTTCTTAGAGAAAAGTGAACTATGGCTTCTTCAGAGCTGGATTGCTCTGATATTATTGGATAGAATCAAGTGATTGGGATATAGGGAATCCACCTTTTGACATATGTGATGTTTTATAGCATCCTCTGCTCAGGTTTGAACAACAGCCTAATAAATCACAGTGGTATCTGGAGAGAACAAAAGATCTTAGACAAAAGTAGAACTTAATAAATACATGCTGGCTTAGACTAAAGCTGATTTAAGTGTTTTTACTGAAATGATCGCCTAGTTCAAGACATTTCTGGTAGTAAAAAAACAACCAAAAAAAAGCTTTTTATGAAAAATGAAGTGCAGTGAACAAAACAGTATATTCTAAAAGTAATCTCTGTGTTTTCTCTCTGCCAAAAATCTGTTTAAATCCTTTGAAAGTACGAAAGGACTACCTAAGGATATTCCCTGATGGCTTTAGTAGTGTCCGACCTCTTCAAACTCATGATGAGCTGGAGAAATTGAGAAGCTGAATCCATAGGATTAGTGTGTCTGGAAAAGGAGCAAAAAAAGGTAGAACAATGGAAGTTCATTAAAGTTAAAAGATAGTTTTGTTTTCTGGATTCAGTCTGAGCTTGAAAGGAGTTTGTGAGCTTCAAAATCCTGTAGAGATTTGACAGCTCAGAATGCAGTAAGCTAAATTTGTAGTAAAAATTATTTCTTTTGGCAGTAACACTGATCTATGAATATTAATGATTCAACTTAGCATACATCAGAATTCTGTGGATGGCATCCGCAGGAACTCTGTAGAGGCTCTTCTCTGTCTCACCATCCATGAAACGTAATTCTGTTTCAAGGGAGGAAAAACATAACAAAGCCTCTTTTACTTGTCTATGAATCACTTGACTCACGGTTGGCTTTCAGCTGTATAATGTTCCTCCTAACCTGTTGGGAGCCGAGACGCAGTTCCGTGTAAGCCCCATAGCTGGCATTCACAATCAATAGGCTTGATATGTGCTGCCGTTATGTCTTCTTGAGTGGACACAAGAGAAAAACTGCTCACTGCCAAACACCTGATTTCTCTACATTCACACCAAAGGAATTTCTGCTGCTAACATATGCAAGGGCCATAGTATCAACATCTTCGTTAAACTTTTAGTACTATGAGGAGCCAGGAATAAAATTAAGGTTCTGGTTATGCTCCAAAACATGTAATAATCTTTGATCTTCCCAAGGACAAGCAATGAGTGCAGTGAGCACAGAGCAAATGAGAGGTAGAGAGGTTCTCAAATAGACACGCTCATTTGGCAGCTAATTGTGGGATTGTCCAGTGTGCCATTGCTACTGGCAAGGGTAATGCAGAGCTCTGCGTGGTCAGGATCCTGGATGGATCCTAGGAGCAGCTGCTATTTTAAAGAAACAAATTTGATGGCAGAATAAATAGTGTGTGGGAGCAATGACAGCTGGCAGCTCCACAAGGGCAAGGGCAGGTGAGTTGGGTGCTGATGGTGACAGCCAGGCAGGTGAGGGCCAAGTACCACGTTGACAAGGAACCTGAATTTGTCAGTACTGTCATGGTCACGGTCAGGCTCAGAGATGGTGACTGGGATCAGCCCCAGCTCAACAACTGCCCAGCAAGTCTGTGGTGATGGGGGTATGTCCCAGGTCAAGCCAGAAAGTCAAGTCAGTGGACAGAGTGATCAACTTCACTCATAAGAGAGCAGTGAAATATTTATTAATATAAAATGGTGATTTAACAGTTATTAGTGAATGCGACAGTGGTTTACGAGATTTGATGGAGGGGTACACTTGATTATTTACTGCATAGGGGACAGGGTCAGACAGAACTGTCAGGGAGACCCTCCCATTGAGTCACAAGGTTCAGAAAGGGCCCCCTTGCTTTCTAAACTCCTTCTCAGAGAGGAGTCTAGGTGCGGCTGGATCCAATCCTAGTCCCAGACTTGGTCAACAGTTTACGTATAAAGGATTATATATGCGCAATCAATCCTTTATATCACTTAGCTAAGATTTCAAAGTTTAGTATGCTATTAGTCACTTACCGAGAATTTGTTGCAGGAAGGAATCTCTCAACCTTGGGGAGCAGAACCTTAAGTGAGCATCCCCACTCAAGGGGAGATCCTGGTGTGCAGCCCTCTGCCGTGCAGGAGAGCTCAAAGGGCTCTTGGGCTGTCCACTATTTATAGCCTAAGATAATTGACCTACGGTCATATTCGCATGGGAACAAAACATCTAGGTCCCCACTCCAGACAGTGTTTTTGACTGTGTTGCCAGCCATCCCCCAAAGTCCAGGTGCAACTCATCACAACTCCCACTGATGGTTATGGCTTGAGCAGGAGCTGGGAGAGCTCACTGCCACAGTGAGGGGCAGGGTTAAGGAGGTGTGAGACCAGGTGCTGGTAGGGGTGAAGGGCAAGACATTCAGCTTGAAAGCTGCTCCCAAGGGGAGGAGAGGGGAGCTCCTTCCAGCTCCTCCTTCACACCAGATCTTAGCAGGGAGCTGGCACTGAGTGTAGGGAGCTAAACTCCTGCAGAGGCAATAGGACCTGGCATCATAATGGTTAAACAAACATGAAAATATATTACACCCATTAGGTTGGATGCCTAAGAGATAATATTCCCAAGTTGTGCCAACTTGTTGATATAGAAGACAATCTTTACCTCATCTCACAACAGAACAGCCTTTGATTCTGTGTGCATGCGTGTACATATATATATAAAAACAGGCACATATGGGATATCCTGAAAAGTGTACGTGTTTGGATACATATTTATGTTGTTTGTGGCCATATGTTAAAATGTGTTACTAGTCTTTAGGCTAAATATCAAACCATATGTTTTCTGTTTTTTTAAATTTGATTTTATTTTGGTAGATCCCAAAAAGCGTGAGGAGGGCTCTACAAGAAATAGCCAAAGTGAGAGTAAAATAGCGTTACTGAGGTGCAAGACTGGTAATGTAGGAAAAATTAATGCACAAAAGAAATATCTGATAGCACAGTGCAGGTAGTTACAGCAATATCTATTGCAAATCATAGCTAGCTAATGATCTGATCCTGTTTCCTAATTCAGACAGGTGTCTTTCCAAACCTCTTATCACCCTGAAATGCCTGCTGATCTCTCTGTCTGATCTTAATCAATATTCAGTAATGAGTCATATGCATTAGTCGTGTAGGTATGCATTAAATGTGGTTACAAACAAACAGGTTGTATGCAATACAGGGATTAATGTATGGATAGGCAGAACTTTGATGTTGGAGCAATTCCTTGCCTTGGAAAAGGGACATTGTTCCCTGTAATGAGTTACCAACCTGTTAAAGGCTTAGGCAGTCCTGGGAACAGTCATTAACAATCTGTCTGGGCAGGGTGACAGTTTGGAGGAGGCCCAGGAAATATTAGCATATCCAAAGCAAGCAATAGTGCGCTGTTGCTTGAGGAAAGGGAAGCTCCAACTCTTCCTAACTGGATTACTCTGTGGTGGAGAGAAGGTGGGAACACATCTGGTGTTTGCACCTGAGGAGTCTCAAAGGGGCATATATATATGGTAAATAAAAGACAAAAGGTCTGTCTAGCCCCGAAACCCTCTCTGTGAAGGTTTTATGACAAAGCTGAGAGTTGTATGCCAGCTTATTAGAGCCAATTGATGTGCAAAGTAGACAGAGATGACTGTTCTACCTTCTCTGAAAACTCAGACGATGGGAGTGGGTTTTTGGTGGGGTGTGGGGGCACAGGGCCAGAGAAGGGATGGAGAGAGACCCAGAAGATAACAACATTCACATTGCAAGGCTTAAGAACTGTTAATGCAGGAATCTGGAAGGTAAAAGTAGTGACTTCCCGTGGTGCATGAAGTGAGATATGTAGGAGTGTGCCTGAACCTCAGGAATCCAGAGAGTTTGGGGCAGCAATAGTAGAGGGAAAAAGCAATTTAAAATAAGTAAAACTTTTGTATTTATCTGGTCTCATGGTGGTTTTGCTCTGCCAGTCTCAGTTATAAAATCAAGGGCTAAGGAGGATATTTGAGCTGAGAACATCCTGTTATGAAATTTAATAAGTACTGCTAGTACTATTTCATCCAGAAATGCTTCCACTTACTGTGAAGGAATTACATTCTCTGCCCTCTCTCTCTCTTTCCAACAAAGATCAGAGTAGTCTGCCCACATTTTTGTTAAGGCATCTTAATGTGTGAGCTACAGTTGGGAATTGCACCTTAATGTGATTTTAATTTGTGTTAACATAACTGAAAGGGTTTGGCAACCCTCAGCAGCTGAGCATCATAAGAATGAAAGGGGTACATTATGGGATTATTCCAACACCTTTATTTTATTTACATTTTTTCCATTTCCTGTTTTCTTAAGCAATATCCAAAACTCTCATAAAAGTCTGAAGATAGTAACTATTTGGATGCCGAGAAAAAATTTTTATCCCTTTTTATCACAAGGATATAAAGCATAATGTTTTAATCGCAGGCAAGAAGAGCGTAGCTGGAAGCACCAGCCAGCATAGTGCTGTCAGAACTATTTCTGTCTCTAAACGGTTGGCTTTGAGCAGAACACCAAAGATGACAAAACTCAGGAATCGTTTTAGGGAGCTGCTGATTCTGAAAGTAAGATACCAAACATCTGTTTCTGGCTTGTTAGCTTACAAGTTGCCTTGATGTGGGGAGAAAGACGTGTGCATGTTATATTTTTCCCTACAGCTTTAGCATACGGTTTTATTGAGTCTCCTTTTTTTATGCCTGGTATCTCTTCATACACAAAGCTGTCTTGGAAACCTGATGTTTCCTATCTAGATCTGCTGTCTAACTGAGAGTGTAGTCCAGTATCTAAGTGCTGCTTTCGCCCGCTCATCACCCTGCAGTCAGAGAGGACACTCCTCCAGCACTCCTTTTGCCTTTCCCAAAATTTACTGGCAAGGAGTCCTAGGTCAGTTTATTGTGGGACAAAGAACCGTGATATATGTCCTCCAAAGTCCAAGTTAACACATGTTAGCTGAGAGAGATCGTCCTTGAGGAATCTCTCAGTGAAGACACCCAGGCTCTGCCTGGCCTGCAGGCCTCGAGGCAGGCCCAGGCCCAGGCCCAGACCCCTGGAGGGACCCCCAGGCCCGTCCAGATGCATCCATGCTGCACCGCAGATGGCAGCTGTAGGCCAGGCCTGATTCACAGACCTGTGCAGGGTTGTCTTGGGAGGCTTTTTTAATACTTCTGTGTCACACCCGGCCGTTCAGTGGGGAACCCGATCACCTTCCAAACCGCCTGACGCAGACACCCGACCTGTGGAGGTGCTGCCATCTCCCCGTCATTTGCATTGCCACTTGCTGTAAGAGTAAGAGAGAAAACTGGAAGTTCCAGTAAGCATGGATAGGAAGAAAGAGTAAATCAAGTCTGTGAGGCCAGCTGCCTAAATTATTGCTACCCAATGTCCACTGGACATGTATGAATTGTGAAGGATATCACCCTCATCCTTCAGGCCTTTAGCGATCGTGAGGGGTCCAGCTGCTGGAGCCAAATTGCCTGGTAATGTTTTGAACTCCCGTGTCCTTTTAGCACAACAAAGCACCTTCTCCTTTCAGTGTGCCCAAGGTACTAATGGAGGGTGCTGGCCCTCGTGCTTGGCAATTTTTTGTTCCCTCATCCCATTCAACCAAGTCCCATTGCCCTTCTGTTTCTCCTTCACTTTCTCTCAGCATGTTCAAGGGGTGACCCTTCTCTCATTAGAGAGGCCTCTCCCCCTGAATGTCGGATGTGGTAGGGAGGTTTTCTTACTCAAATAACTAGAGAGGGAGAAAAATAACAGTCTTCTGTTGGAGCTCAGACTGGGGTGCTTCCTATTAGACTAAATCTCCTAGACATCCTTACAAATACACAAGCTACTGAATATCTAACACGTGTGCCCGTGTCCTTAATCTCTGAATGTGGTTCACAGTTTTAGAAAAGTCTCAATTTGCTTATTGTCAAAGGAGTAAACCTGCTTTTGCTCCTGAGCAGGAAATGTGATCAGAATAAAGAAAATGGTGTTACAGAAAGCAAACCTTGCTCTTTCTTTTCTTCACAGGACAACTTTCCCTAGCCTCTGCCTGTTTGAATGCCTGTAACTCATTTAAAGGAGCAAGAAACACCAGCCCTCCACTAATAAAATGAAGCCTTATGTAAGGGTAAGTTTTTCAGCTTACTTCAAAGGATATCCACTGCATTTGTGGAGGTTGCTTATTTTCTGTGGGGGACGATATTGTCCCTTAATTAGGCTTTTCAAATGTAAATTCCTGGCAATGAAACATTTTAAGGATAAAAGCGTTTGTTTGTGGCATAATGCCTCAAAGTGTCAACAAATCTGAGTCTGTAATCTCCATATGTTTTGATTACTTGCTATCAGAAGCAGCTTCTTGCAAAGCAAAACTTTTTTGGTTTTTTTTTCTTTTCCTTTTTTTTATTTTCTTTTTTAACACTGTGGCTGTATCTACTCTAAACTTACACCTGGTGCCAGTACTCTCTTGCAACCGACATATGACTGTTTGAGTGGTGAACAAAACCACTTTGACAGATGGGCATAAATTCAGGGATGCCAAACAACCAGTGCCTGCACTAACTTTGAATGCTAACAGGCCATTCATACCCAGTAGTGTCAGAACAACAGCCTATTCACAGCGCCAGGTCATTAGGAGAGGAGGGGGAGAGAAGAACACGTAGTCAAATTAATAAGCCTGAAGATTACATTGTTGTTTTAACGCTATAAAAATAGATAATAGGTTAGAATAAATTGTCTAAATATCTTAATCTAGAGAACTAATTTATATAATGCATGGAACGAAGTCATACATCTTCAGTGTAAGCAGCTGCTGAAAACTTTGAAAGAAATCCAGAAGCGATTCTTTGTCCAGCATTTCACAAATAGCTTGTTTGGCTGCAGCAGTAAGGTTTTGTAGCTCACTCGAGTCATCTTCAAAAGCCACCCTCAATATGGGACCGTTCCTAGTGATCAGCTATTTGCGCAAACAGACCCTGGCCATTTTTTTAGAAGAGGAAACAGACCGTCCAGTCCTCCTCAGTTGCTTTCTAGGGTGGCCTGTGCAATGAACCAGGTATGCAGCAGCAGTGTTCTGCAGCTGCTGCGTTAGTTCCACATCACTTTTCAAAGAAAGATTTTGAAATGAAAGAAATTACACAGAAGATAAGTTGCTAAGTTGAAAGGATCAGTTCAGCTGGCTCAAATTCATGTACGCAGTTCTTCTGGGGATACAGGCTTGCAGTTTGTGAATAAACAGTACCCCCTGCTTCAGTGAACTAGACACTACTGGCTTTTGTATGCTGGACTCTGCAAGGATTTGTTTCTTATTTTTTTTCAAGGAAAGCCAGAGACCTTGAGGGACGACAGTGTCCATCCTCCTATTTTTTAATAATTCCTTTCCGTGCAGAGGTATCAAACCTCTTGGTAGGGGCTTTGGGTAAGGTAGCTTAACTCAGGGGAAAAAATTTGGAAGGGAAAAAACCTTTATCATCTAGGGTATTTTTAATGTGTCCAGAATTGCACATTAGTCTTTGTGCTTGGTGTTTTCTCTTGGCTAGCTTCAGGCTTTCAAAAACATTTAGTGAAAAGGAAACACTAGGCTCAGGGGCTTAGATGGAATTTAGGACGTCTGAATAGCTCTCAGAGTGTATAAAATAAGCTGGCATTTATCTGGACTAAGGTTGTTGACTCTTTAGGGGCACGATTGTTTAGGATTTAATTTACAGTTTTGGCTACATGGCACAGATTTCATTTAACTTTCCTTTCAGGCACATATTGAAATTTGTTTATGACTGAGATTTTTCCAACCCAGCTGTAGGTTTGTTACCAGGGCGAAAGGGGTGAATGACACTTCCTGGCCTTCTACAGCTCTAAATTTAGAATTTTTTAATGATGACCTCCTGTTGTGGCTCCTTCCTCCAAGTTCCCTGTTATATTTTTTCCATGCACATGTTTTTTCAATTTGGAAGTGTATACTTCAGATTAAGGAAAGGAGCAGAAAAAGAAATTCCCTTTCTGAAAGAGAAAACATTTTTGAGATATTGCTCCATTTTTAATATCCACCTTAATCTATATGTGGTGGTTTTGTCCACACAGACTTGACAAGTGGAAACAACACTTGATTTAAAAGTTGCTATGGAAAAAGAATGGAACTAAAATGTCACTAGAACTTTGTTTTTTGGGAACACAGTGCCAGTTCTGGTCATAGTCACAACTGATTTAACAGGCCTGAGTGGATGGAGAGTTTGCCTCATTTGGAAACTGGAGAGCTCGGATTCATTATTACATTCTGTTAAGAGAGTGAAACTTTTTCTAAAATTTGTATCTATATTATAAAATCGTTGACATCTGAGAAATGTGTACGTATAGAAACATGTACATTCCTGTAAGAATAGATAAATGTTCCCTGTTTTTTCTGGGCCCTGGTCTGACAAATACTTATTTCTATGTATGTAAACATATAATACTTTCAGGAGAGCAACTGACACAGCCTAGAGAGCTCTTGTAAGCACAGATGAGCTATACACGTCTTGTCCTGCAAAATAGCTTTTTGCAGTTCTGATCCGTTTCTGTTTTGTGGGGGAAAGGCAGGAAACACAGGCACATGAGTGCTGCAGAGAAGTGGCATGTGCCCCATTCCTGTCCTGTGGCTTGTGACAGGGGCAGGAAGGATGATGTGTTTGCGGCTGGTGTACTTTCCAGCCGCACACAAATGTAGGATGTCCTGCTCATTTCAGGACAAGGCGTAGAACATGAGATGCTGCTTTCTGCTTGCAGCCCTGACAGGCGAACCCCACACTGGATTTTCCCTATGCACGTAACATATATTCTGGCCGTGGCTCATGGGAATTGCAGATGGACCTTAAGGTTGGGTTGAATCCTGGAAATCATATGTGACCTGATCAACTGAGGACAACTGTTCCTCAATTTTTAGTCTTTAAGGTTTAATCTACCCTTGGGGCAGGTGGCAGCCACATTTGAGACACCTGTGGGATGTGCTAAGACCCAGCACCATAGCTAGCTTGCTTTTGAGGTTTTTTCATATGTATGTATGTGCTCTTTAAAGGCTGTTTATTTTCAAAAATCAATATTTTGAAAGACAGAGGAAATCCTGTTAAATATTGACTTTCTCTTTAAATGCCAGATGTTGTGAACTTTCCATCTGTTGATCACTTTCTAGACAGATGCCTGAAATAAGATATTAGCCCTTCCTACCTCTAAAATAGCCCTGCTGCTTCTACCATCTTTCTTCCCACTCTTCACATCAATCTCTGAACTTCTGTTCTCCTACAGGTATACAGAAATATATGCTTAATTTCTATTCTTTCTACTGTTTTACTAAAAGTCTTGCATTTTATTTACCCTTTCCCGGTCTTCTCAGACGTAGAGCTGGTATGTTTGAGACATTAACAGAGATTTAAACTTCTGCCCCCAACGAACTAATGGATATGGAAGAACCTATGAAACTGTGGATGAGGCACCCACATTTTTGCTCTGATCTGTTATTTTTGGTGGCTCTATTATGATCTCTGAACTGCAGGAGATCGGCTGCAAACTGAATGCTTGCGCAGTACTGATGGCAACATTTCAGGAACTAAACAGCCTCAGAAATGTAATGGTGTGGATATTCATCTCCTCGCTCTGCTGCTCTTGGTGCTGATCTGTCGCAGGGAGTGAAGGATGGGGTTTTTTCCCTTATACGGTCAGGAACGAGAAGGAAAGCCCTGGGATCAGAGCAGAGGGGACCATGTTGTGATCTGCAAAGTCACATCAAGGCTGGCGCAGGGCGAGACGTTTTCAAACAATTTTCAGTCTCAGCTTTGTCCATCTGGTGTATCGCCTACCCCTGCAACACAGGAGATAGCAGCATCCGCGGGACGAAGTGAAGGATTATCATTACGTGACTCTAAAGCATTTAAGTCTTAGTGTAGCCTGACCGGGGCAGAAGGCTGTGGTCTGGCTTAGGTAATTTTGTTCTATGCCCAGCAGTGTGCCAAGGCAGACCTGTTTCAGAAGGCATTTGGACGTATTAATAACATCTGAGCAGGGAAGTCACCCAGAGAGACTCTACACAAAACCAGCCCTTTTTATGCAGAGGTGATTCGAGTTCTCACCTGGGGGGGATCTGAGCTCCTCCCTTGTCTGGAGCGATTTGGGTGTCACGCCATTCCTGGCCACTAGCTTAGAGCTTGCTAAATGGCTCCTGGTGAAATGGTTACTCTTTCACATAAATAACTAAATATTTGGTGGATTAAGGACAGGACACTTTACATAAATCTCATATTTACGATGTATCTGAATGAGAAGAGTCATCTGAAGAGTCTGATCTTTCTACCAAGAGATATACGTTTTCTCTGCAGTGTAGAACAAGATCTTTTGCACTTTAGAGCAGTGAAGCTTAATTCATCCCTGTCCTTACCTCTTTTTGTGTGTGTATTTCCATCCTAATTTCCATGGTATTGTTTAAATGGGTATTTTCTAGCTCAGCGTGCTGGCCTCTCTGAAACTCAATCTTAACTACAACTTCTTAGTGCTACATGGACAATCAAAATTGTAATGTTGACAAGGCAGCTGTATCGTTAAAATTAGGAACATGTTTAGCACATAATTCCTGACTGTAGCTCTAGCTCTGAGTCATTCAGACCTGTATCTAAAAGGCAATTAGAAGTTTTAAAGGACTTTTAAATATCTTTTCAAACTGTGGCTTCAGATTGTTTGAAAATGTTAATGTGCAGACAGATTGGGAGATGATAAAATAGTATTTACAAAATGTTGAAATGGCATTAGAAAAGACCAAATAGCCTGGTAACAAGATACAGAGAAGCTATAGGGTGAGCACCAAGTTCAGATTTTTATTGGCCAGAACGTTGCAGTGTGTTTAAAAGTTGTGCTGTGCTTTTGGCCTCCGTGAGACCGTTCAGCTTTCAGCAGGTCCTGCAGGGAATGCACTGTGTCTGGGTCCAGAGACAAAAATCCTCTGTGCTTTCCAAACAAGCCACAAGGGCGGGTTCCAGCACAGCTCACGCTGACCCAGTTTGACCAGGGTTAGAGTTTGCTGGGTCAGACCAGGCTGCAGAGACTGGCCAGAATCGTAGCTCAGTCGCTTCGCTGTAGCCAGGTACTGTTAACGCTAAACTTTGTATGAAGTCAGACACCATCTGTGTTGTAACCTCGCCCGATGACTCCATTTTAGTTGTTGATGCCCAAAAAAACTGAGGAAAATCCATGCGTGATTTGGAAAACAGGGGGGATATTTGGACTATGAAGAAGTAGTGGGGGGAAAAAGATTATTCCGTTTCACAGACGATAACGTTAGATCTGATTATTGCTCTGCTACAAAACCCGTTCTTGAAAATTCATTGTGAAAGAATGTGGGTCTGCATTTAGCAGCACACTGCTGGGGATGCCCTCCAGGCTCTGACTCAGGTGCCAGACAGGGAGCTACAGGGAATTTTGTCCCAATAAAACTTAGTTGAAATCAGAAGAAACCAGTAAAACTTGCCAGAACGCTGGTCAGGGATGTGAAATTTTTTTGTGACCGCATGCTTTTGGAATTGTGGTGCATTTCAGCTGCAGATGTGCTCCTGGAATCGAGTTTTAGCATGTTCTGGTTTAATTCCAGTGTTAGTGATAGGGTATTTTTGAGTGAGTTGGCGCTGCGTGCTCTGTGGCTTCAAATCATTATACCTTCTGCTGTTATTTTGCTCCTACCAAGCGAGTGACAGCCATTTGCAAAAAGGAATACATTTAGCTCTGTAAACACTACTGTGAAGGAAAATAAATCTGTTGATTATATTGAGCCTAGCTTTTAAAAAATGTATAAAAACATTAAGTGCATGTGCCACTTATGTTCATAGCAGTCCATATATATGCACATGTTATACATCCAAGACATTTTCATATATGGACATAGTTCATATGTGCCCCAGCAACCAGTGATATCCCAAATGTTTATTTAAATGCCCATTGATTATGTTGTTTGAATTTTTGTTTACTACTGAGAATGCCCTATAGTGTGCATAGCTTTGAAAGCTGTTCGGTGCTGTGCAGCGTTCTGTGGAGATACTGAAGGATACCCTAAGGAGGGGTGTAGTCTCCATCCAGAATTCTGCAGGAGTGATCTTTTGCCGATGGGATCGAGGGAGGGTGAACTGAATTAGTCACAGTTTCATACCACCCAGGGTAGGTTTCTCCTAGTGCCCAGTAATCCTGATTGCTGCCAGGAAATACCCAGATCCAGCCCTGGTGATCTGTCTGCTCCAAAGAAACTTAACGACAAAGCTCCAGTGGCTTATATTCTGGGAAGCTTTAGTGTGGAAAATACATCTGAGGCAGGACTGAGCCGTATGACTTTGGCTCAATTTTGGCAGAATTAACTTAAGTAAGGGTGAAAGCAGGTCTAGCTGGTTTATCTAAAAAAACACTCCTGTAGGATCCTGCATTGGTTCAGATGAGGATGTGGATTATTTTTCTAAATATCTGCAGGACTGACACAGCCTGAGAGGTTAACCAGAAAGATGTTGGTAGAAGTAGAACAGAATCCAGGTCTCCTATCTGTCTTATGTCTTAGCTCCAAAATCATCCTTTTAAGGAGAATTCCCAGGACCAGTCATGTTTTGTCATTCTAAGCATTAAATTCACTGGTGTTTTAATTTTTAAAGTTTCATAAAGCTAAAGAACCCTTTTTTTAAGCTGTCCGGATGCTTAGAGGCAAATTTCCTTTCTTTCTTTTTTTCTTCTAACTAAGCCTTCCTTTAACTGGGAGGGGAAAAAAAAATCACAAGAGAGGTTTTATGCTACTTTCCTGTTTTCCAACATGACAGATGCATTAGAAAGTGTAATGCACTCTAACAAACAAGGAAACTTTGCATATTGAATATAGCACATGAAATAATAAAAGAAGAACAGCTGCTGAGAGACAGAAAGGAAAAAAAGAGAGATAAAAGTTAACTAGAGTTGTGTTTTATATGAAGAGCTTTGAATTCAGTCAGATTTAAAATTCAATGCCAAGTACATTTACAGACATCTGGGAAATCAGGTCACATACTCTTTGTGAAGTCTGCTACTACTGGTATAAAACAGGACACATGGAAATGTAAGCCTGTCACAAGGGCACCCTTTTTCTTTCATAAAATGACAATTTAACAATTACATTCATACAGTGATTAATGTGACCAGTGATAACTGGAAACAGGATAAAACGAGGAAAGGGTTATAATGGGATACAAACTTTTCCAAAGTTTAAGGCTATATGAATCTACAGGTTCATGGAGTAACATTTTTGCCAAATCTGTATTTGCTAAATGAATGCTAATGAAATCGTGTGCATCAGGACATTAACTTATCACTGAAGGCATTACAAACGCGCACATACATCACTGCAGAATAAATAACTGTTAATACTGAAATGATTTAACGGGATACTGCTGTGCAATTGCCACTGATCTCAACTGTCAATCTGTAGCCAATAGAGAGAATGTATATAGCAAGTTGCCTTTGATTCCCAGGTGTTTATTATATTTACTTTGTATGAAATGTTAGATTAGATGGACCTTGACCAGCCAAGTATTTGTACTTTCCCCATAAGCTTTGAGATAAGTTCATAGTGGGTTTGATCTTTTACATTGGACTTGAAGCTTGGAGAATAAGGCAGACAGCGCTCAGGAGAAGTGAATGAAGCTGCATAAGGTGACCCTGACCCTGAATGAGCTTTAGGAGTTGCATCTGCTTACGAGGAAATGTCTGTCCCCAGTAGGTTACTGGATGGTGGTTTAATCAAGATGATGTCTGCAGTGTCCTAAGCACAGATAATAGGGAGTGGTCTTGTGGTTACAGCAGTAGTACTTGTGCTTGCTTGATACGTGAGAAATAAGAAGAAGATAAAAATAGCACAATGTGCTTTATGCCTTTTCATTGCATTTTAGCTTTCCATCAACCACTGCTGTAAATATTTTCCTAGTCGTAAGTCCTCACATGTGTTTCAAGTTCCAAAATTGGAGATAGGTCCCCCCATCCTTCCACGGAGGAAGGCTGAGAGAAGTTGTTTTGGCTTTGATTTTAAAAAATGTTAATTTCAGTGTGGGTGAGATAGCAAAGCAATGCAAGATGAGACATGTTCTGTTAAAGTCTACACTGAATTTTCAGAAATGTATGTGGTCTTCAGCTGGGCACGCTTCTCAGTAATACTTTAAATGCAACTGAGAAATTAAGCACACTGATCATTCATACTGCATTGCCTTCTTTGCTTGAAGTACACAGTGAACTTAATAAACCCCAAAGAAGATATCTATTAAAAAACTAACATTCCTTGTAGGCTCTGGAGGCTCCTTGAATGCTAATAAGCAGCTCCTCCCCTACATAGTCCATTAATCCTTTCAGCCTCTCAGTAATTCTGTGGAAGAGGCCCAGCAGGTCTGGCTGCTCGCTTTTTTGCTTCGGACCCAGTACTGCAAATATCAGAGTACAGATTGCACAAATTTCAGCATATGTGCCTGGAGCCTGACTACAGCAATTGGACTGAGCCAACCGTGGGCACTACACATCATGCAGTGTTTTGTGATTTCTTCAGAAACTAAAATGCTTAGCCCTGTTGGCTCAGAGGAAAAGCAAAAATACATGTATGTTGCCTTGCCTGAGTCTCCACGCAGCCTGAAGCAGTAGTTCCAAGAAGACAAAAAGGCTGACCAAAGGTTGAGGGACAGCAGCGGGATAATTACAACAATCTCTATTTTCTTTCCGTAGTTGACTGAGAGGTGGTGTGAGCAAGTGGGACTTCTCCTGAGGGTGACTGCTTGGGCATACTTGTAGGACTTCTGTGCAAAGCTAATCTAAGCAGCCTTCGCTGCCAGGTGACATGAGTAAGTGCCATTTGCACCGATGTGGATAAGGAGTGCAATGATATTTTCTTAACAGCTGTGGCATAAGACCAGTAGACTTCTGTAGAGAGGTAGCAGTAACCAACTGGTGGGCTCATATAGTGAGAAGCTGACATACGTGTGTCACAGGCTAATGATGAGATCAAGGCGTAATTTCAGGGCATTATTGTATTACTGAATTTCCCCGATAATTTTTTCTCCAGTAGGGTTCTCATCACATTGATCTTTAATGGATTTACCTGTTGCCTGAGTTTTGGAAATTAGACCATTCCTGGTTCTAGCATTAGCCCTTTTAGTGTGGGGGTTTGTGCTCTCCAGCTGCCCCAAGGAGCGAGGCAAGAAGGCTAGGGCAGTATCACAGACTCTCCTGCAGAGAGAAAATGCTCAACTGGCTGCATAAATTCTCCTCTCATCACCTCTGCCTTGCTGAAGTGGCGTAAAGAGGGCTGTATGGAAATGAGAATCTGCCTTTCCCTCTTTTCTGATCAAGGACAGCAGATCTCTCTCTGGCGACTACTCAAAGCATTTAATGTGATGACGGTGGGAAGGTGCACTCAGTGCTATCAGAGAAATCTAGCTTGATACCATTCTAGCAGTGACAGAGCCTGAAATCCTTCATTCATTTGTAGTGTGTGGTGTTTCAGTCTCCCTGCTTGTTTCTTCCTTTACTCATCTGTGCTAAGATTTTTACATTCCCTCAAACAAAAGCTTAGGAGGCGTTATTTGGGGTTGCTGTCTAGGCTGTACTGGATGCATGCCAGTTTGTACCACTTCATGAGACAGACCGCTATTTTAAAATAAACATCATATTTCTTTCAGAGAGAGAGAGGGGAGAAAAAAAAAAAAAAGAAACAGAAATCCCACCTAAGCCTCCAGTATTTTAAGTGTTGAATTTTCCATAACATTTTCTTGGTGACGATGAAAAGCCCTAAAAGAAAATCAGACTTTGTAATCAGATGATGATGCATGAAAGGATGTGTCTGGATAATGTGACAGATGATCCTAACCTTCATTAATGTGCTTTAATTGGATTAAGCTCTATGAAAGGCCTTTTCTTCTTTTTCAACACCTTCAGGGCTCTTGGCTGCACAATGTGAACGTACAGAACATCCTGCAAAAGGGCACTCATCCAGCTTCACAGACATATGCTGTACATCCTGACACTAAGTTAACATAAACAGAGCTTATCTTCAATGACATGGCCCCCAGGGTGCGGAGAGTGGTGGCCATCAAGTGATAATTGGGCAGTTACAAGATTTGTTGCAGCATTTGGAGCACTAAATCCCTTTACAACCGAATGGGTTGCTGCACCAGGGCTGGAAACTGTCAGCACACATATCAGCTCTTCAAACTATTTTTAATAAAAGCGCAGATTATAGATGATTGACAAACGGACAGCCTCGCTGCTGCTGTTAATACTGAGAATGCTATTCCCCGCGTTGTCTCACAGTTTTCAATAGGACTACCTGGGGAGTAAGGTATTACCGAGCATAAGCCAAAGTGGCAGCCACGCTCATGAAATGATGGACAGGAGCAGAAGGAACATATGTTTTGCCTTTCTGGATTGGGAACCTGTTCTGCATCATTTTAGGCTATTTTTGTAAATAGAGTTTACTCACTCAACTATTTTTCTGACCCTCTGGCTCAAGACTTACTCATTTTGCCTGCTTTTAAAGGTTCAACACTGACAAATTCCTCACAAACGTTCACTGTCGTGGATTTGGATGCTGCATATGGGTGGTTGGAGGAGAAATAACTAAAGACAGGGTTAAAAATAGGTGGGGGAGATAGGAATTGTGTGCTGAAGGGAAAAAAAATAAAGGAAGAGAGAAGCTTTCTAAAACAAGAAATGCCTTTCATGTCACACAAAATACAGCTTCTCATGTTAGCCCAGTTTGCTGGTCACAGAGCCTTTCTCTTAAATGGCACTTACTCTCCAAAAGCAGTAAATTTTTAAATGGCACTTACCCTCTGAAAAGCACTAAATTACATGGTTAAGTATAAGTCAATGCATAGGATGATGGCTGTGGCAGTTGTGCATTCAATTTGGAGGTGCCATTGTATATGTGTATTTCTGAATGTCTGGTCTTTTAAACCTCAAAAAAGCCGGGGCAGCTGGTTTGGAGTATTCTTACAGTATATTGTTTTTGTGTTCCTGAAAGATTTTTTTTTTTTTTTAATTTGTTTAACATACTGTATTTACAGTCATATTGGAACTACAACTTCATGGGAAGCTACCAACTGTATCACAGCTAGAATACTTTGTGCAAAGAATGTTCCCACAATATGTCTTTGGGGATGCGTCTGGGGGAAAGCCAAAAATTCTGAGATATTTCATATTGATTCATGACTCTCCAAATGTTATTTTAGTCTTCTAGATCACAGAATGTGGCACACTCAAGATTTATTTCTTTTCCATATTTTAACAGTTGTTTGTCAAAGGTCATTGTCCTATTTTTAAGCTGACTTTTGCAGCTTCCTTTTTGGCCTTTTATTTATTCGCATGACTCCAGAACACTTGATTTTTACTTTGGGAATATTTTGACTCTTGGTCTTCCCCTTAGCATTAACATGTTATTTCTGTAACTTAAAAGGGATTACAAATTTTGCACTGCTTTTGAAAGCTAGATTTGGGGTTTATTTGCTGCTTGAAGTCATTAGTGTAGATGGTAGCAAAGCCATGCTAGGAACAGGTTTGTTCATCTGCCTTCTCATTCCTTGATGTGATTAAATCTACCATGTTGCTCCGTGGAGTTTTGCAGCCTATACAAGTTCGTCTTTTTACTGAAGGACAGGGAAATAGTGGGTAAAAGTAACAATCAGTCGGGGCATAAACAACTCCCTAATGCATAGCATTTTGTCCCAGCACAGTATCATACCTCTCCCCTACTGAATGGGATTCCACACAGAAACCCTGATACCCATTCAGGAGAAAGTGCATAGAGCGAAATTACAGACACACAAATAAACAAAAGTCGAATATTTCACGTTCACTATCAAATCCCTGTCAAACAATCACAGCTGCTTTATTGTGAAAAGGCTGTGTTCTGTTGCCACAGACATTTTCTAATCTAGTATCTTTGTGTAACCTTAATAATTCTGCGTAGTCTGCATGTTATTACAGCTTTAGAACGGGAACTTTACACCTAGTTGTTAAAAAAAAAAAAAAACCAAAAATAAACCAGCAAGTTGTCAACTCTGAGGTCCAGACGCCTGTTAGACTAACTATATAAACTGCTTAAAATTATTTAGGTGGGCATGTTTATGTTGAGAATGTTCTTGCCACCCACATCTTATGCCTAGAGAAATGACACAGGAAAAACATTCCTTCAAAAACAGAAAAAAAGCCTTCCATGTAGTTCTTGTATGCCATAACAAAGCCATAAAGAACACAAATCCTGTGTTTTTTCTCTTCCTTTCTAGGTCACCTTTTGCTAACTTCATGCTGCTTTACTCGCTGACCTCTGAAATGGAGCAGTCATCTGATGACAGTCTGCTTCAGGCTAAAACTCTTTTCCTCTTCAAACTGCAGCGTTTTCTGTTAATAAACTCTCTAAGGTCATACGTTAGTAACCAAAATATATGCGTGTTTGTAGCAACCCGCAGTGCTGCAGAAGTACTTTAGAAGAGCACACACTATCAGCACATGGGAGTGGTGGCAGTACTGGTACAGGGAACCACAGCCTGCCAGAAATAGCAGGAGGTGACGATGTGTTTGTGAATATTGGCTTAGAATTAACACTTCTGGTGTGCATCTACTTTAGGTGAGCACTCTTCTCTGGGAGCATGGCCTGACTCTGCTCTGAGCACCCATGTTCCCTATGTCAGTGGCTCAGCTGAGTGCACTGCTGTTGTCCCAAGGCAGCCCAAGCTCAGGCTGCCTACAAATCCCACGTGCCTTTGCAGCAGATGCTGGAAGGTCACAGGTGACCTGTAACGCAATTTTTCTGCTTTCTTATCCTTCCTCAGTTCTTCTCTGCATGTGTAAAATTTTTTGCCTTGGCATTTAGGTCTATGTCCACCCAGTGTGGAAGACGAGATGGCGCACAAACTGATGTAGGGACCAAAGGAAAAAATCTCAACTAGCATTTGTAACGGCGGTTGGTCAGTTTGTTTGTAGGTTTATACAATGCAATGGCTCTTGTGGCATGGGCACAGAATTGGTAGCTTAGCAGGATCTTAAATTTGCGTAGCTTAAGCTTCTTTTTATTGTTGGAGACGCCCAACTGCCTCCAACACCCCAAAAGGAAGGACAGTGGAGGCATGAAAACATCCCCGTTATCCCTGTGTAAGTGTTTAACCTGGGGCTGCATGCAGTTGTTTTGGTGCTTTCTGTTCTACTGATTGCTTTGTTGCACTGCAGGGATTTGCTGGGTCTAAATCAGGTCAAGAATTTCTGAGGTGTACTCCATTACATGCTGTAAACACACAGGTTTTATGTATACAGTTAGGAAGTGTCTTCCCTCTATTTTTCTTTAACTAGGCAAGTTAAAAGTCTCCACCTGATTTAAAACAAACAAGAGCAAATTCAAAGAGTGTCACTGTATCTGAAGACATCCTAGAATAAAGGCCCTTTTAGAAACTGAAGCATTTGTTCACCAAAAACCTTTAAGAACATTTAAGAGGAAACTTCCTGTTGCCGGTCCTCTGGCGTGGGGCTTTGGAAGGGAAAGGCGGGGAATGCAGGTGATGCTTGCAAGCTTCAAAGCTCCCCGTCTCCCTGGAGAGACAGATAACAAATCATCCGAATTCTCCGCATCGTTCTGGCCTCTCTGCCCCCTAGTTTGGAGCCAAACATATGGTGACTGGCTGCGGGCAACATCCTTCAAGCTGGCAGGACAGGAATGCTGGCTGTCAGCTCATCTGCCCCTTTCTTTCCACCGCTTCCAAGGAGCGCCTATGATATCGCTCTCGTGCTGATATTTGAGTGGGCCCAGACTTTTTTTTATAGCTCCAACCAGGAAAGCCATCGGGCACTCCAAAAAGCTATGAACCTGAGCCAAATGCAGACAAATTAAGGAGTGAGAGCAGAAGAGTTACATCTGCCAGGTCAAGCTGGGTGCAAAATGGCTTTGGAGCTGCTGAAATGGAAGAGGAATTTCACCACGCTGAACTTCTCACGAGAAAACAGCCCGCTCTTCCGCGTCCGCCTCCGGAGGCCCGTGTGAGTCAGCCCGAGTGGTATGCAGTTTACAGTATGGCTCTGGAGGAAAAAAAAATACAACAACGGGCCTGAGAATCCCAAAGAGATAAAGATGCTTATTATAGAGCCCTTGTACTGCTAAGCTGTATTTTCTCCCAAGGGCAAAATGTTAACAAGTAGCAGCGGTCAGCGTGAATAGCAATTTAAAAGCATTTTTCTCTTTTCTGGAGAAAGACTTTGAAAAACTGACTTCATCAAAAATCCATTTCCTTTCAAGTATTTTACTACTACATTATTGATACCATTTCCTTTTTAGAGTATCATTTACACATAAATATAATCCGATCCTTCCCTTTCTTCTTTTAATTAGTCTGTGCCAGCTCAGGGTCTCTTCTGAATGCCGGATACGATCTGTGGAAAGAGCAGGGCATGTAGATTGTTTTTTTTTGTTTTGTTTTTTAATGGGGAAAATAAGAATGTGTACTTCAACTTGATGCATGCTTACATATGTTGACCTGCATGTATGCACGCTGCACGTGTGCGTGTCCTTAGAGGATTTGGTCAGCTCACTTTCTTAGCATGGCACTGACTCTGAGCTTGTTGTCTTACGTTGAAGTTGTACTGCTGCAGGCTCATTTATACACAGGTATTGCTCTCAGGATGGTCAAGAGAGATCATTTGATAGTTACTGCTAAAGGAATAGTCACCAACCTGCCAAATGTCATGTGCTTGATGCACTAATTGTCAAGCCAGTGATGAGGTGCCAGGTAGCCCTGTAACACTTCTGTTAACCACTCAAACTGGGTAACATGGGCTTAGTTATTTGCACATTTTCCCTGTGGGCTCTGAGAATCAGTGAATCAAAGCCATAAAATGAGATTGACTTTGTCTCCTCTTTTGTGTGACCTGTTTTGCTCCCCATGTGTCGTGCATTTCTGCTAACATAAAGCTGGAAGCCAGATGCAAAATGGGATGCTATTTTTGCAGTTCACCTGGGTCAGTAATAATATTTCTACGAAGTAAATGGCAAGGGTTTTTGCTCTTGCTGTTGTGGGAGTAGGGGTGGGCTGTGTGTTCAGTAGTGAGTGTCTACGTGTTTTAGTTGGGAAGATCCATGGAGGATATTCCACAGACTGTTACTTTCTCGGCTCTTGAGTCCTTTTGTTTCCCCTCTAATGCCATGCCAGATACTGGTAGGATTATATAAAGCACACAGTGTTGTTAAAATCTTCTAAGAAAATTTCCAAAGCAAATCTCTGTTTCCCTGAACAATCCCAGATAAGCAAAATGAAGCAATATGATGGGTGTAAGGGTTGGTAGGGTCAGGAATGCAAAGCCAGTGTAGACTTTGAATTTAGCTCTAGAGTTTCATGAGTCTCCATATATAAATGCTGAGGGCGGCAGCAGTCAAAGATTGTTTCCAAAAGATGTAAAGGAACAGAATGTCAAAAGCCTCATTGGAAGATGCAGATAGAGATGCCTGCGGAGGTGAATGAGCCCAAATCTTTCTGGCTAAAGAAGAATTAAAAATTCCATTCCATGTATTTCTTCTAAGCACGTGTAATGCAATACACATTCTCCTGGTCAACAGTATAACCTCCATGTAATTAATATAAGTACAAGCATATGAGGCTCTTTCTATGAAACAAAACAACCTCAGTTAAAAGCATTCCTCTTAAACATGCTGTTTCATCTTTAAGCTGAAAATAGTTTTATGTGCAGAAGCTTGGAAGTTTACGCTTGAGAGAACCATGGAGTCAGCTCACATGAAGTAGGATCCAAGATGGCTGAAGGTACTTAACTTCATATTTAGCTGAAGTTCGTTTGATCCTTTGTCCATAAATGAACATGTCTATATTAGATTTTTCTCTTAACAGAGATCATGTTTTTTCCTGGAAATGACCATAATTCTGTTACTAGAGTTGAAACTATCTTCCAAGCAACTGCTATCAAATCAGTCTCAAAGCTATTTTATCTAAAGATGTATAAATTAACCTTTTCATGGATTTAAGATCACTAATAAAGACTATTTAGCAGGTTCCCCTTTCATTATAACCTGAGGGGTCTGATCCAGCTTGAATTGCCAGAATCTCTTGAGAAAAGCAGATCTGTGTTTTCAAACTAGTCTGAACTTATGTCCAGGTGCCTTGGGTAGGAAATCTTCTGCAGATTGCTCTGACTTTTGTCCTAGGGTGTACTGCAGCCTAAAAATTTTGAAGGCCAAATTACTTGCATTCATTAGTGCTGGTAGACCTGTGCAGCTACCTTCAGGCCAGTTCACTGTCTCTCCAGTGGTGTCTCTTTCAAGCTACGACTGCAGAATAAAGATCATAGCAGTAGTAGGAATGTTTTTATTTGTGACTTGAGAGGATGGCATCAGAGGAGGTCAGTGAAGCAAACATCCCTAAAGGGTAGACATAAAGAAAAGTTTGGGTTTGCATGTATATTATTTAATAGGTGGAAGGATCCTTTAATACCATATATTTTGCAGTTGACTAAAATTTCTGCAGAGCTTCTAAGGTAACTCACTGTGGGCTGCCTTAAGAACTGATCTCAGTCTGTGGACAGTATATACGACCCAAGGAGTTAGGAATAGGTTGCAGTAGGGATACAGGCTGTATCCTGTTTCCCACTTTCTTCTCTACCGAGAACCAGATTTTGCTCTGAGTTGGCTGGGCTGTCCTGCCGGATAGTCACAGCTCACCTGCTTCTCCTGCTCTTTCCTTTAACCACCATCGCAAGGGAAAACTGACCCCTTTTTGTTGTTATCTCCCCTTTTTGCCGCAGCTTGCTGTAAGGACAAGATAGGGATAGAAGAGGCAGTCTGAATTCATTTACTTACCTTTACTTGGTCACAACAGACAGTGGATGCAGTCTGTCTCCAAATTAGTGTTTCTTCTGTGGCATAGTGACCTGTGTAAACAAAACTCTTTGTCAAGTTACTCTCGAGATGAGTTTTGAAGGGAAGAATGTGCAATACTAGGCAGTACTAGAAAGAAATGGTTTCCAGACAGGATTTTCCTCTGCAGACAATAAAGTAAACTCTGTCTCTGCCCCTTATACATGTAATTGATTCAAGGTGGCCTGTCTTGGGTAAACACTGAAGGGGGGAGAGGAATTAAAAATGGTTGTTAGGGTGTGTGGAATTTACAGGGTGAAAACAAAAATCTGAACATAAGCTTGAAAATATGGCTTTCGCAGGCAGAATGAGAAACTTTTCGAAGAACAACACTGAAAATCATTGAGGCTTCAAGTACATGCTTCAGCATCTTCCTTGTGTCTTGCTGTGCTAGCTTTGTGCAATGTTACGTTCTTCCAGAAAAAGAAGAGCGTTAACAGCTGGTCCCAATTATCTTAACTACAGTGTGACTACACACATAAATGTCCCCCATTTCCATTTAGTTCCATTGCTTAATGAATGAGTTATTAAAAAAAAAAGAAAAAGAAAACCCCAAAACGTGGCATCTGTACTCTGCTCCGCCATTTGTTTCTGTTTACTCACATCAGTGGAGCTCAGTTCACATGATCCCTGTGATCAGAGGCCAGCATATTTGATCAGAGGAGAGAGCTGTGCAGAATTTAAACAGGCAGAGTAGGAAAGACTATGTTTGATACAGAATAACATGAAAAGTTCCTCCTGGAACTAAATGACATTTTTTTAGTAATGCTACAAATGAGGACAACTGTACTAATAAGAATGCCTTTGTTATTTCTGCTAAGGGTGACTGAAAATCACCCAACATTTTGGACCCGAGTGACCTTTATCAAAGTCAAAGACTCCTGGCTACAGCGAGTTATTAAGGCAAAACCTGTATGCTCTGTACTGTCCTTGATAAAGGTCACGTGAGACTAAATGTCAGACCTTTTCCATCTCTTCACCTTAAGTAAAAGCACTATTTTATGTACTAAAGCTGTCTTGATTCATTTAGTGTTTTAAGGAATTACTTGGGTCCAGCGTGCCCAGAGGAGTTTTGTGTTAGTTTATAACAAATGAGATGCTGAGTTTGGAACAGGCAGCACCCTGGAGCACCTGCTTCATGCATTAGAGACTAAAGTCAGGCTGCTCGTCCGCCGCTGTTCGGGACTCACCTTGCCCTTTTAGAAGTCAGGCGAGAACAAAGAAGAAAGCTTCAGGAGAAAGTCAGGCACTTGGAAACTACAGGGAGTAGTATGTCGTTAATATACAGCCAGTGCTTTTTCAGGCTGTCCTCTATAAATAGTTTTCACCAGAGGCCAGTTTCCTCTCACACATGATGCTCGCAACGGGCCCTGCACAGGAACCATTTCTCCCACCAGACGTGGCCTCCTTGGCCCAGTTGCTCTCAATGGTTTCATATGAACTTAAGTACAGGATGCTTTGCAACTGGACTGGAACAGCTGGTGCTCTGTTATCTAGCCACTGTTGGTCAAAAGCTGGGTTGGAGATTTTGGGGAAAATCATGCCTTGGAGTCAGTGAACGCATTTGTGTGGCCTCTTCTTTGAGCCAATGCTCAAAATATTTTTCTAAAGAATTTATTATTGTTTATCTAAGTACAAATAATGCACATTGTTTAGCATTATCAGGACACCTCAGTCCATAAAGATGAAGAGGTCTCAGCCTCAGAAACTGCCAAGATCTGGATGTTCTCTGTGGAGAACTGTGGAGGTGTGGGACCTTGTCAGTGTGGATATGGTAGCAGTCAAAGACTTCCAGCTTCATAGCTTAAAAAAGCCCAGTATTCTTTTAGGATAGCTCTCTGATGAAAGGATGCTTGGACTGTAGCAGGGTCTTGAGGACCACACAAGGTTTTAGGAGGTAGCAGAAGTATATGGGTAAATCTGGCCACCCCCAGGGAAGCAGATGAGAGGCTATGGCTTCCTGCACCCGGTAAGACTTAGCTTCAGCTGAATGACAGGGCAAGAAAATTGCAACCATGGAAAGTGCAGGAAAGGGTAAGTTCTTGTCTGGTTCTTCGTTATGAACTTCCTGCAGCATTTTGCAGTCAGTAAGAGGAAGGGAGAGAAGGCTTCGCTTTGCTCTGGCCAGGCAAGTTCCTGGTAACAGTTATAGTCATGCCTAAGGAAGATTGATTTTTCATTTTTCCTGATGGCCTCCCCAGTCAGCCCATCCTTTCCTCCCTTTTCCTCTTATATCCACTGATTCCCTGACTAACTTTGTCCTCAGGAGAAATTCTGTTCAGCTTCAACTAGGGATATAAGGTTAATGTGGTAATTATTTTGACCAAGCTATCATACTTAATCTGGATTTGCAAGATGTCAGGGTGTCTGTTTTATGCACTTCATTTCATTCGAGCCTGAACTTGGGCTCATTTGCTACCTGACTTTAGGAATGTATCTGGCAGTTCTCTTATTCTGATGTGTGAAGTGAGTTGTCTGTTAAAATCTATAACATAATTGTGAAGCATCTGTGAATAAAATCTCTAGGTGGGTGTAAACTGTTCCTGAAAGGAACGGTGCAAGCTGCATTTGAAAATGCTATCCTGAAATAATAATGTATAGATTTATTATAGGGAATAAATAGAACTCTTGTTTGCTTCAAAAAAAAAAAAAAAAAAGAGAGGGAGGATCGCAGTGCAAGCCATTCACTCAGATCCATCCCTTCTGTTGCTAAATAAGGCAGGCATTTAGAATAGGCTGATACCACACTCACGGTTTTACACTTTATTTGCGTTTGCCTACCTTTGAAATAATGGCATATAGAATTATTTGAAGTCAGAATATCTGATAAATCTCGTGATGGTCCAATAGAATGGGAGAAACAAAGGTTTCAAGAGCCTGTAATACCCATATTCTGGTATCTTGGGACAACACAAGATAAAAAAAATACATCAGCAAATAAATGGGCTGCTATTTAAACAACATTAATGCTTTAAGAATATTTTGCTATTTCTTTTGGAGGAACTACTGACCTGTGTAGGTCTAGTTTGGCTATATCAGCTACGATAAGAGGTTTGGGCGCTTATGTGCTATCTGAGCAGATTACATTTTCCAGATTGTGGGAGGCTTTTTTGTTAGAAAAAAATAACATACTATACAAGCTTCCTTTTCCCTCTTGCAACAGGATGTGACCTCCTCCTTTCACTCTCCATTTAAGACAGCCTGTCTGAGGAAAGCAGAGAGCCTGGCGACTTGTCACTCACTGGGGTAGAAATCTTGTTTGGGAACTGGGCTGAGACCGTCTAACCCTGAGGCGGAGGCTAGCTGAACCACTGCGAAGACACGTGTTAGGCTTTGTGAATATAAGAGGGGATTTTTGTTACATAAAACAGGTCCATGGCAGGGTTTTGTGTGGTACCAAATATAACAAGTAACTTGCTAAAAAAAAAAAAAAATATCAAAAAAAGAAAAGGTTATACAAAAGACCTTTGTGTATCTCCCGGGGCAGCTCTGCATCAGGATGCTCTGCTACAGAACATTCTTCTGTAATAACACAAGAGAGTGAACATTGATTCTCCTTTAACTATCTGGTTACAAATGCTTTTTAGGCAATTAAACAATGTCTAACATTTTACCATTTGCTTGCACTAGTTCTGGCTGGCTGCCTAAAGTTCGCAGGAATGTCTCAAATCCAAATGTTTAATAATCTCCTGGGTTGTCTGTTCCATATTTCAAAACACTAGAGCAGCAACACTTCCAGAACTGTAAATAACACAATCAGATATCACTGTATGCTTCCTACTTTAGAAACAGATCACCAGTGTAGAGAATATATTTTCAATTTACTGCTTTTTTTACTGGTATCAAAGATAGCTTCTCACTGTCATCAAGAAGTATATTTACAGAGAAGTTATATTTAATAATGATAGGAAAGATAATTTTTTACCAGGCATAAAGTCTGCATTTTAAGGCCAAGTGACAAACTTAGTTACACTTCTGGCTTTTAAGGATGGGCTTTTCAGAAGATCTTACTGGTGACCAGTTTTGTTTCTACCAGACAGTTAAGTTTTTGTTATTGACTTCAGTCAGTGCAATCAAGTAGTGCTGAATGCTTTGGGAAATTCCACCTATCCTCCAGTATAATCCAGAGTGTGACTTAAATTACATTCATTTGCTATCTCCTACTTTTGTTATGACCTAATTTAGTAACTGTTGTTTCACACCTGTGTGGTTTTGAGCACTTTTGTTTCTGTAAGTATTGGCAGTAGCTTTAAAACTTTTTCTCTTACTGTCTCTGTCCCATTCAAAAAATGAGACTTTTGCTCCTAATTCACTTGTGTATTTCATGAATCACCACTTCCTACCCCTCACTGCTCCCTATTTCAAGAACATGATCTAGTTGCTGAATCCATTTTGAAGCCAGCTATTTCCATTTTTCAGAAGCATTTTCATCTTGAACCTCAGTTCTTCACGTAAATAAAAATAACATAAATAAAACTAAATGACAAAATACTTCAAACAGGGGATGGGACAAGCCATATCCTTACTGTCTTAGAAGTAGAAAAGAATGGTTCATTAGCATCTGAAAACTTCAGTCACAAACTCATTCCTGAAGGTAATGCCTTATTCAGCAAGCCTTTAAAATTGTCTTACTGGTGTTTTTATGCTGCTATCCAAAGTGCACTCAGCTCCCCGGAGAGGCTTCTGTGTCCATCAGCGGGGTTTGGATGTGGACCAAAGAACAACATGCGGTCAGGTAGGAGGCTCTGCCAGAGTGGAACAAGGCCGTAGTCTCCAGAACAGGATGAATTGGCCAGTCAGGTCTATAAAGATTTCTTTAATAATATTTCTTTTGGCTGAGTCTCAGTCACCTCTTCTTTCTTCCTTTCTCATAATACTCATTTTGGCAGAGCTCAGAAAATTCTTGGCGCTTGTGAAGATTCTTAAAGTGTCGCATTTAAAAAAGTTTTGAAACAATGAGCTGCCTCAGAAAGGATTAAGATCCTCCATTTTTCTTCAGACACATATTCAAACTCTGAAACAATTAAACAGGATGGAGGACAGAAACTAAATAGCAGCATCAATAACAGGGAAAAGTATCTTCAGATAATAATGTGGCCCTCTTCTGCAGTATGCTTGATATGATTTCTGCATCGAAGGGCATTTATTTCAGTGCAATTTAATTCATTTCACTTCATCTATTAAGGATATTTAGAAAGGAATATTGATTGAGAAAGTTAAAGTGTCAGAGTTTTTGTAATTTCAAACAATGTATGCAGGTGTAACAGCATATCAAAAAGAAGGAAAAATGCTATTTTAAATACACTGTAATATACAGGGAACAGTGATAGTTTACAGGAAAGTATAGATCCTATTAGATTTTTACTGTTCTACAATGTGTAAAAAACTTGCAGTCACGTAGTCCAGTGTAATATGGGAGATAAAGAAATTCAGACTACTCAAAAAATAGTGGATTCTTTGTTTCCTGCTGAAAACAATTGAAAAAAACCAGCTTCTTGAAATATTGGGAGTATAACTTGTCAAAGTAGCAGCACATAGATGGACCCCGCATCTGGGCCACAATTCAGTAGAGATTTTAAGCATGTGCTTAACTATGTGCCCATCAATAGCTTCTGCTAGGCTTATTAGTGACACTTGCATGGTAATACTTAACAGTGTACTAAATGCTTGACTATTGCAAGGTCGAAACATTCATTCACATTTAATGCTTTTTGGAAGTCCTTCTCCATTTTTAAACCCCACAGAATCTTTAGACTTCAAAGATTAAGACTGTTATGAGCTGGTTCTCATTAATGACTAACCAAATGCCTATTCCTGAAAGTGTTATCTCCTGTTGTTATTAGGCACAGCAGTCATAGTTCTGTTGGTACTTTCAGCCAGTATCTGAGCTGGAGAAATATACTGAAAAAAAGTCTGACATTAGAAAAGAAAGTCCATTATTAACTACCTATTTTTAATATTGGGCTGTGGGACAGATATTGATTTTTATAAAAATGTACCTGTTATTTAAATGTACGGTCTGTGTATGACTAGACTTCGACATACTAATAAGCTTTTAAAATGTATTATTCTACCATACATTACAAATGGAGTGGCCAATTTTAAGTAGCCCCTAAAGTGCCATTCATTTTCACATGTGCAAGAAAGTAATTAAAAATGCAAGGTAATTGATGGCTCAGATTTTATGTATTTGCATCGGATTTGAACTATCTGAACCACAGAACGGTATCCTAGAAGTGTTAATGAAACTTACTATTTCTTCTAATCTTACAGATGGGTGGGAAAAAATATCTCTTAAGATCACAGGCACTGCATAAAGTTTTGTTTGGTTTCTTAAAAACTGTGACTCTTAGCACCCAGTGGAGAAATTAGAAGTTCCCTAAAAATTATTTTCCTTAGGCAGCCTACTAAAATCGAGTAAGATGACCTCATTCTTTTTTACAGTGTGGGTAGTGCTATCCAATTGTTGCTCCACAGCTTAGCAATCACTGCATTCAAGGGTGTCAAAACGTAAAACTCTGTTGCTCTTCAGAATCGAAGCTGCTCTAAGAACATTGTCTTTGTGATTTATTTGGATGATTCTCCTAATGAAAGGAGGAAGTCAGAATGTTTTATTTCCCTTTGTAGCCTTAAATTAGAATTAATAAATACTAAGAGAGAAAATTAGGAAGTAGTATGTGTTTGTGAGTAAAAAGATGTGTGTGTGTAGTGTAAGGGTATGGACTATAGAGGTAGGTTGATTGGACATTTATTTGCAGATGTAATTCCCAGTTTTTGTAATTGCTAGCTAATTTGTCCTAGAGCCTTTTTCATATTTTCATCAAAGTGTCTTCAAGCAGTATTGTCTTTCATTGCTGATATAGGAATGCTGCTTCTGTATTACACTGTTCTGTTCCGAGAATTTTTTTCTTTTTCCTAACCTTGTATTAGTGGCCAGTAAATACCAGTTTTGGTTTTGTGCTAACAGCTTGCCACATAGTAAATATCTGTCTGTCTTCTATGATGTTTACCTGCACAGGGCATTTCCTGAGGACAGATGTCTGTCACTTAGCCTCGTTCCTGTGAATGAGCAAGGTAAGATGTTTTATTTAGTATCCACAGGTAGATTCACCACCCAAGCTTTTCTAGAGCCCTTACCTTTCTTGGATGGTAAGACACCCTACTGAAAAAGGTCTCTGTTTCAATACGAGTTTTCATTAGTCATAAATGTAAACCTTCCTCTGTCATAAATACATCTGTTCTTTCACCATGCCCAAACCAAAAACAAAGTCTCCCATTTCTTGAATGAATTCTTCCATTTTATGAGCTGGTGGTTCTGCTTCAAAATCTGGGTATCTTATGTTAGTTTCAGTATTCTGTAGAGATAGGAAAGAAAGCTCCAAGAACAGTTGGTTACTGTCCACATGAAGACAGCAAAATCCCGGGTGCCCTTTCTTTCTCCGTTTCCCTTTCTGTGAAAAGTTATTGGAATGCAAGGAATTTGGCATTGCAGGAGGTCATACTGGAAGTTATCATCATATCCTTCAGGACAGCTCAAATCATTCTCTCTCTTCACAACCTCTTTCTGGTCAACTAATGCTTCCTCAAAATCTGTCTGAAAAACTGTATCTGATCTGAAAGTGTTCACCTAGGGACTGGGAAAAATGCTGCAGAGATGGGTAAAAAAGGGTTGAAATATCTTTTCCTTTTTTTTTTTTTTTTAAGTCTTAGATTTTATTCTCAGAGTTGCATCATAAATAATAGTCTAAAGTCAAAGAAGATGTAGACATTGTGAGATATGGTACGTATTTGAGCTTTGTTCCTCAAGGAAGAGTCTGGAATCAGAAACTGAATGTACGACAATATTCAAGGATAATCACATACACTGGTAATGAAAACTATTGAGATGCTACTGGGTTGCTATGTGTTGCTCACTGTACATCTTTCTAATGTAATTTGGTGGAAAAAAGATGGAAGATGACAGCCAGAGAGTTTGTGGAGTCTCTGTCTGAAGAGATATTCAAAACCTGGACGCAGTCCTGATCACTTGCTCTACCTGACCTTGCTTGAGCATGGGTGTTGGACTGGAGGACCTCAGGAGTTCCCATCCAAATTTAATGATTCTATGACACATTATTGGTAATCGATGTATATGAACCTTTCTTGCAAGAAAATGAAGGCTGGATTAGCAAAGCTACAGAACGTCTAACGTTGTAACCTATTTATCTGGCCAATGTCCAAGCTTTCATAATCCAGTGTATGTCGATTTCTAAAATCCAAATCTAAATCTGACCTCACTATTTTTGCCAGTCTCTGTTGCATTGTTGTTATTTTTAAAATACTGTCATATCTCATATTCCACAAGGTCACACAATGTATACTATTTAATGGGCCACCAATGTTGGTGTGGACTTGAAAAAGACCAAATATTGATGTATGGACTAGCAGATCCGAGCGCTGTTCTCTGCTCTCTGCTTCGTTAAGGATATGCTGTCATTAAATTGAGAGCCTTGGAAAGTCATTTGTCTCTCCCGAGAATGAAAAGTAGAAAAGAAGATATGGTGATCTGAGGTCCACCTGAAGCTTGTGTCTAGTAAACAACGTAGCTTTTGGGGCTCAGGGAACTGGACCAGGGGGTGGGAAAGAATTTGTTTGGTTTGCAGGGTTAGTGAGTGATGGATGAGAAAAAATGAGATGGCATCTAAAATTTGTCAATCATTTCTGAAAAACAAAACAAGACTTTCTTGGCTTGTTTTTTTTTTTTTGTTGACTTTTTTTGCTTTCATTGTTTTTGTTTTCGTTGTTTTCTGCAGAGAGCGCTTTATTCAGAATCACGGCATTAGAACATACTTCAGTATTTCTTTTTCTACTCAGGCTGTAATTCCTTTTGCTCCAGCTACTTATTTTCTCCATCGTATTAGCTATCTTTTGGCATAGTCAAGTGCTGTGCGTTGAGTATTATCTGTCTCAATCTTACCCAGAAAGAGTGGAATTTTGATCTGAAGGGAGAAGGGGGTTTTGAAGCCAAGTCCTATGGAATCAATCTCATAAGGGATTTTGAATCCCAGCAAGTCTTTCTGAAATAATACTTCCACTGATTTTAACGGTAGCTTTTCTTTCATATGTGCTGAGAAATGCCTTATACAATTCAAATCTGGTAAACTAACTGCAACCACAACCTATTATCTGACATTATAGGAAGCACTCAAATATAGCATATTCTTTTACACAGGTTTATTGAATGCTTAATTTCATAAAAGAGGCAGAGAGGATTACTGGGCTTTTTGATATACAATTTAAGTTACTGGAGTGACTCCCACTTGTCTGAATTGGCTTCCAAAGAGAGACAGAAATATGTTGAAGTGAGGAGGAGTGCAGTAGGTAAGGCTTAAACTGATAGGCGATTTCATTTCCAGTTGCCCTGAGGACTCTAAGGGTTAAGATAACTTGGGGAGATCATGTGAATGTATAAGCTATGTATCTATTTTATATTTGTGACACAGAGCTCACTGTATGGTTCAAGGAAATCAATTCACAGCTTTTAGTAAAGTGTCATTGAGACTAACAGCACCATGTGCAAATTAGCGCATGGAAGGTGTCTTTCTCCCTGTCCAACAGTTAATTGTTTACCAGGGACTCTGTCAGTGCTGACATGAAGCCTTGTTACTGAAAATGGTTTAAGCATTGTACATTTACAGCAGAGAAAAATAATGATTTAGGGTGTTTTAATTTTCTGACAAGACATTTTTTAATTAAGGGCATGAAATACATGAGAAAGTGATGATCATATAGATTGCATGTTGAAAACTCAGCTATTTTTTCCTCAGCAGAGCTGTAGCACAACTCTGTAAACAACCTCAGTGGAAACAAAAGTGGAAACCAGGGCACTTCTCAAATAACACACCTCAGTTCAGTTTTTTTCCCCCCTTCCCTTTGCCCAGCCTGTACTTTGACAGAAAAATAACTCTCCCAAGCACACTCCTGTGGTGTGGAAGTACAGGTCTGAGATTTTGTGGAGGGTTATACTTCACCATCTAAGTGTTCAAGTCATTAAGGGAGGAAAAGTGACTTTCGTTATCATTTCAGTTTTCCTTGCATTAATTCCTATGGGTTTGCGCTAATACTGGCAGTGCTTATACCACGCTGTGCTGAGAACAGGCAGTCTCCATGAAACAATCTCTCACCACCCACATGCAGCTCAGGAACTGCTCAACCCTCCCCAGTTCAAAGCACCTTCAGACTTCATTTCCACGCTTGTTCTTGAGTTTGGCTTGCTCTATGAGTGCCTAAGTGTGCTTTGACAGTAAGGCAGAATTTGCACTAATTGTCCTCTGGAAGAGGTTTGAGGCTACAACTTGAGAGGGTGAAAGCTGCAAGACAGACAGAAAACCTAGAAATAGCATTGGCTCTTGAGAAAAAGCAAAGTGTGAAAGAGCAAAACAAGTAGGGACTCAAAGTGCAGAGCAAAGCCCAAGCCTTTGTCTCGCTAAGGGAAACAGTGCAGAGTTTTACCTCAGCTTCCAGAAAAAAATATACATCTGAACATAAACCACAAAGGTTTACAGTGGGGAGAGATCCACAGCAAGTGAGGTTCAGATTTAGGGAGGAGAGTGAAATTAGTTTACTGAGTTAATTAGCAAGCTATGAAAAGCAGGTATATCAGCATGGTAAGATGTCTCTCTTGCTCCTGGCGTTCTGGCTCCTACTTTTCTATCTTTGATACGCATCTCACTCCTTAGGTTTGCGTTGAATCACCAGTTATTGATGTATAGGAAAGTGTGCCTTGCTATGACAGACTCATGGGGAAAAATAATTTTTTCTTTGTTCTAGGATCAATACATTTCCATCAGCAGGATGGGGCATGGGGCTGGTATTCACAAAACTACTGTTCTTTGAAACCAGACCACTGTCATCTGACAAACCTACATGTTAGGAGAGGTTGGTTTGATAGTAAATTCTCTATTTAATTAATGATGAGAACAAATAACAGGATCTTCTTAGTCATTTGATGGGCTTTACAGACCAGGCCTGTCCTTATCCCTGGAGTAGAAATAATCTACTCCGTTTGTAGTTCTTCTGAGACTTCTCCACAGGAAATTTTTACATCAGGTTTCTTTGTAGAAGCCTTGTTAATAGACCTAACCAAGAATGCATTTCCCTTTACAACGTTTCAAGTCCGTGAAAAGGCCTTTCAGACTCTCAAGAACTGTTTCTATTGTAAGTCTGTATATGCTTTTCTTCAGCGAGTAATTCACATTTCAAACATATTTCTGAGAGGAGCTAGGGGCTGTCTCATCCCAAGAGGTCAATGGACAGAAGTATCTATCTAGACCAAATTGCTTCTAAAGCTTACTTGATGACAGAAAAGGAATGCCTTACCATTGAAAGGCTTTGAATGTCTTCACAACTGCCTCTTCAGTAACCAGTCAGAATTGATGACTCTTTCAGACATCTGACTTTCCGGGAAAATGTCAGTATCTGAAATAAAATTATGGTACTTAGCCTTCAGCCCTATTCTTTCAGAAGCAGAATACTATATTTCCATTTCTTTAGCATGGAAGAATTTGACATTTGCTATACGGGTCTGATGACCCTTGCTTACTTATATATGAATGTCTAAAGAGTGCACAAACTCAAGAACAGCCCAGCATAGAAAGGAATTAAGGACTGAAATTGTCAGGATAGATTTAGGTCTTCCTTAGTGCAATACTTCCCAGATATGCATATCATATTTGCAGATGATAATCTAGGAAAAGCAAGAAACAAAGAAAAGGGAAGAACCTTCAGAAAGGAACTGCTCTTACAAAGATAGGACTAATTTGTTTCATGCATTTGGTCTGTAAGCGCAAACACTTCTCCATGGTTGGACACCTGACGTAAGGGACTTTCCCTGCTACCTGTTTCTCATTCCAAGCATTTTTTCTTATTTATGTTTGGGGTGGAGGGGTTGGGTTTTGTGACTTTCTTGTTATAGATTTGTATAAATTTTTTGTGGTCTCAGAGGCTTTGAGTTTCTTAAAATTGAAAGACTTTCAATTTAATTTTACACTTTCTTTCTTTTTCTTATGCCTCTCTCCACCCCCCCCCCCCTTCTTTTTCTTCTTGCCTTCAGCTGCTCTTCTGATTTCCTTCTGTCTTCTGCTTTTCTACTCTTAATTGCTGCTTTTGAAAGCTAAAGTGAAAAAAGGGCTTAAATATTTCTTTCCACAGCAATAACAGACATTAACTGCCATATCTCTGAACACCTACCAAGAGCTTGTGGAAAGAAGGCTTTCTTTTTTCTTTTCTTTACTTTAAGCTGTGCTTTAAGCAGTCTGAGAGTGCATCATTGTGTTCTTAGGCAAAATGTCTTGAGGTGAAGTCAGTAAGTGCTGTTACAAGGCATTACAAGGGCTCTGTAATGCGGTAACAATACTAATTAGCGAATCTCAATGGATATAATTGGAAAAAATGCCAATTATTTGATAATTATAGGTTAATTTATAAAACTTCCATAATTATGAAGCGTTTTAACTATATATCTTATATTTTTAAGTACTTAAACCAATTTGGCAATACTAGCAGGGAGCTAAAAGGGATCAATATTAATATATGTAAGGTTATCTTCATTTGGTTGGTTTGTTTTGGTTTGGTTTTTTAGGTGTAGAAGATAGGTGAATTTATATTGCCTCAGAGATATTAGAGTTGCACTGATCCTGTACTATCATCAGTGCCTTCTGCCACCGAGTGCTCGGATTCCTGAGGCAAGCATTCATGGTCTTGCAGGAGTGACCACTAGATGAACATTTCCTTAGGCTAGCTCAGCTTATGCTGGGCTCTCACGATAAGTAATATGCTTAGCCTGAAGGGAAAGTAAGAGGAATGAGCTTGTTTGGATAAATTTTCCTATTTCACACCAACTTTACCCCTTTCATGCTCTCCCCCCTACTACTCCTTTGCATGCTGTCTGCACATATATTAAAGCATTCAGGCTGGGAAAAAATATTCATGCATGTTGGGAAGACTCTACATGTTCACATGCATACTTTCTACCTTTTCCAGTGCATGTTTTCTCTAGCTGATAATTGCATTTCGTTCGAAGCAGCAATGCAAAACTCCCAACATTCCTGACGTTGTATGTAGCAGTTTCATGAGAAACCTAGGGGAATGGTAAAATTCTCTGTGAGAATAATGAAAACCTTATAGAATGATAAAAGCCCCAGTCATCTGTACCCTGACTACATAGCATTGTTATCCTGTCTATCCGGAAAGGATAAATACAGCTATTCAGAGAGAAGAAAAAAAATGGAGCTGCATATTTTTACCTCAACTTCATGTCATTATCTTGATTCAGCAGTGCAATGATACAGCAATAAGTTGGGAATCCAAATAGGTTTTCAACTGGGACAGATTAAAAACTGAAAATACTAATAGATACTTCCATGTTAAAATCTCTCCGCGGTGTGTGTTAGTGAACGTGTGCATTCCTAACTACGAGAGAAGTACAAGACACAGACATCATAGCTTTGAGTGCACTGGGTATGGCATTTGTTTTAAAGACACAAAGCATAATGGGAATTAGTGGAGAAAAAAGCATCTTTATCTGCTGATGAAATTTTAACCTCCAAAGTACGATGACTAAATCATGCATATTCACTGTGGAGCGTGGGACAATAGAATCAGGAAGCCTGTTAATTTTTTTTTCATGGAAATTTGGTCAGTGGTAGATGATCTGAGCTTCTAAAAATGGGTGGATAAAGTTGGTTGTGAGTAGAGAGGAGCTTGGCATAGAGGAACACAGAAGGACATCAGGAAGTTCAGACAAATGTGGATAATCTTTTAAAAAGCATCAGAATTTTGGAGCCTTATCCAAATCAATCTGTTAGTTCACCTACCTTTACCCTTATTACTTTACCCCTTGACTTGGCAGTTATCCCTACATATAGCTTCTATGCTGGCACACATCAATATTTAATTTTTTACTTCAAACAATGCAGGAATTATTTTACATCCTTTCCATGTGTTCCTTATTAGTATCTTGAAAGCAGAGGGACCGACCTCCCAGCATTTCCTGCTCAGAAAGCCTTCAGTTCTAAATGTCTAGAGAATATCTGAAAATACTTGTTTATAAACACATTTTTAGAATTTAGCTGCATATTCAAAGCCAGGCTGGATGTGAAGGACGTTTACAGTTGTCTATATAGCCAGATCTGGATTGTGAGTTGTTTATTACAGGAAGAAAGGTCTTGAAGAGCCAAATAAAAAGAGAACTGTAAGTTTGATAAAGTTTTGTTTAGTCAAAGATCTAAATAAATTCCTGAAGGTTTTCTCTTGCTCTCAGCTACTTGACGCCTTTTGATCATTTACAGATGGCTCATGTGGGACTGTTATGAGATCCAAGAGCAAACCTTCTGCAGACTTCCAAGCCACTTTACACTAACGCCCAGTTATCCAAACAATAAGTAATAAATCAGATACTTCAAAACCATTCTGCTACCATCTTGCAGAATGTAACTCCACCCTTCAGGACTAACGGCTGAGGCTCAGCTGGGAATACAGAAATAGGTGTGATCTGTGTGATCCCATTGCTCTGAAGATTAATAGCTCAGGAGTTAAGTTTGCTTGATACTTTGGCCTTATTTTGAACCACATAGCTGCCGTGCTTTAAAATCCGCTGTTTAACCGGAACTGCAAATCTCCACATAGTTTTCAATACAGCTACGAAGTAAAGGAAAGATAATGCCTTTTTATTTAAAGATATTTCAATAGAGACAGAAAAAAGACAGCTATATAAAAAAAAAAGGTTGACATTTTTAAATGACGCGTGTATGTTAAAGACAATTTGTCTGGATATCAGTCGTGGGATCCTGTATTTGGCATCTTCTAGCCATACACAAGGGGACTAAAAAAATTTTTTTTATTTTTTTTAGATAACAGTCTTGGGAGCTTATGTCATTTCTCTGTTATTATAAATGCAAAGTCATATGTAGGGCTTGATGGGAACCAGCCTTTTTTTTTCAGAGAAGTAAAGATTTTTTTTCCCCCCTTCATGTAAAACACATCAGTAGGGCTACATTGTCAGAGTTTTTCCTTCCATAAAGAGATATTTGAATCTGGTTAGAACGGAAGAAGAAATAGAGACTTCCAATTTATTCTAATCTTTATGATTTTTAATGGTACATCATCATCATAACAACTAAAAGAAAAACCCAGCTACATTATGAGGAAAGATGCCAGTGTACATTGCTTTTGAATTCAAATATTAAAAGGATTATTCTATGTCTTTTCCCAGGGAATGTTTCTTTCTCATTCAAGAAAACTCAATCTGGCTAATAAACATGCCCATATTTTTGTGAGGAAGTGCGTAGACTTACCATTCCCACTTTACTTTTTTGATTATAAAATGTATTGTCACTTTTCAGCTCAGTTTTCTGATACATTTCAGTGATTGCATCCTAAGACTTTTTTCTTCCCATCTGTTTAAAGAACTGCTGTGCTTTTTTTGTCAGATAAATTACAAAGCTGCACAATATTTAATTTTATATTTTTCCCATTTAGAAATTGTGATGATCTGAAATTTCTTCAGCTGTAGCTTTTTTCCTGTCTTATGTGGACATCCCAATACTCAGCGGACAGTTGTTATCAGGGCTTCCAGCATAAGTTATTTCATCCAGCCTGGCAAAAACACAGCTGAATATCAAAGGGATATTAACATTTCAGTTTGCCAAGAGTGGCAGATCCGATTCAAAGCTGGCCCAGAAGACTGCAAATAACGGCCTGTTAAAGAAAGGTGACAGATTATTTCATGCTGTGTTTCATGTGCAGTCTAAAAGCATGCTGTGAGACCTGGCTAAAGCTCCAAAGAGGAAAATACATCTTATGGCAATATTCAGCTAACAAAACGGGAGAGAGAGAGAGAGAGAGATACATACAAATCTCAGTGTATGTCCAAATTTATAGGCTGGGATAATAATTAGTAAGGATTTTTGCCTCTCTTTTGGCTCACAAGTGGCTTGCAATCACATTGTAGGGCTGGGCAATATCTTCATTCACGCTTGCTTGAGTAACTTCTGTGAATAATTTGCAGCTTCTTGCTTGTTCACAAGCATTTCACCAGTCACAAGTATTTGATATGTGAGCTGTTGCCTTTGGAAACGCGGGTCGCAGAATGTGTCTGATCCCTCGCTGGATCAGAATGAAGGTTTGGATGTAAATTTTCCTGATGATGAATTTAATACTTTGGTTTTTTTTCCATTTGAAGACACTTGCATTTCCCAACATAACACGGTTCCATCGATGTTTTTCTGATCAGTTCTAGTGCTGAATCTCTGAAAAAATAATTAACTAAAGGAAAATGCAAACCATATGTCTGTACCTGTCTCTATAAAATGACATGCATATACAAACATCCAGGAAGTACCGTAGATCATAGGGGCCCTATTTAGACTAAATTAAACATGTTTTGGATCTCACAGTTCTTGGAAGGCAGTGCACTGGTCTAATACACTAGTCCAGACTATTAATGGAAAATATTTTTTTCCAGTGTGCGTGCCAAAACCCACACTTAGTGGAGCTGTGGAGAGGAAACTCGAGAGTGGGTGATGCATGCTATTTCCTATCTTGAGTCTGCCTGTCTGCTCTTGCGTCTCCAATAAATCTAAGCAGCAAAACTCTTTGTGCTGTAATAAACTCCTTACATCAGTCTTACAGGGGGATGGGGTAACTTGAGCAGGATCTTTGCAGTTCAAAAAGAAGTAAATGCATCTTCCTGGTAATGGGAATCAGATCCCGCGCTCTGAGTGGGAGGCACTCTTCCCTTCAGTGCTTCCTGTGACTGATGCAATTTGTAACCTCCCCTTTAAGCCCAGTGCCAACTTCTTGTCCCGTTTTAGCTTTTCAAACTCAAAATGGGTGCATTCACTTGAGAAATGTGAACAGGGCTGTGCATCATTAGCCAGGGTTCAAGGTGTCTTGGCTGCCATGGTTCGTGTAATTTTCAGTGTCATTCAAGGCACATTCACTGATGAGTGAATTTACATAATAATTTCTAGCGATTTGCTTTGATCAAACCCCATTAGCCTGTGGGCAAGACACTGGAAGATGTGACTAGAACAGATGAGGTGCAGGTGAGAATGTGGCAGGTATTTACAGCCATATGTTGAAAAGGTGTTAGTTACGTGATCGCTATAAAGAGAAAATCAGGGTCTCTGGGGAGGCAGATTTAGCACCACTCTTGCTCAGTGCCAACCTTCCTCATGCTTCCTCCTCACTGCTGTTTCTATTGCTGTTGATTGGCGTTTCTGAGCATGGTTCTTGCAGCAAGCAACATCCATGAGCGAGAGCTGGTCTCCTTGCAGGCTGCTCACCATAGTGGCCTCAGGCTACCGAGACAAGAAGTTCCGAACCCTCTCTCTGCAGCACAGTTGAGTTCCCGAGTCACGCTGTGGTTACCAGTGAGAGGCTTGCCCAAGGCATAGGTATCAGCTGAGATAACAGGCACTCCGTGTATCTCAACCTAGGAGGGAAAAGATGAAGGCAGCATGGTTCAGGGAACATAGCTGGCAGTGATCTCCTGCGTGCTGAACCGCAGCCACTGAAATTTTAAAGCGTTAGGAAAGAACAAGTCAGATTTTCAAATATGCTTGTATTTAGCAAGGTGTGAAGGGACACATTTGTCATTTATTGAAGTAGTAGTCCTCAGGCACTTTTTTTTTTAAAGCAATTTTTTATTGAAGTGGTTATTGCAATAGCTAATCCTTTCAAAAGCATGTTTGTGAGCATTTTTTTTAGGTTACAGAATAGCCAATAATGAAAACATTTGAAAGGAAAACCACATTTTTCTTGCAATGTTTTCCATCATTGAAGTTAGATCATTTTCAAATGACAATGAACAAAACAACAAACTGAAAAATGAAATAAACTATACAGCCAGCTTTGCTTGGGAAGAGGATCGGCTCTTTACACGGCAAGACCACTGGATGTGATAGTTGTTCATGTGCATGAAAATCTGATCTGGGGAAAACTATTTATCAGTCTCTGAGAACTATTTTCATGATGTCTTTTTAAGCAGCTTATTCCATATAATTTGAGGGATTTTTTTACTAACTCGGCAATATCTGCGAATGAACTGATCAATACATTCTCACATCTGTCTACGCTCATTGGTGACAGCTTCCCAATGTCATAGACAAACAGCATCTTTTTGCAGTGCTTTTTAGCTTCTCTCTCTTGTTCCAAGCTTAAACTGAGTTCAAACAGCTACCGAAACATTTCCAGCTGGGAGAGAGGAAGCAGTAATAGCTAACCCTATGATGGGCTGAATATGCTGTTCCCCTTTGAATTGCAGGAAGAAGAATCTGCAATAATATTTGTTTCATGTTATGGTTATTAAAAGACAAGTTCTCAGGGAACTCTTCAGCATGGGGAAGAGAATTCAGACAGGGCACCGAGAACACCAGCTTTATAATTCATTGCATATATGAGGTCCTGAAGAAAAAGTTTGCAGTCAGTGGATAAATGGATATTCCTTTCCCCCACAGAATAGTAACGATTCTTGTGTCTTCACTTTGGAGAGATGACTATAGTTATGGTAGGGGAATAGTTTCATCCTTCTGTGACTGGCAAGTAATATTTCTTATTTCTCCTTTGCAAGAGAGATTGGATTCTTTCTTTTTGTCAAGTTTTTTCCTCATTAATATAGGAAATGCTTAGGAGAACAGTCTTCACAAGCTCTTTTCCATGTATCTGAAATGATGAGCAATTATGCTCTTCAGGATAATAGATAATAAATCCCTGAGATGTAGACAGGAGTTTTATCTTTGTCTGTTTATTACATAGCACTTGGTGCAATGGCACAGGTTTAACTGAGAGGCATCTTTCGGTTTGCAGAAACATTCGGGCTTATGCTTTACCATCAGCTACCAAGAATTCAGCTTGCTGCAGATCCCAGATGAGGTGCAGACCTGGCAGTTGCAAAAACCATCTGTGACCTTACAGAAAGCCACTGCAGTGTGTTATATTTAGACATTAGCCAATTTTGGGGACCCTGTAGTACCTTACTTCTGCACAGGGGTTCACATCTAGGAAATACCCAAATATCTCAAAGCTGTAGATTGTTCTGCTGTCAATCAATGTGGCAAGACAAGGCCACAGTGGTGCATTCTCTCCACTTCCCTCTTCCAGTGCTCCTCACCTGACTGGTGAAAGCAGCACGTGTGTGATATTTCTCCTCCTCCTCCCTGCCCCTTGCCCCAAGGTTGTGATGCTGGAGGAAATGATTTTCAATGATACTGAGTAAAATCAGATGTGGGAGCCACTCAGTCACCTATGTAAAGCCACACAGTGCTGGGTTTACCAGAGTTATTTCTCAGTCTGTAACTGCACTTAACCCAAGTGATTTGAGTATATGTGTCTGTGAGATTTGGACTTGCACAATAGGTCAGCTAACGAGCAAAATAAATTTTGCAGAGTAGAACTGGTATGTACTTATGAGTCAAATTAAATGTAATGGGAGTTAGGTGTGTGTTTGGTTAAGGGGACGGAGCCCCAGTTCTCAGGAGCGGTATGCAGCTTGCCTGAAAAGCGAATGCGTTCTGTGTGCTATTGTAAGAGGCTGCTGGAGAATGAGGGTTGCCATAGCAATACAGAAAAATTTTAAACAGCTAATACTTCCTACACAGCTGAATAGAGTGGGTTGAGTAGCAGAATCTGAAATCACCATCTTCAGCACAACTAAGTTCATTTTAAACGCATTTATTAAATGTTTTCTTATGTCACACTGGATGCTCTACAGGACCTCAAAGTGCTGCACCAGTGTAACCTATAATCTGGAACAGCAGCACTCAAAGGCAGGCACATTTAAGTGGAGTGATGACAGCTGAGTACCACAACGTAAGCTGATTCAAACCTTGGTGAAGGACCAAGTATGACAGTAAGACAACTGCCAAGTGATGTTGTGTCCATTTGGAAGAGATAAGGACATTTGATTTTGACAGCCCCTTCTGCAGTCAGGCTCCACTGTAAACTGCATATTATAGAAGGCTGGAAAAAAAATTATAAGGAGACATCACTTTCTCTAAAGCACCCACCGTATGACTCTCACTTTTTTTTTTTTCTTGATCCGTCCTGCACCAGTCTTCTGCCACTGACAACAGCCAGTATTGGATGCTTTCAGAAGCTATAGACAGAGCAGAGAGATGGTTCTCCCTTCTCCAGTACACCTGTCCAGGAGCTAACTTGTCAGGCAAACTGCATAGTTGATATGTTTATGAGCTGTTATGTGTTTTGGGGTAGGTTTTTTTGTTTGGTTGGGTTTTTTTGTTTGGATTTTTTATTATCTTGCTGCTTAAAATCATGAGACACTTCTACACATTCAATTTTAGATTGAATGCTTGAGTAGTTTTGTATTATCAACAAGCTTTGTCTTGCCATTGTTAACTGATTTTTTTTTTGATAACTTACGACTGTGATGAACACTATGAGTCTCAGGACTCATAGGACTTGTAGGATTTGAGACAGAAAAATGTTTTATCAGTTGTGAAAACTGAATATTTAACCCATTTCCTATATGTAAATGGTGATTAATTCACAACCAGATGCTCTCCTTTTTCCTTTCACATGGAGCAACATGAATGTGGGATCTTGGCTAAAGGGTTTTGAACTCAAAACTTTCAGAAATTCCACTCTACTAAATCCAACATCAATTCCTAGGAAACCTGGAGATTTTCTATACCATTTTTTCTCCAGCTTGGGGAAATAAAGTTGCTTAGTTGCTGAGCATAATATAGTTTCCCCTAGTGATTAAGAATTGTCACAAGTAGTCTATATCCAGATTTCTCCCATGAGCATGTCCAAAACACTTTGAATACTTAGCTCCGGCTTTTCTGAGCCTTTGGCCTTGATGCCCCATGTTCAGCTGCAGTCGCGTTATTCCAGGCACAGCAGAGTTAGTAGGCTCAAAAATCTCTTGACAAACACATTGTTCTGAAGTAAGTTTGTTATGAAATCACACTGTCTTCAGTGCTGACAGAGGCGATTTCGTTTTTGCTGAATACTGTGCAAAGTAATGAATCCAGCTATGGACTTGCAAAGTTACATTATACAGTCACCCAAGGGGGTTCTCCTTGTCCTTGCTGTGCATACAGAAATGTGCAGTCTAGCAAGTAACTTGTATGTGGCTGCATATTTTATTTTTCCTCTAAACACTGCGCTGTCAAAATGTATCTATCCTGTCACGTGGAGGAACCGTGTGTCGAGTTATAACTAAATCCCTTTGAATAAGAATACGGTGCATTAATTGCATCCTCTTTTGAATTTCCATCTAATTTTTTTTTCTTTTAATATTTTTTTTTAAATTATCCTGATTGCTTTTGGTGGCACATGATGTCTTACAGGCTCTGCCCACAACTTTAAGCGCAGACAGGCTCATGGCTAGCTAGATGCTTTCATAATCAGCAGCAGCTGTGTTCATTTGTAAGCTGACATGTCTGCATAGCTGGGCCTGATGGTTGGTGACTTCCAAGAGGAAATCCAGTCGTTTTTACAAGCCACGCATTTCTGCAGCATCGTCCATAAGCTATGGTATGTTTTTCCTTCTCAATAATCACAGTAGATCTGCACCTTATTCTTTTGGGTGTCATCTCCCTTTAATGTCACTGCCTTTAAAGCATTTCTAGTTTGGTTTTTTTTAATTGTGGTTTCCCTTTGAGCTGGTTTCATGACTGACACATTACAGAAGTTGCATTTGTACTGTATGAGCATCTTTGTCTTGATGATCCCCTGAATAGTGATAACCCTGACTGAGAAGGAAACGAGCTGTCAGCAGATGTGAAACTTTACAATGCGAGTAGATTCAGTTCCCTGTCCTTGTTATATCTCTGGGATTGTCAGGCGTGAGATACTACGAAATTACTACAATGACATATATGTAGGTGAAAAAGATGGATAAGAAGGTAATACATATTTGTCCCCACTTCTGATTTGAGCCAAATATCTAGAGGCAATTAGCTCTTGCTCCTCATCTTTAGCATTCTGATGCCCTATCAGCTGTATTTTCTCAAATGAATAAATAGTGCTTCTGCCCCCTCTAAATTTTCGAGAAATTTAGTGTAATTGCTGACATTGTCTCAGAGGATTAGGCAGCCAAAGTGCTTTGACTTTCAATAAGATAGAAATCCTTAGGGATACATACTCACTACAGTATTAGCAGACTCTTCTTTTTTTGTCTTGCTTCCCACATTCCCACTCATACACCAAGGTACATGTCAGCAACAAATAATAATAATATTGTCAGCTCTGGCTAACTTGCCTAGATACTGCTCCTGTTTGTGCTTTCTCCCTTCGTAGTACCGAGGCATGTTGAAATAGCAAGTATTTATAATCCTCTAGTCACTTCCCGCAAATCCTCCCTTCCCTGCCGTGTCCCCAGAAGGGACGCTTGGGGACTGAGCAGAGAACAGCTGAGCTTTACAACATGCAGGAGATGTTCTCCAAAATTTAGTGACATACCCTCAGGAGTGCAACAGCAGAACACAGAAGCACGGGGATGGCTTTAGAAAGTGCCTGTGAACATCTGTTGCTAAGCTAACCCAGATGCTTGGGCCCCAGTGTCAATTATCCCAGTTTATGCTAGAGTCCAGGCATGTCACAGATCCCCTTTGAAAAGGGGGCTTCAGTTCCGAAGTGATGTCAGAGTATTAGATCTCAGCCTACGAGCTTTTGCCCAAATCCGGAAGAATCTGTGTAGATGGATGAATGATGAGACACTGTTTTAGGCAGATAAAGCTACAAAATCGTTGTATCGCTTCTACTGTATAAGCTCTATTTTAAAATTGATATAAAATAAGGAAGGCAGGAACACTGATTTCTTATGTAATATCTTATAAATTTTCTGGTTTGGAAAGGTTGCATAGAAAATACTGCCGCTTGCATACACATTCTATTAGAAAGTTTAACTGGAAATTACATGCAGTTTTATAAATCTCTGATTGTTGTACCCCCCAGAATTAGGGCAGGTAATAGAATTTTTGCTTCTTATTTATGAATCTTTCTGTGAGAACTCAAATAGAAGAGATCCCTTCTAATAACACATTTGGCACAGTTCTGAGGAAACAGATACCAGGAAAGCCTTGCTAAAAAATTAAAATAATTTTTCCTCTTCCCCAAAGCCCTACCACCATGGGCAAAAATGGAGAGAAAAGAGGGCAGAATGAAACAGATGTGAAATGTGAGGGTCCTTCAGAAGGCGTTCTCAAGGAATAAAAGAACACATTTATATTTTATAACGTGGTCCCCAATCACCAAAGAAAAAGCATAAAATTAAGCAATTCCCTATAGACATTCTGTATGATAGCACTGCTTTAATAATTGAAACAGAAGTCTCTTTTAAAAGAACTCAATGTACGATTCCCTCCTTCCTTCCGAATGCATTACCCTGACTGACTGGGAGAACTCCGCATGAAGAAGTTCGATGGTATAGTAGTGGCTATTTATTTTTTTTAACTTGAGTTTCCTTCCTCTCCTCTTTCTCTTATCACCCTGGATTTCACACGATGATCTGACTGACCCCCTTTGAAAGTCACAGGCGCAGTAACATGGCATTTTCCAGAAGCGCACAGACGGGCGGAAGGGAACCCAAGTGAAAGATCCCAGGATTTCTTTACACGACTGCTCTCTTTTTGTAGTTACGTTAGATCACGTGGAAAACTGGGCACCTTAAGCATACAGTTTCTTCACAGGAGACTTTACGCACTCAGATCCCATTACAATTAATAGCAACTGTGCGTCTGATATGCCATTTTTAAAATGTATGCTTTCTTGAGGGCTGGAGTTGAAAGGCCAGCAAAACATTCCAAAACTGCATCTCCATAAGCAGAGGAAGGTGCTAGCGTTTGCAGCCATTGCGGTCATTTTGGGTAACAGTTTAGGGCCTCTGGTAAATCAAAAAGTTCATTTCTCAGAAGGTCTATGAGAAAAAATTGTCACTCCAAGTGTCAGAAGGATTGGTTAATGGTAGGGTTTTGTTGTTGTTGTTGTTGTTATTTAATCCAGTGAGCACTGATGGGTAAGTTTGGCAGCGAAAATATTTTCCGTGGTTGCTTTGTGAGACATCTTGGGTGATTGTTTTTTTCCCTGCACAAACAGAAGAGCTGTACACAGTTAAAGCTTCACAAAGCACAGGTTGGTAGGAATGCACAAAGAACATGAGTGAATAACCAGTGTTTTTTTATCATCTTTAATCTAGTTATTATGACTTCACCAGAAAACAATACTTAAAAGAATGTGGCAAATGTTATAATACATGCAAAGGAACTAATTTTCTCAGGGAAAACAAACAAAACTTGTTAAGAATATAAACACCTTTTGGTCTTTGAACTCCCATGTTGGGAATATTATTTCTCAGATGATATTTTAACACTGTGGCTTTGCTGTAGAGCAAAACAGTAACTTTGGGATAGATCATCTGTTTTGGTTATTATGTGGGTGGGAAAGTAAACTTCCCTAATTTGAGGAGGTGAAGGAGTGGCCTCCACAGTTCATTTTCTTTCTTAAAATACTGTCTCTGAGTAACTGGGAAGGCACCAAGTATTCTCGTATGTTTTCTGCTGGCTTTCTAAGTTACTGAAGAAGGACCCTTGAGAGCCGATGTGGAATGCGAAGTGCAGAAATTCATGCAGTTTCCCCATTATTTATGTAATGCAAAAGCCAGGATCACTGAAACAGACTAAATAGATTGCCACTCAGGCCACTTGTTAGTAGATTGGCACTCAGCCCCCAATGGAAAACTATCATGAAGAAAAGCAGAATCATGTCTCCTTTTCAATCCTACCTGGAAAAAGCAGATGTTATCCATTTTCCCTTTTCTCTCTTTGTCCTAGTTCAATTTTCCAGCTAAAAAAATATGACAATACATCTGAATTCCTTGTCATGCCCGGCTACAGTTCTTGGGATTTATTTTTCATGTATTGAAAACCCATATCTGGCCATAGGTTTCCAAAATAACCTTCTGCCTTCCCAACTATATGCAAGTTTATACTACCCTTAGCATACTGGCGAGGCCATAGTAATGAATATATAATTTAATAGGGATTTTTCTAAAGATTTTTTCCTATGTGACCTTTTCTTAAACTCAGTCTCTCCTTTTTTCATCCCTTCTGAAAATTAAACATGATGCAGTGAGAAAGGATTTGGTATGAAGTAATTTGCTAACATTACCATCCAGGGTACTAGCTATTTTTAAGATCTATTATTTCATATTTCACTGCCTCTATCACTTTCCTCTGCCTTGAGCTCCACAAGTCCGTCCTGGTTATATCGGAATATCACACACTGGAAATGTGATCCATCTAGTAAATGAACAAACAAGGGAAGGAGAAGCCATAGGAAAATATGCAGAACAAACCCACTTTGCTGCGTTTTCTATCAAGGCTTTTCTTGGGTCCCATGGAAAACTAGGCACCTAAATTCATATTACAGAGTAATGGGATTTGAGTGTGAATCTTCAGTGTCCTTGTAGGAATATCTGCACCCCCTCTTGCCTGAAGAAAATGGGATGCATCACAGTACAGTTGGCCCCATCCCTGCAGTGTGATCTCTACAACTGTCCAAGAGGGCTGGCAAGCCTCACAGCTCTGCCCTCATTGCCTCCCTTTTAAATAATATTCTCGCTGTTCAGAAAAGCTTCTCTTGCACGGGGATTTTTAAAAAAGAAAAGAAAACAGCTGCTGAAGACTTTGTATTTTCTACATAGTATTGATTATTTTGAATTTAGGAGTATCAGCATCAATGTCTTATGTGATAGTGTATTCCCCTTTGCTTATATGTTGATAGGGTGTGATTTTGTGGTTTGTTTTTCTTTTATTAAGAATCAATGTTTTTCAATGCTTATTTTTAGCTCTTTCTAAAAGACTCAAGACAGACAAGACGTCTGTGGAGCTCCCAATGCAAGTTACATTGTAAGTCAATGCAGCAACTTTCAGGTTTTGGTTTTGCGCACAAAATGGTCTCAGAGGGTTTAGGACTAGTAAGGTAAGTGGTAAGGGGGGAATTACAGAAGACAAGGGTGGCAACATGTTGTCTCTCTGGAGAATGTGTTAAGAGGCAAGCCAATTATGCAGGTTTGGCATATTGAAGGTTTATATCATGGGACAGCATCTCCCCTTTATAAATCACTGTGATGATACGGAAAACACACATCCTGTTCCCGAATCCAAGGAAGAAAAGCCTACATCTGTTTTTCTTCCCTAAGCATCTTTCCAGATACATATTCTCTGGCTACATAATAACTTGAAATGGACCTCAACTAATCTCCATTTTCAAACATTTAAAATTCTTGGTATTTGAATTTAGAAAACAGTAACCAAAACATAAATAATTCTTATATAGACGTTAACAAGGGATGAAAACGAGAAGCCTCAGAAAAGGAATGTGTTCAAACTCCTACATACAGAAGCCAGAGTGGTCATTGTCCACCGCTGCTAAGGTGGGTGGCGTTTTCAGGACCAGGCTCCTCGAGAACCACCTTTATGGAGACATTAGAAGGAGAGAGGAGGAAATGCTGTTCTGGAGGCTGATTATCACAAAGGAAGCCCAAATATAAGGCTAGTTTACTTCATTTCAGCAATCCTGGTCCTATCAAGTCCATATTTTTTATTGTGACTATACTTTTAGAAAGGAGAATAAAAATGATGAGCCCACATACCTAGAACATCAGAAAGAACTCTGGAAGCCAACTAAGAGGAAACAGTACCACATATTCAGCACTTTTTGAGGCTCCCTATACTCCCCTTCTCTAAGATGCCAGTTTTTTCCCCTCTTGGGTATGACTTCTTCAGCCATTTAACCTTTACTTATCCTTTAGCCCTCTGGCATGAAGCAAACCCACAGGCTCATACACGGTGCTTTTAAATCACAGACAACTTGACTTAGGACGTAGGAATCCAGCACAGTCCTAAGGGGTCGATACGATGCTGTCCTGCCAGGCCACACCACCTAGTTCCTGCTTCAGCTTTAGCTTCCCAAATCATCCTCAGCATAGTATTTTGTGAAGCCACAAAGGCATGCTAAGGCCAGATCCTCCTCAGTGAGAAAAGTTCCCAAGTAATTTGATTTCTTCCACACCAAAGTGTCACTGAGGTAAATTGGGCTGCTCTTCTCTTGGATTCACAGAGGTATGACAAGTCTTTTCTTTTTTTCTTTTTTTTTTTTCTTTTTTCTTTTTTCTTTTTTTTTTCTCCTTTTTCTTTTTTTTTTTTTTTTTTTTTTTTTTGCGATCAGGCATTCAGAGGTAAATGCTCTCCTTCTGGTTCTGTGAAGAGCTTTTACATTTCAGCGGTCATACCATTGTAATGAGTGAAACCAGCAGACCATCTGGTCCTCTATTTGATCTCTGGTAATGGCCAGTACCAGATGCTTCAGAGGACAGAGCAGCAGAATCCACAGACGAATAACCAGCCAACAAGAGAAGGGTTTTTTCAGCTCCTGTCAATTAGTGGCTCATTTATGCCTTATAAAGTGAGCATTTTTTTATTTCTTGTACTTTTTGTTATCCAATAATCTTAACCTTATAATAGTCCAAAACTATTTTGTCTTGGATTCTGGAAATACTGATGATAGAAATACATTCCTTATCCTCCACCACATTTTTCAGGAGTTCATTTCACGTTTACAGTTGATAATAGAGATGATCATGAAATCTAACATTTTATGAGGTAAACGAAAATTTCAACACAGCATAATTATCCCAGATCAGTTAGCAGAAATACAATTAATTCATTATTTGTTCCAACGGCCATCCTGTTCTTTAGCTCGGACTTGTTGTTTCACCCTAGTTCAGTGGCAATTTGTTTTTGTACTGATTAGAGTAGAAACTGGAACAAATCTTAATAAATACTGCGGCTGGACGTACAAGAGGACCCTGGCTGAGTGGGCCTTGCTTTGGTGCAGGCCAGACATAACAATATTGAATCCTGATTTATAATTCAGGATTATTGAGTCCAGTTAGTACCTCAGAGCCCAAAAGCTTTGTTGATCTCATCTGTGTCTAACGGCATGCTCCTACAGCCTTTGCCACAACAAAGTGCTACCTTCATTGGTACCTCTTGGAGGTATCGCCACACAAACTGTTTAATTGTAATTTCTAGTTTGCTGGGTTTTGTGTTAATAAATAACAAGCACAAAGTGAATTTATTTCAGGCTGTTACTTCCAACTAATATGTTACAATGCACTGCTGTTGGCCAGGCAGCGGGCTGTTCTCAGTAATGGTTTGTATATTTTAACTTGTTATGTTTCGTCTTTAATCATATCACATCCTTGGTTTTTCCCTTTCATGCCAGTATGCTGAACCTTTGTGTCTCATAAGATGAAATTTGATGCACTGTCTCAGACCTGAAAGACTGAGCCAGAACTTCAGACCGGAATCTCTGTATGACACGTGTGTGATGGAGAGTCAGAGCTGTGTGACTCCACATTTCTAACCAGGCTGTATGTGAAGGAGGTTCAATGGTCAGTAATGGAAACAATGGTGCACTGGTTTTGGCTGGGATTGAGCTGATTTTCTTCACAGCAGCTCTTACGGCGCTATGTGTCGGATTTGTGACCAAAGCAGTGTTGATAACACACTGATGTTTTAGCCTTTGGTGAGCAGTGCTTGCAGAGCGTCAAGACCTTTTCTCCCTCTCACGCTGCCCCACCAGCATTTGGCTGGGGGTGCACAAGAAGCTGGGAGGGGACACAGCCAGCACAGCTGACCCCCCCCAAGTGACCAAAGAGATATCCCAGACCATATCACATCATGCTCGGCAATAAAAGCTGGGGGAGAGAAGGAGGGAAGGGGTAGATGTTTGGAGTTATGGAGTCTGTCTTCTCAAGTAGCCATTATGTGTGGTGAAAATAGCTAAACACCTGCCTGCCGATGGGAAGTAGTGAATGAATTCCTTATTTTGCTTTGACTGCACACATAGCTTTTGCTTGCTTTACCTGTTGAACTGTCTTTATCTTGACCCACGAGTTTCTTCCCTTTTGTCCTTCCCATTCTCTCCCCCATCCCACTGCAGTGGAGTGAACAAGTGGCTGTGTGGGGCTCAGCTCCCTACCAGGGTTAACCCCCAATACATGCCTAAAAATCCAACTATCCTTCCCAAACAGCTATTGGCTTCCTTGGCTCGCTTTTTAAAAATTATTCAGACTCCCAGCTTCCAGAGGTCTTTCAGAGTCTGCTAATTTCTCAGATGTTTTGATCTGCTTTTTCCTATCTTTGCTGTGCTTTACAGTTTTCTCTTCTCATTTTGCTATTCAAAAATAGATCTAACAGTGAAAAGGACAGGTTTTGGTTTTTTTTTTTAACAGAAGGTTATCTGAGAAAGAAAGGTTCACAAATCAGATCTGCCATCTAGCCAGAAGAGGACTGCAAAGAATTAATTAATATATGGAAGGAGCATGCAGCAGAACATGATTTCACTTAGAGAGCACAGAGCCAGCACATTTATGACAGAATTGCTTTGCAGCTACCTCAGGGAACACAATATAAAAAATAATCTTATGCCCGGAACGAAAAATAGTGGAAAAGACTGCACATTATTGAAAGTTAACTGCAAAGTCCTGAAGAGTAATTTTGTCAAGTGTGTAGCAAAGCTAATGAAGTCAAATAGCTGTGAAGTCTCACTGCTGCTTCATGGCAGACACACGATTGATTTGCCTTTGTATAGAACTGCACGTGTCAATAGATCAAAAATTCATGTACGGTCTAGAAAATCACCAGCCTTTTGGACAGGCTTAATGTGCAATATGCTATATTGGTATGGATGCAAATTTAGCAGGTTGGAGAGGCTTGTGCCATACAAGTGTAGATACAGATTGGTTCTTAGATAATTAAACATGTAAATGCTACCTCTGACAGCTGAATTATGAGGTGGTATTTAGGTACAGTTCTATCAAACCCTGCATAACATGGACATTTCAATGTATCTGTCATCTGGCAAAGCTCTTCCAGAGTACACAGAAATGCTACAAGAATTAGTTATTTTCCTCTTTGCTAACAACAAACTTATCCTTGTTTTCAGCTCAGTTTGGTGAAAATGTAGTAACAACTTTTACAAATCACTGCAGGTAGTCAGGCAGGGTAGGGAGGAAGAAATGAGTAAAAAATAATCTCTTTCCAGTGTGAATATTTACTGTGGCATGAAAAGACAATTGATTCTGACCATGATTAACTGCAAGAAATCCTAATGCAGCAAAAAAGCCAGTGATAAATTGGCACAGGGAAGGGAATTGAATGAAAGGAATAGGTTTTCAATATAAGCATAATCTAAAGCGTGGCCTCAAGTCACCAGATGGCTCAAGGGATTAGCAATGCTATATAGTCTTTTCACCTTCCTCCTCTGTCCCCTCCCCTTCAAGCAACAGGTTCAAATGTTCAAGTAACATAAGCATCCAGACAGACAGAGCTTAAAGGGTCTTTATCTACAACAGGCAGCACGGTAAAAGCCGTCACTATGTAGCAGCATTATCTCTGTGAGAATTATATGCTAGGGCAGTGTGAATATTTCTTTGCCAATGAAAAGAAAAACATTCATTTGGGTTAAATTGAAATCTTCCCTTTGAAAAGTTTCGGTTTATCTTCAGGCCTTTTTAAATGACATCATTATGTTTCTGTTCATTTTGTAAATTTTGAAAAGAAACACCATTCTGAAATGAAAGCAGCATGGTTTGAAAACTGCTACAAATCTCACATTTGCTTACTCTAATTAGGAGGAAAGGGTTAGATGTAAACCATAAATCTGTGAACATGCAGAGAGGGGATGTGATTCTAAATTTTCAGTACACCGAGTGTTCTGTCGGAGATGTTTTGCTGAAGTTTGCTTCTGGTCATATTATTTTCTTAAGGCAACACATGCACATACCATAAAAGTATGATCATAACTGTTAGTAAGTGAAAATCCTTTAGGAAATATTAGTAGACTACATACTACTTAAGTCACCATATGAGCAAATGGTGGGGTAAAAGGTGTTGAGGACTCATCTTTTCCCCTGTATTTGAGTGCTTGCTTAGGAGATAGATAAAAGACTTCAGCTCTTTTCTGGAGAGCTATATGCTGTTTCAACAGCATGAAAAGCAACAATCAAAACCATTGATCATATTCTACATTTAAATTAACAATACTGATTATAGTAAAAAACCCCTTGTAAATCTTGACCTTTCAAGGTAATATATTGGCCCCACTGATGTAACTGGCAAAGCTTGAACAGAGGGGACATTACCCTCAAGGATGTCCTGTGGTAAGGCTATAATGCCCTTAGGGAACTCCTATATTCAGATTAGATTCATATTGCCTGTGATTTCACTCTATATGGCTTTTTTGTCTGACCTAGAACATGCTGTTATTGTCCTGAATGATTAACAGTACTTATTCACCAGCTATGCTGTGATTTTTGGGTACAACGGTACATGTGAAGGACAAAGTTTGGGATGTAGATCTATGTTGACTGTATAAAGTCACAAACTAACATGGTTCAGTTTATGGCTTGGTGTGCCATTCATTGCCCTCTTTCCGTACTTCCAATGATTTAGGTGGTGGTGTTGTGGAATATGGAGCAGGCAAATGTTAGTTTGAAATGGGCACAGTCTGGCAAATCTCTACAGCCCCAGGGCCTTTTGACAGTCCCTCCTTACTTAACCACAGTGCGCATTCTCTAGAGTCAAAGAGCTTCTCTTTCCTTGTCCTATGTAGGACATGAAGAAGAAGAAAGGGGATTTCTCTGTCCTTTTCCTTTGCCTGTTTATATTTAGGCCACCCAATTTATATTTATAGTAAACAAAATCAGAGAAGAGAACGCTCAACTTAAACAGCAGCCCCTGGTTCTGCCAGGACCTTTCAACAAATTATTGCTTTGTGCATAAAGCAATCATTAGATAAATATCTTCATGGAAGAGAAGTTAGAAACAATGTGACAGCCATCACTGAGCAAGTTCAATACTGAATAGGCAATTTTTTTATCAGTTCCTTTTACTTATAGGGTCTTACCATAATCATGATAACTAATGAACCTAGAAGAATAACATCAGGAAAATAAATAACACAGTGTTAGATAATCTTGAATACAATTTGGCATGTGGAAACAGGGAGGTACAGACTGAACTGCATGTTCAACAAGGACTGCACAGCAAATCACCAAGCACTACACAAGTTCACAGTAATTCACCTGAGAACAAGAGTTCATATCTCAGCAATCTTCCCCCAAGTCTCTTTTTCAGGTTTTTCACATTCTGTCTCTATCTTGTTTTCTGTCATTTAATACTTCATAAGTAGCAGACCATCTTGGTTTTTTCTTTAACAACTTCTCTTTGTCATCTCCCTTGGAACTTGCAGGATTTTTTCTGTATTATATGTACAATGTATTTGTGATAACCATGATGTCAGCTACAACATGAATTTCAGCACACTTGCAGACTTAGAATTTTTATGGTATAATTACTGTGATGGCTTTGACAGACATACGAGCCTGCGTTTTGTTATTCGGGCAAAACTTCTGTAAGTTCATTGAATGCCATTAATCAATGGAGACCAATCATGCTGACATTGAATTCACAAAGTTTGCTTGATGTTTATATATTGCTACCTGAAACTGGATCATGCACTGGTACACTGAGAGTTGTCAACTCTAGGCTTGGGGGGGCTTTAAGCATCTTCTGCTTTCCCTGGTTATCATGAGCTTCATCTGAAGGACATGCACCATTTTACTATCAGTTGAAGATTTGATTCAGATAAAAACGTGGGGTTGATCTGTTGGTCTTCAGCCATTTTAAAATTCCTTAAATGTGTTGGTTTCTGGGAAGTATCTGCCGTGAAAAGTGATGCTCAGTCTGAAAGTTGCAGAACTGGCATCTAAACAGAGTAGAATTTATTGTAGTCACAGTATTTCTATATGAACTATTTAGTGAAGTGCAGAGCGTAAAGCTACGGACTCTAAGCATGGTTGCATGTAAGGCAAAAATGCTTTTTGGTAAAATATACTTTCTAGTTCTTCTCTGAGTGCTGCCAGCGTTGTTTCAAAAATATTTGAGCCATAAAATTATTTTTATAGGAAAAACTCCTTAACAACATATGTAACTGAAAGACTCAGAGCAAAATTCAGTCCCACAAGTTCAGTGTCAATATCCTACGTCCTAGACTTATTTTGAAACCGGGTAGTTTGGGACAATTTTACAGTTGTTCTCAGATTACAATAAAATCCAAACCAGACTATAGAAACGTGCAAACGTTATTGTTAGTCTGCCTTTCGGCTCTGGTCTCATAAAATAAATTTGAAACCACAGATCTCCAGCAGAAAAGCTTTCAGACGGCTGGCCATTCAGGACCCTGGGCCAGAGAATGGAGGTGGGAGGACCACCCTTTTCAGAGGTGGGCTCAGGCCGTGTAAACAGATGTGGCTGGGCTGAATGGGGGTCCCTGAATGGCGGCATTGTTCCTCGCCTTCCCGGCCTCCCGCCCGCCCGCCCAGCAGGAACCCGGCACAAGTCTCGCTCAAGGATGAGAGCTTAAAACCCGCCTGTTACAATTTAAGAAAACCCCGTCTGCACCAAAGTTTTATTAAGTCTATCAAATATCATGAACGCCAGTTTGCCTCCCCAGAGCCGTTTCAGAGGCATTCCTGAGCAGATTTTGCAACAGTTTTTTTCTTCCAATGCATGGCAGAATTCATTTTAAAAAGACAGCGTTACAGTAATATCCAGTGTAACTTTCACATTTCTAAATTAACTGCAGTTTATTTTTGAAACCAACTTATCTCCAGTTGTCTGTGACTCATGATGAACCTATAAATAGCAGCTTTAACATATACATACATACGTAACGCTGTTCTATAGCTTTACATTAAGTGCATTCCAGGAAGGAAGACTTGTGAGATATTATAAACATATTTTATACAATTATATGCGCCATGCGTTCAGCAAAATCTTCTAAACTGCTTGTAGGGATATGATCCAACAGTGATGATACAATTTCATCTTGAAGCTTCCACGCCACTGCTGAGTTACCATGCACATGTTCATGGATTTATTTCATGGGGGACTGTTATTGTTGAATACTTGTCAAGGTCGCGTATACCAGCATTTGGAAGCTTGCCCAGGTTCCTTTAAATAACCCCAGGGACACAGAGTTTTGTGATTTCTGAGGCCTTTCTGGGGAGGAGACAGCAATAGTCAAGCAGTTCTAGTTTAGCAGTTTAACCAGCACTTAATTTTACAGAAATAAAGCGGCACCGTTTTCCCCGTTTAAGTTCAGTAACAAAGTTATTGGTAAAATACGTACTGTTGCATCCTGCTGCGCGGGAGTGGGGTTTTTTTCCTCTCCCCTAGCGTAGACAAAAGTTTGTAATAAATGTATTTCAGATGTGTATATTCTACCATCTTGTTATCTTTGTGTATACAGGTTGTGAATGTATTTTGTAGACACTTCTGTGGGCTGAAGCATGCTATGCATCACCAAGACAGAAAAAGAGGAAGCAAAACAGAAGGGAGAGAAGAGGGCGAAGGAATGCACACTTTGTAAGTGCCAGTTTGCATTTCTCTCATATTCAAAAATTAAACATAGCTCTTCTGTAGCAGCTCAATGTGTGCACATGATAATAGGTCTAGTTAATTTTCCAACCTCAAAGTCCTTTGTTTGTCTCGGCAGCAGCTTAAGAAAGTTGAGAAAGCAAAATAAACCCAACAGCATACTTTAAACGGTATTTCAGGGTCACCCTGAAAGCGTTTGGTTTGCAGTTCTGCTGCGAATCTACCGCCACAGGCAATGTCCAGGAGTGTGCGCCATCCCCTTTTTGGGGGACAAGACTTGCTCGTTTAGTCTTAGGCACACTATAAAAGCCTGGGTTTTGTTTGTGGGTTTGTTTTTTTTTTTTCCTTTTAGTAGTATGATTCTATCTCAAAAAACAGTGATAGGGAGTAAATAAGGTGGCCTGATTTAATTTCTTGTTCTGCCACACACTCTGACTTTGTGTCTCATGTCATTAATAGATCTAATAGGATTTTGGCATGAAACCAAAGAGGGGGGAGGGAGGCGGGGATGAGCTGCAGAGAGAGCTGCTGCCTTTCTCAACTCGAAAGCGATGTCAGGCCTATCAGCCTTCTCTTTAGTCCTCCCTGACAGAGCTGGAGGCATTTCTCTATACATGAATGTGTCTCATGCATTCATGAGGCTTTTTGACACCGCAGCCTCTTTTGTTGGGAGCTGGATCACGGCTCTGTCCTTCTCTCAGCTGCCATATGGTGCCGTGGAAAGAGGCTTTCAAAGAGAGCGGGACTGAGGGACCGAGGCAGAGAGAAGAAAGAAATCGAACTGCGGCAGATGAAATTGATTTATTTTCAGAGCAAAAGGGGCAAGTAACTACGACTGGTGGAGAGAAGGGGGGGGATGCCTTGGAATATAAAACCCTCTCCGGAGCAGGCGAGCAGGCTGTCCGGATGACAGCCGTGCTGTGCTTGTTCTCCAGGCACAGCACTTGAAAATAAGCATACGCATTTTTGTTATCTTAGCAATGCTATCTGAGAAAGACTTATAGCCCCAATGCCTCAGCACCGGACCTCAGCAGCTTCATTTCGGCTTGCCGTTTTACATTTTTTTGGAGAACAAAATCTCTCTGCCCTACCATGTGTGCATAACTGTCAAGTATTAGTCTGACAATGTTAGAAGTTTCCAAAAAGTATCTGTCTCCTGCATGCTGCTTAGAGAAGGACTGTTAAAAAAGAAAACGTTAGATGGTAAATTCTTTTATCTGTTCAATGAGTGCAAATCCATTAAAATCAATGGAGTTTGTTTAGACTTACAGGTCATTACCTTATTTTACCAAGGTGACCTACTCTTGTAAAAAATAATATTAAAACCAAATCAAATTTACTTCTTGTTGTTTTTCATGCCTTATACTTCATTCAGCTTCAGAAGGAGGCCTGTTTCACAGCTGCCTGCAGTCACTTTGACTCCCAGATTTGGTGGCAAAATATTTCAACTTGAAAAAAAAAAGTAAAAATTATACTTATGGGTCTTTATTAAGAGAGCTTCTTATAGAGATTATTTAAATTTAGTGACAAATTGAACTTTAAAGTTGATGTCAGTCTGGATCGGAAAAATATGTATAAGGACAAACTTCTCAAATCCATGTAGGAAAAATTCTGATAAAACTGATTGAAATTGCAATTCTTCTTCGCAGAAAAAAATACTAAATTTGTGTAACTATTTTCATACCTCTGTGGAACTGAACTAAAGTATGCAGAATGCATAGGAATGGAATCAACAATATTACTTAGAAATTTTGAAATGTTTTGGTTTAAATTAATCTGGCGGAGTTTTGCATCCCCTGAACTGCTTCAAGAGACTTATGGGAATTGTAGTTCAAGGGACACGTGAGAGGACTGGGGAGATCAAAGATATGGACCATTTCCACAGAAGAGCAGATACACAGACAGAAGAGGCAATGAGAGGGATATGGTACAAGTTTGATAAAATTGTGATTGGCATGGTAGCTAGGGAATCATTATTCACTATTTTTCAGTGAAAGGACTGGAAGACACCCAATACCAATTTAAAATAAAAGTTTTTAAATGAATCAAGGAAGTCCCTTCTTCACACCATGCATAATTAAATTGAAGCTCTCATTGCTGCAGAAAATTTTGAAGGCCGAAAATATAGATGGATTTAAATAGATTGAAATATTAATTTGTAGAAGCATAAAGTTGATATTGCAGTGCTTTGGATGCAATCTGTAGCTCAGGAAGTCCTGGAAGCGGTACATTTTTGGGAGCTGGGGCAATATGTCAGAAGCAGCAATTAATTTCTAATTTTATTTTATCTTCCTACATCTTCGACTGACCACTGTAAAAATACAAATGTATACTAAAAGAACATTTTATCTGCCCTGGTATAATTATTCTTTGGTTCTTATAAAATATTTACCACTTCCAGTAAGCTTGGTGCTCTCCTTACTCCATTTATCCTGTCAGGTACCATTCATATATTTACTTCTGTAGTTCACTTTTGAGGTTTAACTGGAGGGAAGATATTGAAGCATTTGGGAGATAAATCAGACAAGGAAAGCTGGCTCAAAGGGGAATATTCCAGTCCACTTCTCATGAGACAGTGTGGGAAGCCCAAGTGGCTACTGAAAGAAGTTGAACTGACTCAAAACAAAATACTGCTTTTTTTCCTGAAAAATCAACTGCTTGGCTTGGATTTCCAAGGTGATTTTTATAACAGATGAATTAGTTTTGAATCAAAAAAAATTACAGACTTTGTTACAGAAAAAAACTCTTCTATAGAAACTGGATTTTCCATTTCCCAAAATGTGCTGGTTAGCTTAGTTTATTGATCATTGCAAATGGCTTTCTTTAGGAGCACAAAACAGTAACCAGGGTTACTAATCATCTAAAGATAATTCTCACCCCTCACTTCTGAAACAGCATTCCATATGTTTGGCTTGTTTCAACCTGGAGGTGGATCTTCCCTGTCAAGGTTTAGGACCATATGGTACAACTGACAAAGGAGGAAAGCGGTCCAAGGAAGAATAGGAGGCAGAGCCCTTGGAAAACAGCAGCAGCAGAGAGGGCACTAGAGCAAAGCCAGACGACTGTGAGGGATAAGGGCTTCTCCGTCAATCCGCACTCGATAAAGAGCTGTTCTCCCCACAGATATGTTTCTGTGCCCTCAGCTAATGCTATTGCTCTGGCAGCTGATGTGACCACCCTGTGGTTTCCATTTCTCCCAGAAGAAAATCAAATTCCTTTCACACATAGACAGCACAATGTTGTATATGGTCTAATTGCAATGTTGTTCCCTGTTTTTAGGGATGAACAAAAGAAGGGGGATTTGCTGAAGTGTTGGTGGTTGGTGTTGGTAGGCTCTTGCTGTGCTAGCAGTGCCTAGTGAAGCACAGTCCCAGCTCTCCGCCCTCTCATCCATCCCTCTCTGTCTATCAGCATCCTCAGCCTGCAGCAGCACAGGGAAGGAAGGTGACGTTAAAACTGTCCCACGCTGCCCAGCAGAGCTGTTGGGACAGATTGCACAGCTCCACTGAAACCCTGTAATACTTGGTGTAGGGAAACCGGATTGTCCTTTCACCCTGTTCACTGATCAGAGGAGATGGAGAAATGCCAGTCTGAATTCCTTTGGCTTGGATTCAGCAATGCCTTTGAGTAAGAGTCAGCAAAGCTCGTTTTAAGTTAATGATTGTGCTACATGCAGTCCTCATGGAGAACATGTGCAAGGGATCATGTTCCCCTTTTATGCATATGTCAGCCCTTGAGAAAAGTAGAATGAGATGAATAAAACCACTTCATCAAGATTATTTCTGAGAATTTTCCACTGAGCCATCCAAGTTCTGTATCTTTCAGAATTTAAATGATCTCTATAGTCGTGTTTTGCCTTCTGCAAATAAATACATATGCAAATGAATGAAGGAAAGGAAAATAATATTTTTCTGAGTTGGTGGCGGTCACAAAAGAACTATTGTGTTACTTGTTTGTTGTTGCACTTTTTCTCTTTATTTGTCCACACTAGGAATCATTCATATTGTCAAGTGAAAAGACACTGCAATTACTAATCGCCTTAAAAAATGCTGCTGCTTTTTGAAAAGAGAAAAGCAGGATTTGGGCTAAATTGTGTCCCTGCATTATAAATTGGTGTTAGCCACAAGTATATTTATTCAGTATTCGCTTCTCTGGGTATTTTTACAGTAGGAAGAGAAAGACAAGTTTACACAAAAGAACAGATAGGTAAGTAATATTTTTCTCTTTTTTTTTGCTTATTTTTTTATTGTTGTTGTTGTTGTTGCTATTATTATTTACACTTAAGAAAGGAAGAAATGCTCTACTGGGCCGGAGCAGTGGCCCATCTATCTCAAGACTATTTCTTAGAAGGGCCACAGGGAAGGACACGTGAGTCTACATGTTTCCAGCAGTCCAGTCCCCTTGGCTCCATGACATCCAGAATTGTGGTACTAGCTGTTTTAGGATTAGGCAGGAATGTACCCGCTTTTAGTCCATTTGATGACCCATTGACCATGAGTTTGTCCAATCCTTAACCTGCTGATACCCCTAGACAAGAAATTTGGAATATGTATAAATAAATAAATAATGTGAAAGAGTGCATTCTTACCAGGTTTAAATGAATGCTTTACAGTGTAAAGGAAGTTATTTAGTAAAACACACCATTTAAATAAAATTTAAAATGTTTTATAGGATCACAGAATTTGACAAAATAGCTCTATTTACACATAAGATCTATAGTGACTGTGGCATAATTTGTGATATTCAGATAGGCAGGTTTACAATTTATTTTAAAATATAATAGCTATAGCTATGAATTTCAACTTCTCAAGAATGCAGAGTATGACTAAAAAATCTTACAACTAAGTGTTCGTAAGTTTAATTGAAGCTAGTCAAAGTACTTAGCACCTTGCTATATTCTAAGTAAACTGTTTATGCAGTATCATACGGTTAACAACTTTGACTCACAAGTGAAGTGAAATGTTTTTAACAAGATCAAACAAATCATTTAAGAATCTGATTTTTGTAAGCACTCAGTCTCAGTATACATTGGAAGCATGAAAAATAATTACAATTGCTTTTGACAGATGTGTTTGTTTCTGATAATTACCCTGCCAATATTCTATTTGTGCTACCTGGTAAAACTTCCTTATTCTTAAAGGCAGAGAAGGAGCTAGATACTCAGTGCTTCAAAGGTAGGTAAAACATGTTAACACAAAAAACCCCAAAACATTTCAGCCACCCCCACAATATTTCCAGTATGGCTTGCTTGTGAATCCCTATTACAAACCTGTGGTAATTGTATTGCGCGTGGGTAGTTTTTGCCCTGTTTTTAAAGAAGGGTGCTAAAGCATCGAAGATGGCTTTCTTCGGGTGCCGCAGCTACAGAGAGTCCCTGAGGCCATGGGATCTGAACTAATGTTTATCACTGCATAAGAGTCTGACATCCATCTTAATTTCCATTGAATATAGTGTTTTGGAAAATCATTTGACAGGACATTAGACCAGAACTGCTCTACTCAGGCATCTCGCTTCATAATCTGGGTAGCACAGAAGTGCCAAAACGCATTGGTTTTCAGCTCCTGTTCTTCGTACATGTATTTGACAATGAAGGCATTATTATATCAGATTCATTCAAGTATCATAATTAGGTGCCTCATCACTTTACAAAAAATTACATCCTATCAATAACTGTAATGACAGTAACATTTCATATGGGTTATCTGTAGAAAGATATGCCTATTTGGTGTTTAAACATAATCTGATTTATTTACAGCCTATGGTAATGATTATGCTTTTATTCAGGGGAAGTAACTGACAGTGCTTATTGTACCTTGACTGTTCTGCAGCCTCCAGGTAGGTCCTTGCTGTGGTTTGACAACTGGAACTGTTCTTGAGTCTGGCCTGGCATAAGGGGTTTTTTGGGGAAAGGTTTCTCGTTGACTCACAGGAAACTGCTACTCAGAAAGGACTTGGCAACTACTAGTTTATCAGAGAACCCTTTGAAAGCTCTGACTAACAGTACTGAAAACTTACATTTAGAAACTAACGCATGAGAAAGTTGCAAGTTGGTTTTGCACTGCATGGAAGATTTTGTGGAGCACTTATTGTAGCACCTATTACTGCATGTTCTCCTCTTCATTTTAGCAGCCTTGTATCAGCAATACTGTAGCAAATAGCTCAGATACCAACTACACTAATGCAGTAAATTCCTGGGAGAGCAATATGCCAGAACTTGACACTAGCTAATCATATGGTTTTCAGGGAAACATCCCTTTCGTTTTGTACCCAAAATTTCCAATGCAAGACGTAGCCAACTTACAGGTACAGCAAAAAATGCTTGAACTAGCACTGTTAAGAAATTACTGCTTGTAAAGGCTGAGAAGAACTCTGCTTTCTGATTCAAACAAATTGTTTTAATTTTAGATATATTTAATCTGTGTTAGTAATGAAAATAGATCAATGGAAAACAAGCTGAGTGCTTAAAAGAATCTTAGGGATTCTTTCTGTCCATGTGGGAAATAAAACATTCTTACATAAAAGTTGTTATACCTTAGTTAGGGCATTACCAGAACGCGGTGTTGAGGCAGAAGAAATCAATAGAAATCATGGTGCTCAAAATGGTTTAACATTCGGGGAATAATTAATTCTAAAAAATAATTTTTTTTTTTTTTTTTTTAAGGCACTATGTGAGGTGGGACAGCTCCAGACAATCACTTTAAATCAAATGTATTTCATACCATATGAAGAAAGCAGAATGATGTAGGTCCTGCATCACTTCTGCACACAAATTCCTGTGAATTGAAGCTTTGACTGATGCTCTTTGCAGAGGTTAGTCTTCAACAGTCCAAGTAAGTTCAAAAGCTGCATACCTCATTTGATATCCTTTTTCATTTTGTTCTTCTGTTTATATGTTATCTCATATCTATGTGAAATTGCAAAGGCTATCTTTTCCTGTTACTATATTTATATATTCTGTGTTCTTCAGGGCTTTAAATTCTAGGAGCTAGAAATGGGAACATTAAAGAAGCATATGGATGCTAAGAATTTCTGTTTTCACTCGTAGCATCAAAATATTTTCAAGCAATTCAATAGTGGTGAACCCACAACATATGGATTATGAAATATATGTCATATATATACATTTGTGTGTATATACTATTTCTACAGTGGGTAACTTTAGAAGGTGTATGTGCTATCAATGTCTTAGAAGTTGTATCTGCCATTAAAACAACGACCAAGTCACGATGGTCAAGATTTTCTCAGATTGTTGTTAGGTTACCAAATCTTGATTAGAAACGGATATGCAGGAAGTTAGTAAGCTCTGAGGACTTACTGATTTTCACTGATTTCAGTATGATACAAGCATTCATAGATATTTACATTTCCAGAGATAACAGCACTCTAGGAAGAGCTATGTACTTTGTACCCTGCAAAGGAAGGAAACTGGGAGCTGTGCTTCCCAGCCAATTTTCTTTCACTGGAAGCTCCTGGGTTCTCAGCACCTTTTGCTGAAAGGCAACATCTTATTTAACTTTACTTACTTAAGTTACAAAATTCTGCTATGTACAAACTTCCATAACCACTGTAGTGTTGCAGTCAATTAAAAAAAAATCAGAGAAGATCTATGTTCTTTACATCTGAAAGTGTCCAATACTTTTACCCACGAGGTTCCTTCAAGGAAACTGGCACTGGTTTTGTCCATGGTATTGCTCATGCTAGGATATATGGTATCCAATACTGCGTGGGTTGGGAAGGAAAAAAGAAGTCTGGGCTACTTTTCATGCTTAATGCCCAGTAAATGTTAATATAGTATATAATTACTTTGTGTCCAGTTTCATCAGTAATTCTGCTCTCTGAATCATATATCATTGATTTCTCACAAGCCAGAAGTGTACTTTGCTCAGCAGCCAAAGGTTTGCTTCTAAGGATTTTTTAACTTTCTGACAGATGGTTTCTGCTAAATTCTGAAAAAAAAAAAAAAAAAACAGACAAAACCCCAAAACCAAACAAAAAACCCAACCCCTACATACAGGTTTAACCTTAAACATAAGTCTTCTTATTTTATCCCCAAGTTAAGCACAGGTCAGTGGCATGCATTTCTGCAGTCTTGACAGATGCAGTAGGTGATTTCTTAAACAAACACAAGCCTAAAGAGAGGCAATATTTGCACAGATAGCTATCAAGTCAAACAAAATAAGCCCCCCATTTCATTACTGAACGCAGTGCAATAAGGACATCCAGCCTCTGAACAGAAACACATTTCTTCTGGTATTTCAGCCCCAGAACACATTGAAGGATCCCCATGGCCAAATAAAGTAAGTTGAAAAACCATGTGTAATGAGAAGCAGGATATTATCCTGTTCGTCACTTTTATGGGGTCACATGCCTCCTGATGTTAAAGCTGGATCATATAGCACTTTAGTCACACAATAAGTAAGTAAACACTGAGTCGCCCCTCTTCCTGTCCCTGCTCCTTCCTCCCTGACCCGCAGAGGAACAGAGGAAAGAGCAAAAGAAAGGGAAAATAGACAACTTACATTTGCTAGGATTTAGCTTCTGGCAAGAGACATTATAAGGAATTCATTTCCTGGCACATAATTTACATGTCCAGTCCTCCCTCCCACTCCTTTTTTTTCTCCCACCCTTCCCCCCTATTCCCCCTCCAAGCTGTCTTCTCTCGCCGCAGCTTCCTGCCGTATGTTTGCTTTCTATTTTCATATCCATGGGAAAGGAATCCGCTCTAGCACAAGGCTGCTATCCTGCCTGTGCCCCTGCCGGCTGCCGCCGCCACCTTTAGCTTAGGCCACAGGTATTTGGACTTCATTAAGTGACGGTGAAGCATCGAGCAAATGACAGTCATTAAATTTTAGCAGAGTCAGCTGGAGAAATCTCCTCTTCTCTTTGAGGTTTTTGCTTTCTGCTAGCAAGCTCCAGACAAAATAAAATAATTTTCAATTTTAAATATTTAATCTAAATCCTGTTTTAGGGTTTTATTTTGGGGAAAAGACAGTCATGTCCCTCTTGCTCATTAAAGGGCTCTCTGTTGTGTATCTTTGATGCTGCTTTGGGCAGCTCTGCTACTTTGATCCTCTTAGAAATAGGCTCATTACAACATCCACCTCGCAGAGTAACACTTCAAAGAGCTTTGCGAAGGACAAAGGGAGGAATTTAGAAACAGAGCCAAGTGGCTCTCAAGTATCTTGACTAAATTAACTTTGTATTAAGAGTTACTGGCCCAGTTGCAATTTTGAGAGGAGGAAACAAAGAAGTAACTCTGTATGCTTCTTTCATGCATTTTATATCAAATTAATAAACACACTTGAAATCTTCTAGGACTCTCTGCCATAACTTCTGCTAAGCCAAGCAGACACCACAGTTGTCACATCAAACTTAACAGTTGCTCTGGACTTGTTAAAAAGGCAGATTTATGTTACTACTCGATTTATATTGTTCAGAATGATAGAGCCAACATTAATCAACCAGTGAGATTAACAGAGGAAACAGGCAGTTCTCAAAATCATTATCTCCAGAAATAGCAGTAACCATGTACATTTTCAACGCTCTGAAATCTGTCACAGCTGTAATGATTAGTATTATTGGTCATTCTCCAATCTGATTTCATTTCTTCTGACATGTTTGACTTGGGACTTCAGTTAGGAATTCATTACCATTACAATATATTATTTGTACTATGTGCTTTCAGCACAAATCACAGTGCTAGGTGCTGTACAAATACAAGCTACTTAAGCAGCCTTGTCCCAGAGAAAGTACCATGCCAATTAGAGAGCTGAGCCGATACCCTGAGTGTCACAGTCACACTGCCTAACAGGAGAGGGCAAAGCAGCCTAGTCCTTGTGCATGACTATGAGCTTAGATCCTCAGCTCATATTGCCATAATCTCTGCCACGAGGTCTTTTTTTTGCTTTTGAAATATCAAATGACACTAGTTTAAGTAGCAGTGATTCTTGCCACAACCCCTATGTGTGTGCTGTAAGTCAAATGCCGATGTCATTCATTACTCTAACCGCTGGAACAGCCTTTGAAAACACATATATTGGTCTCTTTCAAAGACAGCACACGGACAAGACAAGTTCACTTGAAAGTTCTGATTTTATTATTTATTCTATTTATTCTGCCCTTTGAACACCTTCTCCAGAAGGTTTTCTGAGCAAATGAGAGCATCATTTGTCTGAGGTCCCAGTAACATAATCTAATCCTGGTTAGGTTCGGGCCATTCTTAGTTTAGAAAATTCCCCTTTAACTAGCAGGTGTTTTACAGCACCTACTATTACCATGCAAGTTGTGTCTTCTACTGTGAAAGCATAATAAGCATGGAATAAACAGAGAAAAACCACCAGGAAGCCTGCACCTTTTTTGGTGCCAGGATGAAGGGTGCAGATGGCTGCCATTCATCAGGCCTAGACCACGTTCATTATGTGTTTTATTGCTCCACAAAAAGTGCCATAGTTTCTTGCCTACACATACTTCTACTCTGTCTTCCTAGCAATGCTTAAAATGCACTTATGTGTCTCCTTGAGCCATTAATTTCCCTCGTGCAGAGAGTTAGCAGTGAATTTAATCAATGAGCTATGATTTTACTGGGAAAAATGAGATGGAGCTGTATAAACTTTTGCTAACGCACAAAATTTTTTTCAAAAGAAAGAAAATCCAAATTTATATACATTTGGTCTACCCACATATATTTCTTTGTTCAGTGTGAATTCAATGCTAATATAATTTCAAATTCTTCATCTGGGTTCAACAGGAATCCCAGGATTTCCAGTCTGGTAAAGGAAAACAGAGAAAGAAAACCTGACTGGGATTGATCCCTAATGTGACTAAATTTGAGGTAGAGCATTTGGGGACCAACAATGAAGCTATTCATTGACTTATTCATTCCACTTATTGAGGAATCTACTTCCCAGCCACTCCAACCCACATCAGCCTACCCAACTGAAAGATGTGGTGATCAATCAACTAATTCAATTTTGTGAACGATTTAGTCTCTGCTGTTAAATGTGTTAAATTGGAGGTTAAGAATCACTACAATTGCACTGTTAATATGTCCTATAGCTGTAGTATTCTGCCAGCAGCAACTCTTGCTCTCTTGTTCCCATCTTCAAAGTTATTATTTAAATCTTTAATCTAAGAGTCTAAAGAAAATATTGACACACTGTATATTTCATTTGCAACCTGTATTGCAAATTGCACCTGACTCCATAAGCACTTCTTTCATATTTTCTGCTAGTCCTTCTTTCCATTATTTGATTATTTTTTTCCTTACAGGATTTCTTGCAAGTAATAATGGGAGATAGCCATCTATGTAGCTGCGTTGCATTCCTTATATCCTTCTTGTGGTAGTTAAAGTAATCACATAGTGATTGATCTACTGAGATGTTCTGATAAGTAAATTCTGGGATATATATAATCACCGTGCTCTTTAAATTTTGTCTGTGAAACCCAAATACACTTTGTAAGTGTTGTCTTAATTCTGTTAAATTCTGCTCAGCCCTGATTATCCCAAGGAGTGTAGCTTTTTTTCCAGCTAGTGCAATAGGTAGAAGGTCCACTTGTTTACTTTTCCTCTGAGCCCCTTGGACCAGGCAGTTTTATTTCTTCCCAGTATGGCTCGTATTTGGTGCTTCTTGCTCTCCTTAGGCTGGAGTGATAGCTCACCCTAAAGTTCTCGTCGTCCTTTTTACAACTGCAGAAATGAAATAAAAGTTCTTTCCAGCATCGTCTGATTTGACAATTGGGACAACATCATTAGCTTAGTAAGAGACAGAGAGAAATCCTATCCATTTCATAAGCAAGAAAGCTACAATAGAGGGCTGCAAGTCGGTCTCCACTGATGACTGCCCAGCCTACCTGGAGGTCACTCTAGGTTGGAGTTAGAGAGTTGTCGCTCTTTTGGGACCCCGGAGAGTTACATTTTCTCCTGGACAGGATACCTCAACATGATACTTTAATGTTCTTTTGTATTTTTCTCTTCTATGCAAACCATGTGAAAATCAGCCTTGTTCCTGATTAATCACAGCCTTCCGTTCAGATGTCTGCTTGACCTTTACACTTCAGCAACGAGTCTGGAGAATCTGCCTGGCAGAGGCAGAACCCGTATGAGAAGTTAGGAGTGTAAGAGTGCAGGCACCTGCAGTGTAACCTAGTTATGTCTGTACATACATGCAGCTTGGGTCCTTGCATGTTGAGTAAATGAGAAAACCTTGATTTTTCCATGTTAGTCTTGCTTTGGACATTGATTGCTGCCATGTCTGGAAGATAAGGCATTCATATGAGAGAGAAATCTTCCGTCTTCAAACAGTAGAAATGTCTACCCTGTGCTGCACGGACTGTGGGATCAATTCTTCCCTTCAGGAGAACGGTCTTTAGGTAGAGTAGCAGTTTCCTGTTCTTAGTGTACTTGATCTCCGAAGGAATTTCCCAAAGCAAAGACCAGGCTATATGCAATTTCCTAAAACTTTCCTGCTTTTATTCTGTCACAGGCCAGAGGGATTATGGGCACTGACAGCAAGTCTCATCAGCAATGTTTTCTCCACCAGTATATCACTGACAGAGCCAAACGGCCCAAGCAGTGACAAACAGAGCCCTTTCAAAACTGCAGTTATTCCTCACTATTTCATTCACATTTCTATTGGCATGGGCATACTGTCAACACTGGGGTTTTGATATAGCAGGGTACTAATGCAGTGGTCGTTACGACCTTTTATGTAGAAAGGTATTCCTTTCTCTGACTGTGCCTAAGCAAAGCTTAGAAAGCTTGAGATATTCTTCCACTCTTGAACTGACCTTTGTCATTTCTGCCTCTAAATCTATGGTGTATCTTTTCACAAGAAACTCAGAAGTGTTTGAACAGAATACTTGCTGACAACGTGCCTTGAGGAAATAAACTTTTGTACCTAAACTCCTGGAAAAAGCTCTTTAAGGGCAGTCAGAGGTTTACTGTTCTGATGGGCTACATGATGTCTTGAGGGTGATTCTTTCAAAGTTATCTCTTCCTCTAAATTTCTCACCATTTTCAACACAGTTGACCTTTAGGCAACGAAATATTGGTTTTGATTCACATCTTAGCTCTTCTCGGTTCTTCCCCCAAAAGTAGACCCTAATCTATATTTCAGCTTCTTTTTAATATCTGTTTCAGTCATAGCCTCATGGAGAAATAGACTGAATTTTGAAAAGTCGCTGGCATTCCCAAAGGAACATCCATGCCCAGTATAGGAGGAAACCCAACTTTTACTGATTGCTTTGGTCGGCTAGTAATGTTCAAGAGCTATCTGCCATGTCCAAGCAAATAAGATTTTCCTTGAAAATATTAGGTCTCGTATTTCACCATCTATTCCATTCTCCTATTTCTCTATCTTTTTCACTGTCGACTGAAGAAGATCCTGTCAGGAGAAACCATACTGGGTTTTAAAATCTGCTAACTAGAAAGTTGAGTTTAGCGTTTGTACAATTTTATTCTATCCTATTTTGAGCAATGTAGCAGCCTCTGTAACAGATTCAAAAGCAGCCAATAGTGACTTTTATTGCGTTATTAACAAATCCCTTGATTTGCTGGGAATCTTGATTACATATGAGTTCTCGAAAAAGTATGCTATTTGCAGCTGCTGTCCTTTGGACAACTTTTCTTCTTCTTCAGTCCCTCTTGTAAAGTTGGGTAGATTCTCCAGATATAGCTGCGTTAATTGTGAAGCACCCTTACCAGCACTACGAGTGCATCTAATTCATCATGCGGTGCCCTGGAATGTCAGCCTTCTACAACACATAAATATATTTCTATTTTTAAGACAACTTCCATATAAGGAGAAATCAAATCCTGACACATTTCTCAAAATTGTGACACATCTCTGGGAGGCTGTTGCCTAACTACACTTTTCAGTTCATAGTAAGTTTCTCTGTCAAAATCTTGGGTTTATCGACTTCTGCGATTTTCAATAGCACAAAGGAATTCATAGCAATAGGAATAGCAATAGGAATATATTCATGAACTTGGACTGCTTTCTCATGGGAATGTAGTTTATCTATTTGTTTACTTTCCGAGGAAAAAAACCCACTTGTTTTTATCAGGGAAGCTAAAAAATCAGAGGCAACTGTAAAAGACAAATAATGGAAAGGGCTGACAAAGTGAGACTGGAGGGAAAGGAATGTGCTAGACTTTTTTTCTGTCTTTAGTAACAGTTAGTCCTCATTTTACCCTAAAACTCATGTTTTCATGGGGGACTACGTTCCCTTGTTGCTTTATGGCAGAAATAAAACCCAATGATCTGAGTTCTTTTTCCAAGAAGAAGACTAAAAGGTATACATTTTTTTTTTTATTTAAGAAAATGTCATTCTAAATGCCTCTAGATGAAGAGATATTATAAGCAACCTAATATTTTCTTGCACTGTGTGAGGCTAATTTCTAAAATGTCTTGAGAGTTGATACCATACAACAGTATCTAGGTGCTTGTGTTTACTATAGACTACTGTAGCAGTAGCAGATAGATTCGTTTCCGGTCCATACTTTTTATAGATTTCCACTGTAGAAAGACTTTTTTCTTTTCTTGATTGCACACATTTAGTAGAAGGCAGCTCTATTTTAAACACAACTTTTAATTTTTGTAAAAACATATTTTAACACTTACTAGTTTAAGAAGCATATTGAAGTATTTATTTTTACTAACAACTAAGTCAGAATTAGCCTCCAGCAAGTTGTTAACCTGCTAAGGTATGTGAATTGGGATAGCTTACATCATCTGGGGTTACTGTGCTATTTGCATGGTCATTAGGGAATGGATGAGATAGTCAAGCTTGATGAGACAGTACCCACTGTGGCTGGTCCTGCTGCCGCCTGTAAGACCTCCGGGTTCTTCTGACTGCTGCGGGGTCAACAGAGCAATCACTGTGCCAGGCACGAGACAAAAAGTCAGACAGCTTCTTTCTGCAAGATGAAAAATGAGATGGCAGAGTTCAGTGATTAAGGCAGCGGTCAAAGAGATGAATGTGACCAAACTGAGACACTAAACTGACCAGACATAATTCACAAACTAGTATTACTCCAGATAAGATGACAAAGTGCTCTGGCCCAGGGAGATCTATTTTTGATGTACTGGCATCTGAACAAGAAAACTGGAATTAATAGTCACATAATTTGTTTCCCACTCCCACCCCTCTTAAATTATTGGACAGGGCTCATGGGAGAGCACAGAGGCTCAATGCCAAGGCTGATGAAAACTGACCCATTTCAGTTTGCATGTGACTGGCAAGATGAATTTCAGAGAAACTGTGGCAAAAGCCTCAGGTTTCCACTGATGAATGCTCTACAATTGATCTCTCAAAGACAGCAGATGGGAAACAGAGCGAAGCTTTTATAACACAGTGGAACGGAGAGGGACATTTCCAAACCAAATAAATAAAAAGATGAAAGCATAGCAAAGAGCACCTTTATAACTGTGGGTAACAAAGGGCTACGAACTCAGCCGTCAAAATGAAGCTTTCTTTTGCTATCTTTTTGCAGTCGTCAGCATTGTTATCAGCCATACAGCAAACGGCACCTCGCTAAATGCAAAGCAAAGTCACGCCTGATCTACACATTGACTGCAAGTACATTGGTAGAAGGAGACATGAGATTTTTTTTTTTTTTTAATCAATTTAATGAAAGTGTGAGGTAAATACCTTACACTGGGTTTGAGGTATTGAGATATTCCTTTTTCTAACATTCTGTGCAAACTAAATTGCTCTCATCAGTGTTAAAAGTGTGATTTAGCCGTCTCTGTGCAATGCCTACATAGCCTTCATCTAGCATCTTCAGCTGCAAACCTCTATAACTATTATTGCTGAAGGCTGGGCACAAGCTAATATTCTCTGCCTCCACAATTTCTGTACTGAAACTGTTGCTGAGGGAACAAATATATCTTTTTCGATCTGCATAAATCTGATACAAAGTAATTACATTGGGGTTTACGTCAGTTTAGAGAAATTAAATCAATGTGAGGTGTTAGAAGTGGTCCCAGGTTTCAGAAACAGAGGTTTCTTACAATGCTCGCTCATGGCCGTGGAGCAACAGCCTAGGTAGGTACGGAAGGCCACTAATACTTATAAGTAACCATTATGAGTTAAACTCAGGTGAAAACAACTAAAATATGCTGTCCATAATTTGCTAAGTCTCATTTGCACAAGGATAATAATAATTTTCTGAAGTGGTACCATGTTACTACTATACTGTTTGTTGTCAGCCAACAATTTGTCTGTTGCCTTTTTTTATTGTTGATTTCCTCCTAAAAAGCAGGTTTTTACTAGCGGTTTCTGCCTGGAATCACTTGTCCTTTGGATAAAATGGTGTTGTCTTTCTCTCCTTAGCAGGTACAGCTGCAAACGCTGTTCAGTAACTGAAGCAAAATATTTTCCAGGCAAGACGACAGGTACGTAGATGGCAATTTGCATGTATTAGCTGGCAATACCTGAAGCGGTTTCTAAGAGTCAGTTTTGAAATAATTTGCAGGCAAGCGACTTCTCTGTGTGTATATATGTCTATATATAATTATTTTTTTTTTTCTGACAGACCTATTGTTCTGCCCACCTTGTGCAGCTGCATTGGAGAGATGCAATGTAACACTCCGTTTCTTGCCAGTTTAAACGTGGGCTCAGCCTCACAGTGACCATGGCCACGGAGCTGCCAGGCAGCTCGCAGACAGACTGAACTCAGGGTTTTTTTTAAAGCCCAGTCAGACAGCACTCACACGGGCCTGCAAAACTCTATATAGGGTTTAACCTTCATTATGTCAAAGGGGCCTTTGAATATTCATTTCTTTTCAGAAATAATGGTTCTGAAAGTTCCCAGCATTGGCTACATGGTAACATTTTGCTCCCACCGGTCTCACCTATAAGGATGAAGGTCAGGATCGAGTGGATGAGTTGATTGTAGCACAATGTAATGTCTACTGGCCTATTTTTACCCTCAGAAGGCGCTAGAACCCTCTGTTCACATTTTATATTCATTTATGCCTATTTGTTAAGTAATTCTTTTCTTCTTCATCTTTCTATACCCTGACACCTTAATCTTGCTGACATCTTACAATAGTTAATGAGAAACAGCTCCCTGTCTTTTCGTTGCTCGCTTTCCCTCTCTTAACATGAAGGCATTGGATGATAGTTTACTTTGCAAGACTTGAAAATGTTGTGTTGTACTTCTCTTTTGAAGAATACACATATATATTAACAGGGCTCAAACCAAGACCAATAATGACAGCCTTATAAACATGATTACTAGCTGAGACACAAGTACAGACACTCTCCTGAATATATCACCCAGGTATTATTTTCAGCTCCAGACCTGAAAACAATTTCCATATTTTATAGACAAAAAAACCCATGACACCTAGCTCTAGGAGAAGCACAACGAATCTAATATCTTTGGAAGTACAATACTACTTCTAAATAACACCATCTCAGGGATATCTATAAACTCTCTGTCATGAGGGTATTTCACTAATTCCAGTTCCTTTAAAGTCCATCATCTACTTAAGACATGCAAATATTTTTAACAAGCCAGATCTCTGGCTCTCAAGGGACAAGGTGTTCTGAGGAAACAAACAAACAAACTCTGTTAAGCTAGCGCTCAAGACCTAATGTAATTAACATTGAAAGAAAAATACAAAACAAAACCAACAAGAGGTTGAATTTGTTCTTAATATATTTTCAGAAATCCGGATAAGGAAATCCAGGTGGCTGGATAAACCATAAACTACTGTTTATGCTATTAATGTGAAAGAAGGAATTATCAAGTGGGCAGGTTGCACTCGCGGCACTCCTCAGAGACAGTTGTGCAAGTCTCCTCGATTTTTCTACATGTGCTGAAATCATGACAGGAGTATTAGGAGATTTATTAAACCACTCACTGCTGAGCTGAAAAGATACTACCTGTACGCACGTCTTTTCGTGCCAGGTTAACTGCTCTGTGACTGAAATAAAGAAAGTTTTGTTAAAAGAAATCCTAACTCTACACGGGTCAAGGGACCTATTATTTTTATTTGTGCAGGGAAGACTGTTGGCTTATGCTAGTGTGCCACATACAGGAAAGATCACCTGCTTCTTCCAGGTAGGAATCATGCCCAATGATATCTGTTCTTCTAGGGCAATATCCAGGTTGTGAATTCAACAGCCTCTCCATGCGTGCCGCTTTTTAAGTCCTGTTGAAAATTTGATTGCAATGTGCCAAGTCTACGTCTCTGTAATACCAACGGCTATCGCAAACAGTAAGCCTGCCCAGGCTCAGGGTCTGCACCAGTGAGACACCTCTCCTTGATCCCTCTCTGATCTCACAGCCTGCCAAAAGCAAGCCAGACCAGTCAAAATTGCTTTAGATGGTTGCTTCTCAGGTTTGGATCAGAAGTGTGATATTCTAAATTTTATTTTTTTTTTTTTTTTTTTTTTTTCAGAAATGGATGGGAAGGATTTTCCTGATGGCAACTGTTGTAGAAACTTCTTCTGAATCTAATATATTTATTTCACTGTCTCTTCTCTCTCAGTATTACAGTATGGCCAAACTTTTCTTGGCAGCACTGTTTTCACTTTTTTTGTCCCCAAGATGTTTAGGGCTGTCTGGAAATACATACCTTTTACACTGTCATTTAAAGCTTTATCACTTAGAAAAATTAGTTCTCTGATGAAAATCTGGAAGTTCCTTCTAAATATAGGATGTTAGCTCTGCTAATCTAATAACTGTTTTGAGGAGGGCTAGTGGTGGAGAAATGGACCTCCAGCATGGGTCTGGTAATATAGGTGTTAAATGAGTTCAGATGGAAAGATACAACAGTTAGGACAAGATACCAAATAGCAACGGGCATGAAACTCATTCTGCTGTTTGGTGGTTTGAACTGGGGCTTCTGCAGTGATTTTCTGTTTGCAACTGTCCTAGTTCAAAGCAATAATATAGTTTATATACTTGCGTCTGTCTTATTGCCCATTGAGTTTCTCTCTCTGTTCTTGAGAAACCAAACAGTTAAAAAAGGTCTTTGATAACACGAACATCTACCTGATCTGCTGTTCCAAACACAAACAGTTTCTGAATATCCTGAGCTAACATACCTTCATTTCTCCCTCAGCAATGGTCCTTTTGAAGATAAAATATTCCTACTCAAATCCATTTTTTTTTGGCTTATAAGTCATAAGTTGTCCTAACACAACGGGAACTACCCAAGACATTGTAGAAGCTCTGCTAGCCCACTGATGGCTAGTAGTTCTTCAAACACTGAATTTCATTGCAGAAATTCAGAGCTTACCTCAAAGCTGGCCAGTGTATCACAGCGACTGTCATGAGTTGATGCAAAGCTCATCACTGGTAAAACTCATCTACATTTATGTTGGCTCATACAGATTCAGATAACTTGCATGGCTCCATAATATATGTAAAATGAAAGTCTTTGGTAAGGATGAAGAGCTGGTTGAATTGCTAGCATGCTAGTGTGGCTGACTTCAAAATAAATTCCCATTGAATACTTCATTCATCTACCAAGAAATTATCCCAAACCTGGCCTAGAACACAATGATTTGTGAGGTTCAAATTCAAGGAGAAGCCATATTGTAGTTTAGGACTAATTCAAAGCCTCAAAATTCTGTCTTGTTTTTACCCACAGGCTAACTCAATTCTTCATCCCTCTGGCCAGAATGCATGCCAGTGAAGGAAAAATTTATTTCCTGAAACTATGCTGCCTTCAGCAATTTCAAACAGCTCTAAATTATGTGTAAGTATCTCATTTCTTATTGATATTTCTCCTTTAATGTTACTGAGTGCATAGGTCTGTATTACTCATTTAGGACCTTTTTCGTAAATATCAGTTCTAAATTACCAACCCTGTTTGGGCACTTAGCATTATTCAGACTATCAAGGATTAAGCAAGTATCAAAAAGTTCTTGTGGTGTTTTCTCCTCAGTCCTGGCTTGTCATTTACTTGAATTCATAAAGCTTTGCAGACTTCAGATACTTTTAGTGGTCTGCCTGCTTTAGCATTATCATAAAACCTTTTAACATTTCACCTTTGCATTCTTCAGGATGTGGCCTTTAGCTTTCTCCGGAAGTATCAAGACAAGAATTAATTCTGTCTCTCCAATAATATCAAATTTCTCTGTCACCAGCATCCTACTTTTGTTCCATAATGGTCCTATTACTGTCTTCCCTGACAGTTTGCTTATCTACACACAGAATTTCAGAGCGTAGATGAGAGAACCTGGGAACAGCTCCATGTATACGTTCAGCTCTAACAGTATGAGCCACACTTAGTCACCCACGGTGCACGTGCAGACTCACACTTCTGCTATTCACATAAACACAACGTGCCTGTGTTGTGCGGTATATGTCATCATTTTGGGTATTTATTACTGAGCACAAAAGTGATGTCCATCAGACATTCTTGCAACGCCTCTTGACTGATGTCTTGAATTTTATTCATCGACATTATTCCCATTAGCTGGGGTCTTTAACCCTCAGATCTTCCTTTTCAACTGTGAGAAAGGAATAGTGCCGATATTGAACTAAATACGAACATAATTCAGTGTTTGAATCTCTCCCTTATTCCATGCATTGAAGTTCATTGGGCCAGGATTTAGAGTTTGGTAATGTTTACAAGTTAAAAATGGAGACATTACAAGCGTCCCCTTTAATGTAGCAGTTAATGAAACGTGACTGTTGTTCTTCTAAAATTCATATCTTTATTACTAAACTAAGCTTATAATTTCCTTTATACATTATATCCTGATAAAAAAAAATCCCTAACATACAAATTTTTCAAGGCTTTCTTGCTCCCTTGTTCATTCTTTACATACCAATTTTCCAGAAAGAAAATAGCTGACCAGCCAACTACACAAATGAAAATGAAAAAAACCCCACCTCTATATAAAAGTATTGTTAAAGAAAATTCCTCATAACTTCTCCTTTATGCTGCTTATTCCTTTTTCCTGTCTCTAGAATCATCCTTTAATCCTACTTTTACATTTTCCTAAACTAAAAGCCTCGAAAGTTGCTGTAATATGGGAAAGCGTCAGCTCTAATAACATATCTGCTTGCGATACAGAAGTCTTTCTTTCTCTTTAGAGGAATATAATCTAGTCTTTTATTAATAATACAAGTTATCTTCAGAAGAGATGCTAAGGAGAACTGAACTTTCTTCTCTGTTTTTAATTCACTTTGTTAAAAAAAGGTAAATTCCAGGATTATGTCTGTCTTCCAAATAATCTTTCTCTACTTCACCACAATATCATCTACAGCTGGAATTGCATCCCCCCATGTTGTATAAATTTTATGTTTCTTTCTCGTGCATTATTCCTATGGCCTGGACTGATTCATTTGTAGTTTTTGCTGTAATACTAGGGGGGTTTTGCACCAATTCTTTAAGAACCTTAGGGTTTTCCAGTTACTCCTATTTGAGCACATGCAGTTGTGACTGTATCCTTTTTGGATGCAGTCATTTCTGTTTACCAGCTCCTCGTTTGCATTAGCCATCCTGACTTTGTCCTTATATTTAAAGAATTGGCCCCCAGACAGCAGTCCACTGAGAGGCCTGGAGTTCTGACTTAGTACATCACAATAGACCAATAACATCTGCTTTCTGTCCTCCACTCATCAAATTATTCGGAAATTAATCTGACTCTGTTATAATATGCAAACTTTCCAAAAGCATGTGCATGATTTAGGAATCCAATTCATATTCTCATAAGTGATGAAGTTGTCAGGCCCAGATTTTTTTAAGGGTATTAAGTGCGTAAGTATTTAGCTGGACTGGTATTTCAGTTGTGTCTAGGTGCCTAACTCATTGATCTCAGTCTACTTTCAAAGTTTCCTGCAGCGATCATTCAGATTATCAGGCATTTAAGCATCTTTCAAAAATCTTGCCTTTGAGAGCTGGAATTTCTGAGTTTGCGAAGGCATTTCTGAAATTTCTACCAATTCTCTTTGGTTTAGTGAGAAATCACTGCATAGTAAAATTACTTTGTTTACCTCTGCCAAAGAACCTAATTAATTCCCATTTCTTTTAAGAAACATTTTAAAAAAATTATTATTAATTCTATACAGCTTAATATCAGGTTTTACCTAAAAAATTTTCTCCTGAATGCATCTTCCTGTGATCTATGCCTCTCTTCTGGATAATGAGTACTGTATTTGAAGATTTTAAAAAAATAAGTCTAACGCACATATTGTTACACAGATCATATCAAGAATACACTTTCTGACTGAATATTACCAGGAAATCAACCACCAAAGCAATAAATGATAGCAGGCATAGCAGTGACATTCTCAAAATGAAAAGAAGAAAATTATACATTAAAATAAAGCTGCAACAATCCCCACAAACCAAAGGAAGGAGGAAGGGCCACAGTTTTGTTCTGTTTTCTGTCTCAGAAAGGTTAATAGTTTTTCAGCTTTGGCAGAGAAAGTACTACTGATTGTGAGTGCACGTCTAGGGAAATGAGGTTAGTGATAGCCAAATGAATATTATGTACTGATAAATCAATATAAAAAATGAATTACAGAAGCTCTTCCACGAGTGTAATCCATCTTCCTTTTAAAGTCTTCTGCAAGTTTATGCACTGCTGTTTATTAGGTCTTTCACCTGAAGAGAGGAGAGTGGCCATGTTTCCCCTCCTCCTTTCCATGACTCATTTACCCACATAGTGACCGATGTCTACACAGTGCTGATTTATGCGGACGCTCCTTTCCTAGCATTGGGATGGAGAGAACAGATTAGAATAAAACGGGATTTTGAAAGGTAGTCTTTATGACCTGGGAACTGGATTTGTTTCAGTTTTCTTCATAAATTCCTATTCATGAAACTTTCTGAGAATTGTGATTTACTTTCATTTGGTAAGCAAGTGAAATAAAAACAATATCTTTCAAGTGTTTTGAGAAATGGGGCAGAACAGAAGCCGATATTCTTTCTGTGGCCAAAATTTACTAGATGACCTTGGTCTTCAGTCGAGTTTTCATTTAAAATTTTGTTGAGGGAAACAGGTTCCGGTAAATGTCTTAATTTAGGTGAAACAGTATATTTTGCCAAAAATATGATTAGTTAAAAACATCCTGGCCAGCTCTAGCAGGAACGCAGAAATTACATCGTGTTGTTAGGCTGTTTTGCAGTCTGCTGACTTCAGTATGCTTTTATGTTGTTTAAGCATCTGCACAAGTGTGCTGCTACTTCGAGCTCAAATCGTCAGGAAAGCAAAGGAAGAAGCTGCAGCTTCTCATCACGTCCTTTCTTCCCCTCTCCTGCCAGGTGGCTCGCTTTGTTCTGCTGCTTCCAGGGATTTTTCTCTCTCTTTCCTGTGCTGCTGGCTGCTAACTGATCCTCCCCCCGCCCCCAGCATTTTTCCCAGCTTCTGCTCTTCTCTGTTCGCTGGTCTCAAACATGGATCCTGGGACCCCTTTCTGCTGGTCGCCTGAAGCATCCAGGCAGCTACCATACAGGCAGCGCTGCGTGTTTCTCCTGCTCCCCTCTCCCGGGAACTGTTTTCTTCCACCACGCACATTCTGGAGATGCCCCCCAGCTTGGTGGAGGCTCTCCTCTTTCCCATACCTTCTCTTGTTTTGAGCTCTGTCACTGCTAATCCCCAGGCCTGCACCCACCGTTTCTTTCCAGCTGGGAAGGAATTTCTCCCCCTCCTCATCTGTTCATATGCCATTTTCCCAAAAGACACAGCTGGAGCTTGAAAGTGATAATTCAATCCACATGTCCAACAGAGGAAGGTAAACTCATAGCCAGAGCTCCTCAATATGTTTTTGGAAATCACAGCACTTCGGGCTTTGAGTAACCTGAATATCGCCACAGTGTATCCCAGAAGCTTGCAGAAATCTGCTATTAGACGACTCAGCGGGACCCAGGTATCATTCTTTTCCAAAGCTGCAGAAAGAAAAATGTAGCACTTTCAACTGCAATGCCTAATTGTGAACATTCAAAGCATTAAATATTTTGACAGCTGGAGGAGAAAACATGTCCTGGAAATGTCCAGGACTGTTATTCATAAAGTGATGCAATGAGTAGAAAATCTAAGTTACTTTAATATATAAAAAAAGTGAAACCTTGCATTTCCTGGCAGAATCTGAATAACATCTTCCCTTGGAAAGGAAAAAAGGGCAAGTGAAAGAAATCCTTTCTAGACGGTTATTATGTAACGACAAACGCTCTGATAGCCTCTCCGTTAGACTGATCTGAATAATGCTCGAGCCGGACAAGACCTCCCCTGACTTTAAGGGTCTTTGGATGAGGCTCTTAAGCATACAGAAAAGATAGCTTGACATTTGCATGCAATAAATTACCCACTCTTGGCTTTATGCTGTTCCAGTCTTAACCAACTTCCCTTACACACACCCACGCAACAAGAGCTGGCGCTGGCTGCTAGCACAAAGAGGTTGGTCCGAATAAGGTCCTGCTTCCTCCTCCCCATTCCAACACAAAAGGTGAGTGAACAGGAGCACAGGCCAGTTTTTACCCAGAAGTGATCGTGAGAAAAAGGAGTTACACGTTCAAGATATCTAGAAATAAATCGACTACAACCAGCTGTCTAAGCAGAGTAAGTATAACACAGCCCCACAAGACAGAGGTTGTTTAAACTTTGAGCATCGGATGCTATGCCTTTGACTTACTTAACCGTGCTGCTTTGCTGAGTGGAAAATCTAGTTACTTGAATGTATAAAGAAAATGAAGACTTATATTTCATGACAGAATCTAAATAACGTCTTATCTGTCCAAGTGAAAATCATGTCCGTTACACTAGAATGGTTATGTACATCATCCTTCTAGTTTACATTGTTAGAGTGCTTTTACATCAAAGATGTCATTTTATCTTCCATCAGACATCCACGGGTTTCTCGTGCAGCATCTCTCTCTCCTCCCGCTCCGCTCTGCCCTCATTGCTCCATTGTTTTACTACCAGGCACTATGAAATTGTAGCTATATTTTTCTGACCTGTTTTTCACAGGTTGGAGTAAAATATATTTATAACACGAGTAAATTCCTCATTTTAAAACATACAAAAGGTATTTCTTTATTCAGAAAACTATCCAAACTTAGAGCAGCAAGTGTATTATTAGAAGCAAGGTTTCACCATAAAAGCTTTAAATGGCATCTTAAAGCTTTTTAAATACAGTGTGTTGCCTTTTGGACTCTGTAAATCACCAACCTGTTAGAGGTCAAAAGATAATCATTTAGAAAAAGGTTTCATTCTTTATGAAGGAAAGTGGTAAACCAAAGTTATATAAATAAGCTGTCTGCCCTGAGACTTAGTCATGTGGCAAAATACATCTTTCCTGTCAAATGCAGAGATGCTAATATGAAGACAGTATCTATTGTTTTCCTGTGGTGCTCATGGATAGTAGCATTTTGTTTCTTGTGACAAAGTGAGGCTGGTGGATCGTATATATTCTCAATGCTACTAACTTTTTATCCAGAAAGATCAAGAATTTGCAGCAGACTACCTACCGTGATGAGGTACATGTAAGAAGGAAGCGTTTCTCAGAACCAATAAACCCCTCTTTACTCATTCAGAATTTCCTTGGTTTACATGTTTGACCTTGGGATAAGTACAGCATTCCAACAACGTGTTGGAATGTATTATTATCTTTCTATTTCTTATTCATATTCTAAATCTTTAGTTCATCATAACATAGGTTTATAGGAAAATTACCAGCCTACCTGCAGAAATGTGTGTATATATACATATATTTCAAATTGTTGTGAAATACGACTCTCAAGTGTAAGGTATATAGCATTATCAATACGCTTTGATGTTAACCTCTAACAAAATCTTAATAAATTAACCTCAAGCATGGTAGCTTGGATCCTTGACTGTCCAACAGCTTCTCCAGTCAGCAACACTATAATTAGGATGTAAGTATATGGAAACGTAAGTGGCTGCAATTTGTAAGGCCGAATTCTAGACGCTTTTAAAACTCCCTTTAAAATCCCAGAACTGGGATGAATGTATAGGCCTGACTCCTATGAGCGCGTAGGCACATAAGCAGAAGGAACCCTTTCCTAGGCAAAATATGCAGCCATTAATTTGTATTTTTCATCTTTTTTTTCATACACTGGCGGCTTAATGCTGAAAGAAAGCTTTCGTTATCTGAGTTGATAGCTAACAGTCAAAGTTGTTCTCTTGTCTCTGTATCTTTCAGTGACGGGGAAACTGATTTATAACAATACATGGATGCACTGAATTAGAAAAGACAGTTTTAGAGCAGTGACATGTTTTTTTTTTTCCTACAGTGCGCACTCCGCTGAGATACGTCAAACAGGCTGTAGGAGAGCTGCCTGCGCTTGGCAAGGTTCTCCTGCCCACTCGCTCTTTTTCTTCCTTCCCTTTTCCGCTTGTCCTTTTGACTCCTCCGATTGCGAGTGGAGAACCGCTCTGCCAGCCGGAGGGACAAGGGGAGGGGGTGAAGGTCTTATTCCCTGGTTAAAAAGGGCACAGCGACTGGTGAGCTGAAATCGCGGCTCCTGAATCGAACCGAGCCCATCAGCTCAGCTTTACAGCTTGGCGAGTCAAGGTCTTAGCCAAATTTCCCCCTAAAGCAGCTCAAACAGGCTGTGAAGGCTTTGAACTTACTCCCAAACTTGCTTTTATTCTGAAATTTTCCAGGAGAGATTGGATGATTTCTCAGTGATGCTTAAGTGTCCTAAACTGCTGTTTCAAAGACTGTTTCCTTAACAAAATGTCCATGTGCATTTATAAATCTAACACCAGTTTTCCAGGCTGAGATAAGGTCATTTGCAAACTAGACTTTCTATGCCATTTTCATTATTTTATTTAATGAAATTTCAGAGATGCTATTTAATCACACTAAACTGCGTATTCAATTTTATTTACAAATTTAGGATAATATGCCTTTTCTACCTAGTTGTATCTATATAGAATGAGCACATCCGCTCTGACTTTGGATACTAAATGCATTCCTACCACTGAAACATTTTTCCCAGCTCCTTCCACTGCATCCAGAACGCAAAAGGAAATTCCTTTCCTACTTTTATAATCTTTTGAATCCCATGAGCCGTGTATGCCTTTCCAGCCCGAACTTCTTTTACTTTTGCTAAACAGAGAAGAAATGACAGAGAAGAATTTCCTGTAAAATGTCACAATACGCGTCTGCCTGTAGTCCAGAATCCAAACTGACTATATAATGGATGCTCCCTCTAGAAGGCCCTTATGGAATACAGCTCAGTGTGCAAAAAAGCACATTTGCGATGGTACGCATACATATATATACACACCTATGTGCCATATGCAGAAGCTTCTGACATAGACAAAATTGTTACATTCAGGACAGATTTTGTCACAAATGTCCACCTGACTGGATGAATGAATTTAGCCTTGCTCCATACAAATATAGGCACAATAATGTCTAAGAAAATTGCCTTTGGATCTGATCTGCCACTGAGCTCACATCCCTTCAGAGCTGTTTGGAAACTGTATGCCGTAGATGGGGGCTGCTAGAGGAAATGGTAGTATTTTGGACCAAAATTTGGGCATATACGTTTGAAAAGAAAGATGACCGCTGCTTCCGTTTGCCAATGGCAAAATTGGAGTTCCTTAAAAAAATAATGAAAAATAGCTTACAAAACAAATATAGCTTCATTGGCTTCACTGTAATTTACAAATGTGACTTTTTTATTAATTTAAATATAGTGCTGATTAGATATGTGTGTGTATGTGTATACACGTATTCATATATAAATATCTACAGAAAGGGTAATCATAATGGATTATCTTTTTCTTAGCAAATTTGCAAAATTGCAGAACTAAAAAATAAGTGTCTTCTAGGTGAGGAAGAGGATGCAACGTTCAGAAATAACGTTTATGTTCAGTCAAGCAACTGTGTCAGGAGTTTTCATGATTAAAATAAAAATTGTCAAGTCACTCATAACTTTTTTTTTTATACAATGGAACAAATGAAAACTATTAATTTTATTATTTTTATTATTATTATTTACTGAAATTTGTTTTGATTTTCCACAATAATGAAAATAATTCACCGTGAAATTTCCTCTTGCAAGGTTTCACTGAGAACTTCTTTTATAACACAACACAACGAGTTATGATCATATTTACTGATTTATTGGAGAGGCTCAACTTAATATAACAACTTCAAACACAATCAATTCCAGCAATGTATTTCAAGTCCCACTTTTTGTTCATATGTATTATATTTTTTATTTTCTCATAAATTCTCTCTCTTTTTTTTTTTTTTCCTAGGAAGTAAAATAAAGGTCTTCAAATCCAGAAGCTGTTCTCTGCTCGCTGGGTGTTTTTCTCTGAGGAAATTATTGCCTTTTAATCTGCCATTCATCTCACCCACATAGGAACAAAGTGGATTTTCAGGTCAGATACCTCTCTTGCAAATCAATAAGGTGTCGTTGAAGAGTTGAGTTGGAAAAGTAGAGTAAAAATATATGTATGTGACTTCCGTGTAAATGAGGTACTTACATGTGTATAATATTGAGAGATGTTTGAATCCCTCACCACCACCACAACCCAACTGGGTTCTTGGCTGGGCTGTACAAGTGACGGAAATGAAGTCTCACTGAATTCACGTTTTTGTCGAGGAGGTGTGCGCAGGGTGTTTTTTCTTTCAGGCAACTTATTCCTTGAGGTTAAATACATCCACGTACATAGAGAAATTGGGTCATGCTCTATTAGGTTTTACAAAAATATAACTGGCAAAAAAGTAGTCTTTCTAAAAGGCTCTAGAAGCGGCACCGTGAGGCTGTGAGTACCTGGGCAGCACAAAGAAGATTCAGCTGTGTTGTGGGAGTTAGTGTTGAATCATCATAATCAAAATGGGGTTTTTTTTTGGAATTGTTCTGGAGTATAAATAATTGATTTTTCAAAAGTAAAGCTTTTATAAATGAAAGAAAGAAAAATAATCTCCTGGTTTAATTTTAAAAGGAATCAATTATTATAATAGAGCTACAAAGACTGAGCTGGTATTTAAGTAATGGGAGTTTTCAGAAGCGGATCACTCTGAAGACAAACATCAGCCTGGCCAAGAAGGCACTGGGCCACTTTGAGGATTTTTTTTTTCCCTGTTTAGTATAAGCTTTATAAAACAACTGCCCATTGCCAGGTTTAACCATTATGTAAATTAAAGAGATGGGAACTGGCTAATGCCTCTGAAGCACTAAATGTCCTTCATTTCTCCTGATCGTTTGTACTTGTTTGGCTGCAGCAGCTTGTGAGGCATTTTGGCATTGAAGCTATTTCCACACTGTGGCATTTGTTTCCATTGGGATCTAAACTTGCTCCAATTAAAGCTTGTTCCCTGGCTTTCTGCTGCTCACAAATGCAGTGATTTGGGAGTAATTTAACAATATATATATTTTTAAAAATTGGTGACTTATCAAGTCTGATTTGTCTTTTTTATGTCAATGTTGGTTCCGACAAATTTTCTAATCAAAACTAGACTCCGTATGAAAACATTTAAGCATCTGTATTTCTATGAATATCTTAACTTCATGACTTTACTCATCCTTCCGGAGATGAGGACATGAAATGTGTCTCCCACTTGAAAGACTTGCCTTGCCTTCCCTTTCCTCTTGTTTTCCCTTTCCCCTTGCTTTCCCTTTCCTTTCGTTGCAATATTAATTGACAAACAAAACGCTTCCGACCAAAATATTTTCTTGACTTGTGGGCTCTGTCCAAATGTTTCACTGCTCAAATCTTGCTCATTCCTGCTTTCCGCTTTTGTAATTTGGACGGGAGTTAATGAGCCCCACATGTCCTGGCTCCCAGCATCTGGTCCTCTGCGTCAGCAGAACCACCCTGCTCCTCTGTGCAGGGTCACAAAAAATAACATCCTTTCTCAGTACCTTTGTCAAACCTTTTTTTGTTGTTGTTGTTTATACTCTGAGGACTATATTCACCTGTCAACTGACCCTGAAAAAGGTACACTGAATTCAGAAGGCAGCAAATTCCCTGCGTGGCCATAAAGACAGTAGACAAAACAGCACCACAGAGCTCCGTTCTCTCTTTGCTTCCCATGAAATATGATCCTGAGATCAAAGTTTTAGACTTGATAAAGCCCTCTGCAGAGATTACCCATTTTACCAAAGGATCTGCTCCCCTTTACACTAACAAAATTACAAGGGAGAAAGCCCCAAGTGTGGCACCTGCTTTCAATGGAAGTGCTTCTGTGGAACAATCGATGATTATTTAATTTTAGAAGGGTATAAGTGTACAGATGTATGTATACATGTATATAAACTACTTTTAAGCTATCTCAGAAAACAAATCACAATGAGCAGTAGAGAAGCAGCAAAAGCAACTCATCTGATAAAGCAAAAAATAGCATAAGGCATGTAGACCAAATACAGTGATAATCATGGGAAAAGGAAAAAAAAATGTCCTCAAATCTCAAAGACAAGACTGATCTATAGGTTTTTCATATGGATTTTCCATATCAAGGTAGATGTCCATATCTAGCTATGAAGGTATTCTCTGTCACTGCCATAGTAATTGCCTGTAGTATTTGTGTACCATAACAACCCTATAAGCCACATAACAGGCTGTGATTCACAGAAGTAATTTAGGAGAAAAGACTGGCTAAGAGATCGGTCAGTGGCTTTAATTACTAATTTTTTATACTTAAAAGGATATGGGGAAATTCACACGGGATGGGAAGAAAAGTCTAATTAATTGGGAAAAAGTATTCCTTCTTAGGGACTGTTTAACCAGCACAAACCATAAGCCAAACAAATGAACGTAATCCTGTTTCTTTCTCAGTTTGAATAGTTGCAGCACCAGCTATCTTAAGAGTAATTTTCTTTGAATTTTGATGATAACTGAGTATATCAGACACATCAATATTAATTTGATAAAGCAGAAAGAACTGCTGAAAGAACAGACGCAACCATCAATTTTAGGAGCTATCTCAGATCGTATCGGCTGCAAAATATGTGCTCTAAACTTGCCTGATGTAGCATACAGCATTCAGGAGCAAGGCCCCATCAAGGAAAACACTCAGGACTGAGAGATAACTCTTAAGGCTGCATGTTTGCAAGCTTGGATTTGTCCGTCAGTCCCTTACCACTGTGGTAAGTGGTCAAAACACCGTGAGAGCAGTTTTGCATAATAACGCAGAGTCAGCCTTAGAAATGGTATATGCCATGTAGTAAGGCAGACATACCAACTGGGAGCCTGAAAAATGAAAACTGCTATAAAGTAGTATTTTTTTTTTTTTTTATTTTTTAACAAAAAGTAATGTATTGGGGGAATTTTTGGTAGGAAGGACATGACAAAGATAATATCATAGCCCTTCTCTGTTAACAAAGTCAGGCTGACTTTATAGGATTCATATGCAAATTTATATAGGTCTTTAGTTCAAGGCTGACTCTTATTTTATTATATTTTTTTCCTCTTGAGGTAGTTACGATGCTTACTTTAAATACTCAGTGCATGCATTTGATTTAAAATACACCAGGCTTTCATGGTTTTACAACGTTAGGAAGAAAGCATACATAATAAAATGCATAAATGATAAAATTATTGTGTTTTGCAAATGGATTTTACAGTAGGTTGGATGCCCTACAAAATACTAATGATGAGATGTCAGAGAAGTGCTCTCTTTCCCTCTCTACTCTATTTCTGTGTACATACAATGACAAACCTAATAATCTCCATTCTCTGTTGTGATTTTGGGTCATCATAAATTAAACCTAGTAACGGAGACCAGGGCTAGTCATTTTCCAAGGGAAATATCTCTAAAGTGTCCTTCTCATTTCATTAATGTGTGAATCCTAAGACTGTGGATATACCTCAGCTGAGAACAGAGGTCAATCATTTTGGTCTCATTTCCACGTGGATGGGGCGTATATAGGTTCAGGGTTGTTGGGTTTTTTTTTGTTTCTTTTTTATTTCCGTAAAAAGACATATTCTTTCAGGTGGGTTATTGCTCTTACAGTGCAAACACCTTTTTTGTGTTTCAAGGAAATAAATGCATTTATAAAAAATGGAGTTCCCTTCAGTTACACTCAGTTATGGCAAATGAGACGTGAATGTGGCCCACATCAGGAGTCATTCAGTGAAACAATTTACCTCCTCCGTTAAATCCTGTTAAAAGGAGGGACTTATGTTGCCCAGGCACTCGCTGGTGACAGCAGAATTTGGCTCAATAGCAGGTATTTTGGGAGATGGACTTTACAGAGGCAATCAGGTTGGTTAATGCATAAACAATGGTAAACCATAAACACGGTACTTCCTTCTGCAGCCTCTAGGTTTTCAGCCTTATTCCAGTGAACTGAAGGGTAAGAAAGAGACGTCCCTTTACATCCAATAAAGCCAGAGAGGGCCCAGTGAGCTCCCAATCAGCACAGGCAAATCAAACCATCCTGGGCCATCAGACACTAAGGAACTCAAATGAAGCTTGAGGAGTAGTTACGAGAATAATGTCTGCTTGAAGTATGAGCTATGGATTGTAACCATGTTGAAGAACTAATGGATCAACTGCTTTTCGTGGTTGAGTGCTGTTTGACCTGGGTGGAAATCAGAAAAAGAATATGATCAGAACTTAGTTAACAGGATATATAAACTATAACTTCCAAAACTAAACTCTTAAAATATTATTGGCTGCAGATATGAGACATCCATAGGAGTTTCCTTTAAACTTGATCTGGATTCAGCGATATGCACTTCGGCTGAAATTAAACCATTAACTCGTCTGTACACGTACATACCAGAGTCAACAGATTTCGTCCTTCTCATGCTCAGATCAACAAAGAGATTGGAGTTTGTCTTCATTAGCTGTAAGCAAAAGCTGATGTTAAAGTCAGCTTAGGAAGAGACATCCCTAAATGAGCTGAGGTGATCACTAATGAACATAGTAATTATTTAAGAAAAAGGTTTCCACAGTTAAAAAAGAGAGCCCCCTGGTTTAGTTTCAAACCCCAGCAGACCTGGGGAAATACGTGCTGTTAGCTTCCATAGCGCGTATGACAAGTCACATGTTACTTAACTGGTTTAAAACCGGTGCAGGTGTTTTGTCTAAAGTGATCATAAAACAAAGCTAACAACAAAAAACATCAAAGTTGTCAAAACACTGAGGTTTTCTTAATACACGCTTTGTACGTTTATCACTTGGTTTTATAGCTTTTAGAATTCAAGTGACAGATTGTGAGGCATTTTTATTGTTAGCTGTTGAACCATTTCTTTACCAAGGTACTCCAAAAAAAAAAGAAAGAAAAAGATTGGAGCTATGTTATAGAAGCTATATAAAAATAAGTGTTTAAACAATACAGGATGTCTAGGAGAACAGTTCCTAGCAATAACGTTAAACATTGCCATGGAGCTTAACTTGTGTAACACTTAATCCCAATAGCAATATACCAAATCCACTTAGACTCTGCCATTTATTTTTATCAAGTTTTCCTTTTATCTATATATTGAACTTCTTTAATGGAAATCATCCATATGCCATACTGTGCGCGCTTGATTTATTCTGCATTTGCTTAATAGCTTCATTTTGTGATAGAAGTCTGTGGAAGGACAAAACAAAAGACCAGTATCTTAATAGCACAGGTGCCTTAAGAAAAGGCACCAACGAACAACAATGATAAATACTTGAAAACTGCAAAAGCAGATTATTGAGATTCATTACAAAATTCTTTTTACTGAACTTCTTGTTTCTTTAAAAATGTTACATACACATAAATACATACAAATACATATATATATGTGTATATGTATAACCCCTACAAATTATTTCAGTGAAATATTTACACAGCTATATTTGGAAAGTAAGCATGTCAGTTTATGCTTTAAGTTCCAGCCACCGTAATATCACTGTCTACTGTTTTAGTGAATTCATGGAAAAGAAAGACCAGCTGCCTCATTACATCATACTGAAGTGTTCCAGGATCTGACACACATGTTTTGGGCCACGAAATTAGGGAAAATATGTGGGTGTACCCGTATTTTTGTAGCCTGGTGAGAGAATGCATTCCAGTAAGTTAAGGTTATTTTGGAATAGTCTTGCATGTTTATTTTAATTGATGTCTGATTGAAACAAAAATCTTTCTGATGGATGAAAACTTTGTTCAAACGGCTCCAGAAAAACAGAGCACATATTTTTACTACATGTCTTTTTGCTGGCCATAAAAATGCTAAATTTTACGGTACGAAAGAACTATAAAATTATATAGTACGAAAGAACTATATATACAGAGGTTTTTCATTTGAACTAATGGGTTTCTAATGGGTTTTATGAATGCTAATACGTCCACAATACTTTTCATACAGTTAAGACATAATGCACTACTTCTAAAATGGAGCTGCGTAAATTAACGTTGAAGGGTGCCTGTGTTAGTCTTTCACCCATTAATTGCACGATGTGAACCCCCAGAGCAGCTGATTTCAGAGTTCACCCCGGCTGGTACTCGCCTGGTGGAAATTTGCCAAAATGATTACATCAACTTCCAACAAACCACATGTGCACGACAACAGTCAGCAAACAATTACTTAAAACCCTATAATATAATTTGTAATTTGACATAATAGACTCTCCTTTCAGGGTTCGCATTTCCATGACAAAGCCAGGGGAACTGGGGCACGTCTGCAAGCAAGCGTGGGCTCTGGACATCGGTGGGGGAGATGGCCCTCGTCCCTCTTCTCCTTGGCGCCCCAGGCTCCTACAACCACCGCCTGGAACCTGGGATTAAAACCGTGACAGCCAGCATTTTGGGAAGCTCGGTAAAACTCCACCATTTCTTTCTTTTTTGGCCCTGAGCGATGACAATGCCCAGCATATGTTTTGCCTAACAAGACAGGGAGGGGGTTGAGGAAAATAAACCGATAGTGATGATTTATGGAAACAATAACACTTCCTTGAGTTTTAAAAACATCTGAAAGCAAATGTCATGCCCCTGCCTCGTCCCCAGCTCCATGTGATGTTTTCCATCCTCCTGGGTTACAAAGACCTAGTAAAGGCTGTGTGTCAGGAAAGACGTATTGTGGTAAATTCAGTTCTGCTTTAATCTAATATTCTTCAGTAAGGTCACAAATCGCTACCTATGCAACGTTCAAAAACTGCAAGATTATTGCAGATTCAGGCCTTGAAGCCCTTCTGTTTTCTTTGTTCAAAGACAGAGATCCTTGACGTGTATTCAGGAGATAGATCGGTTTAAATTCTCTTCCTCTTTCTCCCTCCCCTCCTCTCTGCTTTTAGCTGAGTGATTTATTTGAAAATTGTGTGCCTTCTCTAATTTTCCATTTATGGGCTAAGGGTTCTTTGTAGAAATAAAAGGACATAAGGCCAGCAAGGAGGAATTATGCAGCATCTATTGTAAGGAAATGTAAAATAATTGCCATTTTATGTGGGGTGAGGACACTTAGAAGAATGCGAAGTCTTTATCTGCAGATACGTGGTAACGTTTTGTTTAGGCTGCGGTTGCCAGAGGAAGATGTCAATAAACTCCTACTTTCCATGATACTGTAAGGAGCAAAAGTCTCACTTTTTAGTCTGGTTTCCGAATTAACTCAAAGGTGAAAAATAGACTTTTTGTGTACATAATGAAAAAAAAAAAAAAAAAGAGGAAAGTTTCTCATAACTTTGCAAGTGGTTGGGGCCTATAGAAGGACAACAGTAATGCTGTGTAATATCTCCTGAATCGCAGAAAAAAGATTATAAGCTACTTACAGAAAGCCTACGACAGCATAAAACCATCAAATGTGGGTTTTAGGAATAAAGCGACTTATACAGAAGGGCAAAGGGCCATTACTATGCATACTGAAAGTTTAGCGTCGGTGCTGTATGCAAGGCAGTTGATTTTAGGCTGTTAGTAGCTATTATGTCAATTTGCTTTTCCTTCCCCGAGTGTTCCTTCTGTGTGATCTGTTTTCACAGCCCCTTGGACCAGACTCGGCGGCCGAGGAACCCGTAGGTTCAGATGAATGGTAATGAGCATTGTCAGAGAGGCAAGAAAATTGAGTCCCCGCTCTGGCTGCCGGGCCGAGAGCTGCAGGAGCTAATTGTGTCAATGGTAATGAGACCGAGCAGGCAGCAGATGCTCACGTGCCTTTACAATCCAAATCCCACCAACAAATTCCTCCCACAGAAACTTTGAGGGACGTCTTGGCACCCTGGAGATGATGATAGACCCGGTCTCAGCCACATGCCACCTGCTAGAGCCATTGTTTAAAAAAGAAGGAGGGAAAAAAAAAGCCTATTATGATAACAAAGTTGTTTGCTGTCTCTTGCAATGACTTTATGGCACCAGTTTTACCATACTGCAGCTATTGAAGAAAAAAAAAAAAAAAGAAAAAAGAAGAGGAACATCTGATTCTTTAAAAAGAAACATTTGTATTGAGCACTGTTAACAACTTACTTGGGAAGCCGGATGTTCAGTATGTGTTACATATTCTGCTGATAAACCATGCCTGCCTTTTTCCCATTACAGCTCCCACTGTGCCTGCTTCCTACAGCAGGTTTACATTTCCACATGTTTTCCCATGACATTGAAGCAGGGAGCATTTTAATTTCTTCCCCTCCCCCCCGAGAAAAATCAAGAATAAAAAAATGCAGATACCCATGCAGAGTGCTGTATAAATATTTACTGTAAAATAAAATAAACAACATATTTGGTCCTTATTCACAGAGTAGGCTGGGTGGTGAATTGTGCCTGAGGTTTTGAAGAGAGGAAGGCTATTAAGGGTCTCTTAATGACAGTCCTTCTGTAACACAAGCTTGCTCAATGCTGCAGTAGAGAGATGCTCAAATCCTTCCAGGAAACGTTTTCCCAAGAACATCTTTTTCTGGAGAAATCTGATCAAGTGTCCTTTCTTGCTGCCAGACTTCATGTCCAGCTTTATAGTCCCTTTGAGGCTCAGCGCTCTTCGAGACAATTTAAACTGACCCTGAAGCTGTTCAAAATCCTTCCGTGGATTGGGTTGGTTCCCATCGGCCCCAGGGTCAGAAGAAGACAGAAGCGTCTTAAAAACTCTGGAGTTGCCTCTGGCTCCACCGCGGCTGCCCACAGCCGAGCTCTGGCTCTGCAGAAGATGATGGACCCTTTCCCTTCCGGAGGCTGTCCTTAGAGCATGTTGGTCGCAAACAGCTGCTGGCAGTAGGTACAGATGAGCGGATCTGGATCATTTGGCTTAGGCTGTCAGTGGAAGATTGAATACATGCTTTGTCTGGTCTGAAGACACTTGCACAGCAATTATGCTCCTTTTTTAAACTCCCAGGGGCAACGGAGAAAGTTATAGTTCCACGAAAAGCTTGGGTTGAGCTGGTAGTTTGACAAAGTATGTGTTGCGGCCCTGACTAAATTCCCATCTACACCAAACTTCAAACCCTTCCTTTACAGAAACTCCACTCCTGTGAATAAAAGAAGCATCACAGATGCAGCTGCTCCTTCTGCTCGGTATAAAGTAAGAGGGGCCTTGAAAATATCCTCACACGCTTGTTAGTGTGTTGCAGGGTACGAGAGCAAGACCTCTGTCAAAGCAGGATAGCAACAGCGTAAGACACGGAAAGCCTTTCAAATTTATTCACGTAAAGTATTTCAAATTCCAGTGCATGCTGTATATTAATGTGTTAACATCTGGAATAAAACCAGATGTGGGAAATCCAGTGCAAGTACGCCAGCAAGGCTGAAAAGCAGTAAGTGTACCTCAGGCAAAGAGCACGGAAGTTGCTAGAGCTTTCCATACAGGGAAAACCGGTCTGGGGTCTCCGACGGCGCTGGTGACCACTGCAGCCCCACGGAGCCTGCGTCATTAGGGGACAGGAGGTGACAGAGCATCTCTGTTCCTCGAGTTCCCCTCTGCATGAACCGAAGGTTACAGCCACTGTCCTCTGAAGCATCTGGCTCTCCTCATTCTTTGTATTTGCAGCGATAGAGACGGACAGAAGGGAAAAAATGATGCATTAGGAAAGGGGCAGCTCTACCTGCCGCACACAACAGGACCCGCTGTTGGTTTCTTGGTGGCTTTGTGAGAAAGTGGAACAGGCCAACACAGCGTTACCCTTGCTGGCTTAGGTGTGGTGGGAAAGAAGTGTGCCGCAGTTTTCACAGGTGCCTTTTATCCCACGCGTACATAATACTCAAAACCTCATTTTGCTGAAGTGCATATATTGCTCTTAAAGGCAATTTTGGGTAAACAGCTATCAAATAGAGATATTCTGCTTCATGCTTTACAAGGAAATAACTAAACAAAAATGGCAAATGCATCAGAGTGATCAAACAATGGAACTTCCATTATATACTCTGCCATATTAACTAAGTCTCAAAATAATTCAAAAGCATCCAGTGATCTATTACAGGCATTTGTTTTGAATAGGGATTTAGTAAACCGTAAGTCTTAAGGATTTTTCTCTTTTGCACTTGGTAAAACTTTGAGAGATAAATGTTTTATTGGTTCGGAAAGAGACTGAATATCTGGGCCCAGTACTTACCATGCACGGGTTTAACTTGCTATTTATATACACAATGCTGCACTGCAAAACTGCCGTGGAAATTTACTCATGTAGCAGAAAATCTGATCCCCTGCCCTTTGCCACGATGATTGATGATAATGTAAAATCTAATTTTGAACTCACTTATCCAAAAAAAAAAAAAAATTCTCACCCATCAGCAGGTGGATGGACTGTTGCGGTTTGATGTATTTTAATGAACGATCAGGTGGCTTTTTTAAGCAAGTTGAAAAAGTGAAAATTATAGATCAGGGCTCTGAAATAAATTTCTCTGTTCATTCGTACTTCTGGGTACCTGGCCTTTTGTTCCAGGGCTTCCACTGGCTATTTGTTGGGGCAGGAAGATACTTTTTCCTGGTACAGCTATTGCCTTTTCCAAATGTTTCCCGGCTGTCTCGGAGATGACAGAGTGTGGCCTTTGAGACTCTTCGTGTTGGACGCTGCATAGAAGGGACAGTGCTCTGACTGGGAACAGAAACTGTTGGGCAGGGTATCTTCAGCAGGATTACTTCAAGGTATAGGTATATATAGTTGAGGCACAGATTTTGTGGAGGTCAGGACTGATAGTGAAATCCACTTGTTAAGTGGCTTTTTGGCTTTTCTGATTCACCTGCCAGGATCCTCCGACCTCATTTTAGATCACCAATTCTCTGCCTTTTCAGGTGAACCAGGTAACTGGTGCCTGATTGGAGCTTAGTATTCCACAGATTAAAATACATGCCCTACCTAATGTATTTGGGCTTAATTAAGAAGACTGTGACGCAGAGGTTATATTGGTAATCCAACAGCCTGTTCTGCCTTTAATATCTCTTAATATCTCCAGCCTCTGATGCACCTCGGTTCTGAAAAAGGTATCGGGTACAAGCGTGACTGGTGAGATAGTAGATGGGACAAATACAGCGTTAATTTGCGATTAGTGCTATAATATGGTTGTCTGTGCAAAAAATCAGACTGAAGAGTCAGCCTTCTTTCACCCACTTCACCAACAGCATCGGATCAACCCTCGATCGGCTTATTTGTGGGGCCAAGAGTGAGTATAAAATGGTGATGCTTGTTCACCTGCAAGGATCCTCTTCACTCACTCTGGACTCATCCAGCAACAGATGGAAACGGAAAGTACAAAGACCAGGGTGAGCTCTGCCATTAGCTTTGCTTTGGGAAACCACCTTGTTGAAGAGGGATGGAGGGAGAGGGAGAGACAGAGGGAGGAAGGAAGAGAAGAGGAGGGAGAAAGGGAAGAGAGTGAGAGAGGGAGCCCCCCAGTTTTGTCATTCATTGTGATGGAAATATTCCTTTAAAATACGCTTCTGACTTAGGAAGACTTGCCTTTCACATTCATTACGCAGGTGTCAAATCAAATTTTATCTTGCTATGTCTTGTGCGCTGAAGCATAGTGCGTATGACATTTTGTAACATGATGCAACATAAGGCAATAAATCATAGCGGGAGTGAATAAAACCTCATTTTTGTGTGCGTGTGAGCGCGGGGAGCGGAATGAACCAAATGGCACTGTGCTAATTTCGCTGTGCCTTTATCACTGTAAAGAAAATGATTTTCTTTCTCCCCTGCCTCTGCTGAGGGACTGTTTTCTCAAAATAGTTCTTCAAAGTAAAATCCTCTGTCACCTAAGTTTTGCACGTATACCATGCATCTAGGGGATCGGTAACTTTTAGAAGGAAATATATGCTTGAGAGCTCAGTAAAACTCCTTGGAGAAACAAGACAGGCTTTAAAGTATATCGACCACATAAATAAACCTACTTTTCAGCTAAGTGAAAAATTAATTAATCAATCTGCTGTGCGGCTGTGGTTTCTGAAGCAGTAGTGTGGGGCGAATGGAAGTGCTTTTTGGAGTCAGTCAGTTTGTTTTTCTTCCTCAGGTGCACCACTGGAGAATTTGAATGTCATTTTTCTGAGAAGAACGTCGGGGCGACGAGATCCATCTGAGGTGGGAATAGCGGAGATTACTCTCCAGGAGGCCAAGCGGCACTCCGCTCACGTGCCCAGCCGCATTCACAACCCCACGCTCCCTGAGAAGTGTCTGCTGGCTGCACGTGGGACTCTGCCTTTTCTTTGTGAGGGAAGTCTGCCATGTCAAAGGTGGACTGGAGTTTAAGAGACTTTCAGACAAAACTCTTTCACTGGAAGCGGGAGGAATCCGCCTTGGGAGCGCTGCGACTGCTCACGAGAACCCCGCAGAAGCAGCGCTTCCAGAAGCGCCGCCACGCACTTAAACCTCGCTGCATCTAAACAAACGACCCCAAGGTGTGTTTCCTTCTCACTTGTAGGTTCAAATGAATGAGGGGGGAAAAGAAAAAAAAAGGAAAATCCAGGCTTTTTCATTACTTTACTTCAGAAGTCAGATAAGGACTTTGTGCCAATGACGTTCCATCGTCATTATGAGTGTAAATGCTTCATCGCAAGACAGTGTGGACTTGAGTGCTAATATTACATAAAACCTGACTGGTGAAGTTGCAAAAATAAAAAATAAATTCAAAAAGGGGAAAAAAAAGAAAAGAGGTGCTGTAACTCCTATCTGTAGGTACCCTGCTATCTATTAATATACAGAGTACACCTCTCAGAAAGACTGATGTGATGAAGCGGAATTACTATTTGGAAAGTGATAAGAATTGCATAAAGCAAATTCTTCATATCTAAATGTACTAAACAGTTACTTGGAAGAACACGTTATCATTTAAGAGAGTATATGATAGTTTAGTTTTTAAGCAGTGAAATTATTTCTACTATGAATTATTCATCTCCTGTACTGCTCATGTAAAGGGGCAGTGACTTCTTTTATCAACAAAATACTCTTTATTGGCATTAAGAACGGCATTTAATTGAACCTATTTCCCCAATTATCGTCAGAAAAGAGTTTACACTGGTGTTTTGGAAAAATGTTTTAGGAAGATTTATCAGGGCTGCAAAAAAAGCTGTCCATGAACTAATGGAATTAGATTATCTTTGAATTCTCTCCACCAGAACTTAGAATGGCCACTAATTCCTTTCTTTGCTCTTTTGGTGTTTGCAAAGGGGTTCACTAAAGCCTGAATTGATATAATTATTGGCTTGGATTGTTAGAGATTTAGGCCAGATGGCTATGGGTTTCTAAAGTCCCAGTTGCTTGTGTTAGCTTTTCTAGTTTGCCTATAGGGTTTGGAGATCAGCAATTTGAAAGGGCTGCAAACTTGTAAAACAGTATTATTCATGGGGGCAGAATGTTCATCAGCGTGACCCAGTACTAAATACATTCATTATGGGCATTTCTATTCTGCACAATTTGCCACACGGCGCTGGTTTGTGAAAAAAAAAGAGACAATGGCTTATAAAATGCTTTTGAATGCTTAAAAAGAAGGAGAGTTCACGCTGAGCCTCCTCTGCTTGCTTTTTCAGCAAGAACCTTCTTAGTGACTTTGCTCTGCTGAGAGTAAGTAAATTGGGAGGAGCAGAGATTTACTTTTTACATTTTTGGACACGGAGGGGAATAAGAAAGGAGCAATAAAAGAGAGGGATGGTACGATTATGGGCAACACCAATAAACAAATGGGCAAAGTTAGCAGAAAAACACTGAAAAGCTCGGCGAGGCTGTGGCTAAAATGGTAACCTTTATAAGCAAATGCAAAGAGGAGGAAATAGAAATCACGTTGTAAATAGATACACTTGAAACGGGGAGAACACATCAGCCTCTGTGACCCGGGTGCAGCCTGAAGCTCCCGTAATGATCTATAGCGTTGCTGGTGCACACAAAATACTCTGTCGACTCAGCCATAAGATTTTGCGTGTGTGTGTGCGCAAACGTGTTGCAGCGTGAACGTGAAAGCAGGTTTCAGCAACAGCAGTGAGGCGAGGCAATTGTCACTTTCCGAACACTTAATCTACCCTGTGGCTTCTTTTTCTTTAAAACGCTCGGCGTGTGGAAGATGTACCCCGCACAGATTGTCAGGGTGAAGCACGAAGGGCTTCTTCAACTAGGAGGAAAACAGGTCTTCTGAAGAACCGCTGGAAACAGCAAATTAAAAAAAAGCGGAGAAACCCAGAAGAGACAATCGCGCACACGCACACCCAAGAGGAACCGAGTTCAGGCAAAGGCAGCTGCGCTGGGGACAGAAACGCTGCCAGAGGGAGCCGGGGGAAGGACAGGAGCGTGCAGAATGTTACCGGCTTGGGAAGGAGGAGGGAGAGACCTCAAGGAATGAAGGAGTCTCCCCGTGCTCCAGGCAGGAGCACAGGTGTTGAGGAAAAAGCAGGTAATGGGTAAATAAGCAGCAAGAAGACGCTCTTGAGGCACGGTTAGAGAGACCTTCCCCCCCCCCCCCCAGCTCCTTTACTAAGCAAACGTGCTAAAAAGATCCCAGTTAGTTAAACAAGGCAACCTAAAAGTATGGAAATGAGGCGTTTTTTTCCCGGCAGGAAGGGGAGTAATGAAAATCACAAAAAAAAAAAAAAACACTGCTTGAAAGTGCCCTGAAAATGAGGGGGGGGGAGAAGTTGATTTAAAGTTGCCTTTTAGTCATTTGTGTGCTTCCCTCCTCTTCCCCCCCCCCCCCGGGCGGCGAGCGGGGGCTGGCGGCGGAGCCGCCCCGGCCCCGTCCCCCTCCTCCGCCCCCCGCCCGCCCCTCTCCGCGGCCGCGCAGGGCTGGCGGGGCGGCCGCGCTTGTCCCCGGCGGGGGCGGGGCGGGCTGATTGGCTGGACGGGGTTCCACATGCAGGGCAAAAAAAAAAAAAAAAAAAAAAACCCACCAAAAAAACCCCACCCAACCCAAAACCACACACCCAACAAAAAAAAAAAAAAAAAAAAAGCTTTGTCTTGAGGAGTTGGAGCCAAGTTGCCGAGGATTTTAGGTTGGAGCCGGCGAGCGAGGGGTTTTCATTCTGGCGGCGAGGAGGAGGGAGAGGGAAGGCGAGAGGAGCTCGGCGGGAGGAAGGAGGAGAGGCTGCGGATCCCGGCGGCTGCATCCCGGCCCTCCCTGGATGCCGGCGGCGGGAGAGGAGCCGGTTGCCCGGACACGTTTCAGCCTGGAAGAAGAGCGGGGAGTCAAATGAGAGAGCGGGGATTGCGTACAGATCGTATCTGGATGTCCTGGCACGGTGTGTATAAAAAACAGAGAAAAAGTTTTTTCTTTTTTTTTTTTTCTCTCTTTTTTTTTTTTTTTTTTTTTCCTGATCTGGTACGATATTAATGCTTGGCTGACTAGAAAAGGCGTTTTCAAGTTTTAAAGGACCAGATGAGCACTGGGTTTAAGGTACCGGAGGAAGTGGAAGTAATTGCTTTTTAACTTGCTTTGGAGAAATGAATTGCAAAAACTTACAAATGCACCGACTCGGCAGTAAAATGCACTTTATATTCATTTTTGCACTGATGATAGTATCTTTCAATAAGGCTGTGCTGGGCAAGAATTTGAAATACAGGATTTATGAGGAGCAGAGAGTTGGATCAGTAATTGCAAGACTGTCGGAGGATGTGGCTGATGTTTTATTAAAAATGCCTAACCCTTCCTCGGTTCGCTTTCGAGCCATGCAGAGGGGGAAGTCTCCTTTGCTTGTAGTCCGTGAGGATAACGGAGAAATCAGCATAGGAGCTAAAATTGACCGGGAACAACTCTGCCAGAAAAACTTAAACTGCTCCATAGAGTTTGATGTGATCACTCTGCCCACCGAACATCTGCAGCTTTTCCATGTTGAAGTTGAAGTGCTGGACATTAATGACAACTCTCCCCAGTTTTCCAGAGCTCTTATCCCTATCGAAATATCAGAGAGCGCGGCTGTAGGAACCCGGATCCCTTTGGACAGCGCTTTTGATCCCGATGTAGGGGACAACTCCCTTCACACTTACTCCCTTTCTCCAAATGATTTTTTTAGTATCGAGGTGAGAACCAGGACTGATGGTGCTAAGTATGCAGAGCTGATCGTGGTTAAAGAGCTGGACCGGGAGCTGAAGTCGAGTTACGAACTCCAGCTGACTGCTTCGGATAAAGGGGTGCCTCAGAGATCTGGATCGTCCCTCCTGAAAATCAGCATTTCTGATTCCAATGACAACAGCCCTGTTTTCGAGCAACAGTCATATATAATCCAGCTCTTAGAAAATTCCCCGATTGGGACGTTGCTCATAGACCTCAATGCTACTGATCCAGATGAGGGCGCTAATGGTAAAGTGGTGTACTCTTTTAGTAGTCATGTGTCTGCCAAAATTATAGAGACTTTTAAGATAGATTCAGAAAAGGGACATCTGACCCTCCTGAAGCAAGTGGACTACGAAGTAACCAAATCCTATGAAATTGATGCTCAGGCTCAAGACCTGGGGCCAAATTCTATTCCAGCTCACTGCAAAATTATAATTAAAATTGTGGATGTGAATGACAACAGACCCGAAATTAACTTAAACCTGATGTCCCCAGAGAAAGAAGAGGTGGCTTACATTTCTGAAGGGTCACCCTTGGACACTTTTGTTGCCTTGGTCAGGGTGCAAGACAAGGACTCTGGCGTGAATGGAGAGATAGTTTGCAAGCTCCATGGACATGGCCACTTTAAACTTCAAAAGACTTATGAAAATAACTATTTAATCCTGACTAATGCCACTCTAGATAGGGAAAAGAGATCTGAATACAGCTTGACTGTAATAGCGGAGGACAAGGGAACGCCAAGTCTCTCCACAGTGAAACATTTTACTGTCCAAATCAGTGATGAAAATGACAACCCACCCCGCTTCCAGACAAACAGATACGAAGTTGTTATCTTGGAAAATAACTCTCCAGGAGCGTACATCACATCAGTCACAGCCACAGACCCAGATCTAGGTGACAACGGGCAGGTGACCTACACTATTTTGGAGAGCTATATTTTGGGAAGTTCAATAACCACCTACGTGACCATCGATCCCTCCAATGGGGCCATCTATGCCCTGCGAACCTTCGATCATGAAGAAGTAAACCAAATTGCCTTTATGGTTCAAGCTAGGGATGGAGGGAGTCAGCAGCTTGTTAGCAATACCACGGTTGTTCTAACCATCATTGACGAAAACGACAACGCTCCTGTCATCGTGGGGCCAGCGCTACGCAACAGCACAGCAGAAATCTCCATCCCTAAGGATGCTGGAATTGGCTTTCTTGTCACCAGGATAAGGGCTACAGATAGAGACTCTGGTATGAACTCTGAACTCAGCTGCTCCATAGCAGCTGACAAGGAAAACAGCATCTTTGTGATGGATCCCAAAACCTGCGACATCTCTATCAACGTGAGCGTTGAATCAGTTCCAGCAAAACAATGGGAGTTTTTTGTGATAGTCCAGGACAAAGGCAGTCCTCAGCTTAGTACTAAAGCACTTCTGAAATGTACTGTTTTTGAGTATGTTTATTCATTTTCGAGCACAGAAGCAACTTTGGTAAGCCAACCCTCCCTGGACGTCTCCATGATAACAATAATATCCTTAGGATCGATATGTGCCGTGTTGCTGGTCATTATGGTTATCTTTGCTACAAGATGTAACCGGGAGAAAAAGGACACCAGGTCCTACAACTGTCGCGTGGCAGAATCGACCTACCAGCACCACCCAAAAAGACCCTCACGACAGATCCACAAAGGGGACATTACATTAGTGCCAACAGTTAATGGCACTTTACCCATCAGATCTCACCACAGAGCTTCTCCATCGTCATCTCCGACCCTGGAAAGGGGACAAATGAGCAGCCGGCAGAGCCACCACAGCCACCAATCGCTCAACAGCCTGGTGACAATCTCCTCTAACCACGTGCCCGAAAATTTCTCCCTGGAACTGACCCATGCTACTCCAGCTGTTGAGGTAAGGTCCATGCCTCGTTTTTGCACATCCATTCACACATGCATTCCCTTGGGCGCATGGAGGTGCTCTGCTTGCAACCCCTGAGAGCAACGGGCAATTAGATCTATGCCCGATGGGAACGCGTTAGGGATTTCTCTCTAGACGTCACAGCTTTGCAGTCTTCCTCCAATATCAACTGAACCCATTGCCACGGGGAACAGGATTAAATCTGTTATTGAGAAGAGTTATTTCTTGGTGCTTCCCTGTGAGGTCTAAAAAAGCAGAGTGTAGCATGGAGAGCGTTCTGCTCTGGTTTACTGCTTTTTCTTTCTTTCTTCCTTGCCTTTCCTTTCCCTTCCCTCCATATGGCTCTGTTTAAGAAAGAGTGCCAGAGTGTTTATATACAGAAACAGTACAGGAAATATGATCGCAGTGCACTCTCTATCTCAAACTTTGAGCCTACCTATCTGAGTTTTTACTGCAAATGCTCTGGAATGGCTTAAATGAGAGCTGTGGTCCCGGTAACTCCTTACAGGCAGAGCGATGGCTTTTTATTTTGAATTAGGATCCCAGAATGGTAAAGGGTTAATTCTAATCTACTAAAACAAAACAAAACTCCACCTCTGTTTAATTACTTGTTTTACTTGTTAATGAATTAATGGTTGTGAGTTCAGAGGCTAATGAACAGCGGTGCATTTCCTCATTGTACAAAGTCTTCAGATGCTTCCTGTGGCAGACGCTACGCTGCAAAATAGTCTGTTGTACTGCATTATGTATGTGCAGGAATTTGATTTAATTAAACTTTAAAGGAAGAAAAAAACAACAACCACCCAACAAACAAACCTGAGAAGTGAACTAGTGCTTTTAAAACTAAGAATTTGAGGTTTCATTTCAAGGAATCAGTCTCTTCACCTTTTCTTTAGCAGGTTTCTCAACTTCTCTCGATGCTTCACCAGGGCCAGTATCAACCAAGGCCAAGTTTTCGAGGAAACAAGTATTCCAGAAGCTACAGGTAAGGATCTGGACTGTTCTGCTGCACATGCATGTACGTGCATCAGAAAATATAGACATGTATTTTTAATCAAAAAGTGGAATGCAACGTACGTGAGATAATGTAATTCCAGGATCACCACAATTCTCTTTACAGATATGCCCTACAAGATATGGATAAATTCAGCTTGAAAGACAGCGGCCGGGGTGACAGTGAAGCTGGAGACAGTGATTATGATTTGGGGAGAGAGTCTCCAATTGACAGACTTCTTGGGGAAGGATTCAGTGACCTTTTCCTTACAGATGGGAGAATTCCTGCAGGTAAGAGCACAATGGAAGCCGAAGCAGTTTATTTACAGTGCTGCCTGGCTGTCACTTTGATAAAGCTACTACTGAGAAAGCAAAAATTCTTTAGCTTTCAAGTCCTGTGTTTCCTTCCTTTTTACTCTGCTTCACAATAAATATTGAGCCAAAGCCTTGGCATACTTAGTAAAACGAAACCTCAGACACAACTGAAAATCTGCCCAGAGCGATGCCTACTTTTTTCTATTATTCACATCATCATGAGCTGGCTCCAAATTCCCTCCAAAAGCACAATCTGCTCCATGTCCTTAGACTTTTAATGACTGGGTGGATGTTTTTGCAACGCCAGGCGGTTGTGGTTTGTTAAAAATACACTGAACTATAATTTGGGAGATACGTTTTCCACAGTGGGTTTGATCCGTAGCATACAAACTTCTCCCGTTCAGAAATGGATTGCGAAAGTGGTCTAGAAATATGGGTGGAGAAGAAAGAAAAGTGTATTTTTTTTCCCCACTGAAAGATGAAGTTGAGTGGCAAGGGAAGGATATAAATACGTCCCAGATTTTAAATCTTGCAACCCTGGAAGAAAGAGCCGAAGAGGCGCGATTCAGGGACGCAGGGCAGAAAAGAAAAAAAGCCAGAAAAGGGTGAGTGAAAGTAAGACAAACACACACATACGTATTCAAGTAACACTTTTAAATTTTGTGCCCAGTTATAAGTTGAATAAAAGAGGCTGGGGAAAATCACGCTAAGTACAGATACGAAAATTTTGTACTTACTTTAGTAATTACACAGCCACTGGTTGCATCCTAGATCTTGGACTCATTTCGGATCATTATTCGGTTTTCTCTGTATAACCGACAGGGCCGGATAATTTCAGTATGGTTCACTGAACCAAGAGCGTAGACTTAAAAAGTTCAGTAAAGTCGTTTTACACATGGGGGCAGGTTGCTCTGTGGGGTGGTGCAGCACATACTCCCTCCTACAGTGACCCCCACGTCTGGAGGAGAGGAGCTGCGGCCCCTTCCCTCTGCTGCCACGGAAAACACCGGTGAGGGGATTGTACCTGACCTTGGTGCATTTTACCTTAAGAAATATGCTGTTACGCTAGGCAAGAGTAAACCCCAAGAGTTTGATTTATTCTTCTTACACATTTTAACTTTAAAATTTTCTTTGTGTATTTCACTCCCGACTGGGTGTTGTTATCACCTACCCAGGCATTCACCTACCTCCTCGATTTAGTCTTAGGTACCCAGTGTTTCAAAACCAGAGACCTTGAAAAATTGCTATTTTTTCAGAATCCGTCACCTGGAATCCTAATATATTTTTATCCTCGTCTCCCCCAGCTCCGACTCCTTATTCCTCTGCCCACTAGCATGAGGCATGTCTCACTCTCCCCTGTGGTTAGGAAGGAGGCAGGGAGGGACCTGCTGGAGCTCTCAGTTGCCGGGGGAACTTCAAGTGCAATGGCGTTTGCGCTGGCATCCAGCCCCGCGGCTGCCAAGGAAGAGCTGCCCCCTTCCCGGTGGGGCTGCCAGCAGGCGGGACCGGTTGCCTTCTTGGCTAGCTGAAATGCCCATGACTTCGTTTGCAGCTCTTGTAATTCGGTCCCTAAACAGGGGTAGGACTTCCAAAAGTACCCGGCTAATCGCTTCCCAAGTGAGGAAGACGCCTGCTGAGTGCAGACGGAACTGGGTTGGGCTGTCAAGACGGGCATTTCATCTCACCCAGGCGTCCACTTGCCGCTGCGCGTGGTCTTAATCCATCAGATAAGTATGCTGAACCTGTTCAGATGGGACCTGAATTGATCTGCAGTCCAGACAAATCAAAAGGAAAAGAAAACTTCCCGGAGGTTTCCTGTTCCCCGTTTTGAAAGGTTTCTGCGTTGTCAGTCTGGACACAGGCAAAGCGCTTTGAGAAAAGTCCTTTCAGTTTGTCCCTTTAAGGTGGAAGTGGACAGGAATGGAGCCAGTGCCTCGAAACTTCAAAATTGACATGATCAGAAAGTTAAATAACTGTCCTTGAAAGGCTTGTTTCTTTCCCTCCCACTTTTTAAATCCTGGCCAATAAGCTTTGAGTTCTGGGGAAAAAAAAAAATATAAATGCTGTTGTGCATCTGGGCTTTTTTTACTTATTCCTGGTTTAAGGACAGACTGTGACACCATTCATTTCCTCAGAGTATCTTTTGTCCTTACGTTCAGGAATGTCAGCATTTATTATCTTATACCAAACCCAATCCTGATAACATCGGCGACAAAACTCACAGTCGGCCAACCCTCACTCCTGTGCTAGACCATTGAAAGTCTCCCATTAATTTACAGGAGTCATCTTAATTAGAAGAGTAATCCTCCCCTTCTAGGATGAGCTGAGGGCTGGTCCAAGCCCCATGGATCGCTTAGATATCTATTCTCCTTGCTGTCTCTTAGAAGTTTTCTGTAGAACAGCACACGTGTGCTTTTCCTACGTGGGAACAAAGCACTTGAAGGCGTTTCAGCCGCTCGTATCAAAACTTCAGCCCCTGATATTTTCTAGGGTCGCTTCGTTTGTTCGAAGCTCGCTGGATCCGCAGGCCCTTGGCAGTAGCTTGTGCAATACCCAGCCTGCAGCCGGGACTTGTGTTCTTGAAGAAATTCGTGCTGTCACGTGTAAAACACAGAGAAAGTTTATACTCAGAGGAACGGAAAGGGCATTAGGAAAAGCAAACAAAATGATAGGCTGTGTAAAGCGCGGAGATAAATAACGCTGACAGTATGAGAGTAGGACTTTATCAATCACTGGTACGTCCTGAGCTCTGTTCGGTTCTGCTTACACCATTGCAAACAGATTTTTTTCATAAACTGAGTGGGTCCAGAGCCAGATGGGAAACGTGATGAGAAAGCGAGGAAAACTTACAGGGCGTGACTGCAAGCATTTCTTACGTATCCAATGTATAAAGAGAAAGAAAAAGGAACTCTGTTCTGTGTGGGCTCATCTAACCATCAATTGGTAGGGGATTAGGGCAAAAGTTTCTTATGGTCAAAATATGCATAACGCAAAGAGTCTGGCGTTTCCGAAAACTTTCTTTTGAAGTACGTGACTCAAATTCAAGTTAGCGGCCCTTGCGGCACCTGGGTCTTTTCCAGCAGGTCTGCCAGGCAGCGCCCGGCATCAGCCGAGGCCTCGTGTCCAACAGAGCTGGTTCACTTTGGAGAGGAAAATTTGGCCTCTCTCCTGGCACGTCCCTCTTTGCAGGCCTGTCAAAATAGGGCTTGGCTTGGCTCCGCTTCCAGGGACTTTTCCCAGGCTGCTTCAGTGGGAGAGGTGTTTGCGGAGGACTCTTGCAGTGCCCTTCCATGGGCCAGTTCGGACCAGCGCAGTTCCCAGGGGTGCAGTCACTGACCCCATTGTATTGCTTCTCCCTGAGAGACACCACGGAAACCAAGCAGCTGAAAGAGCAGCCGTGGTGTCTTCTGCTCTTCTGCCCTCCTGGCTGGCCTGGATGCCCACCTGGGGGGTTAGAGCCCCCCTTGTGCCAAAGCCTGAGCCAGCGCCCCAGTAACCTGAGCTACGGAGCTGCAAGCGCACCCCAGAGTAACTCCAGCGTAAACACCGGAGTCGTACGGGGTGTGAATTAAGCCCTGGGTAACTGGGTTAAAATTTAACTGATTCAGTTAGAAAGGTAATATGATAGTGGGTCACCTCGTATTCCACATACACCTCATTGTCAGAACAAAAGGAGGTGTGTTCATGGAGAGGGAGCTCCCTCTGCACATTTTCATTCTTTCTTTATTTTCCTTGTCCATTTATTCCCACTTTATTACTTGTATATGCTTCTCTAATTACTTATGTAAGACTTCACTAAAACAAGTAAATGCTTGGAGGCAGAAACACCTTCATTTTATTTTGTGTTTGTTTTATGAAACAGCACTGAACAGAGGGAGCAAATGGCTTTAAGTCACAAGTGCTAGTTTTCCACCTGGGATTTACATGTTTATCTTCAAGCCTAGTTAAGAGGTCGTATTACTGTCTTGCGTGTTCTGCATTTATCATTCTAATTTTTTGAGACCGTTTGGAAATGGAAGTACGTTTCAATCCAGGCCATTTCTATTTGCCACCTTCCAGCAGACAGAATCACAGAACGGTTCGGGTTGGAAGGGACCTTAAAGATGATCCAGTTCCAACCCCCTGCCCTGGGCAGGGACACCTCCCACTAGACCAGGCTGCTCAAAGCCCCATCCAGCCTGGCCTTGGACACCTCCAGGGATGGGGCATCCACAGCTTCCCTGGGCAACCTGTTCCAGTGCCTCACCACCCTCACAGTAACGAAGTGCTTCCTGATATCTAATCTAAATCTCCCCTCTTTCAGTCTAAAACCGTTACCCCTCATCCTATCGCTCCACTCTCTGATCAAGAGTCCCTCCCCATCTTTCCTGTAGCCCCCTTTAAGTACTGGAAGGGGCTATAAGGTCTCCCTGGAGCCTTCTCTTCTCCAGGCTGAACAACCCCAGCTCTCTCAGCCTGTCCTCAGAGCAGAGGTGCTCCAGAAAGTGAACCCAGGCACCAGATTTGAACATCTTTGGAGGAGTTCAGTCCCTGTGTTAGTCCCTGCGAATCTAAGCGACATCTGCAAGAGGAGGGGGATGCTCACTCTCCTCTTTTCTCTCTTGCAGCGATGCGGCTGTGCACGGAGGAGTGCAGGGTTCTGGGGCACTCCGACCAGTGCTGGATGCCGCCGTTGCCCTCTCCCTCCTCCGATTACCGAAGTAACATGTTCATCCCCGGGGAGGAGTTCCAGTCGCCCCAGCAGCAGCTGCAGCAGCAGCAGCAGCAGCAGCAGGGCCTCGAGGAAGATCCACAGCCTGCTGATGCCAGCGAGAAGAAGAAGAGCTTTTCGACGTTTGGTAAAGACTGCCAGAGCGAGGAGGAGTCAGGGGACTCCTGCACCTCCTCTCTCCTCTCCGAAATGAGCAGCGTCTTCCAGCGCCTCCTGCCTCCCTCACTAGATGCCTACACGGAGTGCAACGAGATGGATCGCTCCAACTCGTTGGAGCGCAGGAAGGGACATTTGCCAGCCAAAACTGTAAATTATCCGCCGGGGGTGGCAGCCTGGGCAGCCAGCACGCATTTCCAAAATCCTGCCAACAACGGGCCCGCTCTGGGGACTCACTCGAGCGCGCAGCCTTCCTCTAAGTGGCTGCCAGCCATGGAGGAGATCCCAGAGAATTACGAAGAAGATGATTTTGACAACGTGCTCAACCACCTCAGTGACGGTAAACACGAACTCATGGATGCCAGTGAGCTGGTGGCAGAAATTAACAAGCTGCTGCAAGATGTCCGGCAGAACTAATTGTTTCAAAAGCCTATTTTTCCATGTTTATGGAAAACTGGAAGGGGGGGAAAAAAAAAAAGGAACAAAAAACAGACTGAGAAGAACTGGCATTGCCAACTAGTTGCATTTATCATAAATGTGTCTGTGTATGTTGAATATTAAAATACTGTATTTTCATATGTACACAATGCAAGTGTGATTATCTTTATCTGTATTTTAAAAATACATTTGTACCTTATATTTATGTGTAATTTAACAAATAAATTTTATTTTTGTACACCCACAGCAAGCATGTTTTCCTAAATGTATATAGATGGTACCACCCTTGTCAAACTTCCGTCATTCTTGCCACACAGGTATGTTAAAAAAACAAAAAAGGAGGGATATTGCTTCCCCGTATTATTTCTCAAATGTTACGAGTTCAAGCCACTGAAAAGTTATGCAAGCATTAGTTTTAATAAATGATCCAACATCTTGTTGCAATGAATGTTTCATTCTTACAATAAAGAGGTGTCAACTCCCATGAAGCCTAAAATGTCCTTTTTATTTTGATGTCTACAGAGTCATTTTCCCATTTAATTAATGGATTATTGCAAACTGGGGGTCTTCCTCTCTTTTACAAGTAAGCGTTTTCCCGGGTGAACAAATCATGGAATTCAGGGATGGGACTTCCAACGTTATCTCTGCAAAAAACCGTACGTCTGTTCTGCCACGGTTACGCTGCAAAGCCAGCTGAGGTGCGCGGTGTATACTTGAAAGTCGGCGATAAAATCAGCTTTTCTGGCCTCCAGGTGGATTCTCAAATTATGTAAACAAACAAAAAAAAATAATTGCAATTGACTGGTTTCTCCTTGTAAACGATACCAAAATAAAAGGAGTGCTGCATCTGGGGGGAAAGCAGCTGATTGTAGCTATGTTTGGCCTCTGTTGTAAGTGTGTCTGTCTGGTATTTGCAAAGCAGCTCGGAGACGCTTGAAATTCCTAGAGGAGAGCCATCCTGCAGGTACGCTGGCTCTCGCCGAATCCCATCCTTCCGTAGCGGGGTTTCTCCCTGTACTGAAGCTAGCTCCATGAAAACAGTAACGTATACCATGGTGCCATCACCACTGCAGGGTGCTGTAACACATATTGCTCAGATAAAAGGCACTGGGGTCCCTTTTTTTTTTTTTTCCAAAAGTTACTTCCCACCCCCCCCCAAAAACTTTTTGGGTTAGCCTCTCACACACAGGGAGATTTTTTGTACTAGCAAACAAACTGATTTTACAGGCGAGAAACGCGTGTGGGTTCTGGGCTCCTGATGCTCATTTCAGGAGAGCGTTAAGTTACCCAGAGATGGCGTGAAAGACCGGTATTTGGGGGTTTTATTCGGAGCTGCAGATGCATATTCTTTATAGTGTGTATTTTTTGCCGGAAGCGTGAAAAACTGTTGAAATAATCCCAGTGAACCTGGGCAGAAAAAACCCGCACATACCTTTATTCGGGAGAATCGCACTTCAAAAATGAATATTTTTGAACGGTAGATAAAGAAAAAAATCTGTTTAATGTTACACAAAAAAGCCAAGATGTTGTTGTCTGCGTAAGTTTTATTTGGTTTATGTGTAAGGGAACTTTAATCCCACAGTTGGTTTCACAGTGCTGTAGCAGTGACATTTGTAGATACGTAGACGTTAGTCGACACCTGAATAACAGAGAGATTCTCAACTTGTTTACGCTTCAGGAGTTCATGAGTAGAGCCACGGTGGTTAGAGATAGCAGGACCTCAGACTTCTAACCAAGTGTCCATACTGGCAGAAATGGTAATACAGGTGAAACGATAATCTAAATGGCATTTTGTCAATACGACTTACACATTTAAGGGAGGTCCCTTATCGGCGCAAGAAGATCCTCTAACAGTAGAGGCTCTCTTTCTGTTTTGGAGGGTTGTTACAGCACCTTTGAAATGCCAAGACCTCCGCCTCACTGAGCGGACTTCTGTTAGTGAAAGGAAGAAGCCGTGACATCTCATTTATCAAATATTTGAAAACCTCTTCTCTGTTTTTCCCCTTCCTTCACACTAATACGTCTTAATGGCCCCAGTCAGCCTCACCTGGGTCCCACCCCCCTCCCACTCACCCCGATGGCTCAGGAGCTCATTTAAGCTCAGCCTGGGGCGCTCAGCTGTTGTGTGAGTCCCTACCCTTGGGTGGATAGATGGATGGGGGACTTATTTTATAACAGTGTCTCCAACCCCATTTCCAACCGCTGCTGACTGGAGTCGTCTGATAGACCCTCATCCTGGCTTGTCACCTTGCCGTGTTGGGTACTGTTGATGGGTTCCCACTACCAGCAACTGGCTCAGCCTGCTGCGTTCAGGTACCGTAGGATGACGCTTCTTCACGTGAGGGTGCTGCCTGTGCTGGGATCGCCCTCGGCTCCTGGCCTGTCCCCTGCCCCCCTTCCCGGAGCTGCCCCGCTCTTGGCGATGTTGAAAGAGCACAACACGGTGGTTTGACGGTAGCTATTAAGCTTGGAAATTATTTTGGTTTTTCTATTGACGTGGAAAAAACACTGCTGTCTGTTACAAAATCAGCAGCTGAAGGTGAAACCCCCGTTCGCGTGGTGCAGGTTCCTCCTTCATAACGAAATGCAGGTAGATATTGCTTCCCCTTTCCAGAAGAGGAAATATTAGACCTTCAGGCTCAGACTGGTTTGCGCTGCCTACGGATTTGCAGGGCAGCCTGATAAGCTCCATTTTCACAGTCACATCATCCACTAGGGATTACTGACCTGTTTCAAATTGAAAATCCTTAAATCAGTTTAGCCCACGTCTACATGGATGGTCTCGATGATTTAAAGAGCCATTGTTTGCGGAGGGGGCTTTCTAGCAAAAATAGATTGCGATGAATTTCTCTGGTAGTGCCAGGCATCCAAATATCGTAGAATAGGTAAGGTTTTCCTAGAGGGGATTTCTGTACCAACGCACAGTAATAGTATTTGGTCTGTGTGTTGCTGCAAGAATCTTATCATGTGAAGAGACCTGTTATAAGACTGGGCTCCAGGAGCAAGAGTGTTTACTTAGATTCCATCTGAAACGCATCAGAGTTTGAGCTGCATTTATTATCACTAGGAAGCTTGCTAAAAGATCTGTAGATTGGGGTAGATGAGGGAAAATTCTGTCTTAATCCTACTCTGCTTAGAGACCTTCTTTTTCTCAGGCTTCCCTTATAAATGAGAGAAATTATATATGTGTCTGTGTACAGATATAAAAAAAAAAAAACCCTTAACACCGAATCTGTTCTATGTGAAGAATAGGGAAACAGGGAAAACTGTTCTTACATAGATTAAAAAAAAAGAATAAAATTTTAAAAAAAATCTGGATTTGCAACGTTTGGACAAATGGTAGAGGGTTAGGGGTGGGATGGTATGTTTTAAACGCCAAACATGAGCGTAATTTTCCTGTCCAGAAGACTAAGTTGCTAGCACTTCTATAAATGCTTGGCACAGTTTTATCCTTGAAGCCAAAAAAGATAGAAAAGGTCATGAAAGTCAGCAAATATTAATCATAGATGAAATTAGTAAGGCTTTCGCAGAAATACGAAGCTTAATTAATGGCTGCTCAACCGCTGTTTTTCTCCAGACTCCACGTATGTTTTCTTTTTTAGTCGCTTCTGAAATGGATAAACTCAAAAGTGTACTGAAATAACGATCCAGAGACGGTGGGTTGTTTGACCGCTTATTTAATTTGTGTTTAAAGTATTTCTGTAACCACTGCATCGCACTTTACTTATTTGTTGTCCATTAGGATAAACACATTGAGAGGATGGGGAGGATGTGGCTGTCAATAATGTCTTTGTTGCATTCTACACCCTGCTCGTGTTTATAGTTACTCGGTTTAAAAGCAGCAATAGAAAGCAAACAAGAGCTACCACAAAATATTTAACCTTTACCGTTTCCTATCTTTTTCTAATGAAAAATTGAAATTCATAGAAAATGCCAGGAAATTTAATTTCCTCCTCTTCTCTGCAACCTGCGGACGATGTCTGATGTTTCCAAAGGTTAGAAAAAGCCTCGATTTTCAGCTGCATCTATGAAACATCAACTTTCCATACTGCAGCACCTAGACCAGGATAAGAAGCCAAAGTTTGCCTGCAAGCTTTTTTTTTTAAAAAAAAAAAAAAAAAAAAAAAAGTCTGGATTTAGGAGGAAAATCTTGTGTTTAAACTTTGTCAGGAAGGCGAGTACATGGAGGTTAGTCCACGTTGCTTTAAAGCACAAATGCAAAAAGAGCTCTCTCTTGTTTAGTTAGATGCAGGCTGTTACAGAATGGAGTGAAATTGTGCCTGGAAGCGTATCCAGGCTCTAACCGCGCGTACAACCTGTCGCGCAACATATTCTGTAACACAGTTTCCATAAATAAAACAAAAAAAAAAAAAGGAGGTGATAATATTGTAACTTCAATCAATAAAAAATATTCGTAATTAGCAACCCCATTGCGCTTTACGTCTGGGAGCTGAAGAATCGTAAATGAGCACTTAAAGATAAATAAATAAATATTCTGGGATCGTTTAACCCACTATTGAAAAAAGTGCCTCTCCGAAGAGACGCGCAGGAACAGTTTAAACCATACTGTAAAAACTATTTACAACAGAATTGGTAAATAATACCTTGTTTAATTAAAACTCGAGGGAGACTCGGACAGAAATGGGTAATAACCGAAGCTGAAATTTGACCAGTGCGCCCGTTCTTCCACCTCTTGCCCAAATAGCGCTGTGGGAAATACAGTGAGAAACGATCGTACAAAGACTTTTACAGCTTACGCGAAGCATTTAAAGCATCACCGTGCATCCAGTTTCATCTCACGGCTTCGGTGTAGTACCCATTCAAGAGAAGAAAGCGCTACGTAATGAATCAAGAGCACCCCTTATAGATAACCTCGATATTCCTTGAAGGATTTTTATCCTTGTAATGACCGCACACAACGAGTGCCGGGTAAGCTTCGGAAGTTCACAAAGTCACAGAGAAGTCACAGAAGAAAGCTGCATGTCTTGAGTGAGACCCATGAAGAAAAAGATTTTTAAGCATGTTAAGTTTTAGAGCTACACAATTTCTTAAATAAACCATTAGTTCACCTAACAATTTTTACCTCTAAATCCTAAATGTAGAATCTCGAAACGTGGACGGCTACTTGTTGGTTGAGTTTATGTCTATGACTTATAGCATTGCCAATGACTCTTGACTTACGGGTAATTAACTGCACATATTCCCATGGAAATGCTACATTAAATTCTCTAGCTGCGGAAAATACTTAGAATCATAGGGTTGGAAGGGACCTCTGGAGATCATCTAGTCCAACCCCCTGCCACAGCAGGGTCACCTAGAGCAGGTTGGACAGGAACACGTCCAGGCGGGTTTTGAATGTCTCCAGAGTTGGAGACGCCACCACCTCTCTGGGCAGCCTGTTCCAGTGCTCTGCCACCCTCAGGGTAAAGAAGTTCCTCCTCATGTTTACGTGGAACTTCCTATGCTCAAGTTTGCGCCTGGTCGCATCAAAGTCTGTCAATGCCTAAATGATGGCGGGGGGGGGACACAAGCAATCCGTTGCCTAACTCATTTGAGGGCCTCAGTGGGGCTGAGGTTTGCCTGTCTGAACGTGCACGCGAGATCAGACCCCAGAGAAAACACAGGAAGAGGAAAAAGAGAGCTGCACGCTGGGACATGCACTGGGAAGCAATTGTCTGCCCTCCCAGGCCGTCACCCCTCAACTCTCATTTGTTTCTTTTCTCTCTGGGGCAGAAAATGCGTGTGTTAAACGTTAAACAAAGAGAGCAGCTTCGATGGTAAAAATGGAACTTGTACGGTAGGCTGGTGGTTTGGACAAGAAGTTGAAGCCTCCTGGGAAGAGAAAGGGATTTGAATCTGGGGCTTCTCATAGCTCTGGTGATGATAAAAGCACCCACTGTACTTTCGTATACTTGTATTTTGTGAGGAAGAATTGTCATAAGCTCTTGCCCCAAAAATTGAATTGATCGTGGTGGGTTGGCTGTTTGTTTGTTTTGTTGTTTTAAAAAAAAAAACCTTTTAGCTTTTTAGCCTTTTTTAAAAACTTTTGCCTTTAACCCAAGCGCAACATGCTGCCCTCCTGTCTTCTCCCTGGGCGTTCCTGCCTGTGCTCTTTGCTGCCGCTGTTGCTCCAACAAGGATAGTGTGGAACGGCTCCAGGAGTCGGTCTGGCTGAAAAGTAACGGCTTGCTCACGCTGACGTGCGCTGCGGCAGAGGGGGGTCCCCGGTATAGCGTAGCCTGGGCTTTGGTGGGCATCGGTTGCTGCAGCCCTCCGCCCTTGGTCATGGTGAACGCGCAACTGTCGTAGTTTGAGAATTGCTGAGAAAGGAGCTATGAGGGCACGGAGCACAGGGATCTGCAGGATCTGTTTGGGGGATGGAGTCTGAACTCGGCGCTTTAGGGCTGCTCTGCCAGTAACACGCGGCCCGAGTGGTTGAGACACGGCTGTGGGGGCTGGTTTCTCCCCGTAGGCTGGAGGCTTAATCCATACCACCATCCTCTGCTTTTCTTACTGGCTGGTTCAGGTGTGGCGTTCCCTGCCAAGTGCAATGTTCTTCCCGTGTAATGCTCGGGAAGCATGTGAGCACTGTAGATCCCGCTATGTTAAAAGGTACGTATGGTCTTTTGTGCGTTTGGCCTTAAATCGCCGTGAAAAACAGCATGAGAGGTAAACCTCCCTCCTATTTAATTCAAATAATTCCTTCATTGTTTTGTGCCTTCTCTTGTTAGTTGGGATACTAATACCCTTCATCTCATTGAAACACTGAATGGCTTTTTTGGGGAAAAAACAAACCTAGCAGCGGGGAGTGAAGGGACCGGGGAAGCCAGTGCTGTCCCGTGCAGTTTAGGAGAGCTCTCTGCACATAAAGTCCACAGAGTTTTTACAGAAAATATGGACAGTGATAATTTTGATTTTTTTTTTTTTTTTTTTTTGGTGCTAAATTATTCAGTGCAAAATGGTATTTTTAAGTTGCAATATTTACCCGCTTGGCAAGATTCATTTCCAGCTGGTAGGGCAGTGTCCTAGGGTCGCCGTGGCGATGTTAAGTAGAAACCATGAATTATGCCTTAAAAGGAAGCGTTCTTTCTGCTGCCTGTGGAAAAATGAAACGGTCTCTCAAATATAGTACTGTGGCTATAACAACTTGGCATAACTTAGTGTCTTTATCTTTCAAAAAGATAAGACTTCAGCACTGATTATATTTAGATCTCGGAAGGAGAATTCAGACCATCCAATTACTATTATGTGCAGAAAAAATAGCTAAGACAAGGAAAATAAGCAAAGTCTAGATGAGAGAGATTTTTTTATTTGTGTCTCTCTCGCACAGGCTCCAGCTGGTCGTCTGGAAATAAAATGGTTGCTCTCTGTTCACATAAACAGATTTGCTACATGTTTGAAAGTGCGTTGCTATAAAACGTGGCTGAAATGGAAAAGGAGGCACATGTGAGCCTGATAATCCATTTTACATGTATGGATGGATCATGGACAGACTCTTTCTATTCAATCCTGGGTGGGCAGTAAGGCGGCTGATTGCCAATACTCCAGAAAAAGCTAATTCTAAGGATCGTGTGGTCTAAATGAGCTGAAGGTACTGGCTGCGTGTAAGGGTGTGCGGAAAAAATCCATTTCCGAATTAATATAATGCTGTGCAAGAAGAAAAGGAAGGGAAAAGGTTAAAAAGAAATAATAAAATCCAGTTTTCTTGTTAATCAGGCCTGTGCTGCTTCAAGTAATGCCTATTACCCACAACATTTGCAAACTGACAGGTAACCTGGTTGGCTTTTATATAAATGATGACAAACAACCAGCTTCGTGCACCTCTGACGAAGAATGATGGACATTTCTCATTCAAATAAAATGAAAACATAAGCTTGGTAAATTGGCGGGCTTGAGACCACCTGGGCTTGTTTTGACCCATCTGGCTTTCTTAAATTCTTACGGTAATTAGGCCACCTAAATAAAAAGAGCGCGTTGGTGTGTATCCAGACTGGAAAAATGTTTGTGGTGAAGTGATAAATTTGTCATCTTTTCAGCGTTTCAGTGGGTGATATTAGAAACCCCTGTACATCCTCAGGTTTGGGGTTTTATTTTTTTGTTGTGGAAGCTTATGTCTGACCTTGAGTCTATGGAGAGTCCTAGCATTTAGCTTTTAAAATCTTATAGGAAGATAATACAATTTGGGCATTACCGCTTCAGGGATGCAATAGGTGAATGGCACTTGCGCTGCTTTAAGGAACCAAGTTACGCTATGGCAGCCATGCCGTACGATCTTAAAAATCTATGGAACAAACCCACAAGTGTAGAGGTGTGTGCCGAAGGGTGACCAAAATTCAGGTCTCCCCAGCGGTTCTTGTCTCACTTGGAGCAGCAAAGCGTACGCTGCACGGGTTTGAGTGCGTAACTTCGTGTGGGAAATAGCAAAGGGATTCATCACTGCAAACGTCTCTAAACAACCGAAAACTCGGTGGCTTTCTGCCGGCGTGGATGGACAGCAACGGCACATGCTGATGCTCCGTATTACTCAACACAGGTTTCTTCAACCTCATTTACAAAAGTCTACAAGAAAACACTCACGGGGAATATGCAGCCGTTCGAGTTAACCGTGCGGAGTGACAGCGACGATTTGTCAGCGCAGGTCGTTCCGCATTTTTTGCATGTGTTAGAGTAAATTACCTCATTCCTCCGTACCACAGGGAAACTGCTTTATGGAAAAGGTATGCGCACGTCATTAACTGCAGCCCTCGAGTACAAGATTTAGGCAAAAGCAAGCACGTATTTCAAATGCGTCAGAAGGGAGCCAACACGATTGTTTGGCAATTAAACGAGAATGAAACTTCAAAAGTTAAAATATGAAGCTTAGCCACTTGTAGCCATGTAGACTTTACTCCCAGCCAGTTCAAGAGAAAAAAAAAAAAAAGAAAAGAAAAAGAAAAAGATCGTGTTCACATGAGTGTGCCTGCTATGGGGCGCTTGCCTTAGTTTCTGAGAAGTTATTCCAATATGAAATGAGAGTCTGTATGTGGAACGCGCTACTGTTTTGCAAGTAAGTTTATTAATTTTTTTTTTATTGAAATAGAAACAGATACTGAAAGAGAAAACACGTTCATAAGTACCAGAGATACTGCTCTTTCTGGGCTGGGCACAACCCAGCGCGAGCACATCAGCTTTGCTATGGCAAACAATTTGTGTAGGGTTTTGAGTGTTTGTAGTTTTTCCATCTACTTACACCCCATCTTTGGCGTCACTGCCATGACTAAAAGAACTTCTGAAAGACTGTCGCGTTAAGAATAAGATTTTAATGGTAATGTTTCATTGAAAATGAAACTGCTGTAGAATGGCAAACCACGTATCATCAGTGTCACCTTTCATTAGCATGTGAAAGAATAAGAATAGATACCATTTCCCTGAAACTCCAGGGAAGCCTCCCAAAAGGCATGATTGTTTTAACACCTTTATTTAAAATTGAGCAAATAGAAAATACTTATTCTCCTTCACTTCCTATGCTGCTTCTTATCCCAATTTTCCAAGGAAAAAGGAAAGGGCAGGTAAAAGACCTGGACAGTCCATGGAGAGTAAGAGTGCTCTGCCCTAACTGTGCTCCAGGGTCTAAGTACCTCAGAGAAGGTACGGAGCCTGTCTGGGGACACTTAGCTGGATGTCAGACATGCCTTTCTGGATAAATCCTCTGGGGCAGGTGGCATGCCAGACATAGTCATTTGTGACTGGTAAATCTTGTCAGGTGTGTGTTGCCTTACTGGGTAGGAATCAGCTGAGGCTGATGAGGGCTGGGGTAGACTCTGTTAATGAAGAGCTGATTCATCCAGCCCAGCGGTTCCATCATGGTCTTCTTAAAGCTTGGCTGAAGCCTGAAAAGGCTGGATGTCCATCAGCGCTAGCGAGAATAGTCCGAATGGATTTGGTGCCTCTTTCCAAGAGCTGTTGGCTGTATGGGTGGTGGCCAAACTTATGGTGGCTCCTTGGGTTGGCGGGAGGAGAGCGGCTGGCTCTGCCAGCTCCTCGGCCTGCTGATGCGGTGGGGCTCTGGAGAAGGCTTGTGCCCACTCTCGCATTTTCCTTCTGCTTGTTGGATGGGTGTCCAAAAAGATTAATACTCTTTTTTACACCCTGGGACTCTGACTGAGCTGGCCGGGTAGCAAATGGTGCTTCTGGAGAGAGCTCGGCTTGTAACTCAGGGAGTGAAGAGTGGTCTGGGGAAGAGGAGATTTGGTATCTTTCTTGACTGTGTGCATTGTCCTCGGTAATCGTCTTTTTCACTGAAAGCAGCAACATTATTATTTTCTCTCTATGGAGTCAATAGGCAATAAATGAAAGCCTGTCTGACTTCAGAAATGAAAACTGATTCCTTCAATCTGGAGACAGCTTGTGCTCTCTTCTCCAACCCCCTTGGAGCCCGAACACACAGAAACCTCTGCCAAAATTAAGATGATGCCGCGAGGGTATCAGAAACAGCTCTCATACATATCAACAGGAGGAAAAAAACACAAACAAACACGGGTGCAAAAGGGTAGCGTCCGTTTGTTCGTGCTAGGGGCAAATCTGGAATGAGAGAGAGGAATGTCACCCGGGTGTAAGGTGCATGAGAAAATATTTCAGCTCTGGTTTTTCTCTTGAGAATAATTCTGCAGTATGTTCCCAGGCAATTTACAGAAGAGTTACTTACTGTACATTACATATGGTTGGAAGAGTGTCTTTGGGCGGTTTAGTTAAATGTTGAGCCTGGGACTCGTTGCACAAGACCAATGAAATGAAATAAGATATGATAGATTACTTCTAAAGAACATTAGCAGCACTGTTATATGTTTAGTAGCGTTATGCAGTTTCATGGTACCTTCCCATAAAGCGTTCTTTGAAGGGATGATACCTGAAAGCAGATATAAGGGCGAGTATGCTCTCCAAGTCCATAAAAATGTGACCATTTTTTGTGAGGGTTGTTGGAGACAACATAATTATCCCTGGGTTTTTTACCTCACAGTTTAGAATACCTATTTCAGGAGAGATTACTGATGAGAGAGAGATTCCAGTTGGAGCAAGATAGGAAGTGATTTTCCTGTCTTATTCCAGCCTACCCGGGGGCAGCTGTCTGGTCCTGACGCCCTGGAAGGGGTCCTTGTTGCTCCCAGTATTCCTCTCCATCGCTTTAGCAAATTAGTCTGTGGGGGTTTTAATTGCATTGGAAAACTTTCAGGCGAGCCGTTAGTAAAATAAGTCATTTAAGCATTTAGAAGAATAGCATTTAGTAAGCTTAATTTAGCAAGCTTACTTAGGCACAATTTTCTGGTGTCTTCTAGAGCGCCGGTATCTGTTAACATGCTGTTCACTCCAGCCAGTGCTGGCTGCTCCGTTGAATCACTCAATATTTACGGTCGTTTAATCTACTGGGCAAATAACTTAGAATGCATATTGCTGGGACTCAAATTTATTTTATAACACAACATGAAATTCAGCAAAATACTTATGTTCAATCTGTTCAACCAAGAGGACTATTCTCTAAATTGTTTTTGATGTGTTTTCTTGATATGGGATTGGGGGTTTTTTTGTTTGTTTTCATTGCATTTCGAGGAGATCAATGTAGAGTATGTTAAATACCAAAAACAAAATCAGAAAGACTTCTGTCCCAGGTGAATTGAATTGGCTTGAGGACGAGCAAACTATGACTGAATACAGAAGTGTTTAAAGAGGTTTTCATAAAGTGAATATCAATACTCTGATGAGCTGGTATGGATGTTTTCTTAACTTTAGAAAAAGGATATATATTTTTTCCAAATGCAATTACTTTAAAAGACACTCAATTAGGGAATACAAAGGTTATGTAAACATCTGAGTGCACGGAGAAGGGTGCTAGTCTGATTTAAAACAAAACAACAAAATCAGACCACTGACAAAAGCTGTATTCTAAAAAGACATCTCTAATCTGCTATAGCCAAGTACATCAGAAAATACAACGGGTTCATTGGTCATGATGATCCTAACATTAGAAGATAAGCACATTTCTTACTTGTTCCCTTGTTACTTGGGTTTATATAGATAGCTCAGTGACTTCAAGTGACAAGTGGAAAAATAACAGCCAAACTGGAGATAAAACAAGAATAGTTATATTGTTAATTTCACAAACAATAACATTCACATCGTTCTAGAGAGTTTTTAGGAAATATTCCAGTTTTTACGGGTGGTAAAACCGATACGGGCATAGGCAAGTTCGAAGAACAACTGGAAACCAAAAGCAGGTATTAGTGTAGGACCAGGCAGCCTTCTGCTCCAAATCATACTCAAACCAGGGTAAGAAGTGCTTTCATCAATGAGTTGTCTCAGCCAGGAGATTAACGAGTCCTGTCGTATCGGTGCCAACCTCTGTTGTACAAAGACACCACAAAACTTACAGAAAGGCAGTTCAGGCTAAGCAGCTTCGCTGGTAATGGAAACTGCAGCAAATGTTCTTTTATGGCTTTCTGGAAAACCACAGTTACTTTCTGCTCAAACTTATGTGTATTAATAAAGTAATTTGATATTGTCGGACTGGCATTTTCCAGGGAAAGCTTGCCAAGTGCGGTATATCCCAGCAGTCTGAACTCCAGGGTGGACAAATATCTCCTTTTTTAAAAAGTTGTTTCTGAAATAGGGCAGATTCTACTACAACTTAAAGAAAACAGCACCCTGATATCTACAGGAGTCTAATGCTGGAAGGGTGGCTCTTGGTTGGTTTGTTGACAGAATAATTAAATTTCTTGCTAAATAGTGAAAATGCTTAATCATTTTAGACAATGAGCCTACTCTTAATACAACTCTTCATATATATGGGTTTTAGTTCCCTCCTTTCCTCTATTCTCTAATGAGATTCAGTTTATAAAAGGTTATCTGGTTCCCTAATCCAGAAAATGGACACGTTAAAAGACCCATCTCCTATTGATAACAGTAAAAGCAAAGGCTGAGAGACAATGAGGAGGATGTGTCCTGGATCTCATTCAAGCAGGACATTAAGAAAGAAAAGGGTACCCGGTTTACTGAGCACGAAATCTGATCTCCAAAACATTACAAATGGAAAATGCAGGTCTCCATCCTGCTTCCGCATCCAAGTTTGTTTTTAAAGTGACTCCTTAAAGTGGAACATGATTAAGAGAAAAGATTGGAGTATCAGCAGCTGGTTGTCCAGGAGAAGTGCTTTGGACCATTTTGGTCGGTTAGCAAACAGACCACAGCTCTTCACAGAGAATATCTAACGAGGATCATGGAGCAGGACCATGAGTAATAGCCTTAGCAACCGTCATTAGAAGAAATTCATTGGAGGCTGGGGGAATATTAGGGCGAAGGGAGCATCCCCACGGTATCTCCTGTACTATTCTGTGTTACGGTAATTTTGTCTTCTCATAGCACTGAGTGTGTCTGTTTAGCTGGAGGCTGTCGGGGACTAAAGGGATGAGTAACAGAAATACATGTTTAAATTTAAATGCAGACTTTCAGTTTGGCTTAGGATTTCAGGACTTTGAAGACATTTCTGTAAGAAACAGGAACTTATAGGACTGCAGAAGACAGTAAAATGAATGATGCAGTTATTTTTAAAAAGGAAAAAACATAATATGGCAGAAATGGGGGACCTAAGTGAAAGAGCAGAACATTTCTAGTCCAGAGACTGGCAAGGAGCTCTCTGTACTCAGCTCATACAGTTCCTGCAAAGCATAACAGGATGGAAATTAGAGACAGAAAATACTTATTAAGTTATGCAGGCCATTTCCCACTGCTAGCAGAGAGGGAAAGAAGTGGAAAGTACATCTCATGTCACACTCTCTTGTCCCCTCTGGCTATACTCAGAAACTACATTAATAAAATCTGGAGGGAGCCCCACCCAGTCGCTTTTAGCCAGAGGAAGCTTAGCCACATGTGAAATGATGGGAGAGGGGAGGGAAAATTTGGGGGATGCTCAGAGAGACGGGATACCCCTTTACGTTGTGACCTGGAGCACTTTTATTGAATTTATTGGTGTAGGAAACGACCAAATGCTGCGAGGATAGCCTGGTTTGCCCTAAGAGCTATTCTCTCGTCGTGCTCACACCCCAAAGCCTTCTCTTCAGATGTCTTCCTCAGGGGCTGCACCAGTCCCCCGCTGGAGGTACCAGCCTACAAGGCCCCCACATCGGTTCTGATGGGCGGCGGGTGATGTGCCAAAGAGGATACTTGACAGCAGTTTGGAAATTTTGCAAATTAAAAAAAAAAAATTATGATACCTGAGCTCTTTTGACCTGGTAGTCAGAAAATCATAAAAGCGATATCAAAGTTTTATGGTAAAAGTGGAAAAGTCCTTTTGACTCTCCTTAAAGAGCTGACAGCTAAAAATAACAGTTTTAAACAAAATGAGATCTGTGTGTCTCTCTCTCTTTGTTTGCTGTTCAGCTCTGCACTCTTTTTTATTCTGTTTTTGAAGTTAAATTCCTGTAACCGCTGCCACCAAAGCCAGGTCACGTGGGCAGCAATTCAAGACTGAGTAATTTTGTGAGCCTGTTTCAATCACCCAACTACAGGCGTAACTACGGCTGCCAGAAAAGAATCTAAGTGTTTTCTTTTCATTACTTACTTTATTTTTTAACCTGTGGAATAAGTAGTTTATCTGTGTCTGTGGTTTGGTGTGGTTTTTTTTTTTTTTTTTAAATTGCATATTTTTTTAAATATGTTGGCAGATTACTCTGAGGCCACCTGACTCGGGTTTTGTTTTTAGTTTTTTTTGAAAGCACAGTTATACTTACACTCCCTCTCTTTTTGCTGAGGGTATTTGCTGGAATGTCTTTTTAAAGTGCAGTCCCAAGCAGTCATACAGTCACTGCAAAGAACGTGCAGTATGCACGCTTGAGCAGGACAAAGAAACAGACATAAAAAATATTTAAAAATGCAATTTATTCAGCCTAGCACGTGAAAAGTCTGAAGTGAACTAGTTACCAGCTTTAAAGATTAATGAAACCTTTATTTGTTTGATTTGGTGAAAGAATTATTCTGGCATCTTGAAATGTAACATGGTGGGGGTGAAGTAAGCCAACCTGCGCTGAAGTAAGCCAAACTCTACTCTTCTCTGAGACTCTGGACGACAAATCTTTTTGCGATCGTCACCATACGATGTCTGCAAGATCTGAGTCTCACCAGTTTATGAGGTATCACGGGTCTGATCTTTGTTGTGCCAAAATGGCTGTGTCCTTTGAAGTTATAATAGCTGAGCAGATTTACATCAGCTACGATACCTGGCCAAACTGTTTGACTGGTTATTGCTGTGTTTTGGGGAAGGCTTGCCTTTGATCTCGGATACTTTTGAATGAAAGGACAGCCCAGTGCATCACTTAAGGTTTCATACTCTACCAGTACTTTCCTGTGTGAAGCTAGGGGAGATCCCAGAAGAGGTTTATATTGTTGGTGTCTCAATTAGCTTGCTGCCTGCAATCTGTTGGATAAGTCCAGGGAAGCTCATGGTCACCTTCTTAACCACAGGAGACGAATGCCTACCACTAGCCTTTCCCTTGAGCAGCAATGAGCAGAAGGGGAAGAATATCATTAAAACTGACATAGTTTGAGCTACATCAGATAAATGAGACTCTTCTACCTCCTGGGGTTAAAAAAATTGGGGTTAAAAAACAACCACAAAAAAACAGCAACAACAAAAAAACCCCTCAAAAACAAACCCCCCAAAAAATAACCAAACCCAAACAAAACCAAATCCCAACTCTACATCCATAGAATACAACTGTCATTAAAAGTAATACGAACAGCCTAATGGAAATAGCTGTTTAATATCCACATCAGAATGTTCTGAAAATTAAAATTCATATTGTGGGTTATTCTTTCTTCTTTTTACTCTGGCTCCAGTTGTGGTCACATTAGAACCCTCCTAATGGGGACAGAAGAGAAGAGTTCTTGGGAAAACAGGGGATGGGCATGATTATTCTCACAATCACACGATGAAAGCCCATTAAAAGGTTATCAGCTACCACTTTTTATTTATATTAATTTATATTTATATCTTCCTTTACCATTTGGAAAATAATAAATTTCTGTAGCCTGTAAAACATGAATTGAAATTGTAAACTGTTAAACTAGAAATTCAACTAAATAAATATTGTGGTTTCATTCCAGTTGAACACTCTGTGACTATTCAACTGTAAATCACCAAATGTTGATTTAATTATTTCCTTCCAGATCATGAAAGGTTTAAGTACCTGTTGATTTTTCTCTCAAAAGATTGCCAATTGGTTTATTACACAGAAGTAGATAAAGGCAAAAAAATGAAAATAAGATGAGCTATACGGCAGAGAAATGTATAGATATGAATCAGGCTATTAAGAATGGTGTTCTACTTGTACTGCTAGAAAGGCTGATATCATCACATAAATTGGACGATATTTTAAGTAAATGCAACATTAGCAGAAACCGGCAAAAATATGGATAGTATAAAATTTTTTATGCTTGTTTTCATAGGCATTGACATGACAAATCAGTTTCTCTTACTGAGAATGTATTCTGATAAAGCTGAGAATAGAAGGTGAGAGAGAATTATTGAGGCGTACATGTACATTTTTGTTAGTGTTTGTTTATGTTCAGAAACATAAAAGTATGTAATAAAATTCAGTGAAATAAAGAAGGATTTTTTCCAGTGAAAAAAACCCTCATATTTACAATTTCAAAACTGGTTTGAAGTACAAAAGCCCTTGGAATTTTGTAATATTTTCTTTACAAGTAGAAAATAAGAGGTTAGGCTTTACATTTTTTTTAATATTTTTTTCTCATAAAAACCTATGAATTTTCCCAAGCATATAATTTTCATATTTCTAAACAAAATATGAAGTTAAAGCAGGATAACTAAAGATTTTTTTTATTGCTTGTAATAGGTACCCCTGAAATACTTCCTTTTTTTTAGCAAATAAAATACAATCTTATTTCATAATTAAATAAATTATATTATGCCCTATTCCATTTCTCTATGTAATGTTTTTTTAAAATGTTTTTAAAAACATACTTAGTGTGTTGTCTGTCCATCATCTTCTTCCTTTTCATGTTAAAAAAAAACAATCTATATGTTTTCTGGCATAATGGCAGTAATTTCTACTGCTTAATTATATGTTGTTTAAGAGGAATAATTTTAGCAGTTTTGAGAGGCATTACATTATTTGAAAGACAACAAAACACTTGATTTGCATTCTCTGTTTCAATATATATATTTCTTAAATTAGAAGGCCAGCATTCCTTAGGCAAGTGTGAATATAAATAAAAGACAATTTATGTAGAAATCATTAATCATTACTAATCGAATTATTGAAAAAGATCGTTCTTTTATTCATATCCTGCCTAATCTTAGTAGTGATATTTTAAGTAACTAATAAAATTATTGAATTACTAAAAATATGTTTATTTATGTCGGGTGTAGTGCAAATAGTGCCAGTCTTGTAACTTGTAAATGCAGCATATAGGGACAAGATTTAAATGTCGCCATTGAAGACAGGAATAGCTGTTCAAAGTAACATTCAGAAGGAGCTTTTCATTTGGGCTAGAACACGCGTTATACTGAGGGGCTAAAAATTCAAATCAGTTTTAGCACATTAGTCCCAGATTGAAGAGTAACTTGCCGATGTTGGTAATAGCAGTAAGCCTAAAATCATTATTATCTTGTATTGCAATGTTAATGCCAAACCTCTTGGCTTAGGACTGTATTGAACAAGCAGCCTTAAGGAATATGTAAAATATCTTCAGGCAATTATTCTGGTAGTGGTGATTTAACTGTAGTTTCTTATAACTTCTGTTTGAGGAAGGTATCACGACGATTTGATGGGAGGAGGAGCTGAGGTTCTGACCATTTGAGGGTGTCAATGAGCTATTGACATTCTCCCTAAGTCTTACGCGCTCGTCCAAGTTTAATCTCTGTTCAAGCTACAGTCTGGGCGGAACCAAACAACATCTGCAAACTCTCCGCTACCCCTTCCATATTCATCAGCATGCAAACAGATCCCACGAAATGACACTAAAGGAATGTGAACGATAGTTAATCTGTCTTCACAAAGTCCATTTTAAATTATTGTTGCCAATCTTCTATCCATTTTTAGACAGGGATGGAAAAGCTGGTCTTACAACATATCTAGGTATTTAACAATCTTGAGCTACCAGGAGGGCCTCGTTGAAAAAAAGCAACCCCAAAGCCCTGAGAAGCCTGGGGGAGAACATGCTACTCATCACTATTTCCATCTCACATCTTCGCAAATCAGTGCTAGATACAGCAAGTTTGACATGAATGTTAAACCGCAAACTGAGACCTGAGCTTGCTGGGCCTATGCATGTGGATTAGATCCTCCTGATTCCTTAACGAAGTAAAAAACAAACTAATGCAGGTACACCCGCATCTGCTTTCCAACAAGAGAAGGGGGATATGGCTACAGGATGGTCCTGACAACTACATTATCTACTGCCTATCAGTTGAGACAGAGCCTCTTAAAAGTAGGCTGCCTGTCCATTTAAATATACTTAAATCAAACCTGGCATTTATAATCCATTTAGGAATCTGAAAGCAATGAATATTAGAATTGGTCTATGAGGCTTAAAAAGAAAAAGCCCAACAACCAAACACTATCTTCAGCAAGAAAACTTTTTCAACCCCTTTCCTCCTCCTCCTCTCTCCATTTGACACTGTTTTCTTTTTGTGGTTTATCTGGTGTTTCATGAGTTGTTCAGTAGTGGCAGTTCTGAGTGATTCCGAGAATATCTGGGGACTAAATCTTTAGCTTGAAGGCACTATTGTTTGCCATTTTTTGTATTTCAGCAGCGTCTAGATGTCCCACTGTGGACTGAAATCCCACTGTTAATGGAGTGATACAAACACATAATAAAAACAAATTCTTGCCACATCATCCCACTGGGTAGGAAATGGGTGGAAGCAGATTGTCTTTGGACTGAGAGTAATGAGGACAAAAGAGAGCTCTAGCCAGGGATGATGGAGGTTGTTACCCACCAGGGCACACACAGAAATCTTCAAGACTGAGCTTTGAAGTTTTATACTGAAATATTGCCCAGCTGATGTACAATTTTGCAATATATTCATCTCCAGTTCACCCCAATCCATGCCCCTCCATTGGCATTTTGGTATACGTGAGCCAGAGTTCATCCCTGTGCATTAGGTCGTATCTGAAATTATTGGGCACAACAAATGATGGAAAGATTTGACGTTTTGAGGATCTGTCAATACCAAAATTACTCGTGAGTAAGATAAAGTTCTAATGGAAAGCAGGAATCTGAGTTTTGTCCACGGCAAACTGATTAGAAACAATTGACCTGAAATTAAAAAATGGGGATGTTTGATTCTGCTCCCGCAAGCGATGTGTGAGTTGTTCCGAGCTAAGGCATTTGCTAACAGTGCATGTCAAAATGTTTGGTTGTTTAAACATTTTCTTGTGCCAAAAAAACATCCCCTCTACTCAGGACAATGCAGACACTTGCAGGCTGGTCTATAAACCAGATCCCAGTAATGCCCTTCATAAGAAAAATCATTGCAAATAAATATTGATGTATTATTTATTAATTACTGTTTATCGTATTATGCCTAGACTAACAGCTAGCGGACTCAAAGCAAGAATGTTATACAGCTGATCGGGAACAGGGACTTGGCAAATTCGAGTTAGATTTTTAATTCGTGTTAAATTTTGTTGAGCTTTTTTCCGAAGAGACTGTTAATCAGAATATTGGAATTACCTTATGATCTAAACATCCAAAATATTACTGAGCATAGCAACTCTTCCAGAGAGAAAAGTTAATGAATTTTCAGCTAACGTCCGCAGTAACTAAGTATATTTGCCATGATTAATGACTTGTATCATCTTTCTTCAAGCAAATTATTGGAAGCAGTTCATTTTCAAAGCTTGCATAAACTGTGGACTTGAAATATTTGAGAAAATTGGGGTTTCAAGGCTCACTACTACAAACAGGTATGGAATTCTATTGGCGTGGAATAACTTCATTGACATGAGAAATTATACTGAAATTAAGTTTGGTGGAAAGGCAGCATGAGTGCCAGTGCTAAAGTGCAATACCTGGGCCTCCAGTAGAAAATACTTATTTTAGAAGTATAATAATCTTACTATTTTAAATGGAGTTATATGGGTAGGGATAAAAAAAAAAAAAAGTAGTATAGTGGTTTCTATGTATTAGTCAAATTTCCTTTGGAATTCATAGGGTAGTTTAGTGGGTCAAAACCCAAAGATGTATAAACATTTATAGAGACTGAGGGCATCAGCCTACCTTGAAAAAAGGGATAGTGATCTCATTTCCTATGCAACTAAATCATAAAAGCCATCTCCCCTTTTTTTTTTAACAAAGATGCAAAGTTTTCTGTCTAGAAACAGCACTATGAATGTTCACCATCAAGCATAATGAATTTCTTAATTTACATGTAATCCGTGAAAAGTTTTTAAAAAGTTGTCCTTGGGCAATCTGTCCTAAGGATATGCCAGCTGGGCGTTGCTTTTTTAAATATATTTTTTTAATTTATATGGAAAGAGAAAAGAATCAATTCCTTAGTAAAGCTGGTGAAAAGCTGTCATTTGTGAGTGGTGAGGCACTAGACATGAATAACTCTGTGTGTGGAACTACAGGAGGGGAAGCACAGCACTTGCCTTTTTTTTTTTTTTTTTTCCTTTTCCTTTTTCCTTGCCTGCTTTATGGCTTGTAAATGATAAATGGAATTTACTAGCAATGCCCTGCAGTAATATTTCAAATTATGTTACAGAATACACTATAAAAAGTATTGAGTTATAGCAGAACCAAAGAAAAAGGCCCTCTTTTTTTTTTTTTTTTCTTTTTCCTTTCTGGAAAAGGGTGCTGCACTAGGACACTCCTCAAACACCACTTAGATATTACAGGGTGCTACAGTGCTTCAACTTCAGTTTAAATAACTCTAAAAGTTACATTAATATCGAGATTTAGGAATTAAGGGAAGTTAAATCTTGGTGCTGAAGTATAAGTCGGGGTAGCGGTGGGTGCCTACAGAACAACCCCTACAAGGGAAGGAAAACCTGAGCATCATGGACCCCACGGTGCAAACCCCTCCTAACGATGACCCCCCTCACCCTGGCCCACCCGGGAGCATTTGCATTGACACATTTTTATGACGTTTTTATTTGTGGTGGCTGTTGAATGATGAAAACCAAGGCGAAAACGACATTATCCTAGAGCGAGGCCGCGGGTAGTGTCGACAATGTCCTTTAAGCTGTTTAAAAGGGGATCCTTTTGTCGGCTCGGGTGAGCGGCGGCTCTTTAACATTCCAAACCCGCTGTGGCCGCTGGGGCAGTTCGTCACCAGAGAATAGCGAAGGGCCCCTGGCATATCAAATAAAAAAAAAAAAAAAAAAAAAAGAAGTAGTGGGGGAGGCAAGGAGGAACGCGAGAGAAAGGAAAGTCCTGGGCGCACAGACAGCGCATTGTGTAAACGGGGTTTAAAGAGCCTGCCGTTAGGTATATTTCATAATATGAAAAGACAGACCGATTTTGGCCCCCTCGCCTGGTGGGATCAGTGCTGTCAGTGCCATTTATTTTCAATCCCCCGTGATTTCTGTATCCCCACAGCCCTTTTGCATAAAAATGAACCGTAAAGGCAGTCAAAACACCTGCTTTACTGACAGGCCCGATTAAAGCTTTGATTTATCCTTCAAAGTGAGGGCTGATCTGCTGCTCCCGGGGCCTGGCGCTGGTGTGTAATTCATCGGAGGCTGAAGGTCCCCTTTCTGTGTCCCCCCGCTTCAGCTGTGGGCGCCTTTTGTACCTGCTTGAGAGCCGGCCCAGCTTCCAAAAACACCCACCCCAGCTGGAGGCCGGGATTTTTCCATCCCTACCGGCCCGAGTTTCTCGGTTCCATCTTATTAAGTGACAGTAAATTACAGGGCTAATTGGGGAGGCCCCCAAACAGAGGGGGCCGCGTGTTTCTGAGGAGCCGCCGTGGGCTCCGGGGAGCGGCTTCACCAGATGGAAGGGAGCAGCGGCGTCGACTCCCGCTTCGTGCTTTCCCAGCGCTAAAAAGGTCGACGCTCGACATGGAAGTTTTATGCCATGTGGGAACTTTTTACTCCTTTGTGGCCGGGTTTTGTGCTGTGGCCTGACAGCTTCGCTTCAGGGCCTGCACCGACGGGGCCTGGCACAGGAACCTTCTCCCTTGGCTCATAATCAGCACAGCGAGTTGGGAGCAGGCCTTGCCATCTCTTCTGAGGGAATTGGGGGGGAAAAGGTTCAAAGCTTTATCACTGTAACTGAGAAAAATAGATATTCCTTAAACCTGCTGGGAGGTTGAGTCTGCTTTTCAAAAGAAAGAAAAAAAAAAAAAGTAATTTACTTAGTGGCTTGTGGGTGTCTAAAGACAGTGAACAAATTTGGTTTGGTTTTTTTGTTTTGTTTTGTTGTTTGTTTTTTTTAAATCCCAGCTTGTACCCTGCAGATATATTCCCCCACTCCCCCCAAAAAGCAGCCTTTGAGATATTGCGGCAAAATCGCCTTGTGAGAATATTTGACTTATGCACTGTCATTGATCCATTAAACCACTAAGCTATTATAGAACCAGAGCGTGGTATAAAAGGAGCACGAACAAATCATTCCCTGTGGATCAATGCTCAGAAATTTCCCAAAGTGAGATGATTTTTTTTTTTTTAATTGAAAGGCACCTTTTCATTGAAACTAAAACATTCTGAGGAAAAAAATATCTATGTATTGTTACTTATAAATAAAACAGGAACAAACAGGATGATTACATTCAAAGTCTTTGTTCTGAAACAATACTTGTTTTTGAAACGTTGATTAAGTTAACACATAATTTAACATAGTAAAAATGTAATGTGCTGTTTCAGTTTGAAAAAAAACAATGTTTCATTTGACCAGGTGCAACATTAGAAAAAAAAAAAAATCAGGAGAGACTGAAAAAGCCCTTTGTAATTAAGCAAAATTCATAATAACAGTTTCCTGTTAAAAGAAAAAAAAAAAAAAGCTGTTTCTTTAATAAAGAAATTGCTGCATTATTGGGAAGTGGAGCATTAACTTAAAACCAGCTTTACTATAAATTATTTAAATGGCAGAAATAAACCGTATGTAACTTTTACATTTGCAGTTGAGCAAGTGCTTGGCCTAAGTCTACAGTGCAGACGGTTCTCCTCACTGTTCCGAATGTAAAGTAACAACGTACTTTAAATTCTGGTGTGAACTTCAGCAGATCTAAGAGGTGGCAAGACCAAGGGTCCGGTGAAGTTGCAGAAGTTGGGAGCACCTGGTCGCTTCCTGACCTCATGTTCAGGTGTGAGGTAGGCACCAGCTTGTCCTTATCTGGATGATTTGCTTCCATAAGAAGGATGAACAAACACAGGGGAGGCAGGACCTAACCAGCCTCAGCTGGATGTTGTTAGCACATGTGCTAAGAAGGCCTTATGTTGCCTATTTGATCCTAAAAATCTGACTCGTGACCTTTAGGTGTCTGGAAGTATGATTCAATCAACTTCAGTGCATAAAAATGGAGACCTTTCTTTGCAAAACCAAAAACATTTCCTAGGCTTGCACTAACCTGTAGATAGATGTTGGTTATAATACAAAACCATCTGAAAACAAAACAGGTAGCAGTTATTAATGTCAAAGAAATTTTGTCTGTTGAGCAGTGGGAAGGTAAGCTGCTAAAACATCTGCTTATTTCTCATATATCATGCCTTTCTCAGTCTTTGCCTGACTTTCCCTGTGCTATTACCCTGTTTAGACCGGCATGTGGCTTCAAACCCTATATATAATAAACATGATCTTTGATTTTAAGGCAGGCGTAACTCTTGCAGCTGATATACTTTTAAATAGAGCGAAATCACTTCAAGAAAATCTGAAAAAAATGCATGATAAAAAGGATGTTCCTGAAGATTTGTGTTGACATAAACACTGCTTTTTGTTGAAAAAGACAAAGGTCAGAAATAGAGATAGCCAAGTTTTAGTTTTGTTTTTGCTAAGGAGGAGACAATTTGCATGAAAATGGTCAGTCCTGATTTCTGCCTGTTGGATATGGGTTATTAGTCTTGATATTAGTTTTAGTTGCTGCTGGAGGGAAAACTTTCAGTCAGCTGTGACTAGCTAATGTAGATTTAAACAAACGGCATGCATATTACAAAATGCCACCATTCTTTTTCATTTATACAGAGCATATAATAATTTTTTTTGTCTCCCTCATCCATAGACGTGTCTGTCCCACAAAACCCTTCTCACTGCTGGTTCTTTGCTTGTATTCCCTTCAAGCTGTATTTTTCTTCACCCTCTATGAAATCGTAAATGAGAATTCAGTGCCCTCTCCCTCCTAAACTTCCACTTTGACCTACCTTCTCTCTATGCATAGAATGTCTAAGCTACATATACACACAACATACATACGAAGTCCGTGTGCATGTGTGCGCATTTATATTGTATAACACAGTTATGAATGGAAACCTTGAAAACACCTCTTACAAAGACTGCAAAACTCTAAGTCGTTTAAGGACGAGTCACTCTTAAGAAGTTCTGAGATGTCTAAAGTATTGCAAAAACAAGCCTGTGAGAATGTCGACTCCTCTTTTGTTCCTCGTATATATCAAATTCAGTGGTGCGCCGCAGAAAATGGCATTGAATCCTGTTAACCTACCTGGTCCTAATGGGAATAAAGATCATTTATGCATCCACCAGCCCTGTGTTGCTCTGCACTAGGATTGAGATATAATGGCATGTCCTGATGGAAACTTGAGGAAGCAGAGAGATGGAGCAGTAAATGATGTGAGAAGGGGGAAACAGAGTGGGAAAGGGCTCAGGCAGTAGTTCTCACTCCAAAGCCTCAGCTAAAGACAGTGTTTTGAAGATTTGAGCTAACTGTATTCAGAGCTTAAATTACCTACAACTTCTGAATTTTCGGCATTGCCGGTAAAACAGATGAACAGCTTCTAAAGAGAAGGGCCATGAAATGGCCTTTTGGGCATTGCCATGTTACTCTCCTCTATGTGTTTTTGTTGGTACACTCATCCTCTTGCTGGGCAAAATCTACTGGTAACCCGCAACTGATAGCTTGGATTTAGATTCATTTTTCTGCTTGGCCCTAACTACCATTTCCCAGAGAGTCCAGCCTCACTATAATCCTTGTCTTTCTATCCAGTTTCTCCAGCGAGGGTTTGAACGTCGCTCCCTGCTGTACCTGAAAGTTAGAAGGAAACAACCGGTATCTGACTGTAGTCTAACTGTGCAACAGCCTAAATACTGTGTAGCGTAACAGGTTCTGTGACTCAATGGCTTTGTAAGAGATATTAGAAAATTATGCAAAATACTCATTTGACGTTCAGTGTGTCATGTAGAAAGAAATATTGCGGATGATGTATAGGTACAGGACCGATGGTTCTGTATCGCTTCCTTGTTGTGCTTTATCAAGACTTTATTCAGAATGTTTCAAAGGATGTTTTCTTTACTCGTGCATTACACCTTGCAGGCTCTCACAATGGTGCTCTTTGTGAAGAAATATTAATGATTGTTACTAAGTATATAGCAAAAAAAAAATAATATTTGTAGGTCTTAGTAAACTCTTTAAAACAAAATGAAGGAAAACCTTCAGAGGTAAATCTCCCAGTAAACACTTGGCAGCCCCGAAACAGATTTGCTGCCAAATCTCTTTAGCTGGAGGTAAGCACAGAAGGTGGCTCTCAAGGAAATTCTGGAAAATATCCACAGCTTAACTATGATTGAAAAAAAATACAAAAAAAAACCCAAACAAACAAAAAAAACCCAAAAACAAACAAACAAAAAAAAACAGAAGAGAAACCCATACCTCTTACTACAGACAATATATCAGTTTTAAGGTATTTTTCTGACAAAATACTTAGTTTTATTTTTTAGAGTAAGTTTCTCTGTATAAATCAAAATTGCTTTCTTATACAAACCAAAGCAGCTTTATGAATTTTAAATCACTTACCCATAGCACATATAATAAACTTTGGATGTTAGACACAACTGGTTTGAATGAAATATTTACTTCTCTTTTTGGTCTTTAAAATGTTACTTAGTCTAAAAGATATTTTAATAAATGCATAAAACATGTTCATCAAAATGCAAAATTAATAAAGTGCATATTGCTTTCCAGATACTTTTGTAATTGATTTTGCCAAGGGTGGTTTAGTTCAGATGCAATCTCTGTTTGTTCACTGAGGGCCTCTTCATTATGTTTTATACAGTTTCGCTGCATTTCCTATATCATGTATTTTTCATACTGTAAAATTTTAATTTTAGCCTTATTACAGAATGGTTCTATTTACTACCATATGCAATATAGACTCATATGAAGAAGGACAAGAGCAGCTTACTGCAATAAAAGAAATGAACTTGACCTCATAGAGATGTAGCATTTTGCAGCTGTTAGAGCGAGACCACACTCAAGAACCTTACATACGAATCTCATGTTGCTCATAAACGTTCAAACCCTGGCCGCCTCCCTGGAGTTTTGCTGTTGACTTCAGCAGTACAAGGCTTTATCTCTTGCTTGATGTCTACAGACTTGTACAATACATAAAACTCCCGCTCTGCAATGGGATCTAGCAGAGTCATGGCTACAATGGGACTTCTCATAGCAAACTCATGAGGGACTCTCTCTCCTGGGGATAGAATAAAAAAAAAAAAAAAAAAAAAAAAAAAAAAAAAAAAAAAAAAAAAGGCATTTAGGGATGCTGTTTGGAAAGCCAGCCCTGGGAATACAGCACACCCAGAGAAAAATTGAGTTTATCAAACATGCAGTGGTCTAGAAACAGGAAAAAAAGAAAGAGACCAGTAACTTATAGTACCTGGTGGTGTATCGCCTCATCTGAAACAAAAATTATTTTTATTAAGGAAGAAATAGCTAAAATAACTAGAGAGTTGCTTTGCAAACATAAGCAGAAAATTTAAAAGCCTGGCAAGACTAATTTTTTTCTCTTTTCTTATTGGAAATGCTTTCCTATTTAACAATTGCACACATAACCTGTGGATCAATAACCCAGAGACCTGTTGTAAAAAGGTTCATATATTCAGCCAGAGTTGGCTGCCCTCTTCCAAGGGTTCTGAATAGATGCAAGTTAAAGTTACCCTAGACAGTGCCTGACTAGGCTCAATAAGTCCTCTCTTGACATCTCTCCTAGGACAGACATCGCCAGAGAGAAAAACTTTCACTACGTACACGGAAGCTACATTTTACTGATAAGTGGGCAGGTGAGTTAAAATCTATATGTACTTTCTAGGATCAAACGGACACTGCAGTTGCAAGCAAAGAACTGGGGAAAGTTATACTTACTGTGGCAAAGCTTGACTTGGTAAGGGTTCATTGTTTAGCTTTGGTTTGTTCAAAATGTTTTCCCTCCACATATACGAGGAGATTCACCTTTAATATTTTCTTGCTTTTAGCATGTTCTGTTGATTTTGCTGTGACAAGGTTGCAGTCAAAAAGAGAAAACACTAGAAAATGATTCAGAGCAACATGCCCTTTTGTCATGCCATGATTTGAGTCTACACGGCTCTAGTTCTAAAGCTTGAAGACAGCAGCAGCACACGTTCAATAATTCATGCTCTCTAATTAAACACTGATGACTGTGCCTAGATGAATTTTATTTTAAACAGTAGTGTGTCCTTAACGTTTTCTGTAACAACAAATTGTCAGAAAAGAAATTGTTTGTTTTCCCACTTGGCTCAGAACATGGCAGTGGATTCAGTACAAGTTTCATCAATTCCTTTGATGGTTTGTTCATGGTCTTGGGAGACTTGGCACCAAAATCTGACTTTGTATGCATGTATCCTCAGTGAGCTGCATGGATTAAGGAAACTTGATACTCTTGTGTTCTGACTGCCTACAAATAGCTGATCTTCCTCTACCTAGGATAGAAATACAGTTTGAGTTGATTTTTATGAGTCAAAAGATGTTTGAAAACACAGTGCAAAGACAGCAGCACTGTAGGTTAGCTAAACTTACTTTTTTGTCATTTTATCTGCCTTATTACACGCATCTGCTTTTAATAGCCAGCTGTGATATAAATTAGCCACCTCTCAATACTTCCAGCTAGTGTATCTATCCCATTCCATCTCATTGTCTGCAGTCAGTTTACCTTTTGCTAAAGACCAGTCCAGACTCATAAACACCATCGGGCTTGTTCATCTTTCAGATGGAGGATGCCTAATGAATGCTTGTAATCAATTACACTGTTGATTACGTAGGAGTGAATTGTCTGCCTCTTGTGAAGATTGCATTAAAGGGGAAGTTAGATCTAGTCTCTCCCAAAATACGAAGTAGAATACAGGTTTAGGGGGTGTGCTATAATGAAGGGTGATCTTATGCAAAAATGTGACAGCTGTGTGGAGTGTTTAATAGACTGTTGGGCCGCTTTTACAATCAAAACTGTGTGCACAGCATTGTGCTGCATTTGCATATTGAACGTCCTTCTGTTCCCTTCAAAGCTCATCACCCATGATTAGTCTGATACCAATCCAGTATTAAGAAAGGAAGACCTGCTATGGGAATATCTAGGAGTACATTTCAGCTTTCCGGAAGAACCATGGCTTAGTTTGGTATTTTTGTATACACAATTGGCTTGTGGTCACATTAGAGGTAGTTGTTTAAGTAAGAAGATGGTGATCAGAGACCGCATAAAGATTATAATACTGCAGTGGCAGAATAGAAGCTTTGGTATAAAAGCAAAAGACCGGAATACCAATTAGCTTCTCTGCACATGTTCAAAAGTTATTTTGTCAAAAAATGGAATAGAAAAAGGTGCAAGATTAATTAGTTGCTATGACTGAAGGCAAAGGACAGGATGACATCTATTACTGAATACAGCTCCAAGCTTTTTTCTGCTCTTTCCTGCTCAGAACAGTGACCCTAATATAGGTAATGCTACCTCTGAGTACACAATACTTTTTTAAATTATTTCCCTGCCCTTTAGAATTCTGTCTTTCATATCGCTCTGTATTTGCAAAGTACCTCAAATTTAAAATAGGACCTTTGAAGACAATGGAAAGCGATAGCCTATCTCAGGGGATTACTTACTTAAGGGTATGTATCCTGGCCATATCAAAGAGGTCGAAGAACTATTTGGGACATTTTCTCCTATTCTTTGAAGACAATTAGAGAAAAAAAAAAAAGAAAAAGAGAAACAACCCCCCCCCCCCCCCCCAAAAAACCTACAAAAGAAAACATTTCTTATAACAAATATTTAGTTAGAAACGTAGGACTCGGGAGAGAGGAATGTTTTTTTCAGATGCTCTGTTTAATGTTATCAAGTCAAACTCAAGCAATTGTTCACCACTTGTACTTAGCTTTGAATAACACTATTTCTATTTCCTACCTGAAAAAAAGCTTGCATGCTTGAGAGTCTGTCTTTTCTTTAAAGTTTGTTAGTTGGCCAAACAAGCGATATTATCTCCTGCATAATACTGAAGTTGCTTCTTACCAGCCAGAAATACGGTCTCCCTGTTGCAATAATTTCTCATGACAATGTTTATTGCAACTTCCATCCAAATTTCGAAGCCCTAACATTAAATTTCTTTTTGTACTTGTCTGTATCTTGCAACAGTTAATGCATTCATCATCACACAATGAAACCATTGAGTGGCAAGGCACAGAGTTCGTTGGCACAGGTTCTTGCATGTCAGAACATTTTGATGAGCGGCTCATGAGAGCCAGTCTGCGGTTTACCCGGAACGTGAAGTAAGCGACATGAATTTGGCAGGGCTCTGAGTTATCCTCTACAAACTTTTTGAAGCAGCTTGTGATATGATGCAAAATATGCCTAAAATACGAGTTTTTCTGATCACAAGGCGCAAATTTGGCACTTGATTCAAAGAACAGGGATACAAAAAAAAATAATCGCCCCCCCCCCCAAAAAGGGTGCGTGTGTGTATCTTTGTGCTAATATAATTAGGATCATGAGGCACTTATGAAAATGAAACTATTCCTCCTTTAAAAATAAATTTTAAAAAAGAGTGGTATTTTCATTTTGACATTGTCAACTTCTGGCTCTACAGTGACACGTGGATATGTGTCAGCCCAGAGGATATTTTTCCAGTAACACAGTGTTCTGAATAAGTTATTCATGAACACATGAGCGATGAGCAAGTTCCGTTAGCTTTCCTTTTGATTGAGAAAACAACTGCAACAACTTATGTTCTCCTTTAACTTCCTATTCCAAACACTGTCAGTCTAACCACAGATTTGAATGAACTTTCTGTCTGTGGTAAATCCCAAGCCAAATCTGACATGGTTTAAACATTTTTAGTTAACAAACACTGTTATTGAGGAAATGAAAAAAAGAAGAAAGAGTAAAAGAGACCATGCAGCATTTATTGCAAAAAAGATTCTGAGGCATTGGGACATCTTTATTGTTTCTTTTTTCCTTTTTTTTTTTTTTTTTTTTTTAAGTAGGGCTGGCATCTGCTGATGTGCTTAAGAAATGCATTTCAAAGGATGAGGAAAGTAAAAACATATTAACAGTTAGTAGGTGACTAGAAGGTGGCAAAACCAGAAGGATCGTAGAAAGCTGATTTAGAGTCAACGTCTTTTCAAAAGTCTCAGAGGATGGGAATTCATACTCAGCAGACTCGTTCTGTTGCCACCCTTAAGGGCTGCTGTAAGGATGGAATAATGAAACAACAATCTATTTTCTAACTTAATGCTCCAGTATAAGTTTTCATAGCCAGCAGGCGAGGAAGCTCCCTTTGACAAATATTTCTAGTCTTTCTCTTATCCACCAGTGGAAAATAAATTTCGCTGGTGGAAGGTCTTATGTTTTATTTCAGGAAGGGGGATTCTGTTCCTTGCCACAAGTAAGTCTACAGATCACGTTGCAGAACAAAAATATGTTTATTTTAATTATTTTTTTTTTCGCTTTCCGTATTCATTATTTTGAACAGAATGAAGCTTGAGTCTAACAGGCCTAAATGGAATAAAACTTCCACTTTCAAAAGTATTTGTTTTCCCCATCGCTTCCCCTGCACAGGAAACTCTTATTATGTGGCTTAATTAGAAACATATTTCTGGAATGGGAATGTACAAGACGTAATGTTAGCCAGCTGAGGAACAGAGACAGACTTCTTTGGAAATCTACTATCTGATGAAACAACAAAGGTTTGGGAATGAATTATTCAAGACCATACTCAAACTATTCAGGAACCCTGATATGGGGCTCTTAAAAAAAAAAAAAAAAAAAAAAAAAAAAAAAAAACAACCAAGCCTGGAATCTGTTTAGTGAATTTCTTCAAGTTGGGTCTCTTGAGGTTTGAGGAGCTCCTTATGTAAGAGTAAGAGAGAAACACATTTTTATGATCTTGGGAATAGGAGGAGAGGGGATATTATCATTAATGACGTGAGAGCATTTCCACCATTAATTCATATCTACAGGGAAGGCTGTATCACAATTACATTGATTCTGCATGGATGCATCTACCATGAAAACTAAATTTGATTTATACATTATGTATACTTTGAGCCAAGCATATAAGAGAGTACGCTTGGACATTCTTTGTGACAAGAAAAATACTCTTGTGTTGGTGGATGTGTGTGCATGGGGACATGTATCTGATATTTCAATGACAAATTCCAAGTTTCTAAGAAAAGAAAACATTTTCCATGAAAACATTTTGTCATTTTTTATGGCAAAAGAAAAAAAAAAAAGAAAGATCTAGATATAAAAATTATGCATTTAGATTTATAAATGGTCCATATAACCAAGCCATTCAACGTTCCGGTATGAGCGGCTGACTCTCTTATTTCCATGCAGACATACATGAAAGCAGACATCTTTGCAAGGTCTAGGTCATAATGAACACTTACCACCCAACTGTGGCCTGTGGAAAAGTAATTAACTCTGAAGTTTTCATTTATCCATCATTTGTATTAGTATGTATCAATAATTGCTTACAGAAGATCCTGTTCTTTTTCTATTTCTCCAGAAATTCCAAGTATTTACTTGTTATATTAGTCTGAGCTTACAGGGGCAATGGCAAGATGGAATTGTCAATACACAAAGCTGGGACACAAAAACTTAAAAAGGGACTGAGAACTATCTAATCTGAACAGAACTATGTTTAAGAAAATTAAAATAATTTCAGGCAAAGAATCTCCCAAGGCACCTACTGCTGAAGACCTATACCATCTCCAGTTCTAACATTAAGTTTCATCATCTTTTTCTGCCTTGCTGGGGTACAAGGGTAAAGTCACTGCTAAATTAACTGTATTTCAGGATGGTAACAGGTGAATAAAATTGGGTCATCATCAGCTCAGAAGTGGATAAGAGAGGTAATTACAGCCATGTTCCCCTGCTATGACTCAATCTCTTAGTTATTTGAGTGGTCTCAGTTGCATTGCCATAGTTACTTTCTTCCCCTCATGGTATTGCTTACATATATTCGTACTGGGGTTGATCTTATATCTTCTCTTAAGATTTTCTTGTATATGTATACATTTAGACACCATATAATGTGATCTGCATTCCTCAAGGGTCAGTACTGGGACCGGTGCTGTTTAACATCTTTGTCTGTGACACGGACAGTGAGGAGGAGGACTTGAGAGTGTTGGTGGATGAGAAGCTCAACGTGAGCCGGCAATGCGCACTTGCAGGCCCAGAAAGCCAGCCATGTCCTGGGCTTCATCAAAAGAAGAGCAGCCAGCAGGTTGACGGAGGTGATTCTGCCCCTCTAGTTTGCTCTGGCGAGACCCCACCTGGAGTACTGTGTCCAGCTTTGTAGTCCTTAGCACAAGAAGGATATGGACCTGTTGGAGCGAGTCCAGAGGAGGGCCACGAGGATGATCAGAGGGCTGGAGCACCTCTCCTATGAAGACAGGCTGAGAGTGTTGGGGTTGTTCAGCCTGGAGAAGAGAAGGCTCTGGGGAGACCTTCTAGTGGCCTTCCGGTGTCTGAAGGGGGCCTACAAGAAAGCTGGAGAGGGACTTTTTGCAAGGGCATGTAGCGATAGGACGAGGGGTAACGGTTTTAGACTGAAAGAGGGGAGATTTAGATTAGATATGAGGAAAAAATTCTTTACTGTGAGGGTGGTGAGACACTGGAACAGGTTGCCCAGGGAAGCTGTGGATGCCCCATCCCTGGAGGTGTTCAAGGCCAGGTTGGATGGAGTTTTGAGCAACCTGGTCTAGTGGGAGGTGTCCCTGCCCATGGCAGGGGGTTGGAACTAGATGATTTTTAAGAACCCTTCCAACCTAAACCATTCTATGATTCTATGGTTTTATAACAGTAATTATGCTACTGATTAGCATTTGGTGTCAAAAGACCAGTTCTTGTTTTCAGCTGTCAAAAGCACAACAATGTTCAGACCACTTATAAGTGTGTTGTTTTGATACATGGATGAGCCTAATCTAAAGCTCAACGGTGTACAGTAACTTCTTCAATAAACAAGGCTGTAACACAGAGAGATTTCAGCATTTCATGATATTTTCCACGCTGAATCAGCTGCTATTGACAAAAACACAGGAGTGACTTAAAAGTCTCTGCCCTACAGAAAGTCAGTATGATCTGAGCTTTTCAGTCTCTTCTGAAAATGAGATGTACTCTTCAAAGCCACTGAGGCACCGTAGAAAGTATTTTATGCCTACTAATTTCACAGATAATTTCATGGAAATGGTAATTAGGTAGTGAAAACTTAATTACAAAATGTATGCTTTCATGTTAGAAAAAAATTGTACTAAATTAAGCCCGTTGTTACTGGAAAATAACACAAGAATTTTATTAAAATAGCTTGGCTTTGAATTAAGGGAGCGGATCAACAGTGTTCTAACTCTGAGCATTTAAAACGCACACGAACATTTGACCCAGCTACTAATAGATACAGTAGCATTTACATTTCAATACTTGGTTGTGTCGAAGTTGTAATTGTTGTACAGAGCACATCAAAAAGATTAAAAATTCTCAATTTTGCAATTCTCAAACTAATTTGCATCTGTAAAACCAATATTATAAACGTTGACCACCAACGTTACTTTTCTGTGTCAGTTAAAATAATTTTTTTTTCCTTTTTCCCCAAGGGTGAATCACTTCAACAACAACAAAAAAAGTTTCTTAATCTAAAGGAAAATGTCATGAAACATACTGTGCATATCTTTTGTCTTTTCAACATTAAATGTTCTAAGCTAGAAACACAGTGAAATATGCATGCACTTTTTATTTTTATTTTGGTTTTTGTTGTTGTTCATTTTTGTCACTGGAGATGAGGAAATGAGAATTTCTGCTTCTTTGCTATTCTGATTTTGAGACTCTGACAGTCATGATAGTTCCATATCCTGTGAAAAGTACTACTAGTTTTTCCATGAAATTTGTGTTAGAGTAGATTTAGCCTGAAGGCAACTTTGACTCCTGTAGCTGGTTTAAGTACCCTGGGAACATCTCCTTTACGGGATGTGTGTGAGATAGGCACAGAATTACAAAAATGAGTTATGAAGCTTTGAGTGGGAAAGTTCATACCGTGAAAGAGATCTGCATTTGAAAAAAACCAAGATGTAAATGCAAAGGAGGAAATTCTCTATGTAAGAGAAATTAAAAAAACCCTTAAAGACCCAGATTGGGAAAGGTTGGTTTTAAAGACAGAATCTTGAGAAATCGTAGGCTGAGAAGACAAAGTAACTGCTACTGAATCCTGCCAGAAGATCCTATTTTCCCCCTTTTGCTCTTGTTCTCATTACTGCTTTCGTAATAATCTCTCTCACACTGTATAAACTCCAGGAGTTCAAAGCAAGCTTTCAAATCTACAGCATACAAGGCCCCATTATTATAAAGCACAGGGCATTCACAGTGTCCGTATTCATGAAGTCGAGGTTTAAGTGTATTGTGTCAAATCTTGAATAAATCCATGCCACATCACAATACATTTCGTAAGTATTTTTATTTACATCACAAAATTGATTTGGCTGCAGGAACGTTATCAAAGCGTGACGTTAATGACAATGGATGAATTTCTGCTCATTTAATTTCTCTGCGGTACTGAAGAGTATAGTCACTCGATGTAACTGTTCAAGTACCGTATGCTCCAGAACTGTCTTTGCTATGACCATCTTCGCATACATCTGCCAGCGCAACCAAGCCACAAGGCTTACTACTGACTAAACGAGGATGGCTGGAAGCAGGAAAACCTGCTGTCAGCTTTTCCCTAGATATTAGCCTTTAAGCTATTTTAAATGGCATCCACCATCCTCTATAGTTAGAGCAAAAGCGGCCTCAATTGTTGCACGTGAAGTTGAGATTCAACCTTAGAAGGTCCTTTCTCTATGGCATCTGGGGGTAGTTCATGCATCCTGTTTTCAAACTAGAGGTGGCCATAGGTCTTATGGTTTTTCTTTCTTGTTTCTACCTGACCTGCATTAGGTGGTGAGCAGGGAGTCCCATGGACTTTGGTTAGAAATACAGCAAAAGGAAGGGGTACTCTTCATGGTCTATGCATTCCATAACTTAAATACTACATGAGCTATGACCAAATGAGTTTTACCATCTTTATTTTAACTATGTGTATTTAAATGTCCTATCAGAATTCCCTACAGTGTTTCTCCAAACGATCCTCCTCAATTAGTGTAATGGTTTTACTGATTTTCTGGAGAGTAAAAATAAAAATAAAAAAGAAAGAACCAAAGCAAAGCGCCAAATAAATAAATAAGGCCAGTCTGAGTTATAAGTTTTGTTTGATGCATATCGAACAATAGGAATAATTTATACTTGGAATGACAGTTACTAAACTTTACACCTTTTATTAAAGGAATTATCAACATAGTCATGAGCGATCACCTCCACAACCCATATTGTTTTACCCAATGTAGTGAAATATTGCAACAAATAATGAAGGGAAGTTGATATATTGATAAGTTTTTATTTGAAGTTGCACCTGCGTGAGTATCCTCAAGCTATCCCGGCCCAATATAATAAGACTGAACTGGAGGGATTTCCTAAAATAGGAATTTAATGTTAATTTAACTCTGATCTCTGCAGCTGACTAAAAGGTCGTTGCTTACTGCCAGTCAACAGAATGAGTTTACAGCGGAGATGCAAAAACCCTGCGAACTAACCTATAAGTAACTTAGTCAGCAGAAGAATAAGGCATCGAGTTTAACCAAAACGTTGACCCTGTGGCCGAGCTAGAGCAAAGCACACCCAGCATCTGGCGCTTGCCGCTCTCTCCTGGACTGTTTAGAGAGAGAGAAAAGAGGATCGTCACCCTTTACACCAAGATGCTCTACCTGGGTCCTGTGTGCCCCAAATAACCGTACCAAACCTTTCCTTTGTGCCCAAGGAACAAAGCGCACACAGCGTGCTATGAAAGAGCCCCCAAATCCCCCCTCCGAGCAGCTTCATGTAAATCTGAGCCCAGGGTACGATGATTTAGCCTAAACCCCGAGCTTTTATTACATACTGAACCTGGTGACATCGGGGAAAAAAAATGCGATGTCATATTCATCCACTGTGCACTGATAGAAACTGATAGGCATGCACTAGTCCTGACAGCGAGCAGTGAATAACTGAAAGCTGTGTGCAGAAAAAGTTGAATCGTTGCCATAGATTAAATAGATACCGCGCATAGATTGATAGGTACATAGATTTTCTTTTTGAGGAACAAAAAAAAACAACAACAAAAAGGTGGCTTACCCAAGAACCGTCTGTGGGATGAATTGGTGACAGAAGCCGGCTTAAAGCAACAAAAAAAACCCCAAAACAAACCCAACACACAACTTTGAAAGTTCCCATGTTTGTACATGTCAAATCCTGACATCTTTCCCTTGAAAGGTTGGTTCATTTTATAATACATCTACGCGCAATGTCTCTGCACTTTTAGGAATACTGATTAGACATCTGAGAGTTAAAGCAATAGCTCTCGCAGTCCGACTGCAAATATTTTTCAGGTTATTTTTACTTGTGAGAGAGAAGGATAGGATGATGCTATTAAAGAGAACGAAGCCAGGTATAGAAACAAACTGAAATTTTGATTTTCATAAAGACAAATTGTGACCTGAGTGAAATGAGTAAGTGAGAAAACTTGATGGCTTTGAAGTCCTGGCTTCCTCCCTGGGTGGAATCCGTAGGGAGAGGAAACAGTCCTCCTGTGGCAGCGCTGGGCAATAGCTGTGCAAATCTTTGATCCTGTTCTTCTGCCATCTTCTCCTTTTGAAAAGCGATGTGGGAAGCACACTACCCTCAAACTTGGGGGCTTTTCTTCAGAAATAGCCAGAAATTACTTTTCCTTGCTCCATTTGCATACGATGAATTGATGACGCAAGATTTTTCTCAGTTTTAATAGGTTTATGTTTGATTGGTTGCAGATACCTTTTCTGACCGTGGATCCTTTGTCCTCCCACTATAAACAGCCGGCAAAGTCGCAGTGAACTGAAATGGAAGTAAGTGCTAACGTCTCCCCATATTACTTGACGCAGCTGATTGTGTGAGGAGCACAAGCCTGCTGGGAGGTAAAAATGTAGCGTTTTACTCTTAGCGAAACTAAAATAAAACGGAAGCACAGGATGAGGGTATATCTAACAAGCATAGGGGAGCCATAAGAGGCCGCATGTATGTGTACAGCAAGCTCCTGACCTGTCTGCAGAGCGGTGGGGACCGGTGACCTGCAGCGCTCGGTCCCAGGCTCTGGATGCCGGGTGGGTGGTACTCTGCCGGCATCCGTATCGCTGTGCATCTCTCCTGTTCTGAGAGGGGACGGAGCGGCGAGCGGAGAGCGAACGTGCCACGTTATTGTTCGTGTCTGTGGCACGTTCCCTGTGGAAAGATCCCTGGGAACTTTCTGCCTCCTGTGTGTGCAGAGGGGCACTGATTTGTGGAGTGGAAAAGAGCGTAACACACAGCGGTCTGCATCCCAGCTGTGGGACATTTGCTTATGGTCCACAAGGAGCTAATTGGTTACATGATGCTACTCTTTCCCTTTGTGTCTGACTGGGGAAAACAAAAGGAATGCAAGGAGTAAATAATGTAAAGCATAAAACCGGACAGGCATCCAAAACCATAAACGCATGCTGCACTACAACACTGGGAATCATTCTCATTTAACATATTGATACGTATTTTTATGCACTGTGAATTTGGCCCATAATATATATATGAGAGAATCATAGAATCGTAGAACGTGTTGGGTTGGAAGCCGGACTAGAGAAGTGATCATCCCCTTGTACTCGGCACTGGTGAGGCCCCACCTCGAGGACTGCGTTCAGTTTTGGGTCCCTCACTACAAGAAGGACACTGAGGTGTTGGAGCGTGTCCAGAGAAGGGCTACAAAGCTGGTGAGGGGTCTGGAGGACAAACCTTATGAGCAACGACTGAGGGAGCTGGGGTTGTTTAGCCTGGAGAAGAGGAGGCTGAGGGGAGACCTTATCACCCTCTACAACTACCTGAAAGGAGGTTGTAGAGAGACGGGGGCTGACCTCTTCTCCCTGGTGACAAGTGATAGGACAAGAGGAAACGGGTTCAAGTTATGTCAGGGGAGGTTTAGATTGGATATTAGGAAACATTTTTTCACTGAAAGGGTTATTAAACATTGGAACAGGCTGCCCGGGGAGGTGGTGGATTCACCATCCCTGGAGGTGTTTAAAAAAAGGGTAGATGTGGTACTTAGGGACGAGGTTTGGAAGTGGTTTTTGTCAGGGTAGGTTAATGGTTGGACTTGATGATCTTAAAGGTCCCTTCCAACCTCAGCAATTCTATGATTCTATGATTTAAAGGTCCCTTAAATATTATTGAAAATGTTATTTCCCAGATACGGGGTTGTTGTAGCTGCCATGGCATTGTCACACTGTTACAGTTCCCAGGCGTTTTAAACAGTGACTGCAGGTTTGCCAAGCACGTGAATACATCACGTCAAATAAAAGGGTTTACACCAGCAAGAGGCCTGCAGCTTGCCAGCAGCAACAGGCATGCTCCTCTAGGGAGGCGAGGATTTTGAGGGACTCTTTCTCTCCGGAAAGATCTGCCGGGTTAGAAATAGTCTGAATTACTTCAGTTGAGAATTGTCTCTCCCAGGCACAGCTGAGATGAAGAGTGAGAGCCGTGCCTAGGCAGCATCCATCAATAACTTTGGGCCATGGGATGCACGGCTTTCATTTAATTGTATGTTCTTAATTGAGTTTGTATTTGTAATTACAGCTCTGAATTTTAATGGAGATGTTTTCGATAACAAACCATTTTCTTTCCCGAAGAAAGATGTCTTAAGCTGTGCAAAAATCAGTACTCTTATTAATTTGACAATGAAGGAATTGTAATGAAAGACAGTTAGCATTTCTATTTCATTATTATTTGTTCATCTTGAGACGTAATCTAGCCTCCAAAGCTGCTAGATAAATTTATATCTTTTTTTTATATATTTTTCTTTGGTATGTATTTTTTTTAATCCATTAGACATGTATAACAGCTACAAAATTTGTAGGAAAAGCATTCCTTTAAAATTAAATCCATATTTTACTTCAGATTTGAAATAAATTAAAAAAAAATCGACTCAGATTAATATTTAAATTTTATTATTTTTTTTTTAACTAAAACTGTAATCTTTTTTTAGTTTTCCAAAGCTGAGGAGGTTAATATTTTGTGACTTATCACTCTTTATGAATGCTATTTCTAGTAAAGGTCTAGGATATACAGATGCACCTAGTTTTGGGGCATGAAGTGGTGTTCAAAATGTCTGAAATGGTGTCTGAAATGGTGTTTGAACTCCATAACACTTAGAATGAGCAAAAGAGGTGCCTAATTACCGTCCTCATTAGAAGTAACTTGTTAATCTAATGAGTATACCCTGTTACCAAGCTGAACCATTGCCTTTAGAGACACACGTGGGAAAGGGGATTTGTACTGAAACCCCAAGCTACGGAGCTGATTATGAGTTATACTGGTAACATTTTCAAGAATATAGGAATAAAATTTCAAAGATTGAGTTGCCCAAATTGAACCAGATTGAACCATTTCAAGGACTCGTTGCGTTTTCTAGATTTCACTCTGATTTAAGAAGAATCGGTGCTGAAACTGGTCACGATGAACTTTGCAACACAGTAATGAACGCAAGCAGTTTCTGAATTTACAAAAGGCCCGTATTTGTATTATGTCACCTCAAAACCTTTGATACTGCTATGATTATTCCTCATAACGCATAAAAGCTGGAAAAAGTTTTCCTTAATAAAAACACAGGAATTGATTTACCTAACAGGTCTGTATCAGGAATTTATATATATACAAGATGTTATAAATATAGCATTGTTTGTCTTTTTCAGAAGAATTAAATAATACATGATTTTTAAGGTATGATATGATGTGATGGGAGGGGGTTGGTTTGTTTTAGGGTTTTTTTCACCCAACCTTTTGATTTGTTACTTCTTTGCTTTGGATTTTGAACCTGCTGCTTCTTAAAAGATTGACAGGTGACTCTCCTGCTGCTCAGTTTTGTTTAAAAGCAAGGACCGAGAATGCCAGAACGCTCAGATTAGATTTTTCCAGATGCACCATGCGCTGTGAACCTCACACCAAATTTCCTTTCGCGGTGGCAAGTGTCAGGGCCTGAGGGGCACTAATAGGTGTTACTGGCCCTGCCCAGCCTCACCTGGGGCCCCCACCCACACTCCTGGCCATTGGCCTGGAGACCTTTTTAACCTCCAGCTCTTTCCCTGAACTGCTCTTTGTTTTTCCTGGACCTTGGCCCTGCCTTGTTTTCTTGCCTTTGCTCAATGTTTGCTGGAGGGTTGGTGGGACCTGCTGTCCCCTGGCTTCCCTGGAGGAACTGCCCTGTGCTTGTGGCCACCTGAAAGCAGGTAGGTGCTTTTTTGTTTGCTGTTTCACTGGGGATACTTGATTGCCACTGCCTACCTACAGAAATGACCTGGCCTGTTGGGAGTGGGGAAACGTGCTCAGTACCCTTCCCTTGGAGTTTCTTGAGATTAAGAACAGGTTTTGGAAATGGGGTGTTGAGCCTGTGATCTTTAAAGAGAGCAAAAGTGGGTGCCTTAAATTACTGAAACTGGTTGAGTTTGCTGCTCTCGGCTTTTCCCGGTGCCAGCATCTACAGGTGTCAAAGGCATCCAACCCACTGCTATTAACAACTATAGAAGCTTTGAGTCAAGGAGGCAATATAGTCACTTGTGAAATGTAAAACGAATGTGGGAGAACTGAGAAAGTGTTTCTAGGTGATGGAAAGAGCGTCTCTTTAAGAAATGTAGTGATGAATTAATTTGGGTTGTGCAAGAGCCTAACAAAAAAGGACAAAGTTTAAATTAGCTGTCTTGGAGAAAACTGTACGAACAGAAGTGGAAATAAAGCCACTGATAACAGATGTAATGAACGGCCAAGGCTGGTGGAGAGTATCCACTACACTTTCTTTCCCCAGCAAGAACCAGAGGCTCACAAGGGACCATGAGACGAGTCCTTTGGTCACTAAAGCACTCTCCTTATTGCGAGCAGCCTTCCTCCAGCAGCGTTCCCAGCCCCAGCTGCTTCCTGTCGGGGTGCTTGCAGTGGGAACCAAGTGCCTTTGATCACGCCAACCCACGCATTGGCCTCCCACCATGGCTCTGGTTCCCAGTATTCCCAGCTTCCCTGCACCACCCACCAGGGCTGTGATTCCCTCGCTTCCTCCCAAGTCTGATACTACAGCCTTTCAAGTCACTGAAACTTGCAGTTCGGCTCCCACCTACGGTCACTTGATTGCCTTTTTCTTTCTCCTCCTTATCTGCTTTTCTTTTCTTTCTCCTCATCATTCAGTTGTGATTAGATGGTACTGAAACCATCTTTCTTCCGATCCAAATGTCCGAGGAAAAAGTAGCTTGTCACGGCTGATGGAAATAGGCAAAGGGATACTCTTCCCAAGTGGGATGGGAGAAGGAAAGCTTGGATGAGCGAGATGAGTCTTTGTTGTTTCTTTATCAAACTGAGATCAGGTCAGCTCCCCAAAAGTCTAGAATAGAGATGGTTTATTTCTGCTGGTGTAGGTTGACTTGATTAATGGTTGACCAGGCCATGAAGCACAGCAGAGAAGTAAGTTTTCTGAGCTGCAGAGACAGGTATGAAGGGTTAAAAAAATAAATACATAGCTTATATTATTACAGCTGAGGAAACGCCTGATGAAAGATTACTTCTTAATGACTTGTAGGCTTTAGAAGTTTAGGGTTATATTTTACTTTTAATGATGGCTTGTGACCCTTCACCTCTAAGACAATAATGCTGGATGCAGATATGATAAGGAATCCATATGGACCTCTTACCACTTCTAAAAATAAAATACAATTTGGATAGCAAGCTAGAATTCTTACTGCTTATAGTAAAACTCTTGGGAAGTAAAACACGCCTTCTAGAGGCTTTCACATCAGGGAGCTCAGCTGTGCTCAAACCTTGGCATGTGAAATAAAATGTCCCCACGATGTAATAATAATAATTCAACATTGTTATTTCCCCCTTGGCGTGCCTAACAATTAGTATCAGATTTCACCTTCTCTGTGTGTGTATAAAGGTGTCAGTGTCAATTGAGCTTGATGTTGGTTTCTCTGCTTCTTATTCTACCCTACATAAAACTCCAAAATACATTAATTTCTTACACAGGACTCCTGGATAATAACTATTTAGTATTAAAAGCCCCAAAGGCTGGAGGTGAAACTTTCTGATGAAAGAGATTATATTTTTTGTATCAGCTTTAGTATCATACGTAACTGAATGATGCACCTGTAGCCATATGGCCATTTGCAGGCATTTTGGACTAATAGTTACTGTGGCATTTTTTGAGTGATCAGCAACGTTAGAATTTTATTATAAATCAGATATTCTTTTATCTGCGCCGAGGGTGGTTGTTTTCTCCTTGAAATCGTGCCGAGGTGTCACAAGAATCTCCAAGATGAGATGCATGAACAAAGAATAGTGTATTTTAAGGATGTGATTTGCTCTTGTGAGAGAGATGCCCAATTATTTTTTTTTTTTCCCTGTAGCTGTCTTTATAGTAATGGGAACACTGGTTAGGACACTGTTGGTACACAAACGCGGCATTTAGGACAACTCCTAGCAAAACATTCAAGATTCAGATTTAATAACTTGCAATTTATCTCTCAGATTCATTGAGAAACCAATATAAAAGGCATCACAAGGAAGTTTTCTGCTATGGAGCCTTTGATCTATGCAATTCTTCCCCTGTTAACACCTTTCTTGCCCGTTTACCAAAGGAGGGATTTAGCAGGGAACAGCAGCCTCTCCTCTTTGCTGCCCGTGACCCTGGTAGCCAGCCTAACGTAATAGCCTTGCCTATGCTTTGGTCTTCATGAGCAGCTAGTGGAAGAAGCCTTGTAAGCTTGAACTAATTATTCTCCTGAAGAACACGCCTGATTTTCTGCTCTTGGTACAGCTTACAAGATACAGGGGTCGGATTCCCTGAGCGTTCAGCGAGGCAGGGAGTGGAAAATAGCTCGGTCCCTCGGGCAGCCTCGTTGGAACCATCTGAGAAACCTCACAGATTGCTTCCTCTTTGTCCTGCTCTTACAGGATTTCCCATGGGAAAAGGAAAATCTAACCCGAAATCCAGGGATAACCTTTTTTCCATTAACTTTGCTGTTTTTCATTATCTGGTAACTGATAGTAAATACCTAATAAAAGCTTTTCACATTCCTTCGCAATTTCTTTGCCAAAGTGAAAAAGAGCAGAAAACTTAACGGTGAGGGGAGTAGGACATTGCAAGGGGATTTTTTTTTTATATATATAAACAAAGACTGCTTCCATATAGGGATAAGAAGATTAAATTTCTTTAATAGCTGGGGAAAGGCTGGCTTGCTTTAAATAACTATAGAAACTTCCTTTGTGGTGCAGCATTCCAGAGTGAGGCCGCATAATCTCTTAGTGCATGTAAATTGCTGGGTGAATTATGTTCCAGTTATGAATTTAGAACTTAACTGTGACTGACTCTGAAGGGAGGGGAAAAAAAAAAGTTCTCCCTCCGTGCAGCTGTGGAAGAATTACCCGGACCTTAGCGCTGGGACCTGACGTGAGTGTTGGCAATGTCAAACGCTTGGATTCTTCTCAAAAGCCAAGGCAGGAGGAGAAGTGGGGAGTTTATTTTGCCTTTCTGCGTGTCAGCCCACGTACGTGGAAATATGTTGGGTTCCAAAGAGCGGTGCTGCGTAAAGCACTGCTGAGTTTCTCCTCCTGGTCCTTCCAAAACAGTGAGGGATACATGGCTTGGCTGACCTAGCAGTGGGTGCTGTGCTTCCTTTTTCCCTCCAAGGCACTGTGCACATCCCACATCCCTCCAAAGGCTTGGCCTGGAGGGCCAAGGTTTATTACTTGGCAATTAGCAATTTGTTAAAACAATGCTGTAATAGCTGAGATAAATATTCTGATGGTCACTTCACGTTCTCTTTTTCCTGGATGATAAGCAACCTTTCTCAGATGAGTGGTCAGATGGCTTGCTTGGCTGCTGGCTCTTTAGTTAAGTATACATAAACAAGTAATGCCTAGGAGTTAATGTCTCTTTGTTGCGATTCACCCTCCAGCGGTGTGGAGTTAGTCTATGAAACTACAGGTACTTAAGCCTCCGAACACGCAGTTTCTAATGTAACTAAAAACGTGGGAAAAAACCTAAATGTGAAAGGATGGAACCCAGTACTTCAAGTTTAGCAGAAAATAAACTTGGAAGAAAACGCTTGCATTCAATTGAACATCAAGAGCACATCTGTGTGCTTTATTATGCTTTGAAAAATAATCGTGCGTCGCCGATGGTGGCAAGAAATCTACTGTCTCTTCCTGTTCGGAACCAGTGTGTGCTCCTAAACCATCTGCTGCGTCCTCTGCAGATCTGCAAAGCGCTTCTTGGAAAGCAGTTTAGCAGATTGGAGAAATTAGATGTGGGCAAGGAAATTAGCAAGCTGGGGCTGAAAAACGTAAAATCTTGTTCAAAGTATTACCTAAGATGAATAAATAAAGCAAAGACTGTAGCTCGCTACATCAGTATTAGTGAGATTCATAGCCTTACAATTTATAGTAATTAATATTCACTTTCTCATTTTAATATCTAAATATATTATCTGCTTTCTCATTATGGCTAATTTAGCCCCTATTACAGTCCACTGGTGTAATGGCTGGTAGCAAGAGTTTCATATTCGTTTTTGATATACATTACAAGATCCATTCGGAGAGCCACAAGTGTGTTTACGAGCGTTTTTGTAAGGACTTACTGTAATTGGCCTTTACTGTGTGTATGTTGTAGGAGGCAATATATTGTGATTTAATGTAATTTAAGCTATAATGAGGGGGAAAATGGGTATTGTTAAGATTGCAATTGCTCTCTAATTCTCCCTGCAGTTGGGCAACATCCTTTTCGTTAACTGTAGTTCATATAAATGGCTTCAGTTCACTATTTTCTTAGCTGTGTTCTGACTGTAAAGCTCAGTATCCGTGGGGTGGAATGTCATTCTGGATTTCTTTATCTATGCCAATTATTTGCCCCAGCCGTATGTAGCCTGTAGTTTCTGTGTGCGTACCTGTGTCTGCACACCGGAAGTGATTACACTGCATCACTTTGAGACCTGTCCTCACCTGTGAATGAACGGAAGCACTGTTGTTGACTTCAGCGGAAGAAGGATCTAGCCCTAAATGAAAAGGCTTTTCCCTGTTTGGAGACTTTTGTAGGATTACATTACCATTCAGTCCAGCTGAGCTCTGGCGTATGCAGGTCACTTCAGGATATTTTCATGCTTGGGACCAGATGGAAAATGTCTTTTGCAATCAGCAAAAAGCTTACATTGTTGACATTTCAAATTTTTTTCTACAACTGTAACTAATTTGCTTTCTACAAAATTTAACAGTGTCCAAAAATGATTACAAATACTTTGCAATGAGATTATTTTCATGGTTCGGAGAGTATGCAGTGTCACAGAAATTCTCTTTATTCTGGTATGCTCAGATTGAGCTTGAACTGAGTCCGTGGCTTGGATAGCTTCACTGATATGTTATTTGACTTCCATGTGGAGTAACTTTATGGTTGCTCAGTCCACTAATGAACCTATCCGAAAACCCTAATTGTATCCTCATAATTGGATTTCTCTCACAAACTCTTCCCTTCTTCACAACAATTATTGTTTGGTTATGTGACAAGAGGCTCCCATCCACGCAGGCAAAGGAGCACGGAGGAGCAAAGGCAGGTGGGGGAAATAACGTTGGCGTATGGATGAGCACCCTGATCCGTCTCCTCCTGAGATTGTCCCAGGAGGGTGGTCAGCCCCAGGGTCTGGGGGCAATGCCCATCACGGTGATTCAAAGGAGAGGCTCTCCAGAACACCTTTTGGGCTGAGGAGGGTGCTGCCTGAAAGGGGTATGGGACTCCTCAGGGGATGCAAGGGAAAAACATGGGGGTGTGATGATGAGGCACAGGTGTCCGGTGTCAGCAACTGGAGGAAGTGAGGGTCTGTATGCCAGTGTCACTGGTAACGACTATCAAGCTGAGTTAGTTGGTAAGTGGAGCAAGCGGGATGGAAGCTCGGGGGGTGTGTGTGTATCTGGGAGTGAGATACCTGCAGGAGCTGGCTACGAGAGAGACCGTGGAGTCTGGGGACTGCTTGAGACCTCTTTGTGTGGCCTTATCTCTGGGTGTGAGGGACTGGAGACGAGAGGGTGCGATGGCTGGTGAGGCAGTAGGCTGAGTATAAGGCCAGTTACTGGAGGGACCCACAGCCTGGATCTGTGTGTCGCTGTGTGTGAGACGGTGCCTACTTGGGTGGGGCTGTGGTCCTTGGGGCCAGGTGCCAGAAACTGGGGATCCAGGAGCAGCTACTGGATGGACCAGGTTGTTTAAGCCCAGTGACTGCAGGGATGGAAACAGATGTATTTCCTACTCGGAGACCTTCACCCTGAACTGCCAGAGAGGGGAAGAGGCTGAGGCCACTGCTGCTCTTTGTGTTTGATCTGTGTGTTTGTGTGTATATGCATGTGTTATAAATGTGGGGTTTTTTCTGTCCTTATTGGGAATACATGCTCAGCCTTGCTACTGGGTGGACCCAGGAAGAGTGGCAGCCTTGCCTCTATGGGGACACCGGATTCAGCATCTCCTTACCGCAATTTATCTCTTGTACCTGAGATTCCAAAGGCTGCTGTAGAAACTCCACAGCATCACTGTGGATAGAATGTGAATCTCCATGAGATATCTGGGAAGACAAGCCTGTTTGGTGTATAGATCACTCACCCGGGCATCAAGTCTGAACTGCATACCCAGACTGCCAGGTGACCTGCTGTACAACATGGTGAGCCTCCATATGCATTTATGCCGGAGGCTGAGGGGAGACTTCATCGCCCTCTACAACTACCTGAAAGGAGGGTGTAGAGAGGAGGGTGTTGGCCTCTTCTCCCAGGTGAATAATGACAGGACCAGAGGAAATGGCCTGAAGTTGCAGCAGGGGAGGTTTAGATTGGATATTAGGAAGAATTATTTTACTGAAAGAGTGGTCAGGCACTGGAACAGCCTGCCCAGGGAGGTGGCTGAGTCACCATCCCTAGAGGTATTTAAGAGGCGTCTGGATTTGGCACTTCGGGGCATGCTCTAGGGGCAGAGAGTCTAGGGTGTGGTTTGTTTCGTGGTTTTTTTGGTTTCTTTTTTTTTTGTGTGTGTGTATGGTTGGACTCGATCTCAAAGGTCCCTTCCAACCATGAAGATTCTGTGATTCTGTGATTTCCTCTATACCTTCTTTCCATCATTTTCCCTCCTGTGACTCAGGGGAGAGGGATAAATCCTTCTCAAGCTCTGTGTTTTCCTGAATGGAAAAAGGATTGATGCTCTAACCTGCAGCGCTGAAGTTACAGGAGCTCCAGGTCTGCTTTTATGCAAAAAAAAAAAAAAAAAAAAAAAAAAAAAAAATCGCTTGCAAAACCAGGGAAAATAACTGGTTGCTTTGCTAGACATCTCACCAGATACTTGAATAGACATTAGACAGAGACTTGTGCCCAGGTAATAGAACTAATGCATCAGAGTGGTTTGGTGTTTTTTTTTTTTTTAAAAAGGGAGAGGGTAGAGGGAATTACAAGCCTATACGCTGTTTTGAGATCCGCATGTGGAAATCTTCTTAAACTGGCAGCTCCTAAATCTTGGAAATCACCCGGAGATTCTTGTGAAGAGAGATCATTCAGAAATTCTCTTCCAGAAACAGGGGAAAACAGTTGTTTTGACTCTGCTTTCTTGTTTGTTTTTTTTTTTTTAACTGAGGTAGAAAAGTCCCACTGGCTGCAATGTTCTACAACACGTGCCTAAGTCGACTGCCTCATTTCCAGGGTGAAAGGAACTTCTTGTCTCAGCCTGACACGGGAGACCTCACAGGGAACTTCCCTTCAAGCATCAGAAAGTGCCACAACCCTTTATTCTCCTCTCCGGGCACCCTGTTGGCCATGGCCTTTGCTCAAGCTTTCAAACAACCAGTGCCAGTTCTGGAGGTTTTCCGATGAAATTTTTCACACTGCTGCCTGCTTTCTCTGTAAACTTAGCTGAATACTAACACTACCTGCTTCGGAGCACTTTTTCTGTGTCTGGGAATTTAGTATCAGGTGGACATTGTAGCCTGAGGTACCGAGTCAGTCATCAGTGATTGCATCCTTAATCCTTACCACATTTAGCTATGCGGACCTTGTGATTTTTTTTTTTTTTTAATAGTAATAAAGAATAAATCCATGCTTCAAAATAGGTAACATAAGTTTAAAATAGCTTCTCATTTCAAATTCAAGTAATTTTTAAAGCAGTTTCTTTCCACGGACAGCTTTCAGCACAATCTGGTAGATGTATACTAGAAAACTCTTTATTTTTGTTGCATTAAATATAAGCAGATTGAATCTCTTCTGTTTAGCCAAATTGGTTGTCTTCAGTTTCTAATAAATAAGTAGTGCTGAGGTCTCAAATATCACCCACAGTTTGAGATCATTATTTAATCAAAACCTGGATGTAAAGACAGGCACTTTCTTAGGGATTTCTCTTCTTGAAAGAGTAGAGACAAATTTCAAGCAAATGCTCTCATTTGAGAGATCAGGACCTTCGCTCACATGTAAGAGATTCTCCTGTTTTGTAATCGCTGTATGTATGGTTGAGATTTTTGCAGGCATGTCATGCTTTCAACTGTCAATGGTACAGAAGAAATGGGTGTAGGATCTCCTTGCATTCTGCTTTCCAGAAGACAAATGAATTTGACAGGACAAAGCCATCGTCAGACTCAATGTACGTGTCCGTCCAGAATTCATCTAAACTCTAACACTAACTAAACTCTAAACATCTAAACTAGTAGGGGAACAGTATTTCTTGATACTGAAACGCACCCCACCACCACCTCTATAGTTTTATTTTAAAAAGCCGGCTTTTAAAAATGTAGTACATTGAAGAGTTTCAAGGAGAAGCTTGCAGTTAATACTCTACCTCTACGGAGGAAGGATCCATAATTTTGTCTTGCAGCACTAAGTAAGGCTCAGCAGCAAGGGGCTGGGATGGACATTCCTCAGAAGTTTTGCCACACACGTGAGAGGTCTCCCTAGAACATAATTTTTTGGCTTACCTGTTAAGAATGAAAACAAAACATGGTGCTTCTGGACAATGCGCAGTAGAAAAAAAAACATACAATCTTCTCTTTAACCACCCCAAACTGTACAATCTTCTCTTTAACCTCCCTTCTTTCTTTTTCCCAGAGACTTCACAGTAGGAAAAAACCTTAGTTTCATTTCACATAACTTCCCCCCCGCACCCCCCCCCCCCCCACCTTACTGATTCACTGGAAACTTGATTTTCAACTCATCACAAAACAATATTTTACTTTGCTTGCAGAAACTGTCAAAATAAAGAACCGATTTCAGCCCCCTGATACCTCCCCTTCCCAGTCAGGTCTGTTTCCAGAATAGCCTAAATGGTGTCCGCAGCTGAGGCTTTGCACTTTAAGCTCTTCATCCCTATATAACAACCAATTCTTGATAGTTACCTAAGCTAAAACTGAAGGAAGTAAAACGCAATTTCTCAACCTAGGAGAAAATGTAATTTCGTCATGATTTAAAAATAAATGGGAAATGGGGCATAAAATTACTGCAGTACATAACTAAATACAGGGGTTTAAGCACTTTTTTTTTTATTATTGCTCAAGTTTCCAAGAGCTTATATGTCAGCCTTTCAATGTCAGATGCCTAGGATGTGAGGTATTTCGTGTTACGAAAAGAAATGTAGTGTTCAGAAAGCTCATTTTAGGCAGCCGGTGGGGGGAAAAGGCAACCCCTTCCTGCTGCGGTTGTAGCAGTGGGAGAACACAAAAGCCCCCTCTGTTGTGCTGACCACCTGGGCTGTGGCTGACAACAGGCAGCCCGAGAGGGATGACTCTTCTCTGGAAGATGGGCAGGAGGTGGTGGGGAACACACAGCTGCTCTTTGGGAAAGCGGGATGGCTGCTGTAGCCAAGTCGTTCCAGGAGCAGCGTATTCACAGCTTAATAAAGGACTTCTGTTCCTCCTGGAGAGGTGGTGTCAGGGCCTCCTTTGGTGACCGCTGGGTTGCAATTTGTTTCTTGGCTTGGTCTTGTAAAGTTGGGGTGCTCCTCTTCAACAACGGGCAGATGACATTGGCATAGCGTTTCTGTGATTTGTCACGTGTAATTCTACTTGTTAAAAGGGGCTAAATAGATCTACTTAACTGGTATTTGTCTTGTAATTTATATGGCTTTGTAACATCACCTTTTAAGTCTGATGGCTTTTGAATTTTATTTACATTTACAAGAAAGGCTGTCTTGTTTTGAAAGAAATATTTGAGTTATAGGTATTCAGCAGTGTATTTTCCTATTTATCTTCTAAGATAAAAGGAACTGAGGAAACTGGAAGATTAATTGTAATGTTGGTGAGATGTCTGCCCTGAATTGCTGAGTTACGTGCTTGCAGTAACACTGTATTTTGTGTTGATCCTTGGTATGTACTTCAGATCGTATTCCTGAGAAGTCTTTTGGTGAGGAAAACTTCTTTGGCAGTGACTGGGGTTTTAGTTACGTGAATGAAAATACAATTTTAATCATTTACATTCATTTTCTTTAAAGTGTGTTTATGCCTAAGGCTTTTAATTCGGACAACCCTCACGCATGACTCAACGCCACCCTGACAATAGAGTGTACCCTACAGAGGCGGTGGTATTAATGCTGCCTCTTTGTTGTGTGGGTTTTAATCTGTTCAGAGGAGAACGCCTTAAGTTACAAGTTATGGGTGGATTCGGAGTCCTTAATCAAGGAAAAACCTTTTTAGCTGTCCTCAGAAATTTAATTTAGAAGACCAAAGGAATAACAGAGACTTAATTTGCAGCGAGCATTATATGATGCCTCCCTAGATAAGCTGTGAAATATTTATACAGCAGAATGCTATTTTCTGTGGCAATAAGTTTTCCCTACATACGTGCATGTGCACACTCATACACTAACTTTTCGGCAGCGATCCCCAAGCCAGCACTAACCCGAGCTGACGCTTCCACGGGAGGCAGCACAGTGCCAAGAAGATATTAGCCTGATTTCTCAAAGCTGTATCGAGCCTGAATGAACAATTCCAGACTTTAAACAGGAGTAAGCAGCTGAGGTGTTGTGCAGCTCTGTGTTACCGTGCCGTGACTCTGGTTTGAGGGACAGGGCATCGGTCTCTGCAGGGCACGCCGTTGTGTGTTACAGGCTGGAGCCGGTATGTCCACCTCCTCCGATTATCTTCTGCAAATTTTTGTCAGAGATGAAAAGCAATCAAAAGAACAGACATGGATGTAATAAAAAAAGTTTCAGGTTAAGCTGAAAAATGAGAACTTTTTAAACAAGGGGGGAAAATTGAAATGCACAAGTACCTTTTTTGGTTGTTGGTTTATTTTTTGTTGTTTGGGTTTTGTGTTTTTTTTTTTTTAATTTGAGAATTATCTTTGGTTTAACGTTGGGTGTATTTGTTTGTGGGTTTCTTTGTATTCATTTATTCCCCCACCTCTCCAAAAATATGTTTCCCTTCTGGAAGTTTTCATTCAGTTCCAGTCCTATAAAAAAGTAGAAAAACATCAACACCTTCAGCATCATAATCTGTTGCTTGAGGCAGGTGAAAAAGTAGAGCCAAGTTCTTACTGCGCTCTCTGTCTGCAGTGTATTAACAAAAAAATTGTAGGACAGAGCCACTTGAAGTTCCTTACACCTTTGAATCTCAGTTAAAATGCCGCAGATCTGCTGTAATTCTATGAAATTAGATTATTGCTTTTTTTCCCTCAGAGAAGAATGTTGTTATAAAGGACAGAAAGTGTATATTTTGTAAATTGACATAGAGAGTATAAGCAAAATAACACTTTCAATGTTACTGCTTAGATTTTTTTTTTTTCCCTCTTTTGTTTGGAAATGAGAATTTAATTCGCAAATGTCTACCTATAACTGTAGGATTTGTAATATTTTCCTTAAATCCTTTTTTGTTTTGACCCAAATATGTGTCATGGAATGAAAGGTTAGTTAATGCGCAGCCCTGTTCAGACACTCTTGCAGTACCCTTTATAGCTTGCATTTATGTGAGCTCTCATACTGTGCTATGCAATAATATCTAAATTGCCAAGTTTAAAAACGAGATTTTGCAATAGATTGTTTTTCCCTGTGGAAAACATTTGGGACTGGAAATTCGAACATAACTAATTAAAAAGCTTAATTTTCATCCTGTTTCCCCTTTTTAATCTAGGTAAAGGTGGTGGGTTTTGTTTGGTTTTTTTTTTGTCCTGATGCAATAGCATAAGAAAGTGGGTATATGTTTCGGGTTGGTAAAACTCTCTCCATAATGGATTACTGGGAGAGGTTTCAATTATGTGTTTTTCACCAACTCATTCTGGGTTCAATCATTCCAGCTGGTTTATGATTGCTAGATGAGCTGGACGGAGCTTGAGTCATTGTAGCTGTCAGATAAGCCGTTTGGGGAAAAAGGGCTTGAAGGGTGGAAGCAGAAACACTATCATCACCCTGCAGCCTGCCTCCACGTTGTGGCGTTGCCTTCAAACCATGTTGGATCCCTTCCAGAAGCAAAACAGTACAACAGCTGGTCCCAATTACCCTAACTACAGTGTGTCTACATGCACAAATGGCCAGCTTTTCTAATTTGGCTCTGTGGTTTAATGAATTAGTTATTTAATAATTTGACAGGAATGCTGGTGTTGTGTTTAGCCACTTGCTTCTGTTTAATCTTATCTTTGGAGCTGTGTTCGTACAGTCCTGCCATGATCATTGGCTGCTATTGTAATTTATGTAGATGAGAAAGCGAAATACATTGGCAATACACAGCATATAGATTTTTTACTTTAAAAGGCCTGAAAGTTGGAAATCTATCACTTGATAACAGTTCTTTTCTTTACTAGCATGAGTCATCACTCAATACAGCTAGGAATACAGAGATTCGGACCATTTTTTTTTTCCCAACTCTCGGAAATTAGAATAAAAAATTAACACATGAAAGACATACCCACATTGTACTTACCCTTACCCATTCGTTTACTTTGAGGGATGTATTTTCAGAGGCCTCTAGATGTGACGCAGACAAATCTACCTGTATGAGCTTAAATAGCAGCTTTTTCATGCAACCAGTGGAGAAAGATGCACAGCTGTCACGCTGGGATAAAAAAGCACTAACGTTGGCACAAATGAGAAAGGGTGCACATGCCATGAGTACACAACATAAACCTGCAAAGAAATGGTCCCAAATATCTTGCAAATTAGAATATTCACCTCTTTCCTGTTAACACTTGACTCCTAATAAATCACCAAGAGGTTATAGTTACCAGGCAACCAAAACCTGTTAATTTATTTTGCAAGATCATGAATTCCCGCTGACTTGTAAGGATGAATAGGAATTGAATGATGCAACTCAGAGGGAAATTGTTTTGAAATGAGATTTTTTTTTTTTTAAATGTCACAGTAATATGAAAGGAAAGCCAATTCACATTCCTTCTGCCCTGTAATGTAATGAAAAAGTTGTACTTTGTCTACGGAGGTGCCAGTGGGTCTCTGATGTAATAGCTGCAAATCACAAAAAGCCTTAAGGGAGCCGAAAGCAGGGCGTGGGGGGTGTGTATCCGTATGTACTCAACGTTTTCTGCAGAAGGAAGCCTGGAACTGCGGGTGGGTCCGTGTTCTTCCAGCATCGTAAAGCTGGGAAAGCTGGAGCTGTTGTGTGGCTAAACAGGTTTGATCCCACTTCCTGACCAAGGACTTGGCCTGTAGGATTACTAAAGTTTGCTTGAATCAAAGGCTTTTGCTGATGAAAGACTGGAGTAGTTGGATAATACGACATTTTCATGGTTTCATGACGTGTAGGTCTTGTGTTGAAAGTCACAAAAATCATCGGCGTTGAAACAAGCTTGAATTTAGCCTCTGTCTTAGAGGTATGAGGCAAGATGCTGTGCCATCTGAAAGTCAGATCTGATGCAAATTATGAGCTGGAAGCACAGAAAAGTCAACAGCAAGCTGACTAACAGAGCATATTACTCTCCAAAAATAACTGGGAACAGGTTGCAACAAGGAAGAAAATCATTTCATCGGCAACAAAGAATCTGTTTCTCTAAAGAAAAAGAAAATATTTAAATTCATTCTCTCTAAATATGCCACCATAATAAGAATAAATAACATTTAGCCAGCAGTAAAAATGAGCAAGCATTCTCATAACAGGCCTGGGGCAAAGTTTTTTTTTTTTTCTTTTTTTCCAATCCTAACAAAACACATGCAGTTAATATCAAATTCCTTTCAACTTCCTGTATTGCCCAGCAGAAAACAAACATTGATCAATTACCTGGAAATAACTGTACATTTATTATTTGCAAGTTACTTTGCTTATCAGAGTATTTGGCCCTAACTCATGTCATATCTGAGCTTTTTCAATGATTTAAACCTGCATTTTCAACTAACTTGTGAGTCCTTACAGCAAGCTTGGCAGTGGGCAAGGCTTGTTAAAAGAAATAACAGAAAATGCTAAGAGAAAAATCTCACCGCTTGTATGTCAAAGACACCTTGAGTTTCCATGGCAGCAGGAGTTTGGCAGGGTTAAAAAGGAATTATGGGTTGAAATGCAATCTCTCGAGCTACAGGAATAACTACACACGGTATTCCCATGCTAAGGATCGGCAATGGGCTTCTCTTTAACCTGAGCTCAAGCTTTTCTTGAAGGAGATTATTTTCAAGTGTTGCCCATAAAGATTGCAGCAATTATTGGGTGAACGTAACGTCTATCAGAAAGCGCGTAACACGTCGACAAGCCAGAGTTCGCAACTTTGCATTTCATGACGCAGGAAGCTCATGAGATCTGCTTTTTAGCTTTCTTTGTCAGTTCACCTCACTGGATAAGAATGCAAATTATTTCCTTTCCAGAGTTCCATCGTAACAACCTTATAACCAAAGATTAGTATAGAAAATGTCTGACTTATATCCATATAAATAAGATTTATCGGAGCACTGAAACTAATATTGGAACTGATGCTCTGTTGACCCTCTCTTTCTGTGTAAACATTGACAGAAGTTCAAGACTTATAAAAAGGAGGTAAAAATGGTATTGTGGCAGAATAACTGGCCTTAGGAAAGAGACAGCCTAATGAATTCTGTTTGTGAGAGTCTATATTCCTTTTGGGGTAGAAGAAAAGTCCCTTTAGAAGTGTCGCATCAGAGAAATATTTGTAGAGAAATTAAAAATAATGAACTAGAACAACATGCTGAGCAACTGGAAACGTTTGTTTGGGAACAAACATTTTCTTTCAAGGAAAACACATTTTTAAAACAACTGTTTGCTTTTAGAACGGAACGCAAAATTATTTTGAACATGTGGGTTTTATTGTGGTGGAAAAGTTAGTTTTTATGCAGTTTTAATTGGGCCACTTGCTGCTAACTTCAAAGAGGGTTGTATTGACCACAGTACAACCCAAAATGTGTTCAAAGAATCTAAATATTTATTTGATTAAGACCCAGAAACATTTCTCTCCTGTGGATTTACCATAAGCGTAAAAATTGTCTTAAGTGAAATGCCCTCTTTTCAGTTTTACTAGCTCTTCCTTAAATATGTATTAAATAAAGCTGACTGTATGAAAGAAAACTGATGAAATTGCATATCATATAGCCATGAATACAAGGGGATCTAATAACGATTACCCAGATAAACAGTTTAAATTCAATTGTTATTGCTATAATTCAATCCTACATGGCAAATTTCCTTGGGAAGAATTCAAATTAGCCTGCAAGGATGTTATTGGAAAAAAGTTATGTAAACTTTAAAGACTTGAAAAATTTTTTTCATTATTTCCCATAACTACAAAATTTTTGTAATTACAGGAAATGTTTCAGTGTAGAAAAGTTAATGTTGTTTCTTAAAGTTACAGGGATATACTGCATAAAAGTGGATCATAAAAGGTCATAGACTGAAGAGTGAATTATTTCTTTCCTGTTTTATCAGTGGCTTTTAGTATTTCAAAGTAATAATTTGTAAGTTGCTAGCTAAAGATGCTCATGCAATTAAAAGCAAACAAAACATCTTGCAAAAGCCTAATATTGCAATATATATGAAAACACAAGGACAAATTTTATGACAAATTAAGGCTGCAGTATGCACCACAAGATTTAGGGAAATAATTTCTGAGCCATCATCAGTTTCCTTATGTGTGGCTGCCAACCCTTAGCTGGGCAAATGATAGACTTTTAGTTCCCCAATGACTTCAAAAAGTAGAAGGGTTTTTTTAGGTTTTGTGTTTTCTTGTTTTAAAAACCCACTGAAACAATAGGTATTGGCTTACTAAATTAAAGGCTGGTTCTGACTTTGGCCTACTAAAAATTGGTCTTTTAAATGAAGTCGATCCAGTAAAAAATATCCGAATTTTAGAATAATGGAGGTGGGATTCAATTCGCAATAAACACCTACATTTTGGTATCCACGTATGACTGCCCAAACTCCTGCTGTGTCAGTGGTGATAGTGTCAGTACAGTGCAGGGCACAACTCAGCTGTCCATGTGTAGGTGTTTGCTTTAGGATGAGCTTGCCTCCCTTGCTCGTTTAAAGGGGGTTAATCATATTATGATGGCCTAAATTTACGTGATTTGTGCCATGTGAAGTGCCCAAAGGTATTCACAATGACTGTGAAGTACTGGTAGGTGTGACACAAGGCCTTTGAAAGGTCTGTAGCCTTCTGGGTTGTCAGAGGCCAGGCAGGATGCCTTGCAGCAGCTCAGGTAGGACCAGGCACCTGCAGCTGAATCCTGACCTTGGCGTCTACTCTTCCTAACTGCAGCTAAACACTCGGTGCGCACATAGATACCTTCATTTTATTATTCAGCCAAATCCAACCTGGGTGGTTCAATTTCTGTTTCATTTTTCATATTTTGTTTTCAGAGAAACCATCCACCCACTCTATCGAGGTTAAAAAAATAAAACATTAACAAATATTTTTCAGAGGAGTATATGTGGCACAGAAAATAGATGAAAATATCTCCTCACTCCTCTGACATGCCCACAAAATTTGTTCAAATATATAATGAAAGACAAGATAGATTTGGGATATATTTTAGTAATATTTATTTTGATTACTAGCAATAGTTTTGGAGTTCTATTATGCCCTAAATACATAAGCTCATCACCCCAAAAGGACAATATCTCATTATTTCTCATCTGAAATATTGTTGGAACGTGCTGGCTTTGACTAAATTACTTTTGATCTCTTATAATTTTTCATATCATGTTAACATTTTCAGAATAGAATGTTTCAGTCTTCTTAAATTTGAAATCTTTTCCTCCTTCTAAACCTTCTTTATGCTTATGTTATAAACAAATCTAACAACTGAAACAAAACATGCAGATGATCCGAAATTAACTCATAATAGCACATTTCAACTGATCTCAAATGAAGCAGATGAAAAATTTTGATTTTGTTTTTCTTTTTAGACTCAAATCTGAAGTAAAAGCACTTAAGGTTTCTATTCAAATCAGAAAAGCTACTTCCTTCAGAGACTAGAAAAAATGGATTTGCCCTATGTGTACTTCCCTTGTTTGTAAAATATAACGATGCAACTCCAAAACATACCACAGATTCTGATAAGAACATTAATTATATTTTATTCTATTCTGTCACTAGCTTCAGATACCCATGAAACCCATGGTTTGCAGTAGTATCTTGGCATTGTTGACAGTGTTGGTGCTTTGGAAGATTTAAAATTTCTATTACCTTGTTCTTATTTCTTTTAAAAATTCTTTGTATTTGTTCTGGATCTTTCCTGGTGTCCTTTGTCTGTTAATCGGACAGACCTTCCCTTAATTCACAGAAGTAAACAAATACTCTGGAACATAAAGGCTTAGCAAAACAGTTAATATGCACTGAGGGTAGCTCCTTTAAGATGCAACACCTTATTACATTAACTTGTACCTTTCCTTCTGGTGTTACAGGTACTAAATGATGACTCGAGTATCAGGAGATTGACTGAACTGGCCTAAGTTACTCAGGGAAACAGATTTTCTGCTAGGACTGTGGTATTGGATAAGAAGCTTTAGCCACCTGCAAGTTTTAAATTGTATTATGCAGGAAGGTTTTTTTTGACAGGAACAGGCTCTACCACTGAAAAAAATGTTAGTGTAAAACAATACAGAAGGAGCAGTAACTCCTGACATTGCTGTCCTAAATGTGTGGGTTTGTAGCCAGAGGTTTCTGGTAATGTTTTAGATGTCTCAGGGTATCCCACCTGGCTGCCAGATGTTGTTCCAGGAGATAATAGGTCTCCTGATTCTCTATCATGTTTTCTGCTATACTAAGGTCTAAAATAGGCTAGAGCATCTCAAGCAGCACTAAACACCTATGTTTAAGGAGGTAATTGTTCCTATGTATATTAATACCCTGCTTTTTGCATGTAGACACCTAGTTACATATCAAAATCTATAGCCATAGTGTTTCTAACCCCCCCCAAAACACATAAGTGACTCTGTCCTCTTGTGATCTTAGCTAGAGAAGATGGACCCCAAAATTGCAAAGGCAAACTTTGACAAAACAGTCAAACTTCCACGTCAAACCCTCCTACAATAATCAGACTGTCTTTTCTATTCGTGGGTTTACACACCTCGGAGAATCATTTCTCACAGTTACGTCTTCTGCCAAAAAGCCATTTTATTTCAAACCAAGAAGACTGGTAAGATCTAGAGACAAAGTAATCCCAAATTTGAACTTGCATCACCTGAATGGTGTCTTCCTAATAAATTTTCATATCAATCTCATTTGGGAATAATGAAAAGTAACAACTAGAACGTGGCACTTTGTCCAAATTGCCAAAGCTCAGAAATGCTGGTATTTGAAGTTCTGATTTGCACTTGTCTCTGCATTAGCTGTGAGTTACCACTCACTTTTGGAAGGAAGCATTTCCCAAAGCTCATATGGTAAGGGTCTCCATAGCTGGTTAAATATGGATATAATAAATGAAGTCTAAAAAATGTCTAGTAATGACATGACATTAACCATGCCTGTATTCCAACGCCTCCTTCCTCTTCTCTAATTTGCTTTTTCACCAGGACTGGTCCCACATCTGCCTTTTGCTACTGAGGTCCTTCCCTTGCACCTTCTCTGAGCTTTAAACCTCGATAACTCTGTATAAGACATGCTAAAATGAAATGGTTTGTTACACCCCGAGGAGGTCTAATGTCTACTGGAAAAGATGACAGCAGTCCACAGGACTGGCTGGCAAGGTCTTAAAGGCTTACCAGATATCCTTTACATTTTATCATATGGTATATCACATTCATTTTCAAATTTGTTACAACAAACTTGCCACCCGTTCCACTAGCTACTGCCCAGCTAACAGGAAAGAACTTGCCTCCCCATGTTATATTCCGATAAAATTCTATTGTTCTCTGAGAAGAGAAAGTAAATTAAGTCCTGTCACTGTGATAGCAGCATCTTGGCTTGTAAGGAGATGATTAGTGCACCACATTCGAAAATGTCATGGGTTTATTTCTGGGTGATTAGTGATACCTGTGTCAGCACTAACACTGCTGTGGCAGACAGCCTCATATCTCAGGAAAATTGGGCAAACAAGACTGCACAGCACTTTTCTCTATAAATTCCACTACATGGGCAAGTAAGAACATTGCCTGCTTTTCTTCAAAATGTGTGTATTTGTCCCAAAGCATAGCTTTGGCAGAGCAGCTAAATACTAAAAGGTAATTTCTTATCTTTATAAACTCCCTTATCCTCAAGGTACTGTGGCAAATTGCTAGGAATGTGCATCTTTGTCTACATATCTGTACGTATATATAACGTCTGTGCTGCAAGTCTAACAATGTTCAAGACTTATCAGGCTGCTTGGTTTTGTTTGTTTTTACAGGTCATCAGGATAAAAATTTAAATGTGTTGTTTCTAATACTGTTTCCTCTGCTGCGTTGTCTGGAACTTATTGGGTTTATGCTTCTGAGGTAATTCCTGAGAAAATAGGTAGAGATCTGACACTGCAGAAACTTCCTGTGCTTTATTTCTAGCTAAATACATGTTACTTGTGAATAATTGGGCTAGTATGGCAGAGACCCCTTTGTAACTCTGTTTTGAGAAAAGGAGAACTATGAAGAAGGTTCTCAGGGTTTCAATGGCATTTTAAGATACTTTTTCAGTAGGGTGGTGTGTGGGGTGCGGTATTTTTTCAACGAAGATGTCTGGGAAGCATGTTAATTTGCAATAATGGCTCAGAGAAACATTGTCTGATTTCACCTTCAGGAGTTAAGTAGTCAAAATTGACTGCAAGACTCGCTGAAAATAGAAATTTGGAAATTAGAAAATTGGTCATTCAATATGTGGCCCCCAAAATAACTTTATTAGTTTCCTGTGCTCTTCTACCCCCTGAAACTTCTCTCTATTCCTCTAACTCTATGGTTAAGTGTAGAGTGACTGATGTCCTTCTGAGAATCCTTTATGGCAGTATTATTCCAAGGTAGGCTATCTGGAGATTCATTAGCCGTATCAATCTGGAGCAACAAATTTCTCCTGGGTTGACTGAACATCACTCAGCCAAGGAGCTGCACTGAAGGTACCAAACGCAGACTCTCTGAGCCCTTCTGCATTCCAGAGATCCTGCAGCAACTCAGGAGGTGCATTATATCTCAAGGGCAGGAGCTGGGATGCCATCACACCACCTGAATCTGGCTACACGTGCTGTGTGTCCCAGGTTGATACCTGAGCTAGGTTTAGAGGGACAGTCCTCAAAAACTATTGGCGTTTGTTCTTTTCAGCAGTCCTTGGTTGTAGTCTGATGGATCTGATGGATGAGATTTGCACATCCATTAACGGAATCCTTCAGCTGCCCCTTTTATCTAGGGACAGTCCACCTTCCTCCTTAAACTAAAAGCGCTCACTTTGCCCTGCATTTACACCTGCATGAAGTATTTTAACAACTAACAATTTCTATTCAAAATAGACACTGTTAAAGATTCTAATATATTTCTAGAGTTCTCAGTAAGTTACCTTTCTTTGGTTGGTATAGAACAAGTTTTGAAAATTTTTCAGACTTATAAACTAGTCCCTACTGAATACAGTCTATTTTGGTATAAAAAAAATAAAATAAATCATACACATTTCAAAATTAATTTGGTGTTAACTTGCTTCTGCATCTTTCTACCACTCATCGATTTTTCTGAACACTTGAATTTCCAGAGACTGTTGCAGGCACTCATTTGCTCAGAGATGGTGAATTTTAGGCTCATCAGCTAAAATGTTCCCACTGCAGTGTAACATGAAATACAATATTGTTTCCAACAGCTCTTCATCAGACCCATGAGCAGGAAAAAAAAAAAAAATTGATCTGGGCAAGGATCTGAAAATACTCATTATAGCTGGGACAATGCGTCCATAGGCAGTTGCTTTGTGTGAATGTGATCAGAGAAAATTAAATTCTGCACATAATATAGCTTAATAATTTGTGCCTATGAATTTTTACCTAACAGCAAGTTCCTCATAGCTCAGAACCAAGATGTTTCATGTTCATTAAGATGTATTACTGCTCTAGAGCTGCTGCCTGACAACACGCATTCAGAGCCCAAATTACTTCCTCCTATTCTAATTCTTCCTCTTTTAATCAAAGGAAAACAAAACTCCACATAACCTATATGAACAGTCATATTTAACAAAGCAAGCTGAAATATTTAACATTTGAATGTCAGATGCTCACAACAAATGCTTGCTTGCAGTCCAAAAATATTTAAAAAAAAAAAAAAATTGCCTACAGCCAAATTCAAGTAACTTGAAAAATGTTGCAAAACATTCCAGTAACAATGAGGCTTTTCATTTTAATCTTATGCATAACCACATGTGTATTGAGAAAGACTGAATCCACCTAAATATAAGAAAAAAAAAAAAATGCAGCATTAGAGGGTTTGAGATGGAACTACAGACCCCACCTAAATTTTTCTTTCAATTCTATATGCATACCATTTCAAGTCTATCCATATGATTTATAGTACATACCCTGGTTTTAATTTATCTAAACAGAAGGTCTGTTTCATAAACATCAAAGATAATGAAAATACCCTTTTAATTAATCGGTTAGAATCTACATGTTTATTCCATACTTACTTCCTTTATTTGTCAACCTCACACATGAGAAATGACCCCTCCTGTGCTCTCCCTGCTTAATGTCAAAGCTGTAGGGAAAAATGTTTATAACATTAGCTGCATTCTTTCACTGAGGGCTGGCAATTAACACTGTGTCTGGAATCGGAAAACTTCAAAATGTCTTTCATTACTACCTGTCTGGGTGGCAGGAAGGAAATGAAAAGAAGTTTTCTATTTCTGTCACATCTAGTTGCAGGATTTACTAGAATGGACCTTGTTCCAGTTATAGGGAGGAAGATTATACCAAAGCTGCTGATCTGTTTTCAGAAGAATTGTTACAATCCTTGAGAGAAATAGCTGGGAGTAATAGAATTTTAGCAGAAATGAATCTGTTACTAGCTAAGAAAAAGAATTGCTACAGCCAGATAGACCTGAGGTGCCATACTTGCAATTTCAAGTGTGGTAGATGAAATTATGACTAAGAGGAGGGAAAGTATATTGAAAGAAAGTTCTTTTAATCCAAAACTTAAACCCCCTGCAATTTGCCCCCTCTTACTCCTTTGCCAGCGGTTCCCATCAAGCGGCTATTAGACCAGGCAATGAATCTCTCTTTTAAGTCACTTCATGATCAAGCCTTACTCTAGCTTAGCTAATCCATGCACTGAGGAAGAAGTTACATATTTCATGCTTCCCTGCTGCAGCTTGGCAGAAAACCTTTTACCCTCTGGGACCAAACCTGAAGACTTGAGCCATTGCGAAGAATTAAAAAAAAAACAAAAACAAAACAAAAAACAAACAATCAAAAAAAAAACCAAAAAAAAACCCCCAAAAAAAACAACAAAAAAAAACCCCAACAACAAAACAACAGGCCCTACTTGTGTGTCACTTGTGTGAGCCGCTTGTGTTCATCTCTACCCAGATTACCAGGCAAATGTTGAATCTGCTTTCTCTGGACCTTAATGTCTTCTGTCTGTCTGTGATCAAAGGAGACAAACACAGGTGTTATCCAAAGGAACGTTATTCTATCTTGCAAAGACTGGCATGATTTTTTCTCTTTTGATCAGCACCGGAAATAAGTAATTTCCATCAGAAAAATAAAGTGCCTTTTGGTTTTACACTAGTAGCCTTGGCATTTTGGTGTTAAAACAATACCTCTAATCCAAAAGAGATGTTGCTGTTGCGGTGACAGGATGTATTAGCATGCCTATGGCAGGTCAAGAGATCATCTACCTCTGCATCAAAATATTTCCAGTGTTAACTGGTGCTTATAGGAAAAAAAAAAAAAGTATTTTTTCTGCATATAATCTCTAAAACCTCATTTTTTTTTTCTGTGTTCCCAAATAATGGTCCTTAATTATGCTGCCTGGTAAAAGGAAAGGGAAGTACAAGTTATCCTCTGTGCTCTTGAAAAATGGGCATAGACATTTCCCAAAATGCGCTAGTTTATTGGCTTTAAATAGAACAAAGCAGGCGATGAAGAAAGGTATGGGCTAAATCCCAAACCACGGGTGAGTTCACTGTGATGAGTATAGAAATTTCTAGTCAGCAGCCAGTGAGTCACCACGACTGATGTGCCCACAAAGACGTAAAAGCGTAAAGCTAAGAGTACTGCCTCAGGTCCCTGTGCCAAAATGGATGTGCTGCCACAGTCTGTGCACACCAGACATAGTATCGACCAAGTTACATCCGCAAACATGGCAGGTCCTTTGCTTTTGATACAGCTGAAGGGTAACCGCCACGGGCTACGGGCTGAGGACAGTCTTGGGACTGCATGGTGCCAAGCACCACCTCAGGACAAAATCCAGGTGAGCAAAGGCTATCACATTAGGCAGAAAGAAGCACTGATGGGAAGAATCGCATAATCAGGCCATGGTTTTGTTATGGCTGGAGATGTGCCTATGCTCACATATTCCAGAGTGCTCATCTATTTTCATTTGTATGCGCTCCCTCCAATAATATCAGAACAGAAATAGTATGAGTTAACTGCACAGTCTTGGTATCGTTGCTCAGAAGGGTCTACTTGTCTTCTGCCTTTCCTGTGATGTACCTAATGATGCACCTAATATGTCACTGAACTGGTATAACTGAGAACAAGTAGCTTCGCATCCCAGGAAAATTACTAGTCTTTACCTGACTGAGGTCCAGATATAGGAACGCGGAAATGTTGCCAATTTTCAGATAAATACTTAATTTTGGCAGAATTCAAGATGAAATCAGTAATGTATGGCTGATGTCCACAAGAGCACTGATGATTCTAGAGCCGAAAGCCACTTGGATGTTTAAAATTGCAGGGTTTATTGGCGCTTCCAGTCAAAATATTAAACAAACAGCTTGGTATCCAGGATTCTGGGTTTTTTGGTGTTTCTTTTTTGCTTTATCTCATGTTTGCAATTGTGCTTAGATTCACCATAACTTGATCTTTAAAAAAAATTTTGAAAGGAAGCTATGCAAGACTGATAAACTTATATGCAATACAAACGTTAAAGGGGAAAAAAGAAAAAAAAAAGAAAAAGATAGATTTCTGGATCCCCAAGCAGCCCCAACCACTGTGTTGCTGATAAAATATCCACACCCTGTTGAGTGGACATCAGCTACGTAAACAGATGTTCTTGAAGAGAAAAGGAAGTGTTGAATAGTTGGCTTATTTTGTTACAGCTCTGCTCAGACTGACAGTTAAGGGTTTAAAGCGTGGTTGCCATGACCAGCAAATTCAGTCAGGCTTCAAGTGCAGCTAAATCCAATAGAAACTCTCAACTTTACACTTTTGCCCTAGAGACGGCTACAGGTCGATAGTTATTTTCTGAGTTATTTAGGACTAATCAGAAATGCATGTGCAGATGTTGAAAGATTGAATTTATGCCTCTGGAATCAATTCAAGTGCTTTTTAAAATATATTCTTATTAATTTTTTTATTATTATTTAAAATGGCACTAGGGCTGTGGCAAATCTTGCTGACTTCTGAATGAAATTTAACTGTTTGTTGCCTTTCAGTGGACTAAGCAGAAGTATCCTGAGGCCCAAGGAATGAAACAGGATATTTATTGTATAGCAAATCAATACTCCTGTACTTTTCTATAACATTGTTGTAATAAAATAAGGTGTTGCCTTATAAATATAACTGACACTACCTTGCTTGCTTGCCAAAGTTAGGATTTATTTCAGTTTGAAAACAGATTTCTTTTTTTCATTTTTAAATGCCTGCTTTTAGGAACCATCATACAGGCAAACCAAGTTACAAACATCCTAGGCCTAAATAATTAAGAAATACAGCAAACTTTATTGTAGGCAGCCCTTAAATGTATTCCAGGAGACAAACACCTTTGGCGTATTGAAATGCTATGTCTCTAAGCTTTGGAGCTCTGGACCTGTACAGAAGAATGTGGTTGTGCTTTTTTGTTGTTTAACTAAGGGAGTCCTAAGTAAGTGGTTGAAATAGTACCGGGCGTATTCATTCTGCCACACAAAGCCAATCGGGGAGTGTATTTCAAAGGCTTAAAGTCTTGGGGAGGGCGAGGGGCAGACAAAGCCCAAGCTGCGTTTCGAACCCGAACGCTGAAAACTTTGTCAGCGTTTTAAAATTAAGTTTCATCTATTCATATGTTAAGACTTTAGGGAGATGAATTGGGACAGCTGAGAAACTGATTACAGCCTCTTGCTGCAATTTTTCTCTTTGCTGTTCACGTAGCCAAGCTGACACGGCCCCTGCTGAAATACTTCTATCTCGTGATACATGTATCAAAACCGAATAGATAGGATGGTTGATCTTGTGCCTTTCTTGTTCTGCCACACGCTTTTGCTTCAAACCACATGTCATTAATAGAGCTAATGGGATTTTGGCATGGAACCAAAGGGGTGGGAGGGGAGAGGGGGAGCGGGGGGGGAGATGGATGGGAGCGAGATGAAGTATGGAGAGAAGCACTGCTGCCTTTCTTCGCGCTAAAGCGATGTCAGGTTTATCAGGCTTCTCTTTAGTCCTTCCTGACAGGACTGGAGGCACTTCTCTATACATGTACGTCTCATGCATTCATGAGCCTCTTTGACACTATTGCATCTTTTGTTAGGAGCTGAAAATGCAGATCATTGCTCTACCCTTCCCTCAGCTGCCATATGGCATTGTGGAAAGGGGCCCACAAAGGAAGGAGAGGGAAATGAAGGAAAAAAAAAAAAAAAAAAAAAAAAGGGCGGGGGGGGTGCGGGAGACGAGAGAAGAAATGAAACTACCAGCAGATGAAATTGATTTATTTTCACCATTAGGGAGTAGGGGGTGGAAGCCTTTTGGAATATAAAACCTTCTCGCAGAGCAGGCAAACAGGCTGCCTGCATGACGGCTCTGGTACATGTTAAAAAATAACGTAGCTTGAAAATAGAAGCACCATTGTTTTGCTTAACTACTGTAACAAATTTATATGAAATGGAATGCATCATCTCAAGTGAAACAACTGTCAAGGATGCAGACTTCTATTTTTCCCCCTTGTCTGCAAGAGGTAAAAACCATGAAACCCCCAATGCTACCTAGGTGCAACAGCTTGGCATCACTGCATGTTTTTCTGAAGTCTCTCAAAATATCTTTGGTCTGGTCTGTATTTTTGCGGAGCTAAACCTTTCCTTAAGTAAGTAGCAATTAGAGCACTTCATATAATTGCTTTCAAAACAAACCAAAAATGTATTTGAGAGAAAGAAGGTTGGCATGTAAATTCTTTGGTTATTTCTCTGTGGGCCCTTGCTTTATGAAACACTAAATAAAATCTTTAAAAGAAATCCAATGCAGCATGTGCTGTGCATTAGCTAAACCAGGTATTCTTACTTACTACACTAGGTTTACATTCCCTGATGATATGAATAAGCACAAATCAATCTGGATTTAAACAATCTCTACTTTTCTAACTGTAGATTGTAAAAGGTTAAAAATGTAAAATATTGCTTACTTTAACCAATTTAATGAATTTGCTTCCCTATTCTCCTCTCTCTTTTAATTCTGTTGTGGATTTCAGTGAAGAGGTGGCTTTAAATATTTCTGGAAGATTTGTCTGTATTTTCTGAGGTTTGCTCTCAAGATTCTGTTCAAGAAGATATACATAACATGATGAACTCTATGGAAGTAAGTTTGACCCTTTGGTTTCATTAAACTCAGGAGTGAGTAAGAGATCCAAAATCTTGCTTAATGAAGAATTAGGTGCACGGATTGTGCAGTTAGTTCACTCGTGTTCAGAACAGTGTTTTGGTTTAACGGTTTTTAAGACTTTTTTGATAGTTTATCTCTTTTCTGAGTTTTGCTCTTCTGGATGTTTGGCGTGTCCTGTTTCTCAGGTGAATATTTTCTTTGTGTGTATGAAAATATTCCTGAGCAAAATAATATACTATTCAATCATTTCCATTTGCAAATGTCTAACCACAGACCTTTCAAGTAAACAAAGTCACTAATACCTGTTACATGCTGGTTTTGGCAGTTGTACGTGTCTGCCCGTGAGCTTCCATGTTGTTCTGTTCCTGCAGAATTTCAACATTAAGGTAATGATTTCCAAGAGAATGGTTTAATTGCTGTCTCTATGTTTCTGTGCTGAAAGTGTTAGTTTTTCTAGTCTTCATTTGGAAAATGGAGTCTTTTCATTCCTCTTTTCCTGAACTTATGAGGTACTCAGCCCTGTCGATGATGGGGCAGTGGGGGTGGGGGGGGATTGGTGGGTGGAAATAGGCAAGCGTCTGCCTTGCAGTTATGTTCTGCAGTTTGTACCAGGTTTCTGATCCCCCTTCAGGCTGAATATCTGTCCAAAGCCCACTGCACTTTTCTTCTAGCTTACACACATAGATTTTCCATGGGTGAAAAGCCACTCAAAACCTGGGCATAGTGAAGAAGGGGGCAGGATATCGTGTATGAGTGAGCCAAATCCTGGGCATGTGGGTCAGTAAGTCCACCTGGAAGCCCCTGTACAGGTGCAAGTTGTCTTTAAGTTTTATACCATGATTAGGTGAAGAATTCTTCCAGGAAGACTTCCACTTTATCTTAGTTTCTAGTGCTTGTTAGTTATCAGAAGAGTGCATCTTATAGATGCCTAAGTAGTGTGATGAGGAAGAGACTATCTTTGTTTCTGGCTAAGGAAATGACCCAAGCCACAGATTCGCTAAGATTTAATTACTTGGGTTGACCCTGATGCAAATACCTTCTTGCTACCATAACGTTTGCACTACAGTAGTGCCTAGAGTGTTGGATGGAGGTTTGATTGCTTTGAAGCTCGGAGCTGTGTTATTTGTAACTCCCAAATACCATCAGCTATGAAGTACTGGTGAAGATCTTCAGTTATGCGTGGATTTTATTGCAAACTTTTAAAATTTCTGACAAGACTGGCTTATTCATCACATTCGTATTTAATGATACTTTTGTCATTGGTAGAACAAGGGACATACTGTGACTAGTAGGGAATAATCCATACCTTGATAATTATGCATGGTAAGTATTCATCAGTTTTTGTTACCAATCTGAAAGCAACTCACATAAAATCAAAGTCCATTTACAAATGAAAGAACAAAATCTATGGCAAATGCTAGTCATAACAATAATTTACTGCTAATAACATTAGCAAGTGTCTGTGAATCATCAATAAACCAAGGCTATAAATAATTTTGTCTATAGTCTTCATCCATTCAAAATTTTATTTGATGTTCCTTATGCCTCAAGGAGCAGGAATGAAAGAGGAGACAGCCTGATCAAGGTCGAAAGTATGCTTGTTATATTCTGTATGGCATGGTCCCAGCCCTTAACAACTGGGTTTGATTCCGTTAAAACTTTCTTTTGTGTCATCTTTCTTCAGAAACAACAAAGCTGCCACCTTCAAGGGTGAAACACACAACAGTAGGAGAAAATTTTGTGAGCATGTTCCTCCAGGCTACAGAAGTTCCTTCTAAAGGAATGACTACAAGTGTGGTTACAGATTTCATTGTTTTCAAAACAGAACATAAAGCTCATGTCTTCAGTTTAATCTTCAGTTTAATATCACAGTAAAAATAACAATGAAAAGGAAAGAGCCTGAAAACAACTCCCATTGTCTGTTTTGGAGAAAAAACAGAACATGCCAAATCCTACCTGGCTCTCTCTGGTACGGAAAGGATCATTTGTAGCATACTTAGGTGCTACCTGTGCGGTTAATCCCGAACACCAATTCTCAAAATGCTTTTCAGCTGCTGCCTAACTCTGAAACCCTCCCACTGGAGGTCCTTTGTTTTCAGACAGTAAAGATCCTTGAGTTCCATTGCTTGCACAACTCAGCACCTCAGGATGAAGTGTAAGATGTTGCTCCTATCTGAAGGCCACACATTGACTAGAATTGAACATTCATTTTTGGGGGGGAAAGTTAAAACTCATACTCCCTACCTGGGAGAAAAATTCTCACAAATTAATTTTTGACTAAGCAAAATGATGAGCAGTCAAAACTTTTTTTCCATTGGGCACATACAATTAATACTTTGGACCAGCAAGAAAATAAACCAGCTTGATCATGACTATCTGGTTAAAGCATTCCAGACAAGAAGAAAGGGGAAAGGATATGGATTTTTGGATACCAGGCTCTCCTGCCTGGATGTTTTTTACATTAATCCTGGAAGAAACGCAGAACCTGCACTGAGGAGGAAGGAGAATATAAGACCTGCTCTCAAAAGAGTTTCCTATTCATGCTCCAGTTAATTATTTCTCTTATGCAAAGTGTGACAGCCTCAACAGGAGGAATGGAGAGTGCTTCCTTGCAGCCGCTATAGCTGTTCCTTGGAGGTGTGGGTTTGAGTTCTGCTATGGTGAAGAGAACATTGTATATGGGGAGGCTCTTGACCCCACTGGAATGCTTTAGCAAATGAATAAAACAAAAGTGGATGTAAGTGTAGGAACGGGCGAAACAGCACCACTACAGTTTCTGGCTATGGTATTTTAAAGAAGATGGCTCCTGTTTTTTGAACAGAAAAGCATAGGCACTAAACTTCAGCAGAAGTGCCTACAGTATTACTTGACGTATGTATAAACACTTTTTGTTCGGTAGAGCCCAACACAAAAAAGCTTAAGGGTGTCATTAGAAAAACTCAGCTTTAGAGCAGTTGTGCTGAATTAACTACTTTTTTTTTTTTTTTCCCTGATTCTGCAAAATCATCAAGGTCAAAATGGAAGCAAAAGCAAAAAATATTGGAGGAAAAGTTTAAACCAGTGTAATCACTTAACTCATGTCAATGCAGTAGCAGTTACTTACTTCTACCTTTGCAGAACTACAGTGGAGCTGTTGAACACTGAATAGTGAGATGCAGGCTCCAACCTCAACCTCAGTAGTGACCAGACGGGCTAATCTGATCCCACTCTACATCTCCCTGCTCTGCTTTTCATATAGATACCGAACTGAGAGTTGTGGCCTCCATGCTGGGCTTCAGATGTCAGGACATCAGATGCCTGATGGTACTGCAATATCTAAACCCTCACTTGGAAGTTATTTTTAAGAGTGGGATGCAAGACAAAGAATATTGAGGCATTACCCTTCTAGTGACATATCAACTCACATAAATTTGCTGTCATCTCGGCCTTTTTAGCTAGCTTAATCTCACTAACTGTGTTGTTGGTTTTATAATTTTACAGAAAGACTAGCACAAAAAAATTGAAGTGATAGGCCTGACAAACATTCAATGCCACTGTCTACAAAAAGAAAGATACCATTCTAACTGCTCCCACATGCCTTTATATTTTGTCAGAATATCCCAGTTTGTTTATGCTCATTTTAGTGAGTTGAAGGACCGACATACAAATTCAAGATGTTCTCTAACAAAACCAGAGCTTTAAGTACAGACAAGCTCTGAATAGGTGCAATGTACAGATTTTTTATATAGAACTATTTAGTCTTATTCAAATCAAGTAAAACTAAAGAGTTTCAGAAAGAGTTCACAAACCAAGATCTAAGAAAAGCAAACTAGTTTCTGCTTATAAATGTTAGACAATATGCATGTAAAGGATTAATTTGAAATCCTAACACATCTGGATGGACTTAGAAAAAATGATTCAGGAATTATTGTGTCTGTTTTATTGTAAATCTTGGTCTAGTGTACACAGAAAGAGGAAAAAGTATGTATGGGGGAGGTAGGGATAAGACTAAACAAGGTTTGGATGAACAGGAATAAGCTTTCAGGCAGATCCTGCAGTAGATAAAAATAGCATGGATGGAAAATATGAATGACCACACCAGCAGTGTATTGGGTAGAGATGACTACTTGTATTTATTTTTTTTATGTTTAATGGCTCTTGTACCACTTTGTAGCTTGATTTGACCAGTGAGCAACTCTCATCATTTTTCCTCACTTCTGCTACGTTGTTTTGGTTTTTTAATCTTAGTATACTAAGTCAACATAGGAAGTACTTTGGAAGTGGAGATCTAGTGGAACTACAGGAGTATTTTTCACTAAGTTTTAGTTTCTTATGTTTACCCACTGCATTGTTTTTACAGGATGTTACCAGGAAATCTATTGCTGTGTACCTGGTGAGGGGAGGAAACAGTCTCAATGTCACTTGAAAAATGGCCCAAGACACTCAAAACCCCCACCGTTTTAACTGAAGGTGTAGGGATTTCATGTTGCAGACTAATGTAAAGTCCCTAAAAATCCCAGAAAATGTAAAATTTAAGAGTGTTATGAAAGGCTAGTTCTGAAGAAGCTTATATATTCAAATGCATATCATAATGCAGTTGAAAGTGTGTATTTTGCACTTTGAATATCTTCTCCTTGGGTTGAATAAGATAAAAATTTCCTGAGCTCTAACTCCAGGCCTGTAAGAGGAAGAGCTCATGAGATGTGTCTGGCGAGGTGGCACGTCCGGCCCGCTGAAAGACAATCCGACAGTATCAGCAAGCAGAAACATGATTTGACACTCACTTCTGATGCAACCGTCACATCAAAAGATTAAGCAGAAACGGACCGACCATTGGAGGCAGGTTTCTGAATTAGCCTCAAGTTTATCCCCCTTTTCTCCTTCGCTGGCAGAGGGATTTGTGGTCATAACTGAAGCCTGCTTTAAAAGTCTTGTCTTTTTTATCTTTTGAGAATTCTGACGTTTAGCGGACCTGGAAAATTTAAATGAATGGAGGATGTAGATAGTTCCCCTAGCAGCTGAACCTCTGGGAGGGTATTAGATTACAAAGCAGTAAGAGAAATGTAAAAAAGTCATTCTCTTGTCTTTTATGACATGTAAACGCCCAACACTAGAGCGTGTTGAAAATAAGAGGAAGACAAGACACAGGGCAATAGAGGGAATCAATGCTTGAAAAAATGTAGACTTTTTTATTAAAATAAATGAAAAAGTCACACAAACAAAACCAATGAACTTTCCACCCTGTAAGACAATAATTAAACCTTAAAATTGGCTACAAGACTGTACCGCTCAAGTTATAACACTTTGCTGCTGACAGCAGTAGGCTTCATGTTTTTTTGTCCTCTCTCCACTGTGCCAGTCACTAGGAAGAGTCACCCAGGCTGAGCCAGTGGGTTGCACAAGGAATCTACAATAAGAATAATGTCCTTTCGCCATTTATTTGTATACCCTAGGTATGAAATTCCTTGCCTTCATGCTAGTAACTAGCTACACAGTATGCGTGAAATTACTGGCATATCTTTTACTTCTGTTCATAGAATGTCTCTCGTTGAGATTATGCCACATATTTACTTGTGTTTGCTGTATTTCCCATGTAATAGCTATTGCTAAAAATATTGTTGGTAATGTTAAGAGATCAGAAGAGTGAATACACAGCTGTCATGCATGTGCTCATATCTTTGAAGTTCAAAAGCCCTTGATAGTAGAGTCTTTAGACAAAAATCATGAAAGTCTATAAAGAGCTGTTAGTGAATATATGACTACGACTCAAATTTAGGAAGTCTGTAGTCTTTAGATCCCTAGAAAAGGCGGTTTGTATCTTAGGGGAGTATCATTCTAGTATTTGATAAGTCTCTGCTACTGGCCACTGCCAGAGATGTGGTACTAAGTCAAATACATGCATGTTCAGATTGAGCTTTGGGTAACCGATATTTTTGATGATTTATTTACAGATGGCTATTTAGTAGTTTAGCCCAGGGAAGTAGTTGAGTCACCATCCCTGGAGGTATTTAAAAGATGGGTAGACATAGTGCTTAGAGATATAGTTCAGATTAGTGATGGTTGTTGTCAGAGTTAGGTTGATGGTTGCACTAGATGATCTGAAAGGTCCCTTCCAACCTTGGCAATTCTATGATTCTATTTTCAGTGGTGCTTTGTTGCCATTTTGGTTTTTTCCTGAGACTTTAATAACTCATAATACTGTTCAATAACTAAAGTGAGCTCTTCTGCCACTGGAAAACATACAGAAAGAGGCAAATGTTTCACGCACAGCAAGGGGTCGTGTTCACCATCTAAAGAGCCTTTCGTTTTAGAGCTCTGGAAATACAAAATATAGCCACCAAGATACTAGAAGTGTCAAAAAATATCTTTAAAAAAAGTTTCTTAACATAGTTTCATAGGCCTACAACAGCAGTAGGCATCTGTGTACTTTTAAGACAGATATCATTTTGTGCATATACCATTATGATAATTACAAATACATAAGGATAATAAAAATAATTAAGGATCTTTTTAGAGGATAATCAAAATTTTAGCTTCATTCTGAACAAAAGGCTTTATCAACTATTTACAGTCACTAAAGAAATAAAATATCTTCCATGTGTTTTAAGATATAAAGCCCTACTAAAAACTACTCAAATTATTTTCCTTTTTTCCTTTCTTTCTTGCATGAATAACCTTTGCTTTTTAATGTTATTCTTCCAAATGTTTTGCCATTCAATATCAGCCACTGAAGATTGTGCACTTCGTCTCAGGTCCCTTACGCTGAAACAAACGCCCTCAGATTTAGCTTTGAACATGCATGTATATGGGATAAATATGCTTTTATATGAGAAAAGGGAGCAAAATGAGAGATTCAATCATTATAAATTAATGCTTTATACAGCCTAGAGAAAGAAAGTACTCGAACAACACTTTTAAAGTTAACTTTGCTTTATGTACATACCAGTGGTGGCATTATTGTGATGCTGCTGTAATGTCTTGTGAGAAATCATGTGGGATAATGCAACCACCATGAAATTAAAATGGACTACTTCTGTAGAGCAGACCGTTATTACATGGTGTCTTATTTCTCAGAGGGTCCATTATCTCTTCATCACGAGAAAAATCAGGCTCTGCAATGAAATGCCACAGACTGAGCTGGAGAAGAGGCAGAACAGTAGAGGAAAGGCCATGGGAGTAGAGAATGTAACAGCATCACATCTCACCAGCCTTTAGTTAGTGATCAGAATTTTGGAATTCAGCAGTTTTAAAAAATTGTTTCATTTATAAGTGCCAGCTGCTGAAGAAGATAAGGCAAGAAGGTAACCTGTTTAAAGCTAAAAACATACAACCCCCAAACCTCTATACCTGAAAGTACTTTAGTTTGTTTTCCAGCACAGCCTTTGAATTTTAATGAAACATTTGGGGAAACTTGTAAATGAAAATGGAAATGCTGCTTTCTGAGAAGCTGGCCTGGCACCACATGTGAATTATTTAGAGACAACTTGTATTGTTTCTGCTTTTAAAGAGCAAAGAAAATGTTTGGGTTTTTTTTTTTTTCTGTTGCCTTAGTCTTAATTGGTTTTATTTCCTCATTGCTGTTTTTAATTCCAAAATCTCTTCAAAACACAATAGCTATGCCTTATAGTAATTAAATAAAAGTACCTAACATAATAGTAGTAATAAAGTTTTAGCTGCTAATCTGCAACTAAAAGAGGAAAAAGAAACTTCTTGATAACCTTGACTGATTGCATTACAGAGATGTGAAAGGGCCCTAATTACAATGAAGTGTCAGTCCTAAAATCTTGCCTCAGAAATAACTTTCAGTACCCCAATATCCAACATGGAAAACTAAAGAACTGTTAGTCCAAGAAGCAAAGTCTATAACTGCAACAGTATCTGGAATATTTTTTTATTTACTTACTTTACGTTCTTCTTTTCCTTTTTACCTTTGTTCTCTCTCAATTTTTTTTAATTCCAATCTTTCAAGATTTTTCATCACTCAGTGATATTCCTTGACTGGTGTGTTCACGTATTGACACACAGCTTCACTGCTGACCTGAGCTTCTGTCATCTCTTCCATATCTGTATCAAAGCAGGTGAAGCTTCATCTTAACCCTGTTTCTTTTTATGCAAGCAGAGATATTTGATTTTTGACCCAGTTCTACTCACCATCTTCATAAATTGTGTTTTAAAAAATAAGTAGAATACTTATACCTGGAGTATAATTTCCCAATTTCTAAAATTTCTACTGGATTGAAATCAGGCTTTATGTTGTATTGCTTTTCTGACATTCAAAATAAACCTAACCCTATACTAAGTAGGATTTCTTCCTTTTTAAAAAAATTATATTAGTATTAATATTTTGATCAAACAGAAGCAATGGCACTGAGTCACACATCTATCTCTCAGTTTCCCTGAGTGTGTTTGGAAGTACTTGTATAGAAAAATATGTAGCTATGAAAAATTAATGTCAAGGACAATAAAAATCAAACTAATTCTTACTGCAAGAATGGTTTTGTGGTGGCCAAGTTTAGGAGAGCTTCAATGTCTTAGAATCAAGATACTAAAATTCACTCTCACATGCTCACTTTTAAAGCATTATATGAAAATAATGTGATTGATTCTGTTTGCATATACATTTGTATTGTATGTCAGAGATGAAATTTTAGAATTCCACTATAGCAGTCTGTGCATCAGGGGGTAGAGAATCTCTTATTTCACTGAAAGATTTTGTCAATCAATTCTACACCTGTCTGATTCCAAATCTGCTTCTCTTCTACTTCACCTGGCATTTGGTATAATATTCCCCAGGTATAAAATCTGGCATATAATTTCTTGGTAAACAGATCAACCAGCAAGAAATCAGCCTGTGAGGAGGGAGACAGTTCAATAATTGCAGAATGTATAACTCACACACAGGAGGACAAGTGATAGGAACACGCAGTTTGAAAAGTAAAATTATTACGTGTCCTTACAATTTCTATTGGACCTTTCTCTGCCTGCTTTGTTTTCTTAGGTGAGTTGGGAGAACAAAAATAATCAATTTTAACTCTAGGAAAGCCCTAACCACTAATTCTGTTCACTAGCTGCCAGTGAGATCAAATTAGAGTCTAACGTGTTTGTACAGTTTCATGTGCTTCATGTGCTAGTTTCATGTGTATATACATATATGTACATGCACACACCATAAATGGATAAAGTTTCTTCAAATGTTGGAAGTACCTAAGCATGCTATGACCAAGAGGTTCGATTCCAAAGCATACTTAGTATTTTGCAAAAATGAACGCTTTATCAGTAAAATAAAATTAAAAAAAAATATAAATCAGTCCTAAACGTACCTTATACTTGCTCCATTGTTGGAAAACATTTAGGACAAAGGTTTCAAATCTGTATACTTAAATTACATCTAAAAAAACCTACGGGTAACTACTGACTGCACAAAATCATAACTTGATTTATGTAAAGAGATACTTTATTCACACTTGGTCCTCATAAAGCGCTTCCATTATGACAATGAAATTGCAAGAGATTTTTTTCCTTTTTTTTTTTTTTTTAAATGCTGGATGTTTATTCTCTTAATGTTAGTGTTCTGAAGAACTGCCAGGGCTACCTTGTCTGGTTGAGCCATGTTTAAAGGAAGACAGGAGAAACTTGAGCAGAAGTAGACTTCTTCAGGTGCTGCCCATGGCTTTATTCACTTGCTCACACATAGGGATCTAGTGAAATCTGAGACCAAAAGGGCACCAGTCACCTGTATTGTCTCTGCCAGTTCCATGCAGATGTTTTAGGTACCTTGAAATACCTCAGATGGTGCCAGGCGCCCATTTTTAGGCAAATGAAAGCTTTTTTCGCTGATGTAACTTCTTGCACTATCAAGCAAGGACTGTGAAGTATAGCTTTTAATGCAATAGCACTTGAAGAATCCTCAAGCAGCCTGGTAATCAGGACTCCAGGAGCTTTTGCAGTGACAGATGGAGCCAGAGAAATGCCCTATATAACCCCAAGTGTAGAGATTCACCTAGATCCCTGTAAACACTGTGTGGTATCCTTTCTTTATGTAACTATAAAATTACAGCTGGAGTATTAATTTATGGGGTGGCTTTTTAACGTTTTAGCATATAACTGTTGTTTATAAGTGTCTTTTGCTTTCCTGCTTATAGATCGATTATATCAAGACAAGGTGGAGACATAAATGTCCGTTCTTTAGAGTATATATTATAAGAAAAAACAGAATGCACTCATGGGATTTCAGTAAATACAGTTTTCTGGCAGAATAAAATTGCCAAAATATTCTTTACCTAGCCATGAAAAGCTGGATGCTTTACACTTTGGTAAAAGTATGTCCTGGTAAGATTATTTCTTGCACATACTGAAAGATCAGGCTCTCTCATTTTCCCGAGTAAAGTGCCTTGTATCACCTGCATACCCCACAGCTTTCTGCTTCACGTTTCCTTTCTGTTTTCATATCTACGGGAATGGAATCTGCTCTTCAGTATTCAGCCAATATGCCCCCTGCTGCTGCCGCCGCTGCCTTTGGCTTAGGCCTGAGTTACCATGTCTTCTTCAATGATGTTGAACCACCGTGAGCGTGTACTGCAGGCTGAAGATTCCAGCACACTTCTCCCTAAAATGGGACGTCTCGCTGTCTTCTTTCCAACTCATTTCTCACCGGATTTTCAGGTTCACATAAGACCATTCAAATCTGTTTATGGTAGAATACACTGGGATAACTCTGCTCAACTCAGTGCAGTTTATATTCATGCAAAGATGATCAGAATAGGGACCAGTAAGTTTTTCTGAGGAAAATGCAAGCTGAAGCCAAGTTGGGAGGATTTTTTTCCTGTGCCTGACAAGGATGCTCTACTTCTATGACATCTCCTAACTAATTATTCCTGTTATAATGCAGATAACATTCCTCCTTCACCTCACATTTTATAGGTCAGGGATACTTTTGTTTATCCTCAGTACCCTCTGACAACATGTGCAGAATAACTATTTGATTCTTAATGCACTTGGTAGTTACCACGTCACCAAGGACTAAATGCTACATACAGAAGATCAGAACAAAATCTGAATTTTCAGGGAATCAGTTATGCTTTGCTAATGTCAAGGAAGAGAAATGATTGCTCTGTTTTAGATACACTCAAGGAAGATTATAGTTTCAGAATTGCTGTCTCCAGCTGCCTCCTGTTTATAGCCCGTTTTGTTCTTTATTATCTGTACGTTCTGAATGTTTTGCTCCCTTGCTTTCAATTTTAAACATGGTGCAGACAGCTTACAGCACATTGATGGATGCGGGGCTTTAAACTGACAAACTTGTTCTTTTTATATCCTCTCCAACGGTTTCATTGGATTTCATGCTTTACCTTTGCAAATATTTGTGAAGATCATAAAGAGATCAGGGAGAGAAATGTTTCAGAGAGATGAGACCAGTAAATTTTTTTTTTTCAGTGTATGATTTGTTCTTAGTGTAGTTGCCATGTATTTCACAAAAAGCTGGGAAGTCCGGACATTCTGGAGCTTACACAGAAACCATGATATATAATATTATGAAACTTGGTACTGACTGAAGTTACTAAACAATGAATCTGATGAAAAGTGACCACCAGGGAAAGGATCAGTGGGTGACAGAGAGCAGGAAATTAAAACCATTGGTACAGTAATAGGAAGCTGTCAGTGCTAAATGACGATGGCAGTTCAGTATGACACTGTAAATAGGTCTGTTGGATAATACAAGAAAATCTGTGTGATGATTAGGATTGAATCCAAACCTATCTCTGCATCTGGACCAGTTTTTACCAAACTTTTTCTTTCGTGAAACATATTGATGAAATATGATGCTTAATGCAATAGGCTACGTACCTCTCTTCCTTATAAAGGTTACAAACACAGAGCTACTGAAATAAAAGGATACTGTATCAGAAAATGGAGTTATGTGGGAACTTTAGAAAATAAGATGTATAGGCTGGATTCTTCGGTTTAACAAATTCATTTAGCACAATACTTTCTATAACATGGAAACAAAGCAGTCCGGGAAGCAGTACTGGAAAATCCCCAGTGGGTAGAGGAATGATTACAAAGCTGGTGAAGGTGACTGTGTCAGAAGCTCTTGTATCTCAGGGGTGAAAAGAGATCACAAAAGGAAAAAAACATTGAGGAGCATGATACTGCATGGAAGATCCAGGGCTGTATGGCAAGATGTGGCCTCAGACAACCAGGAGTAAACGAGTTAAAGACTTGAATTCATGCTCCTTCCTTTCTTTTCCTTATTCTTATATTAAGGAATGCAAAACAATCTCAGGAATGATATTGCCTGGTTTGGGGGATTCAAGCTGAAACTTTGTTAAAGTCCAGAAGCATTAAAAAATAAGTTCATGATTAAAATCAATGTACCTTAAAAAAAAAAAAAATCTTGCTCATTCCAACTCCAAAATGTAAATACGAATCTATGAAAACTAAAAAGGTCACCAAGAGAGGTTAATCAGAATGGGGATTATTCAGGTGAAAGTTTCTGTGTTATATATATATGAGAAAGTGGATTGTACAACAAAAATACTGTAAAAGTGCATAGACAGATAATAAGCTGCTAGACAGGGAAACAGAAATGAACTTAGGTTTAAAAACCCTAGGCATTAAAAGTGTTCTTGAAGCACTTCTTTACACTAAGGATGATAATTGTGTGGAGAAAGTAAAATCTACCCTTATACCTGCAGTGAAGCAGACACACGACACTTATCACAGAATTTCAGACATACCCACCATTTTTTGCAGTTTAAATAAAGAGATAATTCACTTTAACCAAGGAGAAAGGGGAAGAGTAGTTCAGCTGCTGCCTCAATAACTGTAAGAAGCTGGCAGCTGAAAAGAGAGCATCTATTTAACAGTTACACCATTGAACAGTAAATTAATCAATCATGGTTAGTCACCTTGCAGCAGTCTGCAAAATGCCTTTGGCCCATCACTTACGTAGCTACATCAAGATATGTACTGTCATATATTGACCAACAGTAGTCTTACATGAAATTGTATTATACTGGCAAATCAAAAAACGAAACCTGTATATATCAGCTGAGATCACTACCTCTTAATATGAATGAAAAAAACCCCAGAGGTCTAAAGTGAAAAGCCTGTGTGCTTTTGTTCAGAGACCTCTTGAATTAAAAAAAAAGCAAACCAAAAACAAACAAGTGAAGAGTGTTTGATTACTAAAGCAGAGACAAATCTAAGTAAGCAAAACAAAAAAGGAGGATAGGTTGAAGTTACTTTTTTAGTACTCCTTTACATTTCACGAACAAATTTCACGGGACTGCTAGTCTTGTGATTCCTTACTGTATGACAAATTTCCATAACTGTTAAGAACACCTGTGGTGTCAAAAGACAATAATAAGAGTATTTCTAAGTTTAAACCTCTTTTAGTTACAAAAAGGTAGCAGCTCATTCCTTTCAGGAAAACACACTTAAGTGGAAAAGATACCGAAGTCATGCTGCTATGTACTTATACTGTGATTGTACACACATGCATTCATGTTTTGAAGACGCTGACATTTTATTATTTTAAGAAGAACCATCTTTGGAACAAGAACTATGTGAACCTGTTTTCTAAACTGTTTAACTTTTTGTGACAAATATAGGGTTGTGTTTTTTTCTTCTCCTGTGTAAATGTGGCATTTAGGGGACCATGACTCCAATCAGAGACCATGAATGTCTGTGGGCAGAAAATAGGACCAGCTGGTGCCATTGCCTGGTACTTCTTACATTTTCTTCAGGGTGCTGGTTGGGAGGGGGGGTTGGCGGAGAGCTACGCATAGAAGACAAGAAACAGAAGTTGTGACTGGAAAAAGACTCAGAATTGGCTACAGCGGCACTCCACCAGCTGCCATTACAATGTGTATTGTGTACATTTGCACGGTGTAGAATCTAATTCAGTTTTACAGTCGGCAAAGAATAGGAGGCAATCACCAAGCATCCATCACCAAACAGCATGATAAATAAGCTGTTATTTGGATCATGTATTTAACCCAGTCAAGAGATTTGGACTGGAAAAAAAGCAGACAGAAAAGACAGGATCAAAAAAAAAAAACAAAAAAACCTTCCTGTGAAATAAAACCGAAAGACAAAGAAGTATCTTCCCTGCTTTTTTGGGCCATAAACACTGACAACTATATAGAAGTAATACATGATTATTGTTTATGAGTTTAATCTGAAACTTAAAACTGCAGTACTATGAAGTAAAAGAAAAAAGCACCAGTTTTGTGAGGGTTCTTTGACAAGTTTCCAGGAAGGTTCTTAATGTTTGGAATAGTGAAATAGTTGCTTATTGACAATGCTTTGAAAATCATCCTGCATTTAAGCACAGTTGCAGAGGGACATAAATGTCTAAAGAAAATTAGTCTATTTTTCAAAAGTAACTTCTGCACTTATGGCCAATTTTTAATGAAATTTAGCCCTTGACAGATCCAGAGAGGTTGCCAGCTAAGTGTTTCAAAGCCATCTATAAAGCTAGATCCTAAAGGATATTACACACTTAAGCATTTTTATTTTTGTTTTGTGGTATATCTTATTTGGAGACATTTAAACAAAGCCTTACTAATCCAGTGCTATGTGTGCATATAGCAGCCAAGCTGGCTTTTAAAATGGCTAGATATTGCACTCCTCTAATATACCCTTACGGAATTTTCAAATAATCCATTTGCTCTCACGGCACACCAATGCCTTTTAGTATCTTGCACTGGATAGCCTAGCTGAGAGTTCAATCCCAAATCCAATTAAATCAAAAATCCCTATATGTGATTTTAGACATATGATTTATGCATACTGTTAGCATGTCACAAATTATAAACAAGAAACATTAGCTTGTTTTACTGTTAAGTTAGCACGCATTATATTACAGGTGCTGTGAGCTAGAAAAAAAGCAGATGATTAATCCCAGCTCATCTGTTGCATAATAATGTCAGAGCCCTGAGGGTGGTAACAGGGCTTACCGGCCCTGACCAGCCTCACCTGGGATGCCCACCCACTCCTTCTCTGCCCATGGGCTCAGGAGCCCCATTTAAGCTCAGCCTATGATGAAGGAGTGTTGGTGTCTGGTCCTTGCCTCCTGGATGGTCCCTGGACCTGTACTGCAGGTAGCTTCTCTCCTGTGTACATCTCTCAGATAGATGCTACTGCTTGTCTATGGCTCCATCTCCTTTCCTTCCTGCCTGGACCGCGTGGAAGGACCTTGCTCTACCCCTTGCTGTGTCAGGGGCTGCTGACGGACCTTATCTGGGCTCCTTTCCCACATGGAGCTGCCCTGTTCCTGCTGTGCCCCAACAGGTAACCTGTTCAAGGTAGTCATCTCTGTGACTAAATATCCAAGTCGGTTTTGGAGCAGACATGAGGATCCTAAATTGTTTCAGAACTTGTAAAAGTTATTTTTTCATGTGGATAGGACTGAGAAAGCTGGGGGGAGAGTGGGATGGGAGGTGCATTAAACTATTCCTAAAGCATGTGGCTTTGCTAGCAACTATCTATTCTGTCTATGTGTTTGCAAATACTGGCACTTTTAGTTCAGTAGTCAAAAGAAATCTCAAGCCTTTTTGAAGGGTGGAGGGAAGCTTTCTGACTCAAAGTGATTTCTTCAACTTGAAACGTTTAATAACCATTTCAGAAAAAGTTATATTTTTTAAAAAATATAGCGCAACTAAAAATTGAAATGACCACTCTGAAAGAAAAAAATACTGAAGCTGTCAAAATAGAAATATTATTGGGTTTGCACACATGTATTTTTGCACCGAAGTAGCTCTCCAATCAGAGTTTAACAATGATTTTTCTTCTTCTGAAGGTGCACTCTTCAACAAACTTGCAATATTTACTGTCACTTTTAGCTGTCTCCCTGTCAGAGAGGGCTCTGCTGGGTGTGGTTAGAATGCATTCTTTCCACTTTTAAAAGAAACTGCAAAATACTGAGAGATAATTCTCCATTATCATCTGAAACTAAGTAAATATATCAGATGCTTTCTGCCTTGTGTTTTTTGTAAGCCATTATACCGAGACCATGCTGCTGGTGAACGTGGTGCTGAGGCTTACAGTGGAGGTTGTGTATCCTAATCCATGTTTCAAATAAAGTTCTACAGGTTCAGTGTCTCAGGGTTTTGACTTTAGGAATCTATCCCCACGTATCCCATTGCAGAATCTGAACCTCTTTATATAAAGGCTCTATATAAGGCTAAGATAATTACTTAAATTCTAATACAAAAAAAAGGAGGTGTTGAGGTAGTGAAGTTGCAGATCCGCCTCTTTGTACTGCTTGTGTCCCAAATCCCAATTCTTTCTGTTTATCTCAGGGCTTAAATAACCCAGCATTTCCTATCCTACCTGTCCCCTGTTACACCCAGAAAGGAGCTCCTCCTTTCCAGCTGCCCACTTCCTCAGCCTCATTCCAATACCTTCCCACACATATTTTCTCGGGCTTCCTTCTCACCAGCCCACTTGTGAGCCCTTAAAGCTCCCCTCACTCTTCAGCACTTCCTTCCCATATTTTTGTCCTGAATTTCCTCCCACTCTAGTCACATCCTTTCTCAGCTTACAGTTTCCACTACTGCTATGGTGGTTTGCTTCCTCCTGTTCTTGCTGGCTGTGTATAGCCATTATTCCTTCAGCCTTTCCCTAGCAATACTCTCAGGATGGGTACTTCTTCCCATGGCTGCTGTAGCCAGCCAAGTTCTCCTTTTTGCTTGACTCTTGGAAAGCGTGCTCGTTCTGCTCTCCTGGTTTTTCATAAGTCTAGTTGTATTTGATACTCATGCAAAACTCAGGACAGGACTCTGAGGGCGGTAATGTGGGAAAGGTCAATCAGAAATGGACCTATGAAGGCTTTAAAGCCAGTGAAACTTCACAATCTTTATTATACAAGATTTGCAAAGGAGTTGGGTTTTATGTTTTAACAACAATTCGGAAACAAGAGAAAACTTCAGGTTGTTAACGGTAAGTTGCTTTAAATGAAAAACACAGTGCTTTCTGTAGCAAGTTTGCCATTCTAATGAATGCTGCTGCTGTCAAACATGTTCAACAGAATAGCTTTATTAAATAAAATATGAAGATTCATGGGAATGTGAAAACTTTGAGAAACGCTTCAGAATATTTTCTATTGAATCTAGTTCTAGCTGTTGGTCATTAGTGATGTGACAGACAGGATGGCGCTACCTCGGCCTTGCTGGCTGCTAGTTGCTCTAGGGCCCAAGTAGCTCAGCAAAAACTCTAGGAGTATGCTCTGTGGAGGGGAAGAAGAACGCAGGAAAAACACTTTATTTCCCCAAATTTCTGCTACGGCGCGGAGCGTTTTGAAACGACTTGGGGAAACTTTAAGCGGTATTAGATGACCTTATATTTCTAGGCTTTCGGGCAGGCAGCACGACATGCGTGTCCCTTCCCTTTCTCCCCCCTCCCGGTCCCCCCCCCCCCCCGCCCCATAGGCAGAGCCAAAGGTGCAGCGCGGGTGCGAGGGCGCCACTTGGTGGCCCCGCGGCCGCACAGCCCTGGACCTGCCGGGCTGGGGAAAGGCGACTGTCAAGCTTAGGAGTTCGTGGGAATCCGTCCCACGGCTTATTTCCAACAGCTATAGGGTAAAGAGAACCACACGTAGCACAATTTAGGCTGTAAATTGTTTGGTTTTTTTTTTTAACACCTTTTTACTAATATGAATTATTGAATTTATTGGTAAGGGTGGGTGCCGAAGAACGAGTCCGCTATTTTTTGTTTGGGGGTGACAACCTCTCTGGCATTTGATACAATAAAATCACAAGATTACTTTAACTACGTGATAGAGGAAGAAGTAGTTGAACTGAAATAAGGTGTGCAGCCAGTGAAGTCAAATGTACATATATGTATGTTTTAAGGGCAAGTGTTAAACCCCCAGGAAAAGGCATAAGACTCTGCCAAAAATTGAAGCAAAAAAAAAAAAGCAAACCAAAACCAACCACTTAGTTGAAAGTCATTCTTAGGTACGTTTATAAAGAATTAAAAATAACATAAAAGTAGAATGATCTTTCTCTGAGAAACAGTATTTTCAGGTTTTTTGGAAGCCTGAAATCTTGAAATTTCTCCAGACTCAAATTCTAAAAAAAGAAATACCCGAAATCACTAAAACGGTCCTCTTCAGGATTTCACAAACTGAAAAATGCGCTAAATATAAAAGTACCAAACACTTTATTAAATGCAAGGCAAAAATAGAGTATTCAAAAGTGAAAAAATTAAACTACAAAGTGCATGCTTTGTCTCCAATTCCAAATATTTCCATTTCCCTCAGTTTATTATATATTAACTTATTTACAGAAATGATAGGAAACATCTGCTTATGCACTACAATACTTAAATGTTAAAAATAAGTAAAATGTACAAAGGTATGTGATCTTAAATATACTTAGCATCTATCTGGCTGTGCTCCAAACTTTATAAACATACCTGTATGGAAGTCACCGGTACATTAGAAATACCACAGACACTAATAGGGCTGATCAAATAATGTCCAATTCACTCAATAATGAATCCTTGTAATCTCATTCAGCTGGCTACATAGCTAATTTGATAGTGTTTCATTGATACCTTATTTCACTGAGGACACCACTGACCAATAGTGTATTGCCATTAAGGTTTTGGGTGTTTCCTGGGTAGCAACTTGTTTGTTATTGTTTTCTAATAATAGATAAATCGCTAGCCAAAGAGAAGTGTGCATCATAGACTTACAGTATGTTTATTTCTATATTGAGGAGTCATTATGCCACGTAATTATCTACATTAGTTGTTCGGAGGACAGTCTCTTTACACCCCTAAGGGAGTAGTCTTAGTCTCTTAAATTTGTGTATTTGTGTTACCTTCCAACCCTTCACCACTGACTCTTGCTGTTTGTATAGTGAAAGCTCCGATTCCTGTTCAAGGAATGTACGGGCAAAAAGAACGCAAATTACCAGGCCTAGTGCTTTGAGGAAAAGCCCTATGTAAACCTTTTGTTCCAAGTGTGTTTTTTTGGATTCGATTAATTGACAGCAGTTATATCGCAGAACTTGACTCAGCGCCAATGGAAGCAACCCCATTTCTCTTGACCACTGTAGGCTCAAAGAACAGCATCTGCTCAGTGTGTAGGCATACAGTTATTTTTGCTCTGCCTACTTGTTTAACCCCAAGAGTCACCAAACTAACTCCGTCATTTTATAGTGGAGAAATACATTTCTCTATCCTCAGTCGTAATCTCTAATCTTTTCACCAACTTCTATGAATAAAGTATCAGTCTGAATGTTGTTGAGGTTCCCCAAATCAGGTCAGCTAGTACTAACTACTAGTAGCCAGCATTGGTACTTACGTAAAGAAGCACTACGCAGAAATTGCTCTGAAGCAAGCTAATCAACTATTTCAATCGGGAAACACTTGCTAATCTCTTCAATAAGATGTAAAACCAAATCTTTTGATTTGAGAATTTAACATATTATTGAGAAACAAAGGAAAGGAGGAAGGGTATTTGGAAATGAATTTTCCTTAACTTTTTCCGAATTTCCTTAATTCTTGTTACTGCGGTTTTTGCAAAGGTGTATTGACACTTACGCTGTGTTGGTCACGTTGATTAATACATGAATATATTTAGGTGAAGTTATTTTGTAGCAATAGTGGACCATATATCCTCATACCTTTTACAAATGTTATCTCTGGAGCTTGGGCGGTATCAAATTGAGATTTATGGGAAACTGAGAACTTCAAACTCCCAGGAAAATACTAATTCAGTGATAAAATGAATGCTAAAGGAGTAACTGAGTGTATGGAGGCACAGTCTTGTACAAAAAAAATGCAGGTGTGCTGAGGTGCAGAAAATGCTTCCTGGTGGAGAGTTATAGCCGAAAGAGCTGAATTGAATCTGTGTAATTACAATCTATTTCTCTCTTTCAGGAATTACAATGTAGATCTCATGTGTTTGTTGAAGGGAGTGTTCTGTAGTCTGGAGCGTTCTTACCTATCCGGCGGATGGCCTGGCAGGGGTTTGGTGACCTCTTTACATACAAAGACATCCTAAGGACATAGGTGTCTCTCACGTGTATGCCACGCTCCCAAACTTCTATTCTTTGAGCTGCCATCCAATCACCATCGAAAAGCTGAAATTCCTCATCTGTGTATTGCTTGTTTGGGTTTTGCCACCAAATGTCAACAGGTGTCTGAAGTTCTGGTTCTGACGTACACCTCTTTTCTGCTTGTCCTAAACAACTTGCAATTTGGTTTACTTCACCATTCACAAATGCCACGTCCCCGTCTATGAAAAAAATATTCTTTTCGTTGCAATTAGCACTTATGGGAGCTGGAATGTAATCAAGTTCCCATAGCCACGGTAGCTGACAAAATCTAAGTTTAAAGATCCTACAGGATACGTCTGAGCTAGCTGCATAGGTAGTAAATGTTAACAGAAATTAAATAGTACCAAAGGCGCTGAGAAATGAGGCAGACGCAAAATCAGGCATTTAAGAACACACTGAAGATGAATGTTATTTGAGAATGTTTTTAGACTTAAAACCTGTGGTGGTAGTTCAGTAGCGTAGTTTTTATACTTTCTGTGTGGTAAGGCATAGGCAACTAACGCTAATATAGCCTAATCTGACGAGGCACAAGCAAACTTCAGCCTGAAACCATAAACAAACTAGGATACAGACTAATGAACCGTTCAGCATTTGCTAAAGTACTGTCTGTTCTGGACTACTTGCTCCCACGTATTCGGAGTTTTATGGAGAAAGTTTCCAGTGTGTTTCCCCTAGTAATACAGAGATTCAATAGAGGCTGAGTAATTGAAATTGAAGACTGATGTTAGCATCTATTAGTGCCCCCGAAGAGAAGTATTGAGCTTTTTCGGAGTCACTCTCTACTTAAACGAAATTAACTATTTTATTCTGTAATTTGTTATAAATTGTATAATGCATACCCAGTCTTCCCGGTCTCTCTAAAATGATAAACCAAATAATCTGAGGTCTCAAAATCTTACTAAACAGGGCTAAAAAATACATAATGAGAAAAGACCACATACACTCTTAAATGCGTGACTATAAGAGGTAGATGTAGAAAGCAAGGTGAACAAATGGAAGCCCTTTTCCTAAATGCAAATATTGATGTATCTGGGGAGGTTGGTGGAGGAAAAATCAACAAGTTTCTAGTCACCAGGTATAAAAAATGTCATCATGGATCACTTTGGAAGAACTGTATTATATTTTAAAAAAAAAAACAACCACCCCAAACTAAAAGAAAACAAACAACAAACCCACAAACAAATATAAAAAAAAAAACCAACAGAGGACTATATTTACTATATTATTAAAGTACTACAAAATCACTTCAAATTGCAATGCCATGCCCTGGGAGGGTGGGGAATAGAGCCGGGGCTTTCCAACTAATTTTGTAAGTGGTACTGAAAACTATGGAAAATCAGAGCAAAATACTACTCTGTTATTACCATATAAAAGGCGACTTCAGCTAAGTGTAAGTAGACTAGGACAACATTAGGAAAGAATATAACACGTAGGCTAATGCATCATAAACTTGAATGTTATGAGCCACTAATGAGAGAATTCAAAAACGGGAAAGCATTTATTGTTTAAGCCCTGGATGAAGTTATACTAATGAAAAGCCACTTTAAGCGTAGTTGTAAAGTATTCGAATTTAACACCTTTGTAGAAGCAAAAAAAGTCCACCCAATACTGATTCCAAGTAAAAGTGGAAGCTAATAAGGGTATTTATGAATAGAAAATTAAAGAATCAGCTGAAGTAGTTAATTTTTGCAGGTGTCATGCAGGCTGTCCAGGGGAGATGCAGCAAGTGAATCACTGGGGAGACATTCTATACAAACAAAAGGGAGGTAATTAAATTGTCATTGGCAAAGGATGCTGGGGTCACCAAAAATATAAATGGATTCAAACAGCGCCTAGTCAGAATTCATGGGAAAACATGCTAATCAAGGGCTATTAAGCAGTCATCTGGATATAGCATCTGTCTCAAAAAATATTCAGAATCACTATTTCTCAGCAGTATCAGTAGAAACAGGAGAAATTGATAAGTAATGAGTTACAAATTGCTAGACCTGAATGACATTAACACAGAAGTTTTACAGCTGACGATACATCCTGAAGAAAGTACGCTTCTTTCTCCGTAATACAAGGTTCTCTTCCATTACAGGACTGTTTGTACAGCAGTGTGGGTGGTTAAAGAGTGTTAAGGCCAAACCTGCCTCCTCTAGGCTTCTAGGATACGCCTAGAAGACAGATCCAGCTAAATGCTGCTGTCTTCACTAAGCCTCTGGGGGGCAAGAGGCTTATTCTTTTTTTCCGCACCATCACCTCCCTACACACTCCTTTAGTAAAATGGTTCCTCTGTAGAAAAATCAGCAAAAAGGAGCACTATTTAAATTAGATTGGACTGAAAGTGTTGGAACAGACCAGAGGTGCTCTGTATCCCTTCTTGTCTGCAATCTTGAGAATAAGATTGAGGTACGTGACACTTTGTTTATGAAACTACTTTGCAGATTAGTATTTTCTCAAAATCACTAACTTTGTTACATATACGTAATGGATTGTGATAAGTATCTTTCAACAATACATAAATATTTTTTGCTACTAAATATTTGTTTTAATATGTAATGTAAATTGCACAGTGAATGTTTATCACTGGTAATAGGACCTTTATGCTTTACTAAAATGCATCTTGGCCTGTGAATAAGACAAAGAAAATCTAAGCTAAGTGACAGGTGAGTTCTCCTTTCACCCAGACAAGAACTTATGTAGTGCTTAGTTAATTAATTCATACTCACTTTTTTCCTTGAAGTGCTAGTTAGTAAGTGCCAATGTCTTATAAAAAAAAGTATATACCAGTGAGTGTGAAAGCTCAGAAGAGGCGTGACTGCTGGAAGCTCAAATAAAGAGGAAAATGACATGAAAACACATTTCCTCAGTTCTCCAGGGGGTGGGAGAAACTTTAGAAGTAATTTTGCTTTGCAGAGCAACTCTGTCCCCTCAAATTATATATGTTCACTGGAACAACCATTTCTCATGCTTGAAGATAGATCTACTATTCTATCCCTGAAAAACACTCGGAATATAATACCGAGTGCTCGTTATGATAGAAGTGGTGTCAAGTCCCCTGACTTCACTTATTCTTTATTTTAAGCCATTTTATTTTTGAAAAATTGTAATGTTTTAGATTAATTCAGCTTTGAACTGAATGAGTTTGATTATGAATGGCTTGAAATGGAGGAGGGAAGGAATAATAATTACCACTTTATGTGGTAATGGATACATTTAACAATAAAAGGTTTGTCCTTTTGTGTTAGGAGATGTAATAACTTTATGGCAAAATTACTTCAGGGGACATATAAAACAGCTTCAAGATAAACCTTGTCTTACTGAATTTTGTTCAATGTTTTAAAGCAGGAGTTTCTAAAATATGCAATGTATGCATAACATGCAAACGAGGTTTTGCTAGTTACATGTATTTGGAAAGACTTTAAAGGCACACAGGTCTGCACTAGCTCCTACTGATGTTTTGTACAATTTAACATGCTGTAAGTCATCTCTAAAAGAAGCAAGAATTTTTAAGATTAATAGAGATACTTCATAAACCTGTTCACATTTGGGGACTTTGTTGCATTTTGAGGCAGCTAAAAAGCTTTGGTATAATTTCCAGAGCTCTTCCTACATCTTATCAGTGCCGCGTGGCTCTTAATCTGAGTCTTAGAAATTCCCTTTTTCCTAAGAAAAAGGCACTATTTTTTTTTAGGCACAAAAATAAATATACCATTTGCCTATTAAAAAAAAATTATCCATATTATTCTTCTCTGTATGGAAATCTCATTCTCTGTTACTACAAACTTTTTATTGTTGATACATGTTTCCTGCTGTGTAAGTGTAAATTCCAGTTTAGGGCCAAGTAGTTCAAGGAGCATGAGTTGAACTTTAATCATCTCCCCGTTTTCACTCTGCTACAGTATGTGAATTTAGCTATTTCAGCATTATTTAAGGCAATTAAGTAGGAAGGTTATGCTTGGTGTTTGCGCTAGTTTCAACTAACCCTGATAAAAGGAATTTATCAGTCTTTGACAATAAATCCCACATTTCAAATTTGGTTTTCCCAGTGATCAATTTAAAAAAGGAAACCCAAATGAAAAAAAAAAAAGAATTAATTTCCTTCCTTTAATGCTAGGCATAAAAGCTGAATCAGTTCTTCCTTGTAGATTTCCCTTGTACCTCTTAACACTATTTTAAAAGTGTTCTTCAATTATAGCCTTCGTCATACTGCCAGAACTGATGTCGACAGCTGGATAGCTTTGCACTGGTATCACTAAATGTATGTTACTAAGTAATACACTATAAAAATAAATTGATATTCATCTTGCAAAAAGATCAGGCACCAGTGAGGACTTCTATACCATGTACTCTAGAAAATTTACTTATTTATTGTAGACATTATAGCATAGAAGAACAAGAAGTAATATAAAAGGGATAGCTGTGTGGGTATTTAGAAGGAATACTTCCCAGGAACAAGCTAGAATATAACATCCATTCATTTTGAATAGGTAAAAGCAGATTTTTATCTAAGTCAGAAAAGGGGAAAATTAATTGAATAGAAATTCAAAATGAAGCGGATCTAAAAGGTTATTAGCTATAGAAATAAGGAGAAAAGTATAAAAATTACTTTTTTACGTTTTTCTAATAATTCTGACTGCAAAATATATTTTCCATAGGACTTTTTCTTCACACCTATTGATTTGAATTTAATCTGTATCCAGTTTTCCAGCAATACAAAGATTGTAGATAGAAGTGCAAAAATTGTTATAATACTATTTGGGCCCTGACAGGTATTCTGTGATCATTAATTGCATGCCTTTGAAGCAAGTTCCAGCCTGATAGATGCATTTGAAGAGTTAACTGCACAAATGCAGGAGGAAATTTTTGTTGTCCTTTTTTCAGTTGCAAAAATGCCAGAACTGGCCCAGAGAAAAACAATTAGTGTGAATAGGAACAGGAAATGAGAAAGTTTTGTTGCTATAGAAACATTACCTTTTCTTGTGGCTCCTTTTTCTGTAAATATCATGTGAGCACTTTTTCATTCTGAAATAAGAGAAATTCTCAACTGAGTACATCAAAAATATATCCCTGCTTTGCCACTCATTTGTACAGAAACTTTCTAGTTACAGAAATGATAGAGAAAACTTTAAACCAGTTTTATTCTAATCAGAAAACTTGCATTCACTTTAAATAACCTTATCTTTTTATGCCACCCAAGAAGTGACGTTTTTCATATGATATACTAATAATTAGGTTACTTTATTACAGACGTCAATAGGTTCATGACATAAAATCTTGAATCAGTCTGCAAGCCCTTTATAAAATCCTGCTCAGCCTCAGAACTAAAATATCAATAGTATTTATAATCCTGCCTGGGACGGTTTTTAGAAAAAACAACATATTCAGTTACTACAAGATAACCACTTTTAGTGTATAATGGAACCAAAGACACCACCGTTGTTCTCTACCTTGAATAAGGGCACCTATACAGCAGTGTAATAAGAAACAGTATCTACTGTTTGCGTATGTGGTCACCCTTCTTTATGAAAAAACCCTGCAGAAATATGACATTTTGCCACATTTGCATTAAATGAATGTGACAGAAATATTAACAGAATTTTTTCCTGAAAAGGAGGTTAAAAAAAGAAGTCAGCATCCGGATTCAACTAATATAATTAAGTAACTGTATTCTCATCACATACAAATTGGTATCACACTATGTCATACTATGTCCTAGACTAACCTGTTGCTTAAGAAGATCTTTACCGAAAGTATCAGTTGGTATGTTTGGGGGGTTTTTTGCCTTGGTTTGGGGTTTTGTTATTATTTATTTATTCCAGAAGTCTGTCCTGATTTCTCAGCTCTTAATTCTTTCCCTGTGCCCTTTATTCAGATGCTGGTTGCTAAAGGGCATTAATTAAATAACTCTCGCCCACAAGATTTAATGTTGCTGTTTGTCTTTTGACTTTTGAGAGCCGTGCCGTAAGATTGTTATCAGAACAACCAAATTTTTTCTGCTAGAAAATACCGCTTTGAAACAGATGTTTCACAGGAGGACTTTCATGGCAGTGAAGGTTTGCTTATAAAATAAAGACCATGATAACCCATGGGACTGTGACCCTACTTTTTCCTGGGGAACCAAACCAGGAAGTGGGAGTAATTCCCTGTGTGACTCTGTTGGCAGTGCCGTCATCATGCTGCTTACCGGACAAATGTGAAAAACACTTTTTAGAGTGCAAAGCAGAGGGCTGTGTACTCTCAGGCCTGAAAGTGTAGTTACCTCATAGTTTTACAGGACAGCTGCTGTGTCTCCTTCTCCACGGTACCTGTAAGCGATGCAGCCGCCTCTTGCCGCCATTTCTGGGGTTTGGGGGGATGGCGACAGGCAAGGGGCTGCTGGCTAACAGAGAGCAAATGAAGAAAACTAATGCCCTCAGTTTTCCAGGCTCCTCCTTTTTTCATTCTTTCTTCTTAATTTTAAAGCACGTTCTCTGCTCTGCTGCAAAATTGGTACAGTTTGCAGAGATACTGGAGGAAATAGCATTTTACTCTACTCCGCCTGTCAGGGCCTCAGGGCTGCTGCCTGAGGGGAAATGAGGTGGGAGACGAGGCTGCTCCCAGCGCAGGCCGTGCCCTCACCTGCTGACCCATGGCTTCCCCCCATGGTGGGCAGAGACAGGGGCTGGTAATGGCGATCCACGACGGCCCCCAGCCCTGTGAGGGGGTGGGCCAGGCCGGTGGCCCTGCTGGGGGCTCCAGGCGGGTAGAAGCAGGGGGAGCCATGGTGAGGCTGGGCACCCTTATGGCCTGCTGGTGCCCACAGGGCCCTGAGCTGTCTTTCTGTATGTCATTGGTAAGTAGGGAAAAGCAGACAAGTAGTCTCATTGTGGTAAAAACAGCAGAAAAGCGAAACGGCAAATAAGGCCTTTTGGCTTACGGTGCTCCATAAAGCCACTGCCCAGCTTTCAGTTCTGGTGCTAGACATCCCTGTGCTGCTATTTAAGCTACCATGCGGACATTTGTCTGCTCTGAAACAGAGTCCTGTTAATTCATGACACTAAGCAGACATTTATCAATCAGCTAGACAAAGTGACCTAATCAAACTTCCAGGCTAGCACGGAAAAGAGTGGAATTTAATTATTCTAAACATTGCACACAGTATGGGTGTTCTTCCCGAAATAATGAAAGTTATTTTTCTTCAGGAAATTAAAAGACACTGGACTCCTTCAGACTTCAGCAGCAATGGATTGAAATAGTGAACATGGTGTTTAGTGATGAACACAGAGTTATAAAATCTCGTTCTATCTACTGCCTGAACAGAGAAGTAACTATAAAAGTAGAGAAAGGCAAGAAATGTATCAAGGCTACAAAAGAGAGATTACAGTCTCTTTTAGCAATAGTCTGTAAGTATGTTACTTTTCTTTACAGCTGTGAATATTTTATTTATATACACATTTTCTTGAAAAAAAGATTTGAATGCTTTTTTTCACCTTTCGCTTCTGGTTAACACTTGCGGACTTCTCAGATAACTCTGCGTTCACTGAAAGAGTTTTTACTATGACCTACATATTATTTTCAGTGAACTTATGAAGCTTTGAAGACTAGAAATTTTAATTATGCAGTTGGTAAGCAAAATTATATGAGGCAAAATTATACAAGGCAAACTTCTAGGGAAGTTGCATCAAAACATAAAAAAGGGAAGACCTTAAATAAGTAAAATTTCATAAATAATGGTTTTGTGGTTTTGATTTTTTTTTTTTAAAAAAACAGCCCCTAAAAAGCCTATCAAGTTGTCAAAAAAAATGGGGGCCAAATCAAAATTTCATTTAAAAAAAAAAAATCACTTAAGAAGAAAACTGAAAAGAAGTGGGCCCATGTGAACCTCATGAGGTTCAACAAGGCCAAGTGCAGGGTCCTGCACCTGGGCTGGGGCAAACCCTGGTATCAATACAGGCTGGGAGATGAAGAAAGTGAGAAGGACTTGGGGGTACTGGTGGATGAAAAGCTGGACATGAGGTGACAATGTGTGCTTGCAGCCCAGAAGACCAACTGTATCCTGGCCTGCATCACAAAAAGTGTGGCCAGCAGCTTGAGGGAGGTGATTCTACCCCTCTACTCTGCTCTGGTGAGACACCACCTGGGGTACTGCGTCCAGCTCTGGAGCCCTCAGTACAGGAAAGACATAGATAGATCTGTTGGAGTGAATCCAGGGGAGGGCCACAAAGATGATCAAGAAGGATGGAACAGGTCTCCTATGAGTACAGGCTGAGAGACTTGGGGTTGTTCAACCTGGAGAAGAGAAGGGTCTAGGGAGACCTTATTGCGGCCTTTCAGTACTTAAAGGGGACTTACATGAAAGATGATGACAAACTTTTTAGCAGGGCCTATTGCGATAGGATGAGGGGTAATGGTTTTAAACTAAAAGAAGGTAGATTTAGAATAGATAGAAGGAAGAAATTTTCTACGCTGAGGCTGGTGAAACACTGGAGTAGGTTGCCCAGAGAAGTGGGAGATGCCCCATCCCTGGAAACATTCAAGGTCAGATTGGACAGGGCTCTGAGCAACCTGATCTAGTGGAATATGCCTCTGCTCATTGCAGGAGGGCTGGACCAGATGACCTTTAAAGATCCTTTCCAATCCAAACTGGTTTATGATTTTATGAATTTGGTTAGTTAAATTCTTAAGGGAAATATTCTTACTTTTCAACGTTTCAGGAGCGTAAATTTCTTTGTACCTATTCCTCTGTGTCATAGTAATAAGAAGGCATATTTTAAATTGCAGAAAATATCCAGGTTTTTTCTTTTTTTTTCAAGGAAAAAATGTTTATGCTTCATGTTAGGATAATGATTGCTATATAATCAAGATTGTCTCAATAGACACTCATGGTTTCCATGACTATTTTCATTACTATATCCCACACCAAAAGTATACAATCTCTTGCATGTTAAGCAGATAATGTGGGACTTCAGTGTTTACGTACAGAATATTCTTCCTTTTTGGCATTTTACATTAATAAGGAGAAAAATGTATAGGAAGGTGCAGGCTGCCACCGTAGTTTCAAAACAAAACGTTGTTCACATAAATATTTTGGCTATGACCATGAAATAAAAACATACAAAATAATACAGTGTTTTCAAGAGGAATTGTCCTCAGGCCCATGTGTGAGGCTGAGATAACTCCAGTATTTCTAGCACCTGAAGGTACAAATTTATCTTTGCTTTCTGCTTACCGTTTTACCCAATATTTCATACTGCCTAATGGTCACGTGAAAATAACTTATGTTTATGCCTGGAATTACAGAAGAGATGATATGTAGAATGAAACTGTACCCTATATGACAGCTTGTTTAAGTAACAAAATTTACTATGCTGAAAAGGTAGATATCTCATAGGAATGCACGTCGCCAGCGCCTCAAAGTATTGCTAGCATCAAGCGTTTTGTAATGGATCTGCTTTTGAACAGGGTTTCTCTTTGGGTTTGGCAGTCTGAACTCTTTTACACCAGGGTTGCCGGCAACTTTAAAACTCCTTCAGTCATACTCCCACGTCTCAGTTTTGTTATCTAATTTCAGGGGGTGATATGAAACCAAGCCAAGAGGGAAGATTAATGTCTGTCATCTTCATAACCTGATCCAGTTATTTAGAAGACATCTGTATTCTCTTGGACAGAAGTAAGTGGCATACTAGCAATATATGTCACCAGTTCAGGATAGGCTCTAAGAAGTTTGGCTGTACTGGTTTATTTGTAGCTTTCACGGTAAAAACTGTGCTGTTCCAGATAAAACAACTGTTGGACTGCCTAGTCCAGCAGCTGTCATGACTACCATAACTGCTGACGTAGCAAGACAATATGGGTTAAAACCTTAATTGGTGGGTTTCCCACCTGCTTAAGGACAAGAAACATTTAATTTCAGGGACTGCAACAAGTTTTGCTTGATACTGTATGTATTTTGTAGAGCCTTCAGCAAGGGTTTTTGTTAACGTATTTCATGCCTAGTCATAAAAACAAGTATTACATGCTCCTTTCAAAAGCAATTCTCAGTCCTCTGCCTACCATCTTCTTTCAGGAGAAGTCCCTTATGATATCTTTTGCTCTCTCAGCATGAGCACTGCTGGAGATCCAAATGTGGCTGAATGCAATACCTTTGAGTCGCACACCCTGATGTGGCCGTGACATATTCCCGTGTCTCTACCTCTCTGCATACGAATGACTGCCTTGTTTTTTCTCACTGTTAAAGACACATGCTAACAGTGGCTTCTGTGTACCAAAAGCCGTTGACTGGCTAAAAGACTGAGGGGAATCTCAGTGCACAGTTTGCTCAGTCAAACAATTGCTTTAACCATTTGGCCATGGTCCAGTAAATTAATTTCAACTAAATGTGTGTTCAAAATGTGGGACTCTTGTTCTCTCTTCCTCTACTTTCCTGGAACAGAGAGGTTCAGGAAACTTGAGGCAAGACACTTTTCTTCCACTTACAACACATTTGCAGAATTATTAATAGGTCTAATTGTCAAACTGGATTCATTTATAATGCTAAAACTTGATGCAGGACATTTAAGCATGTTTTTAATCCCAGGATAACATTAAGATCATTTTCATAAGCAAGACATTTATGCACAGCTGCTAGTGGCTAAAAAGGAAATCATAAACAAGCTGTTTGCGTATTCTGGCACAAGCAGAATATCTTTGTATTTTGTGAGTATAAGTAGGTTGGTGGCTTGAATTGTTAAAAACATCAGCAGAGTGTAAGCCCACGGTCTCCCATGTTGGAAAATATTTTTGTTAGAAGTGGAGTGTGAAATTAGAAAAGTAGGGGATTTATGCGATTTTGGGGGAGAGGAAGAAAAATGTGAAATCGAACAACTGCTGTGTTAATTGTGCAATGTAGAAAAGGAAGTGTAGAAATGACAGAAGAGTCACACTGCATACAAAAGATATGTTCCAAATTTTATGTAGATGTATTTATTACTGGTTTGAATATAGTTAGCAAACTACAGAAGACATTTACCCTCAGCAGCATAGCGAACTTTGAAAACAAGGAAGACTTTTGGCTCAAAAAAGGTGGTATCATGCATGTTTCAGGAAGACAATTAAACAATGTGTTATTTGAGTGTTTTATAAGGGATTCAGTGCTTGCAATATATAGTTGCATATGTGAATATTTGATAGAGTCTGCCCATATTTGAAAGTGCCCTAAACTGAAAATGGTGACTTAAGATGCCTTTCATTTTAGGTAAGATGCATCATCAAGTTACTTGGAGATTTTGAAGTATGGTATACGGGTAGAAAGAAACTTAAATGCCAGAATAGGTCTATTCCTGATCTTTTAAAGGATTTAGAGGGTAAGATGGCATCCTTGGAGGGTTGTTTTCTTCTGTGCATTGGGAAGGTGTTTGGGACACATAGCAGGCATATGTATGTGTTCTAGGACAGGGCAGCTGCCCAAGGGCTAATTCTTGCAAATGCTGCATCATGAATCAAGACAACCTTAGCTAGTGTGTCCTTTTTGCTGTTCCACTGCAAGAACACATAGCATAAATATAGTTCTAAAATTTGGTATTAATAGCATAATGTAAGTGACTTTCAAAAGCCAAAAAAACCCCAGGTGCCTATGGAGACATTTTTTGTGATACATTTTGCAAGATGTTTTTTAATCAACAATATTAAGCATGGAAAATAGGAATAATTGATTGCTACACCTGCAGTGAACTCTGCACATATGTATACTTTATACTACATGCTGTATTGCTACATTGACACCAAATGTAGAAGTAGAGCAGGACGGTAAGACAAGCATACAGAACACCTATTCCGGGATTTATTCCCTTGTCTAACACTTTCTCATTTTTAACATAAGATGTTAAAGATATAAAACAGTCACGCATATGATTAATAGCACACTATTTGCCTTTCACAGAGAGATTATTAAAAAAATGCATAAAACAAAGAACTATATATCTTAACCAATGTTAAAAAAATCACCCTCTGGTGCTAAACACTTTGAGAGACACTTAGGAAAAAAACCCATTAGAACTTTGCTCAGTCATCAAAATTGGATGTTTTTATGTCAGTGATACCATTGAAGCAATGGCAAAAGCTAGGCGGGGTTACATTACGATGTGCTTGTGAATAAAGGGGTTTTTTGGCTTCATGCCTGACTGGGTCTTTAGGTTGTTCACCTAATTCTCTCTGACTTTCTAAAGAAAACAATTTCAATGTAGTTTTCACTAACTCTGTGAATTACAGAGTAACGCCTCAGAGTAAGAACATTAGGAAACCCAGGGCCTCAGGATCCATGATTTTAGGAAAACTTAGAAGTCAAGGCTGGATGTTCAGAGTTACTTCATCAAGAATGTGTTTTGTCCTAGGGTAAATGGTTGAAAGCTGCAGTGGTCCTCTGACTTATTTCCTGAATTGAATAAAAACAAAGTCTTAAATGTAAAAATTCTGTGGGAAACAACATACTTTCTTCTATGTGAGTTTTACAACACTGTACATGCTAATGAAGAAAAGACCTCTAACTGTAGTATTCCACTTGACTGAACCCTTAGTTATTAATATAAGTATTATATTTCTTTAAGTATAAGTCTTCCCTTAATTTATATATGGTCTGTTTCATTTATTTGATTTTTTTTCTTAGGCTCTCTCCTTTTGTTTGTAAACTATGAACAGAAGAGAGAAGCGTGATTGTAGGAGCAAAAAGATAGGTTGCTTAAGGAGAGTTTTGGTCAGATGTTTACATGCTCAGTATTGTGTGTCTAAATCTATGTCTACTTAATCCAGACCTGAAGATAAGGTTGTATTCCACATGCAGCCACTATGTTTCTTTGGCCAGTTTAAAAATCAGGGCATTAAGGTGTCTGCCTCTGGCCACCAGGCTGAACAAAATATTCTCAAGGTTTTGACTCTTTAACAGCTGCATCACTGTGAGACCAGTAACATGTCCTTTGATAAATTTTATATTTTGGAATTATTATTGTAATGATTTTCCTACAAGTTTTTGAGTTCTTATTCTAGTCTTTGTTGGGACTCCATAAACAGCATCCAGTGTTTCATTGCAAGGGCCTGTAAGGGTAAACTGCCATCCTTTTCCCCAGGCAACTCTTTTCAGATGTTCCAAAATGCCTATGGAAGGACAGGCATGACCAAGTGCACATTATTAGTTCTGCTTCTGGCCTGCCTTCATTCAGGTTACTCTCCTTCAACTGTTCTACTCTCAAAAGGCTCATTAAAAGTGCTGTTGTTAGTCATTAGGTTTGTAATGCGACATCTGAGGTTAATCCTTGGCGCATATGGTGCTTGAAAGCATTTACACATTTTAAGTATGTCTGCATTCCTTTTAAAAGTTTTTTTTAATAGCTGTCACTATCAACATTTTGTGACAAAGAAAAATATAAAAGCCCACTATATTGAATGCATCTGGTTTGTTCCTTGTGACAGGTCAAAACCAGCAATTGTGTATGAAAGCTTTTTTTTTTATATCTAAAACAAACAAATAAAGAAAGCTTCTTTCTCTGTGAAAGCTTTTCTTCCATAAAAGTTTTTGGAGGAAAGTCATGTTTTCCCTCCTATAGGCAGGGTACTAGCACCAGTTTGATCTGTCATAAAAGCAAATAAACAGAGGATTACTTGTTCATAAAGAGAGATTTCTCTGTCCCTCCAGCTATTTCAAAATTAACAACATCTTTCCTGTTCATATGCCAGATCTCTGGGCAGCACTTGCAGCTGCCTTGGAGATGGCACTTCCCAGCATGTAATGCTGCTTCACCTACAGTATCCTGCAGGATGATAACATCTGGGCTTGGTCCCTAACCTAGAGGGACTGGCTTTCATAGCCCTCCAAAATGGAAAGGACAATGAAAAAACAGCTTTCTCCAAGTGGTTATTTCCTTTCTTCTCCCTGTTTTGTGGTTTGGGGTTGTTTGGTTTGTTTTTGGTTTGGTTTGGTTTTGTTGTGTTTTGTTTTGTTTTGCATTTTTTTTAACAGGATTAGACATCTTAAAGTATGGCATGCTGTTCTTTACATCACTGGAGACAGTGTTTGTTGAGGTAGCCTGCAGTTACACATGGCATCTCAAGCATCATTTCAAAATTTTAGCCATTGTGTGTTGACGGGGCTGACCCAGATCCGATACAGTCACCAGCAGCCCCATCCTACCACCAGCCCTGGGCAGAGCATGCCTGTCACAGTGCCCTGGGGGCACTGCTGGGCTACAGGGCTGCTTTTGGATGTGCTACAGCCCCACCGATGGTCCTCACTTCTGGGCTGGGTCCAGACCCTGGTCCCAGGCCCTCAGCTATGGGGTGGGTGGGCAGGTGGGCTGCCTGGCCTATGGTCCTGCCCTGTGGTGGGCTACGTAGCCCTGGCCACTGCCCCTGGCGTGTCAGCCCTCACCACGCCTAGATAAGTACCGACCTCATGGAGGTACCCTTACTGCTAATGGCTGACGACCTGCCATCACTATCTGAACACAAATTATAGCCATAATTTTAGTAAAACCCTCATAAACAGCAATTTCAGTAGCTGCAGGCATGCATGGAGGCACGAGTAGATCCCATTTCTGTTGTACTAACAAGTTTTATTAGCTCTGTTATGTGTTTGAGAATGCACAGTGGGATCCCAAAACCACTCAGCATTCACAATTTGCTGTCCCCGTTTTAAATTCTTCGTGTCAGTGTGAGTGATTTTTAGTGGCCTCATCCTGCAGCAGTGGAGTAATGCCAGAGCTGAACAATTCCTGTACATTAAAATTAAAGTGGCTTACTAGCATGGTAAGAAAAACGTTGCCATTACACCATGCTTCGCATTTTGTTTGAAAAGCTATTTAGAAAAAACATTTCCAGAGTCTTTGCTCTTTAAGCAAGTGTATTTTTGGGACATGTCTTGAAGACTTCTTTCAAGTTGTGAATCTGGACTGAGTTTTATGCTGTGTATAGAGGAATTATAGAGGAGATAATAAAGGGTAGGAAGATTATTTTGCAGGAGTCAAGCTTGGTATCTTGCAGGTATCAAAGGGTCAAGGACTGGCCAAAGACACAATGCATTTATCTACCTGCGCTCCACATTTCAAAACTCCTTGGTGCCTGGGGACCTGAAGCACTGGAAAAATGGAGTGCTCATAGACTTAAAGCATCATGTTCCACCCAGTTTCTGCTTTGAGACCCTAAGGTTGTACACAGAAGTTTACTGCAAAGTTATTATTATTTTTTCTTTTTTACGCTATTTTCACCAAGCATCTTATCAGAAGCTCTCAATGGCCATGGCTCATCATTAGGAAACTGTTCTTTGTTCTAATTCACCAGTGGTAAAAGATGGGTGTGTATTTATGGGGAGATACTGAGGTTAAATAGTGCCCGAGAAAAGCAGTTATAGTCCATAAAGTTAAGTGGATGCTAATGTTCCTTTAACTTATTTTCTCCAATGCCTTTCATGTTTCTGTTTTAAAGCTGTCAGTGATTTAATAGCAACCAGAAAAAAAAAAAAGAAAAAAAAAAAGAATATCAGTATATAAAATCAAAAGACCTGTCAAAAGTAAAGAACAGAGGAAGTTACAGATTCCTTAGAGCTCGTTGTGGACTTTATTGTACTTGATTTTACTGGAAAGCCATTTAAATTCTATGGTGACTAATGGTAATATAAAATTCAAAGTAACAGGTTAATGTTTTAGATGTTTCCAAATCCAGATAAATTTGGATTAAATGTTTTGTTTCAGGTCTCAGTTTTCTCTTAAACAGTGGGAAAGAAAAGGCAATGCAAAGGTTTTAATCCCAACTTAAAACTCAAATTATTTGGTTTCATAATTTCTAATATACCTTCAAAAAGCTGTATTTACTTAACAACAAAATCTTTCTTTGTATTCAAATAGAAAATTTTTGCAACATAGATTGTCAAAATCACTGCTCGTGGTGAAAGCAAACTTGAGCTCTTGGCTCTGGCTGCTAGGCTGAGAGCTGTAGGAGTTAACTCTGATGATAATGAGACTGAGCAGGCAGCAGATGCTCACGTGCCTTTACAATCCAAATCTACCAAAAAATGCCTCTCTCAGAAAATTTGAGGAATGTCTGGCACCCTGGAGATAGCGACAGACTCTGTATTAGCCATATGCCACCTGCTAGAGCCATTGTTAAACAAACCATGGGATTTTACAGCACTATACAAAGTTGCTTACTTGCAATGAAACTTTGTCCCACTTCAAATTTTATCATCTTCCCTTACGACAACTTTTTAAACCCCAAGTCATGCTAAGCTGTAAAAATAATGAATCTATTACAAAATATTAAAGAAATTCATTGAGGAATATTTTATAAGATGCACTATTTACAACCATCCATGCATAGGAACATAGTGTTTGCTATGCTGTTATTTTTCCTGTAAAAGCTCAAATACTGTATACCTACCATTTCACATTTATAATTTCAACATCTGTTTCCTTAAAGGTTTTGCAAGGGCCTGTTGCTGTTTTCACGCATTAGCATATTTGATGTGATTCTCAGCCAAAAATCTATTCTATAAAATATGCGAAGTTCTTCATTTACAAAACCTGTAAAAGAATAATACTTCACTGTAAAGATGAACACTTTTGAGAGCTGCAGAATTTATTGTGCCTATCTGTGATGCTTGGCGTGGTAAAAAATAGAAAAGGAAAGAAAAAGCATATTTTTCATCTCATCTGCGATTTTTAGAATAAACAGATAGAGAAAAAAGAAATCATTGTCCAAAAAGCTCAGAAATAACCGATCACATCTCAGAGACTAAGTCATTGGAAACTTGGGCAAAAATGCTCTTGAACAATTGGTACATGTTCCTGGGCATATGTGCGTTTGTTTTGCAAATACCACAGGAAAAAATATTAGGTGAAGGAAACAAATACCATTCATATGAAGAAGAAAAAATATCTCTTTACGTGTAACGTTAACTCTTGTGACATGAGCTAAGAAACCCTTTCATTTTCTATTAGGCAAGTGTAACGATACTGAAATAAGCACTCTAGTCCCCATTTAGGGGAGTAATCCAAGAATGATATGGAGAATGAAAAAGCTAATATAGAACTTAACAGGTTACAATAAAGAAGCTCATGAGACACATGGCTTCAGATGATCCAATGGCCCAATTAGATTCAGAGGTAGAAAAGGTTTGAATCTGAGAACTGTGTGGAAAAGGCCCATTGAAAAAGCACGAGAAAATGTAATCATTCAGAATCACCATGGGAGTCTGACACTGAAAATTCGGCTTTGTTTCCAAATGGCTGAAAATTCCTAATAGCCTGACATGTTGAATATTCCAGTCACTCAGAAGCTGAATGTGGCCTCATGGCTTTGGTTTGTCTTTTATTTTATTTTGTTTTGTTTTATTTTTGTTTTATTCTTTGTTTTATTTTATTTTTAGTTTCATTTATTATTTATTCATTTATTTTTATTTATTATTTATTATTTACTTTTATTTATATTCTTTTTTTATTTTATTTTTTCTTATTTAAATATGGGAAAGCAGAAGGCAGGTATGGTTTAGTGCTATAGGCAGTTTAGCATTAGTGGGGAATTCATAAAGTCTTTTAAGTCTTTTGAAGGACTAAACTACATATAACTTTATTTAAAATTTAAAGCTTCAGCCAATTCTGAGTTCCCTTAAGTAAAAGAAATGACAAAATATTTTGTGATGCAACCACTGTAATTCTTTCCTCAAAGAGTCATAAAGCTCCAGTGTAGCACTTCGGAAATACAGACCTTTAATTTCTCTTCATTTTCCTTACTTAGTTTGCTGTATTAATCTCCCTTTCTACAGCTGAGGTGCTGAAGTTTGTTGGAATGTATTTTGCAGGATTTTTTGCCCTGGAGTAACTCGTTCAGATTCATTTCAGTAGGAAAAGATTGAGGTTTACATAATTTAGAGTTTTAGCTCCAGCATGTAATACAACCTGTTTGTTTTATAGATATGTTCATTTTTTTTTAGCGATGAGCAGAGAGAAAATAGGGAAAAAGAAGTACTTATTTATCTCCGGATTCGTTCTAATTTTAAATACTCTGTCAACTTAGTACACAAACATTGTAAGAAGCTCCAGCCTTTGCAAGAAGGTGGGTTTTTTTCTCTGTGTATGGGTTTTGTTTTGTTTTTTTTTTTTAATAAAAAGTTCCAATTTTTCTGTTAGGTAAGTTTATTTTGAAAAATGCAGGAGTAGAAAAATAATTATTGTTAGTACTGACTCTTTTTCTGAAACATATATTCATGACTGTTACCAACTCCATCTTCAGTTGCACAGTTCAGCAAAATTGTAACTAAGAATCACTGGAAATATACCATAAAGCTTATACCCAGGGAGCACAACGTTGTCAGAAATATGTGTGGATATTTTTTTAACATATTTAGGCTGGCAATTATAAGATACCATAATAATATTCCTAACCATTATTACAACCAGGTACAATGCAGCCTTCCAGTAGACTAGTTAGGGGGAAAACTCCACTTATTAATTTTAAGATAAAGTTGATGTGTTTTTGAAAAAGTTTACACAGTGCATTACCTGAGATAATAAGGTACTGTTCATTAAGAGACAGAAAGCTCCTGCTAATCCTGTATTTCTAAACACACTTGTATTTCTTTGTACTCATTCTCCGATTATGCTAAATAGTGACTACAAAGAATGCATTTTGCCTTTTGAGTTTTGAAGTAGCTGCTGCTCCAGAAGCTTATCATATTCACTTCAGAACATGCAAAGTGATATACATAGCACAGAACTGCAAATCCTATACATGCATTATTTGGAAAGCAGTGAGCGCTTCTATCGTTAAAAAATCTTGAGAGACCCATTTTCTAAGGTTTGTTCAGCTGCAAGACAGCCAGACAGGTGCTGACACCAGCTCTCTAGTTTTACTCTAATGGAGATGTTCCACTCTGCAAAGCATCATTATTGCTTCCGTTATATCTTTTCACCTTATACCTACTGTGCAGAATGACTGATTCAGGAAAATTGAACTGTTGCATGAACAAGAAAATTTTTCACTTGTTACCTTCACATCTGCTCATTCACTATAATACCCACACAAAAGAATGTAGAGTTAAGATTGCAACTTATCTTTGGGATTCCGTACTGATCTGGGTTGGTATTTTATTCTGCATGTTTATTCCACTATGCAGAAAACTATTTCTGACCTCATTTCAGAAAGCTGAGATTCAGCACATTGGCTCTTGTCAAGTGGCAACAAGCCACTCCAGTTCCTTCAAATCCTTGGTTAGCAGGGTAGCCTCATAAATTATTTTCCTCCCGTTTTCTTTTCTTTATTCTCTCCCACATTCACAAGATCCTCCCATGCTGCTGCTGTTCAAATGCATTCCCTCTGTTTCTCAACTATGATATTCAGACCCTCCTTTTGGAGGTCCACGTGGGACTAAATAAGACAAGTATAATAAAGGTGTTTATTAAGCATGGTCTTTTAAATAGAAGTGCCAAACATTTTTTAAATTAGATTTTATAACATCTGGATGCTGACTGTTCATTTGCCTGTGATGAATTTCTTCACCTTACTTCTGGAGTGTGTGAACTGTAATAAAATATTAAATATTGAATGTTTTATTTCCTTATAGTATTCTAAAAGATTTCATATAAGTAAAACCACAGAAGATTATTATTAAAAGTTCTCAACTTTTGGGTATGATTTCAGTAATTTCTCCTTGATTTATATCTTTTTATCTTAATATGCTGAGTTATTCGCTTCTTCAGAAGCTGACAATTAAATTAATATCAATAATTTTTTTCTTTTGGTTGAAACTATGACAGCATAAAAACCATTTAAATCAATTGTGCTTTTTTAACTTTTTCTTCCATTTGCAATTATGACAGCGGTAGATATTTACTTTTTTAGGCAAAGGCATTGTGAGGGGACATTTATCACAGCTTTAAGAAAAGCTCTGAGTGATGGAATAGAATTGTATTACCTTTGAGATGTCTCTTCAGATGGCTACTAATTCCCTTTTTTATTTTCTTGATCTTTGCAAAGTTTCACCAAGAATACTGAATAGATAATATTGCCTCAGATTGTTAAGAAGGTACAACTGATAGATGCAGCTTTCAAAAGTCCCCATTTGTCATGTCAGCTTTTCTTGTTTGCATTTTGAATTGCAGGATCAGTAACTGAAAAGTGCCAGAAAAAATAATATTCATAGCACAGTTATAATTTATTATTATTTTTTTAATATCAGGCAACATCTTAACTGACTAGGAAACTCTTCGCTATCTTGCAGGCCTACCTATATCTCTGCCTTGTAAATGGAGTCCGGTTCAACTTACTAAAAAGAATGTTTATATATTTTATTTCTTCTGAACTAAGAAGACTAATTAATTGAATTCTAAGTCATAGTCTGTATAATAGCCCTTAACAGCTTAATAATTTAAGGTTTAAGAATGGGCAGTTGAGTCTAGCTATTCAACGTGTTTGTTGTGGCTGTCATAACATATCCCCTAAGTGACAGATATCGCACAAGTTCTCTGGCTTCCGTGCTTGTTGGCAGACTGTCTGCCTAGGAACTGGGAAAACAGTGAGACAGAGAATGCTTGCTATTAGATTCTATAGGACATCATGCAGCAAATAAAAAGTGTCAATTTCTGCTCTACTTTACAGAAACCTGTAGAATGTTACCCAAGAAGACATAAAGAATCAGCGTACATGTGTATAGATGAGTAGGGGAGAGAGATGAAAGTACTAAAATAGGAATCAGATGTTCAAACACACCTAAGCTGATGTGAAATCATATAGTTTCTAATTTTATGTTAGAAGAGTAATACTTCTGTACAAAACTATAAAATAAAGAAAAAAATTTAAAAAATTTTCATAATTCTGGTCCTAGTTAGCTACTTCATAAAATTTAGCAACTTCATAAAATTATCTTTTCTTTTTTTTTTTAAAATTAATAATCTTTTATTTTGTTGCAATCGTGATTTTCTTCGTAGATTGTAGTTATAAATATATGCCATTCTTGAGCTAGAATGGGTTGTCCTAGTCTCTTGTCTGAATTGTAAGTAGCCATTTCAGCTGCATCAGCTGTTTCATAGATAGACAGGGTATATCATCTAAAGAACACCATGACTGTTGTCTTTCACTGCAGATCTTGGCTTCCACAAAATTCCCAGTAAAAGCATGTTGAAAGTGTCTGGATACCTATTTGCAAAGATAATGAATTCTTACTGACCCCAAAATACTATTTTCAGTAAAAAGAATTGAAGAGTAACGTTCTTACTGATAAAGATAAGAAGCAGCACAAAAAGTTCAGTTTGCATATTGCAATGATTAATGCTTGCAACATCATTTTAATTCTTTTAGACAAAACCATGAGCTGATGAAGAGGAAAGATTTTGTTCTGTCATCATTGTGCTCCAATGATCATGATTTTAAATTTAAAATTGCTGTACTATTTTTTAAACCTACTTATGCTGTTTATTTTAAACATAAAGTATAATTATGTTTCTCGATAATATTACTTCAGAAAGAACAACTAGAGTGATAAGAGGAACATTGACAGGAAAAAATGTGTCAGTCTTACAGACTGTACGTACTTCATAATTGAGGGGAAAAAAGGGTTTGCAGGAAGCACAAGGAAAGCTTAAGGAAACGACTTCTCTACAATCTTTAAAAAAAAAATATTTGTAAGAATCACTGAAAGTAGGCAAATGCTACTAGAAAAATTATCTAAGAAATTGCTATTCACCTTCAGACAGAGCTATACATAAATTATTTTGGTTCAAGGTTTAAAGATGAAACAAAGTTGGAAGTTCTTGGTAGTGCACGAATTCAAAGGCACAAAAAACTTTTATACATTATGACCCCACACAGTTGATTTTAACCAGCTCATTTTTACAGGTTGCTGCCATCATTACAGCACTGTTCAGCTAATAAATTAATGGTATTTGGCTTCAGAAGTGTATCCCCAGTGGATAAACGGGCAGAACAGGGAGGCTAAGGTCCTCGGGGTTAATCCTAGCCACAAGAGAATTAAAATTTCTTATGTCAGAAGGTATGCTATGGTTCCTCTTACTATGGAGGTAGATCTACAAAACAGTATTTCCAGTGAAATGTTATTATTTAAAAAATGAGAGTTCCAGCCTTCGTGTATCCTTCTGAAAACATACTTTGAAACATACTTTGTACAAACAAATGTACTTTGACCTGATTTTAAACTGATTAGGTCTTGCAAGGACTGTAATATCCTTTCTCCCTTGCCTTTTTGTGTGCACATAAACACAAAGACATATCTAAAGAAACTTTGGTGCTGCTCAAAAGAAGCACTGACACCCATAATTGGGCAGAGCTAGACAAACAGCTTTTTTCTGCCACAGGAGCATATTGCTGGCTCATGTCCACTTGATACATCAGCCTTTGGATTAAATGCTCATTTTTCCTTGTTCTGGCTGATATGGTTCTGCATAAAATATAGAAGGGGCAAAGAGAGTTCAGCTGACTGAGCAGAGCTGTAAGCAGTTACTGTGGAAACTAGCATTGCTAAAACAGGTTTGCGTGGGCATTTTAAGAAAGCTTTTACAATTGATGGTGAAATACAGATTGATAGGGGATTTGAAACTGGAAAAACTTTTAAAGGATGCTGTTAACAAGTTAATATCATGTGATTCTTTCATTTAGTCTTTTCCTGCTCACTGGAAGATTACACAGTGTTGCATAAGATCAGTCCTAAAGCTGACATTTTGACTTCTAACCTCTCCTTCTGTCCGTTGTTCCCATATCAAATATGATCCATTATGCCATAAAAGACAGGTCTAGGTTTCACAAACAAGACCAAACTTAAAAGTTAGCTTCAAATGCGAAGGGCAGTTATGTGTCGGAGTTTGCACAGATAGCTGACTTCCTCCACATATCTCATACACGCCATTGTCACCACCAAAAGTCAAAAGATTAATTGGATTGTGAAATGAAAAACTGGAAAGTTAGGAGATGCCAGATTTAATTTAAAATCTTCTACCGCCCTGCACATGCTTTATGTTGTTTACAATAGGACACCATAAGCATATCTTCGATGTTGTCATTGCACCATGAGGGTGCTGGTTTCGCTGCTGGATGTCTGAGGTCCAGCTGCTACAGCAGTAACTGGCCTTAGGATCTCCTTACTGATTGTTCTGACACAGGGGGTACATTTTTGCTGAACATTATGTGTACAACAAAAGGAATACGACAAATTTTAATCTCAGGAAATGCTGGTCAGAAAAGCTGCTTCTGTAGGCTGAAGGCATTCCCAGCCACCACTGCTTGCTACCAAGAGCAGAGTTCTTAAAGCTTTTCCAGGAAAGAGGGTAATCTTTCCTAAAGGAAAGTAGCAGGCAAATTACATCAAGGGATCGCAGCCTAGGCTCCTGGTATGTTTTGGAATATTACCTAGTGGAATCATAAGTTGGAGTTGTTACAAAATGAGTATCGGTGTTAAGAGGACATGATTTCAGATCACAGAAAGCCTGGATTAGAACTGGTTTGTCAGATATCAAATCCGGTGTCTGGTGACAGTCATGACAAAAGTATCACCCAAACCATGAAGTAATACTTCATTAACATTCATGCTTGTTCATATCTGTACCTTAATGAATATCTGAATGCCTTTGTTTTAGAGTGATTTAACAACAGTATTCTTGGTACATAATGCATACAACTTCTATTTATTGAGCAAACATGAAATGATATAAAAGTATGCAGTAACAAATAACTGTCTTGTTATGTATCATATAATACATTTCATAGGAATTTGTGTCTTCTAGTAAGCACACAGGAAAAGTTTAGAATTTCAACACTCAAGGTAAAAATATCACAGTAGGTTATTAACCCTACTTGTGGCTGATGAACTATTCAGGAATTTGAAGCTAGAAGACAACTAGAGAGGAGTAGTAATGCTTATTTCTTTATGTTGAGAAATAAGCATTTCTGTGGAGAAAAGTCTTACCCAACAAGGACATGAACAATAAAAGTAAGGAAACCTATTCTTCTGTTTATTGTTATGGTCCCAATTACCCACCGTTCCTCTCCTCATGTTCCTTTTTTGCATGTCTGGGCAAGCACATACTTTGTGTGCTTCACAGTTATGCAAATATTGACTTGCTAATTAGTTCAAGCATGCAGAAATGAAATGTAAGACCACTTTAGACCGTGTTTTTGTATTTATCTGCCAAATTACAGTTTTTACATTTAATGAACATGCATTCTGCTATCCTGCAAGTTAACCTTGTAAAACGGCAGCTTCTCTGACTTGCTGAGTTGTGCTGTCTTCTTTTCCTTTTTTTTTTTTTTTTGACTTTTCCTTTTCTGAAGATCAAGGGTGAAACGCACAGTCTTTTCAGATCACTTTGATTACAGCTTATCAGTGAGGCCTGAGAATGCTGAGTGGCTTTAAAGAGGCCTCTTCAGCTGGTATCCGCCCTTTTTACTTACCTTCAGTTTGAAAGACCAGCCAGCAATTTTGTCTGGGACAGCCTAAGAAAGGACATCAGAACATAATGCTCTGTAACATCAGGTTGTAGTGCACACTGCAATTTTCTTAAATTTTTATATGTTTTAATAATCAAGCCTATTTTTACTGTTTTTCTTGCTGATGGAATATTGAAACTGTAGAAAGAGACATCAAATGCCATTTTAAAGGAAACATATCATAGGTAAACACACTTTTAGATAAGGGAACTTTTTTCCTTTTCTGTGGTGGAAATTTTTACTTAAGTGGTTTGTGTTTCTTACAGATGTATGATTTGATTGCATAGCTTGCCAATTGATTGACATATATCATTTACCAGTAGTGCTTTTCAAAATGGCTTTTGTGTAGTAACTTGTTGATGAGACTGTTTTGTTAACTAACCAGCTATAAGGTTTACCTTTTCAGTGTACTTTGCTGATTTACTTCCATTTTTTAAGGCTTGGTTTTCATTTTTACAGACTGATTTCTTTATTTAAGCTTTTAACTCCGAGTTATTTAAAAAGCAACTAGACTATTTCAATAGTTCAATTTTCAAATGCTTCTCTTTGGCAGTATCACATACAAACTGATTAAGAGGCTAGTCTGAAGTGTATGGCTGGTGCTATTTTACATAATTTGTTAATTGAGATATATATATTTAAGCTGAAGGCTTTGGCATTTCAGTAGTCACGCACCCAGGAAAAAAATTTATGAATCGAGACTCAAGTATTTCTTGAGTGAAACTCTTTTTCTGTAATGATTATGTGTTGTGTTAAGAAGCGTTCAGAAAATGCAGTGCAGTTTAATAACACATTAAAATACACAAAATGACACTTCGTAAAAGTAAATTTTATAAATTAATTTTCCTATATTAATACAATTTTAGAAACAGGCAGAGCGGAGGCTGTGTGATAAAAGAATGACAGGACACTTATAGTTGTTCCTGGGGAGGCAGGTAAGATTTCATTGTATGGAAGCATATTGCCCAAACCTGGAGCCAATGAAACTAAATGTAAAGAAATAATTTTCTCCAAAAGATATTCTCCAAACAGCTAGTTACTGGGGTTTTTTCTTCTCTTGTCCTCCTTGGTTTTTAAAATATTTATTTATTTATTCTCTTCATGACTTCTCTAACATCCCTCTGATTTGGCTGTCAAGATAATATGGAAGACAGTGGCAAAGGCCACACTATTGTCATGGTAAACACTATATACGTTGCATGCCCCTTATCTACAAAACCACTTGTCTCATCACAGGGGTCAGGCAACATTTGACCTTGGTAAATCCATGTTGGCTGTTCTGAACCATCATTTCATCCTGCATGTGCTTGGAAATGACTTACATTTGTCCTGTAAATATCCAGGGAACTAACATGAGGCTGATCCGCTTGTAGATCCCCAAATCCTCTTTTTTGCCCTTCTCCAAGATGGACGTAATGTTTGCCCTTCCCCCATCCTCAGGAGTCCCCATCACCATGACCTTTCAAAAATGATGGAGAAAAGCGTGACAATAGCATTGGCCAGCTCCCCTGACACATTCAGATGCATCCCATCTGGTCCCATGAGCTCGTGTATTTTACATTACCCCTGATGTTATCTGATGCAACATCCCTAGTACACAATTATTGTGCTTTAAGGGGCTGGATTTTCACAAGGCTACAGGAAATATTTCTCTCTAAATAGATGATAGCACCTTACTAGCCCTTCAGTTTTTAGAAGTGTATGGTAATTTTGTTTTGGATATATGTAGAATGATGTCATATAATGATATCATTTGTACCAGCGGTTGTTGGCATGTAATGTGATGGTCTGGTATTGTGGTTGAGTTTGGAATGAAATTTATCAATAGAGGGTATGTCCTGATTGCTTTCTGCTTCTTTTACTGAGTGATGAACTGGCAGTAGTTCTAAATTCAGTGAAAATGTGAGGCATTACAGGTGTACAGGCTGTGCTGTGGAAATTGATTTTCAATTCTTTGTCTTTTCATCATTATTTGTTAAAACTGCTACCGCTCAGTTCTAAATAAATCTTTATTCTCTAGGAGTATTTGTAAGGGCTATAGATTCATTCATTTTGCATATTGTACATATAACTGTATACAGATAGAGAGCATTTTTAGAATTAACACTTTCTATTTTTTGTTTTGTTTTGATACAAATGTTCTGAGTGAGCCTTCTCTCAGCAGTTAGGTAGTCATTGCCATATATAGTTATATGCCCCATCTGCAATAGGCACAGTATTCAATATGGTAATGAGATAAACTTGTGGAAAGCAGTTTTTATGAAAAGCGCGCTTAAAAAAGTATGAAATCAAACAGAACCTTGTGTGCAGTGGACTAGAGGTAACTGAGATGTAGAGCAAACCAACTAGTGGCACAGAACAGCTGTGCCAAGCCATGTGCAGGAAGATGAGCTGTGGGGAGTTTAGTTTGATGTAAACTTGTTTCTTAGCTGCTCGGTTTGATACCTTTTTCGCTTTATAACTTCTGGGGTTTTTTAGAAGTTTAAATATTTTTGATTCTGATGTTCTGGAAAGCCTTAAGTACCACTACAAAATTCTATCTCTTATTATTATGAAACCTTTATAAATATATCTAAAAATTTTTTTAGGCATTATACAATAATATTTTCAGTATAACTACATAAACTACAGGAAATTGCTAGATAAAAGCTCTAATAAGTATTAAGAATACCACAAATTTGGCTTACGTTGGTGCACATAGCTTTTATGATTACAGAAGCTACAGAGTTGAAGAATGTAGACTACTGGTGCATCTTTAAAAACAAAGTTTACATACACTGTAAATTACATTTTGTTTAAGTATTTTTGAGATTTTGTCTTTATATCAGGCACCACTTGCACAATAGCGTGCCTTTCGATATTTCAAGAAAAGAGGAATCTGATTCCCTTCATCTTTCCAGTTTGATACCAAATCTGCAGAATGCATGTATGAATTATTTATTCACAAAAGAATTCTGATTTATTTTGGTGGGATGTTTCAGGATGTCAGAGAAGGACATAGGGGACTGATACACAGCAATTGTGTTTTTTAATGTAATATGCCAGGATATGTAGAGATAAGGCAAATACTGAAACGGCAGTACTATCACAAGAAGCATATTGCAAATGGGAAATACGACATTAAACTGGCCCGAATAATTTGAGTGCAAAGTGAATGATAGTATCATCTGGTATCTTGATAGTAAAGATGCAATAATTCAGCATTGGCTGCAATGTGCTTACTGATAACATTTCAAATCAGATACTGTGTGACATTTAAGTATCTACTGGCAGGGATTTTCCATCAAGGAATGAAGACAAGCAGAGAAAATCTATAGAAATCTTGCACTGATATAATGGAACTATTCAGCACAAGTGTTCTATAGATTTTTCTATAAAAAAGCATTTATATTCTGTTTTTTCTTATACCCATATTTTAAATGTCCCCATTTTATGTTCTCAAAAAATAAAGAGTTTTAATACCTGAAACACGTTGGCATATACTACTTTTAGTATACAGGACTTTTATATATGCAGCCGCTTGGAATCATCATTGAGATTGGGAAAGAGAAGAATATATAGTGATTTCAGTGCAGTTGTGGTTGACAGCAACACTTCTTTAGATATTACAGCAACCTACCTGGATTGCTGTTGTATGTAGGTAAAGGTGCTTAGTATAAACATACTACAGTTTCCAGCCAATGAAATATTAAGTAAATGATAATATGAACACAATATTAAAGTATTATATATCTCAAATACTACACTCCTTGTCAAATGCCCATTGTGACAGATTTAAGTACACATCTATGGGAAAGGAGCCTGGGGGTTAGTTGCCATATTAGTGCCAGCTGGGGTGGTCTGTGCTCACTGTTAAATCACATCGACTACTTGATTTTTCTGAAGCACCTGGCTTTTGAAAGATATCTGTCATATTGTCATAGGTAAGAGGCGTACAGCTTACATAAAAATTGTTGTTGACAAGTAAACAGTCAATGTTGTCACTGATTTATTATCTCAAATAATATAAAAACTTAGAACTTTGAAAGACGTGTTTTCTCACAAGTAAAATCTGTTCTATCTGTACTTCAGAATTGCAAATTTAGAAGCACCAAGTTCTCCTTTAGGCAAATGATTTTTGTCTAATTAATTTAAAATGAATTAGAAGAATAGCTCATTTATCGATTATTAAAGCTGTCATTGAGTCCAGGCTCGAGATCCAGCAAGGTCTGTGCAAAAGACACATAAGTGACTGAGGCTGGAAATCAGGATGGAATGACAGGGACATCCAAGGAAGGGAAATTGAAAACAATTGGAGGGAGAGGAAAAGCCAGAACCTGTACTTTCATTCATATAAATGCATCTACCTTATAGGTACACTGAGGTCTCTGATCATTTTCGCTAAAATAATTTCTTAACCTTCCAGCTTTAAGGGATGTGTAAAAAATGCTGTGGAAATGTAGACATTGGAGTTACTCTTCCCATTAGAGAATTCTTTACTGGGGAGGATAACTGTTTTTACTGAAAGCTTTCAGGCTACGGAGTTCTTGTCATGAAGTTTTGTTATCTTCTATCACATTTACTTACCTGTAAGTATCTGTATGAGAACTAATCCATATGTAAATTTTCTGGACTTTAACTGTGCTGCTGGAATCAGTAGATACAAGTCTTGGTTGTTTTGGGTGGGGTTTTCTTGTTTGTTTTTTAACAGTGTAAAAAGTAGGAATAGAAAACAGAACCCCAGAAAAGCAAGTTATGTATGTTATCTTTTTTTTTTTTTGAGATTTTCTACTTTTTAAAACATACTTGGCATGACGGAGAATGTGGAAAACAGAAAGGGGAAGAAGGGAAGAGCTGACATGTATGTGGCTTTTACTAAATTTGTTAGGCTTTCAGCCCAAACAAAAATCCTGTTGGCAGGTTAGTTTGAGAAAATTGTACTTCAGTACAAAACATAATGCCTTTATTAGTCCATTGCTTAATCTTTTTTTTTTTTTTTTGTGCATGCTTGTGCCTGAGGCTTTCTCCTCTTTATCTCATCCCTGACAGAACTGTCAAGAGTGATCAAGTTTCCTAAACACACGTGAAAATTGACTTGTTCTCAATTCCACCACTATTGCCTTTCAATACTTATGTATTGTCTCTTTGCTCAGTTACAAGTGCTCTGTCTTCATGGCAGGCTTTGTAAATCCAAGTTGAGTACACCAATACTAGCAAAGAGTATCGTCATTCGTTCAAGCTTATTTAGTCAGTTCGAGAGGCCATCTGCGTAAGCTGTGGAGCTTAACTCTCGATCATGTGATGTCACGCCCTCCAGCTCATCTCTCCTTATGTCCAGTTTCAGAGCATGATGAAAAGTGACACTGATTCCACGTCCCTTTGTGTTACACCAAACCCTGACTTGAACCAGCTGCTTGATTTTCCAGCAATGCTGTGGTGTGGAAAGATTCTTCCTGTATCGCTTTTACAATTGCAACTTGGGTAAATTGTTGGTCTTCCCCAACTCCAGTACATAGGATGCATTAAGTTTTCCCCTATTCTGTTCAGGTTCTCAGTCTGTTCCATTGCCATAGAATCCAAACACCTAAGCCACTTAATACTATAATACCTTCAAATGGAGTCTAAGGGGTTTTTTGCTAGCATTTATGTAGCAGCAGAGATTCTTACACTTGTGGAAAATAACTGTGACATACGTGCAGGAAAGCGAGGCGAAGGTATTGGACACCATGAGAAGTAACAAATGAAACCCAGTTGGTACTTCTTGGTTATACGTAATATGGTAACTTTTTTCTTTAGTATAAAAGAATTCTTACAAGCACAGCAGTGTGAATCTTTCAAATGCAAAATTATTTTATGGAAAGAAAATGAGAAGCGGTGTAGTAACAGATTCTTTTGCTAAGGGCTACAAAGTACAACTGCATTACATGTTATATCTATATTTGGTATTAAAAAGAACTCAATGATCCCCTTAAAGCCTTTTTTCTGACAAGATTTTCATTAAAACCCAGTTCTTGTTATTAAACACATTATTACATAATTAAAATTAAATAAGTCTTGGGGGAAAGTAATAATTTGACAAAAACCCACCCTTGATTAAATTTCTTCTTTTGCTTTGAATAGGCTCGTTCAAAAGAGATTCCGTCTGAGAAATAACATTATAACTTAAGCATGTTTTCATTATCTTACTTTTTTAATTTATATACTCGGAGGTACCACATGGATATAGCAGCTTGAAAAATCTTTAAATTATTAAAGAAACCATTTGCCCAAAGCTTGTATGCCTTCATATAACCACAGTATGTTGTCATGTAATATTCAAGGCATAGATTATAGCAATTGGTCTTTGGCTTGCTAGCATTGCCTTCATTGGTAGTTGTATTGACTTTTAAAAAATAGCAGACATTAAGATTTAATTAACATTTAAAAAATGTCTTCAAATACCAGGTACATTGGACTTCAAAGCTTTTTCTTCACTACACACAGCTCTAAAACGTTAGACTCAGGGAGGAGGGGGGAAACCAACTGACTACAGACCGTCTGCTGTAGGGTGTTGGACATCCGCCTAAGACCATGGGTTCAGGACTACATGTAAGATGAAATGGATCTTCATGTTATGGTTTCCACTGTTTTTAAGGCCAACCTGTCTCAGGATAGCTGGAAGTTACATGGGCTGTCTGCAGTGGGCAAAGTTGTTATAAACGATTAAAAAAAAAAAAAAGAGCTTAAAAAGACCATGCCCAACAATCTTTTTGAGCTGGTGAATGGAAAACCATGTTTATCAGTAATATGTTGGTATATTTTTGAGTAATGCTTTATTTGTTTTTCTTCTTGTTTTGGATTTGTTTGGGTTTTTTCTAGAAAAAAGTAAGAAAAGATAAAAGTAAGCCTTTTTCTGAAAAATCTATGAGTATACTATGACGTATGAAGAACTGAGTGCAAAGTGAAACAAAAATTCACAGTCCGAATTAGTTCAGGCATTAGATTGTGTATGTAATCCTCTTTGGAGAGAGATTATAATTCTGACTGTAAACTTTTCAGAAAATGAGATTAATATGTAATGACGATTTTCCTCCAACGCAGCTTTCTTAGTTCTCCTGCCAAACACAAAATGTGTTTTATCCTACACATAGGACAACAACTATTATAATTTATTAGTGTTGTTCTGGTGCAGAATAATGTAACTTCATTGCAGAAAACTCCTGTGACAGGTAACAAACTGGGTCCATGGTAGATCACTCACCTAAATTTGAATTTTCATTCTTACTATTGGTTGTCTGTTAATCTACCCAATTGAAAAAACCAAACCTTTCCTATCTTGATAAAAAGTTTATGTAGAGTCAAAAAAAATTAAGAATACCTCAAGTTATCAAGATGCTACAAGGGTCGTTCATATTAGTCATTGAGAGTAGCCACTGATCACATGGGAGCAATGTTTTGCCCTTTTTCTTTACAACTGTGGTTGGCATCCTTTTTGTGTTCAAAGAAAAGACTAGTGTGTAGTACTGCACCAAGCTTCATTTGGAAAGTAGATTCTGCTGTAGAAACCACAAAAAGGTCTTGGTCTTTATCCTGAAGATTCTTACAGTTTTGGAGACTTCTTACAGAGTGCCTTGTAGGAGCTTCTAAAGTGCCATATGAACAAAACAGCAGAACAGAAAAGTTTGGTTGACCTAAATACATAATTCCAACGTAGTGAAAGATAGGGAGCTTTGAGCAACCTGGTCTAATGGGAGGTGTCCCTGCCTGTGGCAGGGGGGTTGGAACTAGATGATCTTTAAGATCTCTTCCAACTCTAACCATATTATGGTTCTATGATTCCATAGTGAACTTGCTTCTGCTATATCACACCACTTATCTTGTGTGCCCTCTGTGGAGCATGTTAGTTCATAGGGTGATAGCTAGTTAATAGAACAGGAAAAAAAAACAAACCCCAAAACAACGAAAAAAAAACCCCACAAACAAAAAAACAACACTGAGAATATAAAATATTTGCAACAAGAGAGCTCAAATCCAATTGTTTTTTCTGCTTTGCATGATTCCTTCTACAGCAGATGTGTGGGGCATCTGTGGTGTTTGTTGTTCCATACTCTAAATACCATCATAGAATAACAAAGCCCTTTTCTCCTAGTTATGATTAGCATCTGACAATCAAGTATTTATACAGTTTTGTAATATTTTGTGGCAGAATACTGTTATGTCAATAAGTCTATGACATTTGCAGGCATAAATTATTAGAAAAAAAATATGCTTGCTCTGCAGGCAGAGTTACTTCTCCTGGAGACTCTACAGCAATTTAATAATTTCTTGCTACTTGGCAGGGGAAATTTAATTCAAAAATAGATAGCAATATAATGGTTCGTAGTCAAGTATCAGACCAACACGAAGGGTTGCATTGAAAATTCATAATACTTTGCATAATATCTCTCCAATAGATATTAGGTCTGATTAGAGACCTAATATCAGGTCTGGTTAGAGACTGGTGATACTAGCTTTTTTTATCATCTTTACAGATTAGTACTGATTATAACTGATGCACTGATCAACATGATAATCGTAGTTAAGAGTTACAGGAAGCTCTTGAGATGTGTGAGATCTGAAAGGAATCAGTAATAATATAAGTAAATAAGCATAAGCTTTTCCCGTATTGGTCTCAGTCTCAGGGAAAGGAAATCAGTGGATGAAATTTATCACAAAGGCAGACTGCAGCTCTGGTAAACTGTGTGCAGTGTTTTGCACAACCACAATGAAAGTGGTGTGAAGGAAAGTTCACAGTGCGAAGCATGCATATTGCTAACAGACTTGCCTCTGGCAAGCATTAAAACACTCCTGGCCAGCAACAGTGCAAATTAACCATTTGGTCTTTCATATTTTTTCCTGACAAGAGCTTACAACCCCCTCACTTCTTCCAAGATGAACAAATGATTGCCTCTAAAGGATCTGGTTACTTTATCTTCAAAAGTGTCTCCCTCACAGTTGAAGTCAATGACCGCAAATGTAAAGCATGAGGTTTTTTTTATTCTGGAGACTGGAAAACATCCAGCACTCCAGATATTACTACTAACGGATAGCATCTATCTGTTAATAGTAGTTACTGTTACTTATTACAATAACTATCACTTACTAACAGAAGGTAATACTAAAATTCAAAAATGTTTGAGTAGCATTTTGGGACAATGGAAAATTGTTCAAAACAAATGGATTATCTGATGTTTTCTACATTATCGTATTTCCAGGGACCAACTTTTTCTTTAAAAAGTTTGTGTGCTTTAGGCTTGACAAAGGTATCACTTCTGTATTGTAGTCTAATTGTATTATTCTATTTACAGCTTTTATATACATATGTTTACATTTAATATTCAATTGACAAGGTATGGTTCATCATACAACCACTATTTCTGCTCTTAGCTGCAGCATTGGGCAGTATGTAATAAGATGAATGTCCCTGTTTAGGGCCATTCTGTGGCTTCTGGCCACTCTGAAATTATTTTGAACTTTTAAAACCACTGAGAAAAAAGCAAAAACCAAATAACAATTTAAAGTTTGCATCACAGTAATTATTTTATTATTTTACTATACTAAACAGGGAGGGAAAAAAGCAGTCTATTGTAATTTTGCAAACAAAAGAATGCAGGAAATGCAACTCCTCCAATTTAATTTGAAATATCATCCATCTAAAATTCCTTTTAAACTAACCCAACTCTACAGGGTTTTGTAGAATGGATTGTGTTACACAGAGTAGGACTCTGGATTAGTCTGTGGCCAGTCTACCTTACAGATGGATTTTGGAGCTCGGCTGTGTGTCTGGGAAATCTGACCCTGGAGCAAACAAACTGCAAGAGTCCTACAGAAACCTTTGTAGTGGAACTCAGAGAACAGCAGCTCTGCAGCAAACCAGACATGCCACACTGAAGTTTCAAAATTCTTCTCTTGGAGCCCATTGTAACCCTAATTTTAACTGAAGGACAATTCCCAGCTTCACTGTAAGGACCTTTGGAAGCCAAACGTGCAGCTAGAGCCAGGCTCCCCCGTGTTTATAAGTGGATGGACACAGAGCTAAGGGCTTGACTTGTGAGACAGGCTTCTAGGAACCATGGCCAAAGGGCGGTCCATTTGTGGTAACTCTGAGAGATGCAGGATCCAGGAAGCTGCCTGGAAAACATGAGTGATAGAGTGCAATACAATAGTATCTTCACTGTAATTGTAGCTATATACACTTTGTGTTTTTTAAGTGAATTATGCTTGTGTTATTTAATTTGAAAAGCTTAAAACACGTCTTTATGAAAAATGAAAGAAACTCACTGGAACATCTTATGAAACCTGAGATTTCATAATCCTTCAAATACTTCTTCATTCTTCAGATGATAAACTATGCCACACATATGTGATCTTGGAAGAAAAGGAAACGATAGCACTATGTTGAATACACACGAGTTTGCAGTCATGCAAATGAATACTCAAGTTTGAAGCAGAGAGAAGCAAGTGCCTCTTAGAGGAAGTGAAGGGTTTATTAGGTCAACATTAATGATATTAGGCTACATAAGACTTCTTTGCTATCCAGTGACAACTTCTATTTCGCTACGAAATTATAGAATCAATATTGGTTTCAATAACTCTTCAAAATCTCTTAATTTTTACACAAGGATTAAGCAAACACACAAACAAAAAAAAAAAAACAACCCAGCTCAGTTCCCACCAGCGCAGATTTTAGGAAAGTAACAATCTGTGGCAATCTGATATTTTTATTAAGAACTGTCGCATTTTGACATTGTCATTATGCCTTTTCAGTGAGTATCTAGGTGTACAGATACAGGCATAGATACGTATCCACTTAGCGCATGCAGACAAGAACTGAAACAAGCGTGCAGGCAGGACAGAAGGAAAAGCTTTCTCACCTTGGGTACAGCCAAGCAGTGTAGCACACTGCCCAGAGAGCTTGTGCAGTCTCTATCCTTTTGGAGTTTTCAAGATAAAGACAAGATAAAGCTCTGAGCAACATGGTCTGACCTCAAAGGTGACCCTGCTGTGAGTAGGAGGTTGGAGAAGACACCTCCTGGGGTTCCTTCCCACTCGAATTATCCTATGATGCTAAGATTTTATTTTTTTTAAATGAGTCAGATGGGTTGAATGCTGAGAATGACACCTGAAAATTTTCAGTCCTAAACTTCCTTTGCTAAATCTTCCTATTTAGGCTACAACATTAAACCAGGACAATTTGAAAGAGTGAGACCTGATGAAAAGCAGAGGCAGTATTATAAACACTCTTGCATGTGTTTGTAGTTTGCATATTGCATATCTCAAAGCACATCAAGGACAGCAACAATCTATTCTCACAGATGTCTTCTGTGAGAAGACACACAATACTTTGCTGGCAAGTTAGGCACAGTGACTAATAGTTTAACTTCTTAGAATATATAGTTATCTTAAAACATAGAAGAAAACAACACATCCATTTTATACCATTAAGCCTGGAATGCTACAAATGAATAGTTGTCACCTGATTGCAGTAAAACTCTCTACTATAGACTACTTTGATAATTCTAGGATCACTAATTGCAACCAGAAGTGTCAGCTGTTACTCCTTTTACCTACTAGAATACCCCTGATTTTCCAAACACAAAGAAAAGTACAAAAGTAATGAAATAAGCATAGTTTCTGGGTTGGTCTGATTTTCAGGGAAGCTGATGCAGCCAAGCCAGAACTTCAGTGGATCTATTCAGCAAGGAGAAAAAGGATTCCTTCCAGAACAGAAGTCCACTCTGAGTCATTTGAGACTTTGTAAAGTTGCTGTAACGATAACTTGGTGACATGGGAAATAAGGTATAAATTAAGGTAGTTCAGATTGTGCTGGAATTATGACGCGGCAATAGCATGGCTATTGTCATAGGCATATCATCCAAAGTTACCCTGGGACAAGAGCAAAGGAGGGCAAATACCTCATATGAATTTCCCACACTTTTGTGCCTTTTCAATATTCCCAAAACCTTAGAGAGACTTTAGTCTTCCTTCTTTCTCTATATGGCAAGTACAGGCCAGGCTATAATCCAGACTTGTGTGCACAGAAAGCACCTTAAAAAAGGCTGTGAAAGTCATACACAGTTATTTTGAGTTATAGAGGATACATACTTTCAATCTGGAACAAAACCTCGATTAATTTGGTTTTCCTTTCTGGTTCTGACTAGTGTTTAACTCAACAATTTAATTTTATTTAGAACAAAGCCTCGGTGGCTTCTTACGTTAGCTTATTTTCTGGTTTTCCTGACCTTTTTTACCTATGGGTTGGTTACAATTAAGTGCATTTATGCTCTAAGGCAAAAAATAAGAAAACATTTCTAAATGTTGGATATGGGCATTGTGGGTCGTCAGCTGATCTTATCTGCGATGGGTCAGAAGCTAGTATTTTACTTGAAGGTACAGCCAATACTGTTTTATCTTGTTCCCTATCTCTGGATAACCACACAGAAGTCATACACCATCTTGGTGCACAAGTAAAACAACATTTAAAAAATCCAATCCAATACAACACAACACATTTCTGTATTACTTTCTTCCTATTACTGCTCTCTCTTACTGTAGAGTTAAATAAGGTGAGGCAGAATGTGGTTTTATTTTACAACTTTAAAAATATTTAATTAGTATTTAACACATACTTTTTATGTCTTACTTTAAAAAAATAAAAAGCAGATGTGACACCTTCAGAAATTAAACTTGCTGCTCTTTATGAAAACTTCAAAATAAGCACCAAATACAGCTTGATCTAAGCTTAAAGCTTGTTCTTTAGTACTTCAAAATAAGGGTAGCTAGACTGTATCATAAGGAATAGGCCATTATTCTTTAGAATTCATCTTTATTATGAAAAGTGAAGAGTGCTGCAGCATTTCAGTTTACAATTCAAACACTGCAGTACTGAAAAAGATGACTTCTTCAGACCAAAGACTTATGAAAGAGAATTTCTGAACAAGTGCTGTTGGCTCCCTCCAATGGTAGGAGGTTACTATTGCTGGGGCCATGGTTCTAGAGAAAAACATGTTACAGATGGAAACAGGTATCAGAAAGTGCCAACAACTTTATAACTCTGGGGCATGCTTCATCGGTTTCCTTATTACGTGCTACTTAAGAGAAAAAAAAAAAAATCTTGTGGGATTTATGACTTGAACAGTAAAAAAAGTAATGAACAGGGGATTCTTTTTCCATTGTAAATTAAATCTATTTGAGCATGAGGAGAAATACATTTAATCAATGTGTTTCATAACCGATGAAATGTATTTTTCCACCATCAGAGGTGGAAAATTTAGAGAATGTTTAGATGATAAGTTTGATATCGTGTCTGTTCTACTGTAGATCAGTACTACAAAGATAAATTTGGAATGTATTTCGTTTTATCACTTAAGATAGGGCAGTTATTTGCCACCTGTGTGAGAGAACACTTGAAAAGCAACTCACCAGATCATTTTATTAAATACTAAGCATGGTGTACAAACAAACTCAAATGTGCCTCGTTACTGTTGAGAGGAATTTTGCGATGTAGTTCCCACTATACAAGAGAGAGGATATTCCTGATCTCTAAATTTAGCATCTGGTCAAAGACTGAGAATATCAAGCCACTTCATGCCATTGTAAAATGTGAGAACTAAAACCTATTTATTATTTTCAAAGAAGAACCTCTTTGCTGGCAATAGCAGACAGCACTTTACAACATTGAATGTAACTGATGTTACTAAGAAAATATCAGGTAAAATGAGAAAAACACTACCGACTCAATCAGACAAATAAAGAATCATTTTAAGTGAAGATGATTTTCTCTGTATTGAGAAGAGCCTTGCACTACTTACAGTGTATTAATCTCCTTCAAAGCTAAACATATTCTAAGTAACTTACCAACTCCTGAATTGTAATAATGACACAAATTCCTGGTGAGTAAGCTTAAATGTGTATTTATTTATATGAAGGTCTGCAGAACTAAATATTACTGAACTGAGAGTATACCTGATTTCTAGTTATCAGTATGTATATGTAGTCATATAATCAACTTCTTAACCCAAAGGCCCTTGTTACTTTTGGTTTTTTTCCCCTTTAAACACAATTTTCTTACTGTCATATGAGTGCTAATGTTTGACTGAGGTATATGGACCATGGTAGTTCTCACAGACTGCCCGATGATCTTTCTCAGATAGATACGTTTTAGCAAGCATTGACTACTTTGGTGTGTGTTGGGTTTTGAAGGTTGTAGTGTTACCTTCTGGCCCTCACCTCTTTATTCGAAACATTTATCCTGTATATCCTGAGAGCTGCTACTCTCTTCTATTTCATCTCCTGACCTCTAAAGGTCCTCCTGACCTTTTTTTTTTTTTTTGTAGGATTCTCAAATGAATGGACTTTACAATAAATGTCCATTGAGTGATACATAATTCATTGTAACATTGCTTGATTCCCATGACCCTTCAGTATGTCTTTAAGAAGCTGGACTTCTCATACGTATTGCATTTTTCATCTTTTCATTTTTTAAACTTGCTCTCTTAACCACCAAAGCATGTCAGCTATTGTATGGCCAGCTCATCCAAAGGAATAGACTGACTAAAGTGATTCTTACTCCTTGTTCCATACCCCCTTCTCTGCAACAGATACTTGTTTTCTGGCTAGTGTGTTAGGTTAGACTTTTGGGTTTGGTGTTTTTTTTTTTTTCCATTGCACAAGTATGTTAATAAATTAACTTTGTACACATTAAGTCTCACATGTGTTCTTCAGGTTTAGCACTTCAGTTCAGACTATACCACAAGAGCCTAAACATTTTTTCCCTAGGCTAAACCTTCCCTAAGCCCTTAAGCAGGGCTGTTGGTTTTGCTGGTGTTTTTTTTTTTCCTACTAGTCTTTAATAGTTGGATCTTCTTTTTCTTCTGTACTAGGAGAACCACAGAAATATTTAACTTTCTCCAACTACGGAAGAAATCAACTGTCATTACTGATGGCTTTATTGACTTCTTCCTTTTCATGATTGGTATTGCATATTTACTGAGGAGAGGAATATATGGGATTAACATGGGTATGGTTAAGGGAACAAAATTAGTTAACTATTTAGAGAATCCCTCCAGGAAATATCGTTCTCTCCTGAAGCTGGACAGAATGTAAGGTTGATAGCCTTGGACCTCTTCAATTACTTCCACAGCCAAATAATAAAGCTCCTAATCCAAATACTGCTGATGCCCTGTGTATAACATATTTAAACTTACTTCAGTTTATGTAGTATAACTTACAAAGCATTTCTGAATGTAAGGAAAAACAAACAGACAGCCAAAAAATCCCTACATTAACAACTCATTAATGAAGACTGTAGGCTTTTGTGCTAATTGAAGCATTCCTACAATAGGAAGTGTAATAATTGTTTCTACTGTGTAAATTTCGAAAGGTTTACACTATTAATCACTCTACAACCATATAGTAACAGACAATCGTTGCATCAAGAAACTACAGTCTAATGTTCCAACAGTGCAAAGATGGACAGTATCTCTTTAAACATATCAGTTGTTCTGTTCTCATCAAGCAACTAGGTATTATTACCTTCATAATCAAGCTCCTCCTGATGTTCTTCATGGCAACATTATCCTTTATGCCCTATATTCTAGATTAAGTATATCTGTTTAAAAAAAAAAAGTGATGTATCTCTCTGCTTTTAATGGATCACACTGTCATTCTGCAATAGTTGATACCACATTTCCAAGTCCTGCATCTGCATTTGTCTTCCATTTTTAAAGCAGGTGCCTGGGTTTTTCTTCTCTACCGGTGCTCCTAGATTCACTACTGCGTCCTACAATGCGCTTGAGTCTCCTTCCTCATTGCTGCCTTCTGTTTTGGGAATTCCCTGAAAATAATCCATAGGGTTACTTTCTTCTCTGTTCTCAAATCATCATGTTCTGTATGTTCTAAAGGTGCGTCAATGGAAAACTAAATTTTACGGGAGAAAAAAATGTTGTTTAAGTGTTGTGTACAGCTTACTTTGACATTTTAAACAACAAAAATCTATGGAATACTACACAATGAACACCTAAGACAAGTAGAACTAATGCTTCTGAAACTTAAACAGACTTTTTGTGGCTCAGACAGTTCACTTTTGCTTAAAAACAAAAAGCGAACAGTGTTTTGAGAAGCAAATGTCATGGCATTACTATGTGTCAGAAAACTGCAGCTACTGAAAGATGCGTCTTTCTCTCCTCTGCAATCTATTATTGTACGCCTCTCTTGCCTCTTACCACGAAAGATGAATCTAAGAGAACAGGCACACACAGTTAACTGAGAGAATTTCATCTTCTGCATATAGCTCAGTAAGGAGTAGATCTAGAGTCCAAGCAGCAACATAGGGTTGACAAGACACCTCAAAGAACTACTATTACTTTGACATAAAAACATTATTTATAACTCTGTTAAAATGGTTTAAGCTGAAGTAATTTAAGCTTCCCTAACTTTTCCGTGTCTCTGTAATAACTGTGGTAGCCTACATGAAAAATAATAAAATCACCTTCCTTCCCTATCTTTGCAACAAAGTTGGTTTTCTATTCTCTGCTATTCTTTGATTTTGGCTGCCTTAGCAACTACCTTTTCTGCCAAGTTATTTGTGTCAGTAATGTGGAGTGGTTACTGAAGGCCACAATGCCCGAAAAAGGTCTTGAGAATCAGAAATGTCTTTGAGTAGTTGCAGGTATCTTATTTATTTATTTATTTCAAACTGTCCATAACTAAAGACTTGATTCGTTCCTGAACTTAAAAGTTTGTGTAGGGTATTGAGGGGGCTCTAAGATTCTTTCAGGTAAAGGAAGCAATTAATTTCTTTTGAGCTGCCTTGGATATTTTTTTATCATCATCTTCAGAATCTGTTCCTTATGTATACACAAGACATTTTTTATATGCTCAATATATTATGAATATAAATAATAGTACAGAGGCAGTCAGGAAATACATACTCAACAGCCAGAAAGCATGTTCCTAGACAAGAAATGAGAGCAAAGGTACAGGTGGAAGGCAGATGTGATCTATCCAGAAATTGCATCTACATTCAAATTACAGTAAACAAATTCTTCTGTGGTTAGCTAAATCATAATAATTTAAATTAGAAATCTTTTTCTGGAGGAAAAAAATCATCAACCATGGCAGGAAACAAAAAAGAAACCAACCCAGGTGTGTCCAATGTTAGAGTATAAAAGGTAGTATTTCTGGCAGCTGGGGTTAGCAGCCATCCTTGTACATCACCAAATTCAACCATTTCTAGCTGAATGTTAGGAGCTATGATTATCTGTATTCTAAGGACAAAATGTAAAATGTTCCTACTTGCGCAATGCTGGCATTAGCTAATGCTACAGTATAAATCTCCCTCCCTCTCTTTGGCTTCTATAAATTACTAGGAGAACTAAATTCTCATGACAGCCCTATCAGAGTCGACCTGGCGCCAGCAGACCTTTCTCATGCAGTTCTTCAGTCTCACCTTCAAAATGCAATTTCTGCAGAGATGTCACTGAACTAAAATGTGATATGCAGAGACCTCTAGAGACTGGAAAGCTAAACTACACCTAATGACATGCAGATATAGTTCAGTGGTGCGTAGTAATGAAATCACTTGGGGAGCTATAAAGCAGACTCTAAAGAGAACAAGGTAACATTCAGACTGTTTTAATCTCTGTGGTAAAAGTTGTGTTCTCGAAAGTGATATATTTTAGCTTATTTTCTTTAAAGGTAATCATCAAAGGTAAAATATACCTCATTTTTATGATTTACAAAAAAACCCCATGCACCAAACCCTAAATGCATTAGATGCTTTCCTTATGTAAAAATAGAATGTTAAATAACAGAATCTTCAAAATAGCTGCGACTTCAATTATTATGCTGCAAGCTCCTGAAATTTGGAATTCATTTGTGAACCCATTGGTGTATAAGACTCTGGTTGTTTTTCATTTGCCTGAGGTCTGTTTAGAGGATGCATGTTTTAACATTGTCTGAGAGATGCCACAAGGTTCCGGTTGAGTTCAGAGCTAATTACAACTCTGAAAGAGACCTTTGCAGGATTGTCATTAGCCATGCTTATAATTCAGACCAAGGTGTTACCTCATTTATTTTCCCAGTGAGCAGCTCTTGATATGTTTGACCATGGAAAAATGTGCTCACCTTGAAGTACACTGAAGCTTGCAGCTATAGCTACAGCTTAACCCCTGTGCTGCTGCTTCTGTACTTTATAGTGCTATTCAGTTCCTCCAGGTTCTCAGCTGTGTGCTCTATAGAAGTCATCGTTTCAGTGAGTCCTTTTTTTTTATGTCTGTTTGAGCACAGGGAATTTGACTTAGAGAACATATCTTTGGCAATAATTTTTGGCCTGAAGTGGTCTTTCACACAATTGTGACAACGTATCCTCTAGGTTTTTTCTTAGGCCTCAATTGTGGATGTACTGCTATTATTGGGCATTTCAAAGTTCTGATTCTGTAGAGAAAATTGTGGTTTTGCTGGTTATTGAAAGACTATCATACAGATCTAAACCCAGATCCTAATTATTTCAACAAAAAGTGTTGCCACATTCAATCCACCCAAAAGCAGAATTGGTTAAGCCAATTAAAAACTCTCTACAAAGTATGCAGATAAGCAGAGTTAATTTGAGAATTAAATGAGAGCTAGATGCAGGTAGGCATCTGTGTCTGGCTTTTCAGGTCTGAAATATTTGATAAGCTTATGTTTTGCTAACTTTACTTCATGGAGCTATCCCTGTCTCCAGCAATTTTGATTGCTAGCATGGAAAACTGGTGACTGCATCAAAGTAAACAAAGATAACTGTTGACAGTATGAAAGCAGACAAAGTAGCATAATCCTAAATTCCAACTCTGGACATCAGTTTTGGTTTGGGATCTGCAATGTTTTCCTTTGGTTTGGGATCTGCAATGTTTTCTGTATCACAACAACTTTTTTTTTTTTTTTCCATTTTCAATATATGCATTAAAGCTATTATGTGTATGTCTAATGTTGGTGATTGCATTATACCTACAATTAAACTTTAGAAGTTTATTCCTCAAAACTCTTTGTCCTTCAGGCATAGGTTTTTGAGCCAAGGATTCTACATTCACTTAAAAAGTGAATATGAATATCTAATTAATGTCCAAGACAGCTTGGGAAGTTAAAGGTCTTGATCTTAAAATCGTATAACAAAAGCAGAATTTCACTTTTTGATACTTATCGCTCTATGAATTAGAATTTCTTTTTTTGTCTAGAAAAATAGAAGAAATAAGAAGCAGAGCTATTAACCTGTCCTCAAATTCTCCTATGAGCATAATTTCTAAAACTTCTCTCAAAGAAACCTACCTAGAAAATGAACTTGCCCAATAAACCTTGATGATCAAATACAACGTGTGAGAGGGAAACTAATATGCTAGACTATGTCTAAAATAGTTTATTAGAGTTCAGTGGACCTTTTTCTCCCAGAAGATTTAAGCCTTGCTGAGCGCAGGCTGGAAGGTGCTTTGTGGAGGCAGTCTGCCTTGAGATGTGTGTACGTAGACACTGCAAAGGTAGAGGTAATTTTCATAGGCTTTCAAAATGCATTTCAAGAAATCGTGCGTGTACTGACATCCAAACTTTCAGGGTCACTTCTCTGAGAACACTCATTTCATGCTCCTAGTCTTCATGAACGGCAGCAGTGCTCTTCAGGAGAGAAACTAGTGCGTTTGATACATGCTTCTAGTGATTAATTGTAAGGTGCATTGACATTAGCTTTGCTTTGAGCATCCAACTAGAGGTACTGAAAAATATGCTCATTATTTTGCACCTTTTCATTTAAGTACTGATCTAGTGGTTGGTGCGTCACCCCCTGTCAGTTCTTGTGTTCATCTACACTTTCACCTGTAACTAACTTTAATTAGATGCAGTGGGACTTAACATTTTTTTAAAGTTTAACCACATGACCCTATGTTTTTTACTTTTCCCATAAAGTTTACAAAAGATGCACTTGTGGGAATAAGAGGAACCAATTTTCACCCTTCCTCTTTGCCCACCATCAGACCATCTTTTTGGGGTCTTTGTAAGTTTAAAACACGCAAGAGTTCAGCCTTCAGATTAGGAGAGGAAGACGTCACTGAATTGATACCTTTATATCCTGGAGTGAGCTTTTATGAAATATGAAGGTCTATGGTATAGAAGTAAAAAAAACCTAGCAGCTCTTAAGTATGGTTATAAAATGGCTTTTCTTAAAGAAAAAAAAATTGGATTGTGGAGTTCTTTTTGTTTTGTTCCAGTGGATTCTTCAGAGTTAATAATATTCAGGAATAGATATTGAGTTAAAAAGAGAAGTTTAAAAAAAAAATAGCTAGTGAGAAAGTTAGAAAAAATATCTAAATACTCATCATCCTGAAAAAGAAAAATTAAAAAAAAAAATTAATAAACCCGATTAATTTTTGGCAGATTTCAGTTCAGGATCAGTTACCATCTATGTCAAGTCTTTACAATAGTTACACTGGGGATATCCTGCTGGGTGCTCTGAACATCTCATCTGGCAGATGAGAACGTCCCAGGTAGATAAAAATTTTGCAACCAAAAATAAGAAAAAAAGAAATTGAGCTAATCTGTCCCATTTTCTCCAGGTTTCCAGGTCACTGTTTTAAAGTATTTCAGGACAATATCTTTTCTTCTTACTTCTTGAAAATACAGTACTGAAGTTGAAAGTCCTGGTTGCACTTTGTGAAGGGACTAAACTATCTATCGCACTTCTGATTCTTTGTCAAGAAAGTCCTGTATAGGTTAGGAAGAACTGAGTAGGAGTCTCACTTACTTGTTTAGTCTTGGTCTTATAGCTTTTGTAGTTGTTTGAGTGAGAGCAGACTGTAAATAATACATAGTTCCAACAGAGTAATCTGGAGCTCTGTATTTAACCAAGTCACTCTGCTTCTCTGGGTGGCTCGGACATACATGCATATGCAGGAGCACCTGAATTTATCTGTGCATCTATCTTTTGCCTAAGTTTCTTCAGAATCACCAGTTTAAGGAGAGAGGAGAACATCCTAATCACCCGGCTATGCTGGCAGAGTGGGAGATCAGAGAGGGGAGCACACTGTGATGCAAGGGATTATGAACACAGAGCAATAGAAATATGCCTCTAAAGCCTACTGGTAGGATCACTCAAAACTGAAAGAGTCTAAATTGCTGTTCCAGTCTTCACAATTTTCACATTAGGCAGACGTTGGATAAAATGTGACAAAAAATTTCAAGGGCGAGGAGGGGGAAAGAAGGGAGTCTTATTCTAGGCTCAGCAAGTTTGTGCAGCTTGCACTTTTTCTAGTCCAAAGCTTAATATGTAAAAGGCAAATATTCCTACTGCCACTACCATCAATCATCTGTCCAGCGAGGCCATGGCATTCTTTTTTGCCCCCCATCTTTTCAACTTTTCTATGTAGCTTACAATGTATTGCACAGTTTTACTTAATTCAGAATTTAACTAATAGATCTTATTTTATTGAAGTAAGAATGAAAAAACTGACACTACCACTGAGGAACAGGAAGCTGTTCTGTAAAAAGCTGCAGATAAAGAGAAAATACTGTTTGAAGTTTTATAGATTGATACCTTAAATGCATGAAGTCCATTGACTTTTGGAACTTCATCAGAACAAAACTGATGGATTACTTGTATTGGTTGCCCAATTTTTGAGAATGATGAAATTCAGTGAATGAGCTAAGGATGAATACTGTTGGCTTTCAGGCAGGCTTTTTAAGAATTGATGAAAATAATTCAAGACGTAGGTCATTTGGCTTGGTATATTTAATGAAGGAACAGAATTAAAATAAACAATTCCTGATACATCCAAAATAAGGTATTAAATGTTCGGCTAGAGTTAGGTAACTAAAGTCTACCATGGCAGTAATATTGCAATAAGATGATCACGAGCCCAGTTCTGGGTTTGTAGCTAAATGTCAAATCAGCAGGATTGCAGTAAGTCAAAAGCATACCTCAAATGAAAATAGATAATGTACTGACTGTAAAATTGTTAGCTGTTTAGGCTGTTCTGGAATCTGGCATGAAAACCATAAATTCTGAGCTAAGGTAGAAGATGTTCTCCTCCATCCCAAAAATATTTATCTTAAGGAGATTCAGGTTAAATCTTTCTGTTATCATTCTATGGCATCACATCATAGCGGTAGCCTCTTGGTTTCTATAAACCTGTTATTTCTACAAAGCTCTAGAAGAGGAAAATAAATAAAAATCTCATGTGTCTCAGGTAACCATTACGCTATATTTACATTTAACATCTCTAAGAGGCCTCAGTTCTCAACTTGAGAAAAGCCATCTTTTCAAGAAGGAAATGCTTTGTTGCAATATTTCTGACTTGCAGAAGATTTATTGCTGTTGTATTGTATTTTATTCAGATAATGATTCACTGATTTTTGTGACTTCAGGTAGCCTTAAGAATTTAAAATGGAAGAAGTTAAATGTTTGCAGTGAAATTTCAGGCAAATATCTTAAATATTTGAGTTAACTGTATTGCAAGCGTAACTGAAGCAAATGGAATCACACTGTTGATAGAAAAACATAGCTGTGAATTCAGCTCTACCACTTTGTTGTGCTAGCAGTTGTCCCAAGCAATTCATCCTAACCTACAAGCAAATATATAAAGGCAAGCCATCAGCAGGTATAAACATAGCTTGTAGTCTTATTGATTGAAAGTTAGGAACTTTTTAATATCAACTATTTTATAGCAGCTCCAAAACCCCAAGATAAAGACTTTCAGAGACTAAGCTGCAGAATGCAAGCTACCTTGTCAGCCACAGTACAATGCACTTTCTCCCCCTTTTCTCTCTCCACTCCTGTTCCACTTCATAACTTTTTCATCCACACTGGTCACAAAATGAGCATGTTCATCTTGCAACTAACTTTAAAAAAGTACTTTTTGTCATGTATTAAGTAAACTGGTACCAGCAAAAGATAAGAGAGGACTGTAAGGCCTAGCATGACGGCAGTATGTCAGTCACAGCTTGGATGCTCCTCGCTGCCTTGGACCCCTACCCCTTGAGTTGCACAGATATTGCAAGCGTAAGACGCAGCAATTGCTGAAAGTAGCTTCTACTTCTAATCCTGCGTCTTCCTTAGGTTTATGCTCACAGTGTCCATCCCCTAAAACAAACATAACTGCTTGCACTGCCTCACTATAGGGAAAGCTGATCAGGTTTATTTTGGATAAACTAGTAAGACAAGAGTGTAGGGCTGATGTAAATATGACCTGCTTCTGCTAGCACAGCTGCTTGAGGTGTTATCCTTGTTGCTTACAATATTGCAAAGTGAATGTACAAGCCAGTCCTCAGGAAAATTATAGCATTTAAATATTTGCAAAGATGTAAATGGAAATATAAGATGGGTGACAATGAAGAATCGCTCCAGTGGATTTGCCCCAGTGAAATGCTATTTTGCTCCTTTTGCAGCAGATGCTGGAGATGGCTTCTCAAAGATAGACTGGCATAGATGCTTTCTTTGGATAAGCCTTTTATATATTCTTTTTTGACATAAAAGTTCTGTCACAAAGTAAGGAGTGGTCCTCCAAGGGTTATTTTGGGTTGTTTTGGTCCAAAAGAATAATTTCAGTGTACAGAAATCCACTACTCCCGTGACGGTTAGATTTGCTGCCATTTGAAAAACAAACAAATCATAGAAATGAAACATAATTGCATGCACTGGAGTTTCCCATGTAGTATTCCATAGCTGTGGACTTGTACTGCGTTTTACAAGTCCATTCCTCATGACAAAAACCAGAGTTGATGAAAATTATTCAGTCATGTGTACAACTAGAGAAAAGCAGATGCCGGTAAAGCTGTGTACTCCCATGCATGGTTCTTCAGTGTTCTGCAGTAGTAACCCAGAAACTTTTAATAGTCACAAGGGAGAAATTAACTGAAGAGGAGAAAACACTGATTGGCATATTAATTGTAAGGAACTGGATGAATCAGACATAGGAAAGGGGAGAGTATCAGGCTGCAAGTATGTTACCAGAATAAATCTTAAGTCATTTAATTAGTTATCTTGGCACACAAGAAGGATGGTGTAAATGAGATTTACTAATGACACAAAGCTGGAAGGCCTTGGCTTGACAGAAGAGAATGAAAATGTCAAATAAAAAACCCAGAGGAACTGAGTAAGAAAAGTGGGATGAAGTTAAATACTATAAATATAGATTGCATTTGTATTACAGGCGAGTATCATTCATTCTGCTGTGAGAGTGACCAACTTAATTTGATTGGAAGAAACAAAACATAAGTCTAAAATTCCAAACTTATTGCATAGGGTGGATGTCTAACATTAATTCTCTTTCTATGCACTTATTCACCGGGAATGTCTTCCAAATGCTTTTCTATGCCTCTAAGAAAAGGCTTCCTAAGGATAAAGAGTTGTCTGTCAGGCGTCTGCTGAATGGCTGCAGAGATATTTGAAGCTTTTGAAGACTAATGGTGGTGGATAAAATCTCTAATTCTATCTGCCTACCCAAAACAAGTCTGGTTTTGCATTGCTCTGTGTCATCCTGTCCCCTCACCCCATCTGTTCAGTGTTTTCCTATAGTTATCCAGAAGCACTTAACAGTCAGTCACACAGGGACCACAACTGTAAGTCCACTAGCAGGCTTAAAAAACAGAGAATCAGTTTTTTCCATGTCTTTGTGAAGACGACTAAGCCTTAGGATCACAGCTAGATCTGAACAAACAACCTCTGTGCACCCCTCCATGGCCCATATGACTTCTGGCAGAACCAGCATAGGTTAATTAATTGAACTGGAGGCTAATTAATTGAACCGGAGAAAACACTGATAAGCATATCAATTATAAGATGGTGAGAAACAGGATGAATTTTTCTTAAGAAAGTCTTAGCAAAAAGGCTCCAAAGTTAACTTGGAAACCCTTGTTTTTCCCTACTAGAAACAAGCTTTCCTCAAAATATTTCTTTTAATTTTGTAGTTCAATTATGTATTTTATCTTAAACAGTTTTGATTCTATATTATGAATATACATAAAACGAAGTGTTTCAATACAGAAATATAAAGATAGTGGAATCAAAGTTCTCAAAACATGGAAGAAGAACATTTTAGAAATTATATAGGAAACATCTCTTGAAAAGAAAAAGTTCTTGTTCTTTCTTGATAGAAATTTCTTTCTCCCCTTCTCCATTTTTACAATCATTCCAAATAATAGTTCACAATTAAGGAAGGGTGTTGTAATGGTATTTCACTTCATTACATCACAAATTTACATGGAATATGAAGTATGGAGTGGGGGATTGCTGAATGGCTTAATTTAAACATCGTGAATGCTCCTGAAGTGTTGCATTTCATGTTATGGGTAAAAAACAGAATGAGAAATATTTACTGCTAAGGGCTGATGAGGATTTTTAAAGGAGAGTGGCATTCATAGCACTGTAAATATGTTGAAATAGTACTATAGAGTACAAAGTATAATAATCCTGTTTACTAAAAAGGAATGCAGAATGTGCAGTAATGAGAGAGATGCCAGCAGTATAGGAATCATGGGCACTAAGAATAAGCACATCTTTTTTCTAGTGCAAAATATTTTAGTTTCATTCTTCAGAACCTCTTATTAAAAATGTTCTGTGAATACCAAAACACTCTCTCCAGTTGCTTTTGTTTCTCACTTTTCAATTTATATACTTCAGAGGAATTGATTTCCTTCTTAATGAGTCAATTGTAATCAATACTTGCAATGAATTATAGCCATGTTCTTCAACATTGCTCCACAGGGAGATCTACAGCACACAGAACAGTCTGTTGAGCACCCAAATTGTTTGCAATAGATTACTGAGTACTGCGAACTTTTTCCTGTGGGCTTAAGGTTAAACAGGTAAAAAGAAGCTTCACTCTCACTAAGGATTGGAAAGTGACTTTTAGACATCCACTTATTGCTAAAACCCATTATCGTAAGTGACACAATGGCAGTCATTTTGAGGCTGGAGAATTAACTGTAAACTTGTAATTCCCTCAGTAGCAAGTTTCGAGCACCTCTGCCCATTAGCAGGACTTCAGTGCAGAAAAAAATAAAAAAAAAACCCAAAACAAAAAAAAAAAAACCCAAATACAAAAAACCCCACCATCAACTAAAGCCAGAACTGTACTGATATTAAGGTCATTCAATACAGTCTTTAATGCTCTTAGATCATGTTTTTAAGTACTGTAAAATAAAGTATTGTATTTTCTATTGTTTATTTACCTGTTTTGTCAGGACTCCACTGGAATGGAAGTAATGAGACCTTTTCTTTGCTTGCTAATGAGGATTATCTTTTCATATGAACTCAATTGCTTTCAGCATCCTTATCAACAATTACCTCTGCATAAGGGCATCTTTCCATTATGGCCTTTCCTTATTTGTCATCCTAATAAGACTTTTCTTTTCAGAAGGCTTCTAAGAGATGAAAGAATAACATTGACATAATTATCAGTCTCTTTTTAAGGAGCCTGCCTACCCACCAGGTGAATTCAGGATATAATACCTATTAGCTATTGCACATGGAAGTACTAAGACTCCAGGTTTATTTCAGCAAAATGATACAGAAATAATTGGTATTGTGCCATTAAATCTCATCATTAAGCTTTCCTGAGACTGTATCTGACAAATGGAAAATATAGGCTAGTTACTTGCTGATTATTTCAAAAATTGTCAGAAGTTTGACTCCAGACAGCATACAGTGTTTTAGAAGCAGGATATCCCAAACTTTCCCTGTATAAACACCCTACCGTGAGTTAGTAAATCAATCTCAAAATTTAAAGAAGTGCTTTTTTCAGGGAGAATCATATGGGATGAAAATAGATGAGGACAGAAAACAGAATGAAAAGTGCACACTGAGTCTTTGTTTTCTTCAAACCAAGTAGGAGCAGCCAGTTGTTTGATGCCCAAGCCTGTGGAACTCAGGAGAGAATGGAAATGTCAGTGAATCCAGGTTGAAGGCCTGGGTTGGTATTTCTTTTTGTGAAATAAGGAAGCTAGAGGCTTTCAGTATCTTGTCGGGGATTGCCATCTAGCATCCTGTTTTTCTTCATCTCCTGTTCCATTGGAAAGAAACATTCAGGTTGATTTCCCTCTGTGAGACAGCAGTCTTAAAAAGGCCCTTAAGAATTTACTAATGTTTTATTCTTGGCAGTGTTGGTTTTACTCTCCAAACCTCCCAGATGAAATTCTTCCAACTGCTAGGCATATTATTGTAGCAATAACTTAACATACCTGTTGGATAATCTGTAAAATGCCACAGACCTGTAAAATGCAAACAATACTCCTGTTTTGAAAGAAATTAAGAGTATAGTTGGCCTTTTGGAGAATGCCAAACATTTATCTCCAAATGATTTCCTTTTCCTTAGCTAAGTATCTAGTACTCTTATCTTTCCAATGTCCCATGGTGTACTACCTTGCTTCCACACAGTCAGTTTCTAAAACTCAAAGCACTTTGGCAGCCAGAGCTGTCAATATCCATGCGCTTTCTATGTTTCTCTGGGCACCTTCAGCTACCATGTTCTGTTTCATTTTTCTACCTTGATAACAGACATATAAATGTAAGCAAACATACAGGTGAAAAAAAAATCCAGTGAATCATATAATATTAATTTAATGGTAATAAGCTTTTATTAGAAACAGATTTCCTTTTTTTTTTCTTAGCCTTTTAATTATTAATGAGAGCACTAACTGAAATAACTTGAAAAATTATCTAATATTGATTTGTTTCCATAGCCTGGAGAATGTGAATCTGAACTCTGATGCTTTATGCATCTGGATTTAGTCATTTTCCTAATCTTCATCACAGCCAACATTAATAATAAAATAATCCATAAAACTGTATTTTCTCATACTTGAACAGCTGCAAATACTCTTGTATTGTAGTGTGCCAATGTCCTGTGAAGTTACAGAGGAGACCCATGCCAAGAGACATATGCATGTATGTCTCTAATCATACTCAGTATGAGCCACACTGAGTATGATTACTCAGTATATAATATTTTCTGCCATCCTCAAACAATTGAAAACAAACATGGTCATCCAAAGTGTCTAGAGTATGTATAATTTAGACATGGAAATTTGGGGCATGTAAATGCATATTAGCAGACTGTCCTCCATTCTTCCTCACAGACAAAAACTATTGTGTATGTACCCCATCAAACTCCATGCTATCCTCTTCCTTTCCATGAAACATGGACAAAATTTAAGCAAGCTTGATGCTGAGCCCAGCTCTTGATTGAATCCAATTTAACTTTACAGAGTCATTCCATGCTTTTTGCTGCCAGACCCTAGCTAGCTGTTACGTCAAAAGGGGGATCAGAAATCATACCTTTCAGATTACCTTTCCTAAATTAAACATCCTCAGGGAAGTTATGTATATTCCAAACTCTAAGTCCAGGAAGAGGCGTCTAGATTGTAGATGAAATAGTTCTGCCTCCTCTGAAGATTAACAATTCCACCAGGTTTTTAAGTGTTGGGAAAGAGCTATTCACAGCTTTTGTTGAATTTATAGGTATTGAATATGAATGGTAGGTAGTTCAAGATTAAGAACACAGAGATCATGTTTAACTTGTCTTTCTATCTGGGGAACAGGGTTTATTATAATAACCATTTAAAAAAAAATCAAGTTATTCTGTAATGTCTTGGGGTACTTTGATTAGTTCTGCTGACAATTTTTCAACAGCAAAATTACCCACTTTATAATATTTCTTATCTGAAATTACAGTGTAACATACATAGAATATGATGTACAATTTATGCTGTATGGAGGATGAAGTTATAAAAGTTTAATGTATAAAAGTTAAATTAAAGTTATAATAGTTTGATAAATCAAAGTAACATCATATGTTCATTATATATATTTATATGTCGTCATAAAATACTTTATACTTAATGTTGTCTGACTGCTCATAACTTACACGCAACTCTTAAATGACTAAGAAATAGGAAAGTATACTGTGAAACTAATCAGCAGATAAAAACTGAGCCTGCTTAACGTTCTGTTCTGCTATCATAACAGTTCTATAAAGGTAACTTACCACCTTTTTAAGGAAAATGAGCCCACACAATGAGGCTCATATCTATGCATCATGAGGTTTATCAGCACCCAATTTGCCTGGCCACAACACTCCAACTGCGTTGGCAGGACCGTAAGGCAATTTAAGGTAGACCAAGATATTTCCAGTAAAACCTTCACAGCATATAAGGCTGTCACATGCTGAAGTTTTTTTATCCATATTTTAATATGTTCATGTCAGCTATTCATTATGAGTCCAGCTATACAAACATCATTATTAGAAAATTTAATGATAAGAAAGCAAATCCTGCAGCAGTAGCAGAGAATTTCAAAGTCCTCTTTTAATTTGCATGGGTAACAGATAGATGAGCTATTGACTGTTGCTAGTGAAGGACAGAAGTTTTTCTATGCATTACTTGGGTAAATCTTAAAAGGAAGCATATACACCAAGGATATATTTATGAAAAGGTGTATGAGAGTTATGAGTTGGAGCCAGTCTCAGGTGTGATAGAGTAGAAAACAGATGTCGACCGATGCGACTGAAGGACATGGAAAAAATAGTGATTATCACAAAACCAGCAATTTGACAATCAGAAACATTTATCAACATACGTATGGTTTTGTCAAAAAAAAAAAATCTACAAAAAGTTACCTGTGCAACTGTTCTAAATTTCCACCTCCAAATCTCTTCACCCAAAATCCATTTTATTATCTGTTATTAATTATATTGTATTTAAGACAATTCTTTTGTTTAAATTACTTTTAAAGCTATGGAAAGAGTGCTGAGAGACGTCTGTTTTCTGCTCACCTGGTTTGATATAAAAAACTATGATTTGGGGGGAGATTCATATAATATTTTGCATCACTCTAAAGGTAGGAAATTTATCATTTTTCCAAAACAATTCAAACACATGACTGACTATTACTAGGCTTATAAGGTCAATATTATTTTTGAATGACTGAAGTACAGATATATGTCTACTATAAATGTATGCCTGCAATCTTTTTAGTGAGAGTTAAAAACCATTCAGTCCTATAAGAGTGATTTAAAAAAAAAAATGCAACCAAAAAAATCACCATACTCAGAGTTCTCATTTGAGGTACGAAATTGGAAGAGGATTAGCAGGAGGAAAAGAGAGTCAGAAGGCATAAATGGGTCACTTTGTACTAAATTATTTTCCTATGTGAGAGTGAAAACGTGGGATTCCTCAACATCTTTGGTATTTGAGGCCAACACTGGTGATAAATAAAGGAAGCTGAGAGCAGGCAGCTTCACGATGAATAAAGGGAGATTTGTCCTTCGAGCAGCAGATCACAGACTTCTGGTACTCCTTGCCAAAGCAGTTGTAGATGCAAAAAAGTGTATATGGCTTCAGGAGGAGAATGGCAGTCACTTAAAATAGGGCTTCTAAATGGAAAAAAAAACAAAAATAGGTACCATCAGATTCCTAGCGATGAAGATGATCAGAGGTTAGGAGAATATCAGAGGGGAAGTATTCTTGCTGCCCTCTTACTCTTTCGTAAACATTTTCGTTTGCGTAATGTTTGGGAAGGTTATAGGAATAGACCCTTGGTCTGTACTAGTGAATGTGTTCCTATATTTTTATGATTCAAAAACCCTAAACAGACTTGGTGTATCTTGTACCACCCCTAAAATCTGCCCAACTGTGTGTGTGTAAAGTGATCAAGCCCATGTTTAGCATAATGAAGTGTTTGATTAGATGTTATCCAAGTTAGCATCCAGTACAGCTTGGAACATAGATAAACCTTATCTCATAGAATCATAGACTAGGCCAGGTTCGAAGGGACCTTGAAAGATCATCTGGTCGAACTTTCATGGGAAAGGGAGCCTAGATGAGTTTACATGGCAGTCTGTCTAGTTGATTCTTGAAAACCTCCAGTGACTCTTCCATGTCCCTAGGGAGGTTGTTCCAGTGAATGGATTGCTCTCACTGTAAAAAACCTTTCTCATATCAAGGCGAAACCTCTCCCAGTGCAACTTATACCTGTTACCCCTTGTGTTCTCCACGTGACTCTTTGTGAAAACATAATCTCAATCTTCTTTGTAGCTTCCCTTTCAGTACTGGAATACTGTGATGAGCCTGAGCCTTCTCTACTGCAGGTAGAAAAGACCTCACTTCTTCAGTCTTTTCTCATAAGGCAGTTTCTCCAGCCTGTTAATCATCTCAGACATGGTAACCTCAAACTATTGCAAAAGGTTTCAGTTTTAATTATCTCAAAGCAGGCCTAAGTAAGACTAAGTTTGGCAAAAGGACTTTGAACTATAACTCTGAATTCTTTCGTATTACTTTCATTATGATCAACAAAATACCTTCATTTACTTTTGTCCCTCTGACACAATCGGAGTCTATTTTTGCCATATTAAAATTCTTCTTTTAAGTTTCATGAACTTTAAAATTGAATATGGAAGGTAAATGTGAAAACAGTGATTGCAAATATCACTGTACTTTATGAGGAGGGGAAGACAGTTTATAGAAATATATGTCATTGTGCAGACGCTATCTCGCAGCATTTCTGTGGCTGATACGTAGATGCATATTTGACTAGCAAGAGAGAAGGAAAAACATTTGGTCAACTGATATTAATGGTGTATCTTACATTTACAGTGCTGCATTGCTCACTGCAAATGAAATAATTCCCATCACAGCACCAAAATGTCTGCTCACTTCTCAATATGCAGAGGCAACTGGGACAGGCAGATGGTTCAGGTAGACATAAGCCTATTGCTGTTGTTCCCTAATATATTCTTCCTCTCATTTATGTGTTATTGTCTCCTACTGTCCCTGTCTAAGAGGGGGAAATTGTGCACAGCAGGAACTCAGAAACCCTGCACTTTGACAGTATTTCCTTTTGGTTTGGGAGGATAAGAGTAAAGGGAGAATTTCACTGGTTCGTGATTCATATGACAATGATAGATAGTTCCTGCTGAAAAGTGAACTATTTATTTGATAACAATGTGCCATTTAATAATAACTCAGCAGGGAAGTGAACTAAGCAGCATATTCATCAGCAAAGGGGATTCCCAACCAAGTGATTATCTGCTTTCCAAATTTTATATTGAAAGCCGACTGCTGTGAATCACCGCAGTAGCTATCATTACTTGCAGTCTATGTAGGCAGCACTCCCTATGGACTGTGAATATTTATTGTCATAATGAGAGACCGAGTCATCTAATAATCTCAGTTCTAGTACTAGATATCCAGCATATAATAACAATCTGTAGAATTGTCATCTTTTCTCTCCCTTGCTGGTGTTGTTGTTGTTGTTGTTGTTGCTGAGGTTTCAGGGGTTTTGGTTTTGTTTTTAATTCAGGGAACTGATCTGAATTATTCAAAGGCTGCAATACAATCTATTTTATGTGGCTGAGCCAAGTCCCATTTGATCATGTTCTCTTCCATTTGTATTCTGTTTAAGTAGAACTCGTGCCATGGAGCTAAATATGAACCACATGACAGACAGTATATCCTTGTAAAGTATTGCATGCTGTTGGGAAAGATGAAATTCTTATTTCTCTGAAAAATAAGACAACAAATTCAAAGTGTGATTGTTTTACTGATTGTTTTACTGAACTTGACAAAATTATTATGGAATTATATCAAGCATAATCAGTCTTCCTCATAAAGCTTGGAATGTAAACAATAGCCCTGATCGTGCAAATGCCACCACCTAAGGGTGACATTTACACAGATCTCTCCAGCAGCATCACTGCCGATGAAATCCACATAAGTGCTGGAATTTACAAGTACAGACAATAAAATAAAATAAAATAAAATAAAATAACAGCTTTAAAAACACTGGAGTATTCAAAACTGTAGGGAAAAAAATGCAGATGTGAAGAATAACTGGAGGTTTAGATTGGATATTAGGAAAAATTTCTTCACAGAATGGGTTATCAGGCATTGGAACAGGCTGCCCAAGGAAGTAGTGAGAAATTGTCATCCCTGGAGATATTTAAAAGACAGGCAGACGTGATGCTGAGCGACATGGTTTAGAGGTGGTTTTGGCAGTGTTAGGTTGATGGCTGGACTCCATGACCTTAAAGGTCCCTTCCAACCTAGGCAATTCTATGATAGCTAGGGTCCCAAACACTTGACTATGGTGTTTTATAGCTGAAGCACAGGACATACACAGGCCACCAAGAACACGTGAGAAATGGTTACGAGTCTGTAAAATAAAATCTTTAGACCAACCAAAATGAACAAGATATCCCACTGTAATAATTTCCCAGCCCCCAGTTTTTATTCTTGATAGATAACAAGTGAGGTGGTCAGAAGTTAGTCTGAGTTGTACAGACACCCACACAATGGCTGGACTGGACTCTACACCAATTTGCTTCCTCCTTTTTTTTTTTCATTTAATATTGAATAGCAGTGAATAAATTTTTCAGTCACTGAATTAAATTGCAGCTAATTTGGCTATTTTTCCTCCCAAACAAGAGGGTTGGGCTGTTTCAAGATGGCTGCATATAACGTATTTTTTTACTTCAAAAACAAACCCATGATTTAAAACAGTTAAAAACAATTGAACTTAAAATATAACTCTTTCCATGCAGCAGTAAGTTGACATTAAGAAATGAACCTGTATTTTTTTGAAGTTGAGACTATTTTCTTATGAATTTCAAAATGTGACTGCGTATGTTTTCTATTTACCATAAGACTTATCTTTCAATACAGTAGGACAGGCAGGAGGAGATGGTAGTGATCTATTTTTTAATAATGAAATAGCTTGTCTCTGATCGCCATGAGAAAAGCCTTCCTTAGAACCAGTACTGTATGTGGCAGCACTTCTTTGTGTGCTGCATTACAGAATGGTAGGATTTGGCCGTGCTTACACTAGGTTTGGATTTGACAAAGTTATACGTTCAATTAACTTAAGTAAACTTGTCACTCAAAAGTTTGAAACTGATTGATTAAGTGAATAAATAATCTGTGTTGTTTGCATTAGTATCACATTTTCCTTGCATACTAAATTGGAAAAGATAAACTCAGGAGCACTCTAATGAATTGCTAGGAATATGCGGTAGTTATCTAATGGTACCTTTCTTTTGGAATGCAATTTATCTTCTTCAGTTTAATTGACTTGTTTAGTCAAATACCACACTGCCAAGCAGAGCTTTTGAAAAAGATATTTCAACAGTTTGCTAAACTATGAACTCATACATATCTAATGAGACTTCAAAGCAAAGCATAGTACACGCGTGTGGTGTAGTAGGAACTGTTCCAAACAGAAGAAACAAGGGTGAAAGAGACTATTCTGTTTTGAAGTTTTCTTGTTATACAACAATGTATATCCTTAGCAGCCTTTGAAAAGAAAAAAAAAAAAAGAAAATCTGCAAACAAAGTTAATTCCTTACCGTCAGGAAAGTCAGATGCCTTCTTCTGGCCCTGAAATATTTTTCTAATAAAGTAAGATTATTTCTTATTTAATTTGTAAAAATTAAAAGAGGAATATCTCCATTAATTATTATTTTTTTCCATAACCGCGGAAGTCTAATGAAGATTTTTGGCTGACATTAATAAATATTTTAGGTATGTCTTGATTATCAAGGATGACTTTACGTTAATGAGATAGCTAATGAATTTTTTTTATCAGAAGAGATAAAACACTTCAAAATGAAAAGCTGAAGGAAATATTACTTAGACCATACAATATTAATTGGGTTTTGTTTATTTTGATTCAGCTATGAACTTTAGTTCCCGAGTGCTTTTAAAAAAAAATTAAAATTAAAAAATTCATGTTTCTTAACTGTAGTGACAAAAAGCTTAAGTCTCAAGATGATTGCACATTTTCAAGCAAAACTAAGAAATACTTCATTTGAGTTTGTTGGGATAGACATGACTAGACAAGTAGTTGACTGAGCAATGAAATTTTTAGAAGATGGGTTTTGCTTTGTGTCTCATGGTTGGGTTACTCTACCTAATAAGAGCCAAACTCTGTTCAGTGAGATATTCCTAATCTCTCTCTTCCGTGTATATTTTTAATAATATACCTGGCCTCACACTGCAGACAGACAGGAAAATGTGTGGGTAACATGCTGCAAATTTTCCTTGGTGGAAGTACTAATCTGTTTCCATCTCTCAAGCTAAGAGGTAATTGTCCAACAGGTTGAAAAGTTATTGGGCAGAGACAGAGCATGCCTATAAACCTTGTTTACTTAAGAAACCAATTGAAAAGTCTTCATACTGACGTGATGGCTTTTATAAGGATTCAATCAAATAAAATATTTGGTGAAACAATATTATCATCTGCAGTGCAGATCTACATCACTATCAGGACTTTGGTTCTTCACATGCTTCCTACAGGGTTTTTGTCCCACAAGTTAAAAGATGCTCCTAGGTCTCTAAAAGACACCTAGGTCTCAACCTTTTGCATCACACTTCTCTGCAGAGCAACAGACACAAGATATTACTTGTAACATTTTTATGTATCAATAAAACCTTTTCATTCATAGGATAATTTTATGGCCTCTTGCTATCCAATTTAATTTTATATATTTACTTTTAATATTCAGATTCTCTAGCGATGATCTGCATGGATGCAGTTCTTCCCACTGATGTGGAAAAGAATTCATCCTGAAGATCTAGAGAAGTCAGAAAGTTCTGAGAGATCTGAATTGTGAAAATACACAACTTGCTACATTTTCATTTGGAGATGGCCTTTTCCATTGCATATCCAACAACAAAATTTAAACAAGATAAGAAAGGTCTTTGAGTAAAAGATGTTGCAGGTTTTTTTGTTTCCTTGTTTTGACTCTTGAACTTCCTCTGAAGAAAAGGAGGCATTATAATGACAGTTGCCTTTGAATTGCCATGATACTTAATGCAGTGTACATAAGGGCAATGTGACTGAATTTTCAGTCGGAGATCTATACAAATCTTACAAGTAGCTGTTCCGATAAATATGCGTATTTTATCATTATTAATATCCATTTCCTAAGTGAGGGTGGATGTCACTGTTGGTTCCTATCTGAGCTGTCACTGAAGTCAAGTGTGCTCAGATGGGTTTACAACTCAGGTGCGTAACAGACAAAACTTCATTAAAAATAAAACACTTTTTCTAATCAGGAAAAAAAAAACATAATTTACTGTGTATGTTATATTTAGCTGCTAAAAGCAAAGGTCTTGCAACAAAGTCGCGACAGTAAAAACAAGTTTTCTATACTCTTTTACTTCTACTGATTAAAATATTTGTCATATGTGTTCACCTATGAAGTGCAAGGAAGTGTAATTATACAATTTGGTGAAAGTCAAATCAAGTGGAAACAGTGATGCAAAACCTGCCAGAATTCTTGTTTGATCCTTTTGTGCCTAATTGGCAAAATGCTGAGTGTCAAAAAAAAGTGTATCTCTAGCAACAAGAAGTATTCATGCTCTGTTCTTGATATGCTCCTGTAATTCTTATTTATTTTATCATAAAATTAGGAATTGAGTTTATGAAGAGTGTTAAGGTAATCACCAGAACAGGATAGAAAAATTAGCTGGACAACTTTGTATTTCCATTAATACCTGGATAACAAGCTTTGGCTACTAAACACAACATAAGTACCCGACCCTAGTGAAGTTAATGGAAGCTTTGCCATTAATCCCTTTGTGCTCCAAGGGCACAGATCCTATTATAGTTGTATCTGAAAAGTTATTTCACAGATTTCCTGATGTAAAGTTTACTGTTACACAAGCAAATGGCATTATGATAGCTGGCCTGAATTTATTCTATAAAGTTTTGTTCTCCTTTGAAGTCTGTTAATGATTTATTTTCTGTCACTCCTGAATCCAGCTTAATGCTCTATTATGCATGGCTGATGTTTCAGATGTATTACATCACTCTTTGCAAGACTTAAGCTTTATGTTGGCATCAAGTATTGTCTGGCACAATCCATTTAGCTACTGTATTTCAGTCCCTAAGCTTTTGATGAATCTGGAATAATGACTTAAATATTTACCATTTTCTGTTGAAGTGTGTTACAAGAAAGAGATTATGCATGCAGAAAGTGTATAGGGAGTTTGAAGATAACAAATGATACATCAAGCACAGCCTAATGTGGTTTTACTGGAGTAGAAACAGTGGTAATAAATCACCTGCCAATGTTGATAATAAAATACTGCATTGGCCTCCATCAGCCACAAGAGAAAGGTTAAATGTTATTTCTCACAATAACCATGTGGTCTTCATTCCTGACATATTTGGTACTAAATTCTGTCATTATTTTCTGTAGAAACTGCGATCTTTATAAAAAAATATTGCATTAAGAATAAAGCCTGATGCCTGCTAACCTCCCATATCCCTGAAAAACCTTCATCCATTTTATGGTTACTGTACCGTATAAATTGTCTTCCATTTTGGGGTAAACAGAGCCTGCTCTGCCAAAGTCAGGAGGTAAAGCTTGGAATTCACCATGACCAGCTTTGGGTGACTTCTGATGATTTGTTTCATAGCTGCTAGAGTTGTTCTGCGTAGTTGAGTGCTTAAGGCAGTTAAGAATGGCATCGTTAACCTTTACAATGTCGTTTATTTTTTTTTTTCTTGTTATTGTGAGATGACTTGTTAGACGGTGTACAGAGGGTAGAGATGGTGCAAGTTTCTCTCTAAATCTCAATAGGAAAGGCCCCAAAACAAATGGCTCAATAAGATAACTGATTTGATAAGACAGAATAAGAAGAGGAATATAGACAGTGAGTAACTCTTATGTCTCATCAGATGTTGGGCACCCTGGGTTCATGCAGCATCAGACGGAGCCCGCATAGATTTTCCCCTGGCACGGTGTGCAGACCTGAGCAGATCCTGTCTGTGGAGAGCAGCTCCTCCATTCAGGACCTTCGAGCTAATATATAATTTCCATACAAGAAAGCGACCCTATTCCTTGAGGATGTTCTCATGAGAACTTCTTGCGCTTTCAGAGGAAGGCCAGCTGAGCAGGCGGTGGGATGGCTGATGTAGTTGAGGATCTAGTTGAAGCTGTCCCTGCTTACTGCAGGGGGGCTGGACTAGATGACCTTCAAAGGTCCCTTCCAACCCAACACATTCTATGATGGCTGGTACCCAGTGGGAGCTGCCCGCAGGCTCCTCTGCTTCCAGGCGCTGGTCGGAGTTACCCTGCGGCCAAGGGGTTTGTGCAGCACATCGCAGGCCTGCACCTGCTCGGGCTGACCATTGTGGGGACCGCTGACTCCTAGACGTGCAATGGTCTCTTGGTCAGGATCAATACAGACGGTTCCTACACAACCTCAGTATTACCATGAAAATAAAATAAAATAAAAATTGACTAAGATATTACACCCCCTCTCAGTTAAAAGCAAGCTCACTGTGGATGTTGCAGAAATAACTCTTAAATTAGCAGATTTATGCTGACTATTATGTAGTTGGTATGATACATAGTAAAGGGTCAAATCCATTTTCCAACAGCTGGCAGTTTTGGGGGACAACAGCCATACAAAATTGTTTCTTCGGTTCATATTCCTACTGTTTCACCTTTCTATTTTGACAGTCTATGATTTTATCAGTGTAGAGCTTCTATTTGCTATTGTAAATGCTTCCGTTCTAATTTCATATTTATTAGTTTTTCAGCATTTTTTCCCTATATTCTCCCTTGCTGGCTCCAGAGACCATGTCAGGGACAAACCTGAAAAACAATTAGGAACAGGATGTACACAAGAAAAGCTCATCAATCTGTCCTTTGCAGTACTGTTGTCTTCCAGGTGCATGTTTATTGGGCTGACCCAACCCACTTTCTCAAGGCACAGCACACAAATATTTTCTAGGAACAGCATTAAGCTTTTCTCATAGCAAGGAATTTTACTGAACCCTCAACAGCATTTCCCCTTAATGTCGAAATACTATTGATGATCTTTCAACAGTATTTCCTATGAAGAATGCTTTTATCCCTTTTTCTCATTTTCATAGCTATGACATAAGGCTCAGTCTACTGTTTCATCTTATGATGCTATGAGCTGCATTAGTAAACTGAGTGAAACATCAAATTTTCGATCTTCTCTCTAGTAAAGTTACCGGAATTGGCATCTGCAGAAAACTGGCCCTCTTCTTCCAAACCAGGCCAGTGGAGTCACCCTTTATACTTCATTTCCCAGTTTGCACTATATCGATCAGTCTAGTCACCTCTCTGTTCATGACTTAGCTAACAAGATATTTTAAGATGCTTTTATATCCTGATCAGTGTATGAATGAGTAACTGTGTATAAGAGAGACTACCTTTGTGTCAGATGCAGCTGAGAACAAAGATTAACAGGAGAAAAATGAGAACAAGATAGAAAAAGAGGCAAAAATCTTCTTTGCAGAGTGAAAGGAATGAGAACAGAAAAGACAGGAGAAGGAATTTAAAACATAACACAGGCTAGAAGTTGTTTAGTTTTCACCAGAAATTAAATGGAAGACATTGGGTTTATAGAGCTATAGTAAATTAGCACAGTAAATGGACCAAGTCCATATGTGCTGTTAGAAATATTGTAGTGCAGTTCTCCTGTAAGATTCTCAGAGTACCTGAAAAGGGAAGAACGTTTCTATTTTCCCTACTTCTTTATGTTTTTATTCTGTTATATTAGAATTTTCCTTCTAAAATATATAAAAGGAGACTGTATCTCTTTAATACCACTCCTTACGTCCTCCTTCAAAATCCTTCTCTGAGCTCAGAATTCTCATTAGGACTACAAATGAGAGCAAATATGTCATTTTTTCATTCACAATATGTTAGTGTCAATATTGCCTGTGATCCTGGAGGTGTCTGGCTTTGAAATGTTAAGTTACATTTTGCCAGATGTAGTTTCAGTTGCTTAAACATCAGTTTATTGTGCAAAAAAAGACAGATAACAAAAAGCAGTTGGAAAACAACAAGCTATAGAGTGAAGCAGAAATTGATAAGGGAGATTTGCACTATAGATGCAATAAATGAAACATTTAATTCTATTACATTAGGGAAAAAAAAGCAGGTACCCAGTTGTATATGTTAAAATTTGAGTCAAAATATCTTGGTGTCTGATTATACCTTTTGTAGAAACCTCTGCTTAGGTTTTAGTGAGAAGAGGTGAACTTCATATGTACATGCTGCATAACGGGTACAGTTTCTTTGTTGCAATTTGTAGAAAGGATGTTTAAGATCATTAAAAACACAGCTTTGATATTTAGTAACTTCTGCTTAAACAGCTAGCTATCTAGGGTACCCCCATACTCAAATTAGTTTACAAGTCTTCATGGCTTCTTAATTATGCTTCTCCATTATGTTCCTAGTCTCAAAGGCAGGAAAATCTTGATTAAAGGAATAGCTATTACTATTATTATTATTATTATTATTATTATTATCATCATCATTATTATTATTATTATTTAGAAATGGAGAAAAGTCTAGATTCTTCCCTCAAAAAACTCCCAGCCTAACAGGTTGCTCACTTGGAAAGCCAGGCTTTTATTTCACCTGGCATAAACTTCACAACATTTATCAACAAATTGGTCTCCATGGTACCCGTGAAATTCAAATCTAAGGATGTACATTGCCAGAAATTATGGAGAAGGGAAACAGGAAGTTCTGCTGACAGTCCTCATTAATGAAGAAGTTCAAAGGCTAAGCTATTTTTCTTTTACAAAATTGCTTAAAGCACTCTGCCATTGATCATTACAAATGCAAGTGTGTTAATGCTGGGCATGGCCTCTGCATGAGAGCAAAAAAAATGATCATTTTAATTTGATGATACTGAAGTCTTTGAAAATTCAGTTTGTAGGGTTTTTTTCTTTCCAATTCATCATACAGGAGAGGAGTACAAGACTCCATAGCTGAGAACCATACTGAAAGGGTTATTTTTTTCAAGTGATTATTTCTGCTTTACTTTCTAAGATCATTTTTCACCATCTGGATAGACCTCATCTGACTCCTTTTACTTGGTAACTTTATTGTAGTCAAGGTCCTTTGACATCAGGACACTCCTACCCTGATTTTTAATCTTCACATCCTTCTTGTGGGAAAAATGCTCAGATAGCTTCTCCAACCTGAAATCTCACTGGAAGAGAAACAGTCTGTCATACAAGATCATTTGTACAAATATGCTGCAGAGACTGGATGATGTTACCATGATCACAGAATGGTTTGGGTCGGACCTTTAAAGATCATCTAGTCCAACCCCCGCTGCCACGGGCTGGGACATCTTTCAGTAGAACAAGTTGCTCAAAGCCCTGTCCAACTTGACTTTGAACCACTGTGGGGATGGAGCATCCATACCTGCTCTGGGCAATGTATTTAACTGCCGTGCTGGGAAGTCCCACGTTCAAATCTCATTGCTCAGAAAATGTCCCCTGGTTATTTTAGTGAAAATAATATACAAAAATGCAAAATAATCTCATCATTCACTGAAGGAGGAGTTCTCAGTTTGCTCTGTTATGGTGGTTTTTTCACCAGTCCGGGCTATCATTTCATGAATTCTAGTTTTCTCCCCTCTTCTTCCCCTGCCTTGGGAATTTAAGTGCATAACTGTTCAATATCAGCTATCTTACCCAGTGAGGTTTTTTCCCTTGTTTTCTAACTTGTGATGTTTGTGACCACCCTGCCATCATCTCTGTCATTGTTATTCAAGGCTCTGTTACCATTTGAATCTGATAGAGAGGATGATATACAATTGTGTTAATACAGAATAGAAGATGAATGCAGTGAAGTGTAAAGTGGAATGGAGGTCTTAAAATCTTGCATCGTATCCTGAGACAGCAGGTTACAACATAACATGGCAGAAGTTTCATTCTTTTTCATTTCTTTCATTCTCTCTAAAAGAGAGAAAAAGGAGAGAGCAGGAAAGGGGTGTAGATGAGATGGCTTCTTCACAAGATCCTGTTTTATCATTTAATTATTTTCAGCTTGTTAGACAAAATATGTTTTACTTATGTTATGCAGATGACATTTGTGCCAGACTTAATTAGGCTATTGGAGTCTGTTGCCAGTTTTAATCAGGTTGTCAGAATCTAAATTCTCCAGAGCCATAATGTAAACAATTCACAACACGCTAGCAAGTACTGTATGAAACATTGAAACATCTCCAGACATCTGTGAAGCCTTCGGTTGCAAAGTTTCCTATTTTTTTAATTTTTGGGGTTTTTTTTGTTTAAATGTGGAACTCAATTGCTTCTGCAAAATTTGATTGAAGGCTCAAACATTGTGAATAAATATCAGTTTGTTTCCAGGACCTTTACAAGTTCCTGGAAAGAGCTTATGCTTCATATTGAATCCATGCAAAATGTGATGTTTTCAGATAAGATTTATTCACAGTTTTAGGGTATGTCGAACTCTAAGAGGAGAGACTTTTAATGTAGCCTTTTAAAGAAACGCGAGATTTATTTTGCAGTTACTGAGTGCAGTGCCCAAGATTCAATATCGAAACAATATTTCTCAATTCATGAACATGCACCAAACTCTTTGTAGTTGACATTATTTACATCCTGAAAATAAGATATATTAGGTTTTGGTTTTGTTTCAGACTGTTGGGCAGCCTTGTTTCCCTTATTGCCACTATTTATTAATGGAGTCTAGCAGCAACTACTGACTTGTGGGTTAAACACTTTACATTTAGACCTAAATTCAGAACTTTGGAGATTCTGCGAAAACTATAATGATGTTTTTATATTCCTCATAGAAGCAAGTTTATGCAATTTTCTACAAAGCATACTTCTCTTCTGAGAAAATCCACTAAACTTTTCACTGAAGAATTTAATCCCTTAAAATATTTTTTGACCTTTTTTTGCTTTAAAACTTACGCACGGCTACCTTTTAGATCAATAATTTATCTGTTTATTTCCTCAGCTTATTTTCAGTCAATTGACAAATGGAAAAATAGATGTAGTTTATTTAATAGACAATTCACTACTAGATCCAGAGAATATCAATGACCATATAAAATAAAGCTATACCAGTTTTTTTATCTTTGAAGCAAGAAAAATTGGAGACATGCCATTGGCATATAGAGCTGTATGAGTTAGGGCTGCTTCCAACTGAGATACGAAGGGCCAGAATCAGTGTTGGAATAATTTGGCACGATTTCATTAAATACAAGTGGAGTTGTGCCCACTTATATCAGCAGCAAATTTGAGAACCATATCCATATGGCTTCTACATTTATAATGGAGAGTTTCCAAATCCAGTAGACCAGAGATGGCAAGGATTAACTCAAGCACGTAATTTTTATGTGCTTTATGTGAATAAAGTAGATGTTCTTCCACAAATGTGCATGAAAAATATTCATATACCTTTAGCAACTGTTCTCAATTTACTTGTTGAGTTATTAGCTGGATGAATTCTGTCTGCATTTTGGGGGGGAAGAGACTCTTACCTCACTCAAATGTGAATGAATGGAATGTCTATAAATTTTAATGGAAAACTGTTTATAATTCATAATTAGCTTGGAATTGTTTTTCATTTGTTATATGTCTTGAAAGCGTGGCTTGTTATTTTTACCAGCCTACATGACTTTCTTCAAAACCTTTCTTTTTATACTTTCTCTCAAAAGTTGGTTGGGTTTTTTTCTCATTCATTCAAGTTTTACATGCTCTGAAAATAGTCAATACGTGTGGAGGTGCTCACCATTCTATTGTTTCTAAAATAACGTATAGCCCTGGAGCTTTTATCCAAGTCCATGTGTAGTTAATTTCTCGTTCCTACCTCTTCCCATTACACACTTTGCCTGTAACTGTGTCACATATTATATCTAAGGACAGGTATTACAATTCAGACTTCGCTCATCATCAAATTGCAATACATACCTTCCAAATGTGTTTGCATATAACAGAAAATAAAAATGAATTAATTTCTTCCTAAAGGATCTTGAACAAATCAGAGTACTATAGGCAGTGGTGACTCTCCTTAATCCATATTTAATTTAATTTCTAAAGTGATACTGTTTCCTAATTGTATTATGCTGCTTAAATATTTTGGACTTTGCTGAGTTTATCATTCTTTGCTGCGTCAAATAAGGGAAGATGGGACCTTGCTTATGGGCCTGTTAATGTTAAAGGGTTGCTGGATGCTTACATGAAACACTCAGTTCTGTTACTACAGGGTTGGTACCCAGGTTGCAAGACCCAGCATTACAGTTGACACAGGTTGACAGCCACTTGTTTTCTCAAGAAAAAGGGCAACTGACAAAGTGTGTGGAGACTGAACTATCTTTTTCCCCTAGAGTTTGCCTGACAGGTAAGGGTGAGACTTGCAGAAATGTCAGGAAGATGCTGATGGCCAGAGGATACATTTCCTATGGCTAAAAAGGCTCCTGTGTCAATCCCACTCTTTTCACAGATATAACAGTATATTCAAGACTTTTTTGTTTATACTTATTTTCTAAGTAAGGGACAAAAATATCGGTGCAGATCTGTGAAAAAATATTGGTAGTTTCTGTAAAGTTCCTTTTGAGTAAAAAACCTAATTTTTAATCTCTGCAAATGCAAATCTCAGGAGCTGAATTTTGGTTTAGTCTTCTCAATGATGGTGCCAAGTAAGTTATGATCTTGCAATATTGAATTCTTACACAGTTTTACGTTTAATTAAATAATAGGATTTAAATTATGTAATAATGTTTTTTTCAAACTGAACAATTTTTTTTAATTCCTTTTCAGTCTTTTTTTTCCCCCTACAAATCTATACCCTTTCTTACTGATGTTAAATACAAGTCTTTAATTCAAACTTGATTGTGGAAAGTCCACATTAGTTAACACCAAAGTCACTTTTCCTCTATGCTGTAGAAAAGCATCTTTCGAATAACTGTATAGTAGGAAAACCAAAGCTAGATGTGATTTCTTTCCAGGGACATTTTGTAGTACACTGGAAATATTTTCCAAAGTAGGAATTCTTTGTTACATTTTTATTTTTCCTTCATTTTGCCCAGTGGACACCTCTAAATTTAACTAAACTTGTATAGTAACTTCTATAAAATTCTTTTTGATCCACTGAGGCTGGTTTTTTTGAATTCTTTTTGGACATACTTTTGCATACTTTTTCATAAGCCCCCAGTGAAAGAAAAAGTAACTATGAGTTTAGAAATATCCTGAAGGTTATCTATTTGATAGTATTTTTTACTTGTTTGACAGTTTTGATGGTGTTTCTTTGAGCTCACTGGGGTTTTGTGAGGGAAGTTCATGTAAATATAGCTCCTGCTTGTAACACTGGGATGCTTGAATAGGGCATTGTTTTTTACTTCAGTTGATATGGCAACTGGGGCTCAGGTCATCAAAATACCACCAGTGTCCCCTAGGGAAAAAAAAAAAGAAAAAAAAAGAAAAAAATTGGAAGCATTTTGAACAAATCAGAAGACAAGGACAGTGGAAAGAGGCATAAGAAGATAAGGACTGTACCTTCTGTCAGAGACATTTTATTGCAGAGACAGAAACTGTGTAAGTTGTTCAAGGACTTCCAAAGATATTCTCAGCTAGTGATTCAAATCTTGTAAAGAGTCAGGGAATACCGTTGCCAAGGTAGAGAAAACTCTGTGGTCCCTGTCTATTTGGAACTGTCTATTTGGAAATATCTGGTCTCTGGTGACTTTAAAATTGTTTTCTTTACCTGTTCCAATACTTAGAGTTTGGGAGTGTTAGTTTCAAATCTTCCTTCTGTTTTATTGGAAGAGAAAATAGAACCAAAATTTTTACCCATTTGTAATATGGTCTAATTTATTTGGGTATACGGAATATTAGTGTGTTTTTCTGCCTCTCCTGCAGAAACTGTTTTACTTAAATGAATATTCATTGAGACAGAGAAAATTACTTTGTAGTCATTTTTTTTAGGGCACCTATATGAGAGACAAAACCCTAGGCTCTTTTTTACATTTACTTAGTAATAAAACACTTTGTTGCAATAAAGGGCTCATGCAGAATACCTTACAGTCCATTAGCACTCAGCAGAAAAGTGGCAGACCTCAGTTTCTGTTGTGAAGCAAATAAGCAGACAAACATGAACTTCGGTCTCCTTTTGCAAGTTAACTGTCCTGTCCTCTCCTCTGGGAATGTGTTATTTCACGTTTCTCTCTGCTGCCTTTTGAAGATTTTTAAACTCCGCTGCTCATGTTCAATTAAAATTCTGCAAATCAATTGTTTAACTCCCCTTCCTTTTAGGTGAGAAATTCTGAAAGATGCTACTTCCATGTCAAGGCAAAATAAATTTTTAGATTTCTTTTTTTAAGTCAAAGACCAAATAGGGAAAGCTCAAGCTGTTGTGTAATCTATTGCTCCCATCAGAAGGAAAAGTAAGAGTCATCTGGCAAACGGAAGAGAGGTTTTTTGTTTTTTTTTTTTTTTTTTTTTTTTTTGCAAAAGGAGACTAAGCAGATTGTATGGAATCCAGCAGTATCACAGCGTAGAAGTCAGCTGTGATTTCAGCTGTAGGTACCGCCTAAAAGCTGTTTACCCTCTTGACATTAAAGATCAGAATTTGATAACTGTACTTGGCTACTTAATACACAGATATTTTAGGTAATATATGGCAGGACTAATAGATATGATTACAAGTCTAAAGAAGTGAAGGTTGTTGGCAAAAGATAAAGCAAATGAAAATGAATGTGCCTTCAAATCTTGTATAACATGGTTGAAAACAATGTTAGTATCATCCAGAAAACAACTAGTGTATTCCAGTAGTATTCCAATTATTATAGAATTTTTAATTAAAATAAGTAAAAAGGTTTTGTTTTACCTATTTATATGAATACTGTAGTGCTTTTTATTTTAGAAAGAGCTTAAAAAGAAAAAATAAATGTTTGGGTTTTTTCTAAGCAGAAATCCAGGTAGGATATCCTCTAAAAGTAAAAGTAACTGGGTGTTTTTTTTGCAAAAATAAGCCCTGCTCACTGAAAGATTTCTTTATAGAAGTAAACATTAAAAAAAAAAAAAAAAGCATTTTTTTCAAGTATGTTCTTTTGAGAAGAAAAAATATCATCATGGAGGTTATGTTTTAACACTACTGCAAGATAATTATGCATTTGTATGCCTTCTTCGAACACCAGAAACATTTGTTAACATTTCAGAATTAAGTGGAGCCCTACTATACATGCAGAATTGAAGTCTGCATAGTCTGCTGGAACACCTGAGCCCTCTGAGAAATTAGTTTTACCTCAGATGCTGCTGATTCTTCATCAGCCTGCTCCAGTGTGAGGGCAGAGGGGGAGCAGGGCTGCTCCATGTGGGGAAGGGAGCCAGGAGCAGCTCCTGGGGTCTGAGCTCGGTGGGCAGAGCCAGGGTGCCCAAAAGGGTACCTGCCATCAGCATAGGACCAGAGCATCAATTCCTTGTTGCCCTATAATGGGTTACGCTTCAAGATTTGTCTGATGTGATGCATTATTTGTCAATGACATTTATTCTAGCTATCTGTTTGTGCAACAGGTTTCCAGTTTTCTTACTTGCACTACTAGTTCACTTACAGCTGTTCTGGCTAAATCGCCGAACTTCTGGAACTTCAAAAAAATGGTCTACGTGGTCTCTTTTATTTGTAGAATACCACTCAGTTACTGCCTATTCAACCTCAATTTCTGCCTGTAGAGCAGCGACCCGAAAATTCTCCTTGCCCATTCTCCATATAGAGCTTAAGCTATTGTTACCTATTATCTCAAAACAGAAAAAAAGGAAATTTGGTGGAGAAAAATGTAGGGAAAATTGAATTAGAGCAAGAAATATAAATAAAGTATGGCAAATCTCTCTTGAGAGAAAAGGGACCACACTGGAACAGAAAGGGGGTGGAGGTGAAGGTAGACACAGGTGCTCTTAATATGATATTAGAAGACTGTGAATACATACAGCCCCCAGGGAGGTGAGTGAGAGGTGAAATGAGGGATTAGATGGGAGGAATGAAGTCTGTGGGGGACAAAACCAAAAAGGACCAGCAGCTGCCCTGCCCATTTTGTTTGTAGAGTTTTTATTGATAGAAGAAAACATTTCATGGAAAAATTTAGCATCCAAAAGACTGTATTATAATATGGGGCCTGAGGTAGGAAAGATCCCTAAAGCTAATCTGTTGTTTCCACCCTCCCCTCAGTGTATCTAGCACAGGTGCTTTGAGTTGGGCCACCTGAAAGGGACAGTTAGCAGATCAGGCAGCTAATTTAAATAGACCCTCAAAAGCCTTTGTAGGAGATATGTTGGTGAGGAAGAAGGTTCTTGTATTTAACTGTCAAGCTGCTAGTTAACAACAAGAAAAGAGGAGTTCTAAGTTTACTGAAAGCTTCCTATAAGGTAAGTCTGATAGCTCAAGAGAGTTAATAGCAACCAAATTAACAAATGAAGCTGAATTATGAAGAATAAATAATGAAAAAAAAAAAAGCTTTTATGTGGGTAAAGCATTAAAAAAACTGAGGTGAAGCTACAAAAAATGTTTATCTATTGAGTTGGTGGTTTTTTTTGTTTTGATAGTTCACTTTTCACATCCTGTGCTGATATGTTTGTATGTGTGTATATGTATCTGTATATCTATGCTTTTCTAGCTTATAAATGTAGTATGAGGCACAACTTGAGCAGAAAATAATTTCATTTCAAAGGAGTATTCTGAGCTGTGCTTATCTGAAATGTCACAACAAGTGTGAGGATACGTGGCTGTTACTGAATTCAATAAGCAATGAATGTTAAGTATTTTAAAGCTTTGAACTAGTTTTGTAGGTAGATGAAGGGTTCCAGTAACCCAGCACTCTACAGGAAGAATGAGTGCTTCTGTGGGCTTTCCAGAGTTGCTTTATTATTATTTTATACTTGAGGCTTTTTCAAGCCTTGGAAGATAAAATTTTAGTAAAAGCAGAGGTTTTCAGAAGATACAGAGAAAGGCAGAAAACAGAACCTTACAGAAAGGTCCTTTCCTTCAGCTAAGGAGCTGATGCTGCTCTCCCTCAGAGATAAGTCTCCCCACCTAATTTTATGGTGCTAGTTCATTAACTGAGAGTACTTACTTCTGGGAGGCCTAAGTAGAAACTGGTACTTTGTGGCCTTTTGGTCACGTGTATATGCATTTTTGTCAGGTATATATGCTTATCAGAAGAAATATATTTACTAAATAAATATTTCTTGAATTGCTGAGGATTAATGATGTACTCCAGTATCTGAATTTGAGATCCTCAAAAATCTAAGGGTTAGCATTGAAGTGGCCGGAACTTAAAAGCTGGCTGAATGTTCAGAATGGTCCTTATGGCTGATTTTGGTAATATAGATGTGTTTCTGAGGTAATAATACTGCTTTGTAACTTTATAATAGAATACATAATTATAATGTACTGAACAGGATAAATAGGGGAAAATATTCCTCTGTTCCTCCACTTAAAAGAATTGGAATGCTATGTTTTTTGCAGCCTGCTTTTTTTTTTTAATTATTTTTGTCTGTTGCTCTGCCTAATTTGAAATTTTCTAGCTGATGTATTGTGTTGGGGATCACTGAAGGACACAGGATAATTGAGTTACTTTCTTGAGGGAGAGTTTTTCTTCTGCTAGGAATTAGATTTATGCCTTATGTGAATTTGGTAGCTTTTGATGTATCTTTATGGTATTCATATAGAGAGGTAACTGTGTAATTTCCTTTAATCCCACATAAAATATTAATTTTGTGCTCATCTTTCATCTTTACAGTGTACTGCATTTATGATGAAAATTCAAGTGAAGAATTGGAACACCATGCTTTTCATGGTATTACCTGGATTCAGGGTAAATCTGTTTCTTTTACAGTTCAATATGGCATCATTGATTGTGTATAATTAACTGGAAATCTGTATTTTCATACTACTGACAAAATATGAAAAAATTAACTGAAGCAGAGAAGTGTTGGGGAAGTAAGAAAGAGAAAAACTTTTATGAATGGCAAACACAAAAGGTATAAGCTCAGGTGCTTAGTTCACTGTAATAACTATAGCAGACATTTTTTTTCTGCGGTGGAAAACTGTCTGTAGAGAGGTACATTCTAAATTGTATCTGATGAAAGAATATTTTTAGAAACAAACTGGTGAGTTAATATTGAGTTTGTGAACCTCTTTTCTCACTCCTTAACATGTGCAGGCTTACTAACTTTTAGCATTCAATTCAAGGTGAAAATTGTGACGTTATTTACAGCTGGAGGATGTCAATATTCCCAGAAGAATTCTGAAAGTACGCACTGCTCTATGTTAATGTCACTTAACATGCATTTAAAAGAAAAATAATCTTTCCAGTCTTTTCAGGAGGGACATGTATCTTCTTCTCCATCCCTTAATAAAACTTTTTGAACATTAGTTTAATTAAAACAGAGAGATTACTTAAACAGTGACTTTCAAAGTGATTTCAATGAAAAATAAACCGAGATCATGGTTTATTTTAATACTTTGATTGCCATTGGTTATCACTGCATTAGTAGCAATCTTCTCTTGACGCTGAAGATGATGTGTAAAATCCCTGGAGTATTTAAAACAAGAGAGAGCTCCCAGCACGTACCAGTGCCATGGAAACCAATGTTTACTCTGATATATCAAGTATAACCTGACATCTGGATTTGTCAGTGGCTTCGCATTTTATATAGGGAAACACGCACTCATCATAGCATGACACTACAATGAAAAAAAGAATAAAATCAAAGAAAACCCCACATCATTAGATAGAAGCAGTGAAGAGTTGTTGCTAAACTTGCAGTACATGATATTTAGTAGTACAGCATTTAGCACAGTTGTGAATATGTTACTGCTAGATGAATCCCTACAGTCAACATCTTGGCAGTGTGCTGCTTCAGGGACCAACAAATGAACCCTCTCCTATGTTCCTTTCTTCTAAAAACACTATGGGGAGTTACCAGTTCTCAGTGAGCTGGGTAGAGGAGGGGGTTGGGTTTTTTGCACACCTGAGGAGAGATGTGCTATCTAAGCCATGAAACTACTTGATTACTGAAGGTTTACACCTGTGGCTAACCAACTGCCATTCTGACTAATATATTTTGACAAAGATGGAAAACATGGCTAAAGATGAGACTGAAATAGTTTCAATTTACAGAGGAAAGGGGAACTTACACCCGCCCCCCTGGAAAAATTTTTGTATAGATTATTTTTACTTGGTTTTTAATTAGCCTGTAGCTGGTGTAAATAGTACTCGGAGACACAGACATGCTTCAGGCACCTACTTAAAAGAAAAGTAATAGAGTTTCCTTTCACACCACATGTGATGACAATGAAACCCAAATTTTTAAAACAGTCCCCCTTTCTTTGAGTAGTTTCATAAAGTATTCACTGGAAAGCCATTCTGACTAAGAACAGCTTAAATCACAACTACTTCGGCATTTTGCCTAATTTATTGTAGGTGGGCTGCAATAAATGGTGTGTGCAGGTGGTAATAAATATTTAAATAATAGTTGCAATTATGTATGTTACTTCTTACTCAAAACAAGAGAACTACAAATGGGTTTTGTGTGCATTTTTTTTCTTTTCCATTACTTCCATATGTCTGGTTGGAACTAGATGATCTTTAAGGTCTCTTCCAATCCATACCATTCTATGGTATGATTCTATGACTGATACATACAACATGGTGACTGAAGGACAAAATAGGTCAATAGTTGTAGCAATTTTCTCTTTGTTAATGGAATATGATATGACCTATTTAAATGAGTATTCGAAAAACATGGCACAACACAAATGAAAAATCAATTTCTCTCAATATGTCCAATAGAGCTTCAAAACAGCAGGACCGAGTCTAGGCTCAAGAAGGTTGAATTGTTCTCTGCCCCAGGTGCTGGTTAAGTAAAAAGAAAGGTCTTGCTTTTTTTATGCAACCTGTGCACAGAATAGTGCCTACATGGAGAAGGGCTGAAAACCGTACTTTAAATGTGTTTCTCTATGGAATATTCTGGCAATTACATCAGTTCTTATCAAAATGAAGAGGACCATCCTGGTAGCTGCTTTCTGACAGCTAATTATATTGGAACTATGCCATTTGAAACTTAAGATCATGGAAATACAATTTGGATGTTAAGACACGTTGACCAGTGCTATAAAGCAGAGTCCCTCTCTTTGACTGTATAAGGGAAGAAAGTTCCAGTATAAACAGATGACTTAAATGTTTTCTGAAATTTTAAGCAAAGTGTAGAAGTTTGCTCTGTCTGGTAACTTACAGCATTCTCTGCAGTGTTATCAAACATCTACTGAAGTCATCATACAGGCATGTGATTTATCCGATGCTTAACTGGAGGGGCCTCTGAAATTAGATGTTAAATCAATGACTTTCACTCAAATGACTGACTTTATTATAAAACTAGTGGTAGGTTTTCTGAATGATTGACGTTTCAGAGACTCATGGTTGTGGGTAGAACTTCTGTCGTGATATGAAATTTTTTTTTTTTTTTAACTAAATGCATGTTTTTAAATTGCAAAGCTTTCACATTTCTTAACTCTGTGTGTATAACATGAAAAAAACCCAAACAAACATCGAAGATGTGTGTTGAATTAGCAGTGAAAAATCAAGCGGCTTGATTTCAGTGTGCCTGAAATATCTACCAGTTTAGTACAAAACTGTTTAAAAGTGACTAAAGTCGTATTATTGGCTTTTACCTAACGCAAAAAATAGGGATGTACTTGTGATTCTTCTATGTTCAGACTAAATCATCACTCTCATGCATATCTCTATCTAAGTTTCTTCCATTTAAGGAAAAAAAGGGGGGGGGCAGAGTGGAGGAGGGAAAGAACTGTCAGGTAGATCGTGGCACCCTGAGTTTAGGATAGTCAAACTGAATTGCTGCTTTGAATTTAGCTGTTGCAAATTCTTTAAAACAGACCTTGGACTTCTCTAAAACAATTTTTTATAACTAAAAAGATAATCATAAATCTTTGTAAATGTCCTCCAGGCTTTGATAATTTTAAGCTTTTCAGCAAGTAAGTATCGGAATATTTTATCTAAATGATGAAGCGGTTCCAATAAATTAAAATTAGATTTGCTGTCTGACTTCATGGTATTAAGGGTAAAAGATAAGTAGCATAGGACTTCATACAAATACATGGATTTCAGCATTGACAAGCTTTCTTTCACTTTCTTATGCTTTATATGAAGTGCCACGGCTTTAATGTACTCTGCACCTTGAACTCATTAACTCCTGCATCTAATTAATTATGTATTTATCAGAATGATGACCCACCTGCTGTCTTTTGACATTGCTAAACACATAGGTAGGGTTGTCTCTCTTTAATGTCTCTCTGTAAATTCTGTGAAATGGGGGGGGGGGGGGGGGGGGGGGGGGGGAACCACAATAATATCACAAGGTCTTAAATTCAGTGAGTTGATGGCGGCTGTTCTTGCTGCCGTGTTTGTACGGTCTGGGATTAGGTGCAAGTCCCAAGCCTTCAGGGTTATTGAGGTAGAGCTCTGTGGAATACATAGAGGGCGTAACAAAAGCAAGCATCAGGATGACAGCTCAACAAAATTGTTAATGAAAGCCTTTTTCACAGAAGGCTAACAAGTAAAACACCTGCATGTGATGACACAGGAAAATAATTGCCTCAGAGCCAAATGTCTTGGCTTTAAGTTTTGCCAGGTCTGCTCAGTTGTGCACTCTGAGCCCTTTTCCAAGGGAAGCGTGTGTAACAGTAGAAATTCACCTGCTGTGCTGCCCTCTGAATGGTAGGAGTTCTTTCCTTACAAATGAATGGAATAACTGATTTCCATTTCTCCCATAAAATGCACGATATTTTGCCATCCCAAGTATTTTGTTTTCTTTTGTTTTTCTTTTTTTTTTTTAATATTTAATTATGTATGTAACTATATTCTTTAAAAAAAAGTAGACACATTAGAATTTCTCAGTGATGTAACAAACCATCTGTTCTGAGTGCAATAAAATACAGAACAATTATTGTCATGTGAGGATTGGTTAGTTGTTTTGTAGGTTTCTTGGTTTGTCCATCAACTGAGTTACTAGTGTTAGATATGGGGATTTTGCCCAAAATCAGATGGAGGGTGCCAATTTAGAGTTTTCTAGCTTTAGTCATCCTGACTTTTTGGAAAACAGCACAAACCCCTTCATTTTTAAACATCAGCAAAAATTTATCCTTTACTTGTCTTGTTTACTAATCTATTATTTTCAAGTTATACTGCCCAAGCATTGAGGGGGGGATTTTTCAGAACTGTATGCAGGTGACATAGCAATGCAAATTGTCTATAAGTATTTAGTGCTGGGAATGCTTGTGTCCTGATTTGATTTGAATATTTGAGAAATGTAGCTTATCTGACCAATTGCAATAAACTGCATAGTCTGAATTTCTATGAATGGTTAATCATGCTTTTTGATACCAAAACCATTGAAATAATGGTATCACTGAATGATAATGTATTAGGAAACAACTATTTTTATGGTCACATAAAATGTGGCTGAATCACTGCTTCAGTTCTCTCTGCCCCTTGTTGATTCTTAATATATGTGTTTTTCATAGCCTGCAGGTTTGTCTTTAGGCTAAATAAGGGAAATGTCTCATTTAAGACAAGAGGATGGTACTTGTGGTTTCAAAGGTTTCTTGGCACATTCCCCATGTAGTTAGAATTTTTCCTCTCTGTCTTTCTGGTGACTCAACTCCATGGCAACCATTTAAATCAACTGATTAGTTGTTGGCTGAAGGGAATAACATTTTGGCAGAGAAAACTTTTTCTATATGTGCTGCATATGTGAGTGTGTGCATGTATGTGTCTGTCTCTTTTCTTAAGAATAGTTTTGAGGAAAAAAGGGGGAAAGAAAACGTAGTGTGAACGATGGTCTGTGTACAGTCAAAAACACCTATGCTGGGTTCTGATCTCAGTACTTCAGAGACAGCAAAGTAGGAGGAGGAATAAATATGAAGCGTAGTGTCCTATTCTGTCATGCAGAACAATTTCTGTCTAGGTATTTAGTTATTCTAGACCCCAGGTCTACAAAATACTAAAATACATAACATTCTGAGTGGAAATATACTAAAATCAATAGTACTACACTACTGAAATAGGTCTGGTATAAGTGAGATAAAAGGGCTGTAGTAGTGATGGGAGGAACCAATTTAAATAACCAGGGGTAACCAAACTCAAAAAAAATCCAAAAACTTTTGGATATTGAAAGATCCAAAAAATTGGATATTCCAAGTCACAAAATAGTACTACTTCCAGGTGAGCTTATCTGTTCCTTTTGCCACTCGCTTCAATATTTAGTCATAGAAAAAATAGCTAGCTTATGAAAAATAGACTAGGTTCATTTGATCTTTGCAACAGGCACTTGAAAAAAAACCAAAACAACATGTGATAAAAACTCATTTCTCTTAGTGGCTGGACATATTTGTTTGTCAACTGAGTATATTAGGATGGTAGTACCACTTCTGTTCTTACTGTAATTCAGTTGAAAGTAGCAAGTTGAAGTAATGAGTAATGACAACACTGAGTTCTGGGTCTCGGCAGATTGGTATTTCAGCAGGACCTAGAAACCCAACAGGAAAAAACGTTATTTCTTAGCCGAAGAGGATTCTATTTTAAACTGAGAACATATTTTCACTTTCTAGCCTCTGTCACCTAAGATGTTTTAGCTAATTTCCTGCTCTTGATAAGCTGAGGAGGTGTGAGAAGCTGGCTTTAGCAATACTAATAACTGAAAATAACTTGTTTAGACTCTCCAGATGTATTGGAAGTATCTAGTAATCTGTGCAGGTTTGAAAGTTGACAGAGGACAATTTCTGTTCATGTGAGATTTATAGCATAGGGCTATAGCTACTGTAATATTGTTGGGGGGAGAAAAATGGTCCTATATTACTGATGTAGACATTTTGTGTTACATATCCTAGTATTGCACAGGTAATCTGTTTTTGAAGAACAGTAAACTTATTTTGAATTTTCCTTTTGGGTGAAAGACTTGCAATATAGCCACATTTACACAGAAACCATTCTTTTTCAGCTGTGTGGTTTTATTACTCTGGGCAAGGGGGAAAAAATATCAAGGTGGCTTTGAGATACTTTTTTATCGTAAGTATCATAATGGTCTGTGAAAAATGTCACCAAGACTTTAAAGTGGAAGCGAAAAGGTAACAGGTAGTAACTTCTGATCGGTGACAATTGAAGTGACTTAACAAAGTCCTAATTAAGGTTATTTATTTAAAGTAACATTTCCTGACGCAACTTAGTGAATCAGATGTTTCTGACTTGCAAAGAGAAAATTGTTAGACCTCCAGGCTGTGATCCATCAGGTAAGGCTGGTGTTCGTAATGTCAGGGTTTCTACTCAGCAACTCAATTCTTGCAAGTAGGTATTGAAGTTATTGAAGAACTCTGTTTTTCTAGGAGCAGTGACTACTGAAGTGGAAATAGGTTTATGAAGAGTAGTTCGTTTTAGAATAAAAGAAAGACACAGAAGAGGCATAGCTAGACAAGCAGATGTTTTGTCAAACTACATGCATGGATAAGAAGCAAGTGCAGTTTCTCAACTCTGTTACTTTTCCATGGGTAGCATATTCCTGGATCAAAAGAATGACCCCATTCCTGAGTCTAAATGATCTTTTATTGCCATTTTTACAGTCTAATGGTCTCTTAAAGTTTTGGTTCAAATAACTGTAATTTTAAATTGGCCATTTTTCACTACTCTTCCTCTTTCCTTTCCATTCTCCTTGCAGAGTGCATTGAGATTTGTCTATAGAAATTATCTCAAAATCTATACGAACAGTGACTTATTTCAAGAAACTCGGTTATGGTGCCTAGTGCAGTGAAGCAGTCCCTCTAAATAATCATTCATATGTGATGTCCAACATGTTTTATCATTTTTAAAGCCTCCATGACTTTCATGTCTATTACAGGATAAGGTCAGATAGTTTTATAGGGACAAACTCTGCAAGTGCAGAGAATCTTGTGACTTAATTATGTCTTACAGAGGTCAGCAGTGCAGTCTGTAGAGTTTCATATTTCTTGGGTAGAGTGCTATATACATACACTTCCAGACAACTCCTTGTTAATGATCAGGTTTTGTACTCCAGGATTTTTTCAAACCTGCAAATACTAATAACGTTTCCATTTGATTTCAATATATCAGGTGATCGTTTTATGGGGAACTGGAAATGCAAGGAAATCTTTCTTTTCTACTGGCGGAAATCCTGTGTAATTACAGGCGTCGCCTGATAATCAGCCTTGTTTGGTAATGAAGTCAATGGGTGTAGTGAAATTTAAACTCTTTGAGTATTTTTAGAGAAGTGTTTTTAGGTACTGGGATCAGTAGATGAAGCAGCTTCTCTTGGTCTAATCTACTTTTTGATCAGAGCTAACATTGATACTGCCATTTTGCAGTGAAGAATCAGCTTTCTTTAAAAAAAATAGTTTAATGCTTTATGACTTTGACCAATGAGCGTTTCTTGGTCTAATTTTCTTGTCTAATTCCCCTTCGTGCTAATTACTGGCTTCATATTTAGCTTGATCAACATCTTTCCATGGATGAGAGGGACGAAGTCTCCGAGAAGCTCTAGGAACAGGGAAGTGCCAGAGACACATACAAGTATTACTAATCCCTCAAATTTGTACCTGTCAGTGGCAAATAGGTGAGAGACTGTCCCTAGTAATCCCGTTGCTGTCATTTCTCGCAATGGCATGTCACTTGAATTCTGTAACAGGGCCTTGCCAAAGTCAGACAGCAGTGACTTTATTACTGCTGTGAAAACCTGTAACATGGCATCTGGTGGCTTGCTTTTTCTTTTGATGTGCAAAAAATTATTCTGTGTCCAAATGTAGAATTGTGGGAGACTTATCCATTTTGAAGAAAAATAGTAGCAGGTTAATATTTCTGTAGCCACTCTTTTAGCGTGCCTGTTTCTTAGACAGTGAATCATAAAAATAAAACCAATGAGAGGCCAACCAAGAAAACCAGCCCACAACGGCTTTTTTCCTGACATGTTTCAAAATTGAGAAGTACTCTTATTCATATTCTCAATTCTTACTGTATTTTTAATTTAATTATGGTATTCTGTATAGAACCTAGATATGCTCTCACACAAGAAGACCTTATCTCTTCTCTATAAACATGTTTTTTAGCTGTGGAGTAATTTCTTTTTCTATATAGAAAACCACTCCATCACTTTGTGTTTGAACTTTCTGTTTTTACAAGCACTGAATGTGTGCAGACCACACTTTTTCTTTTCCTGTACAAAGAACAATCGGCCTGTGACCTGTAATGGATACTTACAGAAGAGAAAATAAAGAGAAACTGAGGAGGTGTAATATCTCCTGCAAATAGGCTGCAGCTGAACAAAAATGATTTTCAGTCTTTGTGGATGGAGGATATTCTTTATAAGCAAAACTTTACAATGGAGAGGTATAACATAGGAAGTCATGACTAAATTAACTTGAATCTTTGTGCCTGAGTTCTTGCTGGGGCCTAACTTCCCCCATTCTAATAGTAGGAATAAAAGAACACAACTCCGAAGCTAATTCTTGAATTAATAGCCTCTCTGTATTTTAGAGGAATCTTTCCTGATGTTATTTTTTAATGTGTCCTGTTACTGCCTTTTTCATGAACTGTTTGGTAGAGTAAGGATGTGTTAAGAACCAACAAAGGGGGGGGGGGGGGAAAATAGAAAAATGTTGCCCTAAGAATTGTTGAGAGGCGTAGGATGAAGCTACAATATTTATCTACTTAGAAATGCAAGACAACTGGTATTTGAAGATGTCACTGTATTTATTGATTTTTTTTTTGCATGTTCTTGTTTATTTTGATATACTTTTTTTTTTAAGAACAATATCTGCATGCATAATAAAGGCTTACATTGATTGGTCTGTCCCATTAGAATGATGTATAATTGTATTAAGGATGTAGTGTTGGAATGTGATGGTTTATAACACATGGGGTTGTAAGCTATGGTTAAGACTACTGTAGGAAATAGGTTGTGAACATTAACCTTTGTTGTCAACAGGGGACAGACAAAAGCAAGAAAATTGCAGCAAAAGCCGTGGCCTTGCTCCTGCAGCCAGTATGTGATACCATCAATACAACAAAGCTGCATCCAAAACTTGTAGATCTTGTTTTGGATTTTTAAAATGAGCTTTACCTGTGGTGGTTAGTTAGAAACTTGATAGCACAAGTGTAATTCTACAGTCTGCCTAGCTTTTTTCTTTTTTCTTCAGGAAAATTCAGAAGACACTTAGTCACCAAAGCACTGTCACATTTATCCCAAAGAAACAGGAGATTGTAGAGAGAGTGGATTCCTATTCACAAATTTTTTTCCCTTCCCCCCTCACCGTGACTTCTCCCTCAACTCTCTAATCTGCAATTCTCTTCAGCTATCTTAGTTACTTTTGAGATCTCTTATTCTTCTCTGAGACATTTTGATGAATAATCAGTCTAAAGTTCAAAGTTTCTATCTTAACTCTGATTTAGCCATATTGCAGGGCTTGTGGTTTTGGGAATAGCAGTAGATTAATAGTGCTTTTCCAGACAATTTAAAAACATTCTGTGTGTTTACCCTTCCCCCACCACAAGAATGTTTTTGAAAAAAAAAAAAAAAGCCACAACTTCCAATGAGTTTATGGCATTTGCCTTTAAAAAAAGCCAGAAGCTCAAAGTGAATTTCCCTCACCCTAGATGAATGCTGTTACGGAAGTGTTTATATTTGTCAGTCTTCATAAATACTTGCTATTCTGGTCTTGAGCTGAATCATCCATCCTATACTGGGCAAACGTTGTGTTTCTGCAAAGCTTTAACTTTATTGGTAGGTCATTTCTGACTTAACTGGCTGTCCTCGGTGCTCTTAGTTGTCTACCTGGCTAATGAGGTGTGGTGGTAAACACCATGCCATTGTTTCAAGGATATGGTGGTACTTGTGCTGGCCAGAAATCTTGGGTATCTCAAGCATTCGCATCTTTTAGCATGGTAAAGCAAACCCTATGGAAAGTGTTGCTTTGTTTGCCCCTACCCTCCTGCCCTGAGGCTCAGACTTGACAAAACTAATTTGCCAAGTTCTAAGCACTAGAGTGGTACTTTCTGCCTTTCTACATAAGTCAACCTTATGAATTGTCATGTTGATATAGAAAATGGCAATTGTGTATTTAGTTTCCACAGGACTAGAACTCTTTATGATGTTTATTTCTTGACTGATATTCTGAGGAACAAGATGTGGCTGAATTATAGAAAAAACTTTTTAAAATCCTAGTATCTATTTCCAGTCTTATTTTTTCCCCACCCCTTCTCTGCCTCCAAAAAAAAAAAAAAAAGACAAAAAATGTCCAAGAAGTCCTCACTTGACTTCTCTCCTGAGAGTGACAGGTTTGCTCTCACAGGACACTTAAACCTGTTTAAGTTTAGAGGGAGAGAAAAAATTAAATTATGATTCATAAAACTTCTGAGTTCTGTCACAGATAGCATCCAAAGATGGTTACAAGGATGCTATGAAGACCCTTCAACAAAATATGTGTGTTAGATTCTAGGAACCGACTGGTGTGACCTGAGCAATTTCTTACCCATATACCTAACATGAAGTGTGTAACTCCAGGCAGTGGAAGATACGAGACAGGGATGTTATCACTGAGCTCAAACAATGAGACTTTCTGTGGTGCACAGGGAAAGATTGTGTCAGAGATGTCTGATGTGGCACTCTTTCTGCATCTTGCTTTTTCTATAGAAGCTTGCTTCCTGGTGTGTTTAGAACTATGTTTCCTAAAATAATACTGAAATATGTTTGTTTCGTTTCCATATTATTTGCTTTTAAAAAGATCTATGTATTATTCCAAATTTTCACACTCAAGTGTTAGTGACTGCATGAAAAAATAAAGACAAGTATTTTCTTTGCCTTGAACTTGATTATTAAAAGGCATTCATAAGATTGAGCTAGGGATTTTGAGTACAACATCACTACTGACACTAGTCCCAGACTTCTTTAGAGGGAACTCAAGATAGAAGCTTTAAAATTAAACACTGACATAAGCATTTACAAGTCTTTGGAAGATTCTTTTTAAATTGTATGTTAACAATAATTCTAAGTTAAGAATTCAGCTTTACTGGTTTCTCTTATAACTGAATACTGATAAAATACTATCCAGATGGCCATGCATCTGTCTCTAGCTCATGATGATTCTGTTAATAAACTTTCCTTTCTGCTGAATCCCAATATGAAATATCAATTTAACATAATTTTGAATCAGAAAAGAACTTTAACTTGTCAGTTAATCATAGGTTAGGATTTGTACTCAACAGAAAGTAGGTTGAAGATTTGATTTCCTAACAGATAGTGTGACTGCCTATGGATTCTGCTTGTTCCAACAGTCAAAACTGAATGAAACAAGGCCTGCAGAAATTAGTAGAGTAGGTGTGACTGCTGGAGAGTCCCTTTTAGGAGGGGAAGAGAGTTCCCTGAAGATTTGGGAAGGGATTGTGATAAACTAAACCTTTGTTTTGCTGAAATTGGTGGCAATGTTACTTTTTTGACTGACTGCAGAATGGAATTAATTTGCCAGTCTCAGGTAAACTAGCTTGCTGAGCCATAATGGGTAATCCTCTTATGTCCCAGAAAGAACCAGCTCAGCTTTTTCTTCTGTTACGCACGAGGTGCTCGGATGTTGTCTCACGGAGCTACTGGCTGGCAGAGTGATTATTGATGTTACAACTTGGTATTTGCTTTCTCATGCTACATGTGGTATAAATTAGAATACAAAATAAGGAATTACTTTCCTGAGTACTCATTATGCTGTTACAAAAGCATGAAAAACACCTTGGTTTCCACTTCCCAAATGTAAGAACGATGTTTACTATCTTAAATACTGCATTATTTATTAACACTTTAGGTATTTAATCAGCAAAATAACAACTGGAAAGCTATTCTATGACTAAATAGAAAGTTATGTGTGATTAAATGTATGAAATTATATGCATCCGTTCCACTAATACATTATATGGTTATTAAAAACATAAGCATTTCCCTACAGTTTTAATATTCAGATTAAAAAATAAACTTCCTCTGCTGTGCCCAGTACATTCAAACATATTTGTTGTTAGTTCTTTATAGTATGCTGTTAAAAGCATATTTTACAGAAGCTTCATAGCTGTTCTCAACAATAGCATCCTGTAGGGTGGTACTTTTACTGACAGGAACTGCTGGGTTAGAGATTTGCTGAGCCTACTTTTTATTTCATACGCTAGAAATCTAGGAAAAAATCTTAAACTGTTTCAAAAGACATCCATGAACAAAATGTGTTTATTATTACTTTCTGGTTCTGTCTTCACTACTTTAAATAATTTTTCATCAATTGTGCACATTTAAGCAAAGCTCCAAGCTTTGCCATAAAGCCTTGTATCTGCTCTCTTCTAACTATGTGTGGGCCAGAGCACAATAACCAGTTTTGAGTGAGAACAAGCACTTAGAATATCTATCTATTTCTATGTATTGTGCTAACCTGCTAACCAGCCAGCTGGTGTGAGTTTGGATGCCTTGTTTGCATTTGTCCTACTGCGGGCTATAAAACTGCATTGTGCTGTTCCTCTAACAGCCATTCTTCATGCTACTGGGTTTTTATTTGGGCATTATATGTATTAATGCTATGACAGACTAAGCTCATTGTAAGCGTACACAAATGAGACTAAATACAACTCAAAAGTACTTGTTGACACAGATTTCTACCATATTAAAACCGAATGCTCTTCAGTTACAAAGCTGTATGTATCTCAGCTAATTGTTAAATGAATTGTAAACTATTCTTTTGAACTGTTGTCATGAAGACGCTTGTCTGATGAAAACCATTCGGCCGGGAAAAAAACAATGTAACTTTACTTCTAGCATTCATTTTCAAAGCTGGCAAAAATTCCATTTAATTTTTATATTTCCTTATTGCCCTTATATAGAAAATATGCATTGACTTTTTGGATTAAACTAATCTCAGCAGTTGTTCATATGTTTGCTATCCTTGTCCCTACTGTTAAGAGGCTGAATCTTCCTTTTTCCAAACATGAATTAAACCAGCACATTCTATTTGGTAACAGAATATGTGTGAAACTTGAATGTCCTTCAGGAGCATAGAGGTAATAGTCAGACTTCTCTGGAAAACTATTATAAAACTATGACGTTATTTTGTAATGTTTTGTAATTTTTGTTGCAAGAAGCTTTTATGTTTGTTATAGAACACAAACGTTTTCAGTGCTTTCTGTCAAAAGTAACACACAAATGTGGAAAATGAAAAGTACGAATTTTCTAATGCTTGAATAATGGCTTGAAAGATTGTTATATCTTTGAGTTTTGTGTAAAAGACAATTCTCCAGGTGACACTTGCTGTTTTACACTGTGGATATTAGCATTCTGCAGTTTTTTGTTTGGGTAATCCGTTGCAAGCAGATCTAAGTATCTCTGTGAAAACCATCTAGTTGCTTAAAGATAGCTTTTTTTTTTTATTCACAGAAAAGCAATCTAGTGTTCCGCTCAGCATGCTTTTGTGGAGCTGGTGACCCCTTCCCCTTCCCTTGAATACTCAGGTCTATGAATAATATGTTCCACATCAGCACATCTATGAATCGACTTCAGTGTTCTTTGCTTTGAGCTCACTCTTGGAGACAATATAAAGTAAGTTTAACAGGGGTTGTCATCGCCCAATGGATTCGCATCAGGTCATGATATATGATAAAATGCAGACTTTTTTTTGAGGGAGGAATCGAGGAGAGAAAAACTTGTGGGCGTTTAAAAGCAGTGAATAGAGACAACCTGCTTATTACTATTTCCAACACCTCAAATGAACTGTATCTTCACACAGTGGGTGTGAAAAAGCTCTTTTTCTAAAAAGATATGGAGAATAAGTATTTTAATCCTACCTGGGTTTTTTTGTTCTTATCCATTTCCAATGTGCAAACCTACTAGTATAGAAAGTAATAAATTGTATGTATCACGTACTGATACTTGAATTTCAGTTTACGGCGTGATGAATTTATGTATCTGTTTGAATTGCTGATAAACTTGGTTTTAGGTCTAAACTAATGTTGGTTCCTACTTTGCATGCCTTTAGAAAATTACTAAGTTCTGTAGGCCAAGCAAAACTGTTGCTTGTCCAAACTCATTGTCCATATTGTCTGTCTTTTCACTTACGTTAACCTTCAGATGTGGAGAAGGAAGAGAAAATTAAAACTTAAACCTTGTCTTTTGTAAGAGAAACTAGTTTTGGTTGATACTAAGGTCTGCAGTCCTACACTTAATACACTCAGGTGGCCTTACTTTCCAACTCGCCACAACTATGACATATGCTATATTCTCTTTGAATCACAAGAAAGAGGACATTTCCTTTTTTTTTTTTTTAACATAGCAGTTCTAAGATTGCTCAGTTTTGTTTTGCTTAGCATGTAAATATTGAATACTTGGTAAGGGATCCTGCAGACTTTCTTCTTGGAGAAATATGGTATTTATACAAATACATTTAAAGGTAGCTCGTTCCTGTGTTCTTCTGGACTGCCAAGCTGAATGTTTCTGAAATAAGTCCACTCTGTAAGAAACTATGAATGTAGAAACTAAGTAGTGTTGGGACAAATTTCTGGGCCTCTTTATTCAGGTCTTGTCATATTTGCAGTGTTAGCACTTTTGTAGACTGATTCTTCCTCCCCCACCTTGGACTACTGGAATATACTGTTTGTATTTGGGACCTTATATTGGTGGGACAGGTGTTCAGTAATTTCTCTTGAAATATAAATAACCCTTTCATGTCTCATAATCAAATGACTTCAAACTTTATGTAAGATCTGTAACATAAGTCAACATCACTTAACCACGATTGTACTAAGGGGACTGGTAAGACAAACCTGGAAAATGCTTTGTCCTTTAGTTCCTGACTTGTCTTGCTTCCACCCTCTCAAAAGCCCAGTTCAGATACAGAACATGGGCACTTTGTCTTGTTTTGGTCAGTATTTTCACTAGTCGGTGACTGGACCAATATGAAATTTTTGCTTAAATAGTTATAATGCCTGAAGGGCTTCTTAAGAGGTTGCTTAAAGAATTTCTTGGTGTGAAACTGTAAAGTGTAAGAGTTCCAAATAGTGAATGTGTGTTGTTAAAGGACTTACATGGACCATTTCCCTTACGCTCTGGTTTTGTTCTGTGCATCCCCCTACAGAAGCAGCTGATGCTACTTTGTACATTGATTAATCTAAGTTCATACCGGGAAACTCATGATACTTATTTGGTCAGAAATTGGATGTCTTTAAAAAATTGTAACAGCGTGGATATCAGCAAAAAATGAAGCCAAGTTTTTCTGTTTCACTATAAAGTAATTTATTTGATGGAAAGAGGATTAAATGCTTCCATAGTATTTTAATTCCTAAATTGCCTCCAAATTCTGAGAGGACTAGATCCATGCTTCATTTGAAAGACCTGTGTGTCTAATAGTAGCTTTCTTCCTGTTTCTTACACCTCTTCATTGACACTGCGTGGATGGATTTCTGCAGCATACTTATATGCTGTTTCATTATCAAAACACTGGTGTAAGTAAAGACTGCAGTAATTCTTTGTTTAAAGCATTGTTTCAGGTTAGAAAGTGTTGTGCTTTGTATAATGTTTTGGCAGATGAATGTAAACTCTAGACTGCCTGGAGTGGTTGGTTTCTTTTTTGCAAGTGTTTTTTCCAAGAAAATGACTTTGTTTTCAGCAATTTTAGGCAAGATTATTTTGTTTTGTGGGAAATTCTTAGAAATGATGAAAGCAACAACCAAAAAATATAACTTTTTCTTTGATTCTAGGCATTGTACTTTCTTGAATTTGCTGCAGCTTTCAAACTGTATGAAATACGTACTCTATGGAACAGTTATAGGAAGGATGATTAATCTTTGCCCTTATTCGGCTGGTGTTGACTAGATCTGAAATATACATCTGAACTTTTCCCCAGTTTATGCTTCTGATAAGATTTGGGGGTGGGGGGTGCGATCATCAGATTAATAGAAATTTTATTTCAAAAGAAAAACATTTTTGATCCTCATCCCTTTGCTGTAAAGGTAAATGGAAAATCTGTATATAAACTTTGTGTATCAGACTTGTTTCACTATGTGAATAGGTAGGATTATGTGATACTAAAAGAATGTTTCCATAAGGCTGAGACTGAATTCCTGCAAGTTACTGAGCATCTGCATGTGAAATAGTCAGTCTTCCTCCATTCCAGTTTCCATTGATGCTACTCAGTACAGGTCTTAAATGCATTAGGAAACCTGGGAAGCTGATAAATCTGTAACGAGCTTGTTTTGGGACTATATTTCCATGGTATGAACTTATCTAAAGCTATATCTTTAAGCAATGTAAAGAATACATTTTTCATCCTGACAATTAGCAAGTACTTGGCTTATGTTTTTCTCTATTTTCAAAGTGTATGGTACATATATTTTATTAATTAGCTGACGGAGTAGCTTTTGTGGCGGGAGCAGATGACTAAGAGTATTTTTTTCTCTTTAAGGAATCTGAAATAGTACCTGAAACAACTATGATTTACATCACATATGTAGTTTTACCAGGGTTATGTATTACTAGAGGGATCTTGGCAAAAGCTACAAAAACTTTGAGCAAGGTCCATGTTTATGTGGACAAATAGTCATGGATGTACCTATCATTTGCTCAAGCATGCTAGAAATGCTGCCTCTCAAAACCTCATTTGGGGGCGTATGTAGAATTTGCAAGTTGGAAATAAGCAGCCGAACTTTAAAAGTCTGGTAATTAAACATAATTATACCTTAGAATAAGGATTGAAGTGTATTTGGAGAAGGGGACACATTTCATATGTAGGAGTACTGGGCTTTCTTACAATCCTGAATGCATTGCAGTGAAGTTCTTCACGGAATGAGTAGTGGTTTTTTTTTTCCTTTATCACCTTTGTTTTTTCTAAGATCGCACATTTGTGTAGTGTGTATATTGGTGTGTATTATTAGGAGGTTGTGTTTTTCTGTTGAATTTTAGTCCTAAACCTTGGTCTAGACTCCCAATTTGTTAGTTTCTACCCCTTGAATGTTCTGGTTTTGTCTATACTTTTTATTACACCTCTATTTGAAGGAATAATAATGGATGAATATACGCTTCTATAAAATACTATATTGTCTTTATGAAAGACATGTTCACTTACTATACTCTTTTCTTTCATCTTAAATGTCCTGGGTATAGCTCAATCAGTTTCTTAGAAAATGGAAAAAATAGAAGATGGCAATGATGTTTGAGATCTTTTTTTTTTTTCCTTTGTTCTCACTATGACGTTTAATAATGATCACGAAATTCAGTTTTCCATGTTATCAATCTACATAGTGGGCTGTTCAGGACAGAATTTGTCATTTATTTGCTTATTTCTTTGCATGTTTCTTTCTTGTGCATCTCGGGAACCTTTTTTGTTTGGATGTCACTTAAGATCATTGTGGTCTACTGTAATGTAGTTTTACAGTATTTTATACAACTAATACGTGCATGCATACATACCAGGAGTGATTGGTTTCCCAACTCAATACTCACATAGTCAATACAGTGCTGTAGGTCAAGGAAATGACTGTACAAGCATATACACATGATAACTCACTGTGCACATATGTAAATAACGCATGTGATCATGCCAGTGTTTTGCTGCAACTAACAATTGTAACTGACTCCAATGTCTAAGAAAAGAAATTAATATATGAGCATCATTATTAATTTTGATCATGACCTTGCTGCTGCTACTGCAGCTGCTATTTCAGCTGCTCAATATGAATGGCTAAGAGCACCGGCCACTAGCAAAATCTGTTTAAAATGTTCACTGTAATTCTGACGTGCCATTCTAAAGGCTTATTGCTGACTGTGCTTGAAGATGATGCCAGGAATTTTAAAACAGCGTACTCTAATTTTTGTCTGTTTCTCTGAAATATTTTGGTTGTGTTCCTTTTTCTTCCACTTCTTCACAAGACAAGTATAGCTTGGGTATGGTACACTCTGAATGCGGACTAAGGGCCAGATTTTTTCATGGTGATTTATAGATAGAATGACAATTCTAGCACTAGATGTAGCACTCTGAAAACATGGCATAATGGATGAACGTATGGTATCTCAGTCTACGAAGAGTCCCTATTGGCGGGGTGGAATAAAAAATTGAAAGTATATGTGTAGATAAGTTTGAATAAAACTGTTGAAGAGGTAGGAAGAAACTGTAAAAAGAACAGAAAGAAGAGGGAGTGATGCAGATAACATGCTTGACGTTTTTCCTTGCAAAATTCTTCCAAGCTACTTTTATGTAGTATGCATAAAATGTGTAGTCTATGTTCCAAGGATGAAGGAGTACTCTATGTTATTCTCAGAATAACAAACTAGCAGTTGAACACTGCACATCTTCAAATTTCCCATTTGGGAATGCATCATCCTTGTACGCTTAGGAATACAGAAAGAGATCAATTGTTTAATTAATTTGACTCTATGAGAATCAGAGTAAAAGTATACATTTTTACAGGACCAATTCTCACTGCTTGTTGTGGTGATCTATCATGCTTTATGTCTGTTTCAAGATCACTTGACTGTCAGAACAAATCTTGTAAAGGATGGTATGCATAACAACCATTATGTAAATTGATTAAGACTTGTAGCTTTCTGTGAAAATTCTAGGAATTCTTTTACTTTTTTTCAAACACTTTTCCCTTACCGCCATAGTTGTAACTTTACACTTTCTGGAGTTTGTCAGACTAGCCCACAAATTTCTTAGTTTTTTTGTTTTAAGTTCTAGTCAAGAAGTTTTGAGAGATTGTTTTGGAATTAAGTAGACTATCTGAATTTAATGGTGAAAAACTTGGAATTTCTGCTGTAATAGAGAGACAGAATTAAAAGAACTACTAAAGACCAAAATTTCAATATGGTGAACGATGAAGTATGTTTCAGTTCTAAGTATGTTCTACTTTTGACTTGAAAGGCTATATAAATGTAAAGGTAATACTTCTTGAAATTAGAGGATAGGGGAGCTTTTTTGTAGCTTTTTGATAAATAACTAAATTTATTGGTCAAAAATGCAAGAAATTAGCAGCAAAGTTTTGCAGATAACTCTACTATATTTCAGTGCTGACCTCGAATAACCTGCTTTGGTATTGCTGGTCTTTTGTGACTGGGAATTGCCGATGAGAGAGAACTGTGCCAAATTACTAGCTTTTGGGTTGGTATTTTCTTTTTTCCTGCTGAAAAATATCCACGGAGTACTGTTTTATTTTTATAATAACATCTAGCACTTATTGCCACAGGTGGCAAAATGTGCACCCGTTCCTTGTTAGTCAGCCAGTGTTCTGCCTTGTCTTCTGCACTACCTGAATTAATTACTAATGCTAAGGCACATTTTCTCATTTCATCTTATGATTATTCCTTCATAAGTCTGGTGTCTGATTCAGCTTTTGACATAAATATGATGGCAGAGGTCCAACGTTCAATTAAGATGCATCCTCCTGTTAACTAATGGTTGAATTCTGTGTTCTGTAGTCAGGTCTTTAAAGGTTTGAGATGCTCTAGCTGCTCTGGCTAAATTCCAGGCACCGCAGCTGTTTCTCTCTTTTGTCTCTAAGCCTTTCTTAATTTCAAGTACAGTTTTGCCCTTGTGGTGAAGAGGGGACAGAACGTACCCCTGGCACTGTAGATCCTCATGATTTTTTCAGTGTCTGTGTCACTGACAGCATCTTGATACAGCTTGTTCTTGGAGGTCTTTGTGCCAACGAAGTAATTGTTTTTTCAACAGTTCATCTCTTTTTTCTTTTTTTTTTTTCCTTCTGTAAAGAATATCAGATCTCTGGTATCACAGGAAGTATTGTCCATTGAACAGTGCAGTTGGATGAATTTGGGTTACAGTGCTTACAAAGACTTGAATGCATTTTGCAGATGTGACTTTCTGGTAGCTGCACATAAGGAAGGCTATACGCCCAAAAGAGGGGAACAAGTTGTCAACTTCTGTTACTGTCTCAAGTTCCTTGATATGATTATTGCTATCAGCTCTTATTGGTAAAGTAACCTGAGATACTTTTTCTGTTCTGATTGTTGCTAAGATTAAGTCTTATTGAACTTCAGAATAGTGGGAAGATGGAGAGAGAGTCTGAATATTTTTGTTAAAACTTAAACCAGGAAAAAAAAATAAATTAATATTTTTGTCAAGACATTGTTCCTGCTGATCCTTATTTTCAGTAAGACTGGACTTCAGTTTCCTAAATGGCATTCCTGTATGGGAACATTTCACTAGTTGGAAATTTAAGACTTAAGCATATAGAAGTTAATAAATCAACATGGTGATGTAGCATACTCAATATGCAACAGTGTCACTGGGACAGATCCTTGTACTTTGGCATAGATTGTAGTTGAAGTTAAAATTAAGTTTCATTCATATCTTTTTAAATGAAGCCCTCTGATAAAGAGGTTATGTGTACTATTTCTTTGTATTTTTTGGTTTTTGCCATTTAACTTGTGTTCTAATACAGTGATGAGAGATCTCAGCTTAAGATATCATAACTAGCTAGATGAATCTGAATTGTGTGTGGGCATAAATACAATTGTGACATCATTTTTCCTTAGGATTGGGAACTCTAGGTTCAGCTGTCAAGATTTTTCTGTGATGGTGGTAGGCTTAATCAGGAAGGGGGGAAAAAAGAATACAAAAAAAACCCACCCCAAACCAAAACCCAAACCACAGCTATTCCAGGCTTTTATATAATTGATGGTTTCCCAAATAAATTTTGGGACTACTTCATTGAACAGAGAAGAATTGGATCAAACTTGAACTGCTGAGATGATTTTTAGATGTTTTTTCTATCCATTACTGCTCATGTAAAGAAAATTATAGTTTAAGCATGCATACGTTCCTGTCTGGAATGCTGAAATCAAAACAGGAAAAGGAATTTTGGATTTAATATGGAATAATATATTAAAAAATATAATCAAGTCTTTTGTATGTTTCTTAAGTTCCAAGTTTTGTGAGGATTATTGTCAGTGGACAGAGGTGTTCCTTATTTCCTTCAAAACTACCTCAATCGAGGCAACTTTTAACATGACAAATGCATGCCTTTGAAGCTAATGTAAAACATAAATCAACACACTTATAAATTCAAGCTTTTCCACTGCTCCCTGAAACATCCGGGTACATTAGTTGTTTGGCTGGGTTAGAGAACTATATTTCTTTTTTTTTTTTTTTTTTAGATCTTCCAATGCAGAACTCCTTATTTATTGTTAAACCTTTTAATGAGAGATGAATGGATCATTTCATCCCTGTCAAGTTTTTGTTTGGGTTCAAGCTTCTTTTCATCATTCTTTAAAATATTCTTTCTTGATCTGTTGGACATCCTGGTATAGAGTACTACGTGTATGAAGCTGAGACAATATACACGTTTAGATCTATGCGAAGGCCTGAAACTCTAGTTCTTCACTATTTGTCTAATAGTCTTTGTTACTTCTTTTCCAGTGATGAGTTAGCACCGGATAAGTGGAGGGAAAGGGTTTTTCTTCCCCCTCCCTTCCTTCCTTCTTTGGCTATCGAAGAGACATGCTGTATGGCCACAGCATTTGTCTTCGTGTCTTCACATAACTTCCAGTGCTGTGCTCAGCTATGTGAAACTAAAACCAGCTTACAAAACGCTTTTTCTTTCCATGAGTGCTCACAACATCACAATACACGTGCCAAAAAAGGTCCTGTGTGATTCCACTAACACTGAGCCAGTTCTAAGTAAATCTGCTTCCTAGAAGTATTCTCTGACTGTGCTATCTTCCAGTGGACTACTATTCCCAGTCAAGTCAAGCCGCAGACCTTAGGTAGAAAATGCAGGGTTCCTATATTAAACTTAAATGATTGAATACTATTCAGTAGAAGAATTATCTAATAAAATGTATTTTTGTCTATTGTGGTTTAACATCTGTCAGAAATGCTCCTTGGTTTTGTAATTCTATGTAACTGATACCCATTACCTGCTTTTTTGCCTAAAAGTTGCTACGAAACTTCTGAGAATAATTTTACTTTGATATTTTTTCTTCTTTCTTTAACTTAATCGCTTAAGCATAGGTCTGAAATTTCAAAAGCTGCTTAAGCATTCTGAATGCCCAATTTCCATTAACTTAAAATTCTTTAAGCAGCTTTGAAAAATCTAACATAAAGACTAAGTCACCCTAGGGTGACGTTCCAGCTCTGCTGAAGTTGATGGTAAAATCTACATTGACTTGAGTGGGACTTGGGCGTTTCCATCACATGGTGGTGGGGATAAGGCTCTAAACTAGTCAAAAGTCCATTAATTTGACAAAACGCTGAAGCAGATTCTCAACATTAAGGGAGAGAGTATCTGCTCATTATAATGAGGCCAATCTCATGCTTAAAGGTGGATACTTTACTACTTCCACAAAATTAGAGAGTGAGATAAAGTCACTTTTGGTCTCATTATAGTTGGAAAATTTGCCTAGATTGTCAAGAGGCAGAGGGCTGAAATTGTGTTGAACCAAAGAGGATTTGAAATTCCTCTTGAAATCTGATATTTTCTTTTCCCCTCTGAACATAATTTTTAAAAGGGAAGGTCAAATCCTCTCAGAAGAAGATGTTTGTCTTAGGTGGGTAGTGGGTGTGGATAGCAATAACCGTTTAAAATACAAACTTTCGGGGGGGGGAACCCTGCAAAAATTCAAGCATAATGTAATAGAGGTTGTCTTTTCAGTTGGAAATATTTTGGCTTATACAAATCTACTCCCTTTCAAAAAGTTTAGGAGGTATAACTGAAGTCCCTTTTGAGGGAAGTAAACTACATACGTAAACTCAAATAAATGCCACTTTTTATAAGCCCCGTTATGGCCAGTATTGTTGAGTAGCAACTTGTGACAAGTACGCATGTGATTTCTTAACATGCCCTCGCTAGACCTAAGGGCCACTGCATTTCATTATCCTCTGAAGTATTAAATAGCAAAATTCTTTATTGGATTTCCCTTCTTATTAAGGGGCATCTATTTATTTGGACTGTATGTAAGGATAGAGTTCTGATTTTATGGTAAATGTTTTTTCTGTGACTTACGCAGATGAAGATTGTTGAAAAGCTGAATAGAAATAATGTTAATTTGTCCTTCAACTTCTTCTATGAGCTTTTTTGGACCTGTTTTCATTGTCTTGCTATTTTTAAGAAATAATGAAACTTTCCCCCCGCCCAAGCTAACATGAAACCAAACAGACCCAACATTCAAAATGAAATCTTCAGTTATTAGGCTCATTGAAGCATAATTCTGAGTCCGTAAAATGAAAGAAAAGAAAGGTAACAGTTAAACTGTCCATCGCTAATGTGAGGAAAAATTCCTGGAATGACAATGTAACTAATGAAAGTGTTAGTTTAAAAAGATCACAGCCTCAATTAGACTATTTCATTTACATTCTACTTTTTGTTTGCTCTGCAAAATCTTATAAAATCATTAAGAATACGGTGGGGTTGACGTTTTTTTAAGTTCTGTGATATATCTTTATATATTAGGATATAATATCGACAGTGTTTTCATGTACCTACCTCTTTGTATTTGTAACTTTTAAAGCCCAATTTCTCTGCCACGCTAACTCTATAATTTATGACAGTTCTGCATCAAACAACAATCCGAAAACCAAATAAAAGCATTTCTCTACCAGTTTTCTTGGTTTAATGTTCATGTAATTAATAGTATTGAATAGTGAATATTTTTTTTTCTTGTTTCAGTATATTGTCCTGTTAGAAACTTAAAAGGTGCATTGGTAGAGACAGTTCAGCTTCATTCAGAAGTAAATTAAAAGCATTGTTTAAAAAAAAAAAATTAAAAATCTAATTATCTATGTTAAAGAAACCAATCTTCAAAACTTATTTGTTTTTATTGAATCTGAAGGCTGATTAAAATGAGGAAATAATTCAAGTGCTACAGCCTTTGCTGTTTTTAAAATGAAATCAATGAAATCTGAGTGTGTTTTCATGCTTACATGCTTTCATGATTTAGAGCCAAAAGTGACATAAGAAAACTCTGGAACAACTTTTTTGTAAGCACCTGCTAGGAAGGTTTTAGCTCAGATCTTCTAGATAAAGCTGGCAATATCTTTTTTGTTTCAATTTGAAGCTCAAACATGAAATTGTTACTTGAAACTTCCCAGATAAATGTGAGATGTTAAGTCTAGATGAGCAGTACTGAAATCTTGAGGACTGTTTAAAATAACCAAGTTTCAGTTTGAGAGTTGTCTCTCTTCCTGAAGTTTTCCCTCCATCTTTTCTATTTTAGTTTATTTTTATGAGCTATTGGTAAAATACATGGAAATGTCCAATTTTTGAGTGACTGAGATGTGGGAAGGAGCATTCTAGCCTATATTTTTTGTTTCCTCTGCATCAGGTTTATGGCTGGTCAAATTTATTCCTTTTTCTGCAACAAAATAGAAACCAGGTGGTTTAGAGCTATGTGCAATTATACCCATAGTATCAATCCTGCATAAAATCTTGGCTCCACAAGCATAAAGCATACACCTCAGGCTTCTAGGCTGTTAGAGATATTTCTTTTTAGTGACAAAATGGTGCTCTGACTCTTAAGACTTTGATTTATCATGAAAATTTTCCCTTCACCCCTGACCTTCTTCCTTTTTCCTCAGTTTAGCTTGTGAATGAGGACGCTACGGACAAATAGAAAGAATAAAAGCTTTTCTTAAAATGATGGCTATCTAATTTTGTATTGAACAATTTTAGAATTGAATGCAGCCTGAAAACAATTGCAGTTCAGATGCCTATTTGGAATTTGATGAATCAAGTCTGAAGGAGAATGTATTCCTTCACGACGCTAGCAATGACATTAGTTTGTGTGCCAAATATTCCTTAAATTTCTTTCTAATTGTTTTAATAATTAAAGTTGAAGTGTAATATAATAATTACAAATAAGTGTGCGTAGTGACTACTTCATCATTTTTGTATTTTGGGATTCAACAGAGCATTTCATCTTATTGAATATCTTGCAAATCTGTTATTAGTTCTGAATGCAATACTGAATCTTTGAACATGTTCCCTGCTGTGGAATTAAAGATCAGTCAATGCCTTATAATGAATCTACTGTCTAACAAATAATACTTTAAAAATGCGATAACGTTTTGGATTTCATTATCAGAAAATTATAAATGTGCATTCAATTCTTAGTGAAGTTAAATGTATGACCAAATGGAATCTTTACATGCTTCATGCTAATTTAATTAAACATAGTCATTCCCTTGGTTCTACACGTTTCATACTGAGCTTTATTTCAGAATTATTTTGGTGGTGAATTTGAGCACTGTTGCTGAGGATACTTAGAACTGATCTCAAATTACTAAATCAGAGAGACCCTAAACCAAGGTTCTGACTGCACTTCATCTTTCTTTCTCAAACTGAATTTTAAATAAGTCTTTAGATTAAGCAATGCTTACCTCTTCCCCTCTTTCTGACACATGCTTTTGGTTTACCTAACGTTTTGTGACACAAAACTCAAAAGACAAAGAACTTCTTTCATGAGAAAGCAGATGTTAATCTTGTTTAATAGGAGAAAACATAATACATACTGGATGCAGTTATCCCATTTCAAGAGCACAGTGACAAACATACAGAAAATAGAGTAATGGGCTGCTCTTCCAGTTCATGGAATATCACGTGTATCCTAAAGGTCTTTCCTAACTTTAGGTGCTAAGCCCTTTAGAAGAGGAGCTGTGATCTTGAGATAAAGCCACAGTGATTCACACCTCATGAGTAGCTTTCATTCTAAATGTAACTTCTACTTAAAAATGAGCAACGTTCACAGCTATTTGCCTTTTAAGACTAAACTGTCTGGGGAAAAAGACCTTCACTTCTCTAAATATTTGTCAGTGCTCAAGAGGCTGAGGTTGTAACTTGTAACAAAAATTGTAACATGTCCCTAATTGGAGAAAGTGAGCTTACAAGGAAAGACTTACTGGGTAACAAGTCTAGATCTCTTCTGTTGCAGAAATTGACGTCGTGTTAACAAAACTTACCTTCCTGCTTAATGTAAACCAGCATGTTTTGCTATGGCTTCTCTCGCTGTTCTACATCCTCCCTCGTAGGACAGATTAGAAGTCACCTTCCAATTTCCAATCTCAATTTACTACTTTGCAGAGCCTACAAGTTTTTCCCACTTACAAGACTTTCCACTTCCTAAATTTTATTTTCTGAAGTAATTTAGAGAGGCTAATTCTTTCGGTCTTTATTTTATTGTTTTGAAATCTTCTAGGCTTCTGTTGTAAAATATCTGTATTTCTTTTATTACCTGATAACCCCTTTTGGGTAAGTTTCAAACATGACAAACAGCCTTTTTCAGAGCTCTTGCTACTTTTGTTTAATAATGCTTCTTCATGATATGTGTACTTGGCCTTGTTCCAAGAATTTTATTACCCAAATTTAGTTTTCCGTAGTAATTCTCTAGAAAGATAACCTGTCAAACTAGTTTAAAAACAAAACCCAAGAGTTTATCCCTTTAGATCTGAAACCAAACTTTAAACAGTTCCCCCCCTACGCACACACACACACACCCCCACACCCACCCACACACCGGTTAAGGATTATTATAGGTAACCTGGATTCCTTCTGTGCTCCTCTCATGATGATTTAATTGTTATCTTGGTAAGTATTTATAGTATGTGATTTTTGACATTTGACTAAACAAATCCTTCATTAGCCTTGCATTTGCATATCAGATATTGACTGGCTCACTGTCCTCTCTGAGAAGTGCTTCCTGCTCATTTCTAGCTCCTGATATACAATTTTATTCTTATTTTTAGTTTTTCTTTATGGTGATTCACATACTAGATTATTCTGTATGTGATGAGTACGTGATGTGCCAAACATCAGCAGATTAAAGTATATGCCATCCGAAGTACTTCATGTCCTGCTGAAAATCTGTTCAGATAGGACGTTTGTAAGACTAGACTTAAGTTCTTCTGGAAATCTGTAACAAAGTATTTTTGGACGGAGGCCAGCAGGCTTTTGGGGTGTTGGAATGTGATGGAGATAAGGAGATGAAAGAGAGAAAGACGGAACAAAGGTCAGGCATTTACACATAATCTGTTGGAAGGCTGATAGAAGACATAAAGATGGAGGGATGGAAGTAGACAAAGGATTTCATTAAATGGGAAGAAAAGCAGAATAAATGCATAGGGGGGAAATGACTAGGAATGCTCAATGTGAAGATACAGTCGAGCATGGTTTTTCTTCTCAACTTCAAAATTTTTAGGACTACTATTCCTCGTGTAATATCTAAAGATATTTTTGTACTTTTTTTTTTTTTGTGACAGCCTATCTGGGAGAAATGTGTGACATTGTTTTTCAGTGCCGTTTGTCTATTTATTTGCCTGTGAAAAAATGCTTGTAAGTGGCCTAAAATGCCACTTAAAAAGTACAAGGGTTAAAAATAGTCTGGGGGAAAAAAAAAAAAAGATGCAAACCCCCACTTCTGTGACCTGCAAGTCATTCGGAACCTACATGCAAACCCCAGACTGTGGAACAGAAGAACTGGATTTGCTTGTTGGAAGTTTATATTGGATTCATATAGAGAGAAATATAGCTCAATGTAATGAGAGCTTGCTTTGTGGCTTGCCATTAAGCTTTTTGCAGTATATAACTTGGAAGTGTATGTTCTTTTTAAAGCAGTCATGGCAGCTTAGAGAATTTAAAATTCATCTCTTGTTTTTATACTCTATCTGGATGTTAGAAAATGTTTGGGGTTTTTTTAAAATCTGTAGTATTTCCTTTTTTATGCTGGTTTCTGTTCTGCAGAACAAAGACATTGTCAAGGGACAGCAATATTGCAAACAGGAAAAATTATTGCAGGAATGTGTCTCTTTCATTGCTTCTTCTTCATGGCATGGAAATACTGGTACAGGTTCCTTTCCAGTTTGTCCACTTTCTCCCAGAGCAGTAAAGGATAACTACTTTGACAACTAACTCCTTCATGTCTCTGCGGAAAGCTTAGCAACAGATGGTTTGAAATTCCACAGTGCTGCATTAGGCTGCTGAGTTACAATATGTCTGCAGAAAGGTAGCGATCTACTACAGTGAGCAACTAACGTTGTAGCATCATTGCCACACAAAAGCGTAAGCATCTGAAAATGGGCATATGCATTTCGGTGAATCACATAAACTCCCAAGCGGGGCCTCCTTCAGAATTAACCTGTAAACGCTCTTTCCTTGTAACAGTGTGACAAATTGATTGTTAATGCGTGGTAAATGAAGAACCTCTTTGAGCTCACTGAAATGAGACAGACGAGTTAAAATAACTTTGTCCGCTAATACAATACAATCGGAGCATATTTTCTTGTATTGAAGGTTTAACGATGTCTTCTAAGTGTGTCGTTTTGCTCTTTCTACGTGATACAACAACCGGGGAGTCGGGTTTGAGCAGAGCAGCGGCTGCCGCTGTTTCTCCAGAAGGTGGTAGCATCGCTCTGCGCTTCTTCAGGCAGCCGGGTCCTCCAGCTGCAGCCGGCTGGTACCCACCTCCTCTGTCACCTACAGCCCTTTATTCATATACGCCTTATTCGTACTCGGGAGCCATACTTTCGTAGTATTTTTTATATTTAAATATGTGAAAGATTTTCTTCTTTTTTGTAAGTTCAAGGTTTGGTGGTTTGGGGTTGGTTTTTTGTGTGTGGTTTGGGTTTGGTTTTTTTTAAGCTTTAGAAGTGGATTTTTTTTTTCTTCATTTTTGTTGCTCTGCAGGGATTTTGCTCTTGATTCAGTACTGAAACAACGAATGCAACATGTACACAAAATAAACTTAGAAAATGCAAAGCCGCAGGTCAACAGTAGGAAGTAGTCCTGGAGGACTTTCTGTTTGGATTTAGGCTCCAAAGAGGTGTTACCCTATTGTGCAAGTGAAGAAGCGAAGTGAATTGCTTGTAAGAACGTGTTGCACACATGCACGCTGCACAATGCTGCTTTCAGCCTTGGGAGCTATGTGCAGGGCACTCCAGGGCTGTGAAAAGGCTGGCAAGGCTGGAAAAAAGGACCTTGCTCTGGCATGGGGGGGGGGGGGGAACTGGGTGTGACACTGGGAAGGCTGAGCCTACTGCTTAGCCCCCAGAATTTATTCTGGGTTGATTCCTACCATCTGATTCATCAGTGGCAAGTGGTTGTACCTGGCTGTCAGTCCTGACAGCAGCCTATTTCTGAGCAGCAGAAGGCCTTCCCACTGGGACAAGCTGCAGCAGAGAAAATGTTTGTTTTCCTTCTGTGTTTACTTAAACCTCACAAACCTGATAATAACCCTGATATTTTCTTACGTGAAAGGAGGATTAAAAGGAAAATTATTTATTGTTATTATGAGGAAGTCATACTGAGGCGAGCAGTATGCATGAAGCCTGTCAACTGATATTTCAAGAGAAGAAAAAAAAAAAGATTTAAAACAGGCTAATCGACACTAGCTCAATAAAACCACCACCTATTAGAGTATGAGGTAATCTACCTAAGAATAAAAGAGAAGCAAATTCAAAGCTGGTTACCTTGCTTAATGAGGATTATTTAAGGAAGCAGAGCTCCAAGCGGCCTTTTGAAATACTGTATTTAGAAATGAAACAGTAAGGAAGGTTCTCAGTTGTTATTACGAGAGCAGTTTATAGATGAAAAAACACTGTGTTGCAGGTTCTTGTGCGCTATGTACTTGGGAAATATTAATGTGCATGATCCTTTTCCTTTAAAGGGCCTTAAGTAATAAGGTTTCTCCAGATGCAGATAGGAAGTTATCTCCAGGATGGTGAGCAATGACAAATTGTTGGCATGGTGGGGAAGGAGACAGCTTCCAGCCTGGAGCAGAAACAGTGTACCTTGGATTTGTATCTGGTGTAGTTCAGCTGTGTGGAAGCTGTTGTGGGCCATTGCAACGATGATGGAAGACACTGACTTTTTAAAAATGGTAGTGCTGGCACAAGAGTGGACTTCTGGGCCCTGGGTTTCTGTCGAGAAGAAGCTGTAGACTCTGGCTTCTGCTTCCCTGCCAGAAATGCAGCTCTACTAGGGTTTCATCATAGCACCTTATAGCAAAGAACTGGCTTCCTAGATCTGCACAGCCACAGGGCAACTGTAGTGCATCACTGCACTCAAGAATGAATAACGTCAGTTCAGTTGCAAGGCTGGGCTAGTAACATATTAAACAAAAATCTCTCAACAGCCTCTTCTGCAAGGATTTTTTAAAATATATTACTATTTAATATTACAAGCTTTCATAAGTCTTGAAATTTAGACTAGGTGCTTATGATATATGGGGTTGGCATCTGCATGCACACCTTACCACCCACAAATAATAAATTAAATAATTGATCAGTCTGTAAATGCTGTCTTCCATATTGTGCAACTGCAACAGTTGCAAATGTCACTTTTTTTACCCATCTCTGTGGCTAAAACTGAAAAATATGCCCAGTTTCTAATTTTTGAATACAGTAAGAATAACAGCCATGAAGGCATGTACACCTGGGACCTCTAAAATATTTAATCAATTTTTTTTCCATATTTGCTTAGTTTTTCCTCTCTTCTTCCCATTCACTCTGTTCCCTTGCAGCATGAGTTCAATGGAAGCAGAGGCTCGGATCTCCTGCCTAACGGGGAAGTCCACAAACACAGTTGAAAGTGCAAAGCAGAGCTAGGATGGGTTGCATTACTTTTCTACATCAAGTTTTTCCAAGAAAGTTTCAAGTTTCCACTGCTTGCTGAATCAGTCTTGCCTACTCAGCAACCCCTACTACTTCCCAGAATTTAAAGAATTTAAATTAATTCTATCTAAATCTCCTTTCTGTGTGTAAATAGATGTAATACTTTGTAAACATGGGAGGCAGGTGATGCGGAAATCTGTTTGACAACAGTAATTGTAACTGTTTTCTTTTATTATCAATGGCTTTAAGACAGACTTTTTTTTTGTTTAATGTTTCTCTCATCTGTCAAAGTTAGAATGGGAAATCAGACCAAGGCAAATTCCTGACGCATCCAAATCGATACGTATCAATTAAGCGTTCAAATTTCCATGAAAAAGTGTCTTCAGAGGAACTCGGGCTTTTCTTCTTCCTCTCCTTCCCCAGTGGATTCCCCAGTGCTGCCGAGCGCTCCTCTGAATGCCTCCTCTCAGGAGGAAACTTTTTTTCTGAAGCCGTGCAGCCATTTTTCCTCTAGATGGCGGGACCACTTCAGGCTTCATAGTAATAACTGAGTTATTGCTGGCCCTTGGTCCCCAAGGTGGCACTGAAAAGGTACTCACTGGGGGAACTCTATGTGGTGAATAACTGGGGAAGGGGTGGGTGCGAAACAGCTTGTGAGCTGTTTGCATGGAGTACTTACCGAGTGATGTATCTGCTGCTCTGATATTTTCCTATATCTCTAAGCTACTCCTAAGAGATGTTGTTTACCATGGAAGAATATATTGAATGTGTGTGCGTGTGTGTATATATATATTTTCAACTTCTCCCTTACAAGTTCATAGGGCATGAAAGAAAAATTTCATGTGAAATAGAAATTAACTCCCTACTATGTTCTTTGAGCGTTACTTTGTTTCAAGGAAAACAGACTACATCAGTGTATTGTAGCGGTGCATTTGTTACACGAGTGAAAGCAGCAATGCTTGCGTATGGAGTCATTTCCCTGCTGTTTGCTCACTTTGTCGTACGGTAGCAATTCCACACAAGGAGGATCAGTACCACCGCACTGACACCACCGCTGTCTCTTTTACCGTAATAAATGGTTTCTTCTATCTTGTGTAGAGAGAATTAACCGGCTGAGATAGCCCAGGGATTCTGTTGTGAAAGTGGGATTTAAACCTTTTGGCATTCGGCACCAGTTAAAGGATTTAACCAAGAAACTAGTCTTGTTTATTTTTTCTTTCATGTGGGGTTATTCTGTATATGTGAAATGCTGACAAGCAGTATCTTCTTTAAGATGCTCTCTGAGTTATCAAAAATGAAGGAAATTACTCAATACAATAAATTGTGGGGCTCGGTTCAGGGTGATAAGTACAGTAGCATCCCCATCTTATAACTATAGGTGCCTTGGTTACCATTGAAGGAGGCTTTTTTAAACTTTTGGAATGATTTGAAGTAGTAACACTACTGTAATAGTGTAATTATATTGTAATAATATTGTAATAGTGTTATTGCAGCCTGTACCTAAAATGATTACCAGTATAGTCTGTTTTGAAAAACAAAACAGATGAAATTAAGAAATTCAGTAAAGCAATCTGTGGAAGTGGCATAGGAATGTCAAAGTGATTTTGCTAATGTGTTATTAATAGGTATGAGAAGTTCTGAGATAATTCAAATGTTATCCAGGAATTTGAACTCTGCTTTGATTATGCTCTTGTATTTGTATGATATTTGGACCAAATTGCTGATTCATCTGTAGCTGGTACTTTACAGTCCTTACTAGGATTAAGTTAATGTTAACTCTCTTGATGATTGGGCCAGGAGTAATGTTCTTCTTGCTTCTATTTAGCATCAGTTTAGAAGGGGGATTGTGTGGAAATTGATAAACTCTTTCCTCAGAGATAAATAGCTGAAAAATTCAGTTTTTCCCTTTCCTGACACTGAGAAGTCTATAAAGCATAGTAATACTTGTCTGCATAATTCATGGCTCAGCATACTCCTAAAAGTATTCTCGAAGCTCAAACTTAAAAGATATTTCCTGATGATACAAATTGAAAACTATACTTCCAGTTTCAATCTTAGTCCCCTCCTGGTATCTTAAACAACAAAATCATGGCTTTGTGAAGCCAGTTTTCCATGCCAATGGAGAAAGAAATCTCTGTTGCTTATGTAGTATGACAGTGGAAGAAGCGCTGTTCCTGAAGCTTTTGTTGCAGTGGCTGGCAAATGAGATCTGGTTGACTAGTAAAAAAACTGATTGAAGAACTGCATTAATACTATTTGATTTTTATGAATTGATTAATGCAAGGATAATGATGATGAAGATAAGCCTATGTAAAGAAGAAGCTTTCAGAACTTTCACATCCATTGTTCAAATAATAACATTCTCGGTATATACACTTGCCTTTCTTATCAACTAAATTAACATTTAGGTTGCTTAAAAACAGTTTCTATTTTACGGGGTCCTGAATACAATCTGAAAGTAATCTGAAGAAAATAGAAAACAATCGTAAAAAAAAGTTGCTACGACCTCAGAAATGGATGTACATGGAGCACTAATTTGGCAAGTCCATGGAAACTAAGACCTCTAGTATTTTTTTCCTCTTTGTAATAGATGTTTCATACTTAAGGTTGTGTTATGAAAAGCCTTTCTGAAATTACTGTTCTCTAAACTCCTAATGAAATATCGTAGGAATAGATAGCTGTGAAGTGTTTCTTATCAAATTCTTTTGTACGTCTTTTAAATGCTTACAAATAATGTTTCTGAGATCCTCCTTTAAACGGTATCTTATAATACGGTAATTTTTTTAGTCTTATGATGCATTTTATTTCTTTTAAGAAGCCAGTAAAATTACTTTTAGACATCTAGAAACTTTGACTCAAACTCTAAATTCATTGGAGAAAGAGGAATATGCTGTTTTCCCTGGAAAGAATTGATGTATTTGAGCTTAGGAAGGCAATTACACTGGAAAATTTGCAGGAAATAAGGACTTATTTAAACCAATTTCAATTTCTGTTATTCAAAACTAGTAATCTCTGTAAACGTACTGAGTACAGGAGTCAAATACATGAAGAGACTTTAAGCATTCCAAGTGGAAATACTAGGGCAGGGAAATTTGGGTTGCCTGTGCGCTACTACGTTTGATACTTAAGAACTGATCATGCTACTCTAATGGCTGTGCAAGGATAGCAGCTGAATCAGGTAATTACTATGTCATCAAGTTATGCTAAGAAGGAGGTGTATTCTGTACCTCAGTGGAGTTGTAGAAGAACGCAATCTTCCTGAGTCTTTCACTTGTATGATACAGCTTAAAAAATTAGAACAAAGACTAGAAAAGCAGCAATGTCAGTATTTATGTTTACCTATAAAATAAAAATTAGGAGGGTGAAAAAAATTAATGGCATACTGAAACCGCTAAAATTGTGCTGATACTTACATGGAAACCTGCTGTTGTAACAAACCTAAAAAAATACAGTTTAGATTACAATCAAGTCACTAAAGCTTGTGAAATTGTTTCACTGAAATGCAATTCAAGAATGTCTCTTTCCAGAAATGAAAGAAAGTTTACGTGGTCTGCCAGAAAGAGCTGTATCAAACCAAAGTTCATATTTGATATAGCTGACGGAGTAGGTAAGGAGGAGAGAAATTTCACTAGGTTTTAACTCCTCTGCCTGAACAGGTCCTTAATAATAGGACATGGGAAGAAAAACGAAGATGAAATGTGCTCGTGTTAATGTAAGAGGATAAAATGAATTAGGGGAATCACCCTTAGGTCGAAGTGTTTCAAGCATCATTCTGGTTCTGTTCAGTGTGCCTCCTGAGTATGCTGTGTATCTTGGAAAACTAAAAAACAAAAACAGAAAAAACAGGGGGGAGAGGGCTTAAGCATTTAAAACTGTGTTAATGAAAAAAATTACAAGTTGTTTGGGCTGTGAATTTTAGTAATTTAAAGGATAAACTTGCTTCATGGATCTTTCAAGTAACTGACTAGTCTTGTCCTAGACAATGGTTAATAAATCAACATTTTGACTACTAACAGAGTATTCAATTTGAGCAGTGTTGGCAGGCTTTATTTCTAACCAGTCTATTTAAAAATGACTCGTTGTAGACTGAGTACCATACTGATGTTGTAGGCTATGAACATGTAAAGAGCCTTGCAAGTGTAAAGCAGTGACATCATCTTTGGAAGTCATGAGTTTTATTCTTCAGCTGACTACTGTGTAAAGGCAAAGAGGTTCTAAATTGGGACTGAAAACTGTATATTCATCATGTTTGCAGCTTGCAAATGAGACAGTATCAGGAGTGACAGAAAAATCTTTCCCAAAGTTTTCAGGAGCCCAGCACTTATCCGAAACATCTGAGATGATCCTTACTTGCTTTGCATACCACGTTAGTAGCTCACCACCAGGCTGGAGGTGACACGGAGGAGCTCTGTCCTGCTGACACTTCTATTCAATGTACTTACGTCTCTGTTAAATGCCAGCTGAATGTCACTGCTGCTCACCAGACAAGCCAGCAGAATAAGGGAAAAACCTCTGTCCCCAAGATATAGCAGGAAGGGCAGACAGCTCCTTGGTGAGCTGCAAGGCTTTAAAGCACAACATGATTGACACCTTGTCACTGGTCATGCTGTGTGTGCCTTTAGTACCAACAGTTGCAGGATGTACTGAGTTTACTTACTGCTGACACACAAAACTGCAGTTCAGTGAGATTGATCAGACTTTGTGTGGCTCTTTGCACACCTGTGTTTTATGACTTCATTCAGGCAGCACTTGCCTTCTCGTTTTCTCCTCCACCCTGACCCTTATCCCTCAGGCTCTTTAAAGGCTTCAAGCTGCTATGTAGATCCAATTTCTTACATGGAGTCAGAGGCTTCATTGCATGCTAGGGATGGTCAATGCCTTTTCTGTTGTTCTTCCAAGTTGAAGTTATTTTACTGCCCTAATTCAGTTCAACTTGTCACTGAGCTAGGTTAAGTTCAGGTTACGCCATCTTCTTCGTTCCAAGGTGCTTTTTATCAATTTCTTGTTTGGCAATTATCTGCCTGGGTTTCTTTGGGGCCTACAGTAGTGTTTGGAAAGTGATACTTCCCATGGGTTGCTTATGGTGCTTTACACAGTGAGACGTGCTGGAAAAGACTTGAGACTCTCATGGGTTCAAAAGCAAATAACCCTGAATGCGAGGATGTAGTACCAGTGGGGAGGGACAACACCCAGGTCCCAGCTTTGCTCCAGTGTTGAAATTCTTTGCCAGAAGTGGAACAATATCAGTAGGAGAGATGGAACAATCTTCACCCTGTGCTGTTGGAGCAAAGTGGGGTGGAGGAGGAAGATGTGGTGTCTGCCACAGGCAGAGTTTGAGACCGAGTTCAGTGCTGTGGCTTCATCTGGCAGGAGCAAATGATCATTGAAACAAGGTCCTTTTTGAGGGAGGTGTGTGGTTTACAGTGGATATGAAGAAGATAAGAATTGTTGCTTTCGTTCAGTGAAACTTGTTTTGGAGGATGAAAATGTGTGGGAAGCATCTAATGCTTCTTAGACCTCCTAAACTCATGGTATTTTAATAAAATTGAGTAAAATTCGGGTATTTGGCAAAATATAGCTAATTGATTTAAAAATGAAAACCTATTTCAGTTTGGTATGGTAAACTAATACTGTAAAAGCATTATGAAAAGAATGTGAAAGTTATTCTGTCTTAGTTTAAATATTTTTGTCCTTGTTCTTACCTATCCTCTGGAAAAAAAGTGGAAAAGCACGACGCAAAACTTGTTTATCTTTTGGATGGATAAAAAAGAATTCCTACACAGTGATTGTTAGGTTCTGTTCAACAGACACAGTTGTTAATTGTGGTACCTGATTAAAAAATACATAAGTAGTTACCAAGTCCTTCCATACGTATTTTTCTGCATGGTATCTTTCGTTACTGCTGTCAGAGAATAGTCACTGAAACAGCAGTTGTGGACTTACAGGGTAACGTTTTTGTGTCCTTCTCAGATATAGTTTGATTCCTGCAGTCTTCTTTTCTCAAACCAAACAAACATCAAAGTAATTTTCCGTATTTGTCATGGTTAGAATTTCAGACACTTCTACTTTTCCAGGAATTATAAGGAAAATACTAGGAAAAAATGTTCTATTTTTTGTTTAGATCTTGACATTGGGGTGGGGTGGGGCGGCAGGTTTTTTGTTTGCTTTACTCTGAAGATCTGATACTTGGGCAACAATTTAAACATATGGGGTGTAATAAAATCTAAATATAAATTGAATTTATGTACCAGTTGCGAGGGAAACTGATGCTGCAAAAAATATGCTACTGTAGTTATATTGAAAGCAATGATTAGGGAAAATATCTTCAGTTTAATATTTTAGCACACTTTTTTTATACACTTCACTGTAGTTACTTTCTTCTGGACTTTAGAATTGCATCAGGTGCTCTAAAGCTTCTTAAAATTACTTCTAAGGACTAAACTATGCATTTATAACGAGTGGTGCCTTGTCTAATAATTTTACTGAAACAAAACCTGGTTCTTGCATTTCTACGACCTTCGGCGTGCTGTTGGTTTTGGTGTCAGCTGAAGGTATTGATGTTGATCTATGGGAGTTGTTTATTGTTAATCTCTTGCCTGTTTCTTTGTAAACCATTTTGGCAACTTTGGGAAAAGCAAAAATTCTACATTTTATTTTTTTTGTTGAAAAGATGAAGGCAAAACACTTTTAGCAAAGTAGTAATGTAAACTCTAATCCATTCAAAAGGTTTATGATCTTCTGAAGTCTGAGAAAGTCTTTCCTTGAAGGCAAGGTGGGAATTACATATTTTGAGAGGAATTAATTTCAAAGTTAATTTTAAAGTTTGTCTTTACATCCTGACAGCCTATAGCTGAATGCATATTTTTATGTTATGGGAATGTAATAATTAATAATATCACATAAATTATTCAATATAATCCTGGATTTAAGAAGCCTCCAACTATTAAAATAAGTTTTTAAGTACTCCAGATGCCATAAAATAAGTTAGGAGCACAGTAGCTTCTGGGTTGTGACACATGGTAACCCACCTCAGTATGCTGAGTAAAAATTTTACTATGTTATAATATCACGCACGCTAGAAAGAAGTTAAACATGTAACCACTGAAATGCTATTAAATCTTCTAATAAACAAACATGTGGGGGTCTACATTAGTAGTCGCCGGGTTCTTCCTGTCAGTACTGACTGGATGCCAAAGTATGCCAGAGGTGCGCAATGCAAATCAAACAAAATGAACTTTCCCATTTGCATTTCAATCACAGGGGAACTTGGAGACAGTCTCACTGAAGATTATCAGTGTGCATGTGCGTAACACTATGATGAAGAATATTGCCAATAGTATGAAGTACGGCAAGCAATTTGACTTCCTAATTACCTGCTAAAAGTCTTGTTAAAATGCCTCATAACAGGAAGCTAACAATGACTTTGAGTGTTCGTGAAAGCTCTTTAGAAGAACTTCAAAAATCCTTCCAAGTTTTTTGTACTCTTTATTTACTAATTCCTTTTTAACAGCTTCCTCTTACTCTTTCTTTTTGGTTTTTCTTTTCTTAACAATACAGCTTTTTATGGTTTGCAGCATTTTCAGTTGTTTTCTTTATGTATCTTCATTCCCTTCCCCCCATCGTTTCATTTGTCTTCACTCATCTGTGTTTTAAGTTGTGTGTTTATGTACTTATATATGGCTAGCACTGAGCTTTTTAGAGCACGAGCTTATTTCTTCAGAGAAGTCAGGTAATATTTTTAAGCTTATTATTGATCTTATCCACTTAAACTTGTTCCTCTGAACAGTTCTAATGAAATGCCTCAAAGACATCTTTTTAGGAGGCTTTTGTTTCATGAATACCTCAATTTTTGTGTCTATATTCCATTTAAATAAAATAATGCATCTGTTATCAAACACCATGTTATTGACTTTTCTGAATCACTGGCAGTTGAAAAAATAGATTTTTTTTTTTTTTTTAATGCTATTGTGAAATCCCTTTCATGGTGTGAAATTTGATTTAAACTCAGGTCTTATACTGCAGATCTCTTAACAAATATTATGTCTAGGTGCCATATGCCTTTTTTTTTTCTTCTCACAAAGACAAGCCTTTGACAGAATGTATCAAAATGAAGTCACATCTTCTGTAAATTACATTCTGTGAACATAATACTGCTTTCTCTTAAATAAGTGTGTTATGGAATAAATGTTTGACTAAAACTAACAAGAAAAAGGAATCATACATAACGAAACTTTATTGGAATACTGGTTACAGCAGGGCTGAATGTTAGTATTCATAGAATGCCATATCCTTTCATTTGAGTGTGAACACCTTTATCAAGTACTCTGCTGTACAAAACACCATATTCAAATAGAAAAGCAAGCAGATTTTCATAAAGGAGCTATTGAAAGAGTTTTCTCTGAAAAAGTTGAATTTATGAATATTGTTATAGAATGTAGTACAAATATAATGTAAAATATTTCTGACATGATACTTTGTTTTGATAGTGAGGTACTGTGTGTGGAAGAAGGTATCCTTATTGACTAAAGATTCATATTTTATGAGAAGCTTGGGGAGGGGTGGAGAAAACCTGTACATAGCATACTGAGCCTCTAAATGGTGGTCTTTGAAACTATTGAAGTGCAAATATGAGCTTCATTGTAATTAAGATGTGATTAAATAATGGCCTAGGAACTTAGAGAAAGCTTAGCCTTTATTCTAAAAAAAAGTCAGTTTTGTTTTCAAGGATTTTTTTGTTTAAGGGGCACATCACAAGATGGTTAATATGCCAAACTGACAGTGATATTTTAAGTGTAATTCAGGGTGCAAAATGACCAATGATTATACTCATTAGAACAGGAATCCACTTGAGCCATTTTTTTCCTCATCCGTTAGAATTACTGTGATTAGCTAATACACAAAGAATAAATTATAATAAAACATAAAATACTTAAGAGATTAAATTAAGCAGTATAGGAGTTATGGAATAATTGTATTAATATTTAAATATCTGATAATGCTATGGCATTCTTGCTGACAAAATTGTGCATTCTTAGACCCTCAATCACTATGACTTAAGCCATAATCAGTAGTTCAGATTTTTCCAGAAATCCACTCTGTATCTTGACCAGTAATAACAGTTTCTGGAAGACCAGGGGCAACACGCGTGAATATAACTTGATTGCTAAATTGTAGAGCCTTTGACAAGAAAGCGTATAGCCAGTGCCAGCATGCTTAGGGAGGAACTGAATGAATGTTTAGCAAGAATATCTTAGGCGTTAGCGTAAAATACTGGGTGTAAAAAAAAAAAAAAAAACAAAACCAAAACCAAAAAAAAACAACAACAAAAAAACCCCAAACAAACAAACAAAAAAAAAAACAGTGATAGGATGTTGGATGTGCTTCTTACCTATTCTGCTGCATAGAGGTGAAGCATCTTGGTGGTAGATGCGTGACCAGTGTATATTGAGCACAGTAACATAGAAGCAGACCACACAGGTTCCATTGGCTTGTCCTTTGGTTGATACATACATCTGCTTCAGGCTAACTGCAGTGCAGGGGTTATATTCCAGGAAATAAGGACAAGGAAGTTATTAAACCTAGATTATTATTTGGTGGGTCTGGCAAGCTTTTCCACTGGACTGAGTGTGGGTTCTAAGATGGCAGCAGTGGAAAGACTCAGCTACTGAAAGCTTCACCAGTCACACTAGCTGAAGGGTGTTGTAAGTGGAAGTCAATATTGCACAAGTTGTCAATTCAAATACAACTCACTACAAAAATTCCCTTGCTTGTCACTAGGAGCTCATTACTGATTAAAATGTGTTGGAAGAAGACAGAACACTTAATATAAAAAAAAAAAAAAATTGATTGCACAGACCTACAGAAAGACTTACCTGGTTTTAGCAGGATGATCTTCAGTTGTGGCAATGAGTTACAGTATATTCATTAATAGAAATTATTCCATTGGACAGGGCTGTTCTGTTTGAGGAAAGGACCAGGAAGGCCAAGGGACTGAATTTGTATTTCTTGACAGGGTACCACTGCTAAGGAGTGTATCAAGTTTGCCTTGTTGAAAGGCTCTGGAACAGTTTTAGAACTAGTGACAATTTGGTGAATCTCCTGTTGAGCTTGTGAGATTCAGAGCACCGAAGCCTGGACTTTGGACTGTCTCTGTAGGGTAGAAGCCTTGTTGAAAGGCTCTGGAATGGTTTTAGAACTAGTGGCAATTTTGTTAATACCTTATGCCTTATTCTCTCATCCAAGTGGAGGTTCTCACTGTGAGAAGCTGCTAGAGTGGCATGGCTGCATGGTGGTGGTTTTGAGCTGGAGATTTCTAGGTGGATTCAGGTTTATGGACAAGTCCTAATATCCCAAACAGGCTTTGCTCCTTCATAGAGCTTCTTTCGGGCGAGTAAGGAACATTAAGGCTTGCAGGTCTGATGTATTTGTTGTCAGCACCATAAATGCTGTGTCCAAACACTGCATAGTATGCTCTCATGTCTGTTGTACTCTGGAAATACCAAAAATATTTTTGACAATAACTTCTGACAAAACACGGCATCTTATGCAGCCTGGTTTTGTAAGAGCAGTTGTGATAAACGGTTTAGTAATTTTTAGTAGCTTTACTGGTATGACTGCGCAAACAACCTCCAGTATGAAGTTGTCCACAAGTCTATTGTTTTTCTTTAGTCTTCCTCATTTACGTTGTAACTGATTAAAAGTCGATGTCAGACCAGTGCATTAAAAACACAGCTGAAACCTGATATGAGTATATACAAAATTTATCACTCCTGTTTTTCCAACTTTGAGTATAGTTTGACAAGCCTAATGTATTCTGATATTATAACTTCATATGTTGATAGACGTTTTCTTTACAGCATAGAAAGTCACTTCTAGCAGGTAAGGGACGTGAAGGCTTACAGGTCTGATGTATTTCTTGGCAGAACTGTAAATGCTGTGTCCGAACACTGCATAGCATGCTCTCATGTCTGTTGTACTCATATTTGTGTTTTGTAACTATTCAAATGGAGAATAGCTGTTGAAAATAACAATACACCCACCCAGCCACCCCCCCCCACCCCCCCCCCCCCCCCCCCCCCCCCACCCCTCAAATCGTGAAGCTCAACAAAGAGGACGCTTTCTTTGATACATAATGCAGTTTGCTTTGGTTTTTCACATCAAAGAGGGCAAAAAATTAATTTAGATTAGTTTAACTGTCTTCCAATTGCCTGGAGACTAGGAAATCAACACAATCTATGTAAGAGAATACAGGACCGGGGCGAAGTGTATATGATGCTTTCTCCCCAGTATCCTTGCAGTTTCCAGCTGCTCAGGGCAGTCTTGACAGATTTCTGGGTTTTCAGTAACCTCAGTTGCATATTTTTTCTTTTTCCCCTCATAAGCATGTTTACATAAGGTTTAAGAGAGACCGGCCTGTTGACATCAACAAGGCAAATTTCTCCTTGGTTTAATTATGCATTGATGAATTGCACAATTTTTGTTTGTTTCTTGTACTGTTTCCTGGCGGTTTTGTTTCCGTGTCTGTCTTGTATCGGAAAAGAGCAAATTTACTCCTGCTTAGTGAGTCTCTGTGCTGCTTGTGATTTTACAGACATTATTACATGTGATTGAGTTGTCTTCTGTTTCAATATAATCCTCTACCTATGTTTAACAAAGTGATAACAGTCCTGTCTTTTTCTTTTTTTCATTCCAACAGTCAGAGATAGACAATGGTAGGCACCTTTGCAGATGTTGGAGGAGGGGGGGAGATCCCTTTAAGCTGCTAATGTGCATAACTACTCTGTGGGGGGAAAAAAATACATAACCTACTTTGACTGTTTGTGTGGAAGTGTAACGGGGAATTAATGAATATTCATCTTTTTCCAGTTGTAATTTCATGTATTTTTAGACTAACGTTAATAGCATTCTATAATTAAGTAAAGAAGCAAACATGTTTGTGTGACAGTAATTCTGGGAATAAAATGAGAAGGATTTGAAATCGAGGACACTTGAGGAGCTTAAAGCACAAAATATATATATATTTTTTTTAAAGAAAGTGTCATTTAAAGGGTTGTCACCATCTTTTTAACATGATCCAGTAATTCTGTTTAATAATGCTAATGTCCTAAAATATGCTTAGCAGCAGTAATTCAGTTCTTGACGTTTTTCTCCTCCTCCTGTTTTTCTTGCCTTGTGAGCAATGTGTAATAGTAGAGCAGTATTACACTTGACCTGAACTTGTGTTCATTTTGTGCGTATGTCCACGCAGTAGCAAAGTACACTTGACAGCCTAATTCTATGTTAGGGGAATGTTTGCAGGGATAATCCTATTCACACTGCAGGATAAGGATGCCCTGCGTAGTGGCTTTGGCCTGTAAAACCATTAGCTTTAAATTGTGTGCAGGCATTGTGATCTTCTTAGCTTGTAAACCAGCTTTTTATTAGCAGTTTATTGGGGAGAGTGGGTAATTTTATGATAAATTTTCATAGCCCATGCCCACTTTTCTTTAAGTATAGTTGACAAATACATGAAAAGCTACAAAATCTTCACTTCATACAGATTATCTGATGGAAGACAGACGATATTATGTTTTAAAGCTGTAAATGATTTGGATTAAGCTATATTTAATGACAAAAAGATCAGCTTGGTGCAGAGGCCTGAAGATAATGTTTCACGGGTCTCCATGAGTGAAGGCAGAGAGAAATAAGGAGACAGAACATGTTTTAACATTTATCTTCTGCCTCTTTCTGGTTAACCACCTTACAGTAGGCCAGTATAACTCCTGTACACTTACCAAATCTGCTGCTGTAGTTTAGTTTCTGGTTGGACTTCTTTTTTTCATTATGCTTTCCTGGGGATTCTGGTTGGAGATGGATCTAGGAAGTAGCTTGATTTTTGTATGCTAACCTTAATATGAAGAAATTAATATTTCATATGAAGAATTCATATTTAATATAAAGAAATGCAGACTCAACATGAGTCTGTATTTTATAGAGGTACAGAAAAAGAACAATATGACTCTTCCAAATATATTGATACTATATGTTCTAATAGACTTCTGTTTTTCTTCAGTATTTATAGATCTTTATTTGGAAGAGCAAGTGGTAATAGACTGCCTCCTTTATGTAATCAAAGGCTGAAACATATTGCTTCATAAATACCAACAGAGTAACTGAAATTTTATAGCAGTATGTACCTTCTTAATACCTTGTACGCACAAGTATGGCCACATTTAATTTTATCTGGACGTCATAGCTCCAGTTTCCCAGGTGTGGAAATAACAATCAGAAATGTTGACGGACTTTTCAGAGTGAAGTGGTAGATCGGGAATGATCCCCGTGTCAGTTTTCAGTGTTAAACACTGAGCAAAGTAGATGCTTGCTAAAGGGTAGATGCTACTTCACCTGGTCTCCAAATGATGCAGGTGAACACGCTGCACCCATGTCTACATTCAGCCGGAATTCCCAGTCTGGCCCCATTTGCACACGTGTGCAATCTCTGACAGTAGAGGGAAGATACTAGTACAGCTTGAATCTTTTGTGGCCACTGCTCATGGCATACAGTGTGCTGTGTATTTTATTGTACTTATTAATCTACTTTGTACAGCTACGATCCTTGTATATGGACCCGTTATAGTTCCTGTTTTTCCTAGTGTAGCTGCAAATTATAATATTGAATTGAACCCAGTTTGAGCTTCCCAGTCAATCTGAATTCCATTTAGGTGTTCAGTAGAAAGTGCAAATTAAACCTTTGGCTTCTACCCTGCAGAGACAGTCCAAAGTCCAGGCTTTGGTGCTCTGAATCTCACAAGCTCAACAGGAGATTAAACTCTGTAGAACTTGTGTACATGCTTTGCATTTGAAGTCAAAACTCGCGGGTCTAGTGCATTTCCAAGTGCTTTCTGCATGCTAAAACTGAAATCTTTTTACCCAGATCTATACTCAAGAGTTAGTTGTGTTTATTGGAACTGAAGGTCTGTTGTGGCTTTGTGGTTTTGCAAGGTAAAATCTCTCTGGCATAACAGAAGCTTGAAGAATTGGTAATAAACACAGGAACCACTAAGAAATAATCAGTATTTCTTTAACAATCAGTAGAAAACCACTGAAGTGTGATGAGAGTTAAGTTTTGCCTTGGGATTAACAGTTGCTCAATGTCTAGGAAGCTTTGGGAAGTGGAGTACATCATAAGAATATTTTCAGATATCCTGTACCAGATCATTCTTTATTTTTTTTGTTTATTTGCAGAACAGCTGCTGTTTTGTAAATGGGAACTTTGTATATTGCCGATGAAGTAGTGTATGAGAGAAGAAACAGTTATTTCATTAGTAATGCAGTAGAAGTTAGATAAAGGGAAGAGAACTGAGAGATGAGGAGGGGAAAAAGTGTATGGCTGCAGTGCATGAAATTAAAATCCAAAACCAAAAAAATGCCTTTTTAAGAAAAGGATTAACCTTTTCAAGGTCCCTGACAACTAGTTGGTGATATGCTGCAGACCAACACTTGCTGGGTTCCTTTTTCATGTACGTAGTGTCTTTTTACTGTAGTAGTATTGGGATACTTCCTTGGCTTGTGTACAACAAATGTAACCTTTTTCACATTTGTTTTTGTTAAATTTATCAAAGTATCATTCACTACCATGAGTGGAGACTCCTTTCTTGTTTGAAATGATAGCACAGTATTTTTAAACCTCATGGGTTTATGTGGAATTATCACTATTTTGGATAGTTTTGTCAAAGGGTTAATGACAAATTTTTTTTTTTGTTCTTTTTCCAGAAAAAGAATAGCACCTGCCTGTTTATGATGCATATACTGAGATCATTAAGCTTTAATAGCGTAGTCCAAACCCCAAATAACTTGGGTTTTGCCATGTGACCTGTTTCAAAATAAAGATTAGCAGACAGGATTATGTGATTTTTATCATGGCATACAGTGCATAGTAATGCTTGTTGCTGTAGATGGCAAACTATAAGCATGGTACACAAACTTTCAGTGAAGTGCTTTTCTTTATCCAAATGTTTCAGAAGGTTAACTTGCCCCCCTCAGTCCAAATTTGTTTTTATAAAGCCACATAAAATTGATGATATTCTGCAAGCATTACCGTTATAAGAATAAAAAATGGAAACACTTTAAGTTGCATATCAAAATAACATCACTGCCATTATACTGTAAGAGAATAGCTGGAATAATACTGATCTAATGGGGTGATATCCCTTCTATTTCATGTTTTATGAAAACATAAAATATGCTTCTGAAAAGAAAGGGAGGAACAAGCTTAAAGTAAGGAAGTTTGTTTTTTTTTATTTTTGAAATACAAAAATAAGACAAAGACTTTTTAGCATGACCTTAGAAATAGGTGAGAGGAAATATAAACTTTCATGCTAAAGACACAGACTTTCTTTGGGCCTTATGAACATGAGGACAACCTAAGGAATCCTCTTCCTGTATTCGAGATCCGCACATGAATGAGGTAGTATAAGAGAAAGAAGACTGGCAAAAATGATGTAGTTTTCCTCCTTTTTTTTTATGAATTCGCATATCTGGTGCATGTAAGAAATTCTTTTCCCTTGAATAACTTACCAAAGAATTGCAGAATCCTTTAAAATAGGTTTCCAGCCCTCATTGTTTCAAAGTCAAAAACAAATGTCAATTAAGTGCTAACTGAGTGTAAATCAATACTGTGATGAGTGGTTTGCTGATAGGTGCTCTGTGCAATATGCTAGCCCTAATAGAGTCAGTAGAAGACCCAGATAATCTAGTTAAGTGTGTCTGAAGTCAGTGCAGAGCCCATAATGTCCTTTTCCCGTAATTATTTGTTCGACAGAACGGCAGCGCCTAAGTCACTGGTGTCTAGGAATAAAGAACACACTACCCTGAAAGAAAGTCAACCTGTACTTGAGCCAACCGTAGCAAAAAGAATTGAGAAAAGGGTAGTTTTTCACACCCTGGGGTTAATGACAAATATATTTGAAAACCTTATAAGCTACACAAAAATCTTGAGCGTGATTAGGACTGCAAACGTTGCACAAACTCACTGCCTGACATAAAAATGAAGGTATACAGTGCATGCTGGATAATATGGATATACTAGTTTCATGCTCCCCTGTTCTCTTTCTGCAGAAACAAAGTTTTGTCAGTGACCAGGAATAACCACAATAGCTTCTGACAGGCTGACCTCAGTTTAGTGACTTTAGAGGTATAATTCTTTTGCTGATGAGGTTGTATGCTCAGCAGACCAGTTTTGTAATCCCATCTCTGATAAATCAGTCACGCCTCTATGGATTTTAGAGTACTTGCATCCAATTTGCTTTATATGGGAGGAAGGTCTGCAAAACTCTCCATGGTATAAAGGTAAACTATCGAAGTATTTTGAAGAAACTTGAATTTTCTCTGGACAAATGATTTTCCTTGTCTAGTATTACAAGGCCCTAAAGTGAGACTTATTGTACTGCTGATGATCTCCTGTAGATGTATAACCTCCACCATTATTTTTTTTTCTTCTTTTGAAAACAAAATAATCTGTGTCCACAGCTGTGCTCTTTCTGATTGCAATCCCTGAGCATGAATTAGGCTTGTGGTGATATGCTGGCTTGCTTTCTGCTTTGGCTGGGTGCTCTCACTGTTTACCCAGCATCAGGTCTGGCTTTCGCCGGAGCTTTGTGACCTGATTCAGCACACTAACCTGGGAGTGCGAGGAAAGGCAAAAATAAGGTGTACCCCTCTCTGGCAGAAGTGACCCGAGTCATTTGAGCAGTAAGTGTCACGGTGCTCTCAAGGGAGAAAGCAAAATGGTGCAGCTGGGAGTGAAGAAGAGAGAGCAGGAGTGATGTGTCCTGCAGCAGTGATCTGTTGATTACCTCGATGATCCTGGAGGACCTTGCCCCAGGGATGCTATTTTGTTTGGCAGAGACTGCTGAACATCGATCTGTCAGTGCCCCACTGCAGCTCTCCTCTTGTCACTGTGGGTTACTCACCTTGCCTGACAGAGAACATATGCAGAGGGAGAGAAAATTAGAGAAGTGTAAAGCACTTAAGGTTATATTCAGTTTTAACTCTCAGTGTTGTTGTGCATACATGGTAATTTGACAATTGAATTAAGCAGCAGCAACCAAAGAAATGAACAGTTTGGGGGGACAGAGTGGTGGCTCTGGTCCAGAAATGTGCAAAAGATGTCTTAGCGTGAGATAGGCAAAGGGGAAGAGCCACTTAGTGTTAGTCCCATATATAAATAATTCTGCTGGATGAAAGGGGTTTTTCCATGTGTAGTTTTAGCTTTGGTTAAACTATGGGCCATATGGGTGAAAATAGTCACTTGACTGGAATCTGTCTCAAACAAGGGCTGCCTTCTTATTTTGTGGATGATGCTAGTAGCACATGCCTAGATGCCTAGTATTTTCTTCGATCTCAGTCAAGGCACCCAGGCGTTTGAGGCAGTACGTATACAAATTGAAGGTGAAATGTATTTACTGACCAGAAGGCATACAGTGGCATATGGTCTGCCAAAGGTGCTCTTCCCTTCCCGGTGGTTTGTGACAATAAAACTAGTCTTCAGATGCTGACTAGATACTTATGACTTGAGGGTGTCTTATTGTTTAAAAACAAAAACATACCCTGAAAAAGTGGGACTCCAACACAAATATTGTTTTGATTTTTACTGTCTAGCTTCTGAAAAGGACCATTAAGACTTCTGGTGTGTTACGTCTTTCTCCTTCATGAAGGACTCTGACTTCTCTTATTGTACATTAAAATGCCACAGCCTGCTACTACTGGCAACTAGGAATCAGCAGCTGATTGTGGCAATGTATTGTGTAGATTACAGAGTTTAAAGTTTGGGGTGCTTTTTTTTTTTTTAAAAAAAAAAAGAAGTTATGAAGTGGTGTGATTGCATCATGACTTTTTTTCTGCCAGAACTACTTAGAATACAGGAGTGGGTCAGCAGTCAGATTTGGTTGCTAGTCCTGCTGAAAATAGCCTAAGGGGTACAGACATTACTTATTGTCACTTGGATTGAAGGAAAACTGTAGGCAGAATTTGCACAGCTGCAGATCTAAAACCATATTTGTTACTGAAGTAATCTCGACCACACTACCAAGTATCCAAATGCCCAGATACTTGACTGGCATGAAGAAAACAGTGCACGACACATGCCGCAGGGTCGATCACAATTGAAAAAAACAGTGATTTTTATTTTGCCACTTTCTTCCCCCCCACACGCAGGGGGAAAGACACCTTGTACTGCAGTACTCCACTTAGGATTGAAGTGAAACAATGTCAGGGGAAGTATGAGATGGTATTACTTCGGAAAATTTTGATTCTGCTTTATAGCAAACCCTCTCCTGTTCGGTTCTGTGTGTGAGTTTGTCACTAACCAGGTGCTGGTCAGGTCACAGCACTGTTTCCTCTTGATCTTAACTGTGACATCTGGTGTCTCAGCTGCCTTTGGCAGGTATCTCTCTAGTGATGGGGAGCCTTTCCCTACCCTAAGGAGTGACTAAAAGCATTTTAACTTTAAGACTTTCTCCTCATGATTGCTTGGTGGTGTTTTTACCTGTTTGTTTTGGTTGCGTATTTCTGTTGCTGACTGTCAGGATTAAAAAAAACATACCCAATGAACACCACCAAAACCAAACCCAACAAACAATCCAAGCCAACTGCTCTTTCTGCATTCTCCCTAAAATCCTAACCCACGCATGGTACAAACAGTACTTTTATTATATGGAAGTGGTATTTTTTTGCTTAAAAAAAAAAATGCAGCTTTTTAGTTACTGCTGTGAGCATGTGAATAAGGGTGAATGAACTTCACAGTAAACACAGGTGTATTTAAGGTATAGTCTGTGATATACTTGGGGATTTTTAGGGTAAAACCATCATTAAAAGAGTATTACTATCCGTTAGGTTTCCAGTTACTTCACTCTATTGCTTGTGAAACACCATTTTTTCACTGCACGTCAATAATATTTAATGCCAATGTTTTTGAAGACTGTTTTCTCCTCTGCGTGATTATTTCCGGTGACTTGGCTTATAGCGTGTTCGTACACATACATAGCTGTATCAGCACAACTGTAGGGGCAGGTGTGAGTGACGAGGACAGGAAAGTCTTGAGGTGTCTTCACTGCTCAGCAACAACAAAACAATCTTAGAAGTATCATACAGTTTTGAAGTGTGATGTCAAAAAAAAAAAAATATGTTATTCAACAAATCTGAATTAAAATCTGAACGTTAAGGAAGGCCGCGATATTGCAAGGTTGGAAATGAGGTCACTTTAAAACATTCCAGAAGAGCTCTGAAATACAGTTCTGAACTAAGCTCCTTAACAGCTCCTGGATGAGGACTTGTGTAAAGTGTCAAGCAAGATTAAACATTTTCCTACAGTAGACTGAAATCTGCAGATTTATTTGTTAATACCTATAATCAGACAGATTCAAGAAACCAGAAGAGAGAGGACTGAGATGGCTGAACAGCCAGGGTGAAGTTAGATAGTGCGAAGGAAGCAAAAATCTGCTTGTCTTGTTTTGTTCAAGTCCTGTGCAATGTAGTTTTAAAGGGAACACCTAATCAATATGCTAGACCATGTTTTAAATCACCCACTTCTTTTAAGTTACCTACAGCTGAATTGATAAGAGGGTGGGGAGAGAAGGCTGGATGGGAAAAAGAGAATCATATTACACATCTTTTTTTTGACACCTACAATAACTGCTTTTTAATGATTAACACGAGTCATCAGATCTTTCCCTTTCTGAAAAAGTATCATAAAGATCTCCTGCTGTTCCCAGCAGTGCCCTGCTAATTCAGCTCACTAGCAAAATTAGCAGCAGGAAACAAGCCTTTGAAATTTTCATCGTTTATGAATAGCATTGTTCATTCGGTAAAGGATATGGGCTCCTGCTGTAATTGTTCCAGTGTTAAGAAGGCTGCAAGTTATTTTCTCTCCATCAGTCTTCAAAAAAAAAAAAAAAGAAAAAAGAAATAAATCAATAGAAATAAATACACATACAATTAAGTAGTGGATTAAACAGCCAACTGAGTGACTAAGAATTTCTTTCACTTTTGAACTCTTCTGATTTTTTTCTCTCTGAGGGAGGACCATTGTGCTGCTATTGCTTTGCAAACACTCGATAATGCTAAAGTGCTTTGAAGTTGCCATTGGAGAAAACAGAACAACAGATGGAGCATGAATAAACCCACACTGCTGTCTTTTTAATCTGAACAAAAGCAATTTTTCTTGGCAAAAATAGTTAATATTTAATTCCATTTACTTATAGAAGTTTGATCCCAGATGAGAACGCACAAACTGAGGCAGAGCTGTATATACAACAGCTCGGTGCATCTATAGCCTGGCTTTTTATTAGAAAGATAAAAAAACTTTGTCTAGCATGCATTATAATAGCTGTGATAGATCTTGTTCAATACTGATATGGAGGCCACTGGACCCAAAGGAATCTGTGAATTAGAATCTCAGTAAGATGCTATTACTTTGTGGTTTCCATGGTGCAAAGCAAAAGGTCTGGACCTCTCATTTAGTATGACTTTTCTTGGGTGTAGCTGTTATTAGTGGTTATAACTGAAGTTGCCATTCTGATAGTAAAAGTAGTGTTTAAATCTCAGGTGTATTCCCACCATAAATAAAACATCTGTGTACTTTTATTACCACTTTCTGAGATTCTTTTTCTTTTAGTATACAGCTAAAGATGAGACTTTAATGTCTTGCCTGTTGCTGTGGGGAAAAACACGTCCAATTTTCTAACAATACTTATCTGAAAGGTTAAAACAAGGTGGTTTTGTTGTTTTTGTTGATCATCTTATGGTTAAGACTTGAGGACATACATCTCTTCTTCCTCCTGCAGTTTTTACTGAGATGGATATTACAGGCCTTTTTGAGGAAAAAGATATTGTGAAGCAAGCTTTTTCTACGTTTTTCTATTGTAGACGATACAGGATTTCCTACTGAAACGCTGTTGTGTTTTCTTATTCTCATTCAATAGCTTTCCTTTATTAACACTCAGAAGTTGTGCATCTGAAAAATTCTGTGTTGCTGCATTTTCACTGTGTATTTGCTTCCTCCTCCTGATTCAGCGCTTCATGATGGAGCTTCACAGTCTGATCACTACTGTTCTTAAAAAGTGAGTGGAAAGATGCATGATGAATTAAGCCCTACAAGTTCAGGCAGCAGTACTTTTTCTCAACCTTGTGTAATGCTCAGGATTTGAAAGAGCATTCCTTCCTAATTAGCCCTTGCAGTCACAGATGGCATGCTTGACCTGCCTTCTTTCAACTTGGTTAGAGGCAAGATGTGGGAAAATCCACAAACAATCAGAAGAGGTAAAATATGAACCTGTGCAAGCTACATAAGTTTGGATAGAGACACTGTTTTATAAAATGAATATAGTAGGGCAGCATGAATAAAAATAATTCTGCTTACATGGGGTTTGCTAGACATTCCAGTAGCTAATGACAGGAGCAAATGGAAAAGATTGCCAGCCTGCAAGGAGTCTCTGTGGCTGGACCTCCTTTCCAATATAATTATTGAAGTGACATCGTATTAGTACTTATCCAAGTTCTCCACTGCTGTCACTGTTGCACAGAAACAAAGGAAAAGAAAATCTGTTGCAGAGCAAGTTTTTTGAGACAACCATAGCGTAGGAGTGGTTTTGCCGAAGGAAATGTAGGTGCACTTGAAACGCCTTTATTATTAGTGATGCAGTTCAGGCTAACTCAAAGCGGAGGACACAACTGGAAGCATGTTGCGTGTATTGGCTATGCTGCTACGAAACTGATATCCAAGTCTTTTCTAAGTAGTTACAGACTAGCATAGGCAGAGTTCCAGTCTTCTGGAATGGGAAACCATATGTTTAAACTTAAAAGGTGCTACTTCCTGCCTTAACTTAAGCTTTGAGGAGCAACTACAGAAGCACTTCCGGCTTTGGACATGGATTGTATTAGTTTTTTTTCTAGTTACTAATTTTATTTTTTTTCATGTTTAGACTATGTGCGGATTAGTTGCTTGCTCAAACCCTCTTCTTATTCTTCCCATAATTCTAGGGAGATTCAGTGACCTTTTGAGTCTTTTCTGCTCTGCCTTGTAAATCCAAGTATTCCTTTATTGCTCCATTTTGCCAGGGAAAAAACATCCCCAAACCCTCAAACTACTGCCTTAAATCCACATTAAAAAAAATAAAAAAATTAAGTGCACTACAGGAGAGGTGCAAGAGAGACCTGACAGAGTAAAACTCTATCTGGTCCGCCAGTTAAGGAACTGTCTTCTGTATGTGAATAGGTAGATATCTGTTCTAGATAGCCCCTTTAGGTATGAGACAATAGGATATTGACACTAGGACAGTGACACTGGCACAATGCCAGTGCAAATAACCCTTAAGGAGATCATGCATGCCCAAGGTATTTCGGATTGTTACATATACTGATAGCACGTGTTAAGAGGGAAAAAATAATGCTACTGAATCAAGCCCTAGAAGGAGAAGGATAGTTTTTAAGTATACTGTCATGCGAAGAAATAAGTGAAGAGTGGAAAGGTGTTTCAGTTGGAGTTGGACTAGATGGTCCTTGTTAGGTCCCTTCCAACTGAACTGTTCTATTTTGTTTCACTACCTTAACAGAAATTCAATGCACATCTGTTGCACATGCCTTTTTGGGAAGTCTTCAGAATTCAATTAAGTACAACATAGTCCTGCTGTGCCAAGATAAGAATATCAGAAACTTTAAGAGCATGAAAATGTTATCTACACAGCATGCTGCTTGTTGTTGTTGCTGATCTCAATCCATTTTTCAGCTTTCTTACTATTCCTTCAATCATTCCCTCCAGAAATACATCTAGATTGCTCTTGAGCTAATTTATATGCTTTACAGCCACTGCCGTCCACTATAATTTATTGTTTCTTCAATAAACAATTTTGTTTTGACTAAATATATGACTTACTCTTAGCTTTCTTAAAGCCATTGTTCCCAGGTTAATGTCAAAGATTTTCTTTAACATTTAATCAGCAATCTAACTTAATTTTACATTTGTCATTGCCTCTTAAGTATCTGAAATGTCACGGTTATTTCAAAACTTGCCCCTTCAGAGAAAATGCATTTTTATCCTGGTGCTAAGACTTGGGTTATAATAAGATCTTATCAGATATTTGAAATATGAACCTAGATTTTGCTACTTAACCAATGAAGGGAAACTAGACACGTATCTGCACTGAAACAGCATGGTGAAACTAATCTAAACAAGCACGTTTGCATGCCTGGACTTCTTGACGTTCCCTTTTTTCTTGTTTTTGGGGGTGTTTTTTTTTTTTTTGCTTTGTTTTAGGTAGTGAGTGTTAGCAAGTGCTTACAAGTGACCTCAATGTTAAACATACAATCGAGCCAGCATCTTCAAGGAATATTTGTTTTGTAATGGGCTGTGTCATCGTTTGTCCCGACCCCCCTGAAACCAGTATTCTCCTCTAGCTTTCTTTGTCAAAGCTTATATTTTAAGTGAGAATATTCCCTGAGTGAGAAGCTCCTATGGCAAGTCACAGAGTACAACTAGAAAGAGTCAAATAGAACATAGACTTTAACAGTAGCACAAGCTGACTCGTTGTTATAGTGGTATTTCTGATGTGCTCATCACTACTGCGAAGCATGGGGAATGTTGTTTGATAATGCTTGGCTTTTATAAAGGTAGTCTCTGTGATGATCATAATTGTGGTGAAGAAAACTGTCCCGTTGTAGGTTCTTTGAGACTCCAGCCTAAATGAAGTACCTTTTAAGAAAGGAAAGAGGAGACCTAATAATTTAGGTCACCATCTGCCTCTTTCTAAAGACTTTGGGAAAGTAAAAGTCAGATATTTAGATATTTAGGAGCCTAAATCTTATCGAAAGTTAATGGAACTTTTAATGTCCCGCATCCCAAAACTGTATGCGAAGAAACATAAGAATCTAAAGTAATTTAAACTATTTGGAGATTTTGTTTAAGGCCTGCAGCGTATCTATAAAGCTCAGATGCACTTTCATTGTAAAACACTAGAAGGATAGTTTGATATTACTTTAAAATTACTAAGTTTGAGTTGTAGGCTCAGACCATAGTGTTTTCCAAAATGAGGGTTATAATTCCCTCTTTGGAGTGAAAAAACCTGGATAATTTGCATTCATGGTATTTTTGCCCTATACAGGAGTCTCCCCTATATGTGTTATAGTTGCTCTGAATAGCAGAAAATAATAGTTGTATTTTTCTTTTTCTCTAAAGAAAAGAATAATATTTATCTTGAAATACAAATTTTTAATGAGAAAAGTTTTTCAAAGTCTTCTTTAAAAAGGTAATCAAGAAATGAGATGTCTAGGAATTCTTATTACATTTTAACTTCTGACTATTGGAAGGTGGGTTTTGGATCAAAGTAAATGACAAAGTATCCTTGCGGATACAGATGTATTGGGAGATAAAGTACCAGACAAGTGCTTTCTATAGAGCAAGGACTGAAAGAAAAGATTCCCATTAGACAGTTTCTCCTGCTATTGATCCCAAAATGTTTGTGCCTTCTCTGTTTCACACTGTGACTTTAAATTATGATCTTATGACTCTATCTAATATTCTGTAAACTAAGTGTAGAACAGCACTCTGAGTTGTTTAAATTGCCAAAAGGCCTTGAAATGGAAAAAAATCCTTCAAAATTAGGAAGCCACACCTGGGTAAATTCTGGAAATCATACAGGTAAAAAAGAACAACTTGCATTTAGAAACTAACTATACTCAGGTTAACCTGAATAGTTATTTTGAGGTTATAAGTTGCATTAAAGACTTCAAAAAGGTTAATATTAACATGAAATCTTTATTCCTAAGCTTTTTACTACACTTCAGTCGTTGTAAGACTCCAGATTTATTTAACATATTTAAAAGCCTTATTAAAGCATGGTAAATATAATTTTCTATTTATGTGCTGCACTACACACATGAGTATAAACTCAGAGAAAATAAACTGGTCTCTTCCCATCACCCATTGGTGGAATATCTATAAATAATAAATAGAGACTTTTCTTAGATCGACATCTTTCATGGGTACTGAAACAGAAATTACAAGGGGACAAACAGAATATCATTTCAAGGTGTTCATAATGATGATGTTGTTGATGTTGAGTATACTTACATGAGAAAGCTTTTGGAGTTACGAAACATTTGAGTTTCACTTTGCTTAATAGTTCTTCAAAGCCATTTCTTTCTTCCTGTGTTCTTAACTCTGTGAATTGTTCTTTAAATAACTGTTATTAAATTTTAAGATCTGCTTTATTTTAAGACATTACTCTATGCAACTTAAAAAAACAGTGAGTTATTGAAAGCATATTTATCTGAGTGCATACAGGTGAGCCACTAATAGGCAACCTGGTTGCTCAAGGATTGTAATTTCTGCCTGAAATTTTTTCAGTCACGCTGAAGAAAAGAAATAGAAAAATTAAAAAGAGGGAGCGGGAAGAACCTGAGGAAAAGGAGTAACTCAAATGTGGAAGATGCAGTGGACAGGAGGATTCTTTCCTTAAAAAAATAAACAAACACCACCACCCCCCACCCCCCAAAAAAAAAATTCTTTCCTTCCCTTTTCATTCTTCTTGAAAAAATATAAAATGATAAATAATACAAAAAACTATCTTGTGCCTTCAAATTCAGTTTAGATCCCTCAGATTCTGAAGGATAGTTTCCTGGTTGGAGTAATTTCTACAGTGATGAGTTGTGGCTTTTTCTCATGAGAAAGGAGGAAAAAAATAACAAACCCTCTTGCTCTAATGTTTTAGAGGTAGAAATTACTTGTTTTGAACTGTGGTTTTTTAGTAGTCACAATCCTTTGATGGATAAATGGTCATCATATTAAGAAAAGCACTGGGATTTTTTAGAGAGGTTGTATACAAGATAAGCATATTTGATAAACATGGGACGCTCTTTTCTGTTTCAGCTGTATTCCTATTGCACTTTGTTAGGGTTAAATCACCTGTAGGATAAACGGTCCTACTTGGCTTTGTAATGGAATTTAATTAATTGTTTATATGCCTCTTTTCGATATGGAAACATAATTGTCCGTGAATTTAGCCATTATAGTTGCCTTTCAGGTTTAGGATTAGCTTTGAATCTTAAATCATGATGTAAACGCAAAGTTCAGCTCTCAATTCTAAGCTTTTCTTCCAATGAATGTCTGAAGACGGTCATAAGTTCCCAGATACCAACCCAGAGAAGCTTTTACAAAGAGAAAATGAAGTTCTGGATGAGACCAGGGAGTATAATTTTTTTTTTTTTTTTCCAGTAGGTCATTGCAGTAATCTCAAATTCGATAGCATCTGAGATTACCCTTGAGTTTACTTAAAAACAGATTTTGAGACTAAACGGAGCTCAGCTGCAGAAAATAATTTATGGAGGGATTTGAGTTTGTCTTCCTCCTACATTTTGTCCTAATTAAAAATAATTTTTCTATCATTAAAAACCCCCACATAAATATTATGTAACGTTCTTGTAACCTACTTAGTATCTTGAACCAGGCATTTTATTGCGTTGATTTTTTTTTTTTATTTTTTTGTAATGAACCTGTCTAGAAAGAACTAGATCGTCAGTATGTGCGTATCTTAAATCAGAGCATTTTTTGGTCTGTCTTTTGATGTATACTATTCTAAAACATACATGTAGTACACTGGAACAAATAGCTTTGAAGTAGCACTTTACATTCATAAAGGGTAATATTACGGTTCCTCTGAAGCTGAGCATTGCAGAAGTTGGTTGTCCTTTTTAATTTGCCCTTCAAAAGGGGTAAACTTCCAATATTTCCCAACTGTGAACTGTATATTTATAATTATTATTAAATTTCAGTTAACTTATGGTGTCAGTGAGGAGTATTTATCCCCTTCTTTGCTCTTCAGGCCATTTGCAGCACTAGCTGTCAGTGCTGCCAAAGCTATCCAGTGTGGCCCAGGGGGCCAGTGGTTTCTGAGGATCCTCTCACAGGGAATGGAGATAACCTTAAGTGCCTTGGCTTCCTTGATCACGCAGGAGAATAAAACTAAGCCAAGGGCTTTCCAAACATTTACTTTTTCTTCAAAACATGACTAAAATTCCTGCATAGCCCCACTGCTACTAATTGGGTGTTACTTTGTGTGTGGATGGTGGGTGGTTGATGCTTGGCCATTTTCAGGGCAACATGGAATAGAGGGAAGTTCATGAGAGTCAAGTCTTTTCACGGTTTACCTAAGGTGGAATGGGTGGTGTTTCTGGAGCCGGCTGTGGCTCGCTTCACTAGACTAGCACAAAGTTACGATTCTGTTCATTAATGCTTAGTGAATCTGGAACAAAGGCTGTATGCAAATGAAACAGTTTTGTCTCTTACAGTATTGATGCTTAAGGGTTTGCAAACATATTTAAACATACTTTTGGACTTGCTTCATTGTACAAATAGCAGCGTGCTTTGTGTTTACATGTGTCTAAATTGTATGAAAAATTATATAAATGGACGACCGATTCACATGTTTCAAGTTTCAGTAGCTCAATGGAAATTATTTTTACACCCATAGAGGACCTGTTTGTTTCTTGCTTGTTAGATTATTTTTTTTTATATATTCAGAGTTAAATACAAAATGCTTTTGTTTTGCTAGTTTACTTAAAAAAATCCAACTATGAATGTGCTAATAATTGAGGTCCACATTTTATCTCTGTGTATCGCTGCATAATAATCACTCATTTCTCTTTAAGCCATGAAGTGGCTTTTAGTGTGAATGTTAAGAAAAAAAAAAAAAACCCTGAAAACTGAATGTGCGTATTTTACTCAATGAAATGTATTTGCACATCAATCATTTCCCCAAAGCATCATCTAACAATTTTTCCAGTAATATGAACTATTGTTTTTGTCAGTGCTTTTCTTGCAATATCCTTTCTAGAAAGAGTCAGCACATTTGCTGCAACATAAATTCTACAGGTATGATTGTGTTTGAAGAGATACCCCTTTTTTTTTTTATTTCTCCAGTTGTAGTCGACAAATGTTTAGAGAGTGATATCACCATTAGGTACAGTTACACTGTCATGTTGCTAAAGTGTGTGCTCAGTCACTAGGAAAATCTTTTATACTTTGGATCCCTTATACTTTATTTGCTCTTCGCACAAGAGTAAGCGTTCTCTTTCTGCTGACTTAGTACAATATTATTTTTTTTTTAACAGTCACTTAAAAATGACTTTTTATTTCTGTGTCACCTAAATATGCAGTCAATTATATGATTTCATTTTTGATTGATAGTTTTGTGGCTATCGGTTGGAATTATTACAAGTATGTAGTAAATGTTAAAAGTTGAAGCAAAAAAAAAAAGCACAGATATGCAGATATCAGTACTTTTGGATAACTTTTGAAGACATCTAATTTATCTAAATTTGGTAACTTCTGCAACTATAAAAATTGATTAAAGAAACAAGGGTTCTGGATGACTGAAATGCAGCCTTTGAAATGAGGAGGTGGAAAGTAATAGCAGTAGCTATAATGTTTTATCAGCTGTTATCTTCAAGCAAAAACCAAACCCAACTGAAAAAAAAGGTAAAAACTGAGCATAAATGAAGGCTGAAGCATGAGGCATTCAGAAGCTAAGAAAAGGCTGAGTGGGCAAGCAGAAAGCTAGATTTTAAAATTTCTCTTGAATTTTTACTACTTGAATTATTTTTCCTCTTGCATTTCTTTCCAAACCTCTGTTTCTGTTCTACTGCAAGACTGCTGTTCCTGTCATTCAAAGAGTGGTATAAGACTTAATCAGAGTATTAAATAGCTTTAAGGCAACGGACTGAGTGACTGAAAGGTAGAACTCTAAGGCAGGGGTTTTTCAAGGTCAAATGGTGTTCAAATATGGATTTAAAAATAGGTTTAAAAGGTAGACTTCAGTCACTGGTTGTACCAAAAGAAACAAAAAGTGCTATGGTTACTTTACATAATACTAACCTCTTAAATCTGACATAAATTGACTTCAAAAGCTGATGCTTCCATTTTAGCTGAATTGACGTGGTTTTTAATGGTATCTTTTATTGATAATATTTTCCTGTATATTTATTATCATTTTCCCAAAAGACTTGGAAATTATAGTTTTCTCTCTTATTAGAAAAGAAGACTCTAATTTCCTGCAGAACTAAAAGTAAAATCAAAAACTTTAGCCTCCTTCAGAGGGTCGCTTACTAATAACTAATGATGTCAAATTTATCTTCAAACCACGTGAACTTGCTATCAGTGGCATCAAAGTTCCCCAGGAATATGTTCAATTCTTATTAGCTAAAATGTAGGATGATACAGCAGCTCTCACTGACTGAAAACTGATTTTTTTTTTCTTTTTGTAATTCTAGTTGTGGAAACACAGTTCCTTATTATTTCAGTACTTCCATGTTTCTAGTCAAATATGTTGAAAGTAGCCTTACAATTGTAAAATAAATTCTGACAGCTATATCAGCATTTCTGTCTGATATCTATAAGTTCAGGTTCCTTTTTCTTAAATACTGGGCATGACATAATGTTTTAAGTTGTCTAATAAACATAGTTTAGAGTAGGAAACATGCTTTACTCCTACCAATTGTCCATAACTTATGCATTTATGGCATTGCTTTCTGCTTAGTTTCATTCATTTTGTATATGAATACTCACCAACAATTTTTAAAACTGCTTAAAAGTAGCCTTGCACTGCACATATAAAAGGAGCGACAGAGGGAAAAAATGAGATTTCCTTAATATCTTCTATAAACAACAGTGAATAAACCAAAGTAACCTTTCAATCGTTGCCTTCTGATGTTCTAGTATGTATTTACAAATTACTTTTGTCGAAAGAAAAGGTGAGTGATAAAAGTGGTTGCCTGTGCAGCAATGGAGCAATGGTTATATACATCAAATGGCAGTCAAATGTGGCATCTTTAATCCAAGTTTAGTTTGTGTTTTTTTTTTTTTTTTCCTTTTCAGTTTCTGTTACGGACTGTTACAGATGGAGAGAAGTGTTGTACTATGGACGTGCAATAGATAATAATGTAATAATGTCTGGTCAGCTACTTTCACTGTAAATCATTTTTAATTGAAAAATGCAGATTCATTATGGTTGTAATTTGTGGTGATTCTTTTTAAGGAAAAATTTAGTACCATGAAACTGTCTTAGATAAATAATGAAGTGAAATAATGAAATGAAATAATGAAAATAAGGAAGAGTAAAGGAGGTAAAGGGGTAAATAGCAAGCACTAGCAAGTAAATGACCTTAATTGGTGTTAGTGATAGTCCACACAAATTACCTCATTTCCATTATCATACCTCTAATGGAAATTCAGGTGTAGAAATGTATTCATATGTTGAGGTTGGTTGTGAGGAAAACAACATAAGACCTGTCTTCTGTTCTGCTGAAAAATTAAGAGGTCAAAGCCATTAATTATTTTTGCTAAACATTGTTCTTGTTTATACTTTTGGGTTTTTGTTAACTGGAGCTGCAGGCATTAGACTGTCTGTAATAATGTCCACAAATTCTTCTTCTTTGATTTTTTTTTTTTTAATGTCATTGTGGAACATTTTAGCCAGGACCAGGCAAGAAATTATTAACAATTCTTTTGTTAACAAGGGGCTTGAAAGTGTGTTTATAATTTGGCAAATTTCACCTTGTGTTAAAAAAAAAAAAATATATATATATACACACACCGTCTGATTCGATGCACTAAAAAAACCCCACAACAACCCAACCATTAAATACTTTATATTTGTTTTTCGCATGCATAAACCATTGACTAATAATAGAAAATAACAATAATTTCAGCCACAGAAGAACCCAAAAAACATGTGTCAGAAATCTTTTTGACTGCAATCTTAGGAGAGTTACTGCAAAAACCCACTGGAAGACTTACTCTCTTAAGCATGACAAGTTTCTTAATGTTGCTGCTTTTAGTTTTTGTGATTTTTTTTTTCTTTTTATTTTATTTATTTATTCACCGGAAACGTCCTGGAGCTGAAATTCTTCCGCCCTAACCCCCTAAATTTTACTTTGTAAAAGTTTTCTGACAATATAATTAGTTTCTCAAGACAAATAACATACATTTACACTTGCTGTTTCAGACTATCTAAAGAAAAAAAAGAAAAAAAAAAAAACCACAACAAAACCAGACAAACCAAAAAGCTTTCTTGATGCATATGAAAGGTTTCAGAAGATATTGATTGTTTCATCAAGTCAATAAACACTGCTGCAATCCCTTTTGTTAATAAGTTCCAGGTTTGGCATGAAAAGTGGTGACACTTTTAGATTCCACTTTTTTCTACTGCTTTCTTTGTGTGATGTATTGGAAACTTACTGGGAAAGGAGCAGTGGTATCAGGCTGCCTTGAAATTCTTTGTGGAAATGATGCTTAAAGGTCCTACTATTTCAGATAAAACATTCCTTTTCAAGGAAGTTTGCTGCTGTTGGTGATGTTTCAGAACTTTTCTTGCTTGCTGTCATTCATAGAAGTACTGTTCTGCAAAGCCCAGAAAATAAACATTTAAAAATATGTTACTTCCTGATGTTAGCAGTCAGAGATGGATTATACTTGATAGGTATCAGTTCAAGATCTTTATATGAAAAATGGGGTTTATCCTTGGCAACAGTGATTAGGCTTTCTGGTTTTGATCTGTAGTCAAAAAATTCTTCTTAAAAACAGAACAGCTATCCCACTCAAAACCCAGCACCTTTAGGTATGCCTGAGGGAAGGAAGTCAAGTCATTGCCTTTAATGGAAGACTTTTTGTTATAAACTGGTGCAAAATGGATTATGGGTTCATTCCCATTCTTTTGCACAATGGAGTGGTTCAAGTTGTTACCTGCACGCTGAAAAATACCTTCACAGTCTTGTGGCATTTCCTTCTGAGAAAAGTAGATTGTAACACCATAGCCCTTTTGTTTGTTGTGAAAACAAATGATGCTCTTACATTGTAAAAATGAGGAGCTTCAAACCTCGTGCCAATTTAAATGCCTGGATGTTATTTTTACACCAAATATTGAAGGCAGTTTTAGCTTAGGATATAAAGCTTTTTACATGGGCCTTTTTGTTGGTGTTTTTACTTATTTTTTTTATTTTTCCTCTCATTTCACATTTTACCATCTCTTCTGTATATAAATGCCTTTGCCTTTATTCCTAGAAGAGCTTTTAGATTAAACAGCTAATGACTTCCTCTCACAGAGCTAAAAGTCTATATTATTTTGCTATCTGGCACAACTTTCATGTCAACTTCTCTCTTATTGTTTCACATCAATGATAGATATGGAAGATTTATTTTTCACTGTTCCAAAACTTGTTGTGAGATGTGGAAATTCTTGTCAGATAGGTGAAGTCAATTTTTGTATAACTTTCTGAATTAGGTTCTCAAAGAAGAAACTCCTTTGCTCAGTCAGGAAAAAGTGATGTTTCTTACTGATGGTACAAACTTCTTTAGTGACTTTTATGAAAGTTCATAAAAACCTGGTCTTGACAGGTTGGGACTTGAAGGTAAGCTGTCTGCTGTGCCACGTATTAAGGACTAAACCAGTCTCCGGAGCTTTGAATACTGGTTGTGATGACACCACTTTTATGACTTGACTTCTTCTTGCCAAGGTATGAATCTGTGAAATTAATTTCTTCCAGGTCATCAAACTGGCGTAAGGTGGATGGCATTTCTTTGTCCCTCATGAGTTGGACTTCTTAAAACTGGAAATTAGGAGAGAAAGGTTGTCAGTCCCTTTACAAATTTCAGTCTCTTTCAGACAGAAATCGTCTTCAGTTAGAAGAAGGGGATTAAAGGGAATACTGAAGTCCTGACAAGTTAGAAGGGTGTAAAGGAAAAAGTAGATTGGTGGGTCTCTGCTTCTGAAATAATTCTAAAAGGTGTCACTACAATATAAAGCAAGAAATCTTAAACTATTCTAGCAATTCAATTTTCCAGCTGCACCTTGCTTTATTAGCTGAAGATTAGATTTTATGGGATTTCAAGTTTTGACATAAATATGTTGCTGCTTTCTGCTAGGTGCTAATATGAAAAGCTGCTGCCATTGTTTTCAGATTACAGTTCACACTGGTTGGTTCAGAACCTAGCTCTTATTTTCTGAATGTGTGTTTGAATATCTCTTTCTGAAAACTATTAGCAGAGTTCATTGGATTAGCCAATGAATCAATTGAGACCATTTATATGCCTAAAACCAAATGTCACAGCCATGTACATATTTTCACTCTGATCCAAACTACATTCAGAAATTGTCTGCTGAAGAAGGTGAGATCTGTAGTCAGAGCTGTCCAATAAAACTTTCATAACTTATATTGGCTGAAGACACAAATTTCTGCTAAACTACTCTTTGAATCATTTAATTTTATATTGAACTGCACACACTTGACTTATTTAAATTTTCCCTCTAGTGTATGCCAGGCTTAAAAAAAAAAAAAACCACCACCAAATGCACACAACCGAAAACCCCCCTCAAAAAAATTTCAAAAACTCAAATAACTAAAAAAAAAAAAACCAAACTTGAAAAACCACAAAACCTATCTTCTGCATGACAGGTGCTAATTCAAGCAAGACTTTATATGTAGCTGCTAACAGTCTGCTATAAGCTGCCTTTGCTTGAAAATAGTACTAACAATACTTCTAATCTTATTCAAAATATTTCTTCAGTATAACATATGCCATAACTCAGTTTCCATGACTCTCTGAAGTTTTGTTTTGTTGATTTGCTGTTTTTGGGGGGTTTCTTGTTTGGTTTTTTTTGTTTTTTTTTTTTTTTTTTCCTGCAAGGTGTTGCTATTCTTTTGAAATTTCTTGTATAAAATCCGCTTACACCAAGAAGAGATGTCTGAATTAATAATTGTGACCCGTATTCCCAGAAGCCTTGCAATGGGCAGAGTTCTCCCACAACTACTTCAGCATTACTTACCCATTGGAGAAACCATAGAAGTTACTATATTAATTTTCATAGCCGGTACTGAGCCTGGTATGTATATATGAGACTATCACTAGATAAAGGGCAGAAAAATAAAAGGCTGGACAGAAGAATTTAAAACTATTACTAAGGTTTTAGATTTCTTGCTCTTTTTTGGAGTGGTGGGAGTTGGGGGGAAAGGAGAAAAAATTTTCAGCTTTGATGGGATAGTATGCCCATATTAAGGACCTTAGTTTTATATAAATTTAATTATAGAACTTTTTTGTGTGTGTCAAAGGTATGTATCTGAAGATATTTAAAGAGTGGGTTGATTTGTCTAGTATCTCACAAATTTTACATTTCACCTGATCACAGAAGTATTGAAGACTGTATATTTTGTATACCAGTTCAAGCTATGAAGATAATGTTGTGCTTTCCTAGGGGTATCATTTAGGTGTAGGCAAAACTCAAAGTCATCTGAACTCTGCAGGGAAAGTAATACTTATTTTTAACCAGATAAAAAACCACCATGTAATGCACATAATTTCAGGAATGCTACTTTTTTTTTTTTAATAATTGCTCATGGACAAAGGATTATATACTCTTGACATACAGTCTACAGTCAATTTCAATTGGTCTGTTTATTCCTGTATGAAGAAAAGAGATGGCAGCCTAAGTTGATTTTTGTGGACAAAGTCATTTAGTGCTACTTATTTTTATCCTGCGTAACAAATATATTGAACTTTTTGGACTCACAGGTCTCAAGATCTTGTCCATCTCCTGTATGATTCATTTCCATTTATCTTATTCCATTTAGCTTTTATTCTCTTTCCCTTCTTAAAATCCACTGTTCTTTCTTCCCTGCCTTGTTTGTCTTCCGTACCAGTCAAAGTATATGTTGAACTGTATAGTGATTCCTTACTAGGTCTGTAATCATGTACTGATCTGCTCTGCTGTGGTATTCAGGGATTTTCTTCTGATTTTAAAATTATTTTTCAAGCATTGGATTCTGTAGTAGTGGTGTCAGGACAGGGAAGCACAGATATCTCTTCATGGAATAGGATGATGGTAGTCTTATCATTCATGACACATGCATGTTTATTGGCCAAAATTGCATCATAGTAATCAGTGACTGTCTCATGATAATGATCCCTGGGGGCGGGGGGCGGGGGGGACTGTTGGCAAAATTATATAAGAATGAATGAATGATAAATCCTGCTTGAGACAAGAGACATTATGTCCTTAAATACTATTTCCTGCAATATCTGTACAGTATCATTCTTGAAAATGAATGAAGAATTTAAAAAAAAAAAAAAGAAAAAAAGTCAAAGATATAATCATCTGTGCCATACTATCTCTAGTGTGTATGTATAAATGTTACAATATGTTTATTAATTACATGTCATACTGTTATTTCCATGGGATCTTTGCTTCATTTAGCATGCAGACTGAACTGCACACAGTTAATGATGCAGCTGTTTGATATTTATTTTTATTTTCACTGTTTAATGAGTGAATACCTCCCTCATTCATTTGCTGCAGTCTCAAAGATCACAGTGAATAAGCATGGGAAACTTGTTCCCTGTCTCATTCACTACCTGTGCTCTTCTGTCTATTGAAGCTGAAAATAGCAGTGCTACACTGATGTAAATGTAGATTTCTTATGTTTACAAATAATAAATCAAAGGTGTTCATTTGCATAAACACAATTTGGCCCAGAGTAAAAGCAGATCAAAAGATCCCATATTACTCTTATATCCGTGTTCTATTATTCACTGTGCCCCATTGAGTTTGTTTTGCAAGCTGCTGAGCTCTCTGAAACCAGTCTCACAAGACACTTCTAAGTATTGGAATAATCACAATGCTATCCTTAATTTTAAGCCAATAATTATTCCCCCTAGAATCAGCAAAAAATCTGTGCTGCTTTACTTTGTCAATAGTCATCCCTCATGAGCAGACTTGCAAACTCGATAAACTTTTATACTCTTAGAGTGGATCTTAGCCTCGTGGAAATCAGTAGAAACACTCCCATTGCAAATGCTTATGAGGCTTCATCCTCTAAGATCGTCTTCAGACCTCCGGAAAATTCATAACTTCCAGCTCTGTTGAAACTAGACTAGACTCTTTCTGCAACTTGTACGTGCACACTTGGAACAGAAAGGATAAGATAAACTGTGGGGATACAATTTCCATCTGGCTTCCGGGATTAATGGAAATGGTCTTAACGTTTTCATACAAAATACACAAACTGATCTGAAATGACATAATTTCAGAAGTTATTATTAAAAATATAAATAAAACAAAATTTTGTTTCTCTTCCTAATGAATGTTGGAATTTCTTATATGATGAAATTTCAGAATTGGTTCTGATTGGTATGCCTTTTAGCATAATGCTTGAAGTATTTTTAAAAGATTTTTTTTTCCTCATACAAAGTTGAGTCTATTGATATCGTATTATTCATGTTTCTGGTGGCCATATGTGCAGCAGCAGGAAATGTGGTTACCTTGCCTTCATTTCATTGATATATATGTGTGACTGATCTTTAGTTCAAAGATAGTTTGGGGAACATAGAATCTGAATTATATCCCCTTTTTTGTTATGAACTTTTTATTAATTCTAGATTGCGTTGCATGTAATGAATGTACTTACTGACTAAAGGTCGCATTTCTTCTTGTGTTGGCATTTCACTTGCATTATTTATATACTAATATTTTCACATGATTTCTGTACTACAAAGATTAAAGAGAATCAAAAATAATTTAAATTTATCAACAAGCATACACGTGTTTTCTTTAAAAGCAGGGGTTTTTTTCTATATCTTCATTGTGATCTCAGCTGTCACCAGGTAGCTATATCAATATCACCCACAAAGTTTACTTTTTTGGTAAGAGTTTTGTATTAGATGTGGCACTCTTATTTGGGATAATTTCCCCTGTGTAGCTATTGATTCTGCCAACAGTGAAATTTCTTCAAATCCTATGAATTACTTTTGACATTTTTACACAGGCGTAAAATTGTGTTACGTTTCTTAAATGTTAAACATCAATTAGTTCCATGTACTCAGTCCCCCTGAAGTAATTATACTTGTGTAAGAGAAACTCACAGAACAGCCAAGGGCTGTGCGTACTGTACTGTACAATCCAGAGAATAATTGTCTTGCACGGTAGTGTCAAGAAATGTTAAATGATTCCAAGTTGAATGTGCTTGCTGATGTGGTTTTGTTTTGTTTTGTTTTTTTTAATTTTAAATATTTCCATAGAGGGTAAGGAAAAGCACAAGGCTGATGTACATGGAGACAAAAAGAATTCCGTCAGTTCCTGTCTCAATAGTTAAAAAAAAATATATGCTGTCCTCAATAAGTATCGTCAGAAACTCAAGCTTAGTGTTTCTTAGGGTACTGATGTACGCTGTTAGTATAGATTTAAGACTGTGGCTACCAAAGAAGTCATGTGTTGATGTACAGTTACATGTAAAGAGCGCTGACAGACTCGGGTTAGATAATTCAAATTTTTTGTGTTTTCCACTATCTGCAACAAGGGGTGAGAAGGGGTCTTAGGTTCTGAATTATTTTCTTTATGATTTTAGTCTCTAAGAAGCAAGTACACTACTATAAGATGCATGCAAAAGGCCCATGTTGGTATGTTTTAATGTGCAAGAGAGCAGGTTCAGCAGTTTTTTTTATTGCCACTCTAACACCTGAAGTTTATGTAACATCATAACGATATTAGAGGACTGACTGTGTTGCTTGGTGAGTTCTTTTCAATAATTAAAAAAAAAAAAATCTGTTCTGAATAATTGTCATAATTGATATGGCTTTTCTCATAATTCACAAGACCAAAGAAATAATATTGGCTTAACATGGATGTTTGAAGAAACTTAGTGCCATATGTCAGGCTGGAATATTCTGCTTCCAGTAATTTTAATAAAGATATACAGATGTTTCAGACTTCCTTTATTATTAATGTTCACTAAAGGTTTGTAGATGCGCTGCTACTTAGTTTTCGTGAGGCCATTCATTGGTAGTCATAGCCAAAAGACCTTCCCTTCACAGCAAGAGGAATGTTGAATGGCACTGTTAAGAAATAATGCTTTGGAAAACCTGATGCCTATCAGAGCTGTCTCTGTCTCATCCTACTTGCAATGGGACTAAGGTAACGCTCTAACCTGACAAAAGATGGACACTGCCTTCACTATCTAGTTATCAGAGCCAAAGTAAGGAAATAGTATGTAAATATGTCACTTCTCCTTTCCCTGTCTCTGGCTCTTCCCCTAAACACCCCATAGTAAGCAGTATATATTTCCACAATCACCTTAAAACATCCCCTAATGTTTTACATGATCCCACGAACTCAAATGCTCTATGATAAGTTTGCCCTGTAATAAGTATACATCTCTACAAGATGCATAATAATACCATTTTGCACCCCACCTTCCCATCGGTTACAAAGATCTGTCTGGTTCCTTCAGCCAGCAGTGGTGGTCTTGGTTATAGTCTCCATTATCTATCTCCTGGTTTGGGCATTTGTATATCTGTCATTTATTACTTGTCCTGTCTCTTGACTTTGATTTCTGTGCTCCTAACCGAGATAGCCTTATGGTCCAGATGAATACGTACCCTGACATTCCCCATATCCATACAGTTAAAATATGCAGACGTTTCAGTGAGTGGTTACAAGAGGAAAATCCACAGTGAGGTAATGAAGTAAAATACAGTGGGAGTTGCAAAAGAAAGAATAAAGATAAAGTCTGGATTCCTTGAATAAAATTCCAGTGTTTGAGCTTAATTTTGTCCTTAATGATGTTATTCCCCTCCCAGTGGTACTAATGTAAGATGAAACTGCATACTTTTTGTGGGTTTGTCGTCTGAATTTCTATATCTTAACAGTCTCAGAAAGCTCAAGGATTAACTTTTTACATTACAATTTATGAAACCAATTAAAATGATGCAGTAATGTATTTTACCTTCCCTGACACTTAATGCTATATTAACAGCACCTACTACTTCCCTATCTTACCTATTTCAGGGATCCATCTAATCATCTATTAGAAAGAGGCATGTGTGCTTCCTTCAACTGTCATAATACCACCCTGGTAACACCGCAGTGCTAAAATTTCATTACTGATTATAATACTGGCCTTCCAGTATTATATGGCTTTGCATTTTCAGCATTTCAATGAGGATGATTGGACACTCTTGTAGTCTTATCTCTTAACTTCTTATGAAAATTAATAAGTTCCAAAAGGCGACTGGGGAAACTCAGGTGCAATCATCACATTATTATAGTATAAATCCAGAAACCCCTTAACTAGCTTGGTATTACTGGCACCTTGGCTTTTTCACAACAGACCCGTCTGTTTATTTGAATAACAAAAGCATAGAGTTATAATATTAAACAAAAAAAATATAAAGAAAACAATATATATGGAATTTTAGAAGGAATATAATTCTTTTCTTCCAGGGCACAAACCAGTATCTATTGAAAGCTGGAATAAAACTTTCCCTGGGGACAAGTTATCTCATAACTGCCTATTGCTTTGTCTTCACCTGATATTACTGCACACTTTAAAAAAGTGGTGAGCGCAGGGCACCTGATATATGTTAATATCCCCAGATTGTTGCCTAAGGCAGCCTTAAGAATCTTTCACATTATTGCTATGTCACAAAAGACAGCCCGTGATCAGGCTCTATTATGATTATGGAAATGACCAGTGCAATAAGTAGAAGTTAAGTGTAAAATAAGCCAATACCTCTTTTCTTTAAGAAAGAATTATGAAAGCTACTTTAGGCAAAATAACTAATGAAGGTCTGGATCAGGCGCTGAAGTCAAAGCGCTGCCTGAGGAGCCAGCCAACTGATTTCTTTTTTTTCCCCTCTGAAAATGGGGAGCAGAGAGGGTAGGCACAGGTCCATCTTTGTTATGGAGAGCATTTAGATAGCTTTGTTTTCCAAAATACGTGTTGCTCTTAATCTTATCTTTATTTTTCAAATGATCATAAGCTGCTTCTCCTATCAAATTCATTGAATTAAGCATATATTTCCTCCTATTGTTTTGTAGCATTAAGCCTCTAGAGTTTGTTGTATAGAGTTAATCCTCTGCAAATTGAATTTTTTGATCGTTGTTCCCAGTATGGAATTTCTTGCCTAGTGGGAAATTGTGTGTATGCAGGTAAGTACATTGCAAAAGGGCTTTTTGTCATTGAGTGGCTTTTCATCAGTAATTTTCCCTCATGAAATGGTATGCTTCTTTACGATTTTCATTCGGATACTCTTAAAGGTAGAAAGTCTCTTTATTCACTGTTACTTCATGAAGTTTTGCTTAATAAATAGATATTAAAAATTATCGGGTGTCAGATTTTAATACAAAATGACTACTAATATAAATCCCATTTTCCTTTCTACTTTTTTCTTGCTCATTTTCCTTATGCACACGTCTTTCATCCTATAGCTCTTGAATGTAACTCTAAGTACTTATTACCTTAGCGAACCAGAGTTGCCATGTGCATAAAGAATAAATATTTCTGGAAATAAATGATCCAAATAGTCTTTATAAATAATATGAGGTAATGAACAAGTTGAAGGTATTTATAATTAAAAGGCATACCAATAGAAATAGATGTTATGAGAACGCTTACAAAATTTCATCATGATGTCTGCAACCTCTGAGTGTACAACTGGTGCCCTATTGCTTCACCACAAAAACTCAAACTCTTAACTTTTTTTTTTTAACCTATTACAAACTGTGCTTATGCTTTCAGTAGTAAAATGTCTTGACAATATCATGCTTTCTGAAGCAGTCAATCAAGTGGCACAGAAGGAAATCCAGAAAAATGGGTGAATGGTGTTGGAAAGGCTGAGAGGTTAAATACAAATATGATGCAAAACCTAGCTAGTTTATTAGTTGATTAAAAAATTATAAATAATAAATGGCTTTGTTATAGTGAGAATATTAATAGAACTAATGAAAGAATTATCTGGAGCTTAAGCATGTTATTATGCTTGAAAGATATTCAGGTAAACTTTAACAATACACGAAATAGAATGTGACAAAATATTTTTGAAGATTAATTACACTGTAGGTCCATCTGATTATGTAGCGATTGGTCTTTTATTATTATTATTATAAATTTATTTTTTTAGGAAAATGCAATGTGATGGTCATTCTTTCTTTAAGATGAAAGGCTTATTTAGAAGAGTTTGTTGTCTTTCTAGCACTTAACAAGTTGGTAAAGGACTTATTTAAGGATTATTTTTTTTTCTCCTCAGTTTGTTAAACATAAACCCCCAAAACTGTGAAGAAAAAGGCCTTCCTATCACTCTAATCAGAAACCTGAGTGTAAAATACTAATGTTGTGTAGAATATTCTTTCTGTCCCATATTTCTGTCCCTATTGCAATAGAAGTTAAGATAGTGATACTTTAATCTTCACCTTTGGGTTCAGATCAGACTGCATTTGCACAAGTTTGTTGTATTGCAGTTACACAAATAGCGTAATTACAGTAAGAACATTATTGTTTCATGTGTTATATGGACACTAACAAAGACACTGTTTTTGTCCTTGAAGATCTTATCACTCAATATGTAAAGTGCTTTGTTTGTATGTGTTGCAAAGAGCTGGAAACAACCGTCTAGGTCATCAAGTTCAGAATTCTGCAAACAACTATATTTAAAAAAAAAAAAAAAGTCCCCAAGAACTCTTTTCTTTGTCTCTCCACAAAAATAATTCTCTTTTGTTGCAGTACTTGTAACTTATTTCACTGATGGTGCAATGTATTCAACAGTTTTTAGTACTGCTCTGTATTTTTCACTGTCATAAAAGTTACAGTATTGTATTGGAAACAATATTAGTGACCTGTTTCACTTCAGACCTTGCCCTGAGCACAAGGGTCTGTTTGAAGAGCTATTGTGTCTTTGGCCTGCTTGGAAAGGAAATTCCAGTTTTGCTTTAAAAAAAAAAAATAAAAAAAATAAAAAAAATAATTTTGTTAGATGTAATTCTATTAGAAGTTGAAAGCTTGAGAACTTGACACACAAATTATTAGACTGAGTGTGACTTACACATATTTGAAGATGGTGAATTCAAAGAACAAATGGAAAAGAATAAGGGAGTTACAGATACGGCTATGTCTTTTCTATTTGAAAAAGCTTTACTTCTGTAAATCCATAGACATGAGTGGAAAATCAGGCCCTTCTAAAAGGAATAAAAGAGTGTACTGAAAAATTATATTTTATTTTTAAGGACTTTCTTAATGGCTTCCCATATCACATAGTAACCTTCAAGAAAAATATATCATCGTGAAGTAGGTTGCATTTATTTTTATTTGTACACGTACACAAGTTATTACTATAAATTATAATAAATGGGAAAACTACATAAACTTACTTTTACGTAATATATATTTTACAGAAAAAAATACTTGCACAAAAGCAAAGTTGTTTCATTACTGCTGTTTTTCTACCCCTAAAATCCTCAGATCCTTTGTTTGTGTTGCAGAGGGACTTTCAGATCAATCAGATGGTATAAAAATGTAGAAAATATTTTTCACTTGGAAATTCTGACAAGCTCAAAAAGAAATGGGCAGTTTTTATCTGAAATACTCTAACTAGAATATCAAAAATAGACTTTATACAACGGCATTCGTTCTAAGGAAAATGTCAACTTTAGTGCATTCCTGGAGGTGTAGGCACTCTGTGAAACTTACAGCCTGAAGTTTCATTGATTCTCTTGTTTCATTAAAAACCTTAAACCTTTCATAAGTTTGTGAATTAACTCCAAAGTGTTCTTCTCCTGCTCATTACTTGCATTTGGAGTCAAAAAAAAAGCCTCTATGATGGGATAAAGCTAGCTTCTACAGGACTATAGAGATGTGTTTGCTCTGCTTTAGAAAAATACGTAGGAATTCCTCAATTATATTTTGTAGGCTGCAATAGTGCTACTAATAACATGGCTGATTTTATTTGTCCTGAATCTTCTAGGACCTGTTAAATGTGCCATGCAGCACCAGAAATTAGAGAGTATAGCAAAAATATTGGCCATTTAATCCCTGTTTAATACCCTAATCCTGCAATCTTTCATATTTATATTTGCTGTGATTGTATTTCAGTTACATTGGAGTACTCATATAAAAGTACGTACATGAATTATCATTTTTATGTCATGTTCCTAAACTTATTTCTTATAATTTGTACAAAGATCTTTCAAGTCAATGGAAATACTATGTCCAAAGCTATCTAGATTAAATCCTTACTTTCTCTTGCTGCGTTAGACCAGTCACTTCTGAGTGTAAGCCAGGTGTGCCTGGCTGGTGAGAGTTTTTGTCTGGTTCTGGAGAGTCAGTTCTATGTTTTGTAAGGCTCATGTGGAAGCTTTGGGCTGCTCACGTTAGCTTTCATCAAATGGAAGGCATCTTGACTTGAGGATAATTTCGTATGAGTCTGCAAAATATTGAAGATAAACAGAAATGTTCTTGTGTATTTAACAAAGAATATAGGAGTCCATAAAGTGTAACATCTAATAATAAAGTTACCCGTAGTGGCTGCAGTTTTTTGAAATGATTATATCAACAACAGTCTGTTCACTGTCTTTCAGTGTCACTGCTCAGATATCTGTGTTTTTGAGAGCAGCAGAATAGAAATCTGTTTCAAGCATTATCGTCAGTGGTACAACACTGAAAGTTTTCTAGGATGCAGTAGGAAAGTTAATCAGTGAAGTGTCATGCAGACAGCAAAAAGGGAAACCGACAAGACTGCTATTGCAGGTATCAAAAATGAAACCCTGATGAAAAAGGGTGCTGGTGACTCTGAGAAAACAAGGGAGAAAAGGAGAGGAAATGAGGAACGGGAGGAAAACTATTCAGTTTGTAGTGTTGAAATAGGAAAAGAAAGTATGAACAAAGTTGTGATATGGAATATCACAACATATGGCTTGGAGAATGTAGATTTGTTTCAGAAATTATATGTTATTGAAGACATAGAATAAGTTTTGTGAGAATAGGAGGGTAGTTGTGAAAGAATACTGTCAGTCTGTTAGGAAGGGGCTAGGCTATTTTAAGGAAGAAGGAAAGTTGTTCAACAGAGAATGCTATGAATGAATACAAAACCTATTTCTACTGAAACAGGTGAAGATATATTTCAGAAATTTTTTTGAGGTAACTAAATAAATGCAGCTTCACCAGTTTTTAATTTGAAAATGTGTCAGGAAACTGAAAGGAGTTTATATGGGGTAGCTGGGAAGAGAAATGCTGTGCCCCCCCTGCTTTCTGCTGCTTGCAGGGCACATTTTTTTTTTTGGTTCCAGGTTTCTGGCAGTCTGCTACTAACGAACTCCCTTCAGGTGTCTCTTACCTATGGAGTGGGATATCCAAGATGAAAAAAGACCCTCCTCTTCTGAGGGGAAAGGTGGGTTGCATTTTTTTTTTTCTCATGGTGATATACAATTTATTTCTTGGCAAAATAGTTATAACTGTAGTAGTTCTATATAATCTACGGATGTTGCTTAATTAGGAAGAAAGCCAGCGTAAGATGTCCTTTTGGTGAAGTGCCCATTGAACAAGGGAAGCTTTTTTGAATTATTAGAATTAGTTTAATAGATATAATCCATTCTGATTTTTAAATTAAGTCCAGAGTATTACTTTCTAAAGCCAAACAAATCTTAATGTAACAAGAGCTTTCAAAAGTTAAAAAAAAAAAAAACAACCCAAACAAAAAAACCCATAACCGCAGAACTTTGCTAGCAACACCCAGTTTTTCTACACAAAGCAAGAAGTTTGTAAATAAATCTCTATTCTCTAGGGACAAGTGTACTTTCATTTTAGTTAATTGTCTCCAGTAAATTAATTGAATTCCTAGGAGGCAAATGTCTGGACTTCAGGTGTATCTTTCGGTATGCCAACAGGATATGATTTCCTTTTTTAAAGAGTATGCCATGTATTTCTACAGCTCTTACAGAATGTTCTATTGTTCTGAAGTACCATTCTACTATCCTATGGGACTGTCAATCAAAATAAAGCAGAGTAGCTCTGTCCTAAAGGATTTGAAAGAACTTGACAACAGCTAAAATTCTTTTAAATTTTTTTTTTTTTTAATAAAAATGTTCTTAGGGACTTGGTGAAAGAACGTGCATGTTGTTTTCTTTTCAAGCAAGAGAGGTGAACAAGCATCTGTGCCATGTGCCAAATACCGATGCATTAACTAATGGATAATGTTTGCAAGCTTTGTTTACAAACATTTTTTTTTCCTCCCATCTATTCTCTTTCCACTCTATCTTGAAGTCTTAGCAGCCTGTGTTGACCTCTCCATCAAGAAAAAAGGTTTATGTGATGGTGTTGGATATTAGAGGAAAGGTTAGCAGGTCTCATTAACATTGATGGAGAGGGGAGGGAGACACATAAAATGAAAGTTCAGCATGTTCAAAGTAGACAACTTAACATGGGTTTAGTCAAAATCACTGTCCGTATAGAATAAAGAATTATTGGTTTCTGTATTATGGCGTAATTTTTTTTTTCCCCTCACACCAACACCCCAAAACTCAAAGTTAAAGTTCTGATTTACTCTGTTTTTAATAGTCTGTTATTTGTACCTCAAAGACATTTAGAGAAGATGGGATGTAACTAGAATTAAAGAGTAAGCAGAAGAGGAAACATGGTGGTGGTGTCGATGGAAGAAGAAAAGCAGTGCAATTTAAGCAAAAAAAAAAAAAGTATGATGGGTATATTAAGTGATTTACTTGAAATCAAGGTATCTTTGGGCCAGAACACTTTTCTTTGTTCTTCACATCTTACATGTGCATAGCAGTATTGTATGCATTTGTTGAAAACTAACATAGTTCAAATGTGTAAGAAAACTACCTGAAAGAATTACGCTTAATCATTCAGGTCTACAGCTGAACCCTGGAAAATACGGATATAAGCAAAATCCTATTTTGCTAAGACATGAAACCAGCTCCCCTAAGCACCTGATGTGTTGAAAAGTGATAGCATGCCCTTCCTCCTAATGGACTAACTTGTTTTAGTCTCCTGTTGTTCCTCTTCCGTGTTATTTTTCCTCTAGTGAAAATCTCCACCTCCCAAGAAAACCTATACCAAGTGGAGGCAGAGTACATTAGGAAAAATCCTGTTAAATATAACCTCAGGTTGTGCACTTCAAACGAGATGGATTTTCCAACCCATCATTAAGGTACACTATGACTTAAATCAACATAATGAGTAGCAGTGCCGGGAGCTGTGTCTATCCTAATACAACAGTCTTGGTCTAAACGCTTTCATAGGGTACTCATTGAATCTGGCAACACAAGGAGTATAAATAAGAGGTAATACGAATTATACTTTAATTCTTCTTCTTTGTTTAATGGAAACTAAATCTACTTAGGTGATGATTCAAATTAAGTTAGTTTGTGTGTGCTTGGGGAAAGTGTATAATTGTTTACCTGTGCAAGTGTGCTTTCTAATTCCGGCAGAAGTTCATTTTGGTACAAGTCATGATGTATTATGAAAATTGTTTGGGGTCTCATTATATGAAAAGAGCTTCTATTAAATAGATGTACATATGCAGACATGTGTGTCCATATGCACAGTTTAACTTTGCAGATGTTTGAAAAGGATTTGATGCAGAACTACAGTTTAGTTCCTCAATCTAGTTGAGAGCTTACATTGTCTGGGACAAGTGAAGAACAAATAATTCTAGTGTAACATTCCTGGCTATTTGGGTGCAGTCAAAATAATAAAACTGACACTGTTTAAACTATTTTTTTTTTTAAATCACTGTAATAAAATACCTAACTTGATTACCGACAGAGGTAAAGTAAGGTATAACCATGGAGACTATTAGGAGCCCACAGTCTGTCTAAATTAACTTTTATTCATATACTTCTCACAGAGCAATGAAAAGAGAGTTGTGCCTTTGCTGAACCGAGGAAGTTAAAAAATAAAAAAAGCAGACCACTATCCTGACTTTCTGTAAACGTTAACATTGTTCTGTCGTGTCTATTGCATTTATATCTGTTTAGCCAGAGTGAAAGTTGCTAAGTTGCTGCGTTTGTAACCTTTGCTTTTGAAGATTATGAATTAAGAAAAAAAAAAACCCACAAACCTCTGAGTTTTTCAGCAGATGGGCTCTGTCATTGTCTCCTTTGTTCAGATGTTGCAATCTCTTGAACAAGTGTTCCTTAGTAAACAATTGCATCTCCTGAAACTCTCTTGCTCAGGAGATCGGGTTTCTCCAGGTCCTAATGGCAGCCTAACTCACAAACAGTAGGTATTCAGATTCTTAAACCACTTATTTCCTTGAATATTTTGTTGCTTTTCATATTAATGGCAATATAAATACAATTTTTTCTTGTATTTTCCTTTTGTATATCAAGTAAATAAAATTCCACTATAATTGCTTAGAAATAAAATAAGAAGGCCCTTAAACATGGGAGAGTTTATTAAATTATAGGTTTACGTATATATATTTATTCAATCAGTTATGGTTGTCATAATATTAATTTTATGTCACTTGCCCAAGAGACTTGTGAAGTGTGTATGTAAACTTATGTATGCGTGTGTGTGTATATATGTGTACATGTTACATGCCACAAGAGGGGACTATATAATAATTAAGGACTATATAATATAATTAAGGATTATTTTGTCTTGCTTACCAAAGGAGCAAAATGATGTGGCCTAGCACCCAGCAAGGGAAACTAACTTTCTGTGACTTAGTTGTATTGACTATATATGCTGTATTGAAAATAAACATGGTCAAGTCTTCTGCATTATGAGGAGAAGAAATGCAAACATTTGTAAGACTCGCACAGAAATGTAATAGCATCTGACAAATAGCATTAATGTACATTTTCATGTTGAGAATAATGTTTTAATCTGCACATGAAGAAATTAGGTAGTGCTAAAACTGGTATGATGCCCGATGAATAATAAAGTTATTAAAGTTATGTACTGTTTCTCTGATATTAAATTATATTGCAATTGTAGTATGAATTTATTTTCAGGAAATGAGAGAGATATAGTAGGAATGAAAAAATGGCCTCAGTTACAAATAAATATATCAACAAACACTTATCCAAAATGTGCCAATTCTTTGATGAAGTTATGAATGAGGAAAAGTCTATCTTGGTGTTTATCTTGAAAAAATGTGTTGCTGAGATCTGATAAGAAAATGTGTTTTCTTCATTCAAATCTAGTGAAATTGTTAACAACATAGGCTGTTAGCAAAATTTCAGGTACACTTACATATTGAAATTACTGTCTCTTCTTTGTTTCCTTCCTTTATCTGTTCTGCAGAGGGTCGTATCTGATGCAGTCCTGATGTGATGAACAGTTAAACTGATTAGATTTGATATGGTTGGTCTGTTACATCCAGAGCATTATTGTTCAGATTGGTTAGGAATACTATTTCTACTTCTTGAACATGGCTTTACTTCTGTAGCAGAATCTCCCTAGAAGCTTTGGGAAATAACTTTTTCTTCTCTTTTACACTGTCTGCATAACATGAACTTTCTTTTATCTTTATTCCTTTGTGTTTATACCAAATTCATAAGGGATACCTTAACAGAACTCTTAAAGCCTCCAGCAACATATTTAAGTACCAATCTTGTGCCAAGACAGCTGGCAGAACTTCCATTGTCTTTTCCTGAGCTGGAGTTGTTTTTCGCCTTCTGTTCATTAACAGCTGTGCAAGCCCTATATGTGCTCAGCTATAAATATGTGTAAGAAAATATTCACTTTAAAAACTATATCAAAGTCTTGAGATTTTTCTATAAGTTCTTGGAATTCCATGCGGTTTTTTTGAAAATTGAATGAGAATTGGCTGGACATGATGTTACATCTTTTCTTCTTACGTTTTCATTGGAAGAGTACTAATTTTTTTTTTCCTTTGCAGGTTGAGGTGTATCATAAATTCTGAATGTCCACTTAAGTAATGAGTAGGTAAGTTTATACAGCAACTCCCTTTGGGGGATGGGGAAAAGGTCCATAGGTTTTTATCAGTTTTCTGCATTTCAAGTAGTAACTGATGTGATCCACATTTCTGTGAACATCTTTTTCTGTTCAATAGGCCTAATCTGATTTTTTTTTCACTTCAGATTTTTTGACAACAAATGATACCTTAGTGGGATATATGCTTAGTTGATGTCTTTTTAGAAGTGTTGCTAAAAGACCAGAAGGAAATTTGCTTGGAAAGATAATTTTTTTTTTTTCTTTCATGTCTTCATGGTAGTATTCTAAATATATCCATCAAGTGTTTTAAGGTTCCTATACAGTTTTTCTTCCTTCCAGTACCACGTACTTCAGATCGTATATCCTTCTGCTGCTGGAGTAGTTAAAGTCATTGTCTACAGTTCTTTCTTTTGTCAGACCACCTGGTAGTTAATATATTGTTCAGATTCTAACAGTAATTGCACCTCTATTTGTTTTTACAGTTGCTTGAAATAAGTCACTGTTGAGTTGATAGGGAAAGTATGTTATTTATCAGTCGTGTATTCCGTGAAATCCTGACACTAAATATAATTTGTCAGTGCATCTACAATTACTGTTTCCTTTCTAGTGGTATATTTCCTTGTTTCTCAACAGTCCATAATTTTTATTCCCAACCTCAGTAGATACGCCCATATGTGTTTCAATGGAACAGTTTTCTGATCATTCTTTCTAGTACCGTATTATATGACATACTTCCTCTTAAACTGCAGTATGGACATTGAGTCATCCACAACTGCCATATTGTTCCAAGGAATATATTTTATTTTCTTTTCCTGGTTTGCTGTTGTCTTATTGCCCCGATACAGGTTACTATCACATATTCATATCAGGTATCAAAAAAATCTGTCCTTAGTCTTATATGGAAGCTCCTAAATAACCTAGGAGAATACTTTTATTGGAAAAAAAAATAAATTAGTTCTTCTGGAACTCCTGTCTTCAGAGGCTGAAACAGCACTTTATTGTAGCTTGAACAAGGTTTGCAAATAATTTGGCTAAGTAACTGAAAAAGTTTAGGAATTATTCCAGTTGCTTCATGCTTTCTACTGTAGATATTTATGTAATAGCTTGCATTTTTGATGCTTTTGGCACCATGCCATCTTCAGTGATTACACAGACAACATAGTCTAGTTTAATTTGCAGCTGGTTTATTGAATTTAAACAATCTCTTCTGATATTTCTGCAATCTGTAAGATTTTTCAGCAAGGTAATACCATCCATTAGCCAAGTAATGTAATCTATTAGTAGTTAGATTCTCTTTATATATTGTATTGTAATTGTGTGTCTTAAATTCTTTTTTGTGGTTCTTAACATCTTGCTTATTGCACCATAAAACGTGTTCTATCTGTAAGTTGGTTTCTTTAAACTATTGCTGTCATAGTACTTACCACTGTTGGTGCCACTTCCAAAAGCAAAGTGTTTTCCTGAGAAATCATTTACTGTATTTATTCTTTATTTTTGCAATAGATCAGACCTCTGAGAACCTTAACATCTTAATAGATGATGCAGGATCTTATTACTGGGTTTTGCCACATTCCTAAAGTGTCCAAAATAAAACAACAAAAAAAGTTGTACAGAGAAAATGAGCAATGAGAACAAAAGTCATATGCTCAAAAAAAAAGTTACAAATGTCAGTAATATCAGTGGATGGTTTCCATAGAAACTAGTCTTGAGCAGAGAGCTCATTGATAATGACAAACCATGACTGATGCTGGTGAAAATAGGCCTGATTACTTCTACAAATAGCCTTCAGTCTAACTTCAGTGTGCTACAAACAAGGCAAATAAGAAAGAGAACATGGAATGAAAACAGTAATTTAGAATTAATTTTGCAATATAGTTTCAAAGTTTGTTTGTTTGGTTTTTTTTTAATTCTTAACATATAAATACCCAAATTCAACCACAAACAATAATTAACGTGAAAATGTTTCCTTCTGGCATTCTTACCATTTATCAAATGTTTATTTTTCAATTTGAATGACACCAGGTCAGAAATACTTTCAGCAGTACATTAATTTTTTTCCAGATTTAAAATATAGGACAAAAGCACTAATTGACTTTCAAATAAAGAAAACAAACCAAAATTTTTTTCTTAGATAAACTATGGCATATATATACATGTGTGCCCAGCTCAACACAGAAGGGAATTTTGCAATAATTTATTTAAACTGGAAAACCAATCCTCTCTGAAAAAGTGATGCTCACAAACTTCATGGTGTTGTTGCTATCGGTATTTGACCAATTGAGTTTCGCATGCATCTATTATCTGCTTTTTATATCTGTAACCAAAATGATATTCTTTACTGAGAGAGAAAAATAATTTTTTCCTTCAAAGTAATTTTTTAGACTTCAATTTTTGTTTGCTTGGGTTTTTTTCAACTTAGAAATGTAATTTTAATTGGCAGTGAAATAGAAATTAACTGGAATAGTTGGTAGTTGGGTCAGAGAATAAGCTTTACTCTATCCCAAACAATTAAGTAGCCTCATGATAATGATAGTTGCCTCCAGCATGGGGTATTCTTTGCTTATGTCTGTTAAATTTGATCTTTTGTATAGTATGTGGGAGCCAGAGCTACTAATCTATTTTGGACTTCCTGTACTGCCTCAGTAGCATCTTTTCTGGTTCAGAACTTTTATTCTTTTCAAAACATTTATCCAGAATTTTTTTCCTAGCAAAAACATTTTGTTGAAAACCTTTTCCATCTGTAGCAATTCATGACTTGGAACAAACTGAAGTCTTTACAAAGACAAATATCAAAGTAATAACAAAAGTAATAATAAAATTTAAAAAATAAAAATGCAAATAACATCTTCCAGTGGTTCTTTCCTCGCATTCCTTCAGGAGACTTTTCTCAGAGTATCTATTTGATCTACAAAAGCTTTAATGGAAGCATATCATGCTTTCATAAAACACCTTGTTGGTAGATCATGAGATTAATTTACTGATACTGATTATTCTGCACGGGTAAATGCCGTATATTTAGCAAACAGCTTGGGGAACGTGAATAGCCAGATATGTTCTGCATTTTTTCCTTATATGTTCATGATATTCAGTTCCTGATACGTTCAGTGATACCTGTTGTATAATAAGTCTTTCTGGTCCATATTTACTGTTGTGTGCGCTATTGTGTTCAGTAACAGATCTCAAGTTTATATTTGTAAAATCAGATATTTGGCATGAAAGATAAAAATTTATGCTAAGTACTGTATATTATTAGCCCTGGAGGATCAATTTTGAATAGTCTTTTAATTCCGATGTAGAGTATACAAATTTCAACATATTGCTATCTTTGTATTTCATGTTAATTTGACATTTAATGTTAGTTGCCTATCATAGTAACAATAATCCATCTGAATCATCACACATGAATACACCAGTCACTGAAATGATTGTAGCTCATCCCTGAATCCCATTCTTTCTAGTGAAAGCAGACACGTGTCATGAAACAGGAAATATCAGGAATATCAAAGTCTTTTAGAGACTCACGTGCTTGTGTGTACTCTCCCTAAATCTGTTTTCTTGCAGTATGGGCTTGGGGGAAAAAAAGAAGTTATTAAACTCATGTGTTTTTAGGAAAAATAGTGAATAAAAAATGTCTGATATAAGTAACTTTAGTGTGCTGTTCAATTTAGTATCTCCATATCTCTGCTGTTTTCCTTGGTTGCAAAACCTTTCTCATGTACCTTAAATTTTGAACGTTGTTTCCAAGTTTCAAGTTTCATACTGTTGTCACATACACACATATAATTTTATTTGCATGTATTAGTTTAAATATGAGTGTTCAAAAGCCAACTTTTCCCTGCAACGCTGCAGTTAGCACTGGGGAAAGCATGCAGTCTTTTTGTAGAAGTCATTTTTGACGTGCTGGGATCTCATTGTGTGAAAGAGCAAGAAATGCTTTCAACTACTGAATTAGGAGAGCTTAGAATCTGGCCCACGAAGCCTTAAATGTGCAATGAAAGAAAGGCAGATACAGATTGCTGTGACATACATTTGCTTTAACAATACGTTATCACAAAGGATCATGTAAATCATTCTTCCTTGTGTAGGAAGTTCAAATAGAAGAATAAAGGGGGAACAGATTACTTTGCAATCTTACCGGCTAACTAAGGTGCCTTTAGGAATGTTTATTACTGTGGCAAATGTATGTTGTCTGGGGTGAGCTGTGTACTTCATTGTTATTTATAATGAAATAACCTGTTAGACACCCAAGAAAAAAAATATTCCCCTATTGATATATTATGCACCCTCTTCTCATGTTACACTTTTATGTAAGTAAATGTTATAGTTACTTACTCTATTAACTGTCCAAGTAATAGAAAAGATGTGAAAAGAAAAGATCACCTTTGAATTGCTCTAAAAGTACCTCTTTAGTCCTTCCCTGTGCATTATATTTCTGTGGAACATGGTCTAACTTTAATTGCACTTTTTCTTTTATTTGCCACAGTAGAATTTGGCTTGAGTTCCCCTCCCCCCCTCTTTCTTTCTTTCGTCCTTTCTTTCGTCCGTCCGTCCTTCCTTCTTAACAGAAAATTTAAAGCTAGGAATTTGCAACTCTAATTGTTTAGGAACTTTTACTCCAGTAAGTGCAAGGCATAAACGACACCAGATGGAGGCATCCAAGACTCTCCCTTCTTACTGGTTTTCCTACTGTTCACGAATTTTAAAGACATAGCTTTTTAAAAGATACTGTTGGCTCAGCCAGAAAAAGAAGAAAGATGAATTTATAGCAAGACATGAGAAAATATCCTTTATATTTAAAAGAATGGAAGCTTTTTGGCTGCTTTCCAGCTACACTAATCTGAACTCCTATGAGTCAACTAAATTTGAAGTAGAGAAACACTAGTATATTTGGCTAGATGCTAAGAGGAAATTGATGCTTTTCTTCTTCAGGGTCTAGTGTATTTCATGTTAGTCGCTTTAATTTATCATACTAAAACATAAAAATACAGCACAGGAAGCTTATTTGTCATGAGCACCAAATCACTTTACAGAAACAGGATGACCGTGTCAGCTGAGGTAGTAGAAATAGAATTAATGGGGGGGGGGGTGGGGGGGGTGCGGAGGCATGTATGTACGGGCTGTTAATGAAACAGTTCCCTGGGTTACAGTGACTCTTGGGTGTTGGTTTATTGCTTTTCTCAACACGACACAGTTGTCCTTCCCTGGGATTGTCTGGGAGAGGGAGAGAGAGCATGCTGGTGATAGTTGGTCTCTCCTGAGCTTTTTTGTGCTTTCTCTCGTCTAAAGTCTGCGTGGAATTTTTGGTAGTGTTTTGTGGTAGCTCTGGGCTTCATAAGCATAAAGGCTATTATGTCGTCATCTGACTTTCTCAGGGTGGAATCAGTACATTTAACGTTTATCTGTTGTATTTTACGTAAAAATACTCCTTTTACAAATGTTTTCAAAGAAGATTGTTCCATTCTTCCAAATAAGCAGCGGTTCTTTGAACGCCCCTCTGATAACTAAGCCTCCAGACAGATCACACTAAGAACAGACAACAGAAAGGAAGCTTTGTCTTTCACCCTTCCCGAATACCTTGTTATTGTGTCTCAGTCCTAATCCGGAGGCTTTATTTAATTTTTGACCTTTTTTAAAAAAATCTTCTTTGTCTATTTTTGGTGGGATGGTCATGTTCTAATTCTTTTGAACATGTCTAAAATGTATTCTTTCAAATGTTTTTAATACATTCAAGTACATTGGTCTCATAGCAGAACTAAATAGGAGATGGAGGATAAACAAAATGTATTTAATTGCCATTTATCTGTATGGCCTTGTAATAAATAAGCCTGGCAAAAAGTCCTATGCTCTCAGAGGTCAGTCCTTCTGAGACCTGTACATTACACAGTTTAATTTTTTTCATGCTCGGCTAAAATCTGTTTCTAGTATCTGAAACAATATTGTTTATTTTAAAGTAATATTATTCCAGATTTTATCATTGCTATTTTTCCCTTCATTTCATTGTGAGGGCAAGTATCACCTGAAAAGTCGGCTTTGCGCATGGGATTTGAAGTACAGATAAGCTATTTAAATTAGCTGTGATCACACAGGTCATAGTGGAGCGAGAACTTGAATCCAAGATCTTTGAAACAGCTGGCTAGGGCTAATATTGGCAGCTCATATATTCCCAAATTTGTACTTTTATGACTAGCTCTGAAGAAATGAGGAAGTGGTTACTTCAGTTTACTCGTATTTATGGGCATAAATACCATCTGTTTAAAGTATTTGCTTTAAGTATGCAGTTTTCTTTGATATAAAGAATATCGATGTGGAATGACTGAAATTTTGGGTTATCCTTGTTGATGTGCTATTCTAGAGATTTACAGTTTTCAAGGCGGTTTAGTAGTTTTAGTTTTAGGTATTGATATTTAAAATCATTTTTATCTTCTTAGTAACTGGAATATATGTTATAGTATTGTAGGTCATCTGTTACTGAGACTGTCAAAATAGAACTAATACTGCATATGCTTGTGTCTATTTTCCAAAAATTATTAGGATTGCCAGTTTTTCATCCATTACTGTGCTTTCTAATTGTTATTAGGGATCACCGTTTCTTTAACTTGTCTACAAAATAAATGATTTTTTCCAAGCCCAAATACTCCTAGCCTTCAGCTACATAGATGCCTATCTATATGTTTGTGATCAGCTTTAATGAGGTCAGTGAATTTATGAATTAAAAATCAGCATATATGTTTGCAGAATCAGGATCGCGTTATTTCAGGGCAGTCCTACAGGTACTTTGATGTTCAGATGTATGTGTGCAGAGGAAATGAAGTGTCCTCGTTCCACAGTAGATCTGAACAAGTGTTCCAATCGGAATGAATTTCTACATCGTGCTTTCTATCTGCTTAGTTCAACCAATAATTATTAATTGTGATAAAAGAAAATACTACGTATGACTAGTTGCTAATGACAACTCAATGTCACGAATGACATTGAGTTTGCTAGTGTTGCAGGCAGGCTGAGGTGGAAAAATAAGGTGACAAATGTTACACAGGAGCCTTATAAATCTAGGCTTCTTAAGAAAATATTGAGAATGGTTTATGAGTGCATCTATGTGGGTTCAGGTTTTGGGGGGGTTTTTTTGGGTTTTTTTTTCTGAACTTAAGTCTCTGACCGTTGTGGTACTTATATGAAAATGCTAACTTGTAGCAGTAGACTACTTTGCACTATTGCTTGCAGTATAGAGGTTTTTTTCAGTTTTTATGATGAGAACTTTGCACACTTGGAAAAAAAATGCAGAGTCAGCAGGACACAGGATAGATATCTTAACTTTTTCATTTTGGCTTATTTCCCATTAATAAATTATAATCCTTTTGCTTTCTAAGTAAATGACCTCTTAATAACAAAGTTTCTATGTTCATAATATGACTAAGATTCGACCCATAGGGTCTACTTCTCTAAAGCAAAATTAGCTCCTTAAATGTTTAATCCTGAAAATCGTTTCTCTAGAGTGGGAAAAACTACAAATGGTAACATGATGAAAGCAAGTGGTGCTAATGAAAAAGCCCCATTCTGCAGAGGTATGTGTGAAGAAAGCATGACTGAGAAACATTTTAAAAACAATTTGATAAGGGCAGAGTGATTTTAATTTTTTTTCTGTGTTTGAGAAGTTCATAAATCACTAGAACAATATTACATTTTTTTATCCAGTTCTGTGAATGTTTATCAGAAATTAGGTTTCCAGTGTGCAAATTTCAGTTGATTCAGTAATTTAAACTAGTTTTGAGTAACGGTTACCGAATATGTCACTTTATGGCAGATAGGTGGGTATTCTTACTTAATGAACTGTAGTTGGACTTTGGATTAAAAGAACTCTTACCCAACTATCTGCTATTGTTAATGAGGTGCTGAGTTTCACAGTATGTTTTTTCTCCTTATGCTCCTGGGATCACTGCTGGCAGTGACTCCACGCATGTAGCAGAGCACAGAATGCAAGTTAGGGAAGATGCTGCATTCTTGAAGTTAGCGGACTTCTTATTTCTTGGATTGGAGGCCTGGTTGGTTTCACTAGAACTCTGCAACAATTGTTCTGAAGTTCTCTTGCTGTTAACTATTGAATCAGTAGATCTCTTTCAGGACAGATATACCTTTTTCTTTGAGTTTACCACCTTTGAATTATTCAGGAATAACAGCATGTGTAAGAATGACACGTAGTACTGACAGGAAGGTCTTGTGCAAGAAGAGGATGTTTCTTGTTAGCTTCCTTTAATCTTACTGCAATTTTATTACATGTTATGTGCTCAAAATCATGAGACTTGGGTCAGTATCAAAATGCATATGGATAACTAAAGGTGCTTCAGATTAAAAAAGTTAATGATAGTTTTTATCCTTAAATTCTAAAAATAAACTTAAATTCCATCAGATTTCAAAGTTCCTGTTTAGCTGTAGACCAAAAATGTTATAAAATTTAAAGGGTACTTCTATGTCAATTTATTTTATAATGTACAAATTCAGATTTGTTTGTAGTCTGAAGGATATCAACACGTACAAAACCAGCAAAGCTGATGGGATGAAAGTGCCTCTCAAACATAATGGGGATAAAACCTTTACAGTTCTTCTGTGAGACAAGTGTTGCTTTTCAGTGTGCTAAAATGGCATCTGTAAAAATATTCTTTCAGCTAACTGAGCTTTATAGACTGAAAGAAGAGAACTTGTGTAGTTCTCGTGTAGTTTTTTGTTACTAAAAATTGAAAAAACATATAATAAATTAATATCTCATTTTTTTTATTAGGAGCCAAGCATTTGGGTGTATTGAGGCAGGCTGACTCACTATATAGCAGCCGTAAAGTATAAGGTTAAAAAAAAAAATTGAAAAAATCCCAGGGAACTTCCTTCATTTCCCATTGTTATATATACTTTGTTGATTACACCAGTTTCTGGCTTTACTGCTCCTTGAACACCGAGCCACTCCCAGGACTGGGTCTGATTGTTGATGGAAAAGTCTCACTTAAAGATGATCTGTGTTATGGAAGATGGAGTCAGCCAGACATCCCCGCCATGGTCCTGTCTGTCCAGGATATCTTGTGCAGAGAAGCTCTTGCAGAGAAGCTCCTTTTGGGAAGGTAGTGAGTTATCTTTTCTTTATTTTTTTTTTTTTTTTTTTTATTTTATACCTTTTTGGTTTAGACATATATGTGGGCATAGGACATCATTTCCTGGAATAGTTGTTGCTGATTCCTGTTTTCATGGGAGGTGAGTTCTTTATCAGGGTTTCTTTGTCCTGTCAAATACTCCCCGTCAAGGAGGTTCTGACTGAGCTTATCACGGACGTCTTTTGACTTCAGCTAAGAGATGCCCCTCTTGATCAGTATGTTTAATGATCACCTTCATGGAAGCTCAGTCAGAAGGCAAGACTTGCCTTTGCCTAAAGAGGTAGAATGATCCAAGTAAGGTTCTATGTCTGTTTCTGGCAATAATTACTATCCTTTAGTTAACTTTCAGGTTGGGTGTCTGTCCAGGTGACAAGTTGAATTTTTGAGTTTGAATTTGCAAGTGGAAAGTCAGCGCTTGGTGCTAAAAAGAAAGGGAGGAAAAAGCCCAAGCATGGTTGTAAAAGTAATTGTTTGGGTCATAGAAAGGCCTGGACCTGGAGGCAAGATGGGTTCCAGAAGTAGTATCATCTCCTACAATTTTAATCAGGCAAAGTATGACCCCTGGACTAATATCAAGCAAGGTTAGGTTTGAACTTTTATTTAGGGCTGAATTTCTGGGAAGCGAAGTTGAACTAAGGTTAGCTCTTAATTCAGAGAAGTTGCTGGAAATTGTTTGGCTTGTCTGTTAAGGGCTACCAGACTAGACTTAGAAAGAGAGCCCAAGCTTGAAAGCAAGAATTATTTTATAGCTAGGTTTAGAAGAGGAGTTTTAGGCAGATTTTAAGACTTCATGCTACTTGCATGCTACTTATAGTCTCCAAAGTATATTTAGGAGAAGGAATAGGTCACGAAGCTAAAGTTAGCTTCTGGATCAGTGTTCCTATCCACATGCAGGGGAGGATTCACTTTGGCAAAGAGCAAAATCCAGGTCTAGGCATGGCAGGAATCTTTTCCATTGGGGTTAAAAGGTGTAATGAGTTGGCATAGCTTTGCTCATTTCTGTGTCTATCCCTTTTCTAACTGAGCTCTTGAGTAAGAGCTTAATTTAGAGTTGCCGGTAGTTCCTGTAGGAGCTGCCGCTGAACTTAGTGGTGCTGGATCCTGAGGCTGGCAGCAGAATTCCGTCATCCGTGGCTGAATCACTTTTCTAAGTTAACTTCCATCTTAAACGTGAAAACTTTTGTCAGATAGGTAATGTTAAGCTTTTTTTTTTTGCCTTCAAGTTTTGAGGTAAGACCTTCCTAGCCTTACAAAAATTAAAAGAATAGCTGTGGTACAAATTTCTCTGCCTAAATTAACTTAACTGACATATTCTGTACTATGATTTTGTGATGTTTTTTCTTATTATAAAAATAAATTAATCTCTCTGGATGACAATGTCTTTCAAACTCAACTTTTTAACAGGCTTAAAATATGCAAGAAGAATTTCTTTAAAGATTTTCTTTGCATAATTCATATTCATTATTCTACAGCAAATGTTTCTTTCAAGAAAAGAAGGACTTATGGAGAGCGCGTTTAGAAATTATGACTAAGTCTAAGAAATTTAAATATAGATGTGACCAAATGTGCTCTCAAACTTCGGGAACTTCTGAATGTGAAATGGATTAAATTGCTGGCACGTTTTCGTACCCGTTAAACTACTACATAACTCTCTAAATCTTGGATTTCTTTTTTCTCAAAAAAAAAAAGAAAAAAGCTCTGGTAGTGAAAGATTGTTTTTGCAACTTCAAGTGGAGCCTGAAAATGAAACAACATCTTGCTCTGTGCAGAAAAACTCATATTTAGTCTGAATTGTTTTACCTCCTCTTTATAATATTGTTGTTCTTTAAAACATCTTTTCTCAGTTTTTTCCAGTATTTTTATATCCTAGTTGAAATGCACTCTTTTCCATACATTTCTACATCTCTAGTGACTTACCCTTCCCTTCACAATTCTGTAGAGAAGGCTTTTTATCTTTAGACCATTTTCTTAACTTCTTACGCTTTTAAAGATCTTATAATGCAGTCCTGTACTGCTTGAGAGTCTAAAGTGGAATAACAGCTAGGAAACTCCTGGCTTAGCCTGTAAAAACACATGTATTTTATTTTTCTTTATTTACTAAAGCTTCCACTTCTAAGAATGCAAAACAATTTATGGATTTGAATAGATTTTTTTCCAAATGATATTGGCCAAAACAAGACTATTAAAAACATTCTTGAAATGTTAAAAACAATGACTTTTATATTCTAAGGTGGTTCATTCTAGCCACAATGAATTGTTTAAGCATTTCCCTGTCCTACCATGGATACCAGGGTGGAAGAGTATCTCCCCTCTCCCTTTTGCAACTAGACTTTTCATGTGGTTCTTTCTTAACGTTACTGATTTATTTTTTTGGTAGATTGTTTTAACCTGAATCAGTGTAGTATGAAATTGCACTATAATGTTATATTAGAAACACAAAAATTTTGCTCTACTATTGAAAGCAAGAGGAGGATGGAGGAAACTGAGAGGGCCCAAATTCAAGGTAGTTTTTCTGTGTGATGTAGTGTATCCCTACTGTCAGAGTTAAACATAAATAAAAACTAAATTGGCACTTCAACTCTGTCCAAGTATCAGTGAATCTCTCATCTTTTTTTTCAGGTATGACTTAGCATGTTCCTGGTTTTCATTTATAGCTTGGGTGGTAAGGTAGACCAGGAAAGCCACTGATTCAATAATATGTAGTAATGGAGTTATGGTCTACTCCTGAGACTTATTCAGAGGGAGGGTAGGAAGTTTATAATTAGTGTTTATGCGGGAAGATTTTTGTAGCGTGATTTAGGATGGATGGCCAATGCACTCGTCGACTATGACAATATAAAAAAGTTCATAGATAAGCATTTAGAAACGCAAAATTATTTCACTTTTTGTATCTTTCATTTCTTGTAACTCTGCCCAGCATGTGCCACATTAAGTAACAGGTTAATATAGAAACTGAGCTTTTTCTAATGACTTCTCATGTCAAAATTTAATGTTTAATTTAGACAGAAGTTTGATAATAATAATAAAATTAATTATGCTTTAGTACCCTATATATTTTCCCCTATATGAATCTTAGACTATATTGAATACTTTAATTAATTATCAGAAGTATTTTTTAATAGATTAGGTACATAATGGTACATGTAATTTAATATTATTCTTCCCTGCTGGCTCAGTGAAGTAAGTTTTCAGAACTTAAGTGCATTTTATTTAGCTGCCTCGTGCTTGTTCCTAAATAGGTGCTGTCGCACTTGAGTATACTCTATTTTCTGGTGTGAATTTCAGCTTATGTTAAAAGAAAAGCAGAATCTGAAAACGTCTTGAAAACCATCGGAACTTCTTTTTCTGCTTATAGTTTTTCCTCATCAAAGATCTTTTCAATGGAATCAGATGCCTCTTGGTTTCACAATCCATTTATGTGGGTTTTGGCCTTGTCTAGTATGAAGCAGTTTGCTGTAGGACTGGGAAAATTAGAATTTTATTGTATATCAAAAAGCAAAGAGATTTCATAATGGTATACTTATATACAGGTATCTAAATGTATATGTAAAGGACATAAAAATGTAAGTATGTGTAACTTGGAAAATATGCAGTATTACATACGTATTAAGTATGCCTTTAGCACAGATTTATAGCAGTCAGATTCTAACAAATACTAATTCTGTTTCTTTTCCTTACAACAGGATAAATATTAAAAGAATCTTTAACGCTTTCAAAATAGGAAGTAGAATACTTATAAAAATGAGAAGTTAAATAATACCTGCCTGTCAGAAGAGAAGCATTCTTATTTTGATTTTGGATTTGTTCTTTTATTATTATTATTGTTTATTTATTTACTGTTTTATATTGTTCTTTTGCATTGAAAATTCATCCCCATTTGGAGTGTCAAGATACAACTTGTTTTTTGGTTAGTTGGTTTGGTTCGTTATTTGGGTTTTGGGAGGTAATTTTTGTTGTTAGGGGTTTTTTAAATAAAAAACATAATAAAAATTAAAGCTTGCCTGGTAAATTCTACACTGCCACAAGGCAGTGGCTGGAGAGACATGAATGCAGTGGTTGGCTGTGAAATCACAACTTAGTTAAAAATTCAGTTGATGCAGAAACAAGACAATTATCCATTTTACTTATCCAATCTCATAAGCATTTTGAATCTGCTGACTATGTGCCAAAGGGAATAAAAGCAAAAATAGACACCATCCTCCCCCCGCATCCATGCCAAAGTCTGCAGATCAGTTTTCCCAGTTGCTATTAAAAGTAGAAAAAGAGTCGAGAAGGTAAACTTGGTGAATGTCTCCCTGTCCTTACCGTGTCTACAAAACTACTAGTTTCATGCAACTGTTTTTCCTATTGTTTTCCTGAAGATCAGGTACCAACCTAGTTTCGGGTCACAATACTAAGATGGGATTAGATCAGAGTAAGGCAAGTGGTTGGCTGCTGATAGCTTTGTGGTTTGTTTGGGTTTTTTCCCCTTTTGATTGCACCCTGTTGTTTGCTCAAGTTTTTTTTTTAAGGATTTTTAACAAAATTGCAAACAATAGGAAAGTAGAAAGGGGAATCTGTTTTTGTACTTCGTACTATAAAACATTCAACTGCTTCTATAGTGGAAAAACAAATGTTGAGGTGATAGGAATATCAATTTTGAGGCCAAACAGTAAAAAAAAAAAAAAAGTGCAGGGCATTATTGCCTCTTGCTCTACTATGAGCAGCAACAGCTCTGTAGTTGGCTTTATGAATTTGAATAAACCATGAATTTGCATATGGAAATTTTTTTTTAATGCTGAAAGAAAAAACACATTAACTAATCTTTACAGCCTCTGACAGAAAAATGAAGACCTCAAAGCTTTCATAGATATCATGTGGACATATGGAACAAGGGAGTAGTTGGTAATGCAAATGAAGCTAACACTGGTTTTGTAGTGTTCAGCTAGAGGCAATGTATATCATTATCTGCATTCATTAAAGTTCAGAGCATCTGTATCTATTTGAAAACAAAGTCACTTTCTGGATCAAATATATTTTGGAAGGACACACCCCCAAAAAATGAACAGTAGAAAACTCTACTACTTGCCCTGCCTTGTCCACTCTTCCACATAAGAGGTGTTATCTAGATTAATGTTAATGATGCCTTTCAGCTTTTATCTAGTGCTTGCTCACAGTCTCATCTGGTATCCTGGGGATTGGAGGCTTGCCATCGTTGTTCTCCATTTTCCTGACAGAAGTCCTTGTATTTAAGAAGGTTAGCTCTCCGGTTTAATACTTTTTTTGTTGTTGACCTTGGTGACAAATTTTGAGCAATCTGTACTTTGTGTGAAATTATTGCCGAACAGCTTCATATCTTCGTCATTATTTTCACAGATTCATATCTCATTGAAATGATGGGTAGAAGAGGAAGTATGTAAGACTATCTGTAGTGGAAACACCTAACGTAAGAATTAGCATTTTCTTATTTGTTCTTCTGTCAGTGATTCAGACCTTTACTACTTCATTATATTTCACAATACAGCAAAGTGTAAAGAGCTTCACGTATGATGCTGATCTAGTGCCAGCAGAATTTCTCCTTCACAGTTGATCCCAGTGAATGTAATTATCTAGCAACATTCTTATAAATAAAGAAATAGCACTTCTTTAACTGTGGGGTGAAGTGACATGCTTTGTTGTGAAGTTGGTCTTGACCTGCACAGCCAGGAAGACTTTGTCTTATAGTTGTGCTCAGTGGACTATTGTATGAAGTGACTGTAACCTCTGGGCTACGTGATCCCTTTGGAATCTACGAAGTCAGTGGGCTGCGTGTTGTGCAAACCAGATTAAATTATGTCCAATCACCAGCCAGGAGAACTCACTTTTGTAGCCTTATACCTGCTCTCCTACGTTTTAAATTGTCCTGTCTTTGCAAAATGACTTTCATCAGATGGTAAGGCGCATGTTCTTTGACTTTAGTGCCTGCACCGTTATTTCAAATATAGGCTATTACTGAAGTTTATAGTGTGTATGTGAGGTATTATGAATACTAAACAAAACCTTCCAGATCCTTAATGTGTAATTCAGTGGTCATTATTACAATAAAACGTCCCTGACTTACAAAGTAATACAGGCAGCCTATAGAAGAAGATTTCTTGCAAAATTGAGTGAAGTGCTTTGTAGCAAAGGTCTCGCTGACTTTAGTTTTGTGATGCTGCAGATTAAATGAGTACATGGAATACGACACAGGGAATAACCCTTCTGATCTGTGTTTGTGGTCCAAAGCCATCAGTATGGAGTATAAATGTAAAGTTTGTGCCAGTAATACTCAAACATAAGAGAGATGCAGGCATATGAGAGAGCCCAGAAAAGGATCATTAAGGTGATTAAGGGATTGGAGCATCTTTCATACAAAGAAAAGCTGAGAGAGCTGGGAATGTTTAGCCTGGAGAAGAGAAGGACCAGGGGGAATATCATCCATGTGTTCAAATATCTGAAGAGAGGGTGCAAAGAGGATGAAGCCAAGCTCTTTCTAGTGGTGTCCAGTGACAGGGCAAGAGCTAATGGGCACAAACTGAGACACGGCAGGTTCCTTCCAAACATCAGGAAATGCTTTTTCACTGTGAGGGTGATCGAGCACTGACACAGGGGGCCCAGAGAGGTTGTGGAGTCTCCATCCTTGGAAATATTCAAAAGCTGTCTGGATGTGGTCCTGGACAGCCTGTTCTGGAGTGATCCCATTTGAGCAGGGGGGTTGGACCAGGTGACCTCCAGAGGTCCCTTACAACCTCAACCATTCTGTGATCCTGTGTGAATGTCCTAAAATGACCAGCTTGGGTCCCGTCCTCAGGGCAAAAGTCAGTTTTATTTCCTTCTTTGGGTTGCTTAGGGTCAGCTTCCGCCAAATTATATTACACTGTGTTGTATATGATGTGATTTAAGATCACACAAGTAACCCAGAGTGGAAGCAGAAAATTAAAGGTTTGTGGGGGTTTTTTTTTGTTTTTTTTTTACTCTCCCTACAGCAGTATTTTAAATTGCAAATTCCTGGTTTACTGTTGTACTGCTTTGATTTGTGAAAAAGCTGTGAAATCACCTTGGCTTGGTAGTTTTGCTATCCATCTAGTTAGCCTATCAAGTTTATAGATAACTGATCTGAACAGGATGGAAGAAAATAGGGAAACATCTCTCAGTGACAGTTCAGTGGTATAACTGAGATCAAGAACAACTTAAAAAATAAGCAGGCACACTTTATCATAAAGCAAGGATTTTCAAATTCATCTGATTTTATTATACTTTTATATATAGATATTGCATAGCTTGAAAAAATAAGTCATCTTCACAATTTGTATTCTTCCATGCTTATGTAATATGTCTCGTATTTTCAGAAGTAACTAGTAAATCGTCTATCTGACACTTGTTACCACTAGCCATGGAACTTCACCAGAATACCCATACATGGCTCAGAAGACATTTAATCTGAAGTAATTATTAGTCTGAAGAACTGATTAAGATGTTTCATACTTCATTTACATCTTCAGCTTCAACTGTGTCATTTTTCACCCTGAAAAAAAAAAGAAGACCTAGAGAGTAATCATCCTAAAGCTGGCAAATGTTTATGTTTCACCTCATGGCTGCTGTGAACAAAACCTTACAATCCTTTATTTAAACTTCTTTTCCAGTCAATAGGATTTATTCCTGGACTAAGGGTGCCAGAATCCATACAAATATTAACATTGTAAATTTCATTAACAAGAAATTAAAATTAAATTAACTCAGGAATATGATGTAAAAACATCTAAATGTAGTGTGTGTATGAATATACATGCACATATATATACAACTTAAAATTTGTGCTTATTAGGGATAAAATAATTCACACTGTTTTATATTATTTTCATGAATCTCTTCTAGTAATGGGTGGATCCGGATTCAGCACTTATCCTAGTAATTCAGTCCCAAAATGATGATGGCTCAAAGCTTTACATTGTACAAAAAATTAAATTCAATTATGCAAACTGTGGTTCCTGTATGTTCTCTGCCTGAAATGAAAATAAGACAGTTTACAGACCAGATTTAGATCCTTAACACACAAAATAAAGCATCATTAAATACATCTTTCTTTTAAAACTTAGAAATTATGGTGCAAGCTTGCATGATTGCATAGCTATTATAGTCAATTAAGTTTGCCCATGAAATATTTACTTTAACTTTTGCTTCAAAAGTAAAGGAAAAAAGAAAATCTAGGAGGAATGATGAATGTTATTTAAAAAATAAGGCCTAGATTTTAATCCTGCAGTGCATGTTTAACAAATACATTTTCATAGTTCAGACAAGACTGTAATAGTCTGGAGTTGATTTCTCTTCAACAGTGTAGAGCAATCATTTTTGTGTCTTTGTTTACCACTTAGTTTTGATTAAGGCAACTTAGATATTCTGTCGGTCTGTATATCTGTCTGTGTGAAGGAAACTCTCAGGAGAAACAGATAGTAAAGAACAAATTAAGCATTAACGATAATGCATTGCAGACCAGTCTTTAAAGGTATTGGAATAAAAGAATTAGAAAAGGAACAAAACTAAAGGTTTTTTTTTTACCAGGTCCCTCATTCAATCCTGTTGCATGATTTAAGAGAAAATAGATGCTGTGATCCTATCCTAAATACAAAGGAGAATATCAGTTCACTGAACAAAAATATGTGCTTCAATGGCTCTTACCTTCTCATTAGTTGCCAAGTGTTTGGATAGCAGCATTTAATAAAGAGAAGTGAGGAGAACTGTAGAAGTTTTTGGAAATGTAGCACTAGTTACTTATTCTAGTCAAGAAGATATTCCTGATTCAGTTTCACAAGTACTGTTAAAGAATACCCTTTTCCTGGTGAATTCACTGAGTCCGAAAAGTATCACATTTATTCACGTATTTCATTTTTTTTGCAAGAATCTGAGTCTATGCAGGGTGAAAAATGACCAAGTTACATTCTCAGAAGCTTTGTGGTTAAGTGTCCGGATATTTTGAACTTATTTTTTTATCATTTCCAAATGTTACAGAAAGTTTATACTTCAGTATTTGATAAGCAAGGATTAATTTATACTATGCCAGGGTGATTGCAATGCATGTAGATATTGCCTTTGATGTGAAAATTAGTGTTGGAAAAATTGAACTGGAGATTACTAATCCCTCCAGTAATTGCAGAACATGATATATTATACCCCTCAAAGGCACAACAATTTCCAGAGTTCAGGCTATTGTGTAATGACAAGATGTGTGAGAAGTTAATTTTACTAACATTTATTCTTGAAAAATGAGTATATGATTTTTACATGTGTTAAACGATATGGTATCTCCCTTGCAAATACATGGGAAATTGGCAATCCTTTGTAGGGCTGGTACTGAATATAGTGACAAAGAACTTGGGTATAACTCTTTTTTAACTTGATTAACTTTTGGACTATGTGGGTCTTTGTTTCCTTTCTTGGGTGTACGTTTCTTTGGGAGGTCTTCCTTTAGTCCCTGTTCCTCTAAATTTATTTCTAGCCTGCTGTTTTTTCTTCTTTATATGGAATACAGTGTTCTGAGAAAAAAATATCTGTTTCCATTCTGTAACTGAGACAGCTCCAATTTCTTTCTTTGCGTTTTCTGGAATATGCCATCTCTGACATCTTTCAGATTTACTTTTGCAGGGCATCAGATTCCAATGCAAGACACACTCACTTCCTTGCGCTGGATGTCTGCCACTTGATAAATTACAGTTAGCGAAGATAGGGCTGTTTTCTTAGCTGTGATGGGGAAGTTGAAGAAATGAGAATAAACTCATAGCCAGCCTATTTCAGAGGGAAAGCTTTCAGGTATTCCGAACCACCAAGGTCTCAAAGCAAGTGAAAAGTACTACAGTGGTGTGCACATTAGCTGATTTACTAGCAATAACACCAAAGAAGTGTACAAGGAAGACAGGGCACCACTCAAAGATTGTGAACTCTCACCTGCAAGAGCAACCTGAATTGAGAAGCCACAGTTTTGGCTTGCCACTGCTGACCAAAGACCAGCTGGACAAGATTTGCTGTAGGGGCATAAAAAGCCATGAGAGCTTTGATCAGCAGTCCTTCCTGTGTAAGTTCATTTGAATTCTCACAATCCATGATGATTTAGCAGTAAAAACGAAAGCAGGAACTACCAATTATTTCTGGAAAGTTATGTATGAATGACAAGGCAGAAAACATGAATTACGTAGGAATAAGATGTTTCTTTGCTACTTCTTATCTTATTTTTAGGATGGGGATGAGCCGTTTGGTTTATGCAAACTACTGGTCCTGATGTCACAGTGCCATATGCAGAGAGTTAATAATCTACCTAAGTCCTTTATTTCTCACAGCGTGTCATTTATAGGTAGCTTGATCTGCTCGTTGTTCAAAATAACCAGAAGCCATATGACTACATGAATGTGGGCTGACGTTCTGTGCTATGAAACAAGGCTGATAACTTGGGTTCAGAGCCATGATAACGCAATCACAGAGCTCTCCGATACCCATCAGTATGGCACATGCTCTTAAGCTGTGAATGAGAAAAATGTTTTTTGTAACTTGTTCCAGGAGAAAGTGATGATTAAGTTGGTTAATTTTTATTTCTGATTTAGATACTGAGATCAGAAAGAAACTTTTTGTGTCTGGCAAGTCTGTGTGCTAACACTATTCTACAAAAATAGTTGCATCTTTGTTGTATTCATAGACTTCTTTAAATGTGCAACAGGCTTATTCGTGTAAAAAAAAAAATTACTGTGCACATCGTATCTTTGATACAGAAGTGCACAGCAAAGTCTTGTAAGGCATGTAAATTCTCAAAATATTGAAAACCTCGTGATGGTAGTTAAGAGAAATACTTCTCTGATGTAGTTACTATAGCTTTTCCCAATGGGGATGTCTCCCTGCATTTCCTTCTAGAATTCTAGTTATTAATTCCTTCATGTCCTTAATCAAACTGCATTTTTAAAAGGAAGGTAGAAATTGCCAGGGCTATTCTGTAAGGCTAAATGGTATTGTATTGCAAATATTTTCATTGATGGCGCTTCGGAAAAAGGAGAGGTGGAAATGTATCAACAGCCACTTCTAATGTCCAGTCTTGAGCTTGTGTATTTTTATTCCCTGTCAGTTTAACTATTTCCATTGTTTATTCAAAATCTTTTTCAGTGTTAGGGTCCTTTTAAAATTTATGTAATATCACGTGATATTTGAGAGTATTAGCTTAGCTGATGAGAAAGAAGAAATAAAATGAGCAACTTGATAAATTTTCATGCTTATTTACATAGTCTTTAATCTGTGGGGACTCCTGAGAACTTAAGAAAGAAATATTTGTGTGTAAAATCTGGGGATTAAACATAGATTGTTTGAATACATTTAGAAAATGTAGTAAGCAGTCAGCGCATGTTTTATATCTTATTCGTAATTTATAATATGGATCAGTGGGTTTTACACATTTCTTTGTGTCTGTAAGATCTTAGAAATTTCTCTTATGTCTTTACTTTTTAAAAATTGTAAAAATAGCTTTAAACATAGGAACAGAAATTTTTCTGCTGTTGCAGTTCTACTTGGAAATGCCTTATTTCTTCAGCTATCAAGCTACTTTTTCTTTCTTAGATCCAGTGATTATTCCGTGATTGGAATCTAATATCACATTTTGTCAATATTTGTAGAGCGTCTAAATCCACTAAAGATCTTCCTACAAGAAATTTAATCTTTAAATTTATATTGATCCTTGACAGATTTGTGGCTCTAATCAGCTTACTGTTTGCCTAGGTCCCTGATATGAAGTTATTTAAATAGAAGACACAGAAAATATTAATAAAAAGTATATTTTGTGGGTTATGCTTACTAATGTCTATTAAAATGTTCTTATTTTTGATGTCCAGAAAAGTAAGAAGCAGTGTTGTGCAATAGACTTTCATGAATTATGTGATAATGTTGTGATAATGGCAGTTCTTGCTGCCCTGGTGTCACTGACAATTGTTTTTCAGAGTCTTCTTTACTCCCCTTGATGGCTTGTTTTCTCTTTGGTTATAACCGCTGCATGGAGGAGAGGGATGCGAGAAAGTAGGAGGCACAACATTCTGCTTTGAAAGCATGTCAGCTCAATGATTTTCATCCACACGTTTCTAGATAGGTTACGCAGTGCCGCTTACGAAGTTTTTGTGTGTTACTAGACATGGTACAGGCCAAAAAGTAGGATAGTTATGGATAAATATTCCCCTTATGGTACAATTTCAATATCCGGAGGAAAATGTACTGTGATAAAATGTTTTATACTTAAATTACACAATGAAATTGTACATGTTTTAATGAATTTTGGTAAGTAAAAATGAAACTTGTGTTGTGCAACATGAGAGAAAAGGAAGGTTAGAGGATAAGTTTTCCCTGCTGTGCGTGGGTTTCCCCAGACTGAATATTAACAACATGATTAGCAGTGCAAAAACTAGCAAAAGAAAGTGCCAAAAGAGTGAAATTTGCATGGGAATTTCAGGAGGGACCTTGGGGAGGAGGGAGGAAGGCAGTGGGAAAGGCCTGGGTAATTTTGCCAAAACTCACTGTTGTTCATACCTCTTTTGTCAAGTCTTGAGAGGACAAAGTTTTCCCAATTGCTTGCATTTCATTCCTGCTGGGAAAGTAAGGATATAGCAGAGGAAAGATTGACAGTGTGAAAAGTCACAGAGGGAATCTGTGTTTGTGAGAAGCACTTGCATTTCAGCGTTGGACTCAGGGTAATGTGTTGCTTTTCTTTTTCTGACCACTCGCCTTTCCTGAATAAATTACAATTCCAAGATAAACAGTAGCTGTTGGTTCCCCCAGCCCAGGGAGGGGGAGGGACAGAGAATGAGACACCCTTGTTTAACTTATGTCATATTTGTAAAACTATATGGAAAATGTGAGGCAAAGCAAACAATTTAGTCAAGCGTGTTTTAATACATTAAAAAAAAGATGATTTGGGAGAATATGGATTTCAATTATCACAGCGACTTTTCACATAACACATAAGTGGCTGTTATATAGAAATAACTGTCTGTTTTGGAGCTGGCAGTGTTCAAAGTCACTGTTATTTGTGATTACAGATGCCTTTAAATATGTTTATGAAAGGGTAAGCAAGCCCAGTTACTAAGCTGGTGAGCAGTGGTTCCCCAAACCAGTGTGACCAGTCCCCAGTTGCCAGCTGCCGGTTGTCAGCTTCTTCTGATGGACGTTCAGTTTGCTACCACCGCCCTTAGGTGCAACAAGGACCTATGAGGCACTGGCACTGCCCCATGATGGGTCTGGTCCAGGTGTGAAAGGCAGAGCAAAGGCAGATGCCCCTGCATCACCACCTGCTGACAGATGTGTTCTGCTGCAGAGGGGCAGCCAGTCCTGAGCCCTTTGGACCCAGTTCAACACAATCCTTAAGCACTTCAACAGCCTTTGAAGAATTAATACTGATTAATTGATTAAGATTCAGGGTATTGAAATGCATGACAAAAAGAATTTCCTTGGTGTCTTTCCTCTGAATGTTTCTGCTCAGAAATGATACGGTGCATTTCATTCAACACTTCAGCTGAGGTTAGTGGAGACAGATGTGTCTCTACCAAGTGATACATTCCACCATGGTCCAAATTACACCAGTGAAGTTTTACTGAATTCCCTGAATTCAGTAGAATTTATGGATTCCCTGGGGGAATCTGAACTTCAGTGGAGTTCCTTGAGTTATAGACTGTAAGATGAGGAGTTTTCAAATGATTTTGTTTCCTCTTCAGACAATTGTTTCAGTGTTACTGACAAAACAGATTCAGCTTTCTTATGGAAGGCTAGAAAGAGCCTCCTCCTTAATTAAGTATTTTACTGCAAACCATCATCTCTATTATTATTCTATTGTGTAGATTTTCCTGTTGTTCCTGAAAGGTGGCATATTCTGCTAAACTGCACAAACGTTCCATAGCAGCACAGGTAAGAGCATTTTTTATGTGGTAAAACTCATTGGTTTGTATACTTCTAAATTTCTTATGATTAATAGCGTAAGAAAATTCTTTACCAGAGAAAACATTTTAGGTTCTTTTAAGTTACTAACCAATGACAGAGTAACTGTTTGGAAGTGATAAATCTGTCACTAACCGAAAAGGATAAGCCAGTTTTTCAATAGTCTTCTTTCAGACAGAAAACAATTAGGATATATTTTTGCTCTGGTATAACTCAAAGCATTTTCAGACTGCTATAGGTTTTAATGCTTGTGTCATTTACCAGTAAAGTATTTCTAAATAACTTGTCATCTGGTCCCTACTGGAGCATTCAGAAAGGCTATTGCCATTGAAACGAGTTAGATACCCATGAGCTCTTGAAAAGTGAACTTAAGAAAACTTCAACAGAGCCATGGATGCTGAGAGCTTATGGAAGAGGCTTTCAACTCATTTTTTTGTTTTGGGGTGGGGTTTTTTTTGGTAATTTTATCTTTTTTGGTTTATTTCAACCTCATATGAAAGCATAAACAAGTTAAAAAATAAAATAATTCTTCAACTTTCATTGCTATCTTTACCATGGGATGTAGATATTTAAAGCATAGAAAAATTCTTACTACTTAGCAACTGTATACCAACAGAAAAGAAAATATATCTATGAATAAGTTTATGGCTGTCAAGTAGAGAAAAATATTCATAAATTCAGAATTTTCAAAAGAATTCGTCTGTTTGCCTGTGTGTAGCTTGGGTGGGTTTTTTTTCAGATTTTTGAAGTTCATGTTGTCTCTGCTACAGGTGTGTACCTGCATAACTCCTTTTATCTAAGTATATCAATTTTTAATTTTTTGGGGGAGGGGGTTGGGGATGGGGGGCGTCGTGTGTGGTGGTATGTGGAGTTTTGGGTTGTTTTGGTTTTTTTTTCTATAAACCTTACTAAAGCCCTGGAAGATAGGGAAGTCCCTGCACCTGTGGATGGATAAACTGAGGCAAAGAAATCATGCATCTATCTTAAGATTTTAAAAATATAGCTATTTAAAAATCAGTAATGGTATTCTTTCCTCTTATTTGCAATACACAGGCCTTGTGTTAGGCTTGTATTTAAAATGTGAAATTTCATCTATTTCTAAGTTATCTTTAAGGGTAAGCATCCATCACCTTTGTATGTCAGGATTTATTCTGATTGTTATGTGTTGATTCTTTAAAAGAAAATAAATAGTATTTCTTTTAAAAAAAGTATTTTTTTTTAATATTGCTTTTTTTAAAAAAAATATTGCTTTTTTTTAGAAAAGAAATTGAGCATAGATGATTCAAGGTAAGGATAAGCTCTTGTGAAAAAGAGCAATGGATTTGAAAACAGTGCTTGCTGAAGACTTCACTTATCAAGTTATACTATGAATTTTGTACCTCTGAAAGTTTCTTATAAGATTATATTGGCTGAGGTGTATCATTTTACCAAACGGATCTGTAAAGAATGTAACTTTTTGAAAGATGGGAAACAAATGTAGCTGGCTGAAAATCACTTAAATTGCTTCTTTTGGCAACAGATGTAATAAAGCAATTTTACTGATTTCTGTTTAATATCAATTGAATACATTCACGTTCATTTTGATATTTTATAAATATTTTTTTATTAACTTGCCTTAACTTTCCAAAGAGATTTTATTACGTATTATCAAATATCTCAACAAGTTCTTCAGAAACCTTTTAATAATGCAATTAATGAGAAACTTCAATATGGCTCTCTAGTGTATTCAGAGAATGATGAAGTATTTAATCTTAAATGGGTAAAAAAGATATGGAATGGAATGATAGACAGAGCTTTGATCCTTTAATATTGTTCAGATATGCACATTAAAAGAAACCCGGGAAATCTTTTCTGTGCTCTAATTTTATTGTATTTATACGCCCACAGCTAACTCTAAGCTTTTAGTGTGTCCTTTCCCCACCATTTCAGTCAGAAGGATCTGAGATTTAAAATTAAAATGAAAAAAACCAAAGTTGGTAATCCAATTTGAGGCAGTTGACTGACAAAACTAATTAACTACTCAAAGACAATCTTCAAGGATAAAGACTCTAAAACTTGAGAGAAAGAAAACAAGACAGAGTTCCTCTGAATCCTAGCACTGTCACAAGAGCACCTAATATTTATCAGCCATAAATTCTGAATATTTTGCATTTAATATTGTACTTCCATTAGAATTTAATTGTGAAAACAATACATGTAAATAGCCTTTTATAAAATGTAATATTTAGGACACACAAAGTTTTAATGAGTTGCCTGTCTCCTAAGATCTAATTAACAGCTTGACAAAATGTACTCTATAAATCCATTAAAAAAAAAAAGAGAAGTCCATTTTACTTGCTCAGATCACATCGATGACTAATGAAATGAATATTTTACTAATTTCTGAAGATACTCATCACCTACGTGCTTCTATAGTACATCCTTTTTAATCTTTATTTCTAAGGGGAATAAAAGATCTAACTCGTTCGATATCTGTAAAATCATTTGTGACAAAACATACATAGGCTTTTGGACTTGCCAGTGAGACAAAGGCCATAGTGTAGAACAGAATAAGACTGACTGGTTGTGGTCAGTATTAAATGACATCCTTTTCTGCCATGTACTGCTTGTGGAATCCATACTTCTACAATACCACAAAACAATAACATTTTGTAAGTGGGAAAACGGATGTACTCAGCAAGAGACCTTGTAAAACCAGGCATATAACGTCAGTCTCCTGTCACAGGTATCCCTGCTGCTGTTTCTTAGCAGCAATGCAGTAATACGTTTCAGTATGCCTATGTTAACATCCTCAAAATGGAAAATATGAGAGTCATTAACTGACTTTCGTCTTCACCAGTGACTTGAAACAATCCGCTTAGCTTTGGATTGACATAGCTAAACACCATTCCAGACCAAGGGTCTTCAAGCTGTAGGTTTCTTAATAATAGCATTTCTCTGAATGTTTCTTTCCAAAAAGAATTAAAATATTCCTTCCTCCCCCTTCAGTGTACCATAACTTATTGTAGTATGAGAATTATAACAGTGTAATGCAACAAATATTAGCCATTTGGTTGTTTAAAATCATTTCTATGAAGATAATGATTAGCTGGACACCAAAATAAGGCCGGTGGAAAGTACTTGTATTTAAATAAATTCCCAAATTAAGAAAAAGGAAAATACAAAAGGCTCATTCAATAAGTTGTTTACATTCATATTTCAGAATCCCGAGACCTGCCAGAAATTTCCTATCTATTGGCACATAAATGCATCCTGAGGTGTATTTTAATTGGTTTGTTTGTTAACAGAACTTTACCAGGGTTTGTAGTTTTAAAATTCATGATGTCCAAGGAAACAAGGTAGGTGGCTAATACATTGCAGTAATTTTTAGTATAGAATATTCACTTTACTCTCTATTTTAAGCAAGATTAAACATTGGCTATGTAACATAAAAGATCAGTGTCCTACCGGTCCTATTTACTTACACAGTATAATAAAGACAAGTTTACTATGAATTAAATCACTTAATAGCTGTGTTTACAACTACTGTTAACTTTTTCCATAAATGGAAATTACTGCTAGTATTTAGCTAGTTTAGTTTACATTATGATGGTTTCTGAACCATCTGGGACTGATTATTTCAAACTCGCCAGGATACGAGGAGAGAATAGGGGCAGCAAAAATAAGGCCAAATCATATTAGTTATGAATCTAACGGCTTTAATTTCTGAGCATGACCACATAATGCTGTTTATAAGTAATTCTGTGGTACAGAAGCATTAAAAGAAGACTGAAGTTACAGGACAGAGATTTGATGATATTAACAAATTGTACTGATTCATCACTTTGAAAAGCTTAAAGTTAATGAGTTATGAGTAATGGCAGAAGGACAGGGTTTACCTTAATGTTAATGATACTATTTAGGCAGGTTTTATGGATCAAAAAGATGTTCAAAGGTTGTAGAATAACTGGGTTTGATGGGCTTTTTTTACCTTTCAGAGGGATTTTCTTGTGTCCTTTCTAGCAGCTGTGAGGAAGGGATTCCTCAGGGCTCGGTACCTTGGAATCCACAGGCCTCTGCACAGGTCTTTGTGCCTCTGCAGCCACTCTGAAGTGTTGGCAGGTCTCTGCAGTAGCAAATTGGCAAAGTGATGTAGGTGGACTTCACAGCCACTGAAAGGTATGTTTTCTCATTTACTTCCTCTTCTCTGTGTACAGATTGCCAGTCAGCTTCAATATATGCAAGTAAAAGGATTTCTGTATTTAGAAAAGCCAACTGCATTGCATTTTTTTGTAAAAACATTTGGATTAGCTTACCATTAAAGTGTTTTTCAGAGACAAATCTAAATAAAATTAATCTGCGTACACCTATTGATACTCAGTCTGAACAGAATGGATCAAGCAATTCTTTAGGGTTTTGTTGATGTTTGTTCCCGACAATTTTGGATAACATACAACCTTGAGAATTCCACCATATTCTGGAGTACTTTGTGCTTCTGGAGAAAATGTTTAAGTGATGGCAAGACCCTAGAGAGGAGGTGATTTCATTTTCAGTAAAAATACTGCATCGTTTATGTGTTACACTCACCAGTAGCCACCTAATTTCTTTTAGACTACTGATTAATTTTCTGAGAGATCCAAATAATCAGTAACTTAGAATAGCCTTTTTCCCTGTAGAAGGCTGCTAAAGGCAGGGAGGAATAAAAAAAAGATGACTTAGCTGTCCTGGGGGATTAGGAAACTAAGATTAGCATAGATATGTATGAGGGCTGGAAACCCACAGATGCTTTTGCAGAAAAGATATGTTTAAGGACTCATCTAAATGTTCTCCAACTCAGAATCTAGCCCTGAAGATGTGTCTAAGTGTTTGTCTGTATGTTTCATTGTCTCACTTTAAACTATCAATTTATACTACATGCTGATGAGAGAAATTTCTCAGTATTCAGTCATTTTTTTTCTGCTTGCCTTCCATATTGTATTTACACATAAATCTGTGATATGAAAATGGGTATCCTGTAGCCGCTGTGTCCTTGATGCAGTTCTTGGGATCAACTACGTGTCAAGGATGATCTTTCAGTAATATATAGTATTAATTTCCTGGGAGAAAAATCTTAGTGATGGTAGGAGGGGGGAAGGATTAAAACAAAAAACCCCAACCAAACAAAAAGACCTTCATGCTTGCATATGTCCATTCATTCACACTTACTAGCTCTACACCAGCGTATTTAAAGATAAAGAAGGAAAAATAAACGGAGGGTGGCTGGAGGGTTCCCCGGCTCTGGCTCTTATTCCTCAGGGACAGGAGAAAGGGATAGTATAGAAATAGCAGAGCAGTGATGGGGCATATGAACTTAGGCTGGTACTGTGGATGTAAGCAATACTGCAGTAATACTGATGCCTAATAATTTTGGTATTGGATATATTTAAGATTATAATATAGTTATATATTAGCATATCACCTGTCACTGAGTCAGGTCTTCTTTTCTGTTAATATTCCTCTTAATAAATGCAGTGAAATTATAAACACCAACTCTTGTTGTTCATGGGTTATATATTTCTAGTATATATTCACACCAGAAAAAGATTTACATCATCTTTGATAATGTAGAGATTTCTGTGAACACTTCACCAATTGAATTAGATGGTAATCAGTAATAAAACAGCTTGAATAAAATGTTCAGGTGTAAGTTCTTGAGAAACATATATTCCCTTTGTTATTGAAGTTATGCATGCCTGTTTTGTAGTGATGATACTGTGAAGTACAAACTATGCAAGCTTTAATTTTAATGGGAGAAATCCCAACATCACTAAGATGTACAAAATTTACCAATTTAGTAAATGTTTTATAAAGCTTGTCTAGATGAAGGGGTTTTTTTTTTTCATTTTACGTTGGCTTGATTGTTCGGATCCTTATAGCTAGCAATGTGTTCAGTAACTTCTATGAAATGCTTTTTCAAGAAAAAAGTTAATTTTTCTTTTTCCTTGAGGATACTGCTTTCCTTCTGAAGCTGACCCAAGAAAATCTTGGCAGACTCTTGTATTTGAAATCAGCAAAGATTAGCTTTCTCTCCCAGGTGAGCCTGGGAGAAAACATGAAATACTTAGAGATTTATGTGTAGGAAATACGTATAGTTGGGGAAGTGAAAATATTTCAAGCAATAATAATGCCGTTGAAAACACTTCCTCATTTTTGCTTTAACAAGAAGCTAAAGGAGCGGTTAAAAAATATTTATTTTCTCTGTCTCTGGAGCCTCTTTTAACGATAATTCTTAACACTTTTTAGTTTGCTATGTACCATATAAATACAATACGTATTTAATTTTCACAGAGTTTAGTTTGGTAATTTCACATTCTAGACATATTTCTGAGTGTGCGTATTGTTTTCTGGTTTATTTCTTGTATCTGTTCAGGCCTCTTATAGGTATCTGTAAATAACAAATATCTACATGTATCTTTACACTTATTTGAGAAATCTTACCTGTTCAGAAAACCATCCTTCCAGCTGAAGACAGTTATTTTAAAATGGAGAGTAGAATTTTATTACTGAAGTAAAGATACTTCAGCCTTTTTTGGGATGCTACCAGCAAGACAAGGGTCATTCTTCTAAGCTGATAACTCAGCATGTTCCATTTTGAAATGGGCATTTGTACTGTTATTTCTAGCAATTTTAACGTTCTTTTTCCTGTAATCGCACTGACCCAAGCCACTATTTTGACAGCTTTCTATTACTTCTATTTTTTGTGCTCTAGTTGTTATGTTAGTGTCTACAAGTACAGACAAGAATCTCATTTTTCTAGGCCTTTGTGAGGTATATCAGATTATCTGCCATTTGAAATAGGCTTTTTTCATTATTTTTCCAAATTCTTGTGACGGTTTACTTTTCTTATATTTGGCTGGCTTTATAAAACAGTTACTTAACCAATAGTGAAAATTAAATTAGGGGATAATTAAGATACTGAAGAACAATGACAGACCATATTGTGAGAATGCTTGCAGAGGCAGAGGCACTGCCACAGCCCTGAGACTTTAGGGAGCAAAAGGTAAGGGTTGTCTCAGTGGGAAAAGTGAGTCAACACAGGTAAATAGTCTCCAAAGGCTTTGTCTGCTAGAACATGGAAAACAGATTCCTAGAGCTCTCTTTGCTCTTTTTCTCTCCGTTTCGGGGCTATCCTTTTGGTTAACAGTGTCTGCCACACCAGCAATCTGATTTGGATGGATTCTCATGTTCAATGCTGTCAATTAGTGAGTTTAAAAAGGCGACGGCTCTGATCAGGAGATAGAGAGGATCTTCAGTGACAGCAGAAATCAGGATAAAAGAGAACCCATCTGCAAGAAATCTCGGAGTCCTCACTGAGTCAGTGGAAATGTCTGCATAACTGGAAATGTGTTTTCTTTTCAAAGAAAGAGGGAGTAATTTTTTTATAAATTGATCCATTTTGTCCCTAATCTTCATATTTTTAGTAAGATGAAAGGAGAGCAGAATGGGTCTATAGGTTTGTGTAACTACGAGGAACAGAGGAACACAGAAAAACAAATTTATACTACTACTTTTATCAATGAATACAGGAGAGAAAAGGAAGAGATGGTTATCTCTCATTCTCATAAGATGTTAATGAAAGATTTAATTAGCAGTAGCAGCATTGTTGTATAATAAATCAATTAATCTCTCCTGCCCTTTCCCTTGTGAACCTTTAAAAAAACCTGCAATTAATTAATTGAAACCTTTTGTCGCTTAATCGTTGCCCTACAACCCTGATTTATCCTGTGATGCAATAGACTAAGAAGTCATATTTTTGATACGCATGGGATGACCCTTCTAGCTTGAATTAATTTACAGTGGTTTTACAGAATAATTTAGAGCAGACTATTTGCTGCTTAGTTTGAAATTTGAAGTGAGCGTCTCACTAATATACTTGTTGGTGAAGAAGATGTATCTCTATATACATACATATAATTTGTACATATTACAACATATATAATGCATATAGTCACATAATAAAAATTATAATGTAACATAATATACAATATACAACTTCCCCCCCTGCCCTGTGTTTATCTTGCAGCACACATCCTTTGTGCCTCAGTATTGCTAATCAGATCACAGAGGGAGAAATATCTGTGCTGGAAGTGCTCACACAAAGGGGACAATGCTGATTCTGGGCAGTTCCTTAATTTTGGAATGTGGGAAGAGCTTAGCCATATTGTACCTCCTATTTCTCACATATCAAAATATTCATAAGTGTTTGAAGTCGAAGAAAAGTGGAAGACTTGTCTTAATGCTGCATATTCAGAAGATAATCTGCTTAAAGAATGAGGCGGGGAGTAAGGAGATGAATATTTGACTCTGGCCTACTACAGGGTCCTATGTGTCCTTGAGCCACTTATCTTGAGCTTGTTCACTCAGTTACTACGCCTATAAAAATAGGCCAATACATCATCAAAGTTAATTAGGATGTGTTGGATATCTTTGGAGAGAAGATGTTGTTATTAATAGATATCTTTTTATATCTTACCTTTATTTTATTTATGGATTAACATGCTAAACATGTAATTTCATATAATACTTAAGGTGCCTTCCACGATTACCATATGCCTGTCTGAAATCCTGACAAGAGAACTGCAGCCAGCCTCTCCCAAAAGGTCAGCAGATGTTTGAATGACTTTAGTGCCATTAAGGTGACAGTGATTATACTCTCTCTGCTGCTTGATGTGTGTGTAGGGTTAAAACACATTCAAATAGAAAATAAAAATTCAGAAATGAGTAATACATATTTATAAGAAATTTATATTGTTGGCAAAGTTTGTTTTGCTGATACTGTTTATAAAAGCCCAGGTGTGTGATAAAAGCTTTTGGGTTGAAAGAAATACGCTCCTCAGTTTTGATTGGGCTGTTCTTTTCTTTTTCTTTTGCCTTTTATGAAGCACATTCCATCTTTAACAAATTATCTACTCAAAAATAATCAAGATGCTCTCAAGTATTCAAGTTGCCAAAAGCAATCCGAAGACTTTCTGCTTGTCTTGGTTTTGGTGTCATCTTAAAAGCACAGAACAAATTTTCACTTCACCATAGTAAATGCACTTTGATTAATACTGTATGCTGCATTTTTACATGTAGATTTCAGATTGTGTTCCAAAATCTGCAGTGAGATGCTGTTTGGAAGGTCTTGGAGAAAAAGATTGATGAAGAGTTTTGCTAGCAGGGAACTAAACCAACAGGTGTCACACTGACGCAAGCGAGCACCTGAACTTTCCTGTACAGGTTCCAAAACATGTCCTCCTCTTCTTCTCCAACTTCCTTTTTCTTGTGGGGAATGGTGTAATAGAGAGCAGAGGAAAATCTGTTTGAGAAAGGTAATTTGACAAATGTTACGAAGGCCCTTCCTTCTGTGGCTTGTCTAAACTGCAGTCATATCTTTGCCAAAAGGATTTATGCTTTACCTCATGCCGAGTGTCGCCTCTGGACTAACGGCTACTTGGAAAGGAATTTCTCTAGAAAGATTGTCTAGAAAGACAAACGTTGAAAGGGATGAGATAAATGACCATCAGTGTTCATGAAGTAACTGGGTGAAAGAACTCTAACAATGCTGATGACCTGGAGTAGCTGGCAGATATAGACAGACTCTTTTAGCTTTCACGTGAAAGACAAGTTTTAAGCCTAGTTCATCAGGCTGTAACAAACCTGTTTTCCACCTACTTGCCAGTGAATCAGAATGATGCAGAGCATCTGCGATTATTGTATGAGAGATTTCCTAGGGCTGCCAAGCTAGAATTTACTTGCAAGAGAAAGTGCTAAAGCATGATTTCTGTCAATCAAATTATGCAGGAGTTTTTTTCAGTAATTCATGATAAAAGTGTAAACACCTTGATAAAAGTTGGTCTTCTGTTTGCCAAATGGTTTTGTCCCTTAAAAACAGGATATTAAAATAAAGAATACTTCAGCTTCGCATACTTCTTATAGTGCTTCATGCTTATACTAATATGGGTATTTCTCAATGATAATGAGGCAATAAAAATGAAAGTAAATCATTCTAAAATAAAATGGCTTTCAGACTAATTGACTGACTTAAAAGCAATGCATTAATAAAAATGCTAAATGACAGTTCAATTACTGAGAAATGATACATAAGTAAGTAAGGACACATAAAGGCTTGGTTCAGAAAGGTGACAGTAGTGCGTGCTTTAAATGTTAGATTTCTTCCCCCCATGCCTCCTGTCTTCCCTAAGAAGGCAATATTAGAATATTGCATATATGGAATTGCAAGTTAGCACACTTAAGTCAATGATCTCAAAATAATATATTAAAGTTTCATAGTGTTATTTTCTAGAAAACTTAAAGCCTCCTGCTGGGCATTATCCTGCCTTAGTAGAAGGAAATGCAAAGGATTATTGTGGGGATAACTAAGTGAGAGCAATCCAGGATATCCTTGAGAGCTGAGAATAAATATGAGGCAACTGAGCCATTAAGGAATCAGTATTAGCCAGCATAGGTTTATTTATTTATTTTTTTTTTTCCGCAAGCTTGTGAGCCTGCTGTTTTCTATTCTTTGTGGGTTTTTTCTTTAATTAGCTCTGTGCTAAGATCACTAAAGATACTAAAATAAAAACGTTGCTAGGCAGATGTTGTACTAGCAAATGGGTCCAGTTCATTAAGTGGATTTGTCTCATTTAAATGATTTACTAACGCTTTCAAAAAAAAGTTCTTAAAAAACCAAACCAACCACAACCACCCTTCTACAGTCACATGAGTTTATTCCTCCTAAAAGCAAATATATTTCACTTATTAAAATTTACAGCTAAGATGCTGACGGTTGATAAATGGTAAAATCTGTATTCTTTTTATATGCAGTAACAATCCATCTGTATGAAAATTCATGGGTTTTTTTATGGGCAGTAGATAGTATATAAAGTTATCGGGGGGGGGGGGGAGGGGAATGGAAGTCATGAATTGCAGAAGCTTGCTGTCTTGCCTGATTTGTCTGCAGTAACTTCAAGTCAAATGCACCTTTTTCAAATTTGGTTTGAGGCAACTTCCTCCACCTTTGTGAATCCTTGTTTTCTCTATTTACATGTCTGAAACTAATGATCTTTTTTTTTTTTTATAGGATGCCTAATGTTTCTATTTTAGGTTTGTCATAATGCTATGGAATATTTTTGAGGCATTCTTGAAGACCAGTATAATTTGATAGTCTGTATTATGATATGACAACAAAGCTATGAAATGGTATTGCATGGACAGACAAAATCTATAGCTTTCACGATACTGCTTTTATGTCATAACTCTCAAATAACTCCTTCTGGAAGTAGTCAGCCTGAATTTACCAAGTGTAAATAGTGCTTGACCAACCCCATTGACTTCTGTGATGAGATGACTTGCTCCAATACTGTTTGCTTTGATCAATGTACCTGCTCCTCATTTAACTCTCCCTTGGAAAATTTTTGTTGTCGTGATATTCAAACTGCTTTCTTTGCGATAGCCATTCTATGAAATATTGCAGGGAACTTTAAGGAATATTTTTAACATTTTATGTAATTATCCTCTTATCTTATTTTTTTCCTTTTCTGTGATGCAAAACCTGGATTGTCAACATTAATACCATCCTTCTTGATTTTTAAGAACAGATTGTTTGCTTTTTTTTATATAAAGGATGCCTCTTGAAATTATCTCCAATGAAGTTTCCTCTAAGCGCTTTTCTCAATGATGAATGTTATTAATACCTTAAAAATAGCACAACATTGTCTGTATGCCATAGGTCATGAGCTAATGTAGGCCCCATGTATAAGTCTGAACTCAGAGGGCACTTTTCGATGTGACAGTGCTGGAGAATGTGTGTTATCCTCCTTATAATTGTTTCTTTTAACTCAGCTTCCTTCATGCAATAGTTCATTTAACGTCTGAATCTAATTCACAAACATGTGCTTCTATTCACAGCATGCGAGTACAGAAATGTTCCATGGTAATATGCCAGGAGAGATTTGATTCTTTGTACAACCAGCTTTCTTGATCTTATTGCCAAGAAGTTCAATCTTCATGTAAATATCTCAGTGAATTTCTTTGCAGTCAGCTGAAATATAAATGCCCATTCCTATGGGAATGCAAACAGTTTTGAGATATTTTGCCTCTGCACCTTTTTTGTATTTAACTTTATCTTCATCAGTCTGTCCCCAAAGCTGCCTCATAGTCACTCCGCTACCGCCATCCTTCATCTCTTCCTTCTGAGTACAAGCAACCAACAGGTTAAAGAATTCTAGTTCTTGTATAATTTATTTTGTCCTTCAGTCTGGACCATTTTGATCAGTCCCTGGCCTAGAAATCACCTTTGCTTATACTTCAAGGCAGTATTTTGTTGGAAATTGCTGGTGATGTAAGTCAGTTCACCTAAAAGTTAATCAAAAGTGGATATCAGCTATTGATAATGAGAGAGAAAAATAGCTCAATAGGTCTTAGCTTAACCATTGATGTTAGTTTAGGGAAAGTAACTCTTGAGTTAGAAGGTATTGGTTCTTGGAAGGAGCAGAGGAGAACCTAAAAGAGGATGGCTGTTTCAGCCAGTCCTTCTAAATGTTGCTGTTGCCAAGCAAAATATGTTTGCAGGATGCATTTGTGTTTCTTGCTTTTGTGTGTCATGCCCCCTGAAAAGCAAAGTAACCTGCTTTCACAATAATTTGAATACTCCAGTGGTCTCCGTTATACGCAGGTAGGTATAAATTTATGTAAAAGTATAGCACAGCTACATCTTCCTCTGTTCTGAACGATCCAGGTATTCAGGAGAGGAGCAAGTCAAGCTGTTTCCAGAAGTATTTTTTTATATATTCTGCATTTATGTGGGAGCTAAGATCTTCAGAAGTAATTTACTTTTTGTCTCAGTGGCTATGTGCTTATTATTACTATATTTTTGGCTGGAAAGTGGCTCTTATTACTAAGAGTTGTAAGCTGCTGTACTGCGTAGTAATCCAGAGCTAGTTCTCAGACTCCAGGCTTCTTGCATTAAACCTCTCTTGCCCCAAACTGGGAAGAAATCTCTGACTTGGTTTTTTTTTTTTTTCTTCCCCCCTACCCCCAGTTTGTGCATGTAAATCTTCTTTGAAAAGTTCTTTTTAACTGTTTGCATTTGCACTTTACTGTGCAAGACAAATGTGTGTTATCACCAAAGGGAGTGGCATCCACTTCAGCTGCTGCTGTTCACATTGGCAATGATCACAAATCAAAGCCATCAGCTGTCACAATTCAGACTGGTGTATTAAGTGAAATCAATGGCAATTTACATTAGTGCATCAGGTTTTGAATGGCAGCAACTAAAGTGGTCAAATTGTCTTTTTTTTTTTTTAGTGAGTCTCTCTACCTTTTGCCAGTAACTTCTGGCTGCAAACCTTTAAATCCAGCCTATCTTACGTTGCTAGGGTTTGCAAGAGCCATTCCGATCTACCATTCCCAAGGGCAGAAGATTAATTTATTTTTAATAATAGCAATAAGAATAATAGAAAATGAGTCTGGGGCTACCATGGGACACATGACATGGTTCCGGAATAGTTTTCAAATAAGAAAGGAATAAGAAAGATGTTTCTGTGAAATCTGGAGTGCAGGTGGTTCCTAGTGGAAACTAAAAAGTTGATTATTAATCTATCTTTTCTAATAATAAGGCCAGCTGAACCTTGTATGATAGTGATTATAATGGGCATAAAATGCCACACCAGAAATTACTGTTTAGAGTTCAATGCTGAGCACAGGTAATTTTTGTGTGTGCATTCAACTTTATAAATGTGGAAGGGACATTATTGGACAAAAATATTACACCATGGCATTAAAAGTCTCTGTATGTGTTCCTTTTCATTGCTTCTGTAATATCCCATCTTGATTACATTTTTTAGTTTTTTAACAGGACATTTATGAAAGAGGTATTCCTTGATGAATTACCTAATTCAAGGACAAACCCCATCTCAATGTCCAACCGCTCGATCCAGTTGTAATGACATATCTATAGATTGGGCTTTGTGCCCAAATTCTAACAACTCACCTTGATTCAATCAATTTTATTGTCAGTGGAGGTAGATGAAAAGGCACAATGTGATTCCAGTGGTATTAGTTTAACACTCTGTGTTTTCAACTACACTGTTACTGAAAACCGTCACATCTCTAAGGAAGCTATATAAACATGAAACTAGTTAGACTGTTAGCAAAATAGCTTTATTTTACATAAAATATTTATGCAGTTTGTTGGATTCATTTGAGTTGCAGTGAAATAATTAAAGCCGTCATTTCTCATTTTTAAACTGCAAATTATAACTTCTAGTTAATATTTAAAATTTATTGTTTATTTGCATATGTATAAATTTTGCATTTAGTATATTTTTGAAATCACAAATACTTATTCTCAAGTTTTCCAAGGTCTGTTTTGAAATTTGGCATTGTTTCTTCACATACAAATGATAATCATACATTTATAAACATACACAACTTTCATATTCATTTAGTTTAAAAAAAATTAAAAAGATAGATATTAAGTATATTCCTTCTGAAAAATCAACATATTGTGTTTTCAATTTACTATTGGAAACCTCCTGCTGGACAGAACAGTTTTGATGTGGCCAGAAAACAAAACAAACAAACAAACCAACCCCCAATTACGCTATTATTATTCTGGTTGTTGTAAAAAAATTCATTCACTTTAGATTTTAATTTTAAAAATTCCCTCTCCAAATGTGTCCTGGATCCAAATCTGTTCTGATTCCTTGTTGGATACCTTCCCTAAGCTAATTTCTGTACAGATTTTGTTTAGCAGTCTTTGCATTCATCTTAGAGGGCTTTCCATACTTTTCCTCCTTCTTGAGCCAGTAACAACCTTGTTTTATATATTGGCTTTGGTCCAGTTGATTCTCGAGTAGATCTTGTTCATATTTATTTTGTATGTATCCATCTGCAGATTGCAATCTAAAGTGTTGAAACTTAATTTACAGAAGAAATTCCTGCTGTCTATGAATAACAGTCAGTCTTCCTTATTAGTCAGTCTGATAACAATTGTTTTACATTGTAGTACGCAACTAACATGTTATATGTGTACTTTGTAAGTAGCATAGTCAGTGTTTCATATTATTTTTGTAAATATTATAACTCAAATGTTATGAAAGTAAAATCCTTTGATGCATCTTTTGCATAGCCTGGGGGTTTTTTTTGTGCTTTATCTGTGATAATCCTAATTTGATGTTTTGATGCGTACTATAGACTATCGTGAGAGCAATTGCTTCAGCAAAATTTGAGTGTCCAGAAGAATTGGACAGCGTTTGTGGATGGAGTAAATGTCAGTCATTTACATTTTAATTATGAAATATTAGTACACAAAATAGATGTTGAATGAAGTGTCTTCTGAACCTAATTGCATCATGTAACTAAATATTGATTGAATTCTTGTTAGTGACTAGCAGAATGTAGCCATTAGTTACTAAGTCGGTTCTTTCTTTTGCTTCAGGGAGACTTTATGCTAAAGTCACGACTAAACACAACTTCCATCTGTTCTAGCCTCACCTAGTTATATCTGACAAAACCAAGAGCCATCGTGAATGTCTGCACATGTTCACATAAGCACAGATTCTGGCCCAACGTGTTCACTCTTACTGTGGCATGCCCTAAATTTTTTGTTATTGGAATCTTTACTGAAAAAGGTTGTATGGAATTATAAAAGTTATAATTCACTTTACTGTTTAGTCCTACTTCTCTGCCAGATTAATGAGAATCAAATAATATTCTTTCTCCCTGGTCTTACTTAATTTCTTCCCAGAGCGTTGTGGCCTGATAGTTTGGAAGGACTTGTACAATTGCTTATGAAACATGCCTTGAATTGTTTTAAAAACTGCATCCTTCCAAATTATGCAAGTGACAACACATCGGCAGGCTTTGCTTTATTTGGTTTTAATCTTTGAATTGAATTGTTTCTACTGCTAGTGTCTTAATACCTGACAGATGAAAACAATTTCCAAATTGTGCTGGGTCATGTGAAGTTTGATACCTCAAGGCAGTTCCGTATCACGTAGTTGTTCAGGATGACAGCCCAGACTACCTTGGGGCATATCCTGCTGTTATGTTTCATGACACCTTTGGCCCAAAGATTGAATAACACTGTTAGCTTCCTTATTCTAATATTTTTACAGACTGAAACTATTTTGGCATTTATCACGTTGCCTTGATCAATGTTGTTAGCTGTGGTGACTGTTTAATTCCATTTAAAAGTGTGGCAATGATGGGAATATTGGTCCTGTGAAGGAAAATAAGCTGTTAGAAAAGACAAACATTGTCCAGTTCTCACTGGGTGATGCAAAAAATTGCAGTTGTGAGGAAATTCTGTGTCCTTTTTCTCATTGCTGTTCCATTGAGTCTGGCATCTCATACCTAAAAGAGTCAATTTTTCACATTTTCAAGAGGAATGGTCAAAGTCCAGAGACTTCGCATTTATATTGTCCTGGGGGTAATATTACCTTGACATAAGATTTTAAGTTATCAGCAGGGTAATGCAGTCACAAACCAGATGCTATCAAATTGCTAAATTGGTTAGGACTGATTAATGGAAAAAAAATATTTTTAGGTTTGATATGGAAACTGAGCAAGTTGTTCCTCTTTGTTTGGAGATCATGCACCAGAGGAAAAAAAAATACTCTAAGAGCAGTGTATGTATTAAAACCTGTGCAATTATGTACAGATCTATTACTGTTAGTCAGGTTTGCTCATTTGAGCTTCCACATAAAACAAACAATTTCCTGCAGGGACAAATGAGATTAATCCACGCTTCCTCTGTTGGATCAGGAAAGGGCAACAAAAATTTTGAGGGCAGTGAAAACTGAGGAGGAAGCAGGACAAGGAATTTCAGTGAGAAAGTGCCTGCCTTCCTCTTTTTTTCTAAAAGTGGAGAATAAGAGGAGGTGGTTCATACTATTCCTGGAAAGTTTTAATCTTCATATTAATTTAGTAATTTGTAGGAAATTGCATATTAGATTAAATAAGTGACCTAGTTTGCCTGGCAATCTCCGTTTGACAGTTTTCAGTTTAGATGACTCCTACTGACAAGCATGGAAACTAAATCAATTAGAAGCTGATGGATGCACTGAGTTTTCATGTCCCTTAATTAAAACTGCACTTGCAGTTACCCATTTAGAGTTTATATAAATATATTTCATTTAAATATATGTGTATATGTATACCTATGTAGGGATATGTGTGTGTGCATGCATAAAGGGTGAGTGCTTCACGTAATCTTTATACAAAAAAAAAACGGGGGAGGGGGTTTAATGAGCACTATTTTGTGCTCGTGTTACCTCACAGACCACTAAAGCGACCAATTGTCAATCAGACTGAGTTGACTATTGCACACTTCTGCATTGTCTGAAGTACGGTCTAAATTTTTACTTTATTATTTTTGTTTCTGCCTTGCTTCTCTGTTCATTCACTATATCTAATATGCCTTCTGTACTTTCTAAGTGAAGATTGTCATTACCTTTCTTCAGTTGTTTTTACCTCTTGAGCCTTTTTTGTGAATTACTCTTGTAGGTACTCCTATTTAAAGATGAAACTGCAGAAAGGGCAGAAAAGTGCATGCCAGATGGTGCTTAAATCAGAATGAGCAGACTACCATGTCAAGCTTTTGCAACCTCTGTATATTCACAAGTTCACCACTGCTGACAGAAACATTTAAGAGAGAAAAATTTTGCATCACAAAGGTAAAAAAACCCCAAACCAGTGGGATGGCTTTACTAAACTGACAGACCATTTCCCTAGAGTTTTCTCGTACAAGATTTTACCTTAAAATGGCAGTTCCAAAGGTAACAGAATGTTAGAGTAATTAGATGTAAACTAACTGTGTATGTCCTTTCATTACTTACATGAAACACAGTATTAAAATAGAACTGAAATGGTAAAATGTTAGCTTCTTTTTTTTTTAAACTCTGCATTGTGTTCGCTTGTATTTATACTGCTTTTTTCTTGCTCCTTATTATAATCCACCCAGAAAATCAGCTCTTTGCAAACCAAAGTATGCATTGTTTGTGTTTGTGCAATTTGGATGAGTACATATTTAAATAAGGAAACATAATATGGGGATGGGAAAACGTTCTTTGTTTGCCAGTAAAGGACGTGGGCAATCACTGGAACATATGGAAATCCTTGTTTGATTAAAAAGCAATAGCTGTGTTTTATTAGGCTGAAACAAGAAAAGCTGGTGCTTGGGAAGTTTTTGCTTTGGGTTTTGAGCTTCCACTGCTCACATCTGTAAAGGTCCTGGTTTTGAATGCTGGAAGAGATGGACAACATGCAAAACAGAGAAACTTACAATTGAGGTCAGTAGTAAAAGAGGCATAATAGTTGTGTCGCATATGATTTGGTAAAACCCAATTACTAGGGATGTTCCATCTTTGCAGCTTTTCCAAGAGTATTGGAATAGGCTCAGTACCTCCTGCTGCTGTGGGACTTGCTGCCTTAAACCAAAGAGAGTTGTATGTTCTGGGCTTGGCATGCATCTACTCTCTTTATACATGTATTTTTCCAGTTTAAAAGACAGTTCCTTGACAATTATATGCAGAATATAATCTCCCAGTAAGAAATAGAAAAATAGTGAATGGAGATAGAATAGGATTGCTTTTTCTCAGTCTATGAAAACGTAATAAGAAAAAAAACGGCTGGATTCCAAGTGAACTTAAAAACATGTAATAATAATGAATAATAGTGATATAATAAAATGGACATATTGCGATTTGTATCATTACTTTGATGAGATGACTGATGCATGCAATGACTTCCTCTGCTGTCTGGGATTTCCTATCAGTGACGTGACCTTTGCGAGGCAGGCTGACAGGTTTATTGAAAGTGAATGTCTAACCACATAAGTAATTTTTTCTACCATATGGTTGTAAACACGCCATTAGTCAATGCATTAAAGTTAGAAAAAAGAATCATAATCCTCTTACTATGCAGTTTCTTAACCATTGAGAAACTGAGAAAAAGAAATTTGTGCAAGACTTTAAATGTAGTTTACTGTATGAAATCTGTAAAATACCATTCAGTTCACGGGTTGGATGGGAAAATCTGGCAGTGCACACAAAAATGATTCTTCATTAATGAAGCCTATCATCAAAATAGTGAGGAGTCAGACAAGACTTAAACTATATTTTTTCTTTCTTGCTGGTTGCTCAGACACTGGGACAGGGCTCTCTTTCATGACCTCTGTAACATACAATTGTTTTCTAGCTAATTATAATTACTGCTGTGTTGAGATAGCTTAATAAACTAGTGGACACTGAATAAAAATGCTTTTCCCGTATAACATACTGAGAATAGGCACGTGAATAGCTCCAGGTGAGCTAAAACTGTTGTTTTTAATCCCTAAATTTGATAAATCTTTTTGCTTCAGTCCTATCATTATGCCAGCGTGTATCTGTATTTTTCTGTAAGCTGCAATTTTTCTTTATAAGAAGACTCTGCACTGTAAGTCATGCATGAAAATAACTGGATACATTTGGGGCAAACTGAAAATTACTTGGTTTTATTTATTTATTAGATGTAGCCCATGGTCATAAATATTTCAAATGTTCATAAGGGTACTTGTATCTGTAGGTACTGCGCAGTGCACTACTATTAACTCAAAATACAGAAGAAGCGGAAAAAGAGCTAAAACAAATATTCATTAGTTCCCATCTTGACTATAAACAAGGTATTAATAAGTGTTGCCCACATACAAAATTAATTATATATATCTACTGAAAATAATTAACATAATATGTTGGTTAACATGGATGAAATCTGAATGTAAAAGCCATTTTAACTGTTTTTCCCTGTTGGGAGATGACTTTGTTCAAAGTTCAGGTACCATTATCTCTGGGGACAACACAAGCCAACAGGGTGAGTGTCTCATGCCTAGACGTGATTTTTAGCTTGTCAGTTCATTACTATATGTTTGTCTTTCCTTTGGAAAAATATTCTTTCCGTCACTGCCCTTGAGCCAGTCTGTGTCAGTTTTATTTATATTGAATAGTGATAATTTATTCAGAACTGCTCTGGTTGACTCTATTGTTCACACAATAACTGCTTCACATATTATAAATGGTGACATATGGGCATTTACTGCATTTGACTCAATCTTGAGAGGAATAATGTCTAACTTAAGAAAAAATTGGACATACTAATCACAAAGGCTCTTTCATTTTGATTTAATGGTCTTACTTTATTTTTTTATTTTAATACATTGCTTAATAGCTTCCTTTAAGACTTGGTAATACTAACAGTGCTAATGTTGTTTGGGCCCAAACCCCTTTTTTACGTCTAAAACTTTCCTCTTAGCCCACTTTCAATTGTGGATTGTTTTCTCTGTTTTCCTTTAAATCTTTCAGTAATGTCTGTCTGTTTGGGGGTTCTTTAGACACAACAGCCATCACGGATTATTTCCGTGGCTCTTCAGTACTATGATAAAGAAGTGTTTTTGTCAGCAGAGTGTAACTTAGGAACATATTCTGAACAAAGGAGTACATGTTTTTATATATTTGTCTTTTTTTTTTTTTTAATTATGGTTATCTCAGTCTTTTAACGCTGCTTGTAACTATCATTGTCAAATTATGACATAGAAACTGCCTGTATGATTGGTTTTGATGTTGAAGGTTGCTACACACATTGCAATACAAATTGTTACATGTAGGGAGGGACAAAATTTCCCTTGTTGTTGTCATGCCTTTTGTTTAGAAGCAGACTGAGTTCCTGAACAGACAGCACTTCTGTCACTCTCACCTGGTCTTGTGGTTGTTAGGGGGGGTCTGAGATGTTAACCCTCTTTAAAATACTGTGAATGAAGAGTAGCCACTCTTACATCTTATAGGCTAGATCAGTGATTAGCAGAAAAATTTTCATTCCATGATTTAGCTGGGAAGGAGTTGTAATGTTATCCCTGCACACCACTCACATGAGGAAACTTTGCCATTTAAATTATGTTATTGAATGTTGATGGGGTTTTATTATTTATTCTTTTTAAAATTCTAGACTATTGCTTTTGAGGCAACGTTGATTTCGAACAACTCTCTTCCACAACCATACCGACCTCTGTTCATTTTCCAGAGTGTTGCTTCCCTGAATAACATAAATGCAAATTGTTTTGCTAAAACTTAAATTCCATAAGAACTGATTCCTAAAGCAGTTTAGGTGGCAAACTCTTGTATATTTGATTAGAGTTGCTTGAATGTTTGATGAATTTCTGTACCAGTCATAAGAGTCCTAAAAAGGCCTGGAAAGAATGCCAGAAGTAGAATGTGGCAAGTTTGGAAATATGCAACCAGGAGCTGGAGTAAAAGCTGGAATATGTTCATAACTTGCTGCCTGATGCCTCAATTGATTCTCTGTGTTGAGAATTTAGCTTTGATTATTCCAATTTTCCAGAATATTCCTTATTCACTGGAATAATTACATAAATTAAAATATTTTATAATGAATTTTAAATACCTATTGCATGTATTTTCTCCATTTCTTTATAGCATTATTTATAGTCTATAAATATACATATGCTTATAATGTCTTTTTTTAATAATCTATACAAGCTAATACTATGTGACATTTAACATCCATAGTGCTCAAAAGCTCTGTTCTGGCTAAGAATTTCCTCCCTTAACAAGGAATTACCATAGGTGATGCAATGTTCAAATACATTTGAAGAACAGGTCACTTTTAGGACCTGCTAAAGCAGGTTAAATTGCTTTAATTGATTAACCTTGCCGGGTAAATGAACTGTTCTCTCTTACCAGGTCCACAGCTAATTTCCTTTCAGTTTGCAGCTGCTGTGATTTAAGCTTGGAGTTGCACATTGTCATTGATCGCATGATATCTTCCCTGATTTCCTTTGTTATTGTTGTTTTGTGCATGTGTTCACGCATGCAAATGGGTGTCAGTTGGGTCTCTGACATTTAGATGTTTCTGTCTCCTGGAACTTATCCCGAAGTTGTAAACTTTGGCTGGTGCACAGCATTTTATGAGATTTGTTATGATTTGTGCATTTTTTAATGTCTGACAATTTAATAACTACATGTTATTTCTCTTCCACTACATAATACTGAACAATAACTACACTTGAAGGTTTGTATTTTCTGCATGTTATTAAAAGGAAAGGTGTGCCTCAAGGCAGTTTGTAATAATTCTGTAAAGGCAGAAATCAGGAGGAACAAAACTGACCTGACACTGCTTCGGCTCATGGGAAACAGTAAACGTATTAACTTTGGTTCATTTGTGAAGTAGACATAGTTTGGGATTAAATATTACAGCGTATGTAATCAGGGTTTGCTTCTTTAAACAACAGGAGCAGTACTGTTGAAAATGCTGAACCATAAAGGTGCTGGAAAAGTACTGTTGTTTGGGGTTGTTTGTTTGTTTCTTCCTGCTCAGGCATTCAGTACAAGTTGTTAAAGACATTGTCTCATCGAATCTTGGTCTTGCAAAACATGAAAAGGGTTTTTTTTTCTGATTTAAGATATAATATGTTGTTATAGTTATTCATATATATTTGACCTATCAAAGTTAATTCTGTTTAAAATTCAAAGTTAAATAATCCAGTCAGATATCCTTGAATTAGAAAAATTCCTAAACATTTGCTTGGTTTGGAGGAGGCTCTGAAATGTACGTGTTTACACTGAAGGAATGGTCTGACCACAGGGTCTTACTACTCAGGAAAGAGTCTGTCTCTTCCTTCCTTTCTTACCTATTTCTCTTTTCTCTTTTTTGGAAAAAAACCAACCACTTGTATGTTTGCAGGTCCTTTTGTAAGAAAAAGGTGTTAGGATTTTATTTGTTCTCAGCCTCCTATTTTACTCTCTCTCCTTTCCCTAGGGTGCTTCAAAAATCTGTATTTCCAGTACACAACCTGGGGGCTCTTACAGGCTTTTTTTTTTTTTTGCCTCCCCCCCCACCACCTCTTCCCCAATATCCAGCCTTAATATCAGTGACCTGGCCTTTTCAAGTGGAATGATATTCCTCATGAGAATTTCCTTCTAGATCTACTGCTGAACTCAATGAATATATGATATTTCTTGATAGCAAAATGGGAGCTGACTACCTTTGAATCTAGCCAAGAATTTTGGAAAATCTAGCTTTTAAGCAACTGCTTGCCTAACAAACTACCTTGGCTTTAAGCTCCGTACATAATTAAGTGCTTTTTTGGTCTTGCGCCAGGAGCCTCAGCCACCAGTGCACAATCATATCATTGATTTGCTAGTGTGCCATTATTTCTCATAAGGCTAATGCCATAAATCTCTTCATACTTTACTAGGAAGATAACAGGTAGCAGACTCCCTTGAGTCTTCTCTTAAAACAGTCAGCAGAAAGTTGCAAAGTTCCCAGGGCTCATTTGTGTTCCCCCAGTGACATCTAGGCTTATTCCAGGAAAGTTGATACATCTCCAGGATCTTGTAAATGCCAAAGAAAATACATAACACCCAGGCTGCTGTTATTTCAGGGAATTTCATATATTTTATGTACTTAAAGGCTTGAACAGTGATTTGATCATGCAATTTGACCTCCGGCACACTTAATGGCCAGAGGGGCATTAAATTGCTCTCAGCTACCCATGCATTAAGGTCAATAACTTGTGTCCTATTGCCTTCAGGAGCCTCTAGGACAAAATTATTTATTTTTCAAAACTTTGTCTAAAGCTCATTTTCTAAACTCTACAGTTAGATGAGTTGCACACCTCAATAACATGATCCTCCAAAAAGGCTAGCAATTCAGCAACATCTGCTGAAGAAGAAAGAATATCCACCTTAGCAAGTACCAGGGAGTCAAGGCTACTGCAGATATTTGCATTGTATTTTTAAGTTAAAAATAGGATCACGCTATAGAAATTAAAAGTGGCAATTTCTGAAGTTCCACCTAGAGATGAAACAACCCTTTATTTTTTTCCCTCTTTCATAGGTTATTGCTCTCTCTTATGGCTGTCAATACAGCTAGTCTAGATATAAAATCACGCAATTAGTTGACGGGCTATTTCTCACCCGATATTCATTCTATCATTGTTCCAATAACTGAAGAACAATAGTATAACATTAGTCTAAAAAACCATTAAAATATTTGTACCTACTTATGTAACATGACAGCTACTGATTCATTACTGTCTTACTTGAAGCTAACAGTATGTGGGAACACTTTGAACTCTTCTAGAAGTCCAGTCCTGTTCACAGTAACGTCAGTTGATTATTTTCCTTTGTTATTAACAGAATGTAAAACAGGATTTTCCATTTTGTTTGGCTGTGAATCCTTTTTGCCAATTAAGTACTTGTACCTTTTAAAAATTAGTAAATTATATTTCCATTTAAAAGTACGAAATACTAAAAAGAAATATAGAGAAATAAGATATTAATGCACAAAGAATTCAGTGGGCATAGCACTATGGAACGGTGATTTGCTTTGCTTGATTTATTAGTTTGTGATGTTGCTTCACAACAGACATTATACTAATTGTACTGAGCATACAGACGTGTGACAGGTCATACTGTCTATGCGTAATTGCCTAAGATAAATCCAGATAGGTGACCAAAGCCTTGCCTGATTTATTTCAGCTTTACTAACAGCATTTTTATCATGTCAAAGTAACAATACACCAAAAAAACATAGAGTGCAAGTCGTATAGTTGCTGACATCTGTTCTATAATTTTATTTAATTCAATTTTGGAATATAACGCAAGGATGTGTTAAGAATACTAAAGGTTTTGGTGGTGTTTATAATTGTACATGACAGTATGGCCAGAGTTTCTATTTTTTGGTGGTTGTTTTCCTTTCCATATATGTGCTTTCTTTCTGTTTTCCTTCTTTCTGTGATCCCTTTTCTTTATTTCCCACTGCATTAAGGAGGTCATTATTATTTTTTGCCGAAGGCTTGACTTATAAGCATTTTGGATATGTTTGTGGAGTACTTGTTCTTAACGTTAACAGCTCTGACTAGTTTTGTAAAATCATCAGCTTTACGTATAATCCTGCATAAAAACTTGTCCTCAGTCCTAATCTCTAAAATGCTACCAAAAAAAAAAAAAATCAGTAAAAATAAGGCTTCTTATGGGAATATCTTAAATACATTTTGTTATGAAACCAGTTATTTTTCCCTTCCCCCTTTCTTGTTTAGCTTATGGATTTTATAAATACTGTTGTTTTATTAGCAAAGATACAAGATAAATACATTATGAATCTTCTGCTCTCTAGTTGGATGTTTAGTGGTGAAAAGTAAATTTTTGACAATAGAACTTGGCTCACTACTGACAAATTTAAAAAAATTTAAATAATGGGGGAAAAAAAAACATAGAAAATTTGTTACTAACTAGGTTTTTCCACTGCATAAAATGTTTTGTGTTCAGCACATTCAAAATACTCTCATGTTGAGATTATCAGAAAAATGAGACAGACACACTTAATATCATTTTCCTGATAATGCAGGCAGTCACCTATGATGTGGAGGAGTCAAATGACAATTCGGTTTTCTGTATAACTGTAGGTGGTCCACACCAAGGCATTGCTGCTTCTGCAGCCTAAATGAATAATCTAACCACTGGGTTTATGAACTCAGCCTTTTCCTTGTTGATCCAGTGAATATTGAAGTATTTGTGTAGTTTTCCTGCGAGACTTGAGAGACTTAAGTCACCACTGAATGTTGAGGTAGTTCAGAGTTAAGAACCTGGAATATCTGCTGTTCTTCCAGGGTTCAGACTATGTACTGTTGTTAAGAATTTTACCAAAAAAATTTCTTACCTGAACCTCACAAAACTTTTTTGTGTTAAAACCTCTTGAAACTAGTGGAACTTTCCCATGGCAACTTTGTATATCAACAGATCCTGCTTTCTGATTAAAACAAAACAACCCCCCACCCCCAACTTTATGCTTTATTAAAGAAAAAAATACTGTTCTAACCAGCTCAGGAGTTTACGAAGGCAGAAAGCCATGGTTGGTTTTTTATCTTTTTTTTTTCCTCCTGTTTTTTGTCTTTTTTTTCCAAATCTTGTAATTAAATTAAGTGATACAACTTTAACAGGTTGTCGGAACTATCCATAGGGAAATTCTTTATTGCTATGTTATCCTGCGATCTTGATAAGTTTTTATACATTGTTAACCTCTTTTAGCATCCATCTGTCTTTGCTAAGGATGCCTAATTGTGAAATTTTTATACTTCCCAAAAGCTCAAAATACAAAATGGAAAATAAAAACCCAAAGCCAGCCTGAAATTTTAGGCCTGATTTTATGTAAAGGGGAAACAATCCTTTGTTTCTCAGAGATCGTGGAAACAAACATGCTAATATTTCAAATGCAAAATCCATTAATACTTTTGCTTGCAGACTGGAAAACAGTGAATTATTTCTTGGAAAAATCTACATGGTTTTTAATGCTCTGTGACGATGTATCTATTAATGGTCCTCCGGCTCTGAGCCCCAAACCAAATCTAAATACATACAAAGAATAGTTTTTTGAAAAAGAAATAGCTTTATGTTGCATTAAATTACATTAATTTCACTCCCCTGGGCTTTAAGTTCTATTCCTTTAAATTGCGATGTAAAAAGGCACATGAGCATTGGTCCATTGAGACTTTTGTTTCTGCTGATGTCAAAAGAATTTATATGCAGGGGAAACTGAAAAAAATTGCTGAAATATAGTAATATATAAAATACAAATATGCAAAATAGGTACATTAAACTCTATAAATCATAGTTAATTGGACTGGGGCTTGCTTTAATTTAATTAGATGTGGTGCTCTGGCACTAATGCCCAGAAAATGTTCTGGTCTTAAGGTCATTGTTTCTATAAAATGCTAGTGTTCTGAAGTTTTTCTCCCATTCCAATTGTTGGTGCAACCATTAATTCCTTTGGTTTATAGGGTTAAACTCTAGGAACTAGAAAACAATTTGGGACTCCTCTTATTGTACGCTTTGGCTAGTAATAATAGTTTTGAGTTGGGTATAAGTAACTCCTATTGTCTCCCCTGGAGAGCAAAATTCCATGCCATCCAAGCCCTCTTTGCCCCAGAAATATCTTTAAACAGAAAGAAGGAGTATACTGGTTAATCTGTTTTTTAATTTATCTTTCTTACTGTCTGTAATCAGATTTTAAACTCTCCGAGACGATCTTTGTAAACAAAGCCCTAGTAATAATTATGCCTCTAAAGAATATGATGATATTGGAGAGTGATAAGATGACACAGCTCAAGTAAGTATTTTTCTTTTCTTTTTTTTCCTCTTTATATGAAGTATCACTTCCATTTAGTGTACATTAAAGACGAGTGTTTTTCTGCTAGTTGTAACTGGTGTCACGTGTACGCATCCAATGAATGCAGTAGGATGAGTCAATTCATGTAGTTTGGTTCATGAATGACGTAGAAAAAGAACCTCACAGGTTCCCAAAGCTGGTCCCTAATACTGAAGGTGATAAAAGTGGCAACATCAAAACCAGATGGATACAGCAGAGGGTAACATTTCAAGATGGAAATGTAACCCCAGGTGAGTTCAGTTTTGCGCATTATTGCTTTTAAAATGCTTTGGTATTTTGCAAGTAGAATTGGAAGATTATCTTTACAGAAAAATAAAGTAAATCTTACTTGAAACCTGGCAAATAACCTAAGTAATAAGTATATAAACAAGTGTTTTCAGAACTTTTGTTTTGCAGGGATGAAAGGGTGGGGTGGAATTGCTACAGCAAACCATATTAAAAAAACTAAACAACCAAAACAACCATTAAAGCAAAAAAAAAAAGAGGCCATTTCATGCTTATTAAGGACTTCTACATAATAATTTCTCAGTTGAAAAATGAAAATATTATTTAGAAACTTATAATCCTGCACCCTGTCCTAGGACCTAACTGTTAAGTACCCACAAGGGATACAAACATATTCAACCAATAACCCAAATTTAACAACTCTCTTAATGATTTGAGACCGAATAACATCCAGAACACTCACCAATAACTACTCTTGTTTTGTGATTCTAGGAGCTATGGTCCAGTTCAAAATGATCAGCAGATGGAATGTGATCATACTATTGGTGTGGAATCGTTATACTAAGCTATTTTCCCTCACTTTTAGTTTGCAGTTTCGTTCTTCCTGTGCTCTTTTTCAGGTGATTTTGATGTGAATGTAAATAAAGGCAAAGCTGTTTATGTTTGACATTTCGAAAAATCCTTTTGTCTTGGGCACACATGGAGAAGTACAAGATACAAGAGAATGCCATAACTGCAAAATTTAGCTATTAATTTTTCTGGGAACTGCCAGTAATTTTTTTGGGGAGGTCGTAATTTCTTTCTTGCAGCTGACAACTGCTTCTAGAACTGTTGTGGGAACCCTATTGCCTTGTTTTTCCTTAAGAGAGTACAGAAATGATTTATTTATTTACTTAAAAATTATCCATAATGTTGGAGTTTTCTTCCCCCCAGGTTTTTTAATTTGGATCTTTTTCTTAGGTCCAGTAAAATTCTACTATATCTGAGAACCAGACCATCTTTAAGGAGAGCTTCACTGGCCTGAAGAAAGTGCCAAAGGGAGGGCTTTCTTCTACACGTAGGTTTCTAGAGAGCTTGATGTTTTCTAGGTAAGCTTTTTTCCATAGAGTGATATATATACATCTTAAGGTATATATATATTTTGGTTCTGAGGGATCTGTTTAGAAAGTGTGATGGTTTTGTTGGGTAAAGGCCGACACTCCTTTACTTCGGCAGTTTGTCATATATCTTCGTTCATGAATAGAATAGTGCATCATTAGTTTAATACAGTAAAACTAACACAAAGCAAATCCTTTCAGTAGCAGATCTTCCAAGCTTGACTAATACTGCTTTGTGCCCAACCTCACCTGGCTGATTTCCCTGTGTCAGAAATGTCTCAGCTGCAGCCGTCTCCGACAGGAACACACTTGAGGGGGCATGAGAAGTGAAGAACTTTGAAGTCTGATTGTTGGAGAGCAGCCCGTTGTTGTATTATCTCACGTGAGATTCTCCATGATGTCAACTGAAAGCAAGCTGGAAAGAGAAACATGTTTTTTTGCCTTTTTGTTTTTTTTTTTTTTTTTTTTTTTTAAAAGCTGGACTGTCTAAGAATGTATTAACTCATCTTTAATTCTGCTGGCAGAATTAGTGGTGAAGCATGGCAGTATGGGAATATGAAAATCCTATTGCAAATATAGAAATTCAGAGCAAAATGTGCCTGCCTATGGAGTGGAACTGTCTTCTGTGGTACCTACCAATGTTGATGGCAATTATCTTATGAAATCAGCATACCTATTTAGCATAGACAAATGCTTTGAGAATTAAAACAAAAATATATCTAAAATGCTTAACTGAAATATGAATATGTCTGTTTACTTTCCTCTAGGTTTTGAACCCGAACACAGGGGCACTGTAAAAATGTATGAATATCATTAGTTCATTATGGATGAAAAATCATTTTCTAGCTAGATGGAACAGCAAATAGTATTTACTTTCATCACAAAATGGGCGTTTGTCTTGATATATAAAAGACCAAAAAATAGTTAAAGTGTTTATGGTTGTTATAACAAATAGTTGTAGCAATTTGATTTTGTAGGTTTGCATACTTCTATATCATTTCAAACTAGTTTTGATGTTAAAGTGAATAGTTCACATAAAAGTCTATTCCAGTAGATTTGTTGCAGTAATCTTATACAGTAGGAGTCAGTCTCTAGACTGTCACAGTCTTTGTTTCCTTTCATCATGATGCTCTCTCAGCAGAATTTGTTGTGACATTTGCAAGCCCCTGAAGTTTACAGGAAATTGGCATTCATAACATCCTATAAAGTGCCTGTGGTATGTGCTTAGTGATTCATTTTAACTCACCGTGACTATTCTGGCCACCATACATCAAAGGCACTTTAAATTGTATATAAAAAGTACGTTAGCTGTTTGAAATGTTCATTCAGCATATCAATATGACTAGCAATCTGTACAGATCTCTGAAACTGGTCCTGGCTTCAGGACTCTCTTAACTTGAAAATGGGGTACAAATGAATGTGCTATTCAGAGGAAGGAGATGTAACACTGTGGAAGTGAGTGCAGAGAGCATCGATGTAAGGAATAAGCAGTGTAAACTGAATAACAGATTAAGACCCTGGTTTACTTTTCTAGGTCCAGATTTGAAGAGAAGCAAGGTAGTTCTACATGTTTGCTAAAGCGAGCACAGTTGAAGCAATTCCAGAGAGACTCAGAAAAGCTAGGAGGCTGAAGCAAAAGATGACCTTTTACACAGAGAAACTGCAGTTCCAGAAAAGCATATTGAAAACAGTTGTAAGTAAATCTCATTATGGCAATGCTGATTTGTCTGGTGTGTCCCAGGTTTCATGTTTATTCTCATTCTATAATTCAAAACCTTTCCAGATTGCAATTCACTCCATGCTGGCTTTTTGGATTCTTCTTGGACTTTATTTTCGTCCTCTGTGAAGGCTGCCTGTCCCTTGCTCCTCTCATACGGCTTTTGCTCCCTGCTTTATCTTTAGATACCCTTCCTGTCTCTCCCTGCCTTTCCTCCTTGTCCCCTGTTTCCTTGGATCTGTGGCACATGGGAGCAGATGCTTGGTTGCCCTCAGGGAAGTAGCACTGGCTATATGTTTCCAGGTAGTACCCAGCAAAAAGCAGCTCCTGCCCAGATGTAGTCTTTAAGGAAACACAACAAACAGTGGCATGTGGTCACTGTGCACAGTCAAGAACACTAACTGTACTGCACCCCTGCTATAAGTACAGTCGTTGATATCAGCATAGCTGTAAGTTCAATGGTTCAGGTTTCATTTTAACAGTTTTGTAGCATTCTTCTTTTCATCTAAATCAGCGTGCGAAACTGAAAATTTTTGCAAAACTTTGAGAAGATTTTTGGGCTGTTTGTGCGCTACTGAAACTTTACTGACTTCTCTAAAAATCAGTCCTCTTCGACGTAAGGGGCAAGCTTTTTTTATGTATGTATAGAATTACTAAAAACAAGCCTCCATCTGGAAGAAAATGCTGATGTTTTGAAATAGTTACTATGCTTAGTCTGAGGCTTAACAGCACTATGGTTAGAGGCTCTGACAGGACTGATAAGTCGATTTGTTATAGAAACCAGGCTCACTTCCCCGAATCATCCACTGACCTGCTCATTGAACCAAAGGCAGATGGATATGATGTTAGTCAGTTGTACACGACTGGCTACCGACACTGATGTACGTTTACCATGCTGTCCTTATGATTCCTGTAAGCTGTGGGAGACCTAATGGCTTTGATTTCTATCTTGAGCTTGTCCAGTCCTGTTGCAAGAGAAAATTCGTACTGTTGACTCTAAGGGGAAAAGGATTTCATATTTACATTTTCATTCAGGAACATTACCTTCTAGCAGATGGCTGCACTAGGAGAAAAAAAAAAAAAGTGATTTATAGATATTCTTTGGCTGTGGATTATTCTAGTGCAATACTGGCTCCCAACCTTATAAAAGGTCAAAGCTATTACAGATGGATCCATTTCATATCCTACTGAAATCGATGGAAAGACTTCAATGACTTCACAGGGAGCTTAGCTAGCATAACAAAGCCTTCCTGAGAAGTACTACGTGGCCTAGTTGAAACCCACCAATTATGCTATATTTTGCTGCAATGTGTGGGTAATGATACAGTTACCGAAGTTCTCTATTTAAGAGTGTGCTCCTGTAATTCAGACTGTGTCGTTAGCACCATTTTCACTAAGCCTAAAATACATAAGGACTGTGGTAATTATTTTATCTTGTTTGACAAATAAGAGGGGCTTATTTTGATTTAACTTCTCATTCCACAGTCGTACTGATTTGCATTATCTTTGTTCCACAAGTACATAATTGTATAAGTAAAGAAACTGTATTTAAGCACTTTCTTGAGCCTAAATGCAGGCTCTAAGACAGTCACTCTTATTGAATACATTTGTGTCCTAACTTTTTCATTATTCTGCAAGTATCCTGAAGTGATGATCATCTGTAAACAATCTGCTATGATTTTCTGTTTCAAAGTAGTGTTTTTCTTCATTCGAGAGCCATGGAAATTTGTCATTCCATTGTTTTTTCCTCTTTCCTAAGACTATGTGAGATACCTTTGATTTACTTCTTTCTGAGGGAGTCCCTGCCTGACAATAAATAAATAAATCTCTGTTTTAATGCTATTTCTCCCCTTGGGTGTCTTTCACGTGCTTTTAACTAGACGGGATTTTTCTGGAGTAATCCATCAATGTTAGTAAGACCTTGTTCGAGTTGTGGACGCCAGTAGTAGCAACATGACTGGCTCTGAAGGAGGTTAAAAGAATGTTAACCTTCCATAAAGCCATGTCTGTTTCTCACAGGGATGCTCATCTAGGTTTGACGAGTTTAATTAAGGAAGCTGAGCAGAATTTGGAAATGTTCCCTGAGTTTCCTAACAGTTGGGAAACAGTGTGGATGTAGATAAAAGCATGTGCTTTAGTTCCAGAGGATGAAAATGGAAACGAGGAAGAGAAAAAGAAACAAACAAAAAAAACTCCTAAACCAAACAAATAAAAACAAACAAACAAAAAAACCCACAGACCAAACCCTTTTCTACTGTTATCTCCAAAAGTGTCAATTATTAATGCTACTACAAAATTATAAAAGTTTTTTTTTTCTTCAACCAATGTGAAGATGGAGGGAAAGCCAAGTATCTGGCAGTGAAATACATGTTTTTCTCCAGCTACCAGAACTCTGACTTTTCAGGTTTAGAATCAGACAGCAAACCCTTATAGAATTAGACAATGGATTACTATGTATTTTAAACAATAACAATAAAAAAAAAATCTGATACTGAAGTGTTGGTTCAGAAACAGTTCATAGTTTTCTGAATAATTCTGAAGCAATCAATTATCGTATCCCTGGAGTCTAGCTATAAAATGGCTAAAGTGGAAATCTGAAAATCATATTGTTGTGCATATTCTTTTTGTTTTATACATAGCATGTGTTTTATTTTCCTCATTTTATTCCTGTACTATAATGGCCATTGTGTCCTGGATATTCATGTGCAGCTTGATATATGTGTATATTACTACTATTATTTATTATTGAAGAATGCTTCTCTGCTATGTTGTAGCGATAACAGGACTGAACAGCTGGACACACTGATAGGTCTTCCAAGGAAAGAAAGTATTTCATTGTAAGTAACTTTTAAGTACATAAATACTTGGAGTTCAGTACCTACTGTTTCTGGAGAGACTTAGGTGCATATCCATTACACCTTGCAACTCAGCGCTGAGATAGAGATACCTGAGCTAATTCCGAGGTAGCTGATATGTCAAGAGGCTTTACTGCAGCAACATGCAAGGAGATTACCTACCAAGAAGTAGGACCTAGTTACTCCTGTGTCTGATTATGTGAACTGTTCCTAACATTTGCTCTGAAAGAAAATGTATGCAACCACCCAACCTAATAGTGTGGTCACTTGCCTGACCCAGCAGAAATGTCCTACTCAATCTGTGTCATCCCATTACTCTCTATATATTTCATAATAAGGTGTTCCTTCATAAAGCAGATGGAAAGAGAGGAGAAAAGGTTTGAATCTCCTTGAGTAGATAAATTAATTAATTCCAGGTGAGATGCTGTTCTAACCATTGCCTAAAGGGGAAGGCTGTTTCAGGTGTGAGTGCTTGCTGGTGCAGGTGCTGCGGGTGAGGTAGGCAGAAGAATGCAGCCTGTGGCTTCTTGTGCCTTGCAGGGCACAAGATGGGTGCTGAGCTGCTTAGGCTGAAGTGTTTCTGAGCCTCTCCTGATACACAATTGAGGCAGCTTGGAACTCAAAAAAACTGGTGTCTACGGATTCCTAAATCTCCCGTTCAGTAACAGAGAGAATTCTCTGGACATGCTTCGGTGTCTGGACCCCTGGACGTGCTTTGAAGGTAGCAAATCCAGACCAGTGGTGTTTATCAAAGACAGCTTGCTTAAACCAACAAGTGGTCACTGGAAATGTTGCGTTGTCATTGACTGTTGAATGTTTGGGAAACGGAGGAAGAAACTGAGTGGGAAACTAAACCATCCTTCAAGTTGATGAATTCCCCTTTTTGCAGCTGATATTGTGATCTAAGGCTGACAATTACGGCCACTATGGTAAATCAGTCCCACTGGAATTAATTTGGGGAATTTTTGGCATTAATTACCTTGTTTCTTGTTAGAATCAAAATAGATCACAACTAATTCTAGTAATAATTAGTGACTATTTGAATGAACAAAACCCTCGACATATGGGGATGTATCACTGCAATCCAATATTTATAAAGTGCTGGGTTTACATAAATAATGAAATGTGGTTATTCCCATGAGAGCTATTTTATTTTTTTTCCACTTTAATGTTTTAATTAATAGACTGGAAAATGCAATTTGTTAAAATGCCAACAAATGAAAAATCTCTTTTCTGATGAATCCCACCTGTTAAAATACAGCAAAGAGGGACTTCATTTAATTGCTTTTTCTGGGAAAAAAAAAAAAACCAAACCAAAAAACAAACAAACAAAAAAACCAAAACAAAACAAAAAAACCCCAACCAAACAAAAAAAAATGTAAACACCTTAAAAAAATTCTAATATCCACAAAGCTCATCCCACCACATTCCTTTGTCCGTTTTTTTTTTTTTTAAAGGAAGTTCTGTGAAGGGAGGCTGGGAATGACCCTTTGAAAATACCTGTGTTTATGTTTAAAGACTGGGAGATGAATAAAGACACTGCTTAAAAAATACCATTCTCATTTCAGCTCCCATGTTCTTCTGTAATTGCTTGGGAGACTTAATTGGACTTTTGTGAATAAAGAGTGTTTATATTGTGCATTGCAGGCTGATGTGAGCTGGCTTCTAAACCAAAATAATTCTGATTGACTGTATTAGTGTAGCGCTGAGCTTAAAGGATAATAAGCCCTGCTGAGAGGTTAGTGAATGTTTTGCAGTGGTAGCCAGCGTTAGATCAGGCACATACAAACCGCTATCCCTTCTCTCCCCCCTCTTGGGTTTCATCTTTGGTATCTGGTGGAATACTGTGGATTTGGTGTTGCAGGTTCTGGGGAGGAATAGGTCAATGAGTAATTCTTGTTGCCAGGAGGTACTAGTTTTGAGGTCATCCTAGGAAATCTTTATCTTAGTTTGTGTATTAGTTAGTCCTCCTATTAGCTAAATTATTTCCTGTGCCCCTAACACGCAAGGACTTGTAGATACCTACAGTTGTGCAAAATATTGACATAAACTGCATTTTTAACTACCTGCAGAGATTCAAAGGATTCCAAATAACTGCATGAAAAGATATCCAAGATATACATCATCTGTTTCTCCTATCCCCTGAGGTAAGGAAAGGCAAAACTTTTCCTTCTGTTTTGGTTGTAAGCTATACATGACTGCAGATTCATGCCTGTGCCCCCTCATTGCTTTTTGTTTTTTTTCCCTGGGTGCTTTTTGTTGGTTTGTTTTCATGCTGAATGAAAGCCCACAGACCAAGTTACCCTATAATTTTGGATAATTGGGTTATTCATTTTAAAACCCTTAGCTGGTAGGAGGAAATAATCGCTGTGCCTGTATGAATTAGAAAAGTGCCATTCCATTGAAACCAAGGTGAGACAATTTGTTTCTGGAATACCAGCGAGAACTGAGCTGCTGGAGAATGAATGCCTTTTGAGATAAAACTAGACTAAACAGCTTTAAGCTTCCCTTTACTTGTTGGTGCCTGCAGTTCTGAACATTTTAATTGAAGTTTTTCTTTTGTTCCACATAAAAGAAAGCTTTGTCCATCTGTTCAAAATGAAATGTTATTTTGTTTAAAAGAACACATTTTGACAGTTGAACTGTAGTGCATTATTTTAAAAGTATTTGGTCATATCCTGAGTTGGTGTAAAATCAATACTAAATTAATGAGAACTATGCACCATAAAAGAATCTAGTTCATTTACCTCTTCCACCACACTTATGAGAGGTCTAGCATTTAATAATAACCTAAGGTAAGCAACATCATTTTCGTTATCATACCAGTGATCGTATCGGTTCTTTTTGATCTGTGAGATGTGGAGTCCTAGACAATAATTAAAAGGTCTGGCCTTGAACATGATGTTTCTGCTTTACTTCCTCTGCCTTCTAAATAGGAATATATTCAAGTTTTTAAAAAAATTACTTATTATTACAGAGTGGAATCCATAAGTTTAAATATCAGCTTTTGTTAAAATATATCTACTTGAACGTCTTCACATTTGAGCATCTCTAAATTTCACTGCATGTGGAAGACTGCAGTACACAGATGACAACACTAATATTTAAAGCTGAGCATCTTAAAGATTGGCTTTATTAATAAAACATTCTATCACCAAGCAACTGAATACGTTTTAACATCCTTTATCAGATGTCCAAGGAAAGTGATGAATTCTGAAGAAAGTAAGATGATGTTGTCACTGTTTTTAATAAAAGACAAATACTTCAGGGGATATGTTTCTGTTTCCTTTCTGATAATGACTAAGTTCTTGCACAACTGTACAGAATACAAAGAGCTATTGAAGGGTATACAAAGTTATAGCTGCAGACATTGAGGACATTTCCTTAAATGTGAGCTCTCTAACATTACACATATCTGATCATAATCTATAAAATCTTAGGCTAAGTGAGGTTTTTCTTCTGAGTTGGTCAATACCATTGTTGCAGTTGAATATAAGCTGACTGACTATAAGCCACTTAAGAAATGTGGAAGAAACAAATCTTTAGTATGTATAAGAAGAGCAAAACAAAGAATGAGGGGGGAAAAAAAAAAGACGACACAAGTTTCATTAATTCAAGGAATAATCACTAGTTATTAAGTGAGTGTAAAGAGGTTCACATTAGTGCATAATATTTACTTTGTTGAAGTGAGTGCCTAGAAAATACATATAATTATTATTATTTAATAATACGAGTACATTGAATGGTGTTACCTGTGGGCTGACGATAATAAGAGAGCACTTAACTCATTCATCAATCATGAAGGAATGATAAATGGAGGCATTTGAAATAAATACTAGGTAAATCTCAGGTAAAGTATGTCTATCTGAGAAAATAAAAATGGAGTGTAAAAATACAGGAAGGATGAGGCCCTCGAAGCTGCATCCTCCCTTCATAAAAAAAAAAAAAAACCACCTCTTAATTCTAAAAATTCCAAAAATCTTAAATAAAAAAAGTTAAGAATTCTAGCTATTCTAAATAAGATTAATAGGGAAAGTAAGATCTTTCTAGCACCTCATGGCAATTACCACCAGTGTTGTTCAAAGCCATAACATAAGTGCATTTAATTTTGCCTTGATTTGCACAAACTGCTTTCCATGAGCTTTGCCTTGACGTATCCTGCTTGGCCTATGTGCTTTGACCTTGATGGAGCAGTATTAACTATGAGATTCATTTTAGCTAATGCCTGCTTTTGCAGTCAGTGAGAATTGACTCTAGCAGCAGCCAGACCTTCAGTTCCAAAGTCTGTTTTGAGAGAAGAAACCTGGATGGATAAATCACTGTGTGTTATGAAGACTGACCCGTGGCACAGAGCATAAAACCAGAACTCCTCTTCCATTTGAAAATAGAGACATCCAGGAGCTTCTGAAGGTAAGTTGATCTTATTTTAGGCTATTTAGGAATTATAGAGGAACATCTCGGCAAGAAGAGGAACTGCAAAAACAGAGATATTAAAAGGAGCTAAAAAATAAGTATTGTGTTATATATATATATATATATATATATGCGTGTGTGTGTATATATGGAGTTAAAGTTATTGTCTAGTTGACTGGTTCAAAATACCTGCAGATCAAAGGACACTCTCACCTGTTTACAGCCTCTCTCCTTCCCCCAAAATGCTGTGTACTGGTAGAAGCGGTTGGGAAGCTGATCCAACTGTATTTGGTGCGTGGCATCCCAGCCGGGGGGGGAGTAGGACTGTTTCATGGCAGCTGGGAAATGTGTGTCTAGTATCAGGGAACATTAATGCAACTCTTCTTCCTTGCTTGTAGCCCTCTTCTGTTGTGAGAACCAAGGAACTCTTTGATCCTACACTAAGTGTATCTTAATCTCACACCTCCAAAATGCGTATTTTCCCATCATGTGGCCTGATGCAGTGGTGTGCCTCTTAACAGTCACTTGATCCAAGTTATCAGATCTCTTGGAAATGTGAGCCCATCTCTTGCCTATGAAAACCAGTACCATTTTAAAACTTAGCAGAACAAATAAAAACCCAAGGAATAGTTTTATTTTTATGTAAATAAGGGACCAGACAAGAATGCAGTCTGTTTCCATTTGTTTTTAAAGATATTATTCTCTATGGGATGTGCAAGTAGAAAGCCTGTGGAGCTGATGAGAGGATTAGCTTTTACTCCAGCTGCTGTTACTGAGTGAGAGAAAAACAGTTCTAATTCAATATAATTTCTCCAGCACTGAAAGCAGCTGTATCATTCAGCCTGACTCCCCGTAAGCCTACTCCAGTTCCATTTCTACCAAAATTTAAGGAAACTTCAAATAATAGTTTTTAAAATGTCTGTATTCGTAGAGCTGGCTGATGAATCTCTTCCTGAAATTATATGTACTTATTTATCACTTCATCCTAATCTAGAACAAAAAAAAAAAAAAATCATAAAAACTAAATATGTTTTAGAAAGGGATGTCATTTATTTTAGAAAAACAAATTGTCCTCCTTTCTGGCTGCTCAGCTGGAAAACTTCTGCTGAAAATCAGTGACTTAAGGGTCAAAAGAAATTTATATTGCCTTGAGTAAAACTTTAAAATATATTTCTGCTATAATTTGTTCTTTGAATGAATTGGTTTAAGTAGCAAGAAATACTGAAATAATCTCTTACATAAGTTTTTAAATTAGTATACCCTTTCCAAGGTATATATATCTTGTTCTCATGCTGTAGGGAGTAGATGAGTCTGAATTCTTGTACTATGTAGTGACTCCAAATGCATTAATAAATGAAGATTCAGGGACACAATGTGAGAGACCGAATGTTAATCTGAGAAAGGAAAAAATGTTAGAGACCTTGGTATAGTGACAGAAGAGCCAAAGATGGACAATGAGATTTGGTGGCTGAGAAAGAGACTGAAGAAGACTCGGCCTGTCTCATGTCTGAAAACAGGCAATGGAGGATGATGAACAGTGCCAAGCTTACATAATAACTGCATGTTATTGATTCATAACACCAAATGCCTTTAAAAATGGAATTACCTATTATTTACTTGTTGAAATGTCTAGACTTCATGTGAAGTAAAACATTAGAATGGTACCAGTTTGAGAAATATGGTGACGATACTTAAAATTTCAAAATTAATATCAGTATCAATTTCAATATCTGTGCACATGCTGTAAAAAGGAGGTAATAATAATGAAACTGGGATAACGAATTATAGACATATTTTTACTTGTAACATTCTTCTTCTGCTTTTCTAATACTAAGGAATGATGGTGATCTCATTTCTGCCAGAAACAGCAGTCTGTGTAAGGATGTACCTACAAGTTCCAGAAACCAATCCAGGGAAACCTCATGAACTGCACCGTTTCCTAATTCCTGTTCCCAGATACTTCCTTTGTGGATAAAAGTAAGTCTATATGACCACACTTCAAATGTACCAAGGTTAAATTTGGATCTCTTAATGACATTGCAGTGTTACCTTGGGCTGCTGTTATGCTTGGGACTTGTACGGGTCTCTACAACCATCTGCCTACTGTCACCCATCTACTGCTTAGGTAGCGTATATAATTTCAGTGGTAAAATTCATATGGTTAATATTTGTGGAATCCAAGTACATCTGTGATGTAGTCTGTTTGCTGTTTTACATCACACACAAAAAAATAAAATTCATACTGTCCTCATACTTGATGGCTTCCATACTGAGAATAGTTCCACGAGCAAGCAAGCTGGTGAAATTTAAGTTCCTGGGGATTTTTGCTTCATGACTGAGCCCTATGGTGTTTAGTATGCTGTGAGCTACAACTGAAAATTTTGCCTCCCCCATTACAAGATTTACAGGTCCTCTTGGTAGCTCAAGTCCTTTGATGGAGACACCAGAGAAAATAACTTTGCATGGTTTCACAAATCTGTAGAAAATGAGATCTTTTGAAAACTAAGATTTCTCTCAAATTAGGCTTAAGAGTAACAGTGACTTCAGAACTTCTAAGGGAAGGAGGGGTGGACTGATTTACATCTGAGGAGTGTGATCAATGTTTTATATCCTGGACTACTGTTTAATTTCATGCATGTGCAAAAGTCTTGCTGATTTCAAAACCTGGAAAATGGCCTAGAGAGTTAGCTTCCTTATCTCCAAATTTAAATTTACTGCAGGAGATGAAAAATGGCATTTCAATGCAAACACTCAGCAAAACATGGGAAAGTAACTTTAATTTAATAAGCCAATTATTTTCCTATTAATTAAATGTGTATTGATTGTTGCAAGAACAGTTATTGAGTTTAGCAAGTATGAAAGAGATTAATCTAGTTGCAATCTAATTAGTTCAGAATTGCATGGGCACTACAAATACAATTAGAAGGAACTGCATTTGTAGGAAAGTTAAGAATTTATTAATGAAAAATGCTGTAATTGTATGAGTACATATTGTGGGATTTACATAAGAATTCAGGGAAGTAACAGTTTCAGAAAACTGCTGGTTTACCATCTCTCCAATTGCCTAAAGATTACATTTACATGTGTGAAGACGATAATGATGAGACAGGTACCAGTCATGCTTATAGCCTAAGTCTGTATTAAAACTATTTTAATTTAGTAAATAAAAAGCTGTTTCCTTACCACCGAAGGACTGAAAACCTGCTGTAAAGAACAATGAAAATGCTGCACTGTCAGTAGGTGGCCAAAGGAGAAAATAATTAAAAAAAACTGCATGTCATTAAATGATTGCGTTCCCGCTTGCAGGGTAGAGGCCGTGTGGCAAAGAAAAGCACAGGGCAGCTGGGATGTGTTCTGCTGGAGAATCTGTGCACGTGAAAAGTCTGAATAAAACAACCCACTGAGATGTGTGGAACAGCGAGAGGGATGAGCAGCGCAGGCTGACAGAGGCTGAATGGCCCCTTTTCCCTATACATGCACACACAGAGCCATCAGGAAAAAGCTTACACTGTAATTCCTATATGTTATTAAATGGAAATGGTCTCACTGACAGGGCTGAATGATTTGTATACAGGGATTTTTAAGGAGATGGACCATAAATTTTAGCAATGCTGGGCAGTATTTTCTAACTCTATAGGCCAAATGAGGTTTGTGGGTCATTTTGAAGCCCTTGCTAGCTAAACAAGCAAGCAATGTGTTTAACTCTATTGTCATTAATAGAAAAGGAGCTGTTGAGATGTCTTGTAAAATGCTTAGAGAAATTTGGTGAAGCATTATGTTTGGAGCGAAACAAAAACAATCAATCAAGGAGAAAGGATGAATTAATCTTGTTGCTGCAAGATCCTATAGAAGGGACTTAAAATGTCAGGTAGTTCAGAAGAGCTGTAGTTAAGCATTTAAACTTTTACAGGTGTATTCAGACAGGAGCTAGTATTATAAGATGTTTGGGTTTTTTTTTTTTTCCGATAGAATTAATCTAGCTGTCTGGAGATCAGATGCAGTAGAAACAGAGATGTAGAAGTAAAAAGAAACTAGAAAAGAAAGAATTCTTAGAAATTTTGAGCATGTTAATGAAAGAGAAGGCCTTTTCTCAGATAAATGGTACAGAAAAACAGTGTATTTGTGAAAGATAAATAGAACAGATAATAATTGGAAAAAAAAATTGCTGTGTCTGAATCCTGAGGAAATTTTCTTCAAGATTACACTTTCATTACTGTCTTAAAACGAATATCAGTTCAAAAAGCTTTCCAAAATGTGTCACATTGGCCCTATTAGTAACTGTCTTTCAGAACATAAAACAATAAAATGACTTGTCCAAGGTCAGAGTGGATCAATAATGTCAGTGGGGATCAAATCCCATGAACTCCTGTTTTAGTTCTTTGCTTTTGTTACTAAGCTCTTTCCCATCAATTTCTTCGGATATGACAATTCAAAGCCCGTCGAATAACTGTGCATATTTCATCCTTCCTTCTCCTTTGTACTCTCTTCAAACATATTTATTTTGTGAAAAAGAATGAAACTCCATCTGTCTCAATTTGTTTGAGTTCTCTCTCTTTCACACTCTTCCCCATTAAATATTCTAGGTCACGGGCTCACTGCAGATTCCCGGCTCCTTGCCCACGTCTTCCTCCCCATTCACAGTTTCAGTGCTGTGAGAGCAGGGGGCAATTAGCAGTCTTCTGCAGCAGCTCTTTCATCAGCTGAAGACACAGACTGTGCATTACTGGCTTTTAGAGTGAGAAACCCAGTAGTGCCCCTTGACCTATCGCTCGTGTGTCAGTGGAAGAAGCCGAAACAGCTGTTTCTCAGAGGACAGCAAATGTACCAACAAAACACTTTGTTGAGATAGCTACCTTGCACAAATCTAGCCTCTGTACCTAGATGTGGCAAATAAAGGCTATTTTGGGTTGACAAATATATAATAACTTGTGTGTAGAGATTTGTAAAAAGCAAAGTTTGTTCTGCGTGACTTCAGCTTTTTCAGCGAGTAGGGCCTAGGAAAAGTTAGTGTTCTTTTAGGTCAAGGAGATGAGATTTGCAATGTTTTCTCTTAGGGCAAACTTTGTGAACGAGGTAGGATCTCTCTGCTCTGGGACTGTGTGTCCTGACACAGCTGCTGCTCTCTCTTCCTGTTCCCTTTCACTTTTTCCTCTCTTTGTCTGTTCCACTCATGCCTTTTTGTTTATTAAACTCTCAACTAACATTTTAAAATTTTCCTCAATGCAAATTTCTGCAAGTGTTACGTGATATTTATTCGAAGTTTATATGCTTTTCCAGGTATGGGCACAGAGTGGGCGCGCAACCAACCGTTGTACGTGTGGGTTCTTGCATTTGTGTCCTTACTTTAGAAGTCACACCAAAAGAGCAGCAGTAAGTACTACCTCTCAAATAGCTGTATTCTTATATTCCTACCAATTAGTAGAATATTCCTGGTGTTAGACCTCAGTGCTATTATCCTTCCTTTCTTATTTGATTGCGTTCCGTTTTTGCCATCCTAAGTCTAAGCTAACACCTACGCCAGAAAAGAGCAATATTCAAAGGATGAAAAACCCTGAAGCAAAATATTCAACATTCTAAATACGTGTATTTGTAGGTAAATGGATGAGTAAGAGGGAATACCTAGGCAAGCTGTTGCATTCTAGATATACTGTAAAGTATTAACCCTAGCTAATACATTAACTATTGACAACCCGTAACTGTATTCATAATGTATTTCAATGAAAAACAAGAAAGAGATCTTGTGAGTGTGTGTTTTCAAGACAAATATGGCAATGATGGAAAGCATATTGCATTCTCTTGGCATGTGTTTGAATAACTGGTTTAAAGAAATCACCTCTCAAACTTGATTGATGATGTATGATATGATAAAGTAATAAAGAATGTACATTCAACGTATGTCCATCTGCAAAAACCTAGATCCAGTTTCTGTATCTTCTTAAAACACAAAAATCTCTTAAACCTGTTTACATAGGAGCAGGTTATTTGATTCATGTGTGGTTTTGGGGCATTTGTTAAGGAAGAAATCCAAAATTAGAGACTGAAAGGTGTGCGTTTCACAGTGGGAGTATCTTGTAAGGAACGTAAGAAACCATTTTTTAAGCGTGTAGGCAGTCGACATTTAACTAATAATAATGAGGAAATGTATTTCCATTTCCAGTTTCCTATAGGCACAGTAGAATGCTGTAAACCAAGGTCATTATATCCTATAGTACAGACTATAGATTACGGGAATTCAGAATGTTTTAGCTGGAATTTACTTTAAATCAGCTATTGTTAAATGCAGTAGCTTAACCTTTTTGGAAATCTTATTTGTACTCCCCAGAGCCTGTGGTGCCAATTTAGACTAACTGTTGAACAACAATTGTGCATATTTTTAAGCAAATTAAATTCAAGCTGTAAAGACTGAAACAGAGTTCTTTACAAAGCAGTTGGACAACAGAAATTTCACTTTACTGCAGTTTTTACATTGCAATAGAAGGTCCCATTGTATGCGATTCATGGCATAAAGGGTTTTGATATACCCCATCACCTTTCAAGACTTCCTTGGGTAAAGTGTTTCAAGATTAGGAAAGCTCTCTAGAGTAAGAGAGCCTATTAATCCTGAAGACTCTCTCTGGTTGGGAGAACAGCTGAATATATAGAAACTTCAAGAACATCTGGAAGGCAGAATAAATCTCAAAACATATGTCATGCTGAACAGTACATAGCAGAGCTATTCTAGTCTCACCAGCACCACACCCTGGGAGCTGTGGTAAGTGTATAGCTGTAAAGGAAGATCAAACAGGAACATGGCTGGGTGTAATGACTTTGGATCTCCCAATTTAGACATAGACAATGTTGCCTGTCATTTTCTCTGATACTGTGGGAAATATTTGCAGGATTCAATTCATATCTCAAAAATTGAATATTGATTAACTCTATTTGAGACCCTCCCTGCCCTGCTACAGTTATTCTAATTATGTTGTTGAATGCGGTACCATGAGGCTACAGACTATAATGTGTAGTTAAAGTGTGTTTTATCTCATGGAGACGGAGTTAAATCCTCTTTCTTGACCATCAGAAGTCGGTGTGCTGCTTTAGCACTGGAACCGTTCAGGACTGCAGGGCAGGAACACTGATGAACTGATAAATAAAATGGGCAAAGAGGATAATCCTTCGAAATGTGGAGGGGAGACAGAACATACTCACTTTTTGAAATACGTTTGGCTAATAACATCTTCACAGAATTTCATTTTGGGCCCTAAAAGTCCAGGATATGTTTGTTTAGCAGTCTGTTCAACAGTACGGAATAATTTTGTGTTGTATCCTCCCCAGAAAACAGTTTAGGTAAGACATAGAAAACATCAACATTGCATGTGTAGCTGCCACTGCATATTTGTGATGCTTGTCTGAAGGGTAAAAAATAGTGACTTTATGATGAAAATGTTATTTAAAAATCAAGAAAACAGATCAAGCAAAATATAACAGACAGCATTATATTTGAGACTTAAGGTGAATACTTCTGCAGTCGAAATGGTAATATTAGTGTTTTAGGAAAAAAAATTAGGAAAAGATATGTAGCATATGGAGTCTATATCCCTGTATTGTATTCTCACTAATATCATCATATACATTCAGTAAAAGACATTATCTGTCACTGGATTTTAGATTTTTGTGGGAAAGTAGTTTTAAGACACTCTTCAGAATAATCTGGTGAAAACAGAGCAGCTAGATAATCTTTTTCCAAAGTATCCCTCAACTTACAAATAAGGCGTAAGAATTTATTTCTGTAGTCACTACCTCACTCATAGAGAAGAAAAAAAATCTTTTTCTTCTACTCCAGATGCTATATTAGAAATTGCTACTATGTCACACATTTTTTTAGGTGAAACTGTTCATTTATTCAAATGACCACCTATGCTCTGAATGTGAGCTGTAGTCTCTTTGCTTGACTTTAGTTGCCACCAAAAGAGCAGCACACATCATAGTGTAGTACACCTTGCCTGAGAGCCCATCACTACTTAAAGTTCCCATTTGGGCTGGTGAGATTATAGATGATAATCTTTTGAATGCTGCACGTCTAGTTCATCACAAACATTCAGAGTTGAATTTTGTTTATGTTCGGTTATTGCTTTTAGCAGAACTATCTGCTGCCTTCATCTTTGGTTTTGACATGCAACATTAACAAAGAGAGTATATGCGGTATCTATTGCCAAACAAGTAGTTTTGAAAATAGATGCTGACTGGATAGTCAATGCAGCTAACAGATGGTCTTGTAACATGTTCTTTTGAATCACTAAAAAAGAAAAATAGATTCACTTGAGCTTCTCTCGCTCAGCAGACAAGCTCTATGACAAACAATAGAATCCTGCTGGTTCCTTAGTCAATTGAAAAAATACATTGTCTGCCTCCAGAAGACAAGGAGAAAGACAAATTTCCTAGGAAAAAGAGCCCGTAGGTGATATCTGCCCTCTTAGCCTAACTCAGTGCTCCTGAGAAGAAAAATTGAAGAGAATAGGCCTTCAGTACACCTATGCTATTGCAATGATATGTTGTTAATGCTTCTTTTTTATTTGTTGTATTGAAAACACTGGTTATTCCTAATCACGGCCTGCACACAATTGATCATTGTCAGCTGACAGATGGCAATGAGTTTGAAAAATGTTCTCTTTATAAGTATTTTCTTTGGACACGTTCACATTTTCTATACTTCATTGCTTTTTCTGCTTTCAAAAAGAGAATTATAATACAAAATCAAGATCTTTTCTTTTTAAAACCTCAATTTCATCTGCTGTTCATAGCCTGTGGCATGAACAGCTAGTTATTGTTGCAAACAGGATTGTAACAAATCTGGATCAGCAAAAAGAGAATATATGAAAATTCCCTGAACCTCATTTTCCCATACTAAACCCCATGAAGTGACCACTAAGCGGTAGCTTTCTACAAATGAGTCCCTGATATGTTGTGCTTTGGGAATATTTTCTACTCTGCATAAGTGCCAGCAAGCTCTTCAGCTGACAAAATACATTCGTCATCTGTTTTGCTGCTTCTAAAATCTTTGCAAAATAAAGCCTGTCCAGTTATTTAAGTGTGCTCAGTCCTGAGGTCATGTTTGCCAAATCACAATTTATCAGTTACATAGTTAATAATTTAACTATTTCTTAAGGAATGCAACATTTAGGCTTTTACTTTTTGTATGTTTCTATTTTTAATAGAAAAAAACAGGACATTTGAAAACTTTTAGACTCTGAAGATGGCATCTAGAGTTTAATAAGCACGACTTTCAATAAACTTCAAACTGATCCGAAGGAGATGGATGACTTTCAGTTGATTAAAACATCCATTTGTTACTAGGTTATTAAAGATGCCATTTGTTAAAACGGAAGTGCTTTTAAAATGCACTATTTTAACAAGTCCGTCCTATTTCTTTTCACAGACTTGGTCAGTGAGCTTCATCCATGTATCAGCATAAATTGACAGAGTCAAGCGAAATGCATGGCAAGATGTCTGTATTGATTGGCAGACATGGCCTGTGAAGCTATTATGGGCACGCAGTGAATTACCCTTTCAGAAACTGATTGGCATCTTTGCAGCCATAAGCAGCTTGATGAGGGCTAATGTGAGGAGGGAAGAGGTTCCAGCACATGTCCTTGATGATACAGGTATATATCTATTGATTTCGAAATGGGAATGACAATGTCAGTGTGTTGTACGTGTGCTCTGTCTAGCAGATAAGGTAGCCACATTCTCTAGGGGGAGGTGTGTGTCTCCTTCTTATTTTGTCATTCATTTTCTACAGGATTCTTATTCAGTTCTGGGAACAATTTTTGATAGTGAAATGCTTAGGGTTGTAGATTCAAGAAACAAAATTTCAACTTCTTGTGATAGGAGGTTCAGAAGATATTAGAGACATGTTCAGAACATAATCTCGCAGTAGAGAGATAAACATGCGTAGTTTTCTATGAAAAGATGCAGATGCTACAGAAATCAAACCTGCATCTCAGTATCAGTGAGGTTTTTATTTTGAGAAGAAAAGAAAAAGTAAGTTAATTTAGTTAAGTCTCTAGTTCTGAAATTTTTTTGTGTGTGTGTTCAGAGACTGCTTCTTGCTCTGAAAATATTTTGCATCTGTTAGAGACCTCAGAAAAAGATCAAATTGAAGCAAAACATTAATTTTTCAAAATAATTTTCTGTTTCTCTTGTGTTGCAAACTGAAAAAAAATAATTCTGTAAAAGTCCTTAAATTCCCAGTGAACTAAAAACTAAACTGGGCTTCTTCCCCCAACCACCCTCACCCCCCTTTTTTCTTTATAGTCATACTACTTTCTATAATATCTCACAAAAAAATAAATAAATCAGAGTTTGTATTTCTAATTTGGGGACAGATAAATCACACTTGTATCATTATGCAGATATGCTACATGTACTCAGATAGTAGCCTTTGCCAAGATCCTTCAAAGTTTAGCTACTTTCTAAATGCTAATTCAGTGTCTCAGCATCACAGATCTGCCCTGGTGATCAGTACGGGTGCGTTCTATTTTGTGTCACTACTCACGTTTTTCTCCTGCTTTCCACATTTTTCTGCCACAGGAAGGATAAACATCTTTGACGTACTGACTGCATTCATCTAGTTCATCATGAATTTCAATAATTGTTTTAAAGGAGGAAAATCATTCTACTCTATACTAATTAAGAGTCCACAAAACACATCCTCCAAGGCTACAATAGATTCAGCTCCCCAGTTTTTGTCTGAAGTTCATTCATTTCTCCTTCAAGTTAAAAGTTTGTCGTGGGGAGGGGAAAAAAAGCAAAGCAAAACAACACCTATATATATAGAGAATAAAATCCTTAATTAGTAATCAGGGAGAGGAGACTCGAAGGAGACATCAGTGAAGAATAAATACTATGCAATAATAAATGCACTCAAAAATAACATTGCATAAGCGATGCAAGGAGAAAAGAAAAACATCATTAGGAGATTAATCAAGGAGATTCATGATTGTATATTTTTTTTCTAAATATGATGAGAGTAATGTTAACATTTATCCAAAACATTTTTCCTTTTAGTGCCACTTTGAACTGAGTGCAGTACTTCATACATTGTACAAAATATATCCCATTAACCTTTCTCCCTTTGTAGGAAATCAAAATGATCCTTACTCTTCTCACAACCTCTGCCAAATAATAGTTCTGCCACGGAAGTTTGCATTTCATAGACTTGGCTCTATTTCAGATGATTGACCCTAAAGAACTTTGCTCAGAGTGTCTAATTTACCTAAGAACTTTCTATCATAGGTTTTATGAAAAAACGTAAGATCAATACTCAGATGACTCATTTTTCCAGAATCTCAGAATATTGTAACCTTTAAAGAAGCAGAGAATTTAAGGTTTAAAAAAAAAAAAAAAAGCTGCCAATGATACAGATCTTTGATTCTCATGATAAAGAAAAGTCCTTTAAACTGTTAAGAGATATATTAACACGTAGTGTGAGAAAACTATGAGGAAAAATAATGTATCCAAGAAGCATCTCACTATTTGCTGAAAGTTGTTCATAGGGTGAATAAGGTGGTTCAGAGCATCTTACACTATTCAGTTACACATTTTATACATCTCAGTCATCTGAATGTCATATTAGTGTCAAACTAGCATCTTTTCCTCAGTTTTACGTAGCTCAAATTTGACTTGCGCTATGTTGTGCTATATTACAAGTGGGAAATTAGGAAGGCATCTAGTCCTGTAATAGCTGGGTCTGGGGGAGTTGTTTTGGTTTTTACGTTACCCATGAAATCCACCTTGCTGCTTCCAGTGCTACCATCCCATACTGTCCACAATGGAGTAAAGAAGGGAGCATTAGGCAGTTGAAATGGCTTCTGTCACATCTCTTGGAGCAATTTGTTGTTGAGTAAGAATTGCAGAGTAGTCTGGGAGATCCTGTGGTGTCCCAGTTGCTCATTACTCATAAAGATATGATGGCACAAATTATTTCCAGCTTTAACTATTGTTTCTGTTGGCAGTCTGGGGAGCTGAAATTAGTTCTTTCTATTTTGGCTTCCACCCACGTGTTGAAAGTTCTGCCTCTGTCTTCTGGTCGCATTGGCTAGTCGCTGGCTTTCGAAATGGGAAAGAATTACAAACCTATTGCCCCCAGACTTCCTGCCAGTTTTTGCAAAATCAAGTTCAGAGACATTGTTATATGCTGAACTTTTTGAGGTTTTCCCATAACGTCAAGATTAATTCAGCTGGTAAATGTTTCGTATGAACCTTTGCAAAGGTTAAGATTCTGATTTCAGAATACAAGTTACAGTAATTGGAATTTACCCCCTGAGTTATTGCTGTTCTTTTCTATGAAGGCACAGACTTGCTTTCAGAAGTCAAAATAAGCTTTTAAAATATCTGATTTTACTCCAATCCCACCCTGTTCCTCCAAAAAAGCCCCACTAACTTTCCAACTCTTATGGCAAATTTGAGGAAAACAGTGGTAGCAATTTTTACTTTTATTTTCTTACAGACAAAAAAAAAAAAATTAATCACGACTATCTGCATGTAAACAAGCATTGCAAGAGTCTGATTATGATTACTGCTCTTCATTGCTTAACGTCTGTCTGCATCTTATTGTTTCTCCCTTCATCTTAATCCATTTATCTCATTTTCATGTTATATTTTTCTTGTTAAGAAGATGAGAGATTACAGTGGGATATTATTCACTGCTATGTTCTCTATGTCAGTATAGTGACCAACATCATAGTACTTAGCCTGGCTGAATGATGAATCACTTATCAAACCTGTGCTCCTAGTGAATGACTGAATGTGTATTCAGTTGCCACCTTCCAATTTTTATATCAAATAAAGCAAAAGTCCCACAAATTACAGCCTCATTCACTATGTGGCCCTAATTCATCCCTTGAGCGCTGTCCACCCTACACAAAATGCAATTAAGTAATTAAAAACTGTATCAAAATGCATACACACAAGGGGGTATAGGGAATTAAAAATGCACAGTCAGTGTTAATTCTAGCATGTCTTCATTTTTCGGTGCTTGACTTTGCAGATTTAATGATCTTTAACAGAGTTTTTGCATGTAAGTTGCTATGTTAAAAAGTAAATTGACAGAAACTCTGGCTATCATGGGGGGGACAGTATCAAGGTCCATGCATTTAGAGAGGTCAAGTCAACAGTTCAGACTTTCTACTCAGCTAACAAGATTTATGAGCAGAAGAAGTTATAAATTGTCACCCTTCATGAAGGTCAGCCACAAAAGGAAGATAAAGCATGTATTTTGCCAGGAGTTTCTATATAGTATTTGCTGATAGGAAATTACACTACGTAAAAACTGTAGGTTTTATTCCAGATTTTCTGTATATCCAGTCACCTCTTCCCTTTGTGTCAACTGGGGATACTCCAAGCTCTGTGACTGTTCTCCTGAACTCCTTCTGTTCTGCTCCCTAATGTGTAAGATTATTAATTTCAAGAGTATTAGTCATAAGATTAGTAATTTTAATGTGATTTTCCTCTGCCCTCTAATTTTTTTAATGTGACCATGACTATGCATGCCAGGGATGCAGTCCGCCTCTGACTTCAATGGTGTGTGACAGGGACTAAGACCAGACTCAAAATTAATGGTATAGGTGACAATCACTATATGAATATACAGAAGCGGGCAGGAAGGTACTTAAAGTCCTGGTTTTATTTACAAAAGTGTTATGGTAAAGTGGAATGTGGTGAACAATTATCAGTATGAAATCTATAACAAATCTTAATATTTTTAAAGACTATGGTGAGACTAGTTAGACTTTAGGGGAATTCATAATCCAAGAAAAACACATCTCCACACACTCTAGTGGCAATGTTGCAAGCCTCAGTACGCAACATGTCAGAGAGATTTGAGCATAAGGTGAAATAATATTTATATTTTCCAAAGTAATTATATAGTCCTTGTATTCATCAAAATACTTGCTAAACTTATCTGTATTAAAAAGAGAAAATGTTTATATTTCATGTCCTTCTAAATGCATTTGAATTATTTTCCTGCTTTTTAATTCTGCCTTTGAAGCACAATATCTGACCTTGCTGTCCAGTAGAATTATAGTTTAAATGAAAACCCTTGTAATTTTTCGTGGATCCCTGAAGGCTTTTGGTTACAACCGTGCGTCAGTGCATAGTGGAAGGTGCAACTGCTGTGTAGTCCGTCAGCACAGGGACATTCGAAACTGGTTTTATAAGCTCGTTTTTAAGCAAATGATTACACTTGTTTAGAATCTATTGAGTTGACGATTGTAAGCAATATGAGAATTTTCTCTGAAAATAGTCTATAACTTACCGGGAAGCACAATAAATGTCTGCATGACTATGCAAATGTTTGAAACACCTAGAGGACGAGGTGTGGCTTGACAGAAGAGCATTAAAAGAAAACATAATCTAATTGCAATAATTATGATGTCAACAAAATATTTGTAGATATAGCCTTTCACCTAACTAATATCAAATGTTAGAGGGAGAAAATAGTCTTCTTTTGTTGTTGTTGTTGTTAAAATAAATATTGTTTTCCTGACTTAGGTCTTGCTTTGTGGATTTTGAAGTATGTAATAGCTCCCAGGGGAGACAGCGCTGTTCTTGAAATGTGTGAGTCTAAGGCCTGTAGTGATGAAAGGAATGACAGACAGATGCCTCTTTTTATGTTTGAGTGTAATGCTGTTTAAAAGAAAATGCAATGTTTAAATGGTTCCTGGTCTTTTTTTTTTTTTTTGACATATTCCGCTTGTAGTCAGCTCTGCAGGGAGATTTAGCTGTCTATTCTGTCAAACGGAAGACTGGGAATTATACAGAAGTTAGCAGAAGCCACAGATGAAATTTGCTTCTTCAATTACATGATAAGTTCTGTTCAAAAGAAAATATTGTATTCTATTTTCAATGTTAAAAGTGAAGTTTCCTTTCTGTTCCTGTCCTGCCAGACTCTGCTGATAACCTCCCAGCTGGAGGCTGTTATCAATGGGAAGGAGGTTAAAAACGCTGATCCCAGAAATGGGCAGAAGCTTGGGACACTAAAGACATGAAATTAAATCTAATTCCAGAAGGAAGTTTACAATGTAATGAGTCTTTGCAAGTGCAAAGAAAAAATATTCCACTAACAAAGAAAACATTGAGTTATAAGAACAGGTAAAGGCAGGACGGATGAGAGACTGTTAGTGAATTCACAAAGAAATTTGGATTGTTTTTCTCACCATTCAGTAGAATTGCACCAGTCTCTATTCACATCCCTGCTACCTAATACTTCATGATTGATTCACCCCATTTAACCTATCATCTTCAGCATTTGACTCAACTGACTTTTTGGTGCTTCATACAGCAGAAGCGTGAGGCACAGGAGCAAATCAAAGCAAGAAATATCTTTCTGTTAGCCAAGATTCAGCTGAGCATTTTTTAATGCATATAGGCTAAGCTGACCATGAGGTGGGATTTTTCTGCATTAATTCTAAGGCAGGTTAAATAGTGTCTGTTTCAGAATGGGTACAATCTTTAGCTTGTTGGCAAGCAGAGAGGTTCCAATTCTGCCTGTAAATGAAAGGAACTAGTGTTTGCCAATTAAATTAAGCAGCTGTTTCACAGACAGTATTGCTAATAGCTACCAACTAAACTCCAAGCCGTTACTCTGGATTGTTTAATGAACTGCTTTTAATAGATAGTAAATGCTAACCTCTGTATCTCAATTTATTGGCCAAGAAGGGAGGGATATTTAAAGGCACGTCTCCCTTCAAACTTCTATAGCATCGTAGGAACTGTCTGTGCCAGTGAAGCACGGGAATTTGAGACTCTTTCTTACACAATATAGATTTCTAATCTGGAAACAATAGTGCTAGTTAAATTGTTTTTGACAGTGCGTGACAAAAATCACCATGATCCGATGCTATACAGTGACTGTATTTTTCTCTCTTAGGGAGGTAGTGTAGGCACTTTATGTAAACTTGCATCTTGTATTCTTCAAAGTTAACAGCAAAAGACCCATGATAAATTCAAAATACATCTCTCATTGGACATACTGCCTTATTTTCTTTCCTTATTTCCAGCTAACATCTGTCGTTAAAAGGGGAGAAAACAAACAAACAAAAAAGACAAGAAGGAAAAATTAAGGAAATCTTCATAGACCTGTTGCAATCGGCATTCTCTGTGGTTTTTCTGTTATTGTTGTATGAGTAAATCAGACTAGAGAAATTACATTTGTAATAGGGGATGGGGGGAAACTGCCACAAACCAAACACACAAAAAGCAGAGATGCAAAATTCTGACTTTACAGATGGCTGTTTTTCTTAATTATATGGATAACAGTTTAGAAATACCTAATTGGTCATGCTTGACAAGTAATAGCAGTTTTTCCAAGATAAACAAATGTTCACATTTTTCATACTTAATCAGGGAGTTTATGTGCAAAAATGACTAAATGTATCATCTATTCTAAGCTTCCTATGTTATTTTGTAATAAAACCACCATCTGTACTTTGATTTTACAGAATCTGTGTGTGATGACCACAGAATCTGATTATATGGCAGATGGGTTTGGGGAAGAAAAGAGATTTTAATTATTTTTATTTTTATTTTTTTAAAAGTAAACTACAAAAGCTCACTTCATTAATTTAAAGATGTCCCCAAAGCAAGTTTATTTTGCTTTTATCTGGCAGGTACTGCACTGAATACTCAATAACTGTTTTACTCTTGCTTTCCTGTGTGTCTTCTAAACCCATGGAAATTACTTGATGAGTATATTCAGCTTGTGATAATGTGTATTTGTTTCTGTGCTGTATGTTTGCATTTCGGTAGTTTGTTTTCTAGGTTTTAGTGAGTAAGCTTGTCCGTTATGATATTAATGTAGTCATATGTTGAGAGCTTCTCAATTTAGCCTTATTTTTTCCTAGTTAGTTGTTTTATGAAACTTTGTGACTCTGTAGGTTTTGTCCTAGTGAGTAAATATGCCTGAAATAATAACCATTCTTCACTAACTTTTTTGTTGAGCAGGTCAAAAGTGTGGCCCTTCTCCTTGCCTCCTCAGAAGTGTTCCAGCCATGTCTCTAAGCCAGACTGGGCACCCATCTGATTCTAACCGTGTGCAATTTAAGAGCATTTAGGTAGGAAAGCAGTGAGGAGGAATACTTAACGCAATCCAAAATCACACCTTTACTATATTTTTTAATAATTTCTCCATTTAGAAGAACTCTTAGCTATCTCAAAGAAAATAACCTGAAAGACTACCTCCTCTCTACTCCCCCACCCTGCCAACTTCTGCTGATCCCTACACTAAATCCTGGAAAAATGAAATATGATCTGTGAAACTAGGAGGATATTTAGCTGCAAGCTCTCAGCTACCCTGAAAAAAGCATATGGTGATCTGAAAGTCACTCATGTTATCTTTCTACACATTTTTTCTAGTCCTTCTTCCTCCTCATTCTCAGTTTAGCCTGTAAGGGTTGCTCTGTCTAAATTGTGCTCCTTGGGTTGCCTTGAACATGCTGCACGTCAGACCACTTTTACTGTCTACTCTTCATGCTTTCAGGGAGGACAGCTGACACTGGGATAGATGTTAACAAGATTCCATGTGATTAAAATTGTGGTCAGCAGAGAGTCCTAAATGGGCATAATCTTGGCCTGAATGATCATGAGAATGTAACTTTCCCCACTGTCATGAGCTAATTTCAGCTGATTCAGGCAGTGTGAAATGATGAGATCAGAGTGGAATATTACCAGATTTAGAGCAACTTCCAGTTGGGTTGAGTTTTGAGAAGCAGTCTATTTCTAGGCTATTGCAAGAGCGTTTGCTTTTGCATCTCGTGCCTTCCAGATTTGCTATTTTAGAAACAGTGGATATGAAGAAGAGAGGAAAACTGTCATTGAAGACATTCCCAAAATACTTATGACGATAGCTGGAGATGCTTCATTCTGTACTGGTTGGAGATGGGGGGTGGGTGGGGGAGGTGTGTGTTCTTCTCCCCCCCCCCCCCCCCCCCCCCCCCCCGCCTCCTTTTTAGTGCTCCTTCCTTTGGTGGCTAGTTTGCTGTTAGAACTGTGTTGGGTTAGTTGGACGTTCACAGTTCCAAATAGTTGGTAAGATAATACCTGCTATTAGGGAACAAAAGGAGAAAGATTAATTACTCTTACTAATTATTCCTCCTCATGAGGGTTGCATGCCCAGTTTGAGCTGCAGGTGAGAACGCCCTCTTTCCAGGGGCTGAAGATGAAGCACCAAGAGAAGAACAGTTCTAAATATCTTTGTCCATCCACGCATTTCTTTCCAATTGCCCTGGGGCCAGGTAGGGCTCTAAATCTTGGGAATATAAAAAATGTGAAAAGATTTCCTTCAGACATATGCTTAGAAAAATAGAAATAGGTTTATGTGAACTTTGTGAGATTACTAAATGTTGAGAACTGGCTTGAACTAATTTCAGGAGAATAGGCTCTCTCCCAAAATCGTTGTTACCTACTGTTCCAGGTCATGCTGGAACAGCTACAGGCATAAGCTTTGTTGTGATGTTTCAGCACTTTTACTTCCAATCTCAGCTTGAATCAGGGAGTATAAATGTATGCAAAATGGAAATTGGCCATTAAAAAAGTGTCTTGGTTTGCTTGTTTATTTGAAAGCTTTTAAAGGTCAGTTTGGACATGTTTCAATTTATGGGCTAGAATTTGTGTTGCTTTTTATTACATAAAAATTTGTGGTTTTCTCCTTAACATATATAACAAAAGTAAAATATGGAATGAAATATTATAGGAAAATATGCAACAATATATACACAGTATATATAAAAATAAAATATACAAGAAAAATTATAATCAAATACGGTATTCCTTATACCAAGCAAAAACCTTCTAGAATTTTAATATATATGTGTCTGTGTTGAACTTTCATAATGTGAAATTCAGTATTTCCCAAATCAAAAAAGAAAAAAAACCTAGGAGAATAAATGGTAGTATAGTGGGAAAACTAAGACACAAAGGGAAAAATGCTATACAAATGATTTGCAATAAGCAAATCACAGGCTGATTCATGTGCTGGCTGAACCTCATTAAGATTGTTGGCTTTTTCTTCCCTCATAAGGCTACTTGCAAAGAACTGCTGTAGATTTGAAATCCAAGTTCTGTATTCGTTGTATTCCATTAGTAACTTGAAAGGAGTTTAAACAATTTAATCTTATCATTTCAAATCTTTGGGATTAGGCAAACTGTTCCCAAGTGGATTAAAACCATTGAACATCACTTAGATATTTATCAAAGCTTGAAATGCTGAGGAAAATGCCAGAGGAGCAAAAGCACTGTTCTGCTAATATACACTAGAAAAGCTTGAACGTGATCAACTTGATAACAATTGAACAGTTAGCATGAAATGTTGGATAGCGTTACAGAAATGCTCTTTTTAGATGTAATAAGTAAAGGAAATTAGTGTGATTAATATCTATCACAGTTTGGAGAGGTGATTTATGTTTAACACATTTGTTAGTATTTTTTTGATGAGATTGTAAGTTGACAGACGCAAATGTTGATGTTGACTCCTGCAAGTCATTTGAGATTTGAGCTACTATTGCGTGACGTTTTGATGAAAAAATTGCCACTATAGGCTATCAATATACCTACATTAAGTGGATTTTTCATAGCTATTATAACAGGAAGTCTTCCACTAACAACGTGTTTCCAGTTGGATCCTTCAACGATCTATTCTTAGCCCCATGAAATCAAATATCTTCCACACTGATTTATAAAGTATACAAAACCAATTACATGTAATGTTTATTCATCACATCAAAATTGCTGGGACAATGAGCAAAAATAAGTATGTAGCAGCTGGTATTCTTTGGTAATATAGACTCAATTAAACAATGTGGTCAAACACAAATTCGTATGTCTTAAAAAAAAAAAGGCAGTTATTTTTGTGTGATAGGGACAGTTATAAGACTGAAGTGGTTTAGGGCATTATGTATTTATGTATCTATATATGCATGTGTATAGTCATTATATATATACACTTTATGAAAGAAGATGTAGCTAACTGAACTTAATAGAGAATAAAAATGGGGGCACGACAAATGGAAGACAGCAGGCAAAGATACTTTGTTGTACATGACAGGTAAGACAATTACTGAAGAGTTCATGAAAGTCCAACATCCACAATTTTGAAATGAGATTGCAAAATTAAAAACAGAACTATAAAGAAATCTTTAAAGCCGGGGGGGATGAGTCTGGGGGGTGGGCGGGGAGGGGGGGGGAAGCCTTTAGTACCTGTCTAAAGTGTTTAGAACTGTTTAGTATTGCAAAGAGTTAAGCTTAGCCTTGATAAGCAAATACAAATGTTGACATCCTTATGGATGGGAACTTCTTTAAGAAGCTTCTGAGAGGCAAGGGAATGGGGGGCAGGGTAAGAAAGGACTTAACAAGGTCCGTAGATGATCCGCTTCTGGGGTGATGACACTAGTCAAATTAAAAATAGAAATCAACAATTATTTTTCCATAGTGAGGAAAATAGTCTAGAATAAAATAGGGATGCATTGGAACATTTTTGAAGTCTTCAAGACCTTGCTTATTTCTAAAAATGTAGTCTCAAGCTAAAATATAAATTTTCAACTGTATAGAAGAGATTGTGTGATGCATCTGAGCAATGTTAAGATTTTCAGGTCCCAGTTGATGCATATTCTGAGTTGGTAATAAAAAAATTGAAAAAAAACAAACAAAAAAAAAAATGCCACAAAACCTCATAATGTAATTTTGTGAAAATATTAAGTAAGAGCTAGACAAGTAATTTTGCCTATTAAGTGAAAATGAAAAATGTGTGTTCACAGACTCTTCCTCTCTTGCCATCACTGCTTGACCTTAGCAATCTTTTAAAGCAAAAAGGATGAGATCCTGAGCTGAGGCCCTCAGAGATGCAGCGTAAGTCCCACAGCACAGGGAGATGACACAAGCCAAGGCTGCCAGTTGTACAGCAGGAGGCCAGAATCCCATGTACCTGTCTGAGATGCTCATGAAGTGGTTTCAGCTGATAAGAAATCCAGCAGGGTTAAATCTCCCTGATTTCATCAGTAATGTTCAATTAAATCAACACAATTCTCTTTCTTAAAAAAAAAAAAAATTAAAAATTTTTCTGCCTTCTACAGAAAAGATGCTACTTGCATTAGCTGTACCCTGGAACTGAGTAAAGTCCACTCAAGATGAAGGTGAGTGAGATTTTCCTCATGGAGCATCTTTGTTCCCTCCGTAAAATCTGTTGACTGTTTGAGTGTCACTACAAGAGCTCTGGGTCTGTAGTCCATGAAGTAAAGCAGTGAAGCAGTCTTTGGCAGCTTTTTGGCACTTTATGCATTTCATTAAAGAAAGGAGCAGCAGTTGTTGCCTTTTGCTTTGGTCTAGTCATACTGGTCACACTATTATTTGTATTACTATCCATAACTTTATAGCTTGTTTTTAAATATTTTAATTTATCTGCAGAATCAGAAACTTCAATGATGTTAATGACTCCCAAGCTAGCCCATTGTCCAGTGTGACACAGAAGGAGATCTACAAAAAGACGTCTCTGATCCAAACCTCATATAGCTATGGCCGAAGCTAATAAACTCTGCCTTAAGCGGAAGAGGATCCTCAGCAGTGTGTTTCATCGTGCTTAGTGGAGAATAAGGAACTTCGTAGAGGATCCCAAGACTACCTTCTCTCAATGGGTTCACCCTTGTATTCCCATAAGATGTACTTCAGGTATGTGAGTATTAATTATATGGTTGCACCATGGATCTGCTGCTGCTTCTCATATTCATCTGTGAAAAGAGTTAAAGGTAAGAGCTTTGTAGGTTACCTCTATTTTCATGGTTGCCATATTACGTTTCTGATTTTCCCCACTCTGGCAAAAGCTGTTCTAGATTAAAATGTCTTTACATATATTAATATATCTTAAATATTGGTCTCTCCTGCTGTTAGGGTTCATTTGATATAGTGTCCCAACTGTTGTTTTCAGGCTGATAGATTTTCCTGTGCTTCTTGAAGCCCTGCCACATAATGTACCATGAGATTATGCCTAAAAGCGACTGCCTTTTTTTGAAAGTTAGAATTATACAAACTGAGAGTTGTCAATATTTCCTAATTCCTATTTCTGTAGAGAGAAAGTAGACATCACTGGCAGATTTTTAGTGCTACTTATATACTGTTGTCAAAGTCTCACTGAGTTCACTGGAGCAATGATAAGCCTACCTGGATGATGATCTTTTCCCACTAACGGAGACATGACGTGCTACTGCAACTGATATGTTCATTTTTCTATTGCTGTTCAGTCTGAGCAAACATGACTTACAAGAACTTGGGGAGAAAAGTTTACTTAGGGTCAAGTACAGCTATTTGTTAGGGTGGGATTCAGTCACCTAAGCACAGATGTGTAGTGAGTGACATTGTGGGTGCCCTGGGGTGTCCAAGACATCCATGTCAGGCTGGCCACAGTGTCACAGGGCTGACAAGGAGCATAGCAGGGTACGTAGCAGAATACACTCTAGGATATCTAAAATAATAATAAATGTTTCCCAGATTTATATAAAATATAAAGGTGAGTATAAAAACCTTCATTCCATTCTGATTTTTTTTCTAATTTCTTTATTTTCATAAGCTCTCTATTCTTCTCTGCACGAAATCAAAGTAATAAGTTTAACAAACAAAGAGAACATAAAACCCAACAGACTTTGGTCTCTCCCACCCCTATATAGAGTGTTCAAGATTCCAGAAATTTAGGAATCAAAGATATTTCTTCTTTGTAAACATCAGACATCAATGCTATCGCAGATGTGACTTTTTAGTTATTACTAACTTACAGAATTAGTCCTTTACAAGTCAACAGACAGCTACCGATATTTTATTCTTTTCCAAAAATCTGGATTTGGTTTTCTTGTTTAGGATTCCTATTACTATGCTTGGGTTTTACTGCTATGAGCACTGTTTTTTTGTAAAAACATAGTGGCTGGCGCTATAAAAGCTGCTCACAGATGATTTTAAAACTAATTTTTTCATCCTGTTTGTTGTGGGTTTTTTTTAAACCAATATTGTAAGGAGAAGTTCTCTTGGACCAAAAGCTTGCCTTCTGCAAACTTTCAAATCTTGTTAAAAATTAAATTCTGAATTCTCTTAATCAGAAAGTATGTTCTGTCCTATATATTTTTTCCTAATATAAAGAAAAATGAATGTTTCTGTTGACTGAACCAGACATAGTCTGAACCAGACGTTGCCTTGATGATATTTTCATACATCATTTTGTACTTTCATATATCACTTTGTACTTTCCAATATTATTTGTACCTTCAAACGTATTCTGTGTGTTTTGGCAGCTAAAGGTTCAAGGTCATTCTGAAATTCTGCTTTTCCATTCTACATAGCACAGAATTTATGTAGTGAATAGTTCTCTCTTACTAATTACAGTGATTTATTTTCTACATTTCTGTCTTGTAAAGCTTAGTTCAATTTTTTTTTTTTCTTAAAGAGAAACAGAAACAGCGTGTTACAAATACGTTTTGATGCTGTATATCTGTATGAGATGGGAGCTGTGTGTGTGCCTGGATTTTAAATCTATGAATGCCCCACTTAATAAGGTAATTTGGGCAAGGACTGTCTCTTACTAATGGTTTGTGCCAGCCTAGCACAACATGTCCTCTTCTTTGGTTTGGCTATGAAGGTGCTACCGCAATACAAATAAGCGATAATAACAATGTTTTAAAGCTACTCATCTTGCTGAACTTAACCTATAACATCCCATTTCTTTAGACACAAGGCCAAGCTCTTCTGCACTAAATCAATTCTTTCTCTCATTTGAACCTTCTTAAAATTCTACATGCAGATTGCCAGTTAAGTCATTACAAGGACATATCCCAGAGTTTTAGGCGTTTGAAGGAACACAAGGGAATAAGGTGAAGCTTCTTACTTGCCTTGATATATTTTTATTTACTGATCTTCTGTTTAGTGAACTTAATTTATGTCAGATAAATCACTTGAATTCTTTTCAAAGATCAAGTGGGGAAAATGTCATAGCATTAAGCATAAGTATCCATTTTTTCCTAAAGGTCTTCTTGTCCCTAGGTACATGCATGTAGAAGGTTCTTGGAGACAAGAACATACCCTTTATTTTGAACTCTCATTGTCTGGTTTTTACAATATTCCAACTTTGTTTATATTTGGAATCAATTTACACAAGTGAAGATTAGCTACTTTAGTTAAAATAAAGATCACTGAGATTAGCAGTTGAAAAAGAGGTATCTGTATCTATGCAGCTGAAAATGTAGATTATTTTTTCCCTATTATCAAGACTGAAGTCACCAGGTGGTGCTATTACATAGTATTGAAAGACCTTCTTCTGTAATTTGTTAACTTTTTTTCCCAGGAAATACTGTACAATACCCTTATTTTACAGTTGAAAGAAGCTATAGCAGCACATCAACTGGTCGCTTTTAGTTTGGGAGTAGAAGGGCTTTGCAAAAGGTGGGTATTGGTGGCTGTGGTTGTCTTCCTCTAAAACAATATGGTTTGCATTCTGTTTGTGGTTGCCTTTGTTCCCAGTCTGGAATAATACATAACTTGATACAATATACAACATGTTTTTGTGGCTCCTTGAACTACAAGGAAAACAAAATAAAACTTGACAGTAGGTCAACAATTGTGTTAGAAAGAGAAAGCAGATAACAGAAGGATAACTATACTATTGTTGGCATGGAGAATGATATAATGACTTTGGTGGGGGGTTTTATCCCTTTAAGAAAAAGTCTTCATGATTAGTTTCATTCTTTCATTGTATTACATTAGAGAGAATAACCGTTAGAGTAACTATTCATTCAAGTGACATTGATTTAGATTTTTATCAGCAAAACCAGTTGAAATCATACAAATGTAAGTTGGAAAAAAAAAACACAAACAGGAAAAAGGTAAATAGTCATTATCTGACAGTACATGCTGTAGCATAATAGAGTGCTAAAGCAAAATACCTTAATGGGAAGGTAGCCATCTGGAGTTTAAGAGAATAATGGTTCAATCTGCTTCAAAAGATTCAGCAATTTTAACGTAAAAATTCTTGTTAGTGACTGAGATGAGAATCTTCTGTCACCCTACACATGGAATGTGGAGGGTGCCACTTACCTCACCTCATTAGCATTTTAAATAATAGCAAAGACAATTATGTAAAAAGACTCTGATTGAGGGGGGAAAATATTTTCCTAGTAACTATTGATATCTATTTATATAGTTCACACAGGCATGTGCATTTCTTTTTTTCCAGGTTAGGCTTTGTTTTTGAAAAAGGTTCTGGTGATGGTTTTCTTCCTTTGATGAGGTTTAACCTGCCACATTATGTCTCTACAAAGCTGAATGCAGTCACTTGTAAGAATACCCGAAACTAATAGCGTAGCTGCATGATGATCAATGTGAATAATGCCCCTGCTCACCACAAGTTTAAAAGTAATTTTTGTAATGGTTAATGCTTTAATGCTTGATGACTTTGGTAGGAATGATAAAAATAACTTACTTATACCAAGGTCTTTTCATGGAGGATACCTAAACTAAGTTTGAAATACCATTCAGCTCACCTTTAAAAATAGATACTTATTTATGCTTTAAATATAATTTCAAAAGGTCTTAAAATTATTCTAGGTATGTAACAATTGCCTATGTCAGAAAGAATAAGAATTTATAGCTTCTGTCTTCCAGGGTTGTTGTTCTGTGCTCTTTTTACTAACTAGGTATGAAAAAGCTTGACAGTTAATGCAATTTAGGACATGGCTTATGTTGGATGGACTGGGATACTGGTCCAATGCAAAAGCTGTTCTTAGGAGAAATCATTTTCTTTTTTTCTTTTAATTTGCCTAACCTATTAAACAATTTCTCATATGGGTAATAATAAATAAAAGAGGTTGCTGCCATCTTCACATTGTCTTCATGTATGTAGTGCTGGAGCAAATAATTCATTAATTATATTTCTGTGTTACACTAGATTACTTTCACTAAAATGCACTTTTAATAGTTCACGTTATTTTCATTAACCTCTTGATACTTTATTCATCTCTGTTAGATTAACATTGTGCAATCTAACCAATAGAAATGCATAAACAGACTATTCTAGGTGCAGAAATGAGTAGGAAGGACATATAAGAAAGGACAGATTTCAATGAGATCAAATCATCATCTTTTTTTTTTTCTCTTCACCAATTTCTTCTACCTGAGCATTCCTTGCTATGAATTGCATCTCTATAATGCTTTCCATTCTGCTCCAATTGATTACTATGAGGAACTTGAAAACAGGCTTATGGTTGCAATGCTAAAAGCTTCTTAGAAGATATGAAAAGAAGCATAGTTTTGAGTAACATCTTGATCTAACACTGATTTTACAGTACTGTTACTCTGCTGGTATCATTAAACTTTCCCATTTCCATCCCTACATGTACATCATGAGAACTGAATCAGGTTCTCTGAATCCTAGAGAATGTTTCCCTTTTGATGATTAAGTCATTGTTTTTTCATGAAACTAACCCATTGCTAGTTTTCAAAATGTCAAGCTTTATTTTAAACCATATTCCTGAGTTTTATGCTATAACACTTTGTTCTGAACCTTGATGACGTGTGACTCGGAAATTACATCCTACAAGGATTTTAATAAGGAGGAGGTTGGCAAAATGGAAGCGTATCACAGAAAAAAGGAATGCCTGCTGAATAGGAGAACAGTTGTATTTGCACTGTTGTTGTTAAAGAGAAAAACGTCCACTATGTGTAGTATGTATAGTAAGTTGTGCATCACTTGAAATCTCCATCCTAAGAAAACAAAAGAGAGGTCTTAAAATGAAGGACTTGAACTGACTTTGAGCTTAAGGGGCATGTAGAAGATATCCCTTCTAGAGACATATAGAAGAAAGGAGATAAAAGCGCAGGAACAAGAATTTGAAAGAAGACTTGTTTTGTCATTCGTGATACATAGGAGTTCTTCCTGAAGTGAATGAAATTCTAACGTGTACAGAATGGGAGATTAATAGCAAGGTTAAGAGAAGATCCAACTGAAAGCTGTGAAAATTTTGGAAGTAGTGAGGACAAACAAGAGCACAAGCTAATGCCATGGAAATTAAAATGTATTTATGTTTAGCCCTTACAGGAAGTAATATAAATTTACACATGGTGAAGTTTATTATTTCTAGTACATTAGTTGTGTTCTCCTGTTACAGAACTCCTGCTCTTTAGTGAGTCACAGAACAGACTGTGCTTTGTTCTTGAGCTATTCCATCTCAGTATTTTTTTTTTTATTTCTTTAGAACACATTCTTCTCCATCTCCCTCACCAATTTGTTATGCAAATATTTCCGAACTCAGTTTATAGTTTGTATGCATCTAGTCCTAAAAATGACATGCAAATATGAATAACAAAATAAGATAAATAACATCTATGATTATTTTCTATCTATAAAGAATGTGATTTCTCTAACAATACTACAGATAACTACAGACACTATAAAGAAACATTTTCAGGAAATCAGAAATAGAATAGCAGGGCATGTAAAGTATTAAATGAAGAATAAAGAGGATAACTTCAGATTAATACTATTTGTGAAATCACCAAATATATCAAGATATTTACTTTTCCTTTTAGAGAACTAGTTTAAATCCACAGTCCCTGGACTAATCTGACTCTCTTATAATTTCCATTCCTCCTTCAATTTGTGACATCCCAGATGAATCTTCCAGTTCCTGAACTTTTTGCTTATGCTTGAGTCTTACAGACTCAAAATACAGAATGAGCTCTGTATTTTGTCAGCCCACTTTCCTGAGACATCTCACCTGCTGTAGTTCACGTTTAGAAGGTGAGGATCTCGGACAGTAGCTGAATCCAGAATTCTCCAAATTTCTCTTTCCTAAGTAGCGTTTTGTCTATCCTTTCTCACAATGCTGCAAAGATGAGCAAAATTCTCATATAAATGGGAATTAGAGCACACAATTGAATTTAGCAAAACATTTTAGCATAATCTAACATGCTATTAATGTCATTTAAATCTTAAAAAGTCCGAATAGAATTTTAATTATTCTATGGAGTTAGTCTCTGTTGAGGTAATAAAAATATTTAGTTAGTCATATTAATTAATACATTTTAAAAATATTTAATATCTATTTTATATCACTGTTTAAGTAGAAAAATGCTGTATTACTTGCGTATTGAATCACAATTTTATTCAGTATAAATTTCAGTTGGAGAATTAAACTTCCCCAAAGATTTACTCTGTGTTATTGAACAGCAAGAACTAAGGAACAGTTAAATAAAATTTAAGAAAAGTAATTGATAATGGCTCATGATTATTAAAATATAAAATGCAAAGAACTTCATAAACTTAATGTACTTATGATTAACAAAGTTATATATTAAAGCACTTTTGAGCTAGAGAAAGAAAAACTAAAGAATAAACATCAAACTCCAAGAAAACCTATCATAAAAAGGGGGGCTCTTTAGAGTAGTTATGATAACAAAACCGATGACAAATGACAATATGCATCTTAATGAACACCAATCAATTTATGTTCTTGAATATTCTTTGAAGGGCATCACATCAAGGACTCTCACAGAACAAATGACAATCACCTGACAGTAGTCCTTTCCCTGGAGGGAATTCATATCTAAAACAGCAGAAGTATTTGTGAAAAACAAAAGAATTTACCATATGAATCAAAATTAGGCAAGGAGAAAAACTCAAATGTGATGAAATAACTTCCAATGAAAACAGGAAAAAAAAAGAAAGCTAACAAGTTAGCTGGGGATGAAAAACATATCTTGGAATTCAGAAAGGAAGAACAGTCTGAGTTTTCTTGGAATTCATTTTATACTCTTACTTTTTCAAGGCTGAAGGTAGATCTAGCTGGTTTATTTGGACCTGTGGCATTAAAGCAAGATGAAAATATATAATTTTCTTACATTTTTTGCTTTTGTGGGTTTTTTTTATGGTATTCTCTTTTAAAGTCCTAAAGGGGTATTTTTTACAGTAATAACAAGATCCAGACATGTCAGTTCTTAGGTTCATGTTGCTTTTTACCTATGTGCAGTCCAATGGACTGCAAAGGAATACCTGTGTTTTAAATCAAACACTCCTGTAGGTAAGTGCAGTATCAACGGTTTAATCTTGTCTGTGTAGTTTGCTAATGGACGATTCACTCAGAATACAGACTTATTTTTTTTAAATAAGTAAATGTACTACTACCATTGTATGTCAGTCTTCTGTTGACGTGTGCACTGAAAATATACACACACACGCGCGTGCACACACACACACATATATATATATAGCTGCCTCAGATAAGTAGCCAGATCCCATAGTCTTAAACCTAAAAGGAGTTTTATGGGCTGCTTCAGCAGGCTTATCCAGGCAATTAGGAATTCAGGACCAAGTCTAAAATACCTGTAGAAAAATTGTTTAGGGATGTTGAGTAGGATTATACACTCCTGTGAATGCAGCCATCATGCTTCAAGTTAAATAACGGCAATATAATTTTGTGTTTGCAATGGTTTACCAGAACAAATATCCAGTTGTTACTTTGTCTTGCTTTCATGCATATTTGAAATGTGAAGATCTTCAGAGGAATAAGGCTTTCTTTTTTTTTTCCTTTCAAGTAGGGGTGGTCTGTGTACCGAAGCGCACAAGCTGTTTTCGCTTTCTCTCAAGTAAATCATGATATGATGGGTGAAACAACAGGTGTTCAATTCATAATTGCCCCAGTGAAAATAGTTTGTCATCTGAGTACAACTCCCACTAGGAAGCTCGGAATATTTACTGTATTTTGTTATCGTATTGGAAGAAAAACTTTACAAAATATATAGATATCTCTGCTACATTCAGGTTTGCCTGGATACAGCCTGTCTTCTGAGCATTTAATTTTTCTGCTATATATGTTGATAAATATATAGGTCACATTTTTCTGAATGACTTAGGAGACTTAAGACCAAGTTTCAGCTGATTTATATGAATTGCAAGAGGGATTAAGCTTTAACTCCTTCAGACCAGCTCTAACCCTGACTTTTATGTTGATCAATGGAGAAAACAAAATTTTTGAGGTATCATTTGCCCCTAGAGCTAAGATTGAATAATGATTTATGATATAATATGTTTATAGCTTTCTGTAAACAAGGTAGAGCTTAAATAAGGAAATGGAGAGGAAAAGACTGTATTTCTGCCTTAAAGAGTTTAGGCATTCATCTGGACTGACAAGATTGAGATCTCTTCCCTTGAATTGGAAGCTAATGAGTAGGGCCATCTTCTCAATTTACAAGTCTAGTTCCAAACTCTTTTCTCCAAATAAATGGTAAGAGGAAGATTGGGAATAGGGACAGCTGACAAAAAAAGCTTCCTACTAAGGTGTTCAAAAGTTACATCGAGCTTCGAGGTTCAACTTATTAGTTCAATGTCATGCTAACTGAGGGTAATTACTTCTGGTTTCAAGAAGGCTGGCATCCGGTTTACTTAGAACACAGGCAGAATGTGCTGATGTCTGCTGACCAGATTCTATATATTCATGTTAGACATCTTGAAATCAGTATCCTATATAATTATAAATATGGCAAGTGTAGCTTTTCTGCATCATTAGTGAGCTTGCTGATTTGGTACTGCAGATGTACTTTCAGTATCAGTGGTGATGCATTAATCCTTTGCGAAGACCTGCACCTGGAGTGGAGAGCAATTAAATGTCTTGTTTAAATCTTTATTTTGAATCCCTAAGCAAGATTTACCTAGTGCAGAACCCTGTGCTGGAATCCTGAATGTGTGTGAACTTCACAGCAGATATTTGATTTTGGCACTTAGTGTGAAGGTATACACTGGAGGAACTGACTTCCATTTTGTGGTTCCTAAGGGATGCTAAGCGTTAACGCTCTCCACCAGCTTCATAAGGCTTCAAAGTGCTCAATAACTTCAGTATCACGCTGTTAATGTGAACTCTACAGGGATAGATTACTCATTCATACCCAGTTAAGATTTTGGGTTCTACGTGCTTGTTTCCTTTTAGGAAATATTTACTTACACTTTGCTATCAAATATAAATAGATAAGCAACAGTAAAAAAGACAGATACAACTTTAAGGTCCTGTGGTGATAGACACATTCTTTGTAAGATTATAACGCATTTGTTCTCTGTTAATTCTCATTTATATTGGCTGGATTCTCAGGATAATTTGCATGCTATATTGCGATTATTCCACTAGGAATTGCTTTGATGGTAAAATTTAAAATTAATGTATTTATTCAGGTCAGAAACAGAATCAGCAAACTCCAAAATGTATGCTGATAAAGATTGTTTTTAATTTAATTAGAGCTGTATAAGCTAAAAATATCTATATTGATATGTGCATACATTGAGATACGCTTTAGTGTAGTTATAGGTGATTGTCTCTTAACTTGTTTCAGTCTTTTAAGTTTCATCTCTCTTTTAAGTCCCATCATGATATGAATGCTGAGAAACTAGATTGACCATAAAGAAAGTAGAGATCTAGAAAGAGAATACATGTATATTTTCTTTAATTTACTTTCATTTATTTATGTAGTTTCCAAGATGTCATTAAAATGCTGCTGCATAGTACAGCAATGAGGTCTTGTACAAGGCACAGTTGAAGAAGTGAAAATGACCTTATCTCACAGGATAACAAGGTACCATAAATGAAATATACTTTGAAATGTCAAAAAAAAATTTTAAAAGGTTGCTATTTACGCCAAACTTGGACAACATTTGAATTCAAGATTTGCTGTGTTGTTTATTTTTATTATACTTTATTTCACGGGAGGGAGGGGACACTGCAGAACTAAACAATCTGCAGAAGTTAAAGTTGTTTTGCTAATGTAAGTAGATTTTCTCATACCTGTACCAGCTTACTATTTCTCTTCCTATAATTTAATTAGTGTGGAAACTATATAACCAATATAACACTATACATATATATTTGTTTATATATATATATGTTGTATGACTTCTTTATTGAGCACTATTTCAACACTTTTTGATGTTTCTAGACCTCTAGCAGTAATAATATGCTATGTTGTTATGTCCTGTACTTCAGAAATATTGAGGTGGTAACGATCAATCAATACATTGTACCAACAAGGTGGAGATCCCAAGCTTTAGACTCATGGTTTCCCCTCTTCCCTCTTGAAAGGTCATGGATATTTCCCATCTACCTTCTGGCCACCCAAGCCTGATATCTCAATTTCATCTTTGACTGGTCTTGTGCTTTGGTCTGTGTGTATGAATCTTGCTGATTTATTTCACATTGGTATCTCAAGATCTGGTATTTCTTCCTTGCTCACACTTGCAAACTCGCAGCTGAACGATGATCACCTTACATCTTCAGTGGTGTAATTTCCTTCCTAGACTTGGTGACTGCAGCCTCTCTCTCTGATCCAAAAGATGCTGCTAGAATTAGCTTTCTGGATTGTTTCTCTGTTCCATCTTCTTCTATTGCTCCTTCTCTTTTAACTGCTTGCATACAAATTTCTTGTCCAAGTATTCATAGCCCTGCAAACTTGCTTTTACTTGATCTTTGTTCAAATGTTTAACCTTTCCATTACAAGGTGGACACGTTTCTGTCAGCCATTCTCCACCATGACCAGTTCTCTATGTTCTGAAAAGCATGTTTGAAGTTTCTCTGACTCTACACAAAAGCATCGTTGTCCATCCATCATGTCATCAGTTTATCTTTCCATATGCCCAAATGTGATGCTATTTCTGTCATCATCCTACCATGCTGCAAGCTAATAATGACTGGGCAGGAGGTAAGGTCAATTCACCATTCTAGAAGTCTTTTCTGCCTCTATACCTACAAATGACACTCAAATCCCATTCATCTATCTCATCATTAAAGCAGGGTCATTTAGCATATTTTATACAGTTCCCTGTGAAGTGCAGCTCAATATATTTGGCCTCCGTTCTCATCAAAACTTCTTTGGATGAGCTGGGTTTGAGCACTTTGGAGAAATCTCCCTTTGGGATGCAGTGAACCGTCATTTGCATGCATTACCACTAAGCTATCTCGAAGTACATTTCTTAAGGGTGGGATACTAACTATCATTATCTAATATTTTTCTATTTTCTTTACATAGCAAAATTTCAAAAGAAAATTGTTTTGTCAAAATCAGAAAATATTTCAGGAACATTTCAATTTCAAAATACTTCCATGAGGTGAAAGATTTAGTTTCAAAGTTGTGGGAATATTTTCTTTTAATGGTGGTCTTTCAGACACTTTGTTTTTAATTGACTTTATGCTAATATATATGTAATATCTTACTGTCCAAATTTATCTATTCAATGCATTCATTTATGTATGTATTTGATTACAAAGCATTTAATATACTATAGAAAGTACAAGGGAAACTTTTTCATGTTATTGCAGTGATGAATTACATTTGCCTCTTCCTACCCCTCAAAATTCTCATTTTTTAAAGAATATTAGACTTTGACTCTTGTAACTCTCTTTTCTTTTTTTGTTTTTAATAACAGAATTTTCTGTAGAGCAGAAATTCCTACTTCTGTTCCAGTCCTGCTGGTTTATGTTTTCTTTTCTTCATTTATGCTGGCTGTTTCTGAAAAGAATTATATTTTATTCCACAAGGTGGGGCTTTTTTTGCCATTGCTCGACCCTACACAAATGTTGGCATATAATCCATGTTCACGTGTATCATCTTGAAATTCCAAGAACTCAGAGTTCTGAGAAGTTTCTGTATAAATATGCACAAGGCTGTGAGCACAAAAAGGGCAGAAGTTGCTTAGAAGTCACAAATAGGCAAAGGTATTTTTTCTTTGTCTTTCTGATAGAATTCAGCTCAAGTTTTGAGCTAATGATTAAGCAGCATTGAGTGTAGGTAACTGCTGAAAAAAAATGTAATATATTCTACAAAATTAATTAAAGAAACTCTTGTAAGAATGTGGAGTCCATAATAAAACATGCCTGAATGCAGCATTTGTTTTAAAAATCCATACCAACGTACTGGGACCTGTTTTTTGTAATACTATTTGTCAACAGTTCCCAAAAAAAAAAAATAGGGACAGGCAGGTAGACGGTGTGAGTCTGCACCCAGGTCAGAGTAGCGCCACTTTCTCATGCCGGATGGGCAATTTATTCACAGAAATCAACTTTGCAATACACTTTCATAACATTTACCTTCAGTGTATGGGACTTCACTTTGTCAATAGTTTTTGGTATTATTATCTCTGACAGAACAATAACAGATGATTGGCAAGAAAAAAAAGCCAGTGTACTATTTTCTTGTAGAGAGGAAATGGCTCCTATTGAATGTAAGTGTTTTTATTTGATGCACTATTCCCCAGATGGCAAAATAAATATTTTAAAAGTTTGTACTGCATTCCCACTCCCCTGGGTAGTTATGCCTTACAGAAAAGTGGTGGGGTTTTTTTTCTTTATTTTTGTTGTTGTTATTTGGTTGTTTGTTTTTGTTTTTTTCTCTCTCACCACTTCTGTTACTATTGAATTACTTGGTCTCTATTTAAAGCCCACTGCTTTAACTGCAATATTTTTTTTTCCATTCTTTGTAAACAAGATCTGCTCTGGTAGATTTTTCTTTTGCTGCTTTACTCCGTTTTACTGTGAAAAGCACAGCTATGTGTAGTTTTACTAGCCTACAGCAAAGTTTGAAGTGTTTCTTAAGTATATGATGTTGAAGAGAGAAAATAAAGGGAAGAATGCCTGATTTTATAAAAGTTAACAGACTTCCTTGTCTTCCTCGATGCTCAGTGAATAACTAGGTAGAGATGCAAATTTCCATAAATCCAAGGGGCAATTAGGGAAAAAAAAAGATGCCTCATATTTTTATTGCATTCCCTTACTTTCATGAGTAAGGTATTAGAAATCTAAATCCTAGGTGCATTAAGCTAGCCAGGGAGGAGGTGAAAATTCTTGTGCTCAAATAAATAAGAGGAATCGTCTTTTGGAGCCATACTAAAACCCAATGAAAGAAATGCAAATCTATAGAAATGCATTTGAGTTGTTAAACTATTGCAGAGTTCTAGGGCCAAGTAAGGAGTATGGAAAGTGTTTAGAGAAAATTAAAATTGTGGCTCTTAGTTATTACAATAAAGACCTTCATTAATATTTCTGGATAATTTTAAAAAATAATCTTCCCTTTTTCAGCATTGTTTTATTTTACACGTGAAAGAAAATATTGCCTTAACACACAAATTCCTTTTTTTATTCTCGTATAAACTAAGCAGACTTAACAAAAGCTTATAATATACTTCACAGCTGCTCTCATGATAATGCTGACATTGGGAATTTAGAGAAGCCAGGAAAAAACCTAAACATGTTTAGCTTTAAGAAGTAAAATTATATGGATAAATAAAAAAGACCAAACCCCACACCCAAAAAAAAGTGGTCAGCCAATATGTGTTCCTGTGTCAGTCTGACTTTGATAGGCAAATAGGTTTTGTTTGTACTTTCAAAATATGCTGCCTTATAGAAAGGAAGAAGAAATACTTCACTATGTCTGCAAGTTATCTAGAAGTGTATACTTGCGGTATGTTTCTTAATATTATTACATATACATTTATTTTTCTTCTAAAGATCAAAGGAGCAAGAAATTCTTTCTTGACAAGAGGAGGAAGGTGATATGACAAGTTTAGAGCCTAAAGGAAGTTTCTCTTCTCATTTGACAATAAGTATGGGCACTAATAGAAATTTTATTCTGTCTTAAACACTGTTAGAAACAGATTCATTAATAGCCTATGGAAGTTTGTTTTTCATTATCTTTGATTGACATTGGCAACAACAAACACTTGCAACAAATGAGATAATGAGGAAGTCTTTGCCATTTGCAGTACAATGGAATTAAAACCTGAATTTAGGACTCTTTTCAGCTTTCAACTTGTACTTTCTAATTTATTCAGTGACTCTCCCAATTACTCCCACTGACTTAGTTTAAATAAGAACTCAACGATGCCTTCAAGTTCTTAAGTTCATACTCTGGAAGTTATATGTGTAAATATTTAGCCAAGTTCTAACAAGAAAAATCAACCTTTTCCATGAAGAAGCATGGTTGATCTGGAGGCCTGCTCTCCAGAAGCTGTACAGTCAGGGAATAGACAAACTCTGCCATCGTGGTCTGACTACTCTTCACAGGTAAGAGATTAGCCTGAACTACCAGAGCTGTGGTGCCTTCCCACAGAACAGGGCTCCTCTCCTCTTCTGCTTACTGTGTCACAGAGGCTCGGTCACCGTACCACTGCTGATTTCAGGGAAAATAACTTGAAGAAGTTGGAATGGGTTTGGTCCCCAATCTTGTAGGCTGAGTTCTTGCTGTCCTGAACGTTCTTCAGGACAAGTTCTTAAATCTGTTCTACACCAGATTTCTTAGTCATCATTACTAATGATGCCCTGAGTAGATATTCAGGAGATGAGACAGGAGGTGCTCAAAAGAAATTGCTCCACTTTAAAGCAGGTTCAAATACTGGAGGTGGGGCAGGGGGGCGGGAGAACACCACAACAAAAACCCAACCAAACAAAAAATCCATTAACTAAAAGATGTGTAGCTAATTCTCATTCTTAAATTCATAGAATGCTATTCTTGAGTTACAGAATGTGAATTGGCAGCATGTCAACTGTCTTGCTCTGTTGGTTCAGATCTATTCTTTCTGTAAAATGAATCACAGCGGTTTTATCACAAAAGTGATGCCTTGGATGAGTTCAAGACAGACAGTATTTTCCCCCTTAGAAGTGGAATATCATTCTGACAGGTCTTTAAGTTGTTATTTGTTATTTCAGATGAAACATCCTTTTCGATTATAATTAAAATACACTGAAATTTGAAGGTACTTATGAAGGAACTGAATTTTTTAATATATGAGTCCTCTAGGTACTTCATAACTTAGGTTTTCATACCATAGGAGACAACCAAGCTAGTATTTACCTCCTAGAAGAAATACCATCTTTTAGAAGAAAAAATGTCATTAGAGAAGTAGTGGAGGCAGACACCATGCTATAATATCTCTTTTGTATTGGTGAAGACTTAAATAATTTAATTTATTTCATTCATCAGACTCTGGGGACGTTGACTGAAATGCTGATTCTGTTAGAGCTGAAAACTCCCAGTGAGGCCAAGGATTTCACCTGAATAAGAAATATGCAGACAACTTCCAAGTTGGGTTGGCCTCTCCCAAGTCACATGATGAGCTTTGAAAAGTTATTTTATTTTTCATTCTATGACAGCTAGAGGGCAACATTGTTTCAAAAGACACTGCAAAAAGTCATCACGAACTGCAAGAAGTTTTGAGCTAATAAAAATCTCGGTTCTGACATCTTCTTTAATTAAGATACTTGCCTAAGACATCATTCCATGAGGTCTACTAAATAGGCCTTTTTAAAACTGGTCTTTTCATGTCCAGTGACTGGTAAGGATTTATGAAGCTTGTGGATTAGGTAATACATAGGATATTCAGGATGGAAGATATATTTTCTGGCCAGTGGTAAGGAGAAATTTAATTTACAAGATAGTATTATTTAGTGAAAAGTTGTTTCACAGTTGCAGGTGTAGGATGAAGAAACATCCAACTAAGTTTAGAGACATTTTAGGGATTAGAAGTGACCATAATCAGGTGAGAGCTAATTTTTTTTATACAAATGATGCTTATATGAAAAAGCAGTAGCTTCAGAGTTCACGTAAGGTGGTATCACACTCTTTACTGCCTGACCTGAATGTGTTTAGTATAGTTTGAATCTGGTCAGTGTTTTTTGGACAAAATGATCTAATGGATAATAATTCATTTATTTGTCAATTTGATGGATCCCCATAGATACTCTTGAGATTTGTTCTGTCAGTGTGTGGGCAACTCTGTTCTCATTTTATTCCAAAGCATGATTATTTTATTTTTAAATGATGGTCATAAAAGACATTTTATGGGGCTTGTGAAGTTGGCAAAATGTCCCATTGCCAAGTAACCAAGAAATTCAGAAAGATGAAATAAAAATTTCAAATAAAAAATAATCTCAGCATCTAGCAATGAATTCCACTGTTGTGCATTGGGCATTCAAATGTACAGTAGCAGTTCAGTTGAATAACTACTCCATGGAAACAGTGAGTTCAGAAGTGCGGCTGGATCACCACGTTCCACTTGGAAAGGAAATAAACACTTCAAAAATCAGTCCTCGGTTCTGGGTGGAATAAAACCTGGGGTTGTAGAAATTATCCATATCAAATTGCTTTTCAAGCAAACTGTTTTGAAAATATTGACTTGGGGTCCAAAATATCTGCCTATTTCTTCCTATTTTATTTTGTTTTTCCTTTGGAAATTGGATTCTAAATGAAAGTATTTGATTATATGAAACATCCTCATTTTAGCATAACAATCTATTATAATGAAATACAGTTCGAGCAAAAAATGTTATGACCATGGTAACTTAGAGTTGCTTATGGTTAATACGTTTTAACTCCTGGTTAAAAAAGATTTTGAGGTTTTGCTACAAATTGCTACTGAAATATGTAAAATAGCAAATTAGAACAATGTCTACCTTACAGAGATAAATTCACAGAGTAAGTGAAAATGTGAAGCTGGAATTTCAGATTTTTTTTCCTCACTGTTTTTTACTGTTTAGGTATGTTATTCCTTATGCATTTTTAGTGGATTTTGAGAGCATTTGAGGGCTTAATGTGTTTTTATTACTTGTTAATCAAGACTTGATAGCATATACAGTAGTATTAAATTAATTCATGCTCTAAAGATAGTTCAAATATAAAAAAAATAAAGATCTTGTTTATCCTTTATTGATAAATGGGGATATCTTCATGGTACTTCTGCAGAAAAGTATTGTTGAGTTCAAAAATATGTTGCCTACGTGCATGTTTATTTCTTGATGCAATATCTGTATACAATCTATTTGTCCTAAAGCTGTGAAGTTACGTTTTGGCAATTGTCTCATAATTTCAGAGTCAGTTTCACTTTTTTCTTGTTTGATCTGAAAACTGTGTGATAAAACTTAGAAGCTCAGTCATCCCATTTCCTCTGTGTAATCTCCGGCACTCGTTAAGCCTCCCTGTCTATTCTGCTCCACAGGAATCTTGCAAGGACTATTACTCTCACGATCACTCAGAGTTCTATTCATCCCTCATTAAATTAAGAAGTTTAATGACTATATTAATTTCCCTGCATCTTTCTCATGCTGAAAAACGCATTGGTGTTTAATATTTTTATATTAAGGAATTGTAGTTTAGAATAGGAAAAAAATCCCAGAATAGTCATGACCCCATTCACAACTATACTCACTCCATAAATAGTGACATAAAAATGAAACAGGTATGGAATTTGGCCCACAGATTTGAGTGAAGAAAAAGAAAGGGAACAAAAAAGTAGCACTGAGCATGTATTAACTGTGGCTGCCTTTACAAACCACAGGGGAAACCTATTTGTCATTACCTTTAGAATGATTCATTTATATCTGCTGTCAGAGCTCCAGTTTTCTTCTCATAGTTGTTGAGCGTTGTTGTCTGTGGTTCTTCCATCGCCCTCTTTCTCTTCTTCCAGTGCCACGGTTAATTCATGTGAAAGTGTACTACGTGTAACGCTGTCCTGGTGATAACTTTTCTGTGTTTGGTTATTTCTGTTTTGAGGTCCCTCAGCTCCTACGCAGATCACCTTGCTGGTGGCAGCCTGACACGTTTGTGTTAAGAGATCAAGCACGGAGCATCCACAGCATTGTCGTAATTTGTCTCTGAGTTACGGACTAAATATAGGTTCTGATACTTAATGCCAGCCCTTGATGAATTCAATGAAGGGGCAGTTTACCATCAAATGTAAGAAGTTAATGCGTGCCGTGTACTGATGCATAAACCCACGAGTTTTAGGAAACCTTTTCTTCCCATGTCTGACATTTACGTAGTACTTCTATGAAGCACATCAGTTACCACACAGCAGTTATAAATAACTGAAAGTTAGATTTAAAATACAGCTGAAAGTTTGTTCTGGTATAAAAATTATATCTGTTGTGACCTCAGTTAAGGTCTATTGAGCATCACTTCTGCTGCAATTAGGATACCGACTATAAGGCACATCACAGTGCACGCTTCAAGGGAAGTGCTCTTCAGACTTCAGAGTCTTTTTAATACTGCTCAGGCATCAGGTAGTATGTCCACGGTGTCAAAGAAATAATATTGGTAGCAGACCTATGATCTATATGTTTCCTTAAAATAAAACTTGGTGAATATAAGCAAGAGGTATGTTTTTATGTATTTTCTAGATTACAGATTGACCCTGTGCTTTTGTATGTTTATAAATTTTATGAGAAAAGCCCAAATTTAAAAAATGCACTACTAATCCTAATGATCTATTTAACATAAATAAGAATGGCTCTAGAGTTTTAATCCTCACAATATGACTTATATTTTCCAAATTGCTTATTTCAGTTAATCAGCTTTGTTTAAATAGTTCTGTTGCTATTAATAGATTTTTAAGCCCCTCTTTGAGCCTTAGTGGAAAATTAAGCCCTTCAAGGTGAAAATACTTGAGTTAGGCCTATTTTTATGATTTCCTAAAATAAATAAATAGAAGTTATCTTTCCACACTAGTTCTTTTTAAAATAAGCCTGCTGATCTGAGAATTAGATGCTGAATATCACTTTTGCTTTTATATTTCCTGTTGGTGCTAGTACCTACATAATGTGAAAGGTTCATTTTGGTGCCTTTCAACATGTACTGCTACATTTTTTATTTATTTTTTATTATAATTATTTCATGTCACCTAAGTGGAAGCAAACATAAAAGGAGAAGTCAGTGGATATCTTTTCAAGTGAGATGGGTGCACACAGGTCCCACAACTTCATGTCATGTAAATTCTAATCTTAATATAACTTCAGGATGTACATTCATGGAATGTTGGTTCAAGAGTTGTAGTTTTCTCAGACGTTCATTGAAAGCAAGAAAAGAGTGATTTTTAGATTTTGTGTTCCGGTCTGCACTTTGGAAAGGATTAGTTAACGTGTCTTCAGTCCTCTGATTTCATCAAGAAGAGGTCTAATTAAGACTGTTTTACTTTTACAGCTTCCAGTTCAGTTTCTGTTAGTGTTAAGCTGGGATGACTTCAAGGAATATCCTTTCCCAGGTTTGTTTAGGTAAGTGAAGATGAGATTTTTAAATGTAAAGAACAGAACAGTGATGGTTGTATAAAAGGATAATTCCTTGCCATCCCCAACCTGTTCCTGCTTTTTAAAGGTCATTTTCCTGCTGTAACATTTTATTTCTGAACTGAAGCACAAAAATACTGCTCTGTTTTGATAACATAAATCAAGGTGTTCCTGTAGGTAAGACATGATTTCAAGCTTGCTGTACTTCATTATGTTAGTACTCTCATACTGTCACCCTATTTAATCATTTTCCCTATCCAGTTAGAGTATTTTCATATTTGCTTGTCTTCTCCTCTCTTGTCTTAATTTCAAGCTTTTTCATTGCTCTAAACATCAAGACTTATAATTTTGCGCCGAAGAATAATCATTGCAACAGTTTTAAATAGTTCTGTCATAGTTTCTTAATTTTTTTTTAATTAACATGTCTGTAACTTCCATGTGTCGTTAAAAAAATCAGTATAATCTCCTAATCTAGAAATTAATGTTTAAGATTAACTGAAGAATAATTTGTTCTCTATTCTTCTTCAAGACCGGAAGTCTAATGATATTATCTATTTGCTTCTCAAATACAAGCATTGAATCCTGGAAACATGCCCTTATTGCATACTAATTATGTGCTTTTTGCAGCATGGCATACAACTATGAAAAATATTTCCTTGTAAAATGATTCATGTGATGTGCAATTAAATATCCACATAATAATTATATAGCGGCACTAAATGAATATGCGTATTAGGTAGCATTGAGCTATTACTGATTTTTAGATAACTTGCTACCTGAAAATGCTTCCCTTAAAGATTGACAACATGTATTGCATTTTCACAGTTCCTTAAGTCTGGTAATTTCTTTCATTATACATATATTATTAATTTATGAAAGTAGTCCTGGTAAAAAAAAGGGGGGGAGGGATATTTTTATGGGGAATATTCATTTTTGAATGTTACTTGTTCCACTAAATTGCTATAGGTCTGTTTCCCATTTCCAGATGAAAATACAAGAAAGCTGGAGACTTTCCTCAGAAAGGTCTGTGGCCAGACACAGTGTTAACGTAACCCGTAACTACATTGATTCAGCAATATTCAGTAATATTCTTAGATCGAAGTTGACAACTGTTATTTTAAGTATCCTTGTATGACTTACCATACACAATTGGTTTGTTGTGATGGAAGAGGGAAGGTAACATGGCATCTCAACTGTACCATGAACAGAGATCTACAGGAGACAGGCAGGCTGTGCATAACTTGAGCCAAAACTGGGGAATCCATTTGCCTAAATACAGCTCTCAGCCCTCTTCACCTTCCTGTGCCAGGAAAACCCTGGCAGCAACACCGAGTCCTTGCCTTGTTCTCTGTGGTTTCAGCAGGGCACCTGTGCCATGTGGCTCATGAGATGATGATTGCAGTCTCCATGTGGGCTCTGACTACTACTCTATGAAAGATTAACATCTCCGAGATCTGTGTCTGATACATAAATTATTCACGGGACTATGTCACATAAAGGTATGACTAAGCTCGTCTTACAGGGTTGACTTCAGTTCCTTCTTCTTTTACAAGAGGACTGTTGATGGTTACATACTGAGAAGGGGGAAAGTATTAGCACATGATCATCTTTCCTCTCCATTAAGTTTATGCACTTTGGCTTCACTTTACAATGCACAGCATGGTGGAACAGAGACTCCTATAGAGAGTGCTCTTACTCTTGCATAGCCTATATTGCTGGTACAGTTAAACACACTCGCATAAATTTTTGGAAGTCGTTTACTGCCTTGGAGTTTGCTAAAATTTTTTCAGATAAAGCAGTGATAATTCAGCACAAATTTCTGTGTTTAGCTCATGAAAAGGTCCTGACAAAAAAAAACTTTTAAACCAGTAAATTCAAAATTAAGCTAACATTCTGTCCAGGGTGTATTCTACCAAAAGAAGACGAAAGAACTGGAATGAATTAAAGGTAGAATGTCTGTACTAATTTCTGTGTTTCATTTTATTGTTTCAATTTATTCCATTTTGTCATGCATTAATGGTTTTTACATTTCTGTATTTAGTTCCTCCATTTCAATTTCAAACAAATGAATCATATTTTATGGAAAATTATAAATTTCAGCCTACATGCGTCAGGACCATAATGACTCCTTAAAGCAATTTCTGGGGGGTTTTGTTTGGTTTATGTGATCCTTATTTTGCCCATTTGTAACACCATTTAAGAAATCTTCCAAGAATTTACTGGGTTTAAGCATAGCTTATTAACAATCAGTGTGTGAAGTTATTTCAGAGTAGAAGCAGAACTGATGCATGTAGTGCAAACTCAGAATGTCTCAAAGCCAGTTTTGAAAGACAGATCTTCATTCATCGTGTCTCTTGAGTCTTTACACACCTGGTAATAGCACTTGACAGTGGTTGTCTGTTCCTTTCTTCTTTCTCTTCCTGTTAAAAATTGATCACAGGGATTTGCATAATGAACAGAGCTCTTTCCAAGTGCCAAAGAATGCATTGATGATAACTTCTCTTATCCCTGTATTAAAAAAAAAAATATATATATATAAAAAGAAAAAATTAATCTTCAGTTATATAGGGGTTACAACAAAAGCATCCTCCCTAAATTCAGATCCACTAGATAAAAAATCATCAGGATTGTTTCCCACCTAGGATAGGTCATCTCAGCAAAGCAAAATTTGGGGGATTTAATCAAAAGAAACAAATCGGTTTTGCATCATTCACTTGCTTATAATCTCTGCTTAACTGAAATGCACGTCATTACTTCAGAGCTATTCTTTGTGCTCACAAACAACTAACCAAAAGAATAACAAGGGCTTACCAAAACAGGGCTTAAACAAGGGTTATGAAGGTAGGGGATTTGTTTGTTTGTTCTGTGGCTTCTGGAAAAGCAATGGAAGATTTGATTCCTCAGCTGGGAAGAGCTGAGGGTGTGAGCTGAACTTCCTTAGGGTGTGCTTCTCTGTTTGAAAGGGCAGCTTGAGCGTGTCAGCAGATTGTATGTGATGCCAGTTTCCATGCCAAAAAACCCAACATCGGAGGACACACAAGTGTTTTCTAAAATGCCTCTCCATGACCCAAAGCCCATCAGCTTTGTATTCATAGGTGATGTTTACAAAAAGAAACAACAGAACCACAGTGCCGAACCATGTGGACTTTTTTACATGTACTGTTAGCACTGAGCTGCTTCTGTTCCTTCATTCCAAGCACTTACAGTCATTTTGGCGCAGAAAAGTTAGTTCTGAGTTAAGCAAGGAAGTTGCCAAACTGTAGACTGTAGTTTTCCTGCTGAACAGAAAACAGGGTGAAGTTCCCTGCTGTTCTACAAAACCTGAGGAGATCACCAGTAATCCCTCAGGCTCCCTCTGCTCTTCTGGTGATAAAGACAACGAGTGATGTGGCTGCCTGCCAATTATTTTGCTGTTTCATTTGCTGATTCAAGGGAGGGGTTGCTTGATTGCTCTTTTCAAAATTAATTTTTGTTTTCTAGAGTTCTTGGTGGGAATGAGCCTCCTCTACAAGTGGTTTCTGCAGTCCTGAAAGCTTTCAGCATTGTTAAGCACTGCAGGACCTTTGCTTAATACGTGAATATTTCAGATCTGCCGCAGAGGTCTCATGTTCTGGATATATATATGCGAAAATGCATCTGCAAATAATGCTGTGTAAGCGGTGAGAGTTTTCAGCTTGTCATTATTTTGTTTATTTAGTATTAGCAATTTGTTAACAAGAACACACGCCGCATTTATGGGAACTATGCTCATTACGTGACAAAAAGGGAGATAATTTTTTTTCTGGTTCCTCACAAGGTTGTATTTCCCTAAAGTAGCAATGACTTGGTTGTCTTTGTAAGCGTTGGCAGTTTAATAACTTTTTCTATCTGAAATTAAGATTTTACTTAAGTGTGATGATCATTGATATTTTTGGAAAAAAAAAAATTATTACATTATTACAAAAAAATACATCACTGCAGATGTATTGCTCATAAATACAAGAGGTATTTTATGGTACACTTTCATAACTTATAAATGTCTTGTAATTAGATAGAAGACATGCTTACATAAAAAGTTGTAGGCAAATATTTTCTGCTAGTTTCAGCAGAAGAATTTCCATCAAGTGGGATTTTACTGAAGTGAAGCAGGAAAGAATTTGGTCAATCGTGTTCTACGGAGGGATACACACAAGTGATCTTGAAATGGCAGTTTCACGTACAGAGGTGCTGGCTGTGTAAGTATTTCAAACCCAGAGCACGTTTCGTTTTCCCAGACAAGTACATTTATATTATTAACCATTTTATGTCAAATAGCATTAGTGCTGAATAAGTGCATTCTGGGGCAACATGTGGCAACATGTTTTTGAATTGTTAGTATGCGTTATTACCTGGCAAAAAGGAAGAAAAGAATTGGGAATCTTTTTATAATTTCTAAGTAACAAATTGTGTTCCCGATGTTTTCTCAAGCATTTTAATTCTCTTTTTGGAACCCTGGTTCTCATTCAGGCGATTGGAATGTTTCCAGAAATTGGGTACAGAGACACAGATACCTAAAAAGCTAAAATAATCTTCAGGGCAGAAAACAAATTCAATTTTAAAGTTTGATTCTTGCTCACATTCCACTTCCATATTGTTATAATCACTGCTTGCCTTTCTTAGCAACAACATCAGTCTTTGTTTTGGCTATTTTAAACTTTGTGTGGTTTTGCATCTATCCAAGAGCTAATTTTTTTTGAAACCACCTTAATCGACCCTAATTTTAAATGCAATTTATAAATATAACTTTATGCAAGACTAATTGAGTTGGAATTTAGTTTATTCACCTATATAATGAAAAACAAACATTTAGCGGAACAGTCAAGGTAAATATTTTCTTTTAAATGTTGTTTCTCTTCTGTATGTTATTGTGTTGTAATTTCTCAAATTTTATTAACAAATGGAGAGGACAGATACCCTCATCAGTTTAGATTACAATAAAGAGATCATCCTACTGATAGTTCATTTCTTTCAGGGTCACATTGTTAATCATTTTTATATTCTAGATGTTGTTCTTGACTTAAACCAAAGAAGGAATCATTTCTTCAGCTGTTCGGCGGGAATCACCACGTAAGCAATATTGCAAAAGCTGGGATGTAACCACCACGTGAACTAGACCAGTGCATCCATACCACTGTTAACATGCTGGTGTGCAATTAATTAATATTCTTTCTCCCATGCTGACTAAAACCATTATACAAAACAAACCTATACTATAGTGACAAGAATAATATGGAGTTATACTTACTGATTTTTGTGTTATCAACAATTTTATTTTCAAAAGAAAGATGCGAAGAAAGGAGAAGTGGCCCATTCATTAAAATATTCCATACAAATTGAATCTGTTAATAATAATTCTATTGCTCTTTCTTTCCATTGCTTAAATACCACTTATTAAGTTTACGTTCAGGAAGCCTAGTTTAATACTACGGTGTGAAAATTATTTGTAGGTATACTACATGTTGTTGGATAGGATAAGCAGTCTACTTCTCTGATGAGCACCTTGTTAATCTTGGCAGTGCTGCTCCTGGGTGAGCAGACATCTAATGGCTTAGCGCAAAGTGGGAAAGATTCAGGAGGATGAGCCGGGTCACCTCGATCCCTGTACCCAGCCTGGACTCTATGCTCTGTTTGTAGAAGGTATAAGGCTTTAAATCCTCTTAGAGAAGAGAATTGAACTGTGATTTCCGAAAGAGTTCTAAGTGCTTTAACCGTAAAACCATTTGATAAAAAGGGGAGATATATATAACTGAAAATCTCCGAAATAAAAATCATTTGTGCCTATGCCAGCTACAGCAAATTCCAGCTCTGAACCCCAATTTTATGAAGGCATTTCTGTATAGCTGTGTGTCCTGAAGAGGGATTCAGTTTCAACAGCCACCTGTACTGCTGTGCTAGGTTCACCAGCTCCCCGTTTTCAATCTTGTTCATACTGTTTTGAGGTGCCTAACTCTCCTAATAAATTATGTTAGAATCCTAAAGCCAATTTAAGGATGGGATTATGTTACAAGAGCCAGGTACATACGAGGTGTGTTGTTATGGGCCGCTCTGCCTCTCTTGTCTCTTTAATTATTAACACTTTCCTAATGTTAAGAAAATCCTTCTCCAGACTCCAGCCATTTTATCGGTTGTCCTTTTACCCTTTGAGGGCATAACACTGGCCTATTATATTATTTTATACTCCAATTCTTTTAATGATTTAATATGGCAAGAAAGATATTCCTTTATCCCTGGCTATCAATATTGTTATTTGCAAGAGAAATCATAATTTCCCATCTGGCACTCATGCCCTGTTCAGCTCAATAATGAGCAAAAGGAGTAGAAGATAAAGATTAACACATTGGATTAAAAAGCTCTTTTGGGGAAAAAACTAAACACACTGATCTCTATAATTTTGTGTATTTAATGACTTGAAAACTACTATATACGTACACAGTCCCACCAATAAGTAAATCCTATGGACAAGCTGGTACAGAATAGTCCAATATTCTTTCTTTTGTAACAGATATGAGCTTCCATTTTGACATTATGGCTATAACTGTTAATGGTTAATAAAAGGGTGAAAGAGAATGGTGATAAAGGGTGGTATGCCAGTACACAAATGAATGGTGAAATGCCATGACTGACCTAGTCTTGCTTCATCATTAAAAAAAAAAAAGGATAGATAGATATCAGGCCAATTTACCATTGTCTTGATTAAGCCATGTAGTTGTAGGGATCCACTACTTCCAATTTGCAATTTGATAATGGAGAAATTCAGCAGCCTGTAGCGTACATGAGGTCAAACTTCGTGGTCACAATGATCATCTCTGAACAACTTGGGAGTCTACACGGATGAATCATTTTCTTGAGGTCTGATTTACTGTACCCTTTTCTTCTGAAAAACAATTCTTAAAACATTGCATAAAATACGAACTTGTCTGATGCCAAATTTCTTGAAACCAGTCATTAAGATTTACTATTTCCATTATGAATAATGTCCATTATAAAAGAAGAAAAACATGACTGTAAGGCAAGCATATATTTTCTGTCATAGCACAGCAGTTTGTCTTCAATGACTGATGTTGTTTGCCGTTTGGGAAAGTAATAACAGAGAAACAGCAAGTAAGAATTGTATTTTTAGCAGAAACTCATTGTTCATCACATATATTATTTTCATTCATCGATAAAGTGAATGTTTATTATTGTCAATAGTAATGACAAAAAGACATCTGACCTTTTCTCATAGCTTAATAAAACTGCAAGCATTGATGAAAAACGCATAATGTAATAACCACTTAAGACAGGCCTCACCAAAACGTACATGATACATGTTATGAAGAAAACCTTCCTTAATAAGACAAAGTGTTTCATTTTCTTTCCTAATGAGGAAGCAGTAGGAGCACGGCTGTTAGATATGCACGGAAACATATGTGTTTCTTAAATTCTTTGAGAACACAGTGCTGGTTTAGGCTCATGAGCGCGCAGCAGCTCAGCTCCTCTGGAGGTGCGTTGCAGGTGGCTTTACTTCTTCCTTCTCATCTGTTGTCATTCTCCTGTTAACTCTGTCTTGAGAGGAACACCTTCCAATCTCTTCTTTCTCTTTCTTGCTCTGGCTAGAGGAGGGCAACTGCAGTCATCAACTAAATGCGTATTTCTTGCCTAGTGTAAATACTTGAAGCCAGTAATTAAAGCCCAGTCTCATTTTCCACCTCCACCCCCCTACATTGTTTGAAGAACTGAATTGCTGATGACTCTGGGGAGCCTGAGCTGCTGCTGACTGCAGGCAACTAATAGTTGGTAATATTCTCAACCTGTTTTGTGACCTTGGAGAGCCGTGATCACCTGCTTGAAAAAGGAGTGAAAAAAAATATTTCCCCAGAAGAAAAAGGTTATTATCAAAGTAACAGTAATTTTCTGTGCGGTATCCCATTGGAGGAATCCGTGGTGTGTCCTCATGCGTTTGCTTGCTCAGGCTTAGCAAGGGTGCTGGGAACTTGTACGCACTGTAGATGTAGGATAACAGTACAGGAAGCTTCCTGAACAAGGAAAATCCCATGCCACGTTGCAGAATTCAGTTATTTATTTCCAATGTTCCTTTTTCCTTTGGTCTTGCCTGCTCGCTCTGTATATCATCGCGAGGCTGGAGACTGTTGCCATCTCATCTCTTTGATTCCTTAGGGATCAACTGTGCTTACCGGAGGCCCGTACCAGTGCTGTCGCTGTGCGTAGAGTAAGGAAGGGAAAAAGCTGAATGAGAGGACAGATAGCAACAATTCTTTGTGCCCTCTCAGCTTCCACCTACGATCCAAATCAGTCAGTAGAACCTACGGCTCTTACAGATCCCAGTCTGTGCTCCCACACAGTGCCTGCAGTGCCATTAGGAAGGAGGCAGACAAAGCTCTTCAAAATTAAGACAAGTATTTCCTTCACACGTACAGCTTAGAAACCCAAGAAGCTGAACTTAGTATGTTCTATGTAATACTTTTAGATGTGTAAAACACTCTGCAGCTGAAAAAATCACCATGACAAAACACCCAACACTAGGACTCTTAGGACTGAAATCATGAAGGTTCAGTGTTAGGTTGTACTTCTCTCAAAATAATGCTATGTACTGTTACAATAGGTGTGCTTAAATTTCTACGAGCCCTACTATGAAATATACAGTGGTGTCTTCTTTTCACATTTTTTTCAAACTCTTTCTCTCTGTTAGTGGGAAATCCTGTCAACTTCTGTGTGAATATCTCTAAATAAGTATCTAAAGTAATTTCATCTAATATCTAAGTATTTCATCGAAGTATTATAGAAAACCATTTTACATACATACAGTAGTGCGTAACCGCAATATTTTTCAAAAACTGACCTTTACTATCTGTATATCTATAATGAGATTTAGATTTGTTTCTTCACTATAAAACGGTTTTATGCAAACTTTCCAAAACAAAAATCAAAGAACACTTGAGGAACAGAAGAAATGCAGAAACACAGAAACAGAAGAAATAAATTTGTAATGAAGACTTACTCTTCTGTACAGATAGTGAATGAAACCCTAGGAATGTGAGTATTTTTCATCGTAATTTTTCATAGTAAAGATGTCATTGTAATAAAAGTATGTTTTTAAATTAGTGACATTTGCAAATTGGTTTCAGATTTACGAGAAAGCTGTGCTGGTGGGAAATAATCCAAGAAAGAAAGCTCAAGAACCTGTTAATTACAAAGTACAATTCTTGCTATGTCTTGAGCTACCAGAAATAGCTGCTAATTGCTATCAGCCATCCCCTTTCACTTCAAGCTGATCTAATTAATTTCAAAATACACTTGAATTTCAGAGCCTGGATTTCTAGGTTTCAGAAAATTTATTTGCTCTTGAAGACTCTACTTGATTCAGATGGTATGTATGTGAGTTTTTATTAGATGCTTTCAGACAGATCCCATGTTAGGTGGATCCACGACACGTTTTCCTTCCCATACACTTCTTATTGTATATAAAATACAGCTGATATACCACGTGTTTGATATAAACGTTTGAGATAACTGTGCCTGTGGTTAGGAAAAGTTAACTCTACTTGTATGTAGAACACAATGATAATTTTAAAAGAATCTATTTTTTTTAGTGGCGTCTATTGAGGTACAATTTTTGTTAATCCCCCACCTCACATGAAGGTGAATTATTGCAGAAATTAACTGTTAGATTATAACATGCATCTTATATTTGTATTCTACAGCCTTTCTTCAGTATTTGAACTTGATTTCTGTTTTGTGCTTAAGAGTTATCCCAGATCCCTCTGTTCTTTTAACAAATTTAGAACCTGTGTTTGGAGACAGAGGTTTTGTTTTGAATTGCGTCTAATATTAGAAATTCTGTCTGTCAGCTGTTTATGAGAAGCATATATGAGTGGGGGCTAAGAATTCTTAAACAACTGTACGTTAAAACCAGATGAAGGTGATATCAGCCATTGAAATAGTTCAACACCACCAATTGCAAAAGAGACTACGTAGTAAGTGAAGGCTTGCAGGAGCGTTCAGGGCGTTACACTTGAAGTTTTTGAAGTGGAATGAGAAAGCGCATTCCCATTATTCCCTTAGCAATGTTTCTATGCTTTCCCACCACGGTAAAATCAGGTGTGTGTTGGTTGGTTTGCTTGTTTATTACCTGCGGATGTGATGAAGGTGTTCAGCTCCCTCTCCCGTGTAAAGGCAGACTTTGGATCCCTGTTTCAGTTTGACTGAGAGACTGTTAGCTGTAGGCATTTGATTAGCCAAAGAATTGTTTGTTTAGTGAGCAAGGGCAAAGTGTGCTTTCCTTCAAGTATCTGGCCAATGATCTCCTTCTTAGCCTGGAGCAATAATTGTCTGTGCGTTTTAACAGTTCATTTGCTTTCACTGCACTACTTGCTTCTTAGCACATTGGATTTTACGCCTTTTTGAAGTTACCCCTTGTGATGGTTCAAGTGAGCATTTGTATTAGATGCGGTGCGGTAGAAGAAGTTACTGATACTGGCGGTGTACATTTTTACACAGATAAGCGGTATCTATGGATGCCATCTCAAAAAGGATAGATGGAGGTACTGCATTTAACATATCAGAGTATTTTCGCAGGTTTTGTTTTTTCAAATACAAATACACCCATAAATCAAATATGGGCTATGAGCATCAAATTAGGGCGAGTGATACATTTACGTAATACAGTCTTAGTGGTGTCCGACCCCAAGAATCATTTCCCAGATGGATAAAGAAAGCAAAAGAATTAAGCGCACTGATTTCTGAGTGGTCTTTTGGCTCAAGGAATTATGTGAGGATACTGTAGCGTTCATAAGAGTTCTATGAAGTTATGCAGTCAGCTTCCGCTACAAAACAGCAGCCTGTACTAGAGTAGTAATAAGAGATGAACTGAAATGTGTGCTGCGGCCTCAAGGGGCAGCATAGCTAGGGATTATGAACACAGTTTATAATATTCGGTTTAAATACAGCACAGCGAAATTAACCTAATTTCAAATGCTTTTTTGCTATCGAAGTTTGCTGGAATGAATTACTAAAGCTCCTCTCAATACAGTGGAGAGCTCGTTGTTTATAGCAGAACAACTTTGGTCCAAAGAAATTGGAACTGCATTATAAAATTGGAACTGCATTATAAAATTGAAATAGGAAATAATAAAGATGGAAGTATATTGCATTCTCTTACTGTAGCAGGATCGTCCCTTCTCTCCAAGTTTAATCTTTTAAAAAAAAAAAAATCAGGGGAAGTGGTCTTTGTTTTTTATCCTGTGTCATTACAATATTACAAGCACCTGCCTTTTGTAAACTCCTGTATGTCTTCTTTCCTTGTGTAAAACTGCCTAGCATAATATTCGATTTCTAAAAAGTAAAAATTGTAAGAGATATTTAGAGAAAAAAAGGGTGAGGATAAACGGCACCTGTAGAATTTGTCCGAATATGCTGTTTTCTCATAGTTTGGTCTCTGAGGTATTTTCAAGGATTATAATGCTTGTTAGTTAAGAAGGACTTGCTACTTACGGGGGGGTTTGCTCTCCCTCAGTCAGAGGTGCTAGGTCTAGCAACATCTTTTATTGATGGCAAGCAGCAAGTGCCGCACTATACCAAATTTATTTTCCTTCCTTTCTTAATTGAAAATATCTTGTACTGAGTACAATAGGCCTGCAGTACAACCACATGCTGTTACATCATATTGTGCAAATTAACAGCGATCTGAAAAAGTACCAAAAAGTGTCAAGGAGTTCCTTTCATGTAGGACAATAACAGGTTGTAATGCTTAAAGAATGTGCTTATTGTCTTAAACGTGTGTGTGTGTATATATATATATATATATGTATGTATAATGATGTGAGGAGCAAATGCAATGAGTACCAAAACAAAACAACACAGAATTTTGAAAACTGGAGTTTATGCTAAGTGTGCAGCTACTGGCTTCAGCTGAAGACAGTGTTGTACCAGATAACTATCTGCTAGAACTTTCATTTACTGTTTTATGCCACTTATACAGTAAGTTAAACTTATACGGTAAATTCAAGTCATTCTTAGAGTGAGCTGCGATATTGCTGCTCAGTAATTTTTCATTTCATTATTTTGGTAATAATTGAACCCTTAGGAAAGTGTTATTGTGTTCTTTAAATAAAACCACACCACCTTTTTCTTGCTTCCAAGGCATTCTTTAGATGACGGCTGGATGACAGAAGGTCATCGTATGTCCCATCGTAACTGAAACGTGTGCCTCAGTGCTGCCAGTCTACACCATTGCCTTTGATAACAACTTGGTAAGAAGAGTTTAAAAAGGTAAGAAAGATGTGTGGAAAAAGCTAAGTCCCTGTAGCCGTGGACCCTGACCTTCTAGATTAAAGGGATGTTAGCCATTCCAGAGGCTTAAGGCATATTTAATTCTTAGAATTTTTTTTTTAATTATTTAAATCAGTTTGAGTGTACTTCAGCGTGATTGGATTTTTGTTTTTCTGTAGCTGATAGAAAAAGTGTGTATTACTGAATTGCTATGGTATTTCTCTGTTGTGTTCAATAATGTCATTGTGTTCCAATGTTACGTTAAGTTTTCATGTCCTTCATTTGCATTTCTGATTGAACTATTAATATGGAGTTGAAACACAAGGTAAATCTTTAATAATTCTCCTGGTGGGTTTGGGTTTTGTCTTTTTTTTCTTTTTTCTTTTCCCCCTTTTTATTTTTTCCTGATCAGGTCACCAGAAATGTGAATTGTTCTCTTTGATTTTTGACTGAGCCGTATGCTCTGACATTTACATATATATGCACAGAGATTCAAGGAATTAATATAGAGTAATTAAGATCACAAGAGTAACTGGGACCACAAATCATAAAAAGTGTTTAAAAAAAAGAAAATTTCAAGTTGGGTAAACACTTAACGTATGGTTATCATGAGTATCTGCACTAATATAGCATTGCGATTGGAAAAATTTTAGGCATGATAAAGCAATAAATATCTTCATGTTCACAATAAAGATAATAGCTAAGGTGAAGGGAATTCTAGCTCTTGATAACTTAGATTTCAAATTATTAAAAGAAAATTAAAAAAATCTCAACACTTGGTTTTATCTGAGCTAAATCATATGCTGCAAACTGCTAAGGAATAAGGTAGTAGGAGTTATTAAACAATATTTCAGGTATAAACTGATTAAATATCTGTCATTGACATAAATAGTGTTAATTGAAAGCCATATGGAAAATAATTAGGCTTTTTTAACCAATGCTAGAAGGCTATAACCTAAGACCATCTACGCCCACTCTCTAGTCTTTTGTCATCTCTGAATTCCTTGTATGACATGGCATGAGATCTTGCCAAAATAACAAATTTAAGATAATCAATTTATCTCCAATCACAGTACAATAAACGGCACACATCGCAAAGGGATAGCCTACATCCAAACAGCATGCAATTCATTTTACCCAGGGAACCAAATGCTGTAGCACAAATTCTGTGAACAAAAACATTCAACCACAAACTAAGAGAAAACACTTATCCAAGCTAAGTAAAGGAAAAAAAAAAAAAAAAAAAAAAAAAAAAAAAAAAAAAACATTTTATAATCAGTAGCATTCTTTACAAAACCATTCCTCCTCCATTCCTTTAGTCCCTATTACTAAGGGAAACCTACAAATTGCCGTCAGAAGTTGACCCTGGAGTCATAAATCTAAAAGAGATTAACAAATTACAAATCGCAGACTCAGCAGATATATTAGTTTGCTGGCATACCATAAATTTCCTCACACCCAGCTTCCAACTTAAACCATCAATGTTCTAAAAATCAACATTTAGCTTTCTCTCTCTCTCTGTCCAAGTGGGCTAATGACTTAATCATCTCCCTCTCTCTCCTAACAGTCTTTTCTATTCTGCTGGTTCGGATCGTAATTTTACCTCAAATTGTATAATTGATTTATATAGTCAATTAACCTCAATGAAAAGTTTTGATGTCTCCTGTTTCTGTCCTACATTTGTGTCAGTCTTTTTGAAAGAAATGTAAGAAGCTGTAGAAAAGCTAGAATCAAGAATATAAACTCTCCAGTGACTTCAAATGACATTTGTACATAATTTTCATTTTAATTCCAGTACAAAGGCGATATTTACTTGCTAGAAACTGTGATAATTAAAATTTCATAAATGTCACATATCAGAAAATTGCTCTATTTGCTCAGAGCACAAGATCTGGATTAGATAAATATAGCTAAGATGTAAGAGCCATAATTTTGTGCAAAGCAGCTACGCTGTCCTCACATGTCTGTGTGAACGTTACCTGCGAAGTTGCTCCTTACAAATACATTTGAAATTATATTCAGGGCAGTCTGCTCAAATTTTCACAGGTGAAATATTTTAATTCTCCATGATTTATTTAGTTACTATTTTTATTCTTCATTAAAATGCTTGTCATATGTCTTTGTAGGCCAAATTGCTATATTAGCACCTTATACTGTAAAATCGAGTATAATTACGATGGTAGTGCTTTTACTATTTCTGTGAATTGTCTGAAGCCAGCAAAGCGTAATGAGACATTCTTGGTGCAATAGATGGATTAGTGTGAAGTTTAATTTGTGTTAATCCACTTTACATGGGAGAAGTATGGGGGGTAAAAAAACGTAAGCAGGAATTACCTATCTTAAAGTACAGCATCATTATTATCGAATACGCATCCTTAGGGTTCTCTTTTATGAGTTGTGGGGGAATCTAACCGTGTGACTGCTAAATCTGTATTGGATTATATACTTCAAGGCTTTCCTCATATTAACTTATCTTTCTTTTCTGAACTTAATTTCATATTTTTCAGAAAAATGCTTCTAGCTAGTCAACGTTAGAATCTGTCTCATAGCGTTCTTTAAGGCTCTGATTTCAGGAATAGATGAGAATGGTAAGGTTTTTATTGTGTGCAAATCTAATATATCTTAAGGGTTTTCGAATATGGATTCACTAGTTTCACTAGACTCCCTGAAAATAGCTTGAATAAGCTGAATTGTACTAAAGCTGCAAAGCAAATGCTTTACTTTAACAGGTAGTATCACTGGGATTTAGGAAATGAAGATAAATTATTAATATGCCCATCTCAAGGAAATGAGTAAACTTTAGAAGTACCTGAGCAGGTCTGGAGCTTCTGTTTCCTTTTTTTAAAGTAAACATATTTGCAATTAATACAATTTAGGAGCTTTTGAAAATTTCATCAGGTTAATAGTAGGATTTGCACATCGATCTAACATCTAGATCTATTTCAATAGTTTTTCCATTGACCGATATATACATCAAGAACATCGTACTAAGGAGACTTCTATACACATCCGTTAATTCTTAAACGGAAAGATCTATCTCTCGTTCTTAAAAAACAACAGAGCTCTCCAAAACAAGTAAATTCAATTTGGTAGCACTTGCAGACTCTGGTAGTTTTGAAAGGGATACAAGTTGCCAAAGTGTTTGCCTTGGAGGTGTGTGGAGACAGCAAACGTTTTCCCACCCACAGCAGGAATTCATAGGAAAAAGTGGGATTACAAAGACATGGATTTTTCAGGATTGGTGTCGTCCCCTGACCAATATCGTAGAGTCTGTGTATCTGTGGAAGGGGAAGCAAAAACTAGCAAATGTAAGAGAAAATAGATTAAAGCTAACCAAGGAAAGTACTAAACTAAATCTGCAATGGCAGCAAGATTTGCATAATGATGCTAGACAGAGAAAAATGAAAAATTTTACAAAATGTTTGAGATTAAAGTATTCTGTGAAGGAAAGACTTGCTACTATTTTGGTGAATTTCTTATCAGTCAGCAAGGACTGAAGATGAACTAAAAGATATATTATTATTTTTTATTCTTATTTGACTAAAAAGAAATCCTCCTGCGGAGAAGTAAACAAGATATTGGCCTTAAAGAACTAACATTTAAATGAACAAAGGCATTTTAAACTGTTTTGAAAGTTCTGCAGTCACACAGCTATTGTGAAAACCAAATACGCACGTATAGTGAGAGATTGCTGTAAAGTCTGAAAATTTATGGCAGATTAAACTTTTTTTGTAAATGGCAGCCCTTTCACATTCCCTATATGTGTGATCTCCTTTTGAAGGAGAGCCTCCAGCTTCACGTAGAACTGTCAACAGAATCTGACAGAAATCTGGTAGGAAAGGCTTAAATAGGTACCATTTGATCTGTTGTTTTGAAGCCTACCTGCAGACACAATTTCTGAAGTATATCCCCACTTTTGTACATAGTCTAACATACGGGACTGCTCTTTGGAGACTTCAGGTGCTGGTGTGATGTGAGTACGTTGAGGGGATGACAAAATTTAGATACAGAAGCAAGAAATTACCTATCTAACAAAAGAATTGCATAGTATTGTTTAGTAGCAGTTTTCTTCTTTGGTGTCGTAATATGTAGCATTCTTTTAAGGGATATGGATGAGAAGTGACTTTTCAGTTTAGCTTGGCTAGTAAAGTTGATGTGTATGTAAGAATTGTTGCTATAGTATAAATAATGTAATTTATTCGTAATAACGTGTTTCCATCTTTGGCAATGAAGAAAATGCCTGGTATGGAAAAGAATGGCAGTTCTCTCTCTGCATATGGATTCCAGCATCAGTTTTCTACCTATGATAACCCAAGTCAAATGCTTACACAGATGATTTGTCTAATTGACCAAGTCAGAGAGCAGTCAGCTTTGAAGAAAAATCATCTTGGAAAGTTTATTATGCCTGGTTTGAAATAATAAGCCAAATGAACCTTTGGACTGAGGAAGATCGAGCACCATTGCTTGCTGCTACTCTGAAGGGATGTGGACATATTTTGCCCAGCAATTAGTCAGATAAAGACAGGAAAGTGTTTGCAGGCATTAGCAACAGCTACGTTATCTTGGCATTCTGGAGTTGGGCGTCAAATAAAATTGGCAGAGCTACAGAATTATAGTAGATAAAGTGAAGCATCTGTACCAGAGCTGTCTGAAGAGGAGACCATTGATGATTACTATGTCAAACGCATCTGGATGTCTCTAAAGACCTCTGAACCAGCTTATCTAAAAGACCCATTTTAAAATGCTTGATTAATAATGGAAGACAATGAAAATTAACTCTTTCTTAAACACTGCTAAAATCTATGGAATATAGCATTTGACTGGCATTATTCAATTTAGCGAATCTCTAAAATTATAAATAAATGAAGGTGGATGGTTTGGAGCAGCGGTTGGATCAGATGCATGAAAAAGTCAGGGCACGCGCTAACAGAAGATAAACAAAAACCACAAAGAGTAATACCTGTAGTTTTTTCATCAGTGAGAAGAATCCAAATCTCAAGTATAGTATGAAGGATTTTCCTTACAATAAACCAACCAACCAAAAAAAAAACCAACACCAACCCAAAAACGATAAAGCCAAGCAAATAAGAAAACACACACATGTTCTTTTTCTGTAAAAGTGACAAAAATTCAGTGTGCCACCAGGAATAGGGGTTTTCCTGAAGGCAACAAACATAATAAACATTCCATTCATTTAAATGAGCATAAGTATAGCAGAGATGCCATGGAAGGTAGTGGTTTTGTATTAATGGCTTTAATTTTGATATCAAAACCTTATCAACCTGTCCTTTGTGGTATTTCTATTCTAATAGTATCTATTTTCCTGCCCATCTTATCTTTTACATTTTGATTGATTTTAAGTTCCTAGTTGATAGAAGTAAGTTTAGTATATAGATTGACATCAATTTACAGAGTCTTTTTATGTGGTCCTAAAAAAATAATTAAAATAAATTTTTTAGATTACTATTTTTAGATTACTTTAGATTACTTTTAGATTACTTTAGATTGCTATGCAATTTTCATCAACTATGCAAACAAGAAAAGTGTTTTCTTTGTTTTCTTGAACTTTTCATTTAACTTTATGTAAACATTTGACAGCGAAATTTGAAAAGTTCAAAAATGGTGATTAAAATTCAAATTAGACTTTTTAATCAGCACTTAAAAATCTTCCAAATACTTGATTAATAATAAATGCAGTTTGATTCATTGCTGTGGCAATTTGATGCTATTTTTTTATGAATATATTGGCTTTTAAACTTCCACATTATTTCCAGTCATCATATAACTGTAAGAATGTTTGCACTTATATACTTTCTGTACATACTATGAACTGAGCTGCTGTGCGTATAGTTTTGGCCTGCCTTGTTGACATAATACACAAATCCGGCTGTACTCTTCCGTGCTGAGAAAAAACAATGTGTGGCCCAAATATTTGAATCGGGGGAAGCAAAAATTATAGTGTGTTATTTTGCCAAGTGTTAAGCATTCAGACCAGCTATCCTGACTTTCACGGGTTCCCGTAGTCCTCCTCTGATTTACGTGGAAGGTGGATGTACTGAACAGCTCTGAGAATTAGGCTGCATTCCCTCCTGAATGCTTTCATATAGGTTACAGTGCACGAGTATGAATTTAGGTGCTTGCATTATGGCATCTGGCCTTTTTGTTACTCTTCTTACTCATTCCTCCAAAATGTGAAGAATGAACTACCTTCCCTTTCCAAAATGTGCAAGCTCGAGGCAAGATTAAGGTGATCTCCTGCTTCTCTTTATCAACGTTTCTGTCTCTGTTCGCTAAGCACACAGAACCACGTCAGCAGGGTAATTAAAACAGAACCGAAAAATATCAGTTTGTCACTGACAAAGCAGGCTTTGTCAAGTGGCAGGTAACTAAATTTTCTGAAATCATGATAATTTCAGATTGTTTTCTCAATGAACAAACTGCATTCAGTATTGCTGCAACGGTGTGTTTAGTACATTTTCACAGAGGCAGAAGTTAGGAAAAATTCAACAAAAAAAGCAATGTTTTAAATATGCTTAGCACATGATATTGATTCTCTTTATTTTTTTTTAAAGTTAACATTAGAGAGGAGAAATCAACTTTTTAGTCTCTCTCATCTTGTTTCTGTGAAGACGTACCTCTCGCCGATCTGCTCAGAACTTAGAGGGAAGCGCAGAGGTGGTGGGAGTGCAGAAACCCCGCCTGGACACCGTATGTACGATGCCAGTTGAACTGGAGCATCTCAGGAAATAATTCGGTTTATAAAGAGCCAGTTTAGTTTTACAAGCGTGAGCATGTCCTAGAGTGTTTTTTTTTTTAGTTTAGTTTTACCAGTTTAGCTTTACAAGCGTGTTTTGTTACTCAGCGTGCACTACCTGAGAAGATGAGTGTTAGTGTAGGAGATGCCTAGAAAGGAAGGGCTGTGTTTAACAAGCAGACTGAAGCAATAGAAATTTAGGATTGTGACAGGACTCAGACCACTGGGAATACAAAATTTCCAAGGAAAAAGATAAAAAGTTACAGGACTCGGGAACTGCGGATGCAAGAACAAACTCTGCGTATTAAAGATAAGAAAATTAAGGTAATTTTTTTTGGTTTTTTAATGTCCGTGTTATTTTTCTAAGCAATCTCAGGAGGAGGGGGAAGGTGTAGGATGAGAAGCAATGGAGCTAACAGTGCCAGGAATGAAGCCTGACATGCTGAAAAAGCTGATAGAAGTTGTTAATTAGTACTGTCATTGCAGACAGCATAAGATTATAAGAGAGCTAGAGTGGCGTTTTTTCTGGTTTTGTTGGTGGTTTTTTTTTTTCCATTGCTGGGCTTTCGCAAGCAACTCAGAAATGTTAAAAACTTGGAAACACTACAAAATTCAAAAATTAAGACAATTTATTTTTAGATTGTAGTTTTGACAGAGGACTGAATGTAGGGCTCTCAAGAAATGTAATTTTTCTATTTAAATTCTTTGGATTTCTACTGCTGTTTTGAAAGAACTTCCCACACCCAAATGATAGGTAATTACGTGAACAAGAAATAAACATGAAAAGCAACAGCTCTCTCAGTAAAATGAGCTCTTATGGTTTTCATTGAACTGACTTAAATTGAACAATACAATTACCAAATCAAACTGGGTCAGTGGATTAACTTCAATTATAACACCCAGCAGCCATCAGTTATCAAATTAAGATAGTCAATAATAGCATAACGAGATTAATTCAGCTGATAGCCAATTCATATGAATTCCAGCCTCAAGAATATACAGAGATTTTCTCATTCCAAAGCACAAACCAAGTGTAATGAATAGACTTAGTTCCTAAAGCAAGTGTGGACTGCTGATTCCCCTACAAAATACTTGACTACCATCATGTAAAAAAAAAATCACAAGAATTAATTCAAATCTGTCTTGCTAATATTTTTTATCCAACTCTGCCAAGACACAACAATTTTAACAGTTTTGCTTGCTTAGATTCAGGGAACTATTGTGGGTGCCTTTTTCTAGGATATTCATACTAAATTCAGGTGTGTGGAAGAATATGTTAATTCATATCTCTGAAGAAATTCAGCAAAATACAATTGGTGTGATTTTTTGCTTTTCCCGAGAAAGAACAGATGAAAAAAAAAAAAGTTATTTGAAAGGTGGGAACCTTTTATAGTTCACATCTGTATCAAGAACTTTACACTTCATAGTATATTCGGAATTAGGTGTCAACAGATCCAGGGTTTTCTTTTGGTGATTCAACTCTTTATTTGGTCTTCATGAATCTTAAAGTTAGGCTTTGACTGTCTTGATTGTCTCCCTTACAACATCATCTTCAGAAAGCAGAACGCATCAGTTTGTCTTAACTGAAAAATTCACTATTCCTAATTCTTCCAATTGGGCTCTCTTTAATGAAAACTAATGTACCTGTTAGCAATGGAAACTCATAAAAGGAAAGAAAAAAACAAAAGTCAGAGGTAGAGAAAAAGCAATGTGATGAAGCAGAAATTTATTGACCCCAGATACTTGCTGACGTACCAGATAATATGCATTCATGAGTGTTGTCAGTGACATCAATTTTATTTTCTATACCAAGATGTAATCCAAGAAATTATGACAACTTCTCCACAAATTATGAGTTTCATTTGACCTGCTAAAAACAAACAGGCATCTACCTCTGATATCTGGTTTTGGTTTGGACCCCAAGAGCCTTCAAGGGTACTCCTAGAGCCAAGTAATTCAAAAGAAAGTTAGCAATGTAAAAAGACTTATCAACTGTCTCTCTAGGTTCTTGTGAAAAACACACGAGTTTGCAGGATTGGCATCAATAAGCAAAAAAACCCCAAAACCATAAATGAGACTTATCTTTTTAAAAGAATTTCAGCGTTACCTAAAAGCTATGGCCACAGCAAGAGAGAGCGGGAGCCCTACCCGCAGCACTGCAGCAAAACCCAGCATCTCACAGTACGTTCCGGTAGAGCACCAGCAGACGCAGAAGAGGCATGTACTCGGAGAAAAGGAGCTGCTAGCTGTGGGGTTTTGGAACAGAACAGTTGCATCAATTCATCTCTGGGCACAAGTTGAATGTTAGAGTCTGGATCCAAGTCACTTGTGTCACGAAGAAAGAGTGCGCCCTCGTGATGACAGTGCGCGTTATTTAGACTCCAGCCCATGAAATGAAAATAAAGCTCTGCCCAGGAAAGTCACTGCTGGTGGCAGACGTGCTGAACAGGGCGTACCTTCCTGAGCACAACACAGATGGCACTGTGGAACACGAGAGAAAGTCCATCAACATGCTACATTACCTTCGCATCTGGGAGGCTCCAGGCAATCCAGCAAGGCACTGAAGAGGATCGGGTGCTGCAGGCAGACAAACAGTGCATACTCCGAGGACGGCCAGAACCAGTGATGCAGGAGGTTACACCTATTACACCACAGGAACTATGTAAAATAGACGTATTTAATTTATTGTGTAAATTTAATTAATTTAATTTACATTTAGTTTGTTTAAAAATTCCTTGAGTAGAAATACCAACAGATTTCAGAAGTGATGTGAAATAACCACATGCTTGAAATGTCCAGGCAAGAACAGTCAACTGAGAGTCATATAAAGCAACGTGTGTTGTGCAAAGAGATTGGTGACAGGCAAGACAAGCAAACTTTACAGACAGGTCTGTGCAATCCCACTCTTAATCTAATGAAAGACTGGAACCCAAAGGCCATGTTCTGCAGAGGATGGGAACTTAACAGTCAGGAGGTTATTAGTTTACTTCATCGAGCTGGAATTTCTGGAGAAAACTTAGTCAAGACTGAGGATCAGAAAACTAAAGGCACGTTTTGCCAAGTATTGTAGAACTGACATGCTGTGATCATCAAATAGCCTCAGTACAAAGCCACAGCTTTCAGATTTTCAGAGCCAAAAGGAAATTTGAATTCAGACTGTTTTTTCAATATGCATACGACACAGTAAGGAACATATTTTACTTTTTTTTTTTTCAGTAATACAGCCAGGAAATTAATGGTCAAGGCAGGGAAAAAAAAAAAGCGGGGGGGAACCTCCTTTCTCCATGTGCCTGGAATCACCGGACCAACAAAGATGCGTTCAACTGTAATCAATGTAGTGCATTGCACATCCCCAATTCCTTTTTCTGTTTGTGTATTTGGCTCACTTGCTATTTTTATCAGGAATAGAGAGTATTGTAGAAATGCTGGGTTTTGGCTGTTGGCTCATGTGCCTTCAGAACACTACAGATGGGGCTGTGATTAGAAATAGGTCTGGCTGCAGGTGACTTCCCCAAGGCCCCCTCAGTACTGGAGGGAACAAATTGCATGAGATAACAGACTTTAGCATCCTTTTTTAATGCTCTGTGGTTCATTTGGGAGTAGTATTAGAGAGTTCTATAGAGAAGCCTGTACTTAGAAGTGAAGCGAAAAGGTCATCTCTACTTATTCTTCCGTGTTGCTCCTTTGCCACTGGGGGAGGGAAGGGAGGAGAGCCACACAATAAAAACTGCAGGAAGTTTCACAATACTTCTCTTCTCCTGGAATTTGGTGTAGGTGGGAAAAATGGTGTGCTAAATTTTCAAAGTTGTTTTGGGTTTTTTTCCCCATTTTTGAGTCAGATAATAGGGAGATAGATTATTAATAATTATGGTCCCATGAGATGTAAATCTGAACCTTTAGGCTCCTTCTACATTGCAGCTGAAAGAAAAAAAAAAAACCAACAACAAAAACAAACCCTAAAAAACAATTCATGAATACTTAACGAATGAGCAAACATTCACATCATATAAATATTTTCTTTCTCCTCGTCAGTATTCAGGGGCTGTATTGCCATCTGGCAAAGGTTTCAGTTGACTAACGCAGAAGCAATAAATTAATACAGTAAAAGATGCTACCAACAGTTTTAAACCAATTAAAATGCTTGAAGCAGACTCTGTGCATGTTAAAATGTCATGTCATGATCCTGCTGCACAGAACCAAAGAACTGTGATGAGCCAAGTGTGAATGAGCAAAGTTTGCAGAATTCAAGGGTATTGCTTGGTGTGAGCTTTCTGGCATGCACAAACACTCTCGTAATTCAAAATGTTAAACAGTCTGACCCATATTAGGGTGGACGCTAGTTCTACTGTAGAACAGAGATTGTCTCATGCTTTTGTAGTCTTTAATTTGGATCCGATCAGAACAAAAAAAAAAAAAAAGGGTAAGCCAAGTGTGTATTTTAGCTCTCCCGTGACCATCCAAAAGCTCTACAGAAAAATTACTCAGAAAACTCTCACTTTAGAAAAGGGGTTTGGTGCCTGGAGGCAGAGAACAGCACAAGACAGCGCTGGGGGACAACAAGGACCAAGCAGCTGCCACCTCTCTGGGTCTGTGTCACCCGGGCTTGGACTGCGGGCTAATGCCTGGGCCGCGCAGGATCCCCCCTCCCGAGTTACCTCCTCAAGCGCTGGGTACCTGCCACCATTCTTCCAAGAATCCCAGCAGAGCTCGCTGCTGCCTTTTGAAAGGGCTGGCTTCCTTCAACTCTATGGAGACCGTAAAGCTGAATGCTGTGCTTAGAAGTTTGAGACTTTCCTTACGGGAACCCCTTGTGGTCTGACTCCTTCCTTGGGGAAAAATGTCACTGGATTTGCAAGCTGCGTGAAAAGTTCTTGTGGCCGTGATGCAGAGCAATGCCATAACCTCTCGTGAAACAAGCTAAAGAATTTTATTAAACTGTATGGATTTTTTTTTTTTTTTTTTTTTTTTTTAAGCATTACAGTATACTTTAAAATAGTCTGTGAAGGGATCAAAGATCTTTCTCAAAGTTTCCAAGTCAGGGAATACCTATGGGACCATTCAAGACAGGGAAGAAGCCGGTTCCCAAACCTGTCAGTTTGTTGTGTTAGGTTTGTACAACATAGGAAGGAAAGAAAAGAGAAGAAACATCCGCTAGCCTTCAAAAATGACTATATCAAAAATGGGAAGACAGTTTTCAAGAACATGCCACTTGTTTATTTTCTACAAATGTTGCTTATGAAGCTAGCAATTGTGTGGCTGTGTTACTAGAGAATACATAATGCTGTTAATGTCTTCTGCAAGTATAGTGTTTGTAAAGTAGAAACATTAGAAGGATGTTTTTGATTGTAAATTGATATAATGAGAAATAAGTAGAAACAGAGCAGTAAGACCTCCTAATGGTAAGATTGTGCCAGAATGTTGGGGTTTTTTCTGTTAAGAGTCTATCACTAAGGATCAGAGCCAGCTGAATTACACATGAATAAAGTACCAGGATAGGTTTGTATCTTTCAGAGATATGAATGCTAATAGATGATTGTTATTGAAATATTTGAGATTTTAAAGTGATATATTATAATAGTTGTAAGTATTCTGGAAAGCACAAATGATCCTTTTCATGGGGGCTGATCACGTCACTGCGGGAGGGAGAAGAGAAAACTTGTCCTTTTTTCATGAATGGCAGTGATTTAAAGAATGTTGAAGGAAAACACTGTTTTTATGTCTTCTTTCTGAAGTATGTATTGCTACTGCTTTGCACACTTGCACAAGTCAGACATCCTAAGCTTTCATCTCTGACAAAAAAAAATGTTTTCTAGCTTAATGACTTTTTAAAATAATTCATAAAGCTTTATCTATATTCTGCTAAATTCACTTAATTTTTATATTTGCCTTATATTTAAAAAAAAAAAAAAAAAAACAAAAAACAAAAAAAAAAACATAAACAGCTCCAAATCCATTAAATCCATTTACTGAAGGAAAATGTCATTTCCATTAGGACTATAAGATCTGATATAATGTCTGTCATAATGAATTCAAAATGTTCAGATTCAGAGTACTGGAATGTTATGGGGAAATGCTGCACAGACTCCTTGAGCGGCCCTTGACTAGATAATGTTATCATATAACATATTTATGTTATACGTAGAGGAGGTTTGTTTAGGTGAAATTTCAGTCTTTAAGTAATGCTTATGATTTATTGAAAACCAACTATTTTTCATTAAGATACTTAAACAAGGTAAGGTTATTCTATTTTATATGTGAAGCAAGACATTTGAGAATTAATTTACAACTCCCCATGACGACCCTTCCCCTTACTTCTGTTTTGCAGTGATCTCTTCAAAGTAACTTCCATGGACTATTGTATATCAGGGAAAGAAAAGCAAAGCAGTACTCAGGAATTAAGGTTTGTTTTCGTCATCTTCATAAGGAACATCAGCTTGCATCTAAGCAATCTCCATCAATCATGCAAAAGTAAGTTCCAATAGCTGAAGATTTTAAGATCTTTCAACAAAATGATTGTGCTGCTGGGGTGACATCTCCACACAACGATCTGTTCTGGTAGTTGTGCAGCTCCTTTGATAGAGAAGGCAAACTGGCTTTAAATTGTTTTTGTTTATAAACATAAAGAACAAATTGTGAATTTATCTATATCAGATTTTGATCTGTTATGTGATATGTGAGAAGGCCATTAACTATAAGAAGATATACTGCCTTATTTTTCAATAACTTCCAGAAATAATAGCGTCTCCAATGTTTTCACTAGTATTATGCTAGGAATAGCAAGCAAAGGTAAATTGTCAAAGTTAAAATCATTTGCTTCTAAAACAGCTTTTCCATCTTCCACTGTTCTTAACCTAGTTCCAGAGCTACCTTGAAAAGCAGAGCAAAGAATGGGTTATTGTGTAGTAACCAATGCTTTAAGAAACCTTTACTCGGATGGGAGGTAATGCACCATATGAAAATATATGAAAATATGTATCTTTTTAGGTATGGGTAAATCTTGATAATGAACACTGCTGAAATTTTCAGTCCCAGCCTGTATTTACTCATTGGAAAGGGATAATTTCCCCTTGCTACTGGAGGGCTCCCTGGGCGCGGTGTGCAGCAGCCTGGGAAAGGCAGACAGAGCACCTCGTCCCACCCTTTCAAGAGAACGTGATGCGCAGTCGCTGGGGACACCAGGCACGTCCTTCACCGCAATCCACGTAGAAGCATCCTTTTTCTTGGGCTGCATATACTATTGCTTGAGATCGCATCCCCGATCCTTAACTGTGTGAAATGATGAGACAGTTACAGGGAAATGAAGCAGTTTCTGCACGTCCTTCAAAGACAGATGGTTGAAGGGGGGCTGACTCCTCTGCTGCCTCTCCCCTCCTGCCCAGCAAGGACAGTGGTGGAAACAGCCCTCTTCACTGACCACCTGGGATCCTCGCACAAGGTAAATTCCAGAAAAGAAACCTTCTGCTCTATTTAGCCCTAGGAAGTAACTAAAATTTATTGAGAAAATTTTTTTGTTTTTCTAAATACGCTCAGACTTAAGTGGTTTGAAGCTTGACCTGGCTTGTGTAGCATCTTCCTCTCTCTAACGAGCTGACAGCATGGTCGGCAGTTGGTCACAGCCTGGACATCCAGGAGTTTTCAGTTTCTACGCCGCTGTTTTTTATTGGAAAGGGATAAATACGGAACAGAACATGATCAGTCTTTAAATTCAGACACCTCAGGTCTTGTGGGGAATTGAATTAAAATAAATAATTTGAAAGTGTACCCAGTGCCCTTGCAGAGCATATTATAGCTGCAGTGAACCACTCAGCTGACATGTTTTAAGCACTCTTCTATTATTTGAATAATGTAGTGTTGCTATTGATGTTTAAAATACAGATAATTCTTCTGTGCCTTCCCAGTTGGTGTATCTTAATGAACTAGTGCCAGCTGAATGGGCTGAGTCATTGGCCTATTGACCCATGTTCAAAATAACACTCAGGATTTAGCCTAATTTTGTCTAAAATGGTACAGGGCAGATACAATCTCTGGGCAAGGTTCTGTATAAAATAGAGCTGAAGATGCTATTCCCAGACCGCATAGATAAGATGATTGAACAGGTCTTTTGCAGGCATGATTGTTATTGCTACTGCTCACATTGAGTTTTAATATGTGCAGAAAAATATTTTTGTTTGTTTCAGGGTCTTTGTAAACTGCTGCCATGTTCATTTCAGTACAGCGATTCCAAAAACTCCAGCTTCAATTATATAAGGAACTTTTAAATAAAAGACGACCAGGAGAATTGGGAAATGTAAATTGATTTATTCAGTCATAGTCACCTTTATTTTTGCAGTCCGCACATAACTGTTATAAGTGATAATAAAAACCTCTTTTTGTTCTGAAACTAAAAGATTAGCATTATGTAAATTGGCAGAAATATCAGTGCAGCAGTTCACACAGGTGTGGAGCATAATTCAAAGTTCGCTTCATAGTATTCTGCCCCAAACTTGCTTTGATAGCTAGAGAAATGTGGAGATGGAACTTGTGCTCAGAGAGTTATCAAAGCTAAGATGCTGTCTTTATTTTATCATTTTAGTTGCAAAATTATTATCCCAAACAATCCCTGACGGAGTCGTTATTGTTAGCACGTTTTACATCCCAAGCATGATACTTCTGCAAAGAAAGAGACAAGGATTTTCAGCAACTGTAAAAAAGATTTTGTGAGGTTCACTAAGACTTCCCAATACTGATAATTAGGATGGAAATGAAGATTGGGAACTTGAAGGCTTACCCCAAATTATTTAAATTTTATCTTCTTAAAATGTATTAATATCAAAATGTATTTTTAATTGGGATTTCCTGCATTCTGCAAAAGCCAGGAATATACAACTAGAAAGGGGGGAAAATTGACAATACTCTTTCCAGTGAATTTAGTGAATAATATCCTACCTGAGCTTTACAGGCTGAATCAAAAGTATTTAAAATCTGAGCCAACACTGAGACACAAATTTTAGTATAAATCTTGTATAACGGGAGATTTTCCAAATTCCTGAATTTTACTTCACAGAAACTTCCCCTCCCTCAGTTGCCTTATGCAAATACCCTGGTTTTCTGTACACTGTGAAATAACAATTTAGTAAAGGGAATACTTCAAAAAATATCTTGATTTATCAGAAACCTGTTTTCTCAGGATGAAATTTAAAATTCAGTTGTCTTATTAAACAATGCTGTAACTTCATTTACATACTACTTTATATTCCTGTTTGTTTCATATATCTGTTGTATCATATATAAAATTGCATGCTGTTTAGAACATTTCGCGGAATATCCTCCTGGTCTAGTGGAAGGTATCCCTGCCCATGGTAGGGGGGTTGGTACTACATGATCTTTAAGTTCCCTTCCACCCAAACGATTCTATGATTCTATGTTTCGCTATATAAATTAATAATAATATTCGAGGCTACAGTCGCAATTGCAGTACTAATATCAACCACTGCTTAATCAGTTGATCAAACAACCATTTTGTATGGCGTTATCAGATATGTTGACTTTCAAGGCACTGTGGTTACTGTAAAAATATACAGAATTTATAACAGCATTTAGAAATATGTGACTTAGAAACCTGAGAGTGTATCTTACTGAAGTCATGAATCCTTGCAGTCTGCAGCTGCTACGGAACTATGTATGGATTGTAAAGCATTTAAAACTTGGTGAGTATGAAGAGGAATGTTTAAGACAAGTTGAGAAAGCAGGCTGCAGAGCATCATCTAAGTCTCAGACAGTACGAGAATGTGCTATTGTGGCTGTATCCTTCCTGGGAAAAGGTGGAGGTGAAGGTGGAAAGTTGTGTAGGAGAGTGTGATTATTTTTCCTGACTGGTGATCCTCAGTTATAGGTCTTCAAAAGCAACTTCATTTGGTGCCATGAGGTTTTCTACCTGTGGTTTGTCTTGATGGTGTCTTTCTTCATTTAGATTTTCTTTGCAAGTATTTTACCACTAAAATAGGTGGTAGCATCTTCCCAGTAATTTTTTACCTGAGCTGAGTCTCAGCTAACCAATGGTGCGGTATGCCGTGCTACCTATGTCAACAGCTGTAGTGTATATGCCACACTGGAATGCAGACGATGCCATCACCTCTTGTTCATTTTCAGCTTGGGTTACTTGAGTAAACACGCTCTCTGTGGTGTGAGACGCATGGTACAGTACCTCAACTGCATTTTATTGGTTAGAGAGGGGGATTCTTTCTGTAATATTCTTATCCTCAACATGGAAAAGTCACATAATTAGATGAAAATAAGCCCATATTCTAGATCCTGAATACCTCAGCTTCTATCTGTTTGCCATTTACTTTAGTGTTGGTTGGGTATCAGGCATTTGAAGTAAATAGAAAGTCGTTAATAGCACAGTTTGACCTAACAGGGAAAGGAAAAGGTTGATGGTAAACATCTGGGCAAAACTCAAGAAAGCTGAACTGGTATTGCAGGGTAACAGTTTTGTCTGTCATTATTTTTAGCAGAAACTGTGATTTAGATATATGCTCCTAGCAAAATATCAGCCACAGAAACATCTTGGGTCATCATGACAGGTACTTATTTTTCTGTTTTATATAGGAGCATCTAGATTATTTTTTTGTTTATTTTGCAGTCAAAGGGGAAATTACTAACTGTGTCGTTGGACCCCTAGCTTTTGTAGATCTATTCATCTTCTGTGGGTTGCATGGGAAGGGAAGTTGTGTGCAAGCTTTTCTTCGTACAAGCTATAAAATGGTTTCTTCTATAACATTATTTTATGTTTCTAAAGTTTTGTTGTGCTTGACATTGTCTTTTTTTGCTACAATATGAGAGAGATTTATTTAGAAATTTTCTTAAGCCAACTAAAGAAAAAGCACGTACGTGTGATGACTTAAAGAGTAAGTCATCATGTTGGTGTTTCTGAAACACTTCTACTTTCTGTTGTTGTGCTTCACCACCCCCCACCGCCCCTCCTTTGCTTTGTCACATCTCAGGAGATTTGTGGAAGGAAAGTGTAAAGTGATTTTCTCAGTTTCGGAGGCTGCGGGCTGATTAGACCTGTTGAGGTGCACTTTGGCTCTGTGACAGCGCTTGACAAAACTGATAGAGCTGGTGATTCCCTCGAGGGAAGTTTTTAGTACGTAACTCTTAAATAAGAAAACATCTGCTGTTTTTCTTACTGTGTTTCTCCTTTCTCTTATTCTACCTCTCAAAATCAATGATGCAGGAGACAATTGAAAATAGTTTTATTTTCCCCCTAGAATAAAATAATAAGCCTTTTTAGAAATTATTTCTTACATATTCAAGTTAAACCATTGTTGAGGTTCATCACAGAGGCAGATGGGTCAGAAAATCATCACAGAATTGACATTAGTGCCCATAATTGTTAGAATTGTTAGCTTTTTTCTTTTTTTTTTTTTTTAATCTTCCAGCTTTTGGCATGAGTGTTCACAGAGCAAATTAATTACACTGTTTATTTTTCTTTGTGGTACAAAAGCAATTCTGAGGTCTTGCCTGGACTTCCGTCATAAGCAAACAAAACTACTTCTTTGTAAACAGCTGTTCTGGATGGTTTTCATAGGTCAAGGAAATTGCCATCTTTAGAGGTCACACAATTACCTCTCAAATCAACATCAGTATATTTAGAATAAGGTCGTTAAAATCAAAGAAGCAAATAATCCCAAATCACCTGGGAGTAACGCATTCACATGTAGATGAAAAACGCTGATAGAAAAACTTGCTAAAATCTTCATAATCTAGGGAACTCGAGGATTGCCTTACTATGTACCCAAAGGGACAGTTCTTCCAGACGAAAAATAAAACTTACTCCAGTCCTTCAATTATTTACAAAAGTAGTTCAAATAGAACTGGAAATTTTTACTAGAACTTATGTGACAACTTATCTAACGTTATTTAATTTCTCAGGATGTTTTCCAGCAAATAATGGACACACGATAGACCCCTTCACTTGGACCAACAAACAACGTCGCGGGGTGTACCATGCCTTACACCTTGGCTGCTTCTCTACTCTGCGCTGACTGACAGAATATTGTGCTGAGATCCCTGGTGCAGCTGAGTTCAAGACACAGAACTCTCGTTCCTCTGATGGCAGGGTTCCGACTGACCCACTTCCCTGAAAACGCAGCACAAGCTGATAGGTAATCACGATAAATAAGAGCTATGGCAAAAGGCAAAACATGGTTGCAATATTCTAACCTTCACAAGTCCAAGTTCCACAGGAGCCTGTTACGCTACAAAGGTTTTCAGGAACTCTACAAAATGCTTTTGTTTCATGTTTTCACACAATACAGTTAAGAAAATTACTTTCTGCTGCAGGAAGGGAAAAGAAAGGAGTCAAAAAAAGCAATGCAGAATCATGAGAGAGATACTTAAGCGTGAAAAAAAAAATCTACAGATTGTGAAATAGATAGCAGTTGAGTTCTCTTCCATAAAACCAAGAAGTAACATTTTGAATATTTGATTGCTTGAAAATTTTGAAATAAAAGGTTTTGATCAAAAATTTAGTGTTGATTTCTAGTGCTGGGTTATTTTTTGGTCCGATCAAGATATTAAGGAGAAATTCACTGTGAATTTTTTGACAGGAAGATTTCCTGTAGTCCATTTTCAGAGCACAAATTACCTATACCCTTGTGTTTGTGAGGTTTCAGGGCTTCTACGCTCTCCTCATAAAGAAGCTACTCAAACAAAAATTACTTTTTTCCAGTTAGATGCATTCAAAAGCTTGCTATGAGTTTTTATTAAAAATGCAAAATGAATTTTTAGCAGAGCTTTGACACTTGCATTGTTAATGTGCCTTCAGGCATGTAATTAGTAGAAGAGTTTAATCTTTTATATTCCATACTTTGATCAGAGTAAATAAGCTCAGAGAAGCTGTAAAGTATTGACCAGCACTTTTGATAAAAGAAAGTTGTAAGCACCACTTGAAGATACTTCCATAAACTTGAATGCACATCGTTAATTCTGCGTATAATAGAGAGCATGTTCACTTATTATTGTTATTATTTGTATATCAGTCCAGCCCATACAGTGTTGGGGCTTTTTTTCCTCCTTCTCTCTTTGTTTAGAAACTTGTGGGTTTTCTTCAATATTCATGGAAAAACTTTAAAATTGCTATCTGTAGCAGCCCAATAAATAAATGATTTATTCTATAGCTGATTCCATACTAAAAAAATTAATCCCTCGTTAACCAAACATGTCTGGTAGGCTGACTGGTAAGATGAAGCAGTTTGCAGTAATATTTTTGAACGCGTAATGAAGACTGAAATTAGGGTGCTGTTAAACTAAAATGGGAATTTGTCGTTGAATTAGCAGAACAAAAATCAAGTTTGAAAAATCAGCACTTTCAGTTATTAGTAACTAGATTCGAAACTTTTATAAAAGTTTTTATGAAACCTTTTATAAAACGTTTGAATTTCTTAATTCTAGACTTTTCTCATACCTGCATAGATAAGATCAGTCACTATTTGTTAGTGGGTGAATTAGTCAGCAGATTTCTTTTCCTGGAACACCCAAAACTTTTTCTGATGTTTGGAGCTATGAAACATGCAAAATAAAATGAAAATGGTATTTTTCCAAAAATAAAAATGTTTAGCCACCTCATAGTTAATCTATGAAAAAGCAAAAACAAAAAAAAAAAAACCACAAAACAAACAAACAAAACTAAAAAAAAAAAACCTTGAAAAGATGTGCTGGTTTAAAGTCCTTCAGTTTTTTAAAAAGAAACTCCCAAGGGCATGTGATTTCTTCTGATTAGAGCACTTATCTAAGAAAGAGAAAGGGGTAAAAAGCCCACACATTGTTTTGTTTGTTTTATACTGATATTTTCTTTGTTTTTTACAGGCTTTGGGTGTTCCATTTCTGCCCCCTGTCTCCTGCCTTCAGTGCAACCCCGTTGAGCCCCCATGCACCCCTGGTGAGCAGCCTTTCAGTTCAGGCAGTTGGGGTGGAGAAATCAAGATCGCACATTTCAGGGTGCTTTTTTTCTTGCTATGCAGCATATGTAACAGTGCTATTTCAGCGAGTGTAATTCTTAGTTACCGAGTTCCTCAATGCCTACGTAGGCAGTACCTCCTAAGGATGACAAATTTCACTCGGGAACGCTGAAGTGCCTTCTGCCACCATTGACTCAAACCTTGACGAAAAGGTGCTGAGTGTTCATAAACGCAACTGCAGTCAATGAAAAGAGCCTCCTGGGCAACTGTTAGCATAGTTATTTTCCTGTTTCTCCTTCCAGGTCGTTTCCTGCACACACCTTGTCTGGCATGTTAAACCACAGAGAAATTTGAAGTTCCTGGCGTGTAAAGGGTGAATTTCTGGCTGCACCTACAGGTATCTTTGCCATTGCAGGTAAGTTTCATCTTGAGAGAGGTGTTGGGCCCAGCCTTAAGACAGAAGGCAAGTTTAATCAGAAAGTCTAATGACCAGATTCCTGTAATTTTTCTTGTTCTATTTATTTTTGTAATAAAAACTGAAAATGTCTTTTTGTCTCTGAATTTTACAAAACTAAATTGATACGTGCGTGACTTGTGATTCAGATTATATTATAGGCAAATCCCCAAAGAATTATTTTGTGAAAGTACATATGTTCAGTAGGTAGTACATGAAATACAGGACCACATAATGAGAAAAAATATGACCCTAAACTAAACTTCATGCTAATTTCTGGAACAATGAAAACAATACAACTTTTTCATTTACTCTATATAGCACTTAGTTGTTTCACAGTCTACAGAATACATTTAATAGTCAAAGTAATACCTATAAATAATTCTATATGATCTTTGAGGAATATCGGTTTGTGTATTTTAAATATGGCTTATACAAACAAACCCACTTAAATATAAATGCATTTTAAAGACTTGTTGGTGTCATCTCTAGATTACTAAACTAGAAACAAACTCATGATTCCAATCTGTCTTCTTCATCAGAAACCTGAATCCAGCACTTGCATTTTATCTCAGATTCTTATTCCTTTCCAGAAGCAAACAACAGTAAGGTAACGTGAAGCGATGATTTAGCATCAAGAAAATACAACCTTTTGAAATTCCTTTGCCTTTTCTTTTTATAGGGCAGATCACTGCTTTTACATTTTGTGATGACTGTATTGAGACTTCAGGCTTGGGGGTGAACGAAAATTTGACTGACGTTTCTTAGAGGTTATATATTTCAAAGTCTTTGCAAAATAAGATAGTAACAGTTTCTCCTGTCAAATATCAAAATCATTTAGACTATTCCTGGAGAGGAGATGCACATGTAACTCAAAGAACTAAATGAAGTAGTAGATTTAATGTGATTTTCATTAATTTACTTATCTCTAGACAATTTCTCAAGATTTTTTCCCTTTTCGAAAGCTTTCCTCTTTTTTTTTTTTGTTAGTTAGATTTGCTTGATCATAAACTACTATGTGGTTATGAGGTTTATCCGTGAAAACACAAAAATTAATCACTTCCCCATCTTTATTCTAAATTATTCTGCCACGTGTAACTTGTGTTGTTTTATTCACCAAAACAGAATCCATTTTGTAGCTAATATATTTTGATCTGGGTTATCAAAAGAAATGTGCTGTAACCAGAAACAACCTTTCTAAGCGCAATTTTGCTAATTTCTCTCAAAAGAGACATTTAATTTTGGGATTGTGGTAGAAACATGTTACATTTATTGGTTGTTTGTTTTTCCTTTTAATGGTAATAAAAATCAGATCGTCATAGTTTAATGTATGTCTTGGAAAGAAGAGCAAGCAGGGAACTCTAGTGACTAAAAGGAGTGAGTTAAAACTCATATGACATTTTAAATAACAACATTTAGTTTGTCATTTATTTTTTTTCTAAATGACAAATTCCAGACTGTATTTTCATTAAAAATGCAATACTTTACACACTACTTAGTACCCTCTCTATTTAATCAGTTCACTGAAAGAGATAGGAGTCTGTCAAAAAAAAATAAATAAAATAAGCTGGTATGATTGAAGACTGCACCATAATGCATATTTACCAAGAGCTCATTTAAAATACCAGAGATCACCTTAAGTTAGCTTTCCATAAAAAGACTCTGAGATAATATTTTGTATTTTCAAATTTTAGATTCCATTTGCGTATAAGGTTCTGAGCCAATCAATTTGAAAATGTATTAAAAGTGAAAAAATCACCTATGTCGCTTAAAACCTGCGTAAGTTGTATTTTGCAAAAACATTCTAACCTAAGAAAAAAACAATTGTGTTATTTAAATTTAATAAATGAAGCCTGTAATTAGGTTTTGAAAAGCTTTAAAGCTTACAGATATTGAATAAAGTCATAATGCACATATATGCACTTGTGCTAGGAATCCAAATCCAATTTTTTTCCCCACAAATTTATTACAATAAGCTAAATCATTGTTTGTTAAAAGTCATGTGAAGGATGAATCAACATTATAAGAAAACCCAGCAAGTTTTACCCTGAAAAAGAATTTCAGCTGCAGAGTAGCGTTGCCAGATCTATCGTACCTCTGTAGCTGGAGCCTATTCATTGTGCCACAAGCTTCATTTAACCTGGACGGTGGCAGGGCAAGCGAGACGCTGTCTCAGCTAGTGACCTGCTGATGGTTTTCTTCCTCTCCTCCCTTCCAGGGGAGCAGGCTCCTGCCGTGGGTGACCAGCGGTGCTGAACATCACAGCTGAAACTGCAACTTGCCTACCAGAAGTAGAGTGAAGATGGATCATCTCTGGCCTCAGCAGGGAAGCGGTAGCTATGGGCTGTGACTTTGCGGTTAATTTAGAGAACAGTTAGATGAGGATACTTCCCAGTGAGGCAAGGCAGCAGCTGCTGGAATCCCCCTCGCCGGCAAAGAGGAATCGACTGCCCACCCACGTAGAACAGGTGGGACAGCAAGCGTGCGATTGACTCTGGTCTTCCATGCGGACTTGCTCACTTGGAGGGACTTCAAGGTAGACTAAACTTTCTACTACAGTGGAGGAAAGTCAGATTTCCAAACCACAAGTTATCTTTCATTAAAAAAGTCCTATTCCTTGTGGTTAGTGCAGATGTACCCATGAGCGTTCACTTAGGCACGTTATGTTTCCAGCCTGAGACCAGTAGATGGGATGTATACACTCAGCCCGAAAAGTGTTGCATATATAAGATGTGACAGAAATGACACCAGTACCTGATCACACACGGTTATCCTGCTGCTATACGTCACAAACGCTTAAAAAAAAATAATCTAAATGTACTCTTCTGGTTTTCTTCATGTTCTCCTGTAGTTTCCTCATGAGCTCTTTGTGTTTTGCATGTAGCATGGATTTGATGGGTTAAAGCCCTTGTGTAAGAAGGTGAGTGCATTAAGGGTAGCTGGGAGGGTCTGAAAGAAGGTTGGAATGTATGGTTTGTGGTACATCTTAGTCATGAGAATGGCAAAATTCTTCCCCGTGTCCGCTGGAGCGGAGATGTCAAGGGCATGGAGTCATAATGTTAAGGAACTGCCAACAGCGTAACTGTGACTTAAAGATGTGAAGACTTACTGAAAATTTCTCTAAGGGAGCAAACAGTGCTTAAAACTACACACGGCTTATTTCCATGCCTTTGTGTCAATAATGGAATCCTCCTAGGACAGGAAATTGAACATAACAGCTGTTTATGTAAATTACTTAATACAGTTTGAAAAAACATCAACATTTTTAGAAAATAATAATATGGACTTAATAGACAGCTGTTGAAGAAAACATGAATATGGCAGCGTTATCTATATTCAACTTGCTTGGACGCTGGAGGATTTTTCCTGATTTTTTTCTTTTTCTTTTTTTTTTTAAGCTCATAAAACTTACTGCTTGACGTGGTGATACGCAAAATGTTAAAATGTCACTTCATTTGTTTAGATGAAAGTTAACAAATCCTACATGCTAAAGCGATATAAAACTAAATGTAACAAAAGTCAGGTGGTTGTTATTTGTGTACTGTAGCACAAGTGCTGGTAACTGTGCGGTGATGCAAGATCAAAGCAAAACAAACAAAACCTTATAATACTTCTATGCTTCCCCAAAACAAAAGAACAGTAATTAATGTTGGATAAAACACTTTTGGCTGTAAGCTGTTGAATATTACTCACAGAATACATTATCCTCCCAAAGTAGCTGTTATTCATTAAATAAATTATTCACGAATAGTCTTTTGCAGTGTTTGACCATCTCTCTATCTGGTTGAATGCCAACTCATTGAACAAACTGTTCAAAAGATAACAGCTTGATTCATGTATAATGTATTTGAAAAGCTTCTTTTCTAGTTCTTACCAGCTCTGCTCAGACTAAGTAATATCCTGTGCATTTATTAATAATTTGTCATTTGGTTGGCAAAAATGAATAAAGGCAGCAATAAAGGACAGGATCTGACTTCTCCTGAGGTCAGTGGGAATTTTGCCACCGACTTTAAATGGGCCCAGGGTTTCACCCGCAATGTTTAAATGATGACTTTGAAATGTGATGCGCATTGTTAGTGTATTTAAGTTTGTCTAAACTTTAAAGAACAGAATATATTCTAATATCCTACAGTGATGACAATGTGCCATAACATTTTGGTATAAACTTTCTACAGATGATTGATGTAGGAACAGAATCATTATCCAGCATGAACAGAACTGTGTGTTTTAAAGGGCTACTTCTCTTAAGAGTTATTCTTTAAGCTTATATCAACCTGTAAGTCACAGAAAGTATGGAAATTGCAGTATGAATACAATGGTGATTTTGATATTTTTTGGTGATAAATATATAAAGAAAAAGCCCTGTGAAATTATATTGTCTCTCAGCTTTATAAGAAGCTCGAGTCAGAGGTGATATACAATAAGCGAGTTTCCAGAATCCTGTTTGCTGAGCGTTCCCTGCATGCTGGAGACGAAGTGACAATGATAAAAGACCCATGCTGTTGATTACATTAGACAAGACAGGACAAAATAGCACAAGATGTATTAATGTTGAAGTTAAATTTAAATCCAGGTATAAACGACTTCAGGCAGTGTGCATAAAGCAAAAGACAGCTCAAAAATAAAGCACTGTGCATTTATCCGAGGCCAGGGGTTCACCTACCCAGGTTGCAAATGTTTTTAAGATGAAGTTTGCAACAGCAGCATTGGAATTTGACTTGGAAATCCATGGATTGCCTTACCTCTACCCACGGACTGCCTTGGACCGCGTTGTCCATACAACTCCTGATCAGTTATTTGTCCTTGTAACCTTTCAGCCTTTTTGTCAGGCATTACTTTCTAAAGTGCAGTCATCTTGTGTGTGTGACCTTCAGTTTCTGCTTATTGTCATGTTTAGGTGAGATCAGCTTATTAAATCCAATATTGGCCAATTCTTACAATTATGTATTATTCCAGTAATTGGGTGGGGTTTTTTTAATTAATTTTCTAAATGCATTATGAAGATTTTTTTTTTTTAATACCATTAAGCTTTGGAAACTTGCTTACAGAATCCCCACTTAAAATGTTTGGATGGTAAATATATAAGAACTTTTAAAGAAATAATTGTTTGCTGTTGGTTCCTGTGCTACTTTGATTTTGTACAGTACAAGGGTTTTACTAAGTGTAACAGTTAAAAGGAGGTTTGAAGCCTGAGAGCCTTTTGTACAAGACAGTCTTCCCAGCTCCTGATCACAGCTGTAATTGAAGTCACTGATTCATATTTTGCTTATTATGGAAGATGGAGATAGGAAGAAAATTTTCTGGGAGGAATGAAAAACACTGGGGCCTTTTTTCCATCTCACCTGAGATGCCTTTAGCATGAGAGCCGCCTTCTGAGCTCTTATGTGATTGTGCTTAGGGATGTCTGATACTATGGGGTGTTAGAGACCTTTTCTAATATATCGGGGTATTGACTGAATCTAATGACTGCCCAATGATTTTATGGCCCCAGGAAGATCATCCTATCATTCTGTAATATAACCAACCTATTCAGGTAGCTCAAATATTCACACCTGCTGTTTTTTAAAAAAAAAATGTTAATTTTAAATGAATTCTATATTGACTTCATTTAGCAGGATTTTCCAACGATTGCAAACATTTACCCACCTGAACTAAGGAGGTGATTGATGATAGCTAATGAGATCGGAAATTTTTTTTTTTTTTTACAGAGTAGAGCAGTGTATTCCCAGGAGAATAACGTAATAGAATAAGGTGCTTACTGTAGAAGAGGTAAGAGCCTGTGATTATTAAAACATTGCAGTACAGATGGTGGGTAAAGCAGGGTGCACCTGCATCAACAGCACGCAGGTGTAATATTCTTTCCCTTCCCTACCTCTTCCCATTTTGCTGATACGTCCTGCAATTTAGAGGGGCAAAGAATTCAACCAACAAGAAAAAAAAAAAAAAGCAATATCGAATGTGTAAAAACATTTGAACATGAGTAACCACAGCTAACAAAACACTGCCAACTTTTCCCTCTAGCTCTTCAGCTTTGAAATAAAAGCTGGAAATATCACAATATTTTCTTTGGGGGGATTGTGGGGGCTGGATAAGATATTTGGGACTGTATTTTAACTAGTAATTGAAAAACGTGAACCCAGCTCACGGCACTCTGAACTCATACATTTGAAGTCAGTACGAGTGGAATATTTAGATGATACATATTTAAAACTACTTTCTTGTACACAATTTCATAACTCCAGGTCTTGGCATTTTGCTTTTCTTCCCATTGTTCTTCAAGTTCCATTATTGCATACAGATGGCAAAGCAGAGCTTTGGTTATCAGATTTGTTCTTTTATGCTATCTTGTTCCAGTCAAAAACATAAGATAAAGGGGTTTTTTTGGCAATGTAAAGGCTTGGAAGTTTCACCTGCCCCATATCATTACACTTAATTTGGAAATTTTCATTAGAAAGAACAGCAGCCAGATGATTTTTACATTCTGAATAGTGTCATTACAATGCTGGTTATGGAGATCAGAAGTGAATAATCATGCTTTATTCTTACCAACAATGAAAAGTTTTATACCCCTATTTTTGCCTTGCTTGGAATTTTAATTATAGTTAAAATAATTACAGTGGTTCTGCATCAGAATAACTGCAATACTATTTGCGACAAACATGCTCTCTTCTCAGGAGGAGTCTCTTGTTTATTTTCCATTTTTCTCTACTTCATTAAAAGAATGGTGGCAAATTCAATTGCCTAAAAGTGAGAGATTGTTCAGAAATAACAAATGATGTTAAAATCAGGTTCTACTTGCTAGTCTTTGCTAAAACTGATTGAAACTTTTAAACAGGGCCACAGTTTGAAAAAATTCCTAATGAAACTAAATGAACAAATGATGATTGCCAGTTTTAATGAATTTATCAAAAGACCTCATCTGAGGGTTGCTGAAGTTCAAACTACTTGTTCCCCAAGCAACGTGAAATGCTTCTGTATCACCTTTAATGTAAAAAATGTGATCTACTCAAATCTTAAATTCCAGCCTGCTGTTTGAAATATGTTTTAGTAATGGAAAATAGTTTTATAGGCCTTGATCACTTTTTTTCAAAAAAAGAAAAGTGATTCGGTAAATCTCTGATACATGTGAATGGAATATACTCATAAGGTTACGTCATCATTTTTGGAAGAGGAAGAGGTGAAAGGAGTTCACTTAGTGTCTTAAAGAGTCACCAATTTGAAACAGTTAAAATCAACACTTCTTTTAATCAAATCCTGCTTCAGCTTAAGTAGTATGTATTCTTTCTCCTGCAAATCAGCAGTGGGCCTTGGGTTCATGCCCAAGGTGGTGGGGCTTTCAACTCTAGATTTATGATTGTTGCTGAAGGTGATCCTCTCTGTTGTCGCAAGTTTGATAATAAACTTAGTCTCATATTACCAAGGATTGAAAATACTGAAGACTTCTCTAGTCTTAGCTATTAACTCAGAACAGTTGTGTATCCTGGATGTGGTAAGGGAAGACTGAGAAATAAAAATAAATAAAAGCAGTAAAAATCTATAATAAGGTATTTGGCTTACAGCAGAAGTATATCTATTCTTTGACATTGTGTCTATAAAAGGCAATTTGAATAAGTGTGGGTCATTTTAGCTATAAAGGTAAATACCACAAGTATCCACCTGTAGATAAATTGAAATCTCATCAAGATGGAGTGCTGTAATATTATTTTAAAAGAGAATTATCACAACATTAGCTATTAATATTATATTGGTGACGATCTGTTAAAGGAAGTTGTTAGAATGTAATTTCATTTAGATAAATATTTTTTAATGGCAAACTTACCTATTGGATCATATTTGAAATATGAGAACATCTAGATATTAGATTTATCCTTCAATATCTTTTTTTCTGTACTCAGTTTTCAATTTCTGATATTTGTGCTTTGGCAAAAGATCTTTTCTTTTAAAATTTCTTCATTTTTCATTTCAATTAACAGTGAAGGTGTTCTTATTGCTTGCCAGGGTACCATAAGGTGCTGCTATGGAAAGGAATGTTTTACCACAGGCACATTAGTGTAACCTCACTAATGGAGCCAAGAGGAAAAAGAGAGGATGGGTTTCACTTAATAATTTTCACTTTCTCTTCTTGACATCCTTCTCTGCAATCTCAGCAGATACTTCTTTGAGTTACGGTCAGAGGCTGATTTCTACTTCGAAGTCTTGTGGGAGGCTGAGACATGAACAGGTTACGAGATGGATGGGTGCCTTGTGTACATACTACAAAATTAAATATAACTCAGAATTTAAGTTGAAATCAATTCCTGGAAACTCAAAACAACTCCTGCACCAGATCCATGAAGGCATATTTTTGAGTCCCAGAGATATTTTATTTAGGAAATTTCTCTAGTGTGCGTTTGCTTGGCTTGCTGTTTGCAGCTAGTTACAACTCCCTACCACGTGCTGTGATCATACCTCATCTCAGAAGAATGGGATAGACGGGAGTGCTCTGGAGACTTGTTTGCCTGTACTCTCCTCTAAAATGTAGATGTCCTGAATCTCAAAGGAAAGTACTAACTTCAGGACTTAAAGCCTTGCAATTCCCTTCCCTTCCCTTCAATATCAGTTCCAGCACCAAACACAAGGGGACAATCACTGTACCACTCCATTCAAACCCAACATTTTGAAGCAGATAACATTTAAATGCTACAAAGATGATAGAAAGAGATCTAAAGATCACCTAGAGATTATATTTTCCTTCATATTTAATGCGTTGTCAAAACCTACAATAAAAAATAGCACATGACAATAAGACACTTCTGTGGACTTATATTTCTGTCCAGAAATTACATTTGAAAACAGAAATATAAAAAAGGACTTGGAAAGTAGACTTACAGAGACTTGTTATTTTCTTAATTATTTTCTTATTATTAACTTCTCAAGACTGAGCTTATCCTGAAGCAGATGTCACATAGTTACTCTTACAAATTTAACGTAGGGAAACTTATCACGCCTACGCAAATAGGCAGATACTACAACATAGCTACTGTGCTGCTGCAGTAAATTGCAGTGGTGTGTTTGTTTATGGTAGCCATGCCTCATGGCTCACAATTTCTAGAGAAAATATCAGAACAATTATTAAATAAATAAGAATATTTTAAAAGCCATGAGATGCTGGTAAGTCTCTCCATCGATTAGTTCTTTTATTCTCTGCTCTTCCCATTGAGAGCACTCAACATGTGAGAGTAGATTCTTTCTGATATTTGGAAGATACAGTGATTTAAATGGTCTTTCAACTTGCGTTAACGTTCTGAGACATTTTAGCATTTTTGTAGTGCTCAAGGAGTGGTAGGTATTTAGGGCATAAAAGCGGTAAGACATGCTTATGCCTGAAAACTGTACAGCCAGAGTCGTCATTTAAAACAGAAGGTTAAAGTTACCATTTTATCATTTTGTATTGTTCCCCCTAATTTTTCTACCTTTTTTTTCCCTCTAACACCAGAAAATAAATTTAGTTTTGTATTTACTGATTTATTATGCGCAGAGGGTGGTTACATTTAGATTAGAATTTTGAGGTTTTTTGCTGTATACACAAAATAAAATAGCAAAGATAGTTCTAGTACTACCCCCAAACTCTCAGCTGTTTCTCAGATGATATACTGACACAACTATCTTTTCCTTCCCTCTCCTATTCCAACCTCCATCTGCTATTTCCTGCTAACACTTTATCGAAGGCTATTCTATCTCTTGACTTCTATTAATTCACTTGGTTATTTTTCTTGTTCTAAGGCATGAACATTCTCTTTCTAAATCTCCACCCCATATTTTCTTTGCCATTAAAATTAACCAGAAGAGTCATTTCAGAATGTATTCTTTTATGGAGGATGGCATATCGTCAAAGTCTTTTTGTTCTTGTACTATTTAAGAGAAAAGAAGCATTATGAGTTTGGTCTTCATTCACTAATCGTTAGAAATCTTATTTCCCTCAGGTGAATAGTTTGTAAGTCCTCTCATACTTACAGTGAAAAAGGAGAATATAATAATGAAGGCTTTTTTTGGTTTTAATATGAGGCAAAAAATGTTGTGGTTTTCCTTAAAAAATCCTATGTCCCTTCTGACTTTTTTTTTTTTTAATTAAAATTTTAAAATCAGTGATAGGCCTTCAACCTTTAATCAGATTCTGAAAAGAAATGTAGCACTTAAAGAAAAGTGTTCAGACCTTTATATATATATGGAAGATATTGTTAAGGAAGATATGGAACACATATGAACTATGGAAGGATATTCTTAACACAATTAGTTTCTGCTTTGTTTGGAAGTTTCAGGTTTTGTTTAGGATTTTTTTTTTTTTTTTAGGTAGGAATGCTCATGTTGAAGAATAAAATAAGAGATAATGCAATCTGAGTTCAAACAAGAACTTTGACCAAACTTGCTTCTGTTTTTAGTAGGGATGGGTCCTTTTAATTATGTTAGTCTATGCACAACTAGCGGTATAATTACTGAAGTTCACTAAAAGGTGTGTCTGTTTTCACCTCAGCAGGAGGCATTCAGAAATACATTCAGGATCTTAATTTTATCCTTCGCAAATTCAAGATGTAGTGAAAGATGATCCCATTGACATCATCAGAAGAGAAAGAAAAGCATTAAACTGAGAATTTGGTAAGTTTCAAACAAATAAAAGCAAAATAACTTTTTATTATGGCTGATATAGTAATTTAAAAAGAAAAAGATGACTACGCATCCTTAACTGCTGGTGATGATTGGTACCAAGCATCAAACTTTGTGCTTTTTATACCACCGTGTCATTAAGCAATTAATTTGGCCATCGTGAAATTACTTGAGAGTTAAGATCAGTCCAGTTCCAAACAGCACAGCAAAATAATAGCATACTGGCAAAGAATATAGGAATAATTAATTTTAATTTTAAGATTATTAACGTCTGGGTCAGCTTCAATAGAAAAGAGTCATTCTCACTATTAATTTAGAAAATATTTGGATGTAAAGTAGAGGTGCTTGAGAAGGAATAGAAGGCAATACTGAGTCAATGCTGGTAGGTCATGAATGTAATGTGATCTTAGATACCTACTGTAATGGCTGTTAAATGAATCTGAAGTTCTCTGCAAATCTGCTGCTCTTCTGCCTATTTGTGCACCTGCCAGGAATCGCTATTCAAATGCACGTGGTGTCTGAAGAGCGAGATAAGGTCAGGCTGCACAATCGCTCCAAATTCTGCTGAAACCTGATCTGCTTGGGAGAAGGAGATATCACAGTGTATAAAGAATGGAGCTGATAACATCCCCTCTGAAAATGAGGCTGACTAGATTCACTTCTTAATAGAGATGGATGCAAATGAAAATTCCAGATTTGCCTCAGAGTTCAGAGCTTTATGTAGGAAACTCGAGTTTATATTAAAGGCTTTTGTTGCTGCTCATTATGAAAGTTTGAAATGTTCTTTAACATTTTGCACTATTCTGCATTCCTATTTTTTTTCATTCCACCTTTTTTTCTTAACCTATGAAAACAAAGCAGATATTGAGTTGGAACATTTTACATCATTGCCTTCTAAGCTGCAATAGATTTTCACTAAAGAAGAAAAAAAAATTTTCTTAAGCTTCTAGTTCCAATCCCACTGCCTTAAGGAGGTAGACTCATCATCCTCAGAAACTGTTCAAAAATGAAATCCAAACAAAAATCTAGAGATCCACCCCATTTCCTAGGCTGATAGAGGTCATTGAAAGCACCTGAAGTCAACTAAATGCTCCAAGGCAAAATATCGAGTAGTAATAGTCATAATTTGAATCTGTCCAGACATAAGCTGAATGCCTGTTTTATGACAGTCATTGTAACTTTGTTGGAATTTATTCTTTTAGTTAGGGATATTTACCTCATTACCTATTATATTCTGCTGACAATCTCTTATGTTTCCTTTGACAGGTGAGGAGATCTGTGGTAACAACATGAAAAGCAATAGACGTAAGTAGACAAACCATTAATATTTCCTGTATTATTGGATGCTTTATATGTGTTGTAAAGATTAAAAGACAAGTAGCAAATTAAAGCGGAATGCATAGCAGTGCCCATACAAATTGCATTCTGATGGCTTGGCACATCATCAGCGGTAAGATAAAGATAAATTATCTCAGTATAAATAAGGTAAGTATTCAGCAGATAAACAACCTTCTACATCTCAGCTACTGGTAATGTTCCCAGGTGTATTCTCTCTATAGTTTGCTCCGTTTTGCTGCCATGCAGAGGAAGTGTTTTCCCTGAAACCCAATCACAGTCTTGTCTACATGATTCTGTGTAATAACATCAATGAATGATAGATTAAATTGTCACTTTCTTTTGCATTTTTACAAATATTTTGTACTTTAGAACAGTCCACTGTTCAAAATCTGAGTTTGTTGCATGGGTTTTTGCTATGAAATGCCACACTGCAAATTCAAACAGCGATTATTTCTTTGTAAAATATGCAATGGGAGATTTCCCGGAAAAATTTTCATTTAATTTCAGGTAGAAATGGAACTGTTTTCTCTTGAAATGTTACCATACTAAATGGAATTTTCATAGGGCAGGAAGTTAAGCTTGTGCATAATTCTTTGTGAGATTATAGTTCATAGATACTGCTGGAGAAATTACTTCGGTGCTGTAGACCAATTTTAATATGATATTTTGACTAAGGGAAAGGGACTTTCTTTGAAAAGGAATAGTGAAAAGTGAGAAGATACAGCAGCTTATCTCTTTTACAGCCATAATGAGTACATCATTTATTTGCCCTGAAGAGCTTCTGATCTTAAAGAGATGAGATGAACAAAAGAATGAAAAGTGAACTGCACAGGTTCATGCAGCAGGTCAATGCCAGAGCTGCAAAGTGAATTCAATGTGTCCATTAGCCCCGTAGCTTTGGGAAAGCTTGTGTGCCATGCATAAATGGACAAACGATTATGAAAGATCATTCCTGCAGAGTTGCTTTTAAGGTGTCATTGTATTATTTTTTAATATAAAAAATGTAAACCGTCTTCTATATCTGTAACACATAGGATTTACCTTTTCACTTTAGGCTTCGGCATACTAGAAAAAGAGGCTGCAAGATGAACAGAACTTGTTATAACTCATTAAGGAAGTTATGGATTCCCCCCCTCTGTGAGCATTACAGCTTATCTAGATCTAGGAAGAGAAAATAATTAAAGTAAACAGCATTTAAATTCTTAACAGAGAAAAAATACCATGCGACTATTGCTTGAGTAGCTACTGATGAAGCTGTATCTATAGAACTTACATTTCAGTATCAAAAATCGCTACATCTCTGTAGTTCTGCTTTGTTATCTGCTACTTAAGAGTCTTAGGACAGTTCTGCCGGTCAGTGATTATCTCATGTCTGTCTCAAGCTTGTTTTATGTCTGATCAGGTTCCGTAATGAAATGTGTCTTAACCTACCCCATGTGAGGACGTTCTCTGAAATAAATGTCCTCTGAGAACAATTAAGGAATCGGTTTCTACACAAAAAAAGTACTTACAACTTTTCTTAAATATGACTGAATGTAAAAGTGGTGCCTTCTATTTCTTATTTCTTGAAAAATAAAATAAGAAAAAAATTAAAAATCCCACAATAGCTCGGTTGTCTCAGCATTTTTATGTAGATAATAGAAATTGTAAGTACATTGAATTTAGTGTACCTACTCCTGCTCTTCTCTCTCTGAGACAACATAAAACTGTATCTTACATTTCTCTGGAGGTTGCATCAAACACACAGTATCCTATAAAAGGAGACACTTCTCATCCATGGGATCCAGGAGGGTTTATGTTCTGAACTGACAGAAGACCCTGAGTTTAGACCCAGCTTCATTAAGTAGCTTGAGTCACTTCAATTCCTAGTCCATTTTTTGTACGTCCTGTTGCCACTGTGTGGCACCGTGGTGGCCCTTTAGAACTTGGACTCTGGGAATGCATCTGCGGGAAGCAAACCCCGTGCTGCGGGGTTTCTTGCTGTGGAAATGTGCTGCTTACTGCTCTACGGTAAACACGATGTGCACACAAGCAGGACCCTTGTAGCATCAGGAGATGAACTTCTAGCTGCCATTGCTACATGAATGCATTTCTGCATTGAGACAGAAAGCACTGTGGGGCCATGCAACCTTCTGTATCTGAGAGGATATGTTTTGATATGAAGTTTTAGTGCCAATAGCTGGTGTCCCCATTCCTCAGTGACAATAAGTGACTGCTAGTTCACTCATCTCAGCCTCCGTCAATGTCAGCCTCTACTGTCCAGCTGTTACTAATTCTTGTTGCTCAGTGGAAAATCGGCGCAAGTCCTTTAGGGGTAAAAAAAGAGAGAAATCAAAATAGACATCTGTCTTTGCCTCTGGAAACCTCTACCCTTCTTCCTTTTTTTTTTTTTTTTTTTTTTTTTCCCATCAGAAAAACTTTTACCCATCTCAACATATTGTAGGTTTTGCCTCTAGGTTCCAGAGAAGTCCCTTAAGAGTGTCTGGGAACTGTGGTTTCTAAAGCTTGCTGTCAAGTTATTTCTCTCTAGTTTGGGTTTTCAGCTGGCTAGGAGTTTCCAAAGTCAGATATTAAAGTAGAAGCAGTTCTTAAAACTTAGTTCTGTAGCTTAAATCAGCATTCAGCTAAAACTTTACTGTTTCAAAGACAGTCATGTGTGATTTCAGGTCTTCAGAGAAAAGGCCAGCTTTTTTACACAGCTACAGTTTGTTATTTTGGTATACAGGTTCAAAACAGTTCACCTTGTGTTTTCGAGCTAAAACAATCTACCGGCCTGGAGTATCCAGCACCAGTCATCTTCTGGGGACGCTCTTATGATATTTCCTCAGGATTTTCAGTGCAACAAAACTTTATGTTCATGTGTGCTCTTCCTCTATGTTGATGAATACTGTAGCTTTCTTGTCAGCCTGTGAAATTCCCAAACAAGCTCTTCTGAAATGAGAGAGGATTGCTGCATTTTATAGTGGGACAGTGTGACATAACTCAGCAATGCAATGGCATGTAAAACAGCCTGCCAGGTCATGAACCCTCAAAAGGTCTTGTAAAAGCTGAGTGATACAGGTCAGACTAGCCAAGTGCCTGTCGTGTCCAAGGTATTTTAAGAGTAGAGTCAAAGCAAGAGGCTGTTCCTCCCATCTTCCTGCTCTGCTCTGTCCATATGCAAACTGATTTGCATTGAGCATTACCCAAAATACTTGATCAGGCCATATGAATTCCATCCTGTTCTGCATCAGTTATTTTCAGATTACAGTTTCTTTCAGAATTTCTTCTTTCACTGCACGTGCTTCACACGTATGGAACATGTCTATTCCTCCTCCTGGCACCTTCCACTTTGTGTCTGAACTCTGGACACAAGAATACACCTGAAGTCTTGTGTACTCTGCACTTGTATCCCAGTCTCAAACTGGACTGAGAAAAATGGATTGAAAAGTCAAAAACGCAGGCTGGAAATTGTAATAAATTGTCCTGGGCCCTTATTTGAATGATTACAGGAACTAAGTGCTTGTTATTATGCAAATACTGTTCATTCTTAGCATAACCTTTGCCTCCTCATGAATGAATGAAACCCCATAAAACAAATTTTAAAATGAATGATAATACATTCTTTGTGTGAAAGAGATAATGAGGTGATATCGTATTGCAAAAATAGTATGTAGTTATTAAAAAAGATTAATTGAAACAAAGACTTGTAAACCAAATACTGAATACTGAATCAAGCAGGGATATCTGAAACACGAGTGGGTTTCCTGGCATATAACGCTACTATCTCCAAAAATGCGTACCCAAAATTATGGAAAATAACTCTCCAAGGTTGCACAATGACAGCTCTGCATGCCCTCTCTCCATAAAAAAAAAAAAGTAAATTGAAAAGAACATTGCAAAGATTTTGCAAAAGCACCTTCCTGCTTCAGCGGAAGCCTGCCTACCTTGATGCTCAGCTGCAGGTAGCAATCTGGTCAGCAAGACAACAGAAGTGTTTGTCTATAAGGCAAATGGAGCTTTTCTCTTTTCTTTTTTTTTTTTTCTCTCTCTCCTGTTTAATACATTCATTTTTAAAGGTCAAAGCTGGGCTCAGCCTACCAGCGTTCTCTTATCAAAATAAATTCCCTAAGTCATGGTGAATGTTTTCAGACTAAACTGTTGAACTTACGATAAAAAATGTCAGTTGTCATCAACAATCAGATGCTCTGTACAAAGAGACAGGAGAAAGAAGTGTCTGCAGCTCGACACACATCGTGCATAACAGATTTCTGCATGGGCTTGAAAACACTATGCACATCCCTTTCATAGCTCGAGAGCTCTGCACTGAGCCCAAACAGGTGAATAAGCTACTATTTTTACAGTGCATCAGAGCATATTCAGACAAAGGAAAAACATTTTATATAAAACAAATGTCTTATTTTAAAGTATTCATTAAGTAAAATGGAAATTTTCAGAGGAAATGTAATCAACTTATTTTTCTGTGTTAGGCAAATAGATTTCATTTGGATACTTACAGAAAACGCTTTTGGAAATACAAAGATTGCAACAAACAGGAATACCTTAGATAGAAAAGTGGAAAATGAAAACGTGAATACTTCCAAAGTGGATCACAGTGGATCCACCTGGACCCGTGCCTTCCTTTCTCCTCTCAACTATAACATCACTTTTTGCTGTTTGCTTTCCAATTTTGCTTCGAATGCAGCAAAGTTGCTGAGAGAACGAAGTGTAGGATAGAAGAAATATCATTGGAGCAGTTTACGTCTTGCCATCATTACTACTCCTGGACGCAGCCTTCTAAGCAATTACTCAAATATTGATTCAGTTACAAGGCCCAGCTGATACGTCTTAAAATTCTTGGGCACAGACCCCTACGGGGATTTAGTGACTCACAGTGTTCTCCCTGGGCTCCCGCAGCAGAACCGATTCCGTTGTGCGCGCCCTGTGTGAGGCACAGGGAGTCAGGCACACCAGGGTTGATGCACAACCACTACAGCATTCACATGACGTGGTCATTGGCTAAAACAAAACACATATAGCCCTTAGAGCAGAAACCAAAACACAGTCCAGCTCCTGGATGAGTGCCTTAACTGCAAGGTCACCGAGTCCTGCTTTTCCAGTCTATTAAAAGTGAAAGATAAATGAGCGAGTGAGACATCCCCTGACACCACAGCAGGCCGACTGGCTTAGTGTGACGAGGATACAAATCTATGCAGAATGGAGAGAGGAATGGGGCTGGGTCTTTCTCAGCCCTGATGCGTCCTTTCTCCCCAGAGCTGCAGAGCAGAGGGCAGCATGCGCTGCCACCAGCTTCCACTCTGATGCCTTGGAGAGTTGTAGCTACCCCCGAGACCAGTATGGAGCTTGGTCCAGCAGAGGTGGTTGGAGAAGACCGACAAGAGCAGGTGTGTTGGACAAGGCAGGTGAAAGGCACGGTCTCCCCTGTGCCACGCGGGTGACCAGCTGTAGAGGCTCATAATCAGAACTGGGCTGGATAGAGAGCTCTGAATATGGAAAACTTTGCTATCCCCTGGCTTAAGCAACTGGAGAGCAGGGTTTAGCATAGCTAATGTTGGATTTGGTATCTAATGCCTTTGTGAGTTGGCCTCATTGCTAGCAATTAAATTTGCATTGCATTTGATTTTTTTTCTTTAGATCCTTTGTATTATGATATCTTCCGCTAATATCAGAGACCTTTATGCTATCTGCAGTGCATATCCACCATGAAAGAAGGTCTCTCCTCTGAAAAATTTAGTGCTGGACATCCTTAACCCGAGGTTATGAACCATCTGCTAGAATCATTATTCCCTGTTCTTATGGTCTCTGAATAGTCTGATCCTTTTCATAAAGGAGAAGTGTTCTCTTCCACACAGATGTGAGGAACAGAGGAAATAAATATTCTGCCTAAGTTTCCCTGTGAAATTTTGGGCTGGGAGAGAGCCAGGCATTTGATTTTTAACTTTTACCCGGTCCAGAGCTTTCACCCTAATGCTGCCTTTGTAACATCGGCTGCTCACACGTGGCAGAGTAGCTTTCTGGTTGCATCAGAGTTCCTGTTACCTGTACTCTCCTGGTGAAGACAGTCAAGTTTTTTCTATTATTTTATTTTGAAAATGTCATACAGGTGCTTGCTGCTTTTACTTTTTTTTATTATTTATTTTCTGATCTTTCCCTTTAGCAATCACTGTGAACTGGTTGGTGCTAATGATTACAGTTGAAATTGTCTATATTTTTACCATTAAAAAAAAAAATCACTCGTCTAAAAATCTGTATTGCTCTAAACAGTTATAATTCATCATCTTAGTACTTAGTTTTAGAAAAAATATTTCTATTAGAAATTCTGAAATTTACAGGAGTATGGAAATTGATACAGACTAGGGTAGATTTTCAAATGCTCCTATAAAAATATTTTTCTCACTGTGCTGAACACAAATGCTATCAAATTAACATATCGTAGAAACAATAACAATAAAATAAATACTTTGCATAATAAAGAGAATCTTAAATATAAAAGTGGCTTGTCAGGAAGTATAAATAGCCTATAGAAGATATAAAAATGGATGACGTGGTAAAGTACAAAGGAAAAATATCACCATAATATAGGGGAACAAGCGATGGGGAGAAATATGACAAGCACAGAATACACAGAAGAGCAGGTGATGCAAGAGGTACTTTTTTATCTCTGTTTCTAAATTATCAGACTGGGTAGATCATAGAAAGTGATTGGGAGTAAACGAGTATTCCATAATTGTGATATATTTGAAAATATTTGAAGTGCTGATTGAAAACTTTCCCATAATGCTGAAGCATATGGCAATAGCTCCTGCTTCACAATATGAATCCCCAAATAGTACAGAGGCTGAGCTAATTGGAACAAACTACAGTATATTCTATATCACCATATTTGAACAAGCTGAAGATTCTTGCTTGGAATAGTGAATGATGGTTGTGAGGAACGTTCAATATCGGAAATCTCTTTTAAAAATTAAGTCAGTATTTATATAGTATCTTCTGTAAATGTCACTGTTAAAAACAGTCCTGACTCCTTTCTCACGTCCACCTTTTCTTACTTTGCATCCATTTTCATGAAAAGTTAGTTTACAGTCCCAATAAAGTTTACATATTGTGTGATTAAATGAGCTGATTTTTTTTCAGCTTCTATATAAATAGTGGTGGGGTTCTTAATATCAATACTTCATAGAAGTTTGAGGGTCCATGTGTGCAATTCTTAGGCAGAATTTAAACCGAGATCAGTGAGAATTTTGCGTATAAAAATGCATAATAGTGCCTAAAGATGTATCAAGTAGTTGAGGAGTGTGGTCATGGTCGTGCCAGCAATATGCTTGTGGGGTAGTGCTGCCATAAAGGCCGGCTTGTTAATTTGACTCTCAGTCTCTGGAAAGAAATGAGTTTTCAAGGGCAGATAAAAGTAGTGTATCATGAAGTTATTCTAGAGCTCAGAAACTTATTCAGCCTGGTCCTCCTCAGTGTGGAGCAACAGGCCCCTGGAAAACGTTTTTCTCCCTTGCTTGTGAACTCCAGGCATGCCAGATTTTTTTTTATTATTTTTATTTTTTACTGCTTCTCAGTGCCATGATGGTTTGGGTAGGAGCTCACAAGATCAAAAAGATTAGCTAGGCGGATTTAGACAAGAAAGCAAAGGTAACTGTTAGCTCATTTTAAGGGCCAAGTATAGAAAAGTGTGTCCATTCCAATAAATATGTCCATTCCAATAAATAAATAGTCTAGAGCTTCCTAACTTGCACTGACATGCAGCCTGACTCTTGAGTTACTAACACTTCTTAAGAGCTGATTTTTGTAGGTCCAAAAGCACCCAGTTTTCAAAACCCAAAGCAGTTTCCCTTGTATGCTTTTCCAACATGGCTGCCTAAGGTACATAAATGCAATATATGGTTGGTTTATTTTAAGTTTATCAGGTATATATCTTCAGCTAGAGGAAAGATGACTTTATCTATCTTGATTCCCTGGGAATCAAGACGCATATCTGTCACCAGTGTCTGATGCTACCAAACTGCTTACCAGAACTGGATGTCCTAGCCTGAGCACACCCCAAAAGGTCTTTGATTCTTTCAGACAGTTACTAACGGGGTAATGGTCCATCACCTGATTGACTCAACCACATAAGGGGAATAGCTCAGGTTTCACAGAATGTGGGAGGCTTGAAATAAATTTTAATGTCATCTTTTCTATGGATGTGACTTTCCTCTGGATAACAATTAAAGCTTTGAATTTGATTGTCAACATTTATTTGAATTATGCACTTAGGGGGTAAATTGGCAGGATTGTATTGTCTTTGCATTTTTAACAGTTCCTTCTGAATAGCTTAGAGCTGAATCAAATTTTAGTTTTATTAGTCTGATTTAAGTTATTTATGCTAATAGATTTGCAGTAGCAGCCAGCTTTGTTACTCATTTCTAAGATTTTTCATATTAATGCTGATGATGATACTTAGGAATGCTGAGGAATCAGTGTCCCCACGCTTCTGCTCTCCCCTTCCCCTTTTTTGAAGGTATTATAAAGCTGCTGACTGGACATCTGCTTGAATTATCCGGGAGAAAAGATTCTTGTAGATTTAATACAATTATTTTTTTCATTACCTCTTGTTTGTATCTTGTGCTTTCACATTGAAATTATCTGTAGCCATACTTATCAGATTTTATTTGAATGGCTCCTACTTTTATTAGAAATATCTCATCATGTTCTGTGACAACAGAGAAAAATCAAATTATTTAACTGAATCATGCTTAGTTGAGATGGAATGCGGACAGAAAAGGCTTTTCTGAACAGTTATTGATTAGACTGTAACAGCATTGGCTGCATGATGTCTCGGGCATTCTCCTTTAGGTTGTAATTACCATCTTATTTACAATCATTATTTGACATTTGAGCACCCGTGTCTGTGTTACCATAACAGAATATAAGAAGCAACTGAAATGAACGCAAATGCCTCGTGCAAGGTAATAGTCCCTCTGCTCTTCCTGACTTTTAGGCAGTTTGGTAAATTATATGAATAATGATATTTTACTGCTATGGATACAAGGAAATTGGATAGTTGTCAGTTGGAGATATATGAATCTTATTGTCTAACACACTTTTAATTGCATAGGTTATAGTTTCTAATGTTTAAGACTTAAAAACTTATGTCATCATATAAACCTAACTGTTTACCATTTCTGTTCTCATTTCCTTTGTATAAGCATGACATTTAACATTCAAATTTACTTAGTCAAAGAAAAGCAAACAAACCAAAACTTTGAGTTAAATTTGGGAGAGCATCTTGGTTTGCAGAACGTATCATGGATAGAGAAGGGTGATGTTCCAAAGAGAAAGCTGAAGAAAGCCAGTACCCAGGTGATTAGGACACAAGGCTACAGGACCAATTAGGAGTCCCATTTTTTCTCTGCCTACGATCTTCTTTGTGTAAAAAAGCCCTAAAGAGACAAACTCATTTTGATGTACTTATGATAAATGAAAGCAAATAGTCAAAATTATATCGATGTGAAATACGTGTTACCTTTTTAGCCCTATGTAACTGTATGAAATGGTATAAAATTTCTGTGGAGTTCTCTTATACTTCATTCTTTAAATACAAACAAAATTGTTCTGTTTAAAAGTTTGAGTCTTAAATGTTCATTGGATCTAGAAACAGATTGCCAGTTTACCTCCTCCACTTCAAGGGTCTAAACTTTGCAGTCTGTCTCACCCTAAAAACTAGCAAGGACAATTCAAAAAGTACTGAAAAAATGTAGATAGCAATTCCTTCAGGCAGAAGACAGGTTTGAATCTCTGTCTCCTCTACCTTATGGGGAACACATAACTTTGGGGGGGGAAGAAATCTTATTTAAAAATGCAACAACTGTCTTTGCTATATTTGGGGTTTTAAAAAGCACTATATGTTTTTAGTATTATGTTCTCGTAGTATCATATAGAACAGTTTTTTTCAAAACAATCTCTGCAAGATGGACATGGCTTCACAGCCTACTCTGACAAGCAGCAGATTCAGACACATTGCACTACCTACCCTAAAACGTTGACTCTGCCATAATTGTATTGATATATTATTCCACTCCTTATTGCATGTAAGTCCAATAAGACTGTATACAGAATGGTGTGTGACTCAGGTGACACAATGACAATGAGATAAACTCATAGTTTCTTACTAAAACATATGCTTTGCGACTCCATAGCATAAACCTTCCCAGATTTGGGGAGCCGGGGGTGTTGTCAGAGATCTCTGGTTCATTTAGGTTTTTTACAAAATGCTAGCTAAAGAAAAAAAAGAAAAATCTAATGAATTATCAATTCAGTGTAATGATACTATAACAATGAATGATGGATGGATAGAGTTATACAGAAGGATGATTTTGAATATGAACTTTTAGGACGTGATTCTGAGCCTTTTGTAGATTTAACGGCAACACCTTGCTGATCCCGCAGAGCTCCAGTGGGAAAGGAGAATGCCAAACTGGGGTTTGATCTCTGAGGAAGTTTTGCCATTGTTGCACAATTTACTCACAAATGCTTTGTTTCCCATACTTTTGTGTTACGCTGTGTTCTTCAAGGCAGGTATGGCTGCAGATTTCTGGGCTGTGTTTTACTGGGAGGGAAGGAGTGCTTGTCTTTTTAAGATGTTTTCAACTACCATTTTGAAACAGAGTTACCTTGTCTATATAGCTCCTCTTTCCCAAAGTAAATGGTAAATCCTTTATGACTGCGTTCAAGTTGAGTTTAACTCACTAGGTCCAAAGGTGTTTCTAGGTTTGCGCATCACAAAGGATACAATGGCACCGCTCTACAAACTATGACAGGTAGGGAATACGTGCAACAGCAAAAGGAAGTGGCAACAAATGGTTTGGTTTATTATGAGGCAGAAAGCGATAAAGTAACAGGGTTTTGTCTGTTGGCATTTTGTATAACATGCAATTTAAACGCCATCAATATTATCATCTCAACATTATCCATACTACTGCACTTTAGAAATAGAGATTTTGCCAGATGTTATGACTAATTATGCAGGCACAGGGAGTGTTGATAACATCTAGAGGTTTTTTAACAGACAATTGCATTCCTCTCTCTTCCAGCTTCCTCTATTCTTTGTCCTAACCTTTATTCTTCCAGCAAGAAAATGGCAGGGAACGTTTTGTTTAGAAATCAATCTTATTGATGCCAGGATCACTTAGTAGCCACATGGATGTGAGAATAACTTTACTTAATATTGTAATTGAAGCATATGAAAACTCCAGGTGAGTATTTTGTATAGAAACAGTAACCAAATTAAAAAAATATACCTATTGTCAATCTTACTGTTTTCATGAGTTCAGTATAAAGACAGAAATTCTGTCCAAGCAAGGCAGAATTCAAGCAAGAGAAATATAAATTTTCACGTTCCCTAATATGAGTATGCTCAGGCTACTGCACTTGAGATACTTCATTATCTATTTCCAGTCTGTCTTTTCTTCTACTGGGAAAACCAAGTAAAGCTGACAATAAATTTTGAGATGCAATGTGCTTTCATGATGTGGACTTATGCCCACTAAGGTATGAACCAAGACAGTGAACTGCAACATCTCTGTTGCTATTAAATACCCTGAAGGGAAACCGGATGGTTTATTGACCTAAATATTGTATTCAGCTCTGTCCTTGCTCTTCAAGTTAACCGTTTCCACTGGTAAAATGAGGATAAACGTGTTGATCTCATTTCTTTAGTTCTTATACATATATATATAGAGAGAGAGTGTTACAGTATATATTAATAGTATTTCACTATAGTTGGGATAAAGTATGGAAAAAATGGTAAATTCTTTCCTAATTAATCTTGGTTATCTCACTTCAACTTAATGAGAAGGATGTAAAATGGCTTCATCTACTACGTCCGACAGTCTCCTGGCTGCTTCAAGCACTCTTTCGTATTTGAATACCCTCAGGCTGATCACAACCTGGAACTCCAATTTCTGTTCGAGCAGATTTGTATTTTTCATAGAATAGACATAGTGATTCTGCCGATAGCTTATATAAAGTAAGCTGCATCTCTGCATTTGTAGGGAGCCCAATGCTACTGGTACCTGCTTAGTGCGCTCTGAAAACACAAGCTATTAGTCATTTGTTACACAGTCCTGAGACTTCTGGGTCAGCTTTGTCATATGTTAGAAGCCTTTTATCCTTTCCACCTTCTGCTTTTCTCACCTAGATCCTGACCTTAAAGGTTCATATTTGCTCTTCCCAGTGGGATCTGATGTGGTGGGTTAATATGAATGACTCTGAGCTGACATCACAAAATAGTTTTTTAAAGTCTCAGACCTTTTCTGGGCCCTATTTGCATTTGGAATGCAAGTTTTGAGGCGAGCAGAGATAACATTTGTCAGCTTTGCAGTTTAGAGTTGGTAATTCAAATTCCAGAGAACGCCTCCGACGTGACCTTCTCACCTTCCCTGCTCTCTTCTTTTCCTCCCCTCCTCAGTGATTTGAAGCAGCATTTGCTGTACAATTTTCTGTTTCTCTAGCTAATGGTAACAGCATTGCCAGCACTATGCAGCCAGTTCCAACTTCTGCTCTAAATACTTTCTGAGCAAGTCGGTAATTAATGTTGCACTGATGACTGGTGGCATCTGTATGAGTTTATTATCATCTGTACTGAAACACAATGCACAATGAAAACATGGGGGACTCTAAAGAAAGAGTCTAATAAATTTACATGAATTAACATTAAATTTAATTTGCCACATGCCAACCAAACTGTGCAACAGATCTAAATCCTTTAGAAGATATAGATTTCTCTGTTGTAGCTTCTTCCCAGGCCTGACATCTACACTTATTTCAAGACTTTGCTCTGTTTTACCCGAAAAAAAAACAACTTTCCATATGTTCATTGATATATAGGGATTATTTTTTTCTCAATGAGAGAGAAAAACTTTCTTTACTTCTATCTTTTTAAAAATATTTAAAACATTAATTTACCCATGCATATAATATCATCCACAGAATAAATATGGTATGTTGCTGTAATTTTTTCTCTTGGCCCAAATACGAAAGGGTACTGGAAAACTAATGTGGTAGTATTTAGGTTAAAAACATGATAGCGTTGAAACTTGACAGTAACGTTGACATAAATAGGGCGCTAACACCTAGTAAAGAACTCTAAGTTGACCACTTCCATAATGGACTATGTGGTAGCTTCTGACATCCCCCAAAGCACCAAACTAGGGAAACGAATAAAGTTCGTCATAACATAGTATAATGTTCGTCACTGTTTTAGCAATCATGGTGCCAAAGAGAGTCCAAATTAAGAATAAATATAAAATATACATAATATAAAGAAGACGCAGCAACAAAGACATAGCAACAAACATAACAAACATGCTTTAAAAGCTCAGAAACATATCTTTGCCCCATTTTTTTTTTAGAGAAATGAATGTGAAATCAAAGTCCAAATACAGGCCTCAGCATAGTCCATGCTAGCTTCCACTAAACTCTGGAGTGTGCTGGATGTCACAGAAAAAAATAATTGTAAGATTTTCCTAGGAACTTGCAGGTCTTTTGGTGAGAAACTTCTAGGCAACTGTTTGTTTTAAAATGAATCAAATCTCCCAAACCATTGCACTCAAAATGACATCCAGTTAATAGATGGTTTTTTTAAAGGATCTTCGGCTTGATTAACTGAATCCAGTGAAAAGCTGAAAACTGAAGAACTTTTACACGTGCAGAAAAATCTGCTGATTTTAAATTTTGGCTTAAAGTCTTGGCAATTGCTGCAGTCCATCCATGGGGCAGACAAGGCTGGCTCCCTCAAGGACCTGGGGAGCCACATGCTCAGTGTAGCTGAGGTGCCTCTTCCCTGGTGCCTACTGGTTTAGCTGCAGCGACAGCTCCTGTCCTTAGATCTCAAAGACTGAGGCTGTGCATAATCCCAGATAAAAAACCTTTCTGGATGTATTGTGTACCAGAACACCAGCTTGATTTTACCATCTGTGCTTTAGAGGACAGAGCATATTTAAGCAATTTTTCAGAAGCTACATTGATTGCTACTCCTACTGTAGCTGCTTTAGTAGGTCAGAAGGAAAAAAAAAAAACCAAACGAACAAAGCATCAGTGAAAATATTTTGAAATATAAACTATGCATTTTTCATAAAAGCAAACTGTTAACATATTTTTCTGGATCCAGCACAGTTTGCTGTGGAAAAGTTTGGTTGCCAAGTTGCTAATTTTGTAGCAACAAACTCCTGAAAGAAAGGTGGTTAGTCCAGGTATGTCAAAATGGACATAATAAGAAAACATTTCATTTCCGTTAACTTGCCTATCTTTCACAGTTTGTCAAGGTACATGGGTAAAAGGAAATGGCAGGATGATGAGTACTTATACATCAGAAAAGGAAGAAAAGAGGTTTGAAGAAAGGTGAAAGCTACGCAACATTTTCATCAGTCATGTGTGTGTCGTCACAGGTTACATTGGAAAGGAGACAGGTGCTGTCAAGCTGGCAATCTTTAGTGAGTACACTAAAATTAGATTTTCAATCTAAGAAAAATGATCAAGAGAGTAGAAAATGTAATCAGTCACCCACTTCTATTTCTAAGGGTGTTGTAGTTTACATAAGGTTTTTCCAGTTTACCTATACTCTGTCCTTCCTTTTCTCCTTCCTTCTGTCCTCTTTTTTAAAAAAAATGAAGATGAAAGAAAAGACTGGTTGGAAATAGGATTAGATTAATACTTTCAACAAAGTATTTTAATATGGCTATGAGAAAAGAGCTCCTTTAGTAACAAGAAAGCTTCAATACCAAGAAGCCAGAGCATCAGTGAAACAGTATTTTTTTATGAATAAAATATAACAAGTCGCATATTATATTTTTAATTATAAGAAAAACAAAAATATGCTGTCAACTCTAAATAGATATCTTCGGTATCTGCTAAGTCAGGACACTATGGAAATTTTTTGCCAAAGATTTCACAGCAAAAAATAATGTTCTGAAAATAATTGTTACCCTTTATTTTCACGTGTCTAAATGTACTTTGTTTCCCATGCACAGCTACTTTATCAAATAGCTTGGCAAGAAACCCGTTTTCACCTCCCTTTTCAGTTATGTTTTAAAAGAAGCAGTCTGGAGCCTGGAAAGGATTTGGGGCAATGCGTACTGACCATAGGTGTTCATCCTTTGCAGTCCAGATTCCAACACCTATGTTGAAAAGAGAACTAACATGACTGCTCCAGAAGTGAACAGCTTTTTAGCATACAGACATTTTTAATGCACTAGAGAAACTATAATTCTTCATATGAATTATATAGAGAAACTGTAATACCCTAAAGTTGACATATCAATTCTTCACGTTACCACATTGTCTCTAGTGCAAAGCCTGACCTTTTTCTCACCCTACATGTTCATTTCTTTCATGTTTAGTTTTATCTGTTACAAGTAAGCAGTGCTTTCTGTTCAGCTCTTCTGACCTTTGAGAAGGATTAAATGTTCCACCTTAGTCTGTTCTGTTGTCAGATTAAATGGTTTGAAGTAAATGGAGGGAGAGATGATTGTACCTGAAGCTCTACTGAGCACATAGGACTGGTTATTCTGAGAGGATATTGAGTCTCTCTGTCCATGCAAGATTCACCTAGCTTTTTTTTCTCTATAACCGTAGTCTATGAAATGCAGCATAAAATCACTGTCCCAGGAAACACTTAAAGAGGGATAGGGATTAAGAGGGATCTCTGTGGTTTTGTATGACTCTACTGGACAACTTTTTCATAGCTTCTTCCAGAGTCGAATTGCACAGCCCTCAGCAGTGCTTCATCTGCAATGTCAAGAATAGCATAGAGCCAAAACAAATCTGCCATCTCCTCCCTGTCCTTGTCTCCCTATTTTCTCCCTTGGACAAGCCTAACGAATAGGTAAAAGACCTAATTTCAAAGGTGAATATTATCTCAGCGCTCCTCAAAACTGAGACTCTCCTGTGCACGTGCTGAACTTTCAATGCTCAGAGAATTTTAGCAGTGAAAATGCCTAAAGGTGTACCTTTTAAAGATTTCAGACGCAGGCTTAAGTGTCTACATTCTTTTCTAAGTCTCATTACTAGTATTTCAATGTTTTTTTGGAGGTCATGTTTGGCTTTAGTTCTGAATTGGCTGAAGGTATACCCACCAGGTAAGGAAACGTATCTTTTCTTAAGAAAACTACTGATGAAATGTTTGTATAGTATGAATCTAAACTAGCTTTGTAACTATAAACTACGAACTTCAGTCACAACAGATTTGCCAATGACTGCTTGTATTACTGGTGTGCAGTTGGGCAAAACTATAAAAGTTCAGGGGAAAGAGTTGCTTCTTCCAAGTATTTTAAATAGTACTTTAAAAGATGTGTAGGCCTTAACTGGTAGTATAATAGTACTATTTTCAATGGCTTTAACAAAATATGACTGACTTATCCCTTTCTCTATCACTATCTAGCGTTTTGCTGACGTTGTTCTGAAATTTTGGGGTGTATTACATTTCTATGAATGTTGATTTTTGCGGAGGGAAGTGCAATTTTAACAAAATGATATTCAAGTATAATAATAAAAAAAAAAAGAAGAGCCAGCCTTTTTATATTCACTCGTTATTTAGCATGGCCTACTCAAACAATTGGAAGGTTTTGTGTATTCATCACTAGAAAATAAGATGCAAGTTTAAATGTTCTCTGGAAAGAACCAGAAAGCCAAAATATTTGTCATCCAACTTGAATTTCTATGAAGAATACAACTGGAATGTTTTTTCATCACAGTACATTTAAATCCAGTATATCTTAAATCACTTTCCAAACTTAAAATGGTTTACTATTGCAATACAATTCCTCCAGAGAAAAATGTCATCTGTTTGTCAGAAATCAAAGGCTCAAATGTATCCAACTGTTGCTGAATTAACTAAAGAGGTTGTCTCTTTCTGGTGGTTACTGCATAAGGTATTGGGCTAAAAGAGAATAGTTGCCACAATTATCAGATCAGACGTTTTGATAATTAAGAGGTACATAGCCTCAAGTATCTACAAGGGGATATGGAAATAAAAAAGAGAGCACAGGTGTAGGTTTGTTAAAAAGCACTGAGTCAAGCAAGAGAAATACCTGACCTATGTCTTTTAAAAACTCTCCAAAATGCATTAAGAAAAACTCTGTTTTAATGGAAGTTCTGTTTTGGATAACGTATATTGGATGTCATATGCAGGCATCAGCAAAAAATAACTTGTGTTTCTAAAGACAGTACAGAACTTCCTAACACAGAAAGTGTTGTATTCAAAATAAAGTAATTCTAAATTCAGAACATAGTGTGCCACACAAAGATGAGTGGAAACTTAGGATAGCCCAGAGAACAAAAATCAGCATCTGACAACAGTACCATAGAAAAATTGGTGTCTATCCATACTGTTACACGTGTGTTTCATACCATACAAATACTTATGCATTTATCTGTTAACTTGCTATGCTAATTCAAATGGTTATATGGAGTTATAAGCATAGTGGAAGGGAAGAAGACAGAAGAGTGTGAGTAGAAATAAGGAGTTCTTTAGACATGCAAAAATGGGTGAAATGCGCATAATTCTGCTAAGTTGGTCATGTTGCTCTCATCCTAGGCAAAACAATGGAAAATATTCAGATGAAATACTGTTTACAAACAGTTACATTGTATAATTAGTTTCAGAAATGTATTTTATTAAATGGAAAATGGGTCTCATCAAGGTGAATTTGGAATTTCTAAATCTGGCTGGTAAAGCAACTTGGGAGACATATTATATTGCCACTTATGGAGGCAAAAAGAGGATGATTCAAAAAACCCAAACAAAATAGATCTAAAACACTCATTAAAAGGACTGTGAATTTGTCTACTTGGAGATGGAAAAATATCTTAACAAAAAGAAAGGATCGGTGATAGCAAATAGTTAGAGCGAGGGGTACAGCAGGAATCTGCACTAGGCCTTGTAAGACTCAAGATCTTCATCAGTGATGGGGAAACTGATGTTAAATTGCATGTAAATCACATTACAATTATATATGATGCCAAAGTTGATTAAATGGCAAGGATTAGAGTTAACAGTCTCATATCCCTGACTCATGCAAACTCACTGAAACAAAATACCTTTTATATAAAAGCAGAAGGACTGCAGGCCATGACCTCAGAATGGCAGACAGTAGCTGCATCCACGTTATCAGTTTATTCGTGTGCAGAGGGATCTTTATGTGGATCTCCTATGTTTGCGCTTTGGTTCTCACTGGCCTGTACTATTTGCCAGCGTAGAGAGCCAACAAGTAACTTGAAGGCAGTGCAGCTCCCTAACCTAGGTACCTGCCTTCTGAACTCCCCTGGTGATACCTTGCAGAAAGGGGGAGCCGAGTACCCTTCAGCACCCTTCCCCTTTTACTAATTACATTAGTTGTAATTACATGTTGTTAGTTGTATTGCTAACAATGTTAATGAGTCGAATACTCTAACACTGGGCCTGCTCCTGCCAACCACATTTTTAAAAGACTGTTAAAAAGACGGAGAAGATTTCAGAAAAGATATATGAATTATTCAGTGGGTAGCAGACATGTCTTAATGTGAGAGCTTTAGAGAACTCAGTCTCAAAAGATTTAGAGGTAACTTGGTTATTCTGCACAAGTACTTTCCAGCAGAGAAAACAGTGGATTCTGAAGGACACATAAATCTAATATAATAAGAGCTAGAAACAAAAACCAAGCATATGTTTGCTTTTCCTGCCATATAGGTGTATAGAGATGCCCCAAAACCTGATCTTCTTTGAGGTAGAGGTATTCCTGACCAATGTTGTCCAGTCATATTAATGAATGACTGCTACGGACTAATCAGTGCAATCTGTGTTATCTCTGAACAAGCTGGTTGGGATTTTGGAGGAGATGTAGTCTACCCAGGAAAGGTGCCCTTCGCCTTGGCATAGATCAGGTAAACCGCTGTGCTAATCTGCCTTTTGAAAGTTAGGCAGAAATGATAAGATATTTTAGGTTAATAAAGAAGTCATATGAAAAATAGTGTTAAAATCACAAAGACGTCTACTCTGTTGCTGACTAGCATTCTGTTCTCTGGCAGATCATTGAACCATTTTAACTTCTTTCCATCAAATTAAAAAAAAAAAAAAAGGTGTTTGCATTTCTCTAAGGAATGTTTGTATTTAGTTGTTGTTTTTAAAATCCTGAAAAGCAAAATCATAAAATATTAAAATTACTTAAAATATTCCTTTCCTCAGATATCGACATTTGTTCTAGTTTCCTACATTAGCAGGTTTTTATTTGATCCTTCTGTTGCACTTGTGTATGTCCAGATGAATTCTTCTCAGTCTGTGGAGTTACACTGCTGCGAGTAATAGAACCTTTTCCATTTATTTGACAAACCTGATGATTTTATAAAACTGATTTAGAGAACTGTTAAGAAGAATATATACACTAGAAGAATATCTAGTGTATAGAATAAGAATCTATATCTAGTGTATAGAATATCTATTCTTCTATACTAGAAGAATATATACGCTATTTGATATACACTATATCTCACACTGGCAATATTTACATTAGAGTGAATTCTTATTTGACGTTACGTACCTTTATTGGCTGGAATTTGGTTCAGTGCAGCTTGGGAAAACTGACTTATGTTAGACTGGTAAATACTACTGGAACTTAATGGCAATTATTGCTTGAGTGGTTTTCCAAGATTAAAAAATTGTCTCAGAGTAATATAGCCTATAGAAATGATCAACCTGCTGAAAATGAAAACACTGTATATTTAAATAAGCAGGAATGAATTTTAAAAAAATTCTCTTATGAACAAGTTGTATACAAGAATTCGATGAATGGTATGCATTGTAGTATATACCTTTCAGTTGTGACCTTTGATTTTGATAGTCTATATATTTAATGAGCCCTTCTTGAAGTTCACTAGCAATTAGGAAAATTACAATCAGAAAACCTTAATAGAACCATTAAAAAATATAACTTGAAAGTATTTTTCATATTATCTTTGGGGTCTTCCTTGGTTTCACCCTTCTAAGGATGTCTTCCTATTAAGTTCCAGGTTCATCATATTCTGAAATACGTGAAACTCAAAAAAGAGGAACATTTTGTTGAGCTAAATCTTTACCTGAAGACAGGTGACATAAACAACATAGAAGCAAGGGAGTGGTGGAGACATGCCATTCGTGATTCTTGGTGCACTTTTGATGTAGACACCACCAAACTTCAGACCAGAGGAAGGTACACTAAAAAATAAAGTTAAGTCTCTGGTTTTGGGACAAAACAGCTTGTAGTTTAATTTAAATCAGTGATTGGGCCCTGCCTGGAAACTCTATAAAATTCGAACTTAGCTCAGACACTCTATTTCTCTCATAACCCTTAAACTAGAGCTTGCAAAAGGTCTACTAGAATCAGCTTTATGCCCAAGTCATACACAGAGCCTGCCTTTAGTAGTTTCAGTCTATGTGTATAGAAGGCATTTCTCCAGTCAGAGACAGGAGAGTTTCACTGTTGAAAATCACAAAGGAAGAGCAAATTAAGAAAGAAGTTTATACACTGCATTAATTTCTAAATGTAAAGCTTTGCAATTAAAAAATTAGAGCAACAGCCACTTTTTTCTTCTTCCTTCTGAATTGGGATAAGTCTATTATAAACTATTTTGAGTGAGCGAACACTAAACAATTTTGTTTTTAAACTTGCTTATAATCTTTCCTGTAATATTTTAATGAAGAAACCAAATTAAACAATTTTAATTTTTAAGTATACTTTAAGTAAACTTTTAAGTATACCCAGCATGGAAAACAGAGCCATTATAAAAGGGAAACAGTACAGCATAAAGAAACCAGAAGAACATATCAAATCACATTAATGTAAATCAGCAATTATAAAATATAATAATCTGTCTTCTGTCAAAAAATATAATAAAGAAAAAATCAACCCCCAAGCCCAATATTTGATTTAGATATAAACGATTAGCCACGTATAGAAAAACAGAACAAAGACATTTTTCCACAGTTTTGTTGCTTCCAGAGTTTTTTGATGAAGGATTGTTGTTGGATTGTTTTGTTTTTTGAGGGGAGGAGGATGTGGGAAGAGAAGAGGGGAGAAATAAGTGCTTGTACATATATCTACTTCTTCGATTTGTTTTTTAAATGGTTTTTTCTTTTAAAGTATATTTATTTTAGATTATAATGTTTAAGAATGCTTTCTTTACTTAATTAAAAGTTGCCCAATGCATATTAAAGTAGCCACAAGAACAAATACAGGAATAATTTAACAGCAGTAAGCCAGTATTTGGTGAACAAAACCAATTTAATCAGTTTCTTCTTTGTTTAGAGAAGAAATAGAATTGGTTAGGCAAATTATCTGGTATTCTGACTCTGATATAGAGGCAGATTTTTTTTACCCCAGTTCACTTTCTTTGGGCCAGGTAGGAACCTGTGTCTGATATTTTAAGCGTGTGTCCCCATGAGAAGGTCACAGCCTGTAAGAGCTTCTTGATTTGAATCTTGAAGATTCAAATCTTCCCCTCGCCTTTTGACCAAAAATCCTCTTCTATTACTGGCCACTCCCAAAGTCATAAAATCCCTTCTGAGGCATTTCACTGGAAACTACTTGGTGGGATTTGAAAAAAGGAAAAAGAGAAGGTATTAATGAGACAACGAAGGTATTAACGAGGGGGTGATTTAAGAGAAGATCTCTTATTGCAATAAAGAACACATGCCTGTTTTTAATTGATAACTATTATTATTTAATATCTCAGATGAAAATCAAGCTACTTAGAAAGCATCCAGCTATGGACAAGGAGAGCTTAAGCAAAGGCTCCCTTACTTTATCCTTTTAAGTTGGGAATGTTCCATTTCTATACCTGTTTCATTTACTACTCATGTTTAACTTTTGCCTCGGTGAAATAAAAAATAGGGGGTTCCTTAGTCTCCTCTTTTTCAGAAATAGTTGTCCCCTTGAGTGTCTCTTTACAGCCACTACACACAGACACACATACGCACCCTGGTAGTTTGTGTGCCATGCTTCTATGCTTCACCAGCCCTGAGAAACTATAAGTCATTAAAACTTCGCTAAAACAACTTTCCTACCTAGTGACTGTTTGGTGGTTTTGTTATTAAAAATGATTAAAAAATAATGGGAATTTTGAATCCCTAGAAGGTTGCACTTAAAACCCAATAAAACCTCAACCTCATTACTAAGTCTAATAATGTTAGATGCAATTTAGCATGAATATTATTCAAAAGCCGCTATAGTAGAGGTTTGCAGTTAGAGTCTACATTATTGTTAATGCTAAACTGCTGTCATTGCCTTATACTATATATTGTCATTAAGCATCTTTTAATTTTACAGACTTTTATTACAGTCAGCAGGATTTCATTCTTCAGGTGCCCCCGGTGGGACATTAGGAAGGTGTAGGAAACCAGAACATTTGCAGCAAACCTTACATAGCACTACAGGAGTTCTGCTTTGTTCTTGCTGTGATTAGTCACCTTCGGGTAGAAATGAAAAACTCATTAAATCCTTTATTACTTATACCTATTAGAGAGGATATTTACAGTGCTGTGTTTTGGAACTTGTTAGTTTTGAACATCTATGGTTTCTGAAGAAAGCCACGTTTTGCTGTTCTCCCTCTGCCCGCTTCTTCCCTCTCCTCTGTTGCTGTTTCATTCTCTAAAGCATGTCAATCATTAAGACCAATTTTGCTCTTGGAAGGTTTATGTCACTGCTGGATCCTTACAAATGAACTATTAATGTGCAAGTACCAGGATCCTCCATTCCCCCACAGTAGGCACTTCATCCCTGTAGCTTAGCCTTCCACCACTCTGACGCACACCGCTGGCAACCTCATGGCTTGGAAAAGTGATTTCTTCCCATTTGAAGTTTCTGTATATACTACATTGGCCCATCTATCAATGACTTTCTGGTTATTAATTGCTCATAAATGTTCATGAATTTGTGTCACTCTGATGAACCTCTTAACTCGCATACAAGCTATTAATTATTCATTTGTAAGTAATTATGCTGATGATTTTTGCATCCTCTATAGCTGCTCATTATGTAAACTAACCATGTTAACAGTCCCTATACTGATTCAGATTTGAGATACAGCTCTCCCTGACAGCAGCTAAAGATTGTAAGATCAAAGATTTTTATAACAAAATAAAAACTAGTTACTGATAGATATTGCCTTTGTAAACAGATAAAATTAAAATCTTTGTTCATAAATATACCTACAAAGATCATACTTTACTCGCTTTTTAAAAAACTCATGATCATTGCCTTATTTATAAAAAGGAAAAATGAAGTATTAAATTTTTAATTTTTTTTTTTTTCTGAAGAAAAACACTTAGTTAGATGATTGGGGGGTGATATTTTGGGGGTATTTTGGAGGGGTACCTGATGAGGTGTGTCTTGGAGTCTGCCAGGGGAATATTTATGGGAGAGGGTAGGGGGGTTGCACTAACTAAATTGTACCACAGCATTATTCTAACCCCTTATTGATGACCAATTTTGATAAGGTGAACACAAAAAGATCTTGAGACTATGAAAACATCCATTGAGGTTAATAAAATAGGATCTTTTGATCCTTAGGAAGAAAACAAGCTTCTAACAAAATTCTGCATCTTTGGGGGAGAACAGAAACTTGTTTTTCTCAGAGGTAAAGTGTCATATGATAGAAGTACAATGCTCTACAGTCATCTCTTAATTGGAAGTGTTGATTGCAGGATAAGTTTCTGGATAGATACACTGAGAAAAAGACACAATATCCAAGGATGAGTTATCAAAACCATGTTAAGTAAATTCATGATTTATTGAGATGGTAAAGCACTTGTGAACCCAAAATTCAGTGGGTTGTAAATAGCATACAAAATATTTTCGAGCATTATGGAAATCAAAGAGGTTTTATCTTCTTTTGCTTTTGTTTTTTTTTTTTGGGGGGGGGGTGAAGGGGAGGCTGGAGAGACTTTAGTGCTACTTAAATTCTGCTACTCTTGATTTGCATTCATGTTGCTGGGTTTCTATTCATACTGTACTATTGGGGACTGACATGGAAGAATAAGTAAAAAAAACCCAACCCTGTGAGTCTTGGGTCTGAATCTCCTGAATTTTCCAACTCCTTTACCATCTGGTCATTTCACAGCACTGGAGTCAGGGATGTATGCTAGGTAGGGCTCCCAGAGACTCCAGAGGAGCTTTCTATGGACAGCCCACAAAATAGGGAAAAGAATGAACCCCATCTTGTTCTTTTCTCCTTTTTCTTGCTAAGAATTGTGTCAGATGTCCTTTTACTTAATCAACATAGGAAATAAACATAAGAAACACTTCTTTGTCAATTCACTTCTATTCTTTTTGTGCATACTAGGTAGCAGAGCTTTTTGCCATTTCACATGTAGTCTTTACTGAAGAACTGGCATGCTGCTATACTGGTAAGTCTTCCCTGTTCTGCACTGAGATAATCCTCTTCTAATTTGCAGTAGAAGTCTTTTGGGTAGCTTGCAGTGTGCTTAAAGCCTTCAGTTGATGCACAGAGGAATTTAGTAATTTAAATTACATAACATGACCACTTTCTGTCTATTATCTCCATTTTCTTTCTTTGGAAAAGAGCCATATTAACTTGAGAATATATTATTTTATTTAATGATAGAAATGCTTTTGAATATATTTGAGTTACCATAGGAATAATGAATATTTGCTAATAACTATTGTAGCATTTTCTATAATTCCTAGATTAGTAATAGCTTTAGACAATTTCTGGTCTATATGAATAGGTACATGTTCTGGGCAACTAGCGAGCTGGTGTAATACTTGAGCTACAAGGATTACTAAAGTAGAAAATTATTTTTGAAATTGCTATATTTTTGGCAGTGAGGATCAAAAGTACAATTTAAGCATTTAAAGCTCATGTAGGTAGTTTCAGCAAGCAATCAACAAGGCAGATTCATCAGAGACTTATTACCAGCCAACACACTACACCTACCAAAGTGCTCTTCCTTTCAACGTAGGTGTACCAGTCTTATTAGTCACATGTATTAACCATCTTCATTTGGGATTTTGCATCAGTCGAGTAACTGTAAGATGGTTAGCTTATATAATGAGGAACAGTACAAGAAGCAAAATCTCCAGTATAATTAATTAGAAATGAATAATTAAGTACTTATACATATACTAACAAGTTCATCCAGCTGATGTGTACTATAAACGCATGACATTTTAGAAATTAGCAGCCCAAGTTGATATGAGTGCATGGTAGTTTAATGCTATTCTTATACTTTTTTATCAAAATCCTGCTGTCTCCATCGGACTTCAAGCTCTAGTGAACTGACTGGAAGCTTTGCCTGTGACTAGTAAACCACCAAAGGTAGACTTGGGCTCAACCTATACTGCAAGGTTCTCACAGCAATCGGTAAATTCTCATAATCCTGAATCTGAAACGCATCCATTGTTACAACCTGATACAGTATCAGTACAAGTGCAAAGTTTTGCTTTGATTCGTGTATTAAATGACGCACACCAATGTTCAAAATTCAGAAAATATCCAGATGTAAATAATACCTTTTCTGATGAGAAGATAACAAGGTGTAGCTTCTGTAAGAGTATACAGAAGATATTAGTTCTCTGTATTTTCACTTACTCAGTTTCACATATATTTGGGATCAGGGGGCTGATTTCCTGTGAAAAAACACTCAGAGAACTGTCCTGGTTTTATAGACATCTGATGAGCCCCCTTGACTGACAGAAGTAGAGAATTTCCAGCTAACTCTTACACGTTAATGAAAATTGGGATACGACTGCTAAAAATGTTTCAGGTGAGAGAAATGCCACCGCGCTCCTGCTGTTAGAGATTTCAACAAATCCTTACAGAAGATAGATCCCATAAGTGAGTCTACTGCAGAAAAAGCTTCCGTTTGTGCTCGCACCTTTCTTGACTCAAAAACATCCTACCACGGAACACAAATCAGAGGACAGGCTTCATTAGTTCCTGTTCTACAGTTTCATTGAACTACTTGTTTGCTTTTGCTTTTTTAACTTAAATCCTTGGTGGTTTAATTCCAAGTTGTCTAATTTATTGGCCAATAATGGTAGTTTTGTTTTCAATTTATGAATGTTTTACATTATTTTAATCGACGTTTCTGGCCTTTTAAATTATTTCTGCATGGAACTCATTCTCAAAGGGTTTAATTTGGTTCTGTGTAAAATTTGATGAATGTACAGAAGAATGTGAAAGAATAAAAACAAAGAGCTGGATACAAATCTCACAACTCAGAAATAGCTCCCCAAAGGGGGATTCTTTCAAGCAGATCAGTGTCTTTCTGTGTTGAAGGCAATGGAGCTACACTGGTTTACACCTCCTGAGGATCTGGATACACACCATTAATACCTGATTCAAAGCCCATAGAAATAATTTGCTTTTAGTATTGTAACTTTACGGCTAGAATAATCTGTTGGTATTTATGAGCCTCCTGCTTAATGAGTTCTGACATGTTTGTTAGGGAGCCTGTGATCATTCCTTGCCCAGAGTAAATCTCTGAGGAACAGTTTCTTTCCTGGGATGCTCTTATAGCAGTGTACACCTTAGTGATTGCTGGATATAAATAGGCAATCCAGCTATTGCATTTGAGGAGGTGTTTGCTGCTTGGGGGGTTTTGTTTGCTTGCTTGGGTTTTTTTGTTTTTTTTTTTTCTGAAATCCACCTCAGAGTGGGTTTGGGCTCTAATAGTAGAAACTGAAGTTGTTAATTGTGAAGCCTGTGTGAGAATAATAGTGAAACTTAATGCTTAAAAGAATTTGGTAAAATATACCCCCCATTTATTTATTAGTAAAAATATGTCTACTAGGTAATTTGTTCTTCTAACTACTTAGGTACTTGTGCAAAAATTGAATTTGTTTGTGGTTTTTGCCCTTAGGAACAGATGGAGTTACACACCTTGCATATATGCTTCTGGAGCTATTTGAGAAAATGATCCTGCTTCTGCAAGAGAAATAGTTATCCTGAATCTTGACTGAAATAGGCTTCAGAGCAGCAGAATTGTAGCATAAAAATGAGTGAGGGATGACTCAGTGTATGCTTGGTAGTGACTCCATTGGTTTTTATTGTCTTCAAATATGAACATTTCACAGTTCTTATTCCTTTTCTGCAGAACCTGCCTGAGAATCTCATGAGACCAATGAGAATTTTATTATGATGCTTCTGTATGTTCTGTTTTCCTGTAGGTCTCAGCTATAGTATTTTGGCATTTGTACTTCCAGTCCCAGTACACTTAGGCCTGGGCAACAGTAAACAGCAAGCAGCATGCAAGTCAGAGAGAGCTTAAGGAAATACAGATGGCTCTTCATAAAGTTTGGGGTTTTTTTCTTTCATTTCAAAATCATCTGGTAATACGTGTCACTCTCTAGATGGCTTATCGCTATTTTATCAGATGGCCCGTGTGAATGTCTACCAAATACTTTTGGGGGGGTTTGGTGTTTTCTTTTTGTAAAGTGATGGATACTCGATGAAATCAGTGCTGACACTTTTGGATGCCTACCAAAGGTAAGAAAAAAAATCATGTTCACACCTCCCTGTATCTTAATATACAGGCTGTAGTGTTTTCATCTCAGCCCATCAAGATGTAATAACTGTCTGTTGCTCCAACAACAAAAAAAAAAAAATTAAGAAATCAAAATAACTTGTTGCATCTCAGAAAGCACGTCTAATAAGTTGATGATGGGATGGATTTAATAATTATATTTTGATTATTTGTCCCTTATTAAAAATCGTTCCTTGTTGATAGGTGAAATTCTCAGCTATCAATGCCATTAACACGCACTCAGATCAGGGAACGCAGTTGGCAAATCACAAAAATAGCATGATTAGAATGCTGTTCTTGTTTCACTTGGACATTAGCAAAATATTTGCAGTTACTGCTGTGCTGATGACCTTGAAGTCTCACATAGTTCTGATGAAATTCTCTTTTTTCCTATAAATTCAACATGACAAAATACATTGAATACTGCCACTCTTAAGGCTAAGTGTAACTAAATTAGAGTAATAAAAATCAGAAAAAAGGAAATCTTAAAAATAGAGGAAGTGTAAGTATTGTGGTTCTCAACCTGTCCTTGTGGTGCAGACTTCTTACTTGATACCATTAGAGTTCCTTTAAACCCTTTTCCAGACTCCTGTGCATGCATTCCATTGCTCCTCATTTCAAGGGGCGTAACACCTATATCGTAAACTGCACAAGTTTGAGTGATATATTTTATTTAATACTTTCAAATGTAATGTTTATAAGATTTTGAAAGAGATTTTTCATCTCCTAACTTAGAGCTGAAAATACTGATATGCCAGAACATCTGACTTTTTGTGGATCTGCCAGTGACTGGATATCATAATTAATTCTCTTTAAAGGAGGAATTAATTTTGCTTATACAGTATAGTTTATACTTTTAGGGGAAATGAAAATTCCAAAAGCCTAGACCAGAGCATTTGCATTGAATTTAATTGCTGAGATAATTAATTTCAGTAGTGTTCAGTTCCCACTAAATGGCCAAATTAAAAGAGTTAGGATCCAGGGAACTTGAGAACAGACACTTTGCGACAGCTATAAGATGAATTTCCCAGTTGCTAGGGAGCTTAGAAGCTCCACGACTATGGCAGCATTGCCAAAGTGTGTGGTGAACAGAAGACTGGTATTTCCTAATTTCATGGCAAGCTGCCATGCTGTCTGGCAATGAACTGTGGAAAAAAAGTGTGTAGTGATATGTAAGCTGTTAGGAAACTAGTCAAATCTTCCCAAAACATAAAATGATTTCCTCAAAGACCAATTTTTAAAGTCAAATTGTATTGCCATATTTGACAAGCTCTGGCTCAAGCTTACGGGTGCAATGACTAGGAGGGAATTTGAGGATCACTTATACATTTATTGTGTATTTCTTTGGGCATATAGTATCCTGTACTGGTGATAAGTCCTATTCATGAAGAAATGGCACGGTAATATCAATTGTCAATAGAGAGTAAGACACCTTTTATGGATTAGTTTTTTAATATTCCTGCCACTTAGTACCTATAAAACATAGTAATACATCCCCACCTCACTGCAAAGCTGGGAGGATAAATATAACTGTACAATGATGTTTAAATACCGTGGAGATAAGAGCTATATCAAAATTCCAAACTTTAATGGACAGTCCCTTTGGGATAGCCAGAAGGATTCTGTGTTTTTTGTATGTGTTCCCAGTATGTTGCTTCTAAAAGTACTTCTAATTTAGCTAGGCTATTTTTTAAACAGGAATAAGAAAACGGGCAGAGTGAACACTGAGTCATCTTCAATGTGAAGAGCTAAATCAGGTGAATATTGAAATTATCCATATTCTCTTCTGTTCATTGCCAATCTGTTATGTTTCACAACTCTGACCAGAGAGAGGACTTCTGAACCTTACAGAACTGTGTATCGATTTAATCACAATACAGTGCACGGACATGCACACCTAATGAAGACACACAGCTGTTAAGGTGGAATGTTACAGTAAGTGGGCTGCAATCACATCTGCTTAAGACTTCCCTTACGTCTTTGTCATAAGTTGATAATAGATGCTACACGTATGTACTACTTTTGCCTTTTCGATAGAGAGTTTAGATAGAAACCTGTGCTTTTTGAGATTCATAAAACGTATACAGAATCTAAAATGTTAAATCTCTCCGTCCCTTCCCGAAGTAGTCACTCATTGGATTATTACTGTTTCTATTGTTCTGGAAAATTACCTTGTTATAGCACTTCAGATATTTATAAAACTACCATATTAAAAAAAAAAAAAAAAAAAAGACATTCTTTAGGGTCAGCAGGAAGAGCAAAAAAAGATATATGCCTTGTAAAGCTCACTGCAGATATGAAAATAAACACCCGGAATAAAGGCATGAGCTTACTAGAGAAATATAAATGATACAGATAATATTCCGCAGAGATCAACAAAATCCCAAATCTGATAAATTTTGTATTAGAAGAAAGATTAAGGCAACAAAGGGCAAGAGTAGAGTGAAAAATCATTTCTTACATTTAAACTAGCTGAAGAGTTTCATAAACACTTTTTTGTGACTGACTTTCAAGTGTTACAAGTGGGACTGAGCTCTAGACAAGGTTGGGGTAGAGGGCATATATGGAAAGTTCTTCCCTTTTTAATGATCTTAGTGTTCTTCATCTATTTTACGCCTCAAAAGATAAGAGACAAATTTTCTTGTATGCTTTTTCTAACATTGTCAGAGGTCACCTGTAGCACTGCCCCTGGAAATAGCCTCTCAATGGAATCATTTCCCACAGGCACAGATCTTGTTTTATCAGAGCTATAGTGAAGTCATGTTTTCCGAGATAAGATGTTTTTAATACATCAGATCTACATTATTTAGATTTAGAAAACTACTCTGAGACTGAAGTTTCCTTTCTTTTAAACTGAAACAGGGGATTTTTTCTTCCCTTTCCAAATTTTCCACCCAGGCAAGGCCTGATAATATATATCTTCACAAATTTTTCCTAATTCACTTAACTTCTGCTGTGAAAAATGGTGCAATAACAAGAGGCAGGGTCCTCAGATGAATAACTCAAACTAACAAAGCATTATATCTTTGTTTCTACATAAACATGCGCGTTACTTCAGTCATCTAGTGTAACAATTCTCTTTTGCTGCTTTGAATTAGCATAATTTCAGTCCATATATGTTTCCTTAAAAGCAAGTTAAAAAAAAAAAAAAAAAACAACACAGGAAAATTGTGTAGTTCTGATTATAACAATCTGGGTTTATTGGAAATTACAGGCTGTCCTTCTCTGCTTACCTCTGAGTAGAGGGAACACTGGTGAACACCGCGTTTCTCTCCTAGATAGAGGCTGGAGCGGGGAAGGGGGAGGAGTGGTGGGACTTAGGTATTCAGTTTTGCAGGGAAGGACAAGTCACTCATAGAGCTGAAAAGAAAGCACAACACCGAAAGTTTCAAAATTATATTGGGGTATAACAGCCCACAGAATTTGATGTGGGCATTACTTCATTAGGATTTTTCTTCCAGAGAAGTATTAATTATTTTAGATTAACTTAATTACATAAATATTTGAAGGATATTGAATAATATTGAAGACACAAAAAGATGAAATCAAGGTTAATTAAAACATTTAAGTCTTTGACTACAAAAGTGATAATTACAGTAGAATAAAGAGCAAAATAACTCTTATTGAATAGCTCCTTATTAGGTATGCTCAACCTTTTATATCAGATCCTCAAGGAGTTTTTAATACCCTCTTTGTCTCTTTATTCTTATAGCCTTTGTGCCCTAGAAAGACAGAGAAAGGAAGGAAAGGAAAAAGGAAAGAAAGGAGGAAGGGAGAAAAACAGGCTTGTTACATATATGCAAAATACCTGTTTCCTCTTTAGGTAACCCGGTTCCATTGTGATATACTTGTTTATTTGCTTTTCTTCCAAGGCACGTAGATATTTGCTGTTTACAAGGATTTGGTATAACAATGGTGGGTAGAAAATTCAGTTGATATCGATATCTTGATATTGGTAATGTAGAATTTTGCTTCAAAGGCTGAAATGGGGAGAAGGATAACCAAACATTTTTCCAGGACTAGGAGGTAAAGCTCCTACGATAGCTAATAGAGTCTGTGCTGTCAGCTGCAACTGTGACTTTCCAGGAAAAGAACTGTAACTGAGTGAGGCACGTTTCTTTTTATCTTGCACTTTTTTATTCTCTTTCCCCCTTTATGCGAAGTCTGCCTTCTAAGAAGACTGGACTAGATTGTAGCAACAGGAGTAAAAGTGCTGCCTGAAATACATTCCTTTCTTTTCCTAGCAAGGGCACTTCAAATTCTTGGAGAAAATAGCTGAAAGGAAGGAGGAACAGGAAAGATGATTAAAAGGGAGACGTATTTAAGGTTGTTTTGGGGAGGTTCACCAGGTGGCGCTGTTTCATATAGTCAAATACATTTTTTCATAATGAAGAATGTGCTCCCTGTTTGAAGTCTGCCTCAGGGGCTCCAAGATTCAGGTTTTTTGAGGCAGGTATGGTTGGCAGGGTTGAACGTGCCCTTTGTCCACGCCATCCAGGCTGAAGCGAGCTCTCAGCGAGTGGATGCCAGCCAGTATTTAGCTTCCTCCAAGAGGGGCCTCGGTGGCCGGCTGCTCAAGGGCTGCTGCTCAAGGACTTGTGCAAGTAAGCAAGGGATAATAGCACCATTAACGCTGTGGCTCTCTGCAAAATATATCTTGCCCAAAGTACTTCTTTCCATGATCATGGCTTTAAATGACAGGCATAACTGCGTTAATGCAGTAGACTTTGCCAGGATGCTTATTCCACATAACATCTTGATGATCAACAGCACCATCTCAAGTCAGAACGACCCATATTAAGCAGGCTGAGATCGATTAGGTAATAGTCTGAAACAGGGTGAATCATTACACTGCGGCCTGAAACGGGCCTCCAGAGGTGTGCCAAGGACAGCCTTTTCCAAGTTTAGATAAGGACACTGAGGCAGTGCTTCATGGCTGGTGGGGAGCAGGAGAGGTCTGCTGAAGACGGAGTATCCATGAAGGAGGGCTCCCAAGCCTGTGGAGAGGAAGGAGATGTCGCAGGGCCATGGGCTTGTTCCTGCCGACACGTCCATACACAGGAGCCTGACAGAGAGGCCGCAGGAAGATGGAGTCTGTGGGACGCCGACTGGGAGAGGGAGGAAAAAGCCAGCTGCCCCTGGCAATGCATCACCTAAATGTTTCCACTTTGCTGTGCCTTTGTGGACAGACTTGAGGGACAGGCAGATTGTGCTGTGCCCAGAAAATGGATACAGCCTTTTAAAGTACCTTAATACTTCGCCACTGCAGTTTGCTAAGCAGCGCAGCTCCAGGCGCTGATCGCTGTAACGTGCTTCTGCGGACGTTTTAATTCATCAGGTTGCCTGTGCCGTCCCAAGGTGGTGGCCGGGGGCAGCACCAACCCTTCCCTGAGGGACAGCAGGGCTGGGGACAGGCTGGGCACCTGCCAGCCCTGCAGATGTGTCCCTGGGCCCAGGTCCTGGCCCGGCAGCCAGGCAGCGGGGCTGTCAATGGGGCCGTGGCCCGAAAGCTGCCCTGAGGCCCGGGGGCGGCCTGGCCAGTGGCCTCCCCTCAGCCCAGGGGCTGTGGGCTCAGCCATCTCCATCACGGGATCACCCCGCTCCAGGGAGCCCTGCCAAGTTGCCACAGCACCCTGGGGAAGCCCAAGGTTTTGGAAAAGGGAGTGCAGGTCTTGATTTCTGTCAGCAGCCATGTAACTGCCTCCTGCCTGCCTCGCCTTGTGCCTGACGAAGTGGCTGAGGAGAAAGCTGCTCTGCAGCTGGGCGAGCTCCTGCAAACCTGGTAAATGGGGGCATAATATTTTTTGTTACCAAGGTTTTCTTGCAAAAGGTCTGGCATGTCCTCAAGGTGACCCGTTATCTTGCACACAGGAGGGGAAGCCAAAATGTTGAGGCCCTGAGTAGTCGTCACCTTGGGGCAAAATGGCTGGCTCATCCTGGCAGCGTGCACGTCTGTATGGACACTGTCACTTAAATTCTCCACCCATTACCTGCATGTCAAAATTACATAGACTTTAGAAAGTAACTAGCTAAACAGCTGGGCTGTGATCACAAACTGCAGTGTACTTGGGCCATTTCATGTACACAGGGAGAAGGAAGAAGTGGGGAAAGAAACACTGCATTTCTGCTTGTTTAGCTGATGCACAAAACGCTACAGCTTGAGAAGTATTACATTTAGCTGTCTTCATCGTAATTAGCTGTTATTCTTTATTTGCTAAATAGCTGGAATAGCATTTTGGCAGAAGGGGCTGGGAGCATTTTTCAGCTGTTTCTTTTGCTGTACCATATTCTTAGTCAATTAATTTTAGTCTTTCTGCATGTTACAGCTAATATTACAATGTTACCAGAATAACAGTACTTTCTCTGATATCTTTAGTATTATAAAATTAAAAATGATTAGAACTGAAAAGGGCATTTTCCATTAAGTTCTTCATTATCTTTTGTAGAAACAAGTGAATTAGTTTTGAAATCTATTGCTGTTATTTCATGAATGAATACTTTATGTTGTCAGTAGGCAAATAGTTTTTCTTCTGTTTTCCTATTGATCCCTATAAATCTGTCTTTGAATTTTCAAGTGGGTCTTTAATGTTATTTCTTACCTAAAATATTATTTTGACTTAGAATTTTGAATTTCAGCAATTTAGGGAAGATTTCCAAGATGTTTATAAAATTAGCTTACAAAATGGTTTTACAGATACCAGCTTTTCAGATCATGGCTTTACGTGGTGAGTTTCCAGTAAATCAGCCCTCTGGCTGCTCTTCTGGTGAATACAGTGTGAAAACATGCCTGATATTCTAAATCTGCCAAGTTTAAAAATTGCTGTTGAGTAAACAGGCTTCCTAATTTTCCTTTAGACAGACAGGTGTATGTACATACTTTTGACACTATTTTAAACTAAAATTTTACCTACGCCTAAGATCATTGCACCAGAAAACACCAAAAAAAGGAATTCTTAATTTGTTGTTGGTTTATTTTATTTATAGTTTGCATATTTTTGGATTTTTATTATTAAAAAATAGAGGAATGTGGATAATATTATAATTTTCCTTTTACAAGCTAAATTATCTACTTCACTAAATTAATTATATGCTGAAAGAACTTCCAAACTGATATATCTTGCTGGAGTGGCACTGAAGAAATAAAAAGCATTTAACTCTTGAGACTTTTCTTTACTTATTTTAAAATATAAGGCAATCTGAATACATACATTTATTGCCTGACTTGTCACTTCTTAATTTGGTCAAAATTGGTTTGAGGTTTTAATATTCTTAATTTTCCCCTGAGTTTGGTTAAGGAACCTGTTTTCTCTGAAGTATAATTAAGTTCAGTACACTGAGGTCAGTAGGGTTCCTTCTCTTATAACTGATACGTGAGCTTGAGGTTTTGTCTTAACTTCAAGGGAATTTTTAGGAGAAACCATTTTTCCATTTTTTCTAGTGTTTTCTTCTCTCATGTGAGTTTGTTAATTCTAAAATTGTGAATGGCGTGTTTCCTCTACATATAAATATGTCCAAATTTTCTGTGACGGGTAAAATCTCATATGATTCTTTCAAGTGTTGTGCTAAATTTTAGAAACACAAGTGAATTGTAATAACTGTGTCCTCTTTCATCTTAGTTTGATTTTGATTGGGTACCCCAGCTTTTCTTGATATAAAGTATTAAAATTCTTCGCTTATTCTTATGACAAGGTGTATGACCTTTCTCTTTTCTCGCATTATTATTCATCCTTGTTTGATATCATTGGCATGTTATTTTCAGTGCTCTGACATTCCTGGCATTCTGCCATGTTCTTCATGCTTTTGACCCAGAAATGTTAGAAAGGGAGGCATAATTTCAAGGAAGTTTGTTCCTACAGGAAAGGTAAACATATTGTTTTAAAGAAACTACTTTTCTTCTGCTCTTCAGGCTCTTGGTTTGCTTTGTTATGCTTTTCCTCGTGAACAATTAATCTTGATGTATGCAGTCAGCTGGTGGATAGTAGTTTTGAAAGTAGCTATGGAGTGACAGGCTGCGAGGTAAACACACAGCAAAAGTCATGTAGCTACTGTGGCATAAAACCTGAGTTAAATCAGATTGTATGTTCTTTTGTAGTACTCCAAGCAGCAAAGGCCATTGTGATTGGTGAGATATAAAATAATTTCAGATCACATTCTTAATATAAAAGTCGCTGCTTTTGTAATATATGATAGTCACATCTGAAAAATCTGAACAAAATTTCTAGTCTATGTCCTTATGCAACAAAGAAAAACTCTTTCAAATATTTTAGATAAACCTAAGAAATTATTTTAGGGAAGGATAAATGTCAGCACACATTTTACATGAAAAAGTTAATAGAAAAAAATCTTTGATAATTCTGCTCTGCTCTTTTCTACATGTTCAAATGCAACAAGAAGGTCCATACCTATAGTATTGTTGCAGATAAAGTATGAAAATTGTTATAATGGATTTTTTCCTTGAAGTGTATATCACTGCATAGTGATGGCTGGCTATAATTTTATCTGTGCAATGTCCTGATAATGAATAGAAGTTGGTTGCTTTTTTTTTTCCTGCTAATTGAAAAGGATGAGTTCTGTAAATAAACATAATGTGCACTGATTATTAACCGCATACTCCAGAAAGGCTTACTAACATATACAAGTTAAATTGGCATCGACAATTTGATGCCTGGTTCCTAGAAAAGACCTTGAAACTCAACAGTCCAGTATCCTTACTTTATGCATGGAGACATGAAGTTGTGCAAGGAGGGCAATGCCATGAACTGGCAGAGGTTTGCATAGAGTTTCTCAACAGAGACATCTCTGCATCTCTACTGTACTCTGAGATTTTAGGTATCTAAATTAGGTCCGCACCCATGTCCAATGTATGCCTAAGACTTCATGTCAGTAATAACCTTTGGCAGATGTAATAACTCACAGACTACAAAATTCCTGTTTAGGAGGAGTAGGAGATGAGGTGCGCTACTCGACTGTTTAAAAATCCAGAGGCTAGAGCATTTGCCTGGCCGGTGGGATGGTTCCCATTAAACTGCCTCTAGATAAAAATCTGAATTAAATCTGAGAGGGGGATCTTCGTTTAAAGATACCTTTTTTCCCTGCAGTGTGCCCTACGCTACCTTTTCCATGCTCTTTCTAACAGCAGGAATTTTGCATTCTTTGCTATATCTATATGAGCCAACAGGCCATCCACTGGTTGTAACCTCAGACTTGCCAGTTAGCAAATTCCCTAGCAAGGTATATTCAATAAATTTAAGTACTTACTGGCTGAGATGGCATGTCTTCAGTTTTCTGAATGAGTCAGTTTACGTCTGAGTTATTGAATAAGGCAAAATGACAACATCTCTATTCATGCCCACGTTAAAAGACAAAAGGCAATGAGAATGCATTTTGTGACTGACGTACACCTGATTTTGGGCATGCTCTAACTTCAGAGTTTCAGGAAATTGTCCGTATAACTTCCGGCTCTGAATGGGACTCAGCTGTTTAGAGCTGCATACATGGAACCTCAGCCAGAGTTTTGGTGGAATTCTGAGCATCGGGGATCTGCAGGCGCACAAAGAATCACAAATTTATAAGGGCTGCCCCATTTTTTCACATCTCCCCTATAATTTCTGTGTATTTTACACTGAATGTGTATGAACACTCCTAATCACCTAATTCTGGCTATGTTTCAGTGCAATGCTTTTTTAATACAATATAGTATTTCACAAAACTTCAGCAGCTAAATGAATTGTCAGAACAACATGAACTTTATAGAAACTTCCAGTACCAAATACACAACTTTAACATGGCTTTTTAATGAATATTCAGTGGACAATTAGTATTGCTTGAAAAAGACCTAAGCAAGTCTGACTTGTGCCTCTAACTGCTCTCTAAGAGGGAGGATAAACCAGAAATGTATGTCACTTTTTATAATCAACCGATTAATTCACCAAAATTAATTCATTTAAACTAGTTAGTTAATATAGACGAGTAGAACGGAATTCAGACTCTGTCATATGTTATATGAAACCATTGGTCCTTCTTGCATCTGTTGCTACTTTGTTAGACTTAGGACAGTTACGACATTGCTACTGCATTTCTTTTTACATTTGGACACCACCTTTTTTGCAAGCTTACTAAATCTCAGATGGGTTTCAAGTTGAATTATTTTTTGTAAGATTAACAAAAAAAATTCATATCCATTTTTCATTCAACAGTAACAGTATGAGGAAGATAGACCTAGGAGATGTATTCGGGTCTTTTATTAAACTCTTTTCCAATCCTCCCTTTGACTGATGGTTTAAAAAATATTTGTCTCAAGTTCCTTGCATTTGCATATAAGATAATATGCATTCCCGTATTGAGAAGCCATACAGGAGGGTTGTGACATACAGTGTTACCAAATGTTCTGACAGTAATTTATTGTCCCAACAATTATTTGCCTTTGATTATTTTACTGTGAGTATGTCACCTAAGACACTTTAGTAATAAGGAGTCTACTGTAAGCAGTGTCCTTAAAGTAGTTAAACACTTTTTTTCATCCCTAGGTTAAAAGGATAATTAAAGACTATACTGTAATCTTGTAAAAACTTATATGTAACTCCTGAACAGTTGAAGTTCTTTATCAGTACATTTTGAATGTCCTACAGTAATCTGACTGGAAAATATCTTTAGGTCTGATCCATATTTTGGATGTAGGGGAATTATTTCATATTCTATCAGTTAATTGAAACAAGAATATGACTGCACTATGGACTTTGACTTACAGATTGCAGAAATGGAAAAAATATTTATAATCGATGTCACCTGGTGAATGAACTGGGTTTTGTTGCTTTTCCCCCACTCTTATTAACTGTTTCAAGTGGAATATCCTATCGAGTTAATTTCTAACTATTCTACAGCTTTTTCCCCCCTTTTTTCTGGAAGATGGGCTAGTTCAGATACTTAACTTATACACAAGGAAAATTGTTAGCAGTATTTGTTTTTTAAGGTTTTGTGTTACCAAGTACCTGAAATTTGCTTCACTGCTTCTGCATCATGCTGTCTTTTCAAGACTATTACAGCAAAAAGGGGGGAAATTTGACCCAATGTTTTTACTTATTGATGGCTCCGTATTAATTCTTGGAATATTTTTTCTGATGAAAAGCACTGGTGCACAAGAGTAATGAATAGCAAGAGAATGATTTTTTAATGTGAGCTATGGACTTGTAAAAGACGTTATTGGTGGCTCTCTATACAAGGGGTTTCTTCCATAATGGTTTTGAATCTGGTTAAAGACTTGTCTAACAACATGAAAATTTAGCCTCTTCCTAACCTGGGTGGCCATGCCATTCACTTTTAAACAGGAAATTAAGAATACTCATCTATGAGTATTAAACCTGAAATTCGTTACTTAACACACTGTCATTTCCTCCTTGGATCCTTAGCTTTGCTTTTGTTTTAAAAAGGTAAGATGGGGGTAAAATAAAAGACTGAAACATAATAAAATGTTTAAAAGGTTCTAATTTATCACCTTATACCTGATATTATATGACATTTTCTCCAGAATTGTAAAAAGACTATTGTAAAACAGGACATGATTAACCTAACTGTTGGGTTTGGGTAATGACTGATTAACACATTTTACCTGAAGTTCTTTTTATTCCTGTAGCTCTTTCAGATATATGTGATATTGAATAATTGCATAGTAAAGATGTTTTCAGTTTAGATTTTTGAGGTCACTTAAATGACTTTGTATATGTATTTCTTTACTTAGAAAACAACTGAATTGATCAAAACTAAACCTGATATGAAAATCTTTATTTTGCAGCATTCTTCCTACTTTAGAGTAAAATAGAATTTTGGTAGATGGTATTTTTTTATAGCATAGAAAAATAAGCCTGGACAAGCAAACTGGTTAGATTTCTAAGAATGAGCTGACCAAGTCACTGAACATTTCAGACATAACAAATCACGTAACAAAATTATAAAGCAACCAATACACAAACACACACACACACACACACACATATATAAATGTTACTGACCTACACAAGTAAAATGGTTTTATAAGGCAGTGAGCTTGGCAGGTGATAGAGAGAGGTTATTCTCCAGTACACAGATTACCTTGGGTAGACAAACACATTGGATTTTGTTTTTCATAAGGCTCAACTATTATTTCTATTACATTCTTTTGCAGCTGCTATGTTTACGACATGTCATTAGTGATAATATTATTGATAACATTGTTTCTTTTTATACAGGAAGGGGGGTGATTATTACATTGATATAAAATAGAAAAATGTCAGTGTCAAATGTTGTCTTGAAAATAGCTGTTCTTGAAGTCAACACTGTGCAGCTTCAGAATTCACCACTGTAAATCCATTACACTTCCTTTTTTCCAGTCAGTTTGATCTCTCTGGGAAAGTGTGTCATGCATCTTTATAAACAACATGTTCTGCTCTGTTGAGATGTGTGTTAGTAAAAAAAACCAACACAGAAACAAAACAAAACAAAAACCCAACATGGATTCCCTATATTAAAATACTTTCCAGTTGGTGAGCTTTCTCCATAGTTATGCAAATTAAATTTGGCAAGATTTTTGTGACAGCAACAATGCACTCATGTTGACAGTCATGTCAAGATTAGAATTGTAGGTAATTATCCTGTAGATTTTACTATATGGTGCCATGTCTCGATCTGAGACACAAAGTCACTCACAGTGAAATCCACCTGCTTATAAATATTGATGTTCCCAACATGACTTGTCAGATTGGTGATGAGTACAAGCTCTTTCTTATAATCCAGCGAATTATTGAACAACATAAGTTCACTGTTGTTTATCTTGCCAGCTTTGTTGTGATCAATTGCTGTATACCAGATGTCAGCTGCCGAAGCAACACATTGAAGTCATCTGTGATGAACAGTTTGCCTGCCACAGGATCTGTGCCAGCGTTGCGATGAAGACTGTTGAACTCTTTTTTTCCCTTACTGTATATGGGGCTTTTTTTGCAAGTTCCAGTGATGGTAATGTTGAACTTGCCACATGATGGTAGTAGCGTTGGCCTGAGATTCCTGCCTGGGGATGTTTGGTTTCAGTTTGTTGGGTTTTTTTACTAGAATACATAACTTCGTAATTGCAAATTCTGCAAGGTTATTGGCATTGTGTCTGGATTCCAGAGGTGATTAGTCCAGCCGTGTCTTCCTAAAATCTCTTTCAGTATTAGTATGGTTCTACAATCTTCACAATACCCTTTACTCCATTGGTGGGGGGGACTGGGTTTTTTTTGTTGTTGTTTTATCCTTTACTCATATTGCTATGGGCACCTTATCATTTGGTATATTTTGAGCCATCACCAACATGCTTCAGTTCTCAGTAAGATCATGTACGTTTTTTCTGGAACATCCACACACATATATATACACCTTCCAGAGACACCTTTGTGCTGCCTTTCAGTACTTAAAGTGGGGCTTATAAGAAAGATGGGGACAGACTTTTTAGCAGGGCCTGTTGTGACAGGACAAGGGGTAAAGGCTTTAAACTAAAAGAGGGTAGATTTAGACTAGATAGAAGAAAGAAATTTTTTTACAATGAGGGTGGTGAAACACTGGAACAGGTTGCCCAGAGAGGTGGGAGATGCCCCATCTTTGGAAACGTTCAAGGTCAGGTTGGACGGGACTTTGAGCAACCTGATCTTGTTGAAGATGCCCCTGCTCATTGCAGGAGGATTGGATTTAGATGACTTTTAAAGGTCCCTTCCAACTCAAACTTATCTATGGTTCTACCTGTTTTCGCTTTTGCTTACAAGGCAAACTGGTTGTGTTTGAATCTATCTTCTTTTAGAAAATAATTTCAGCTTAGTAACTTCAGTATTTAATTTTTTGTTAGTAAATATAGGGAGCAGTATTGAAGATCTTCTTGTAACTTCATCTATTTCATCTAATCTGTTTCCTCTATCTAAACTGAAACTGACTCTCTTCTGAAGGGCAACTGTTGTGCTGTCCAGAAACTGCTACACTTAATGTGATTAGAGATTTTGGGAACATTTAAACATTAAAAAAAGGTGGAGCAATACAATTCTAAGAAACCGGGGTCATTGGAATGGATGGTGAATAGTGAGATCTATCTCACTAAGAGGATATAAGGAAAATATTCTGATTACTCCTTACAGAGCTATTCTTTCAGCAAGCAGAATGATGTACATGTTAACTATCATCCAAATCGTAAGAAAAATTCCACTTAGCACACAGGCAGTTGAAGAAATCTTCTGAATGAATCACCTGAGGTTTTCTGCTGCAAACCTCCATTGTTTGGAGATTTTACTGTACCACTTTGGGGCTTCAGTTCCTCACCCCCCCGGTGAGTCTAGGTTTACAAGCCTGTTCCTGTAGACAGATATGACTTGGTCAGGTTACTTCCTCTCCTTCCTAGTGGTCCTTTGTTATCGTCAAATGAGATACCACAATTGAGGAAGCCAAATTCTTGTTGATGACACCAGCTCTGCAACCAGCTGTTTACCAGCTGATTGCATCGGCTCTGATCAAGGCCTTTCCAGCTGATATGGAGAGCAGCATCTGGAGAATCCATCCTCCTCCCTGTGCCCCCAGCCCCCAAGACTTCCTTTGATCTGCTAGAAGTTTTACTTGGCTGTATCTCTGGTGCTTACTTGGATAAGCAGCGAGAGGTATACAGTTTCCTTCTCCTCTCCTATCTGGAAACAGAAGCAAAAGCTCCACAATAACCGAGAGATGTATATGGCTTTTTTTTTGGTCCTGCTAGCACTTATATGCTTTTAGAGAGATGTTGTATGGCGTATTTGAACATTCCTTTCTAACCAGGTCTCTTTCCTGAAGAAGTGATTAAGGCATCTATAAGGAATAAATTTGAGGACAATATGACTATAGAACAGTTAAAGCACCACTTCTCCCAGTTAGGGAATCCAAATGCCAAAATTAGGCTTTTTGTTTTGTTTCTTTATGTGGGTTTTTTTTGCAATACTTGTTATATTATTGCAGCGAGCACTGTATGTTTACTCGAAACATACATGTATTATCTGTGCATCTAATTTTCATATCACAAGCAAGTTCCTCATTCAGTATGAAATACTGTGATACCCACCTTCTTGTTTGACAAGGATATATGAATTGAACAGTATTATAGGGAGGAAGGCTCACTGAAACTTCAACTAAAAGACCAGGGAGTTCTGACAGGTCATTTGGTAAGGCTCTCAACTTCAATCTTCAGAACTCCCAAACCAGAATCGTTCTATTTAACGCTGATTGTGTTAAGTTTAACATTTAGCGTGTTAAACCTATATAAGTGCGTATGTATTTTATAATTTCAGCTTCCACAGCTAAAAGAGATAAATAAGAGTCATTTTAATAACATTGCAAGATCTGCAATGCATACAACTGAACCAGTTGCTGTTCAGCGTGAAGGGAGAATAAATGAATAGAATAAATGTGTCATGAGTAAAAGAAGTAGTATAATACTAAACATATTTTTAAAAATTCCTGACATCTTATCCTGCTAAGAGAAAATAAGACTCCATGTCACAAAACCAGTATCTGCTGACAAAATTAAATATTTGTACTTACAGATATGGGGAAATGAACATTGATTAGAGTTACAGATAGTAGGTTGGTAAAAAAAATATATATACACGGAAGAGGATCAGTATCTGTATATTTCACATAAGATACATGGGAACTCTGGACCAGAAAGAAACAGTCAATTTAAACTGTCAGACTTAAATGATAGAGATAACATTTTTGAAAGTAATATGAGAGCTGGAAGAGATAATATAAAATCCCAATGAATCCTCTGCAGTCCAGATTTGAGTCCCTCTATTCAAGCAAGAAGAAAGTCTTAATGCCAATGATGACTTTCTTCCAAAGAAGTAATAGAGATAACTGTATTTTCTGGAAAAAAAAAAAAGTTAAGCAAAATAGAAAAGTGCATTTCTTTTGCATGTATGACAGACTAAGACTGAAAAAGCAATCTAAGAAATATAGTTGTAATTGAACATTAAAAAAAATGTTAAATTGTATTTTTTTTCTTTTGAAGTAGAATGATGTGCTGTAAGGTATTAATGATCTAATAAATAAGTAATAATCTCTTCTTTCCAACTCGAAGTTTCAGCTGCTGCAGGCTAAACAGTGATCCCTGAAACATGTTAAGAACATCTAAAACTCCATTGGAAGGGGGACATTGCTCTCTGTATAGCCTTGTAAGATGGAAACTTGTCCAATGATATCCATCAGAGTTGAATTTAATATGGTAGGGGTGAATAGCTGAAATGAAACGATTTTAAAATTATTTAAACTAGTATACTGTGTTGTTGACAGTATCAGCTGACATATCAAACATATTTTCTGCATTCACTTGGAGCTCAAACCTTATAAATTATTCTAGTACAGCTGTTCTGTATCTGATTCACCTAAAAGGAGGAAGGGAGGAGTTGTTATCTGCTTCTTGTATAAATTTGTGACTATAGAATCATGGAATATCCTGACTTGGAAGGGACCCATGAGGATCATTGATTACGATTCTTGATTCCAGTGTTGTCCAAACACTCCAGCACTGGGGCCATGACCACTCTGGGGAGCTCGTTCCAGTGCTTGACCACCATCCCAGTGAAAAAATTTTTCCTAGTATACAATCTGATGAAATGGCATAAAGCAGGGTTAGCCTCAGAAGATCCAATTATGTAATATACATTTATCTAAATTACTAGTAGATATCTGGAACAGCAAATGCAAGCATTGCACAGGTTATTCAGGAAAAAAAAAAACGAACGAAGGTGGAATGCACTGCTAAGACAGCCTGCAGTCATTCCCAAAACTTGGCCCTCTGCCTTTGTTCAGCTGACAGACTTCAACAGGACATGGTGTCTGTGGTGAGAAAAGAACGCTGGAGAAAGGAAGCAAGCACAAAGGTAAATCAGCTTAGCCCCTCTTATGGAAGGCAGTCTCCTCAGCAACACTTAAGCCAGCTTCAGGATATCAGAAAACATAAGTACAGGCTAGAAAGATATGGGGGAATAGAAAGGTTAATAATAAGGCAAGATGTTAGCTTTTAGAATGGAAATAAAGAGAGAGGAGGGAAAAACTTTAATTTTTCTCAGTGGCCTACTTGGTAAGTAGAGGGAGATGTTCCACAGAACCCATTGTCAGTATTGAAGAAAGCCCTGAATATAAAACTTAGAAGTCCCAATCTGGGTCGTCTTACATATTTTATTTTCATTGCACACTCGATTACTGTATAGTAGTTTTAAGGCTGCTAGTCTTTTTTTTTTTTTAATGGAATAGTATTCTAGAGAAAAATTCAGTGCCTGTCATTGAGTGGAAATAACATAATCTCTTTGCATATTTAAGCTCTGTCTATCCTGTTACATTAACTAAAATTCAGTTTTGACCCCAGACTTTCCCATTGCTCACGTTTTGTATATGTTGTTTTGGCTTGGCAATGAGCTAGTTCGCTCATCCGATAGGGAAAATCTTACGACATAAACCGGTATCATAAGTCATGCTTTTGCAACCATAAGTTCTGCGAATCCTCTTGAGTGCATGGGTGATGATGTGTTCTCCAGACAGTGTACGGGTTTTTTTCTTCTATTGGAGCAACATCTCTAAGGGTAGTGTTGAAAGCGTGATTGTAAGAAACATCTCTGCAAGGTTAATCTGTGCGGGCAGAGTCACCCAGCAGACTCTGAGGACATATTCAACTCTTTACCTTTGTGCGTTCCAGAAGCAAGTACAATAGTGCAGAGTTTCTGCCACAGTTGCCCGTCACTGGTAACCCGCAAAGAAAATTTGGTGCTGATGTGGGTGGAGGGGGAGGGAGGAATATTGCCTTCTGTACGCAGAAACGCTGAAAGGCTTTGGCGCATATATAGTATAAACATGTAATCTGAAATGCATGAACCAGAAATAGTAGCAAGTTTGAACATGTTGTAGAAATACGGTGTGGTCTTGAGCCATTGGGTGGCATAATTTATTGAAATGTAATTTCAAGCAGAGTTGCAGTAGTAGCTCAGGTGTTGTTATCTAGATATATGCATACGTTAGACAATGGGCTAAATTATTTTGCACCCGATTGCTTATATAGTAGAATGTACGGCTCCATGATAAGTTAAATTTCATTACTTTCTCTGACACTTTCTGGATAATGTGAAAGAAAAACAGTTCCCATTCACCAAAGCAAGTTCAATAAGAAAAAGTGATTTAATCTTCCTTATTGATTTATTTTGTGGAGTTTCTAATTAATATTTCCATTCAAGTATTTAGAGTTGAACTTGGAAAGAGAGAGGCTGAAAGGTTCTCTTCAATCCCAGCAACTAAACACATAATACAGATACCCTGACAAGACCATTTAATGGTAAACAAAGAGTAGATTCCTAACTTCCAGTTTGCCAAAGCATTGATTCTTATTTTCCCACTAGTGTCTCCAGATTGGGAATATTTTTCTCAGAAATATAGATCTAATTTGCTAAAGTATCACAAATCCATTATAATACCTTTTCTGTTACTATAAGGTAAAAGACTTCTAGTAATAAAAATCTGAGAGGTAACTTTGCCCACTCTGTGGAGTCAAAGTTTGTACAAAATCTCCCTGTCGATACTCTTCCAGTAAAGTTTCTTAATAATAGCAATTCATTTTAATTTTCTTAAATTTAATCCCCAACCTAGCATTCTGAACATATGGATTTTAGAATTATTAAATGAATATCCTAAAACTAGTTTTGAATAAGCCCTGATAGCACTTTATTCAATAACAGGTAGAATCCCCTTAAAAATCCAGATGCAATTAATCACTGCTGTGATAGAGTAGTCAATGCTTTATGATCTTAAGGTGTTTTACAGTAAGGTAAGATGATCTCTATATTTTATGGAGATTTATCATCCTCATTTACAAAGAATATATGTACAGTATTTTTTCACTTGATTCAACTAAACCAGCTGAGTGATCCTGAAATTTAGGTTAATTAAGTTATAAATGATTTTCTACTGACATACGGTTTCTGTGGAATTGTGAAACTACAGGTAGTGTCAGCAATTTTTTGTGATTAAAAGGAGTTTCTCTAAATGAAGACAAACTAGTCCTTGCACAAACAAATTAGAGACGTTGTTTTTTTTTTAGTTCCTCTCCAATTGAAGCTATCTGAAGGTTTTTCACTAGGTTAAAAATATTCATTGTAGCCTTTTGTAAAAATCCACAAAACCAAAATAGAAAGGAGCAAACAGACTATTAACAACAAGAGTATCTGCTTGGTTGTTACAGAAATGCATAGGAGTATTCTCTTCACCTGTAACATCAGTTGCACTGACAGATGCTTGTCTAATTTTAAAATGGTTGTGACATTTCATATTCCTCGTAATCCTTCAGTTTGTTGAGAAGTTTACTTTTGCTCTATATGTTTTTTCCTTTGTTTAAGGAAAAAAAGTGATCAAACTCGCTTGTTATTCGGAAGATTGTAAAGAACTTTCTATTTTAGGGGAAATTAAGTTAACTTATTGACAATTAAAATAAATATTTAATTACCAAGTAAAGTAGTGGGAAACAAAAACTAAAAAAAAAAAATTTGTACACTTAAAGAAAATATCTTTTTCTCCCCCTTTCCCAGGCTCAACTTCACTCCCATGCCCATCTCCCCTCCAAGCACCTCTGCTCCCCCCCTTATCACTGCTCCGTCCCTTCAGCGAGGCAACAGGCAGCACAGGGGTGGGCAGTGTGGTCAGGACTAGCGGTTTCTCCCTGCTGCTCCTTCCTTCTCCCTCTTTTCTTCTGCTCCAGTGCAGGTCCTCCACAGGCTGCAGTCCCTTCAGGGAGTACCTGCTCCAGTGTGGGTTCTCCATGAGCTGCAATCCCTCTGTGGCATGGGGGTGGAGGGTGGTCTGCTCTGCCATGGAGCACTTCCCACTCCCATAACCTCCGTGTTACCTCTGCTGTTTCTCATTCTTTTTGTTCCCTCTTCTTCCTCTCTTTGTCTGCTGTGTTCTAACCTTTCTTAAATATGTTTTCACAGAGGCACCACCAGTGTGGCTGATGGGCTCAGCTGTGTCCTGGGATGTGTCTGTTGTGGAGCCATCTGGAACTGGCTGTGTACAGCACGGGGCAATCCCTGGCTTCTCCTCACAGAGGCCATCCCTGCAGCAAGCCTAGGCCCTGTAAAGGCATCTTAAAAAAATCGCTTAGAAAGAAGGTATGTGTATACAAAGTATGTTCTAAAACTCTTCCCTAAGGCTGTAAAGGAAACTGAGTAAGTTGCTCCTGATTTCCAGATCAGTACTGTAACCTATAGCCTGAGGGGAAATGAATGTTCTGCTTTCAGACATACTTTTAAAGTGTTGCACTTCCAATACGCAATCATTCTTTCAAAGTCTATTTTTAGGAGAGGGTTCATTGCTATGAATCCTGAATTCAAGACGGTAGCAAAATGCCTAATTCTGGCTAGAGTTTAAGACAAATTCCTGTTAACAGCGTTTCCAATTAGTTAGTTATAGACAAGATTTATTAACTAAGGTTCACACCATGGTAACTATAGTCATGTTAGCACAACTCTTCTCTCAGAAGTGGTTCAAGAGAAAAGTAGAGCAGGTAGAAATATCTTTCCAGATGACAGTCGGTTCCTAGATTGCTCTGGTCATGCAGAAACTTATGTGTTAAAGAAAATCAGACTTTCTGAGACTAGCATTTTCCCATTTAATTTTTGGTCTGTAGCTCATTGAAGGAAATCCAGGTTTTTTTCATTTATTTAATGGGATAGCTGCAACTTGCACAAAAGGTTTTGATTTCTGGTTTATTTCTTGGTCTCTTCTAACACCATAAAGGTATCATCTAAAAGTGCTGAGCCTTTTTGTATTATTTTAAGAAACAGTACTAGTGCTCATCATTCTTATACCTTTGTTTAACACAGACATATTGAGAATGCCCTACTTAGCCAGACCACTCATCCGTCTAGCACAGTATTCTGTGTCCAGAAGTAACACAGGGACTCTGTTGCCCTCACGCTCTGCCAGCATCAACAACTGTTGTGTTGGGGATATTTGAGGGACTGTCACTGACTAATCCTTTTTGTATTCCTGTTGTCCAATAATCTAATTCATATGTCAGCCCGCTGATAGCGTCTGCCTCCACATGCTTTTGTGTCTGCAAATTCTGGTGCCTGCTATGTAAAGAAATATCTTCCTTTATCTGTTTTCATCATACTACTTTTATCAAGCACCCGCTAGATTTTGTATGCAAGCACCAGCTGTGCATAAATTGCCTGTTGCCTTCACAAGTTTTCTCTCCAAGCATAGGAGCCCCAGCCATATTAGTTTTGTACAGCAGCTGCTCCATGCCTTTGATCTCCTTCTCTGATTCTAGTATACTCTTCCCGAGATGAAAAAAGCATAACTACATGCAGTGTCCATAATGTGGGTTCACCAAGTTTGTATGTGGTAACAGAATGACAAGTTTTGTATTTCTCTCAATACCCGTCGTGTTAATCTGCAACGTGTTATTGGCTTCTTTGCTAGATGCTGTACACTGAACTGGTGATTTCCAACAATGCTAAAAAGTGATTGAAAAAAATCTCTCCTGCACTTGCAGAGGGCGTTGCTCAGTATATTTTTCACTATTGAAGCTGCTGCATCAACTTTTTTGTCTGATTATTCAATTTTGTAAAGTCATTCATCATTCATCAAATGACATTTGATTACCCATTCACAAATCCTGAGATTTCATAGAATCATTTAGGTTGGAAAAGACCTTTAAGATTATTGAGTCCAACCATTAACCTAGCACTGCCAAGTCCCACCAAAACATAGAATCATAGTGCCACATCTACATGTCTTTTAAATACCTCCAGGGATGGTCACTCAACCACTTCCTTGGGCAGCCTATTCCAATGCTTGATAACCCTTTCAGTGAAGAAATTTTTTCCTAATATCCAATCTAAACCTCCCCTGGAGCAACTTGAGGCCATTTCCTCTCATCACTTTTTACTTGGAAGCAGAGACCAAGCCCCACCTCACTACAGCCTCCTTTCAGGTAGTTGTAGAGAGCAATAAGGTCTCCCCTCAGCCTCCTTTTCTCCAGGATGAACAACGCCAGTTCCCTCAGTCACTCCTCATAAGACTTGTTCTCTAGACCCCTCACTAGCTTCATTGCCCTTCTCTGGACCCGCTCCAGTACCTCAATGTCTTTCTTGTTGTGAGGGGCCCAAAACTTAACACAGCATTCAAGGTGTTGCCTCACCAGTGCCCAGTACAGGGGGATGATCCTGCTGGCCACACTATTCCTGATACAGGCCAGGATGCTGTTGGCCTTCTTGGCCACCTGGGCACACCTCTGGCTCATACTCAGCCAGCTGTTGACCAACACCCACAGGTCCTTTTCTGCTGGGCAGTTTTTTGATTTACTTCCTCTTCCAGGTCATTGATTAGATATTGAATAAAAATAGTCCCACGACCAAGCCCTGTTAGACACCACAGCTGACCCTTCTCCATTCTGGAAAGTGACCATTAACTCTGCCCTTTGCACCTTATCCTTTAACTGGCTTTCAGTCTCCAAAAGAACCTTTCCACCAGTCCCATAACACTTCCTTTAAAAACCTTTGATATAGCACCTTGTCTAAGAGTTTTCTTATTATTACTCTATATTGTCCAGTGTATCAGAGAGTGAATTTATACTGTATTAATGTAGATTTTTTTCTATTGGATATCATTAATCTGCTTAATAATCCTACCAGAATTTAAGAACTCAAATTTTCATATCTGATAGCTATCACTTTTTTATATGAGACCAGGCATTTGAGAGCAGAGAGAAGAGTTCTTCTGGATTTTGTTTTGTTTTGTTTTTTTAGTTCAGATTCAAATATTTTCTGTTTGAAACCCTGTTTCAAGCGAGAAACCCCATTTTATGCTTCTATAAGCAAAATTAGTGCAGTTGTGGACCAAAATTGTTCCATATTATTTCATATAAGAGACTTACATGTTGACAAGAAGATGTTCAATATTGATATATATTGATGTGGTTCAGTGCAGTGCAACTGAAAGCAGAACACATACAACTAGAACTAGTTTTTCATATTACATTGGTGGATATGATCCTGGTCAGCATCTCAGGTGACTTCCTATGTTGTTCTTTTTGACTGTTTTCTCCAATTACTGAATTAGACTTATCTGTCTGGTATAAAAACAGAAACGCAGTGGTGGCCTTTCACAATATATATTTCTTCTCTGGACTAGCTTAGGTAGAAGGTATAAATATGGTTTTTCTGACATTTCTTATGTGAAGTTGAAACTTTGCATTTTGACAGGGATTTGGTAAGTCTATTGTTAGATGCCACTGTGACCCACGTGAAGCTGGAGAAAAATATGTCTGTGTATTTGTGTGAATCAATATCAGGTCCATTGGCACAATCGTTGAAAAGACAGCATTTCTAATGTAAAAATAATTCTGGGTAGAAGTTAATAAAGATGTGATGAACTTTTGTTTACTGATGCTACTGTATTTATATTTGGTTAAGACTAAATCTCTATTTAGGTATAAGATGTGGCAAGGTTAGAATGTTTTAGAGATAGAAAATAATGTATGGAATTAAAAAAAATAAAAATTGAAGATAAGATTTGGCTAAACTATGTTAAAATACGATGTTCTCATGTATTACGAGAAACGTTACATTTGCCATGGGTATCAAGGACTGTGGGTGATAATGAGCTATGAAATCTTTATAGATCGCTAATTTGAGCATGGATATAATTAATTTGCATATCAGATATTAGCACTAGGGAGTTTTATTTTTAAATTGATTTTTTAAAACCTGACTGTTCTGTGTGTCTCTGTACGGCTGTATTTGTTGTCTCAGTTTTGCTACCTTTCACTAGGCACTATACATGCCAGACTTGTTCACGTATTCGTGCCGTAAGTAACAAAATGGATTTCTGTAATCCAGTAGCTCCAGAGGGGAGAACTCATTAGGTTGCGAGGGTTGTCTTACAGTGCTCAACATATAAATTGAAAGCCTCCTTGAAAGGGCTACTGCTATGTAATGAAGAGCAGTATGGAACAAAATTTCAGTAATGATCCATAAGAGATTGTATGGCCAATCTGACCTCAACCCTGTCACTGACCATAGAATTTTGCTCATTAAAGTTTTCAATAAGGAAATAAGTTTTCAAGAGTAGCAGTACTATAGTGATCTTTACTGTCAGTTACCGTATTACCGTTGTTATTCCAGTACTTGAAAGGTCAGCCTCAGCTTTCTGGGGAGGTTTTTGGAACTTATTCTGCTTACTCTAAAATCTCATGTGATTTTTCTTATAAATAAATAATTGACAATTTTGGGAACCTGGTAATATGAAGACAATAGTCAATAAAGATTTTGGATTATGTTCTTTCCGTCTTCGTTTTAAAACAACCATAAAAGAAAAAGATGACAGGGTTATAATGCTGGTATGAGTTGGAGTTATAGTTTGGATACTTTTCTGTACGAGCAGAGGATAATACTACAGTAATTGTGCCTTGCAGACCTACATTTTTTGGTTCATTTGTGGAAAGTAAATGAAGATTTGTTATACATTCCAGTTTGCTGAAAAAAATAAATATTGAAGGGAAATGTTAAAAGGGAGGCAGACTCCATTCTGAAGGTCAGTTAAAAGATGGTGTAATCAGGGAATTTTGTTTAGATTTGTTTTCGAAAGTAAGAAATGAAAGGGATTGGAAATCAGTGGATGAAAATTACTACATTGGAAGTTACCTTCCTTGTGAAAAAAGAATAGAAAGAATGGCTGTTGCTCTTTTTGCTGCTTCTGAGATCCTGTTGTGGTTGTTCTGTGACCTCTTTGGGCATTATGTTTTAGTTCCTCCTGCAGAAGATATATGGGTATGGATTGTCTGGCTTTCCTTTCTTTCCAGAACCTGTGTACTTTGCTCATGCCCTTGTAATTTATTATATTATAGTGGCAGATACTGTCCTACCTATAGGGGTGTCTGAGCCCTGTCTGTGTCTCATGGTAGTCTTCCACACATATTTGAATCCCTGTAGCTCTTAATTTCCTTGATGTTCCTTCCTTTCTTTGCTCCTTTTTCTCCATATCCCTTTTTCATTCCCATTCTTCATTTGTTCATGAAACCAACGGGACTGCCTAGCAAAAATCATTAGAAAGCAGACAGTCTAACCATATTTGCTTGAGTATGAGAGCTACGCAATGGCCTGAGAAGACAGAAAGACTTATTTTAATTCTATGTATTAGTCAAGGTGGGACAAGGCATGATTATTCACAATTCAGAATTTAGCCACAGAACATGGTTGGGGTTTTTTTCCCCACAGTAGAAAATGTGTTTAAAAAAAAAAAAAAGTAAAATAATCTTTTCAGAAAGAACCTTTTATTCAGTTTCTCAAAACTGAAATTGGTGTTTCAATAAGTTTCAAAACTATCAGTGAATTTTCTACTCTTTGCCATGAAATTCAGAACTCCAAATGTCTTCTAAGCCTGAGGCACTGCCATGTTGTAAGTGGTGGATCTTTGTGTATATTCATTGTATTAAAATTGATAATGTGGGACCTTTAAAATCTATTTTGGAGATTTCTGTAATATTTTTGATTGTGCTGACATAGTTTACTCCATTTATTCCAGAGTTCTCCTATTTTTCATTTGTGAATAAAATATGTAGGAGGCTGTTAAGCCTCATAGTCTTTTTAGCAGAATTAAAATTGGCTTATTCAAGATCAAATTCTCTATAGATTGATTCGGCTTCATTGATGTACCAGGCATAGTGCCAATTTCTGCCAGCAGAGAATTTTTCTTCATTTAAGGTTCTATCAGCTGGTTGTATGCTGTCCTTTTCCCTGTGCCTCTTCTAAATACTCTTTCATTATGTGATCATGGAACATTATGTTACCTGGTATAGATTAATGCATTAATATCAAGGAATCATCCTTTTCTTTGACTGCAAATGTCCATAGACGTGCTTTGTTATCTGTCTGTTCGTAGTTGTTTGAATGATAAAACAACCCTAGAGTGAACATAGGTATTTCAGATAGCAATAAAGTTGGTATTTTCTTATCTGAATCAGCTTCAATAATACACTACTATTGTACCAGTTCCTGAATATGCTTGCCTTTATCTCTGTTTTTCATGTCTACTTTGCTCGACTTTTGATTTTGACTTGATGGGGGTTTGAAACCTATTATTAACCTTTCCCTGTTGGTTATTTATTCTGTTCCTTCCAGATGATCTAGTGTGTGAGGAACAGAGAGGCTTGAATTCTCATAAAGATCTGTGTTATTCACATTAGAGTCAGTATAAAGCTGCTCTCTCTGTGACCTTTCTTCCTTTATTACAGTCTCTTCTACTTCTCAGCAAGGTAGAAAGATACCATTGCAATGGGACATGCTTAAATTGGCTTTGCTTTTATAGCCTGTCATCCATATATGCAAAGCTTCTTGAACTTCAATTTCCAAATTTTCTTGTCTCTAACAATCTGCTTTGCTACATCTGTGCTTGCTCAATAGCTATGAATTAAGGCACGCTGCCCTAAAGAGATTTGGCCAAAGCTCTGATGTTGTTTTAATATTTCCCCTACATACAATTCTTTCTCAGTCTCACCATTACTTTCATGGTAATACACCCCAAGGCCAATTTGGGTTGCTTGAAAAGCCTTCAAAGACAACAGTTAAACATTAGCAATTCATGTGAACAAAACCTTCTAATAGTTATCCTGGAAATTTTGAAATATCTACTGGAAAACAATAGAGACACAATATGTCCTTAAAGATTCAATGTCAAAAGAAAAACCAGTAGGCTGGTAGGGAGAAGATCTTTTGGAAAAAATCTAAAACATGTTGTTTATTTTCTGTGGTGGAGATACTACAACAACAATTAGAGACTAATTAAAGAATGGAGAAAGCAAGCCTGAAATGAAAACTTTTAAACATTTTAGTCCAGATGAATGAAAATTAGGAAGCCTTAAGAATCATATAAACAAGAATGCATATAAATGAAAAATTACATTCATTTTAAGCATCCTTATACAAACACTTCATAATTCAAAATATAAGTGACTGGGAAAATGTCAAGGCTCTACTTTCTGTTTACATGAGTGTTATTCACAATTGTAGATTATATTACCTGCAGTCAGATGTTCTCCTTATTTCTAATTACTGACTGTCCTGTACAAAGTCTGTGTCTGTTTTCCCCCAGCTTCCCCACATCAGCAGAATAGGGAAAGAGTTACTATGCTTCAGTAAGCTGCCTAATGTTTTCTGCAGCAAGTACTGCAGGGGGAAAAAAAGACACATTAAAAAAAAATCCAAACCAGTCAGTGATCTTCGATAGGATTTGCAGAGTCAAGATTTGCTATCATGCTGTCAGTGAATAAGTAATACATCATCATGAATCAATACCTTATCAAAGCTATCCAAAACCCCAGAATCAAATAATATACACAGATGGCAGAATATAAATCAGGTTACTGGATTTCCAATGCACTGTTTTGTAGTGCATTCATTGCCATTGGTGATGCAAATGTATTCTGTCTCCCAACAGAGGGCTTTTTAACAAGGGCAACTACCAAGCAAAATAGAGACCTGTCAAGTTAAATGTTGGCTAAGTTAGGTTTTACATAGCTAGGGCCTGATGGCTTCTGCCTACGGTATGTAAACATTTAACTGAAATAATGTCTGGGCCATTAGCAATTATCTCTCAGAGGTTTTACAGGACAAAAGGAGGGTCCTGGAAGAGCGAAGATGGGAAAAGATAAATTACTACCTTAGAAAAGAAGAGAGGCCATGGGGAATTATAGGTCTATAAGCCTCACTTTGCTAACAAGAAAGGTTCCAAAGCAAACTGAGAAACATTCAGTTTGCAAACACCTTGAGAGGGAAGAAGTTCAAGTTGGTAAGAAGCAGCCATGACTGTTAGTCAGGATAGAGCTGGTTCAGTGAATGGCAAAAGCAGAAGATACAATAGTTCTAATTTAACAAGTCCTGCTGAATTCTTCAAACATTCAGAAAGTTGTTATAAACTGACAGTGACCAATTCCTCCCAGAGGTAGGAAAGGAAGAACAATCAAGCTAATTTGACGACCACATATCTGTATTCAGGTTGATAATAGTTTCCACTTACAAAGACGGATTTTTTCACTTGCTTAACAATGGCTGTAGAGATTTTCAAGAACTGATAGACAGATCTTTCAGAAACAGTAGTAGCAGTCAGTCCTGCAATATGATAATCAGGAAGTAGATTATATGACTCGCATACTTTCAGTGTTGTATCTCTGCCTCCAGAGGAAATGATTTTTGCATTGCCAGGCCTCACTAGTTTGCAATGAAATCAAGGAGCTCTACTTCCCATCCTCAGTTTTTAAATTGGTGGGTCAGAAGAAAAATTACTTATTTCATTGCCAAGTACATCTTATAACAAATAATTAGTTTTGAGAAGAATGAAATAATAATACTTTCTTATATGCTGTGTTTGTATTCCGCAGTAACATTTTTTAAGGATAATCAATCATTTCCAGAATTCAAACAACAGTAAACAGGATCCTGTTGTTTCATTGAAAAAAACAGAAAGTTGAGAGAGATCAAGTATGGAACATATGGACCCCACAGTTCTGTTTACCAGGGCTTCGCTTTGGAGAACATTTGCAATAGTGATGTCACCTGTTGTTTTGTTCCTGTCCCATTTCTGCCTGTCCTCCCCAAAGATTTAATGTATTGAACAACCCATCTCCCAGAAAGTGATAATGGGACAGCCTAGAATGGGAGGACAATTTACATGCAGAGCTTCTTGTCAGAGCCGACATTAACTCATGATTTTTATTCGTCCTTAACTCAAATTAAACAGGATAATGTGAGGGCACACAGAATAGAGAGTTGTTACAGAGGGGAAAAAGAGAGAGGGATATAAAAAGTTCCTAAAATAGAGATGAATGCAACACAATAAATAATGCAGTTTCAATCATATAATAGTCATTGTGGGTCTCAAGCAAGCAAGGGGCCTGTAATACTTTGGGGATCTGCCTCTGCAGACGTTTTGTAGAGATGTGCTGTTTGCATTTCCCCATTGCATTAGCATCATTAGCATGTACTGTACCAATGTGCAGCTTGGCCTAAATCGCTTTGTGGGACATTCTGGTCACTAAATACATTCCTCAGAGTGCACACCTTTCTTGAGCTTTTCCCCTCTATGAAAAGGTAAGGTGTCCGACATTGCTGATCTCATCTGTCTGCAAAATACAAGGTTTATAGTAAAAGGAAGAGAAGTTTATACAGTAGGGTTTAAGGTCAACATTCAACTTACAGAATTGAAAGCAGAAGGTTACAAGTGAAACTAGCATCCCACGGTGCTTATTAGTTTTACAACTGGATTCTAGTCGCTTAATCTGCATCCTAAGAAAAAAAATCTAGGATATTGAGATTAGATCTATCGGAAATGCTGAAGAAACACATATTCTTCAAGGCAACACTCACAACCTAAAGAAAGCCTGGAAGGTCTGTCTGCCTGGTTCTGCATAGTCTGTTATGGTCCGGGCTTACTGTAGCTCTGGAAAAACTATTTGAGTTCCTTATTTTCTTTTTTTTTGTTGTTCAGTTCTATCCTAAGTTTTCAGAATCTATGACTGCATTTTCATACCTAACAAACCTGCTACAGTCTCCTCTGTTCTAGTTACCTTTTTCAGGCTTGTTACCTTTTGCAACATCTAATGTAGTTTTTATTACTAAGATTTCCACTATCCTTTGATGTGAAGGGGGGGTTTGTGAAAATGGTATCATTGTTCTCTAAGCGACTTAGCTATTCAGATGCTATTATGCCTCTCTCAGCCACACTAGTGTTCCTGTGTGTGAGACCCTTTTGTAAGTGCCCTCACGACTGCTGCTCTACTACTCTCCCTGTAGCCTGGAATATCCATTTCACACTCTACAGACTCAAGTGGCAGCTGCTCTTTTACTCATTATGCATCAGGTGCGTTTATTCCATTACTTCAAAAACTATGGTGTGTTACCAGTTGTCAATGGAGAATGGTAGTGATGTATCTATTAGCAAGTTGTCTTGCTTGGACCTGACTGTAGGAGCAGTTCATTTCTTCTTCACGTATTACAAAAGCTCCTTCACCATGTGCTCATCTCTAAGCGCTTGAATTGTGTTTGCTACTATTGAATTTTATTAAGTAGAAATCATTACAATTAAAATAGCTATTCAAGTCACTCTTCAGCAAAATGTGTATTAGCAGAATCAACCTTATAACTAATTGGCCACTGGAGAACATTAGTGTTGTATGAAATTTTTGCTTGAAAAATAATGTTTTCTTTGTACGTTGAAAAGCAGACACAGCAGTTTCAGGTACATGCAAATTTTGTCTGGTCTATGACCAATTATGTTGAATATAATGGATAGACTAAAAGAAAAAGTTCTCAAATTATAAGATGTAACATTAAAAAAGCATAAAAAAGAAAATACTGAAGCATAAAAAGACAGATGCAGAAAGAGAAAATGAAAATGAAATTGTATGTATTCCAGCTGGCTGTTATAACACCTGCTAATAGGTATGGAAAAGTTTCTTAAATTAGAATACATTTTTTATAAATAGAAGAATGAGAATATTATGTAACAGATCTTCTAAATGTATAGTTCCAATATGAATAAATACAGTTTTAATGTTTAGAAACCATTTTATGCTGCTTTTTTGGTATTTCAATGGTCACAGTTATGAATTTAACTTTCTGAACTTTTCTGCCTGGTAATCTATCGTGCCACTATTATTTTCATTGGATTTTGTTTGCTTTATAAATAAAGGTCAAATTCCAAGGCAGTATTTCAATTAAAAAGTGTCCCAACAGTAGAAGCAATATTGCAATGATAGATTTGCCACAACTCATTGAAATTTCTGATTTCCTGGTATTATAGTTGGCAGGGGAGAATAGATTATTTTTGTAGGCATCAGATAGTCGTGTACCTTTATACGCGTGCCTCAACCCCTTTACTGAGCAAAAAGTAGCTACTCTAAAGGTTATATGGCATTTTATGATAGGAAAACTAATATCACTTAGTAATTATATAGCCTTTCATTTTAAAGATAGTGATTCAGGGAACCTCTCTAAACCTTTCAGAATACTAAAAAATCCATGGCAGTCTTATTGCTTTTAAAGTGTTCTCAAGTTGTAGATAGTCATAAAGTAGTGAGAATGGGAAATACACAAAACTGCAGGCATGCTGTTCCTTTGTATTTCAAAGCATCTTTTGTTTTCTGACATTGCAGTAACCGTGCTTGCAAAGCAATTGCACCATGACAGGAATAAGTTACCTGTTAATTTCTGATGCTTGGTACCATGTTAGCTAAGTCACAGTGTATAATGTAATTTCCCTCAAAATATTGTTGTGATTTAGATATATGTATATAAAGCACATATATACACACATATAGCATATAACACATACACACATATAAGAGCCAAAGCTGAGGTCTTGAAAACCTCCACCTTCTTCAATGCACCTTTCTCAGGCAGCATGTGGCTAAGTTGAAAACTCATTGCCCCAGTTTATTTTTTTTGGTCTTACTGTGTTTAGACTCCTCAGTCTAAAGGTCAGTCCTAACTCCAGCAAGGAGGTTTCTTTTACTGGGGTCCTCAAAACCTATAGGTATGCTCAAATCACTGCTAGTGCTTAGCTGCAAAGTCAAAGTCTTTCTAGAAGGAGAATGAATGTTGTGATGTTTCCTTTTAAGCAGTAACGTGTGACTAAAGTACTACCGTTCGGGTAAGAGCATTTTCTTTGTGAAGAAATTGCTGTATGCTAGGAACTTGCATAACTTGTGTGAGTTTGTAACTCATTTAGCAGGTATCTTCCAAACCACTGCATTGAACAGCTGGAATTTGTCCCCAGTTACAAGAAACTGTTGGTAGGGCTCTTCTCTTTCACAAACAGCCTAAATTTTTCCCATTTACTTTTTAACGTAACAACAATAAGATTTGTTCTGCTCATGTTAAATGATCAAGAAAACGTAGGTAGATGTTTCTACTTGAGTAGGAGGATGTTTCCGAATAGCTGTTAGTGCATAAAGTTGAAAGGTACTTTGATCCTTTTGTCTTTCATTTTTGTGAAAGAATAGCAGTTAAAATAATTTTTGTATCATCATAGTTCCTGTTCTAAGGGAACAGTCATTCTCCAATAATAGTACCAAAATTATATTATTGGCTATTGCTCAACATAGATTAATATAATGTGGCAAAGGACCACAGTATCCTAAGTTGTGGTGTCTTGGTGAGACAGCAGAACTGTCACTCCTTTAATAGTAAGACTGTAGTGTTTTGTACATTCTTCTCAGCAGCATTTCACAAATTTTGATGAGCCATGTTATCATCACTAGCTGGCGATGGCTTCTCCCTTTGTTTGTCTGATAGAAAATAGAATTTGACTGCAGCAAAGATAGGAGCAGAACTTCTTGGTCTTTAAACTAAGTTTTGATTCCTGCCAGAACCAGTGAATGACAAAGGAATATAGAAGTAAAAATATGCTTCCCCATTGTATCTTTAGGATCTTTATCATGTTTTCTGCAGGAAAAAATATTATTTCAGACTGGAGTTGTTTTTCTTTCCCATGCCTATTTTTAATGCAGGAATACTTTTGAAGCCTGTTTTGGCTGTACTTCAAAGAAGGTGGCAGCATTGCCCAGAAGAAAGTAAGGAAATCTGAGAATTCAGGACTTTTACATATAATCATGTCTCTACCAGTGACTCATCGGGTACTTGAGTGAACAACTGACTTCTGTATGTGCCCAATCAAGTAGTCAGGCAGTTTATAGGATTAAACTGAGCTCTTAGCCTCAATTCATCATTTTTTTTTTTTCAAGTTTTGAGGGAAAAACTGCTTTACTGCAGTGCTGATGGAATTAATTAATAGTCTATAATTTGTCAAAGACAGTAGGCTTACGGCTGCAATTCAAAACTTCTACCTTCACTTAAAGGTAAAACTTTGATGAGAAATCCAGTCTCCCACTGCCTGTTAATCTCACTGTAGAAAGAGGCTTTTTATTACTTCTGAGATACCACCTGTTTCTACTGTGGAGTTGTATAACTAAATTGGTAAAGCTCTTTAGAAGCAACAGTAAGATTAAGAAAGACTCAGAGAAAAACACTATGTGTTAAGTGTTGCAAAAGATAATACATTCAATATCAAACTGAAAAGATAGAAAACCACATGAAACACAAAAGCTAAAATGCACAGTGATGAAAGACACATTAAGATTGTAGACCTCATGCAGCAGTGTATGAAATTTTTTTCAACATATATGGATAATGTGATCTATCATGTATGGCGTATCATCAGTGAAACAACATTATGTGATCTCCTCTTCTGAATTTTTATACATGATATTGAAAATCTACAATGAAAGTACGTAAAATTAAAAAGGGATATCTTTATAATAACTGTTAATCAAAGGTCAACATTTAAAACAACAACAGTAACCAGACTTTGTATTTTGGATATCTAGTACAAAATTAAAATGGTCTGATTTCTTTGTTTTGCAATGGTTTATGAGGATGCTTTTAAGAAATCTCTGTTTGAGAGTGAAATAATCAGGTGTGAAAAAGCTAGTCAGAACCTGAGAATTTTAACTTATTTCCAGTTAGTCGTTAGCAGAAAGAAGTTCATTAATGATTCAGTCAAGATTGACGAGTTTAACATAGAGAGACTATATTGCATCTTTCACCAATTGTCAATGATTTATGCCAATTTTTTTTCCTTTTTGATGTTACAAAATACTTTGGATCAGTTTGTGTGTTTATGTCTAATTTAATTGTACACTAGAAATGCCAATCACTTTTGTAGGCTGTCCAGTGTACAAAAATTGATGTACCTAGTGTGTCCACAAAGGTTTCCCAGTGAAAATTTTGTTGCACTTGGTTCCGTCTCGTGGTTGAATTTTTTTTCTGCACTACCTGAATAAGTGAGAGTTTTAAAGTTTCAGACCCGTTCAGGCGAAGCTCGGATGGCTAAGCCACAAGCAGGTATAGGCTGCTCAGGGTTGTTCTTCATTGCACTGTGGTGACAAAACTTCTGTTCATGAAGTCAGAAACTTTCATTTGCTTGGAAGGCTCCCAGTGTGACGGGCAAATCACAGGTGAAGGCGTCCTTTGAGCTTTGTTCTCTAATCGTTATAATCTACTCGTGAATTCCTTGTCCTCTTCTTGCTAGTAATAGTACAAAGCTACGCTGAAGGTCAACAGACAGTGCCAAGAAAACTTTGGAATTGATTTTGATGAATGTTACTGTTGCAATATATCCCTCATACTTATATTCCTCTCTAAAACTCTACTGTGGGACCAGTTACAGTGATAAAAATCTATCTCAAGCATATTGTATGATTATCTTGCACTTTCTATAGCCTTTGCTGAGGAGAGCTTATTCTTTGCCCTTGCTTAAAATTGCCTTTCTCAGTCAAGCAGAGATTTCTTTGTTGAATTTTGTTCATGTGATGTTTGTCATAGAGTGTTCATTTGGGTTTTTTTATTATTATTTTGTGTGAGAATTCTGATTTTCTTTCAGCTGCTTCTTTGTAATTTTGATATGACCTTCAAGGAGGATATACACAGATGAGGCAGCATCTACAACAATGGCTGTTGTTGAAAGCTTGCTGAATAGAGATTGTTGTCAAACAATTTTCCTTTGTAAAATCTGATAAAAATGTAACTCCAGAATTACAGTATATTAATCACCAGAAACATTTATATTCGGTATGTCTTCTATGTATATTGTTACATATATGTTAGGGTTGTTAAAATATAACTGATGGATAAAAGTGCTGAAAATTCTCCTATATACAAATAGAGTAAGTTTCTAATATGTATAGTTTTAAGTCTTGTGAGAAGTAAAGGGGTTTGGGATGTTTGAAAAAGAAGACTTAACTTGTACAGTACATTTTACCTTACCACAGATCATAAAAAACACCTATAGGTCCCAGTTTCAGGTAACTTGAGACCCATATGTATTACTGGAACATTTGAAAAGTTATGTATGATAAGACATAGGATTCTTAATGTTAAAGAAGTAGAGGTTTTTGCAAGACATTAGATGTGATAAAAATTCCATTTTTTTTTAATATGTTATAGCTTTTTTTCTTTAAACTAGAAATACTTAAAGGAGCTAATGTCCATTGTGTTCTTTATGTATTTCAAACAGAATATTTGGATATATAAGTATTTAAGGAAAAACTGGCATAACGGTTACATGTCAGTCATAACAAGCTCTTGTATGGCATGGACATATAAAAATAAATTCTTAAAAATGAAAAGCACATTTTATTATCCACTTATTCTGTTTTTATGCACTAGCTGCCTTTGGAAAAAAGTTTGCAGTTGAACTTTTCCTTTCTGCATATAATACAAGCATTTCAATAGTGGACAATTGAAGTAGTGAGAAAGGAAAAAAAGAAGTTTATTCAGCTGGAGTATCCTAGCAACTGAGAAATATCAGGATTTTAGGCTGACAGAAGAAAGTGATACTGGTTGAGACACCCATTATAGATTTTGAATGTATCATAAATATATCCTCTGTTTGCTTTTTTATTGTTTAACTTGTTGCAAAGAAATCCTTATTTTCTTTGAATTATGCCTTAAGAGATACTGTTATTGGCATGGGAAAATGTTTTTTAGCTTATAAATGGATATCTTTATTAATTCTAAATTATAAATTCTTCTAAAGTATCTCCTCTTAAGCAAATGGAATTACGAAGCAAATAAGCATCAAGTCATGAGAACAGGTATTTGTGTGTATCCTGAACTTTTCTTTATGACCAGATAACTGGTGATGAAGAGTTTGAAAGAGAGGAATGACTAATCAAAATTTTAGAATTACTTAAAAATGATTGAAATAGTCATCAGTAAGAATAGTAAACTAATTTAAAATCCAGAAATGCTGAATGACTGTTGGTTGTACATTTTCCATATCAGTTTGCTCCCTTTTGGGCTTCACTGAATATTGTTGAAGAAATTATTGGTTTCCCTATAAAATCAATGGAAAGCTTCTTATTGATTTAAATGGGTGTTGGATTGTCTTGGAGCTTGTGTTTGTATTTCCATGTCTTTGTGAAGCAGATCCAAAAAACAGTCTGTCTTCAGCCATTCCAATTCGCAGGTATGGTCTAGATTTTCGGATGTGGTTCAGGGGAAATATTTCTATTATCTTCACTAACCATCAGGTCTTGGAGTTTCTTTTTCATTGGCTCTTTGACTTTTCTTATTTCTACAGCTGAGACAAAACAGAGTTTTAAAAGAGAAAGACAGTTCAGACAATATGTTTTTTTCAGTCAGCTTCAACAAGTAATGCTTTCTTCTACTCTTTTCTGTTGATTACATTTAATAATAGCATGTTTAAAATTCATTCGTTAAGTTACATCAGTCTTAGAAAGATCCATCAAAGCATACAAACCATAAAAGTAATCAACAGTCCAAATATTTTCATATTAGGTAAATTGCCAATTAACCTATTGGCAATTATGGTAAATATTTGGATATAAGGGAAAAATAGTTACTACGATTTTTCTTTTCTTTACACCAACCATGTTAGCTTCCAGTTTGTGGGGGAAAAAAAAAAAAAAAGATATACATCATTATCTCACTGTTTTTAAAATTATTCTAGGGATTATCCACATAGCATTGAATACAACTTTTGTATGGTCCAAACTCATATAAAGATATCTTGAAGCAAAGAATATTTTCATAGCACATTACATAATAGACTAGGTGTGAAATTAGTTTTATGGTCAATGGATACCCTGAAGGTTGTTAGTCTTTTATTATGTACAGCTTCTCTTATATAGCTACATTAGTATTTTTTCATAGATAATAAAGTACACTTCAATGAATGAATTATTCTTAAAGTATATAGAGAAGTTCCTAAATATCTCCTCAGCTATTTTCACACTGTTACATTCATAATAACTTAGAAATTTGCATAGTTTACTTTGTTTACAAATACTAAGATATCAAGAAAAAGATGAAAATTTGTTTTTGTTAAAGTTGAAGTTTTACATCTGTATCAGTTCTACTGTTAGAGTTTCTCAGTATCTCTCTGCTGTATCATTTTAGTTATACTGAAAAGGGATTAGGGAGAGTTTTCTAATGTTGTTCTAATGTTGTAGAGTTTTTCTAATGTTATGGGATCTCATCAGTACTGTTGCAAAGCTTTTGAATGTATCTTTCCAAACTTCTCAATCCCAAGAGAAAAGATTTTGCTATCTGTGTTGCTCTGTAAAGCTGAATTTCAGTTGTAGGCACACATAAGAAGGCACCTATGTGCTGTTTCAAGTTGTTTAAACTGGGCATAAGGTAGTTTCAGAGAAAATTATTTAATCTGAATATCTGATTATATAGCTTGAAAAACTGGAAAAGCTCAAAACAAGCAGAACATTCGTCTCCAGACAAAGACCAAATTTGCTAATTGATGAGATTGCTTTTTTGCTGGAAAACATCTATTTGCTAGGACAGAACATTTTTATGTAAATGCACTAATTTTGGTCTAACTTCCTTAGCTCTAGCAGTATAAACCAGTAACAAATCCAAATAGTTCAGTAACTGGAAATGAATCAGTTATGTAGGAGACATGAGGTTTTTTTCTTTCTCCACCTGATCCACATCTAGATTTTAAACCATAGCTCAGCCTGGCATCTTCTGCCACTTTTTTGTGCACCTCTCTCACTTCTGATGTTACACCAGCAGAACTGCTATCTGGCCACAGGTTAAACCCTGTAACAGAATGGATTCAGATCACTTATATGTATAAGCAATATACGTATGCATGTGTGTTTATATGTATTTTCCTAATGTAGATGTCTGTGTGACTACAGCGTCAGTTGTGCTGACAGAAGGAGAGGTGGGCTGGCGAGGTGGGTGATGCTGCAGTTGGCACAGGAGCTGAAAGCAAGGCTTGTCAAGTCCTTCTAGTCTCTCAGTATTTTTAAGCATCAGACTGTTCTGTGATGGCACCTGAAACGGTTTGATACTGCTGTAATGGGAACACTTAAAATCTCAAATTCAACAGCTAGACAATCATTTCTCATTGATTTCTGTTATGCATTTTAGCTCCTTGACCTAGATTTATATCCAATTTCCAAGTGATGTCAATGCACGTTCTGTCTGAATAGTATGCAGAGAGTATGCACTCAGCATTTTAGAATTTTTCAGTATGGATTGGTAGCTGGGCATTAAGTTTGCCTTAGCAGTTGCAAAACAGGTCATAGATAATAACTATAAACCATAACCATTTCTATTTAGGCCATGTAATATCCTATTAAGGTGCTGGTTGAGTGGTTTCATGACATGTCTAATCTTTAATTGAAATATTTATTGTTAATTTGGGAGCATCTCTTGCTATAAGATGTTTCATACTCTTTCAGTAATTTCCCTATACCGACATAAATCTGGTTATAGGTAAGTCCTGCAGAAAGTCCTCTGGGGAAGACTGGAACAGTCAAAAGCAGAACACTACTCTACCTTGAGAAAAATTGCAAAAGGCAGTGCTGTCCAGAAAGCAGGAGTAGTTTGGGTTTGTACTCAGCCAGTGCATACCTTTTGACAGTCTTCGCCTCCAGGGCTACTGTCGAGGCTCCAGTGGAAATTAAAACTGACCCTGACCAGTGGAACTCCTAAGAAAGGAAAGACAGATTTGCCTTTTCTGTCTTGAGAGTTATTTGGAATTGAGTTGCATTTGCACTTCTCTGTACAAACTGCATGAAAATTCCCCCCACAGTTGTAAACGTCTCAATTCAAATGCCTAAAAAGTTATCTGAATTGAATTTCTCTTTTATAAGGGGGCTTTCATGGTGTCTAAGGCACCTCAGTAAACTGGATGCGTGTAAAAATGATATTCCATATTAGGCTTTCATATGCTTTTTTACAAGAGCTGTTTTGCCATTCAACATGGGGGAAAAAAAACCCAAAACAACTCATCAAAAAACCCTCTATCTTTCCTAGGGATTTTGACTTTTCTCTCTGTCGGAGTGTTTGTATGTTAACAGAGAATAAAAAAAAAATCACAGGTCTAGATACCTACTTCTAAAATAAGTGAATATAAGCTATCTTCATAGAAGAAAAGTGGAAGAAAAAAATCTGTTTTGGCTAGAGCATTTTGAGGGATCATAGAACATACTATGTGAAGAGATGTGTTCATATAATTATAAAAAGGCCTGATGGCATGCGGAGAAGAGGTAAAGGAGATGATTTTCATCACCAGTGTACCTGTAGGAGCTGAAGTTGCCTTTGAAGGCTTGAAATCTCTAGTCAGAAAAAAAAAAAAAAAGAGAAAAGTAGTATCTCATTTGGAGAAGAAATAAAACAAAATGTCTGCAGAGACATGAAAGTTATTTATGAAATATCTTTCAGGAAAAAAAAGATAAGAGTAATTAATTTAGTGAGTAGCCTAGGAGATGTGGTAAATATATACCAAAAAGTCTTGTTACATTGATCCCTTTGAGCAGCTACAAAACTGCAGTGGAATTTGCAGGTTGTGTTCCAAAGATGGTGCAAGATGAGGAGAGAAATAAAGTCATTTTAAAGGGACTGGATAACTATTCTGCATTTTTTCTGATGGTTCAGAATGGAGATGCCTGTGATCCTGCTGCAGACTAACTGTAAATCAGCGTTGCTTACATAGAACAGAGCTAAGTATAAATCTGGAGACAAGACATGTCGTGATTTCTGTGGCGTAGGTTTCTACTGACTTGTATTTCCTACAGTCTCATCAATTCGGGTCATAACATTGTTCTTCCTGTTTCCATCTCCACAGCTGATAAGAGTATCTAGAGACTCATGCAGTCTAGCGTCTTTCTAGCAGTTTAAGAACCTAATTCCTAAGAAGGGAACCTTACTAACAACCTGGTTCTAATAAGGAAATCTGATTCTCTGTTATAGTGTTGCTACAGAAACATTTTAAGGGCAAGACTGGTGTCTTTGCTCTTTGAAAAGAATGGTGATTGAAAAAACGCATAAGGAGTGAAAACTTAATGAGTTTCTTTAAGGGAGAGATAGTAAATTTTGTTTTAAATGGTAGGAAGGCAACTAAATCAAGCAAGTGATTACAAAATTTAAAGTGTCATAGCACAAAACCAAAGAAGTAAAAATCAGCGAAATGAGCATTAATAATAATTAGGGGTAAAATAAACTGGAAAGATTTATACAGAATTCAGTTCTCAAAAAAATTTTCAGTAGAGGTGAAGGTTCATAAATGTTCTTAGGTAATTTATGGTATCTCATTCAAAACTTCTGGTATGCTTAGAAAAACCTAGAACAAAGAATTTTTCCCTTTCTTTGGCAGTGTCTGATGTTGGAATTTCCTCTGCATAGGTGTCCTTATCTTGTGTAGATCCAATCTTCCTATGCAACTCTTTCTGCATACATGCAATTGCATGCTAAGGACTGAAATCCTAGATTTCATTATCGTGGTAGGAACTTAGCATGTACGAAAAGATGTTATTTGCAAAAATATGTAACTTAGACTAGCAATTCCATCACAAGTAAGTCTCCTCTGAGTCCTCTTAGTGTCACAGCAGTGACACAAGCAGTATTCCAATCCCAGCTAGGCTTTCTAAGTGCACATGTAGTATAAATTGTTTATGCGCCAATATAAAATAAATAATGGCTGTTACGGGTTGGGCATTCTGTTAACTTAGATAAAATTGAAGGAAATTATATTTCTACAGTTACTGCAAAGTTCTTCACCCTCTATTTATTTTTAAATTAATTTATTCTTAAACTAATCTTGAATTACAAAGCTCAAATGATTCATGTGTATCATGAGGCTATTGACGATATATTTGTGAACAGTGGCACGTTTGCCACTTCAGTATAAGCGATATCAGCCCATTAGCAGATAGACTTTCTTTCTCTCCACACAAGGATAAAGTAAGTATGCACCATTGCGTATAGTTAACACCTTCTGAAAGACTGGAATTACAAAAAGTAGTAGTAGTCTATGTGTAGAGTGACAATATTAAAAAGGGAAAAGGGTATATTCAAAGGCAGTTCTAATTAGTCATTCGTGGTATGCATTTTACATATCTTGAACTTTAATAAGAACGTTTTGGGTTTTGGTTTTTTGGTGGTTTTTTGTTTGTGTTTTTTTTGGTTTTTTTTTAAAATGGAAGTTCCATAAAGCAGTAACAGGAGGCTGGCTTTGATGAGATTCCATTTCTGTTCCTGAGTTTGCCACTGGTTACTGCATAATTTTAAAATATAAGATGCGAGTTTATAAGATTCCACTGGAAAGAAAAAGCATGCTTTATACATTTGCAGGAAATATATTATTCTCTGAAGTATTTTTTGAGTTAGATACTCACATGCTGTGTTCATTTCTTTGAACTTATCCATTGCAGTGAGTTTAAAACTAGATTATAAATCATTAACTTTCACATCAAGCAGTCAATACTTAGGATTTCCGAGCATTAGGGAAGATTCTTACTTGCCTAAGGATGTCATTTAAGGCAACTGCTAGAAGGCGGAGAACCATATTGTGGGGAAGAGTTTGATACAAACTTAACTAATAGACCCAAGCATCACTGCAGAATTCAACTTTTAAGCATTTAGTGAAAAGTTATATATGCTTCCAATTGTTGACCCAAGCAATAGAAAGTTTCAGTGCATGATTCACTGTACTTTAAGTTACTTTATATAATGTCATTTTTACATCAAATATGGTGGGGTTTTGCCTGAAAAGGCCAGGGATAAGGGAGGGGGAAAACCACCAGATCTTCTAATTATCTCTCTGATAATTAGGCAGTTTAATTTTCCCTAGGAGAATGTTCATTGCGTTTAGCTTTGAATGTGTGTTATTCCATTCAAAATTACTGTAGTTTTTAGAAGGAGAAAGTTTAATAAATACAAAATCTAATAATATTTGTATTTCTGAGTGTTATAAATCAGTAAGTCCTCAGGCACAATTCTGTCTCTGACAGAACTGGTAATAAAATAAATGAAAAATAAAATAGCTGAAATTAAAACTCTGTAATTAATTCTATCCAACTCCTTTTCATACTGAGATTGCATATTTTCATTCACATTTTGGATAGGATTTTTTTTTTTACATAGCAAAGTGGAAAAAAAAAAAAAGTTTTACTCAGAACCTGGTAGGACTTCCTGAAAGCCAGCCCAAAAGAACAAGAGGCTGATAGAAAACCCTGGCAATTTAATGTAAACTGTAGGCACTTGTGTACTTAGCTGTGGAGGGCTACGGTTCAGCCTTTTCAAATGTTCACTGTGATCATCCCATAATTGGAAGTTTGATTGATCTAAACTACTGTGGGGCAACATAACCTACTAGTAAGTGAATGTTGTGCTCATGCCCTCTCTACTTGATAAACAGAGGGGCAACTAGAAAGCCTCATTCATTAATTTAAGCGAAGTATCACTCTCAGCATTGCTGTGCCTGGTTTAACCAAGCAGTCAGCTTTCGCACAATCCCTCTTTGTTACACTCTGTACAGACTACTATTGTGAAGAAACACAGGGTGCTTTCTGGGCCTCTTTTGTTCTTACTTTGGTGTCACTTGGGTGCAAAAGGGTTATTCAGACTGAAACTATGTTTGTTCTTTGTGTATGCAGAAGTCGGAATCTAAACTAGTAACTTCTCATAATATCTAAGAACACGTACTGTGAGAGAGTGGAGCCACTTATGGGAGACTAAAGATTTCAATAAAAACACAGCGCAGAATTCTCAGTAGCGCATCAGGCATAAGGGAGAGCAGAGAGCGCTGCGTTCTGTAGTAGAGGAAATAACAATTAAGGTGACTGTTCTGCTAATAAATAATAAATCAACAAGAGAGTTCCCTGGTAATAATACCATTAAAAAGCATAAAAGAGACACTCTCTCTCTCTGTAAAATAAGGATTTTACACAATGTGAACAATTTAACACACCTCTGAAGACTTTGCTGTAGTTGATCAAAGAGAATTTTATGATCAAATGTGCTCTTTAGAGATGTAAAGGAGCAGGGAGAAAATAACCTTTATTGAGTAAGCATAAACTCAATATGTAATTCATGACCTCTAAAAGCATAAAATCCTATATTGTGGACAAAAAAAAAAAAATCAGTCTGTAGTACGTACTAAGGGGGAAAAAACCTTTTGTTTTACAGGGAGAAAAGGAATGGGACAGCCTTGGGAGAAACGTGCAAAAAAATGTACTTGAAGTGACTGACAGAAGCCACAGGGAAAAAAGAAAAGAGGGCATTGGAGTTTTGGTTTGGATTTTTTCCACAATTGATGACCCTTCACAATTGGAAGGAGGAAGAGGCTGTATAAGATGATCTGGTAAAAGCTCAGCTTCCCATTAATATGGGTTCTCAGAAACATACAAGAGAAAAATAGCGCTGTTGGCATTTTAGAGAAATCTGCAAATAAATGAGAATTATCTGGCTTTTTGTGAAAGTTCAAAGCGTGGCCAAGGATTCTTGGTGCAGCATTCTGTAAGGAAGTGCACTCCCCAGCCTCTCTAATACAAAAAGCTCAAAATGACTGAAATAATAATTTCAAATGATATATTTTAGGATTTCCTTTTACTTATTTTAAAATTAATCACTATTGAATGGGTGAAATAAATTCAGTCTTATGGTAAAATGCACCTACACACAAAAAAGTCATGGACCAGCTAGGATTTCTTTTGAAATAAATGAGAATGTGTCCAACTCCTTTATATAAGCTAGTACTGATAACCAGGTACATGTTATATTTATTTGTGCAATCCAGCTCTAATTCTGAACACAGCAGACTAGATTTAAACCTGCTGTACGTGTTAAAAGAAGCTGTGTTAGTCCAGGAGTTGATGCCCTTAATAATGTACTGCTGAATTCCCCGGTTCCTTTCCAGCATTTGTCCCTTGTGCAGTCGGGTTATTCACACACACCGTGCTGTTGCCGGAGGGGTCTGACCCTGATGGTTTCTGTTCCTACACATGCTCTACTTTTGAAGATATGGCCTCATACCTGGACTCTCAGGAGGTGACAGGTGCTTGAAGACAGAGAGACACACTCACTGCCCCTGCAGCCCTTCCCCTGCTCCAGTAATAGACCTAAATAAATAAATAAAAAGAAAACCCAGCCCTCCTTCCCATTGAAGTCACTTATTTAGTATTTATTATACGGCAAATAATATTCCATCATAGTTTTATCAAGCCTCTCCACACAATTTATTTTTATTAACAAGGTATTGGTGATGTAACTCCAAGTCAGAACCAATATTAATCAAGAAAGCTATTTCCTCAGTTTATATGTTTATATACAGGCATATAGCGTAGATTTGACTAATTTACACGTACAAACCCACTCTGTGGAACATTGTAGTGTGAGAAACATTTCTCCTTTAATTATCCCTGGGTAAATTTTGAGGAGAATTTATGCTATTAAAAGAATGCAAAAGAAGAACTCATGAATTTAGAGTGGCAGCTGTTTGTGAATAAAAAAGTATATAAAATTTAGTATTTTATTTTCAAGGCTATTGTAATAATTAATACAAAAATAATGCTTAAGAAAATGTGCTGGCTATCTCAACAAAGGTTTCTAGGGATTTCAGTGTTTTAATGATTTAGTACCTTACCAGCTAAAAGGTCAACATCACAAATTCTCTAGCAACGAAACAATGTATATTCTGATTTGTGGAAGGTCATTAAGTGCTAAAACTTCCATTGCAGCTTCATGACTGAATAAATTACAGGGGGAAGTTTGAATGATGAAAAGAAAAGCAGTCTTACACCTCTAGCAGTGTGTGGAACACATGCCCCCCGTTTCCTGGACAGGTAATCCAAGGGAACACAACAGGTGAAAGACCTCAGTCATTAGCAAGGTCTAGCTGACAAGCCTAACACCTGTGGTGTATTATGAACTCAGATCTCACCTGTTTTCATTTAAATAACAAGTATATATATTAAAAACCTGAAATTAGAAGTCAATATTTTTATATTTCTTTATGAAAAGGTGTGTTCATCTCTTTTCTCTTTTTCTTTTCTTTGTGTTCTCTCTGTGAGTACATAAGTCTTTAGTAGTCCATAAAAAAAACAAGTAATAAATTGTTAAAGAAATAGACAGTAGTTACTCTATGTTAAAAAATAATGTTATTCCAAAGCAGTTATTCTGAAATGTTTTTAAATCTTCTCTATATTATGAGGGAATAAGATAATAAGAATGTGGTATGGTAAAATTACCTGATGATATAAATACAGTCAATTTCCATGTTTGCTCCTCAATCTATTTAACCTTTTCCCATTACATATGCTGGGTAAAAATAAGTGAATAAATAATCCTGGAAGAAGGAACTCAGAACTCTACAGCTGCAGGTGAGTGCTCTTATCACCCTACTACAGAGTCATACCCATTGTTATACTGCCCCTCTTTCCAGCCCAATAATTTTTTCATTCTTTTTTCCATTTTGGCACAACTTCAGCAGGAGTGTGAACCATGCCTCTGTACTTCTGTGGAGACCCAGGGTGGAAAATGCCTATAAGCCTGTTAAGTAAAGCTCATGGCTCAAAGGTGAGAGGAAAGACTTAGATAGCCATTGGATCTTCTTGGACTTTTAACCAGTGGAATATGTTGCTGCTTAACCATTAGCAATACTCGACAAAAACTGGCCAGTGGTAGGTAGCACTGCAGACTTCATTGCAAAACAAAGCAGCTGCACTTTTGTGAGGAACCTTGTCTGTTTGCATGTTGAGCGTGCTCTGGAGATAGTCTACTATACTGGTCAGGAGAATCTGTTTTCCAGATCTCAGTCTGGAGAACGTGGGCCTTTTATGTGTTCTTCAGCCCATTTTAGTTCAGGCTGGCAACAGTGAGTTTTCGAAGCACTGAGCAGCTAACAACTAGGGGTTGTTCAAGTTCCATGACTAGCTTCTTAAGCTTTGAATCCTATTTGCATCTAGACCAGGGTTATGCTTTCCAGAAACAGTCTGTGACTTACATGTGATGTTGAATATGAGTCCTGCTGTGGATTCTAGTTGCATCTTTTTTGCCTAAAGCACAGGCAAGCAACAGCATCAGCAGCAAGTCACTGACTCACTTTCAACAGAGGCTGTTGTATTCTAATGTAGAGAGAAACATCTTTGAGCAAGGAGAAACTCTTCAACACTGCCAGTCACCAGCCTCAGTTGAGAGCACCATGTCCCAAATGAATCAGGCACTTGCCTGTGTGAAAGATTTTTCCCCTGTTCCCCTGTCAACCTCTTTGACTCTCAGTGGAGTAGCACTGAAAAGTGCTCGAAACAGCATATACCGGTCTTAGGTGAGAGGTGGCAAATGTCAGATTCTGCTTGGAGGCATTGCTCTTAATTGTCACTTCTCAGCCCAGGCCAATGCTTCGCTATGTAAGTACCTCCAATTTGTTCAAATTCCAAGTGAAACAAGTTAGCTTAAGCTAGAGCTCCAAAACAAGTAGAAAAGACACTTGACAGCTGGCATGAGTCACAGTGATGATGTGGCAACTTAGAGCTTTGCTTCTTGCAGGCTTGTTCACAGACCATTAAAAATTGAGCTATAAGCTGCTTGGCTCCACTTCTAAGTGAATGCCTTAATCTCTGGCAACATTACTGAGAAAGAAACATGTGAGCAGTTGGAAGATGACATGGAAGAACCATGCACATCAGGAACGTAACTAAGGACCTTCCTTGCAAAATGCATTTGCTGAATGCCCTTCTGTCCTATACATGTTAACAGGATATCAGTCCAAGAGCTCTGTTGATTGTCAGGTTTTTCTTTAATATTTTGATTTTTTTAAGCTCCAGAAGTCTGCACATAAATGCCTGGTTTATATCATGTATTAGAATAGTTGAGTAAGCTTGCAGGGTTTTCTTCACAGAACCCTATGGAGCAAGTTTTCTTTTCACTTTTGCCATTTACATCTTATTTTTTAGGGTAACATAAAAGATGTGATTTTGCTGCTGAATTTGATTCTGAATCTACAGAAAAAAAGGAACTGGAACCATAGCAGATTCTTGAAAGACCATGGTAAGTGCATGTGAAAATGGACTAGTTTGAAGTCTAAAGGAAAAAAAAAGCTTGCAAATTGATCAGTGATAAGTATCTTTAATGCAAGCTGAGAGAGAGAAATGGTCAGCTGAGAAGTCTAATAAAAAAGAAACTGGTGATTTGGTTCTCTCTCTTACTTCCTCAGTTTTTGCCCTCTCCCCTCTCTACTAAATTTCGTCTTAAAGGTGTAAATGATGCAAGTTTGTAGTAGGTATGGTTTTGCTTATATTTATACCGAAATATATCTTGTTGCATCAACTCTTTGCAATCTAAATGTAAATGCATCTATAAAACAATCTATTTGTATATATCTACATCCTCTAAAGACTTACAGACTGGGATTCAGATTCGTTATTTTTATTCCAGAAGAATAAAATTTTAAGTATATGATTGCAAGTGGAAAGCAATGACTTTAATTAAACTTAAGGATTAGAGAGAGGGCTGAAAGTATTAAACAAATTTGAATGTATTACTGAAATGCCTGCTGGAATTTGGCTCAATCCATGAGTTTGTTTTCACAGATATTCTCATACTGTAACTGGCAATAGAAGATTCGGAATAGCAACAGTAATAGAGAAGCTGTATATGAAAAAAACAACATGAAAAGACCGAGCAGCCATTAGCCAGAATGGTAGTTCAGAAGAGAACGTCTACCTGCTTAAAATTAAAGACATGCAACTGTGACAGTGCTGGTAAGAACACATTTCCATTCAGCTCAAGGATTAATATTAGCACGCAAAGAAGCCGAGGGATGTCTTTTCAATGCATAAGGTTTTATGAAGTAGATGGAAATGACTCACAAAGGGTCGAATCCTCCAAATGCTTCAACTCAGTAAAATTACAGGGGGAGTGAAAATTCTCAAGGGTGTATTAGAAGACTGAGCCTACCACGTGGGTAGGCAAAGGACAGACAGGATTATAGTGGTTGTGGAAGTTTACCTCCCCACTGCCCCCAAAATTACTATAATTTTATTTTGATTCTGAGAAAGCAAGACAGAAATCTAGCACTGTGTTAAGCATCAGCAGAAGAGGGATAAGGCTGGATATTGGCCAGTTAATTAATCAACAGGTTTGAGTTGAGCACCACTTCTGTGTTGATAATACTAATTTTAATTGCACAGATATGGTTGATGTTTTATTTCTAACATTTCTGTTATAAAACTGTGACTTCTCATTTAATTTCTAGGTGACTCATTTCAAATGAGATAATAATTGTCTTATTTTTGTCAGACACAAGGATTCTTCCTTTCCCCCTGTAAACTGGAATAGCTAAAAATATTTTGGCCATTAAAAAAAAAGGGGGGGGGGGGCGGGGGGGGCGGGGGGGGGGGGGGGGGGGGGGCGGGGGGGGGGGAAAAGAAGGGATTTCTGAAAAGAAATATGTGTGTCATACAGAACGATCCTATAACTTTTAGGCCCAGGACCTCTGATTCAGTAGTGATTAGATACTACTATTTTAGTCTGACTTTACGTGTTGTTGTGTTTACAGCTCCATGTATGATAAACACTACCAGATTATTCCTCCATTTTTGTTGAGATGGCTGTGGATGTTACTGAACACTCTTTTGAGAGTTGCTCAGATGTCTGCCTTATAACAGTTTTCAACCTACAACTTTGTATATATCTGTTCATTCCTGTTTGACTCATCAGGATTTAACATTAAATTAACATAGAAATACCATATCCATGAAATTTCAAGTGAAGAAATAGCAAGATGCTTTCTCACCTTCCTGACTTTACTGAGAGGACACAAAGCTGAAATCCCTTCTCCTCTTAAAATTGAATTGATATTTGGACTTCGCACTCCTATACAGAAAAATCTTCCAATGTTCCTAAAATATTCTGATGAACTTGGATTTCTCCTTCTAGTCAATCTTCGCTATTTCGAGGAGGAGAAAGGGGAGTAAAATAGAGGGTATCACTTGTGGCATCAGAGCTAAGTAATTTAATCTTCTAGTGACCAGCATTTGATCAAATATCTCTGTGAAAACTTTATTTTAGCTTGTTTACGTATACTTGTATTTTATCATCATGACACTTTTACAGTCATGTGTTCAAGGTCTTTATTGTAGTTATATTATTTGTGCAACATTTTAGAAGAATAACAGTATTCATTTATATTTGCAATAGGATGCCATTGTAAAAAATATATATAATTTTATGTGTAGATCATAAGACATACCAGCACATACCATATTTGCCTTCTGTTATTACAATGATCGGGTCATAAAGTAGCAACACAAAACCATTAGACTCTGCCTGTTATCAAGTAAGGTCCAAAATTCAGTATTTTCAAACATTTAGTTAACCCTTAATATGATAATAGTTAAAACATTGAGCAGATACTTTGTTCTTCATCCGGTTTCTTAAGAGAGGTTTGAAGCTGTACGTACCCCAGTAGCCAGGAAAAAACAACTCTAAGCAACGTGTCTGCCAAAGAGGTTACTACAAGGGAGGTAAAAACAACAAAAAGAAAAAACAGATTATAAACTGTACAAACTATAACTACTGTATGAAGATACCAATCACTGCTGTGGCATTCAAGCTGATTACTGAGTGTGCTGGTCACCTGAAAATATTTTAGATTTACACAAAAAAAAAATCAATTTTCATCACAAAACAGAATATTAAAAGATGAAGTTAATTTGGATTAAACTAAACGCTTAATTTAATCTACTCACTGCATCCTGTCCCTTCCCAAATGCTCTACGATTTTTAAAATTAACAATTTTTTTTTCTTCAATACAAGACATGGCAAAGGGGAGAACATGAATTAATGAATTTTCAATGTAAAGAATAAGGGTACTAATTAAAAAAAAAATCAAAATATTAGTTGAAATGTGCAAAATTGGATGTGTTTAATTGCCCCAAAAGATAAGCAAAGTTAAACATTTTTAAGAGAGAACTTTGTTTTACTTCCCTTATTTTTCCATCTCTCAGGAAGGGATTGGGAATGAAAAAAAAGTGAAATTAGATTATTTGGGAGCTGGAAAGAAAAGACGGTGTCATTAATGCATACATTTTATTTTCTTTCACTTTTTAAAGATATGAGGAGTGTTGGTAAGAAGCAGTGATGTAATTATTAACACCTTACTTATCAATCATTGCTGAACAGACCTCTTGTATTCCGTTATAAAACCAGAATTTATTAGACGATATTTCCATATAGTTATGGACTGTAGGTAACAATCCATAAGAAGATGAATATACATATATAAATACAACAGGAAGTGGAAAGGAGTGAGAAGATACCACAAAACCTAAAAGTAAAAGGAAATATTCAAAAACTGATGGAGGGAGGGATGTGCGTGAAGGATATGAGGAGTGATTTTCCTGTCAGTGATGATCTGAAAGGCAATTTGGACAAACTCTTATGAGTCGTGCTTCAATAGTGATAATGAAAATACCATTTGTTACAATATTTTGACCAAATACTAATTCCACCCTACAAGAGGTGAAAGTATTTGAATTAATCAGTCTGTTGCCCATCAATAAATAGTTCAGCCTGAACAGGAATTCCTCAGGTTTTTTTCAAGATAACGAGAGAAGCAACGCCTGCACCAAAGAATTGTCTAGTAGAGCAAAGGAAGAGACAATGAAGTCCAATCATACTTTGCACCTAAAATTCTATTTTAGCACAATTTAAAAGATAAAATTTCAAGTAATTGATAGGAAATCAAGGCATATGGTTTTCAAAAATGTAGATTCACAATTGCATTAACTTTTTATCTGAAGGTGCTAATTTATTTGCCTCTTAATCTCCTCTCTGTAGGGGCCTGCCTTATATTCATAGAAGGAATTTCTCAGGTTGTCACACATTTGTAGGTTAACATTTGTAGGTTAGCATTGTTCACGTCATCAGGCAAAAATAATTAATTCTAATTCCCACAATCTTCTAAAATCTGCCTGTGTATGGATACTTTGTGGATAAAAGGGGGTACAAGTACTCAAAATACCATTTTGTCCTGATCTCGAAGTTATTCTTATTTTCTGTAGGTGGGAAACACCTGAGGCAGATGTGTGTCAGCTCTGGCATAGAGTTTTTTGGTACACCTTTACTGAAATCAAAATTTTAGTAACTTTTCTTTAGCAACTTTTGTTCTTGCTGTGTATATGTGCAAGTTTGTGCCAATGCTAGATTCACAGGGGAAGAGACAATGCCTCTGTGCCACCCTCATTGTTCAACCTAGCACTACACTTTCAACGCTGTTACTAAGACGGACCTTTCAAAACTTTCACAGCTGAGGGAAATACCATTTTTGTAAATAATAAAATAAGCTTAAACTTTATGGGAAAAAATATGGAACTGACCTTTAAATGTTCCAAACACCAGTAGTTCTATGGCATTACAATTTATTTAACCTTTGAGAGAGTGTTCATTTAAGTCACTCCAGCTTTATTTTTTTTTTTAACTGTAAGAAAATGAATTATGTCACAAAAAGGGCTTTTATTCTTATTGGATAACAAATTTCACGGCATTTTATATTTTTAGGCAGTCGTTTACAAGACATGAATTAGTCATTTAGTACGCACATCGCACAATGTTTCTTTTATTTTTCTTTAAAATATTATTTTTAAGACTATATTAACAATTGCCCTTTAAGGTTTCTACTCTAACAATGCCGAGCTTCAAGAGACCAAGTGACTCTGCTTTTAGCTCAGTGCTTGCTTAATCTCTTTAATATAGGAGTAACCACATATTTCAATTGTAACAGTGCTGCATATCAAAAACCGAAATAAAAATATTAACGTAATAAACAGTAACAAGCATAAGAATGCTGAACCTATGGATCAATCTGCCGCCTTCTTTTTCTTCTAGAAAAGGGTCTTAATCTCCATTTCAAGAGCAGCATGTTCAAAATGTCCTATTTTATGCACTGAGCTATTCTTTTGTTGTGTCTGAGGTAAGTTCCTCCTGAAAAGTCAAGTCTTGTTTATTTACTTGAAAGAAGGCTTCTCATCTGAGAAATTATTTGGGGGAGAGGGTAAAATGGTGTTCTGTCTCTGTGAATGTATTGTCCTTTCCTTCTGAACAGGAATACCTGGACTTTTAGGTAAGCAGCACAATCACCCCTTTAGACATTTAGAAATAGTACAGTGTTATTCCAATTATTGTACAGGCTTTAAAAAAGAAAAGAAAAAGGAAAAAAGCCAGTTTTCATGAATGCAGGAACCCATTCAGGAGCCACAGGATGGCATTATAGGTATCGTGTCTGCACAAAGATCTGTTTCAGAGCCCTCCAGAAGAAGGATTTAAAGCATTCTTAGGAGCATCTAATTTGTAGAAAGCATGTTTTCTGCATCTTCAGCAAGATGTTGAAACTGAGACAGACTACTACCTTTCATATTAAAGGACATTAAGAGCCACACAGAGGCATTTAATAGTAAAAATCAGACATATTATGAAAGATGAGAAATCTCAAGGTAAGTCTTGAAGTACTCTTCTGTCGTTTCACATGAGTAGTTGGGTCTGAAAGTCATGACGTACAGAGCGGCTTGACTACCTGATTCTATTCCTCAGCTGTTTTATCAGTCTACTGGCCTATTGTTTGACAGGATCCATTGAAAACACTGGAGTATTTGAAGCTAGCTGGGTCAACAACTTGAGCATGTCTGTAAATCCGTCTTTTCATGAGCAGAAAAATGTATGTGTCTAAAACTATCCCTTGTCTTTTTTGTGTAGAGACAATCACATAACTTCCTTTTGAATGCAGAACTCTATGAACAGCTTGCCACTTTAAATTCTGTTCATGTTATATGTTTTCCGCAAGCGTATTGCCTAAGTTAAATGTTTTTAATGACAATATTAATGCATATTTAATGAATGGGGCTTATAACACACTTAGATTTTTAACTTCATCCAATATATCTGAAGTAACTCAGAAACTTTTGGCTTCTATCAACCTTGACATTCAAGAGATCAGTTATGTACAGTGTTCACCAGAATATACTGCTCACCAGACAGAATTCAATTAAATAAGTATAATGCGACTTTAATTGGTCAATAATATGCCTGTGCAATTACCTTTTGGGTACATATAAGTAATATTTCTGACAAAAGAATGTATTCCACTAGGTACTTTCACTCTATCTAACTCTCCATTTTATTTCAAAATTTCTATTTTTGCCATTAAAAAAACCAAAATAAAACAATAAATAGCCTCATAACCCTACCTACAGCGCAATTCTTATACGCCAAGTGAATTTATAACCATGGCACCATTAAAAAATAAGGGGTTTTCTTGGTTTTTAAAGATAATTTGTGACAACATAGTAACAGTACCTACTTGTTATTCCTTAGTTAATAATTAACTACATTTCTTGTAAAACCCAAGCATAAACTATGCTCTTGGATGCATGATATTTCCATTTCACAGTTTCATATAGAAATGTTTTATATTCTATATTTTATTTAAAAAAGCATAGCTGAAGATGGAGGGAAGTCTGCTTATCTATGCTATGAAGGGTTGCTGTGTACTGTGAAATATGAAAGCCTGTGATAGGAGGAGGATATTGCTCTTCCTCTGAAAATAACAACAACAACAACAACAACAACAACAACAACAAAAAAGCGTTTAAGGAAGTTTCTGGTTTCTCTTCCCCAGGTACAAGTTGAAACCTGCATAAATGTGGATTGCAGTGTTCCTGAAAGGAGCAAGAACTTACAGGCAATGGAGCCACCTGATACCCTCACCTCAGCTGTGATATAAAAAGGGCTCAAAGGTAACTCTATGGAATTGGTTTGAAAGTGCTTCTGGCTCCATCAGGTGGACCATTTCAGGACAACAGCAGTAGATGGACAGATTTCTGCGATGCTTTTGCTTTACTTCTTCTCTGAGCTCCTCTAAAGTCCATGCCTCCACTCAGTGTAGGTACCTGTGTATGGTTAAATTTCGCTGCCTGCATTACTGCTTTCTCCTTTTGGTTTTCTGGTTTTAGACTAGAGGATAGGGTAGGCTCCTCTTTAGCACATTCGATTCTAATCTCAGTGGGACTGTTTTACAAAAAGATCTGTGTCACTTTTTTCTTCCCTAACTTTCTAATGTCTGCAATAAGGAATAACTCTCTCCAGTGTCAGTCGGTATCTGTCTCTGCAAGGACAACTTTTTGTTTAGGAAATATAGGTCATATATGTAAGAAATACAAGAAATGCATATATGTTTTCTTTAGCTGACCTCTCAGCCTTTTTATTCCCTTTTTTAACTCATGCAGTCATGGCTCACCCTAAAATTACCAGTCTCTTCCTCTGCCCAACGTATTGGTAGAATGCCTTTTATTGTGAACTGTACTTTCAAGGAGCAGTTAACATAAAGCTGTTAAAATCCTCAGAAGAAGCCTGACTGCTTCCACCATTTAATGGCCTCTTCTGTAAACCACCTGCTGAGATGAGACAACAAACTAGTAAGCAGTACTTTGTGGATGAATCATTCTACTGTCTTTTTTCTGAACCTTGAGCATTAATACTACAGGATTATCTCACATTACTGCTGGAAACATGACTTCCTTTGCTTTTGGTATATACTTCACTATCTTATAAATTCATTATTGAGTAAGCTTATAGATCATCTCCTTTCAATAATTTATGTTTGTTTTTTTTCCCTACACTCACCTTTATATGCAGCAGACATGGCCTTTACAGGCTTTAAGAAATAAATTGTTACTATACCCTTTTTCAGTTCTGGAAAATGTTTTTGTACCTACCTAGCCATCCTAATTCCAAACAAGTTTATTTTTCTGTTATTGTTTTGTAAGGTGGTATAACTGTTTGTCTTTGCTAGAGGAGTGTCATTTCCAGCTTGAGACCCTTTGTTTCCAGTTTCGGCTATAAGCTGCTCAGGTTTATATTGTAGCCTCTTACCGAATAGCTCCTATCTGGGCTTTTGAGTCAGCAGCCGCTCAACAGAATTTGAGTGTGGTGCACCCAAGTCATTAGTTAAATCTTTCCTGCGTTCTCTGCCATATGCCTCTAGGTAAATTCAACTCACATGTCCCATCTGTGTTCACCTCTGCCAGATCTTTGGTGGAGCTCTTTGGTAAGTCCAGATGGCTATTTTGATTTTGTCTAAACAGATCAGAAATTACATCAGAGGGCTTGGGCTGTCCTATAAAGACTGATTTGTCTGTCTCCTTGCTAGACTTGCTGTTGCACTACTCTTTTGTCTGTCTTGTGCTTGGAGGGTGAGTTTCTTATTGTGGGTCTTTTCCCAGGACTCTAAAACCATACCTAACATCATTCAGGCTGTCTAAGGATCACTGTTAGAGGAGCCTAAGTTAACCATCCTAGGACTGTGCTTAACTTGCCTTTTCTTAATGAGCAAGCCAAAGGATAAGAAAAGTCTCCAACTGCTTTAAGCAGAAGTTATGGGTTAGCGCATAGTAACAAAAAAAGTTGTACTGTTTGGTGGGACAGATGTTTAAAAAAAAAAAAAAAAAAAGCCAGGAGGGAGTCTGAGACAAGGGAAAGAATAAAAACTGCTTAATCTTCTTCTACTATGTTTGCCCATGATAGGTCTTTTCCTCCTCCTGATTTACTCTCTACTCCCCCCTTCTGCATGAAGTTTCCCTGCTTAGTTTGTGTCTCACGTCCTGTCCCTTTTGCAGGTAGCTGAGAAAGCTGCACCGGCTCCACACGTTCAGTTGCAGCTCAAAGGCAGAGAGCAAGACTTTCTCCTTTCCAGTAGGTTGTATCCAGCTGAAAGCTCACTTAAATAGATTGCCTTTTTAGTGCTGCATTTTAAAATAAAAATACAGTGTATAAAGGACAAATTGGAAATAAACATGTAAAGAACTTATATGAGCCATCACAGGTCTCCCTATAAAATTGTGCAGGAAGACATTGTGAGCTTAAAAATGCAGAATTTGTGAAAGAGTTAAATTTTCCTCTGTTCATATTGCCAGCATAAAACTTATGTTTTGAATAAGCTCTCAAGAAAAAAGCTGCAGTTTCTTCCAATTTAATGGCTGTATCAATATTTTTCGGGAGAGCTATGTCAGTTTGTCGAGCAAATAGTTCATCTCAGGTGTTTAAGGAGAGGAGATGCTTGCTCTAGTGCAGCGGTGTGACTAAGAAAAAAGATCTTTAAAGAGACTTTTTAACTTCTTAGAATTTCCAAGCTAATAACAAGTTGTTAAATATTTTGGGGAGGGAATAACATTTTCTGCAAACGAGTATCAGTTAATAGAAGCAATAAGAGATCTTCCCTAACACAATTAAAATTAGGTGGCTAATATAGAAAGAGATTTCTATCTGGCATCTTATTATTAGAAGAAAAAGAACAACAATAAACAATTTTACTAGACTGATGTCTTCTTCCCTTCTTTGAATCTCGATAATAAATGTAATTAGGATCTCTGAGCTCCAATGACTAGTATAAATTTCTGTCTTCAGCTTTCCTTTGTGCAGACTAATGAAGACACCTTTAAGTAAAATATTATCTTTCTTGTCTGCTAGAGAAGTATTCTAGACTTTAGCTTCGTGTCAGGCATAAATCAACCCTCAGAGTACTTTATATCCTCTGAATATCCTGAGGAAAGAGAAACTCATCAAGAAAAATACCATTAGTGAATGCCTGGAGGGCAGCCATCTTATTCTCCTAAACCAATGAATAAACTGCAAGTATACAATCAGGGCTTTAATTGATCAGTATTTGCATGGCAAAGGAAAACAAAAAGACTGTTGTCGTGTTCTTTTTAAGGTTTGAAAAATATTCTGACTCCAAGCTTTTATTACTGAGATCTATCACATTTTTTGTATCCTACTGTTTCTGACAAATATTCTGTTCCTAATTTCATGTGTTTGTTTATATACTCATTGTATGCTTAATAAAAATTAGGAAAAAAAAGAGAGAGAAGTACTTATGCAAAGGATAACAATTCATTTTAATCTCAGGACATAAAAATACATGATAGGGTTTAGGTTTGGATACTTTATAGTTGTTTTTTTTAGTATTGCATGAGAAATATTTCTATAATCTGTAACTAAAACTACTTTAAGAAATTGATGAACAAGATATGATGATTCATGTACCTGCACTTGTTTGTAGTTTCTGTTTCAGAATCAAGAGCTATACTGTTGAGTGCCAGGCTATGATTTGTGGATACTCTGGATCATATTTTAAAGGTAACTTTTACCTGAGATTCTGACTTCCATCAGCCTAAATATATATTTGTAGTCAGATATATCTGTGTGTTTATGTGCACTTTTGCTCATTCTGTGATTAAAAATTAAGTTCATACAATTTCTAGCATGAAAAGCTGCCAAAACTTTGTGTTTGTTAGCATTAAAAGTCTTTTAATGCATTCATTACTATTTTAATTAATCTGTTTAAATATCCAGAAAATAATAAATTGGCTCTGTAACATTTTAGAAGAAATATGAGATTACAGTCAAATGAAATTCTTGCAATATTGTTATTCTACCTCCTACATGATACTTCCCTGTTAGTTGATCCACACTACTTGACTGAAGACATGTTATTATTTACTTTTACTTTTCCAAGAGAACTCAGACCTATTAATAATTCAGACTTATCTCATAAAACACTGAGAAAGACGTTGGGTTTTTCTCTTTTTTGATTAAGGGAAGCACGTGATTTTAAGGGACTTATTTTCAAACATTCTTTTGGTAAAAATGAGTATACAACGTGCTCTAAGGGGATCAGAAATTACATGTTACAAGATCGAGATCTGCTTTTAATTTTAAAGCATAATAACTGGTCAAAATTGAAAGCACCTATTTTTATCACTACACCTATGAAAATAATAAAAAGCACAACTAAAATGAATGGAAAGAGAAACCGTTAGCCAATAAAATTTCAAGCTAAAAGGTTACATATAGGTCCCATTTTCTGTTTTTAAATTCATACGACTGCTCAGTTAGAAAAAATGTCTGCTGCTTCCTTCCTTTGCAGTCTTGACCCCTTCTGAGTTAACTCAGTACTCTCCATCTTAACACTTTTCTCTGGAAGTATTTATTCTACTTTTCTGCGTAGCATGGTTTTAAAGCAGTTAGTTTGACCACAAACAAGTCTGTCAAAAAGTGGTGCTTTGAGACTGTAGGAACTGTATGGGGTCTATTATAGGGGACCTGAGGTGATCACTGTTTCCTGCTCCAGAGGAGAAATTATAGAGGTTGCTGTGTGTCCGGCAAAGTTTGTAAGTGATGTGATACAATCAGATTAGAGGTTCACATTTTAGAAATTATTAAGAACCCGCTTAATTAAAAATAATGTTCTAAAATACATAATGGAGAAGAACGAGGGTACCTTCATACAGCACTTTCTAAATTCTGACTGTTCTACAGTGCGTTTGAAGAATAGAAAAGAAAAGAGAATGGGGTCTGTTCCGATGGCAGTTTTGCTCTCTTTGAAATGTCCATGAAGTATTGGCACTCTGCACTTTTCTCCGCAACTGCTTGCAATAGTGTATGAAAATTCACCTAGCTCAGAAAGTGTAGGCTTGTTAATGGTGCCTGTTGGAAGAGGGACTCCTTATGTTCCCCAAACGAATAAATTGGGGTTTGGAGCAGTTCAGGGTTGTCTGTTCCTAGTGAGATTAATCACATTAGTCTGGGTCTCTGTTCTTCATCAAATACAGGTCATATACTTTAGCACTGCCTCTTACTCTTTCTCCATATTATTTCTATAGGCGCTTTTTCCCCACATACATAAATTTTGTTACAAATACTTTAAAAAACCCCAAACAACAAATAGCCAAGGAGAGATACTTGGTGTTGGACAGAACCTAGAGATTTAGTATAGGCAGATGATTTTACCATCACCTTTTGTTACGTGGTCTCTCACTATTTTCCCCTCTATTCCCCACATAGACTGTGCAGATAATATGAATAACATTTAGAATGGTTTTCAGTGCTTCTCAGAGAAATCATTTAAATACATGTAAGCCCCATCTGAAGAATCATGATTCCTCTTGGTAGTTTCTTTTCTGTATTTATTTTATATCTTTTTGAGTGTACTTTCAATTCAAAGCAGGAATTTTGGGTGCAATATGACTTCAGTTGATACACACATTAATTTTCTTTGTATTACTTAAAATACTTAAGTATTACTTGTACTTTAAATTACTTGTACTTTAAAATTTTATACTTAAAATTACTTGTACTTTAAAATTCAAAATGGACTTGGGAAAGAGGATAGTCTCTCACACCAGATTGATATATTGCCTTTTGAAATAATTAAAATGAGCCCTTAAAAATCTCTTCCATCTTTAAAATAAAATAAGAAAGTATTTTGTTAGGTATTTGCTGAATAAAAATTTAAAACTAAATACTATCACAGGCACTTACTTGGGAAGTTTTAAATGTGTATGGCAGTGGTAGGATCAAAACGAGAAACATTCTAAGTGCTGTATAATTATTTCTTTCTCCTTCTCAGACTAATGTACTTTCAGAAACACATCACTGAAGTTCTTCCCCTGATCTATGGGACATCCAGCAATCAAGATTCAAGGAGGAATGGGATTTTAATGGATACTCTTTCCCATCAAATGACATCTAAATACAGTATTTCTTTCTTTAATTGTCATGTGTTCTTACTCTGACTATAATTATGCTGTTCAGTCCTTTGGTTTCACTGTGAAAACTGAAAAGCTGTAATATGCAAGATTCTTGGTGATTAAGTAATTTGGAGGAGGAAATTCAAAGACTTCACAAGATCAAAGTGATAATGGTCAAGGCAGGTGAAAGCTTCATTTGTAGCCTAGCTAAGTTCCTGCTTTGTAAAAGTTTATTTTATTGGTTTTGTGAGTGCAATTTCCTTTGGCAATGAAAAATTACAGTATCTTGTCAAACGGGGAGGGTTACAATATTTTCTTTTTTTTTCATTCATTTAGGACCTTTACTTAAAACATTAATTTGCATATGTTAATACTGGAAAAATAGCGTGGTGACTTTTTGTTGCCCTTAATATTACTGAAAAGTTCATTTATACTTTTCAGGCAAAAATATGCCATGAAACCTTTTAAATAAATGGGTTAAAAATTGCACTGCATTGATTATTCAACCTTACTTACCTAAGACATGATTATACAAAATAGGGTAATCTGTTCCCTGGCTGCAACTTAGCTAATAAAGTATCTAATAGGAGTTGCCATGGTAATCAAAGTTAGAAAAGTGCTTTTTCAGACAGGGATTCAGAAAGTAGAGGACTCCTAATCTTGTGATTTTTTTCTGGAGCAGAGGTCTGCTTCCAATGATTTTTGAAGCTTGTGAGAAAAAGCAGTGTGATTCTTAAAAGCTTCACATTTAATGTGTTCTGTCCAGAAATACTTCTAAATTTCATGGTAATTACTGTTGCCTCTTCTTCTATGTTCCTGTTATCCTGAGTTGCAATATTCTGCTTGGCATAGAGGAACTAAAAAAAAGACATTGGACTAAATCAATAGATTGTGAAGACACCTAAAATTAGGGCACTGCAGTTCTTAATCCCTCGCTTGGAATCAGGAACATTGAATTGAAGTATCTATTTCAGCCTTTTCCTTAGTACAAAATGCAGGATCTATAGGAACATCTACCTGAGCGGTACTTTTAGGTATAAATATTTTCATCTGCTTTAAAGTTGAGATTGTAAATAGCAAGGAGAGCAATATCTGTGTCTCACTCAAGGTTGCAGGGAGATATCTCAACTTGTTGGAAATCCCCGGTGACAGTATTCCCTATTTTTATTAAACCTAACCTACAGTTAATATGATAATATGTAATAATATTGCAAAAATAGAAATCTAACTGAACTATATTTCAGGAACAGAGAGCTCAGAATATTTGCGGTGGAAAAGTAACTGTGAGGCAAGAAGCTTGGACTTCTTGTTTAGAAGAGAAAAATGAAGTTTAGGAAACACCACCTTTAAGAAAAACATGATTGCAAGACCGGTGAATTGAAAACATACATGTAATTCTGTTTGGATAGACACTGTTTGGTGAGTTCATTAAATGTGAGGAAAAAGATGATGATTTTCAATTAGAGAGAGGCTACGGTGCTTTGTGGACAAATGAGCTGTGGCAGAGCCCACACTGTAGAGTTGTTACAAATCTAGGACAGGAAAAAATTATGAAAGAAAAAAACCCCAACAAACAAACAAAACCAAACAGACACAGTCACATAGAAAACAAAGAACATATCAGCCAGATGTAACAGTTTAAGATACCATGCCACCACATCAAACTCTTTTGAGACTCAGGGTTTGTAGAAAGATAGAACACTGAAGGGATGTTATCCACTATTTCTAAAGGTAAAGAATGACTTTTCAACATTCTAAGTATTAAAAAAAAAATATCTACAGAATCATATAAATCTGATAATCATATTCCACAGGAATAGCTAAGAAATATTTACAATAGTTGCTCAAATGACCAATATTCATGCACTGTATAATGCATATAATAATAATGCAAATTCTTTTGTGCAAATGTTTCTGTGGAATGTAACAGACAATTACCAATAATCCATTTTACATTGGGAAAAGAGTATCAGTATGTTGAATGAATGATCAATGTTAATTATTTTTTAATCTTTCTCTAAAAACAAAAAAATAATTGCTCTGCTTCTTGCTCTGCTTCAGAAATGTTTTAATTTAGATATTCAATCTCACAGCACACAGCAATAATAAAGAGCGAATAGGAAAGGGAGCAATTCATCAAGAACTCACTGGCTGAAATTTGTTTGCCTACATGATATAAGCAAATATTAATAAAATTCAAAATCTGTTCGCATCTGGTCTTGTGCAGAAAGTTGGACCAAATTCATCAGACTGTGTTTGTAAGTAGTAATTTGTCCAACTCTAATTAAAATCCACTAAAGTAGTGATCACAGGGCAGTGTTGTATTGGAATTAAACGTAAAATAATAATCTAAAACATAAATTGTGAGCATCTCTTCTCCCATTTTGCTATACCAATGAACTGAATCATATTTAAAATCAAAAGATTAACATTGGTCTTTGATTTTTTTAGGATTTCTTTAGATGAAGAAGTGATAAACGCTTCCTTTATAATTAACATAAAAAAGAGATTAGGAGTGAAGGACTCAATATTCCAGACCAGGTTCCACTGAAACAGCAAGAATTACATTTAAACACTCTATGTAGCGTACAGTATAATAATGGTTTAAAGGATAAATACCCTACTTGGTAATGTACCACTTTGAGGCGTACAGCTTTTGATGACTTTAAAATATTCTCTATTTAGAATGTACACAATTATTTAAAAACTGATTCCCTTTTTCTTAGCTTAGTATACAGGTATGTTTATACTAGTATGTTAGACATGTCTTGAAGAGCTCTTGGGAACTGAGGCCACCTGACATGGACAATCTCTCATTTATTGGAGTTTCGTGAAGTGTCGTAGCCACCAGGGCAGAGTGGCTACATTCAAACTTCCTATTAAGTATGGTCCCTGGAACGTTTTGGCTAACACATCGTATCTGTGAATTGTTTGGGAGACCACTAATTGGCCCCTAAGAGTACTAAAAAAGCTCTTAAAGTTTATTAATGTGGACGGTTACGTTCCAGTGGTTAGGAGAGTTTGTTGGGCACCATTTAATTCACTAATATAGGTGAAGTTTGAAAGTTCTTATTTTAATTTATTCTGTGGTAACTTGTTTGCAGGCTTTCTAATTTAGGAATTCAAAACGGTGAGTAATGCCTAATAATTCTTGCAAAACATACAAAGTTAAAGCTTACATGTAAATAAATGTATATACTCTATAAAACTTATTCCATTTGTTCCTCCCTCTTCAATGACTTATAATAATACACTCTTTTATAAGAGAAATTTTAGTAATTTAGTTTTATGATATATCTTCCTAGAGTAAAAATATATTAAATTAGGGAATTCCTTTAAACCAAGATTTTTTTAAAAGGTAACTCAATTTTTCAGTCCATTAAGACTGAATATACTAGCATTTTTTTCTTCAAATTTAACACTGAGGTTGCATTAGAGGGCTCTCTACAGTAATCTGCGTAACCTAAAAAATGAGTTCGAGCCACTATTTAATTCAAAGAACTTCATCCTTTAGTTATGCTTAAACCGGCTAAGAAATATTTGACTTTTATTTTTGTCAGGTATTAGTACTTAAGTGTTGACCCTGCATACTTAGTACATCACTAAAATTGCTGTGTTTTTAAAACATCAAAAAATTTAAATCTCTTCCAAAAAATTAAGTCCATGTGATAGAAGATGAGGAAACTTTAAAAGAGGCTAAAGCTCACAGCATTTAGAGTCATGTTAATCGTGAATAAAATGAAGGGAAATAGACTTAAAAATAAACCATATTCAAAAAATCTTATGGTACAATGCACATTTGTGTGCAGTTAAATAAATAGCCAGGGCATTGTTCCTGGATAGGAGTTGGGTGGGAGGTTGTGCCTTGTAAGCCAGATTTGATTCTCACCAGTGGGAAGGAGAAAAATATTTCTCCCCGTTGTTTTTATTTGTTTGGTTTTGTATTTATGTCAGGCCAAATCCTCAAGTCCCTAGCCAGTCTTTGCTGCTACAAAATTCACATTATCAGGAGTATTTCTCTTGATTAAAGAATGAGTGAAGTAAATTTGCCCCACTATTCTAATTAGTAAATGTGTCAGTTGCTGCAGGGATATCCCAATAGTAACATTACACAGCTCTGTGATTAGACTCATACATAGCACGTAGCAGGGAAACCACAAACTGTGGAGATGAAAAGTATGGGATTTAAAATTTGAAACTATGACTTAGGATACCTAAGCTTTTAAGGTTTTAGCAAGCCTTTGAGTTAATTTGGCTTGAAATGTCAAGAAAAAGAGAATGTCTGGTATATGTGTAAACACATCCAACCTATAGATGTAGGACAATCTTTTTCCACAATATTGACAAGAATTTAAGCAGTCAATGCAGAGAGAAGCAACAGCACTGGTGGGCAACCAAAACTCATTAAGCTGCTGAGGTGAGGGATGTGAGTGAGGAAGGCGTGAGCAGAGCAGCATGCATACTGAAATACCATGGGTTTTGAGCAGAAGGAAACTGTTTGAGGAGATACTAATATCATTTTTTGTAATAAAGTTCTCCAGTATCCTTGCCTGCTTTGAACTCGTCATTTTAGGCATGACAATTTTTAGAGATACTTCCAGATGCTGAACAGCTACTGTAACTTTCTTAGTATTTTCTATTTTTACTAAGCCACTACGGATGAAAGATGTTTAGCAATTTCAATCTCTTCATAGGATTAAGCCAATTAAAAACATTGCTTAAGGTACATTTTGCTTTTCCCTAGCACAAAGCCTTTTTAAAAGTAGAAACTGATTGTGGTATCAGTCTTGTAGCAGTATAAGGGACCACAACCAGTCTACAGGAGCACAGTCCAGTCCATACACTTGTACCCTAAGCAAGAAACGTGTAGGAAGTGCTCTGGCAGTTCCCCACTGCTGTAACAGTCTGTCTAGGCTTTACAAGAACTCTCCTAGAAGGACAGAGGAGCAGGGGAAGTTTAAAGATGTCTTAATGCAAATGGATGTGCAGATTACTCTGCTACAGCTGAATACCTGGCTTCAAGCTTCCTGCCCATTGAGCTGACAGTCCTGACTTTGTGATGGCCACTCCTGCACTGCTATGAACCCCCCAAGTTACCTACCTAAGACAGTAAACCTGCTGAGAATCAAAAATTAGGCCCTAGAAAGGAGACGGATGTTTTAAGAGTTTTTGAACAGGTAAAAGAGAAATGGGAGAGTTCCAGAAGATGAAGACCTGAAGGATATCTGGCCTGACATCAAGTGTTAGCAATCTGCAACAACTGTGTATCAATTACTAAGTTGTTGCCAGAGCTTTGATTTTGTCTGGGATAAATGAGATCACATCTTTTTCATTCGGGTACTTTAACTTAAGTCTAAGGAAAATTTGTTGACTTGGTATAAGTGCATTTAGAGGTATAAGTGTTCATAATATAGGGGAATATAATTTCAGTAATATTAAGAAAATCAAGCACAGAAGCAAGAGTAAAAATACTAAATGAGGGAAGTTTCCCTATATTTCTTTTCAGACACATCCACTCTCCCACCCAAATGTTTTTAAATAGCATCTAGTATTTCAAGTCAGAACACTAATACTTATCAAATATAAAACAGTTTGCTTTACTTGGATTTCCTTGCATTACCTCTGCTTACAGACTTTATAACTCAGTCACATCCAAATATCCCAGTTTTACAATCTGTCCAAAATATAAAACTTTCTGATGCACCTGTTCTTCCATCTATTACGCGTTATAAATTGTCTCTCCTACTCTATCGTTTATTTTATTTTGGAAGCTTACCCACTGCTCAAAAGTTGTTTCTACAAAGTTATAGCAATGAAAGAAATATTGAATAAAGGCTGTACTACAATTGTACACATTTTAAATGAATATTTCATCTGAAATCAAATGTACAGTTCTTATTGCATTTGGTCGCTGCACAGATTGCAAGACTCATGTTCTTTCCCAGCATAACATCAATAAGCTATTTTCTCCAGCAGCTGCTCACAAGTTTGGGGTTTTGTGCTTATTAACCATAGAAATGCTACTCCAGTATTGGATCTCACGTATGAAAAGACTCAAAGCATCTTTATTTCTTGCAGTTATTGTTGGGCGTTTTCTGGTTAAAGATATTTATATTTATATCAAGTTCTTTGTCAATCCCTAGTATCTATAATTTGAACAAGCCTTGCAAACGTTTTATATTGATTTTCGTAATCAGCTCCATAATTTCTGTCATGATTCTCCTTAGTTTTGGAGCTTTTTTAATAAAAAGATTGATGAGAGAAATGTTTTTCCCATAATGACCTTTTTACTACATGCATAAATATGTGTGTATAAATTTATGTGCAAATCTACATGTATATACATATGTATTCCACTCAATACTTGAAAGGCAAATATTTTTCTGTCTTCTGGGAAAATGACAGAAGTGGGAAATTCCCAAACAGTAAAACCACTGGTATCATAGCGTTGACTGTAAGAGCATGTCAAGCCTGAGACTTTATCCTTGGCTTGCAAATATTTAATGTGAGGTTCTCATACAAGGGAAATACTCTGGTAATCAAACTATTTATTGTTGCTCCGTTGTTCTCTAGTTTTGATTCAGAATTGTACCGAGGACTAAGAAAGCTCCTGTAATGAAAATTTTGTGGCAAAACTCAAATGTCTCAGAAAAGTTCAGAAAAATCTTTTTCCAACTAAATGTTGCTGTTGAAAAAAGTGCCCACTGACTTATAATAATCCATGTAGTACAAGGCTGTGCCCGGGACAGAGTCGCACATACATAGGTTGTTCCCTGTTCTAGAAAGGGTCACTTGCAGGCACAACAAAAGTAGTCTTGGAAGTAAATGAAGTTTTTGATAGTGCAGGGAATGTTACTGTAAAGTGCTGAGAAACACCTCAAAGTTTATTCAGTTTTACCAGATTGTAGTGTGGCCCAAACACTCCTTATGTGTAAGAAATTTTAGCTAAAACCCCAGTATTATTGTTCAGGGTGAGTAATAGTGGCAGGTATTAACTCTTAGATGGCACGCTTTCCATGTTCTTTGTTTCAGCCATATCCTTGTTGAAAGCTTTGCTTGCTAAACATTTGGTTTGTTTTTTTTTTTTTTTTCTTCTGGAAGTAGTCTAACCAGTCCAAAGGCTGAAATACTCTTTTCCCAGACGGAAAAATGTTTCCATCAACCAAAGTTTTCATTTTTAACAGCACACTCCTTGTGACAACTCTAATTCCAAATTAATTCCAAATATTAATAGTTCCCCTTTGCTTCCTTATCTTTTTAGTGCACAAGTGTATAAACCTTAATAATTTAATTTTTTTTTCAAGCCCACCAATCAAAGCAGCACTTAGGATGTAGCACAATTCCATTGACTGAAACAGAAGGAAATACTAAACTGTTGCAGACTCCCTATATTATTGCAGAGTTTCATCCTAATTAAATAGTCCTTAATCCAAACTGTAAAAACACAAACTTCACTTTGGAGTGTGGCATGACCAAGATGATAATCGCAGGCAGCAAAGAGCAAGAAATGTCCTGCTGATAAACTTCCTTTTATATTCTTAGGTTTGGTTTGTTCTCATCAGTCATTTCACGGGAAGTGTGGAGGTAAGGAGACGTATTAGGTACGACTGGTTATGTTTTGTATGCTGTGCTTTAAGAAAGTAACTTTGTCTATGGGTTCGTCTATGGGGAAAAATGAACTTTCTAACAATGCATTTGGAAACAGGATGAACTGAAATATAAATACATTTGCATTTGTGAATGTCTGAGGGAAGTCTAGACGTCCACTTTATGGACGCGTCTGTGAGCTGTCAGCAGCTCACTGCTGAGAAACTCCTGCGCCAGGAGTTACTGCAATGATCAAAAGTCATTTTAGAATCTTTTCAGCTAATAGGATTATTTTGCTTATAAACTAATTCAATCCTTTAAATATGCATTTTTATTATCGCAACTCATATATACAAATTAATTTTCTGACTTTCCCCCTGTACTACAAATGCAGTTTTATAGATCAGAACAGATGGCGGTTTAGAGTGAAGATGTACTAAACTACTGTGAAGGTATAGTTACTGGGATACTGTGTGGTGACAGATGTTAGTAAGAGCGTATGAGTTTGGGGTTTTCTTTATTGTGGCTTTGTAGTGCATTTCATTCAGTTTGAAGCAACATAATCCTATTTTCCTTCAGCAAGTTCCAGATTGGGTGTTGAATTTCTGCTTCACAGAGATTCTTGGATGTTCCTAAATTTTCAACCACCCTATTATTTAAATTTGCCGTTTCTAACAGGCATTTGAGTACAGAAATAAAATCTAATAATAATATATACCTCTATTTTTATTCCTACAGAAAATATATGTCTAAAGGCAACAGTTAGGTGGGTTCCAAATATGAGAAAAGCATGAGAGCAATGGAATTCTGTACCACGCTCAACAGACTTAAGTCTGAGAGACCATATGGGAAAGTGAATCCCTAACTGACAAATCTGTACTGAGAATGAACCTGTTAACCAGAGAGATGTAAACCCAGGCAGTGTTAACTGGAGTGCTCCAACTGACCTCAACCTTTTCCCGATAGCAGAGGGAAGTTTTTAAGGGTTTTCCACAACTGAGTTGAACTGAACCCATAAATGCAAGTCAAATGATGTATTTCTTGCAGGTTATTTTTGCCTGAATCTAATTATACTTAGTCAACAGCCAGCTGTTGTCTCAAAATAGACTAAACAGGGAACTCTATGCAGAAAATTTTCAAAAATGCAAGCAAGCTAGTTGTAAGAATGGATTTTACTCGTGTAAATTTTTTACTCGTGGGTTTTGGGTTTTTATTTGCTCAATGCGGTTTTGTATTTTCTGCTCTGATCTAATATCACTAGATCACTCTGATCTAGCTGCCCAAATGGCATTGCCAACCGAGACTCTCTTGAGAGAATTTCTCAGGCAGGAAAGATCTCCTAAGGACGTGGACTAAGTCTCCAGCACCGTGTTCTCTGCAGTTTTCAGTTCAGCTAAGCTCTGAGAATTGTGGATAGCAGCTGAAAGAGCATCCACTTTAAAGAGAAAGGTATGAATGTATGAAGTGGGAAAGGATTTTCTGACTGTGAGATTTGCCCTAAGATATTGAAGATGGGTTTTTAAAGAAAGCAAAACAAAGGGACTGTCTCAGAATGAGCAGGATCATGGACCGTAAATGTGAAACAGAGATTGAAGATGGTCTGTATAGGCATGATAGGATTTGATGGATCGAAGAGGAAGTTCAGGTAATTTTGTGGGACTGAAAATAGCAAACACATTCAAATTTATGAGTAAAGTGACTTAGCATGGAAAGAAAGTCAGTTTTTATAATACAAAGGATAGTCTTATAAAGAACAAAACAGCCAACAACATTCACAAAAATATATATGCATGGAGTGGAGAGGTGAGAGGTGACATTATCAGACAAAATGAGGGATAATTTTTAAGGAACTTCCAATAGGAGAACCGAACCTTTAAACATTTTAAGTCAAGGTAGTTTGTCTTCTTTGTGGACACTTCATAAGCATTTCTTGTATTCAGAGTCATAGTCATCTGTATAATGCTGTCATTTTACGTGATAATTGTGTCTATAAAAGGCAAAACTTGAATGCAAACATGGTTTTAGGATTAAACACTAGACTAGTAAAATTGTATTTTGCTCCTCTGTTGGTTGTAAGCTGACACTGACCAGCCTAATGGTATTAGTGATATTGCTATTCACAGCACTCATAAGCTTAGAAACAAATTTGTGTATCTACCTTTCCTCAGGGAGACTGCAGGGGTTTTTTGGCAAAGAATCAATGAAGGACTGCAACAGTAATTGTGAAGTGAAGTTTTAGGCAAAACCTGAGTAGTCTAAGTAAGTATCAAGTAAGTATTTTTTTCAAAATTATTACACAGCCTACAGAACCAGAACTCTGTCTGCAGCGCAGATTTGCAATTGCGTTCTTCATTAGTGTTTTGCAAAAGTACATCTTTGGTGGTAAGCTTAATGGACAGATTGTGATTCTAACAGCGTTCTTGCTAAAAACTCATTAAGTGGCAGCAAATATGAGGGGAATGAAAGAAAGCAGAAAGATTAAAGGGGCAATGATGATCCAATAAAGGAAAGAGTTATTTTCACTCACTGTGTAAACAGAATTGCAATTGCCATTTCGGCGCTTATGTATCAACGGCAAATAACTTGTCTGCAAGGAGAGCATTTTATATCTGTATACTGTTACTTTTTGGGCATGCAGGCAGTGGGTAACATGCAGCAAGTATTAAATGGATAAATATGCATAAAGATTGCATTTGGCTGGGCAAGATACAGAAGCCTGGCAGAGGGGATCTTGGTGACACAACACAGCAAGCTCTGTGCGTCTTGTTGGATTAAAGACTAGATTTGTGTCTTAGCCAATATAATGTCATGTTGAGTTATGTAAATCCCATCACAGAAATGCAAACACAATGCAGCAGCAGCATTCTTTGGCATGGCTCTTCAGCTGTTTTCCTGAAACCAATTTGATGTCTTGCTACAGATTGTTTTTCCCTTGCGGCACAACCACACTGTTAGTTGAATTCGGTTCTTTTTTTGCTGAATTATTATGATGTAAACCCCATAGTTTAATAACTGCGATGTTTATTTTTCTTAAGTGCAATTCCTTAGGACAACTAGAAAGTTGGTATCATAGTAAATAATGAAAATTATATTATGCAGTAGAGGAGGCAAGTAACATTCTCATTCAGCTAACAAATGTTTAAGGCAAAAATCCTGACTGATAGTAGGATATAAGCATTCATATAATCGGACAGGTTTTCTAATGTGGCTTGCAGAAACTGAAAATACTGAAGACTAGCATTAGCCAGTCACTGAGCTCAGTAATACCATTCCTCAAACAATTGAAGATCGTCTTATTTGCAAGCTCAGAGTGGTTCAGAGTGCACGGAAAAGGAAAAGCAGCGCATGGGCTTATTTCACCTCTTTCCGTAAGTGGACAGCGAGAGGAGAGAGCCAGACAGATGATGGAAAAAGACATGCCAGTCCTTGTCTCTGTGCAAAGCAACAAATGAGGAAATCTTCCAGCGGGGAAAAAGGGGTTGAGGAGCAGAATAAGACAGCAGTTCAGAATAACTGTGGGTGAGTGGAAACCTGTTCTCTGATGAGGTATGCTATGGCTGTCAATTTCTCCGTTGCTTAAGGCATCCTAATTATGGTTCTATCTAGCCATAAGTCCTACAGCTGTAATACTAAGGATACAGCCCTACTACCCTGCTATTTTATAACAAACTCTGAAATCATTTTAGGGGATGAAAGTTCAGACTCTGAGCACAGCTTTTGGACTCAAGCTTAAATGATGCCCTCAAACTAAAATGCCTACAGGTGTCTTCCTTTCACTTTGTAATATGTTAATATTAAGCCTAATATAGCTAACATGGTAGGGAATTTTCTTTTGAGTCAGTTTTTTATGGCCTATGCTGTACATGGTAGGTATTTTGAATATCATGAAAAAGGATTTTTTTTTTTGAAAATGTCAACTTTAAGCTGTGCAGTGCATCCAGAAAAGATTAAGAAAACAAGATTATAGCGTAATGTTCTTAAATTACATATACTGGAGTTTATTTTCCTTTATAATATCTTTTACAATAAATGTGAAGTCATTTATCACTGTAAAAATGTGAGCTTAGCAGCATTTAGTTTGCTAGCATTCTTTGATTTTATAGATCTACTTACATTTACCTCTGTGTTCAGGAATATTGAATAGCTATGTGGCATTTATAACTTCTCCTTCCAAAGTCACTTTGGAGTTTATAGGTAAATAAAAATTAAAATGTTACGTTGGGAATGTCAGTATTCCCTTTAAAAGGGAACAAGTATTTTCCAATGGCACTATAATTCTCATGCCTTAAGTCTTCCTTTTCAGAATACTTTGGTTTAGTGGGTTGGTTTGACACTAATCATATGTAACAGTTGTCTGCAAATGTGCAGCAACACTGTCTGTTGGGATCTGTTAAACGCACTAATAGCTTCCGGAACTGTTTGCTGCAGGAGCAGTAGGTTGATTGCAACTGTTGGCAGTGATGAAAATGGGCATCAAGCTGAGAGTCCAAGTTTGTCCTGATGTTAAAGGATTATCCACCTACACAGAAGAGAGCTAATTGGAATACTGGATCGATGATTCAGCTTTGAAGTCACTGGTTCAGGCCACAGGTGAGATGATTTGTCTTGCCTGTAGATATTAGTTCACATGAACCCCACATAATTTAATGACCCACCACAAAATGATAATTTAGTCCCAATTCATCCCTGCGTCGAGAGGTCTCACTATTAGTTTATGAAAGCGATTCAAAGGTGTATTAACATTATTTAGGAATTGACTAGAGCTTTATAAAAGCACATTTGCACTCCCTTACTATGACAAACGCTAGATATTTCTGGACACTGTATAACTTTAAAGACAACGTGCACAGTAGCATCTTCTCATGTGGTTACTCAGCCTTGTGAGAAGGTGAACACATTCAAATGAGGACTGCCTCATGGATCTGAGAGTATATTTTGCCCTTAGCTACAATAGTTGCAAAACACATGGTATTGCCAGTCTTAAGCCAACATTTCATTTAAAACATGTACCTCCATTACTAATGTTAAGCATGTAAATGACAAGCAAACTGAATACTCATGACTTTTATATATTTTTGAAGTTTCTGTCAAGTTTAAAATCAGTCTGTGTGAAATACTGTAACTAAGTCTAAAAGATATTACAGTAGATGCATTAATTTTTAAGAAAACTATGTCCTAAAACAAGGAAAGCAAAACCAGAAAAAAATCAAAATCACTGTGTTTTGACTCTCATGTGAGTATGGTAAATTTTAAACATGTATCTATCAGTCAAAAGGAAAAATCCAGTTCAGAGAGATTGTAGGCATTGTCCGGCAGGCCTAAAGAGTAAGGCACCCTCTGTGAAGTACCTGAGTCACATAAACATAGGAAGAAACGTAACTACCTCCAGATGGGATCCACAGCTACTGAGGGAAACAACTGAATGCATGTTCTTGCATGACTGTTCAAGGCAAGAGCCAGCCAGGAGGTGTCACTGAGGTCAGTGAAGTACTTTATTGAAGAGCTTTAAGTACATGGATCCATATACCCTGCAGCCTGACCAAGAAAGCAGGCGGTTTTCTTTTGTGGACACAGCTGGCCCTTATCTTCAGGAACTATCAACACTCTGTTGAGTAACATTCCCCTTTGCTAAAAGGACTTATCCCTTCTTGGAAAGGAAGATGAAGTTGTGGGTTGTTTACATCCTCCTTTACGTCAAATCTGTAGCTCTGAGAGTGTCCAAACCACTTTCCCTTCAGTGTCTGAAACTGAAAAAGTCAAATTAATTTACTTTTTGAGGAATCAACGCTATCAGTTACATTCTGAGAATCGCTACTCAAAAGGAGACATAACAGAGAATTCCTTAGCTCCTTGATCTCTACTGGGAAAAACACAACACAGAAGATGAGCCAACACTGAAAAAAAAAAAAAAAAGTCATGCCTGAATATTTGCAGAAACAAAACTGTAGGCATTCAATAGACTTAAATGAGTTTTCAGGTACTATGAAGTGTACCACCTGTGTTAGGTAGAACCTATGGGTTTGCCAGTATTAAAATTTAGATTTAGATACAAACTGAAGTCCCATTTTGGATGTTTGAATCTTTTGCTTGATTTCAACTGAATATTTGCTCATTTTTCTGGATCTCTAACATAGTAATAGAGAGAAAAACAATAAATATCATTGAGACCGTGATTATAAATTACAAAATTTGACAGGATGAGTTCATACAAGTTATCACAGAAAGAAAATTGATTTTTTTTTTTGCCCTTGTTGTTTTAATTTACTTAGTTTTATAATGACAATTAGGAAAGCTAGGAAAATCCGGGGCAGGGGGGAAGCATGAAGGAATCTCTTTTGCCTATTTTATTAGAAATTGCGTATGCTAGGATCTTTTTATGAAAATCCATCAAATTTTTATTTGGCTTCTCAACAAAAAATGTATCAAAAATCTAAAACATAGAAAATAATTATATGTTGTAAAAATAAACAAGAATTTCTTTTCATAATACCAGTTTAACTTATATTATTTAAAAATTAAAGTAGCCATAACAGCAATGCAGAAAAAATAACAGTATTCAAGGACAGAAAAAGTAAAGATTGTCAATGTCATGAGCTTCACACTTTTATGAAGTACCACTGTTGGTTTTGAGTCATAAGAATGATAGCTTCACTTGCAAAAGAGCAATGAATCATATGTAGAAGGCTTGGGGAAAAAATGAGCTTCCGTCTACACATTATTATTAACCAGAGAAGTTATTGCCTTATCTTGGAAACCTTCACTCCATCTGGAAGCTACTCCATGGTTGAAGGATCTATGAAGATGTGCTTCAGTGGAAGGAATACATTTATGTGAAAGCATCACACCTGATGTACGATGCACTAAGTTTTGATTTCATGGTCTCATGCAGACTGCACAAATATCACTCAGTACAGCTTTTACCAGGAAATGACAGTCAGGAATGGATGAATGGGAGCTAGATATCCTGTAATTTCGAAAGCTTACTGGCTGTATTTTAATTCACTCAGTTGTTCGGAAGTTTTATTTCTGATAGGGTTAAAACCTTATTCTAAATGACACTATAATGATACACTTGAATATTTACCTCAGAGTTGCCTTTGGTGAAGAGTGAGTTTAATTTCCTTGAAAACACAGGCAGCATTTGCATGCTCTAAAAATCTAGATATTTAAACCTGTGTTTGAATGAAGAGAGCAATACTTGGAACTAACAGTGGAATTACATTGAATTGTTGAAAAACAAACAAACAAACAAATTTGGGTCTAAGGCATATATCATATTGATAGGCATCATAGGTATTACTGAACTGAGAAAGAAATTATAGTAAAGTCCGTAACAGTATACCAGTTAATACTTCCACTCAGCTCCCTTGTGAACATTGATTTTAAGCTTTACTGTTTTGTCAATTTTTGGGTGACTTTTCACAGGATTGATACAAGCTCTCCTTTGACAACTCCCTGCCAAATTTCAGACAAAGGATTGGCAAACCACTTCTCGTGAAGCATCATAGTACATTAACTTCCCTGTCTCCTTCACCAGAAGCAAGGGAATCGTCTGTATAGAAAATACAGGTAACTAGGATGGGCTTATCCAAACAGCTAAACTTTGGAAGAGTTGCATGCAACCAAAAAAAGAGTCTTAAAAATGGGAATTGCTGGAGCACAGTGCTTTGCCTTATTTATTTATTTATCGCGGGTACTACACAAATTTAGCAAAATAAATTTATACAGATGCACTTCCAGACCAAAATCAACACTTTGGGCCTGGCATGGTTTCAGATCAGGACATATAGATCCATACTGTATACCTTTCTTGTTCAAATAAATGAAGTAGGTTATTAATTCTTTATGTGGAACAGTTGCTAAAGTAGATAAAATGCGCATTTTGTCCCTGGCTCACTTGATTACTCGTTAAATATAAATCAGATACTGAAGCTATTCTTATCCTCTTTTTCTAGAAATAAAAGCTAGAAAGCTTCCAGAAATCATATATAGCCAAGATAATACATCGCTAAAACATTGCTGTTGAAAGATGCTGTAACAAAGCAATTAAGTTTGGGTTTTGTCACCAAAAAATGTTTGGTGACATCAATGGCTTGGGGCCAGCATTCACAAGTCTTCTGATATATCCTTTCATATACTGTGATACACATCTCTCTTAACTCAGAGGAACGGTGCTTGGGTTACCCATAATAATATAATGTGATTTCTCTTAGCAGACTGGAAAAGAGCTTGAATTTTAATCTGTGGTCTTTATCTTACTTTCAGACCAGCATTTCTTCTGAGACTTGAAAAGGATGAAACTTACTATTCTGCCCTACCTCGAGATCATATTCCATGTGGAGCCTTGAATGAGTTCAACAGAGGTACAGTATACAGGCATATTAAAACATAGAGTCTAAAGTTGCAGCCATTATCTTTCTAATTATTTTGTTCAGAAAAGTAAAAATAGTAAAATTTCAAGGAATATAATTTACTGTTTAAAAAATCATTTTCTTATAGAATAAGATAATTGTGACTGTAATAATTTTAATTTTTCCTGTCTAAAGTATTGGAATGTGTTTTTCCTGTCTTTTCATGGCTTCTTTTTAGCCTTTACCTCAAGAGAAGCATAATCATTAACGCAGTTATATTTGGAAAGTGGCATCTTCCCTATTATTGAAAAGTCACATATGGGTGGCAGCTGGTTCTATCACAAGATTGTATCTGATTTGCTGATACCAAAACTGTAATTTAATATCTAAGTCTACCTGACTTGACTGAATCTAGTTAAAGGTGGGCAATAGCTTTTAGTCAAGTGCGTACACTTCTTACAAAGACTTTGTTGTGATAAATTCCTCTCTCTTTTTTTTTTTTTTAAACATATGATTTCATCCTGCTATGTGTTGACTATCACTTGGAATCAACATCTTTATAGGTTGTGCCAGCCATATGATTTCTGAAAACTAGTGTTTCAGCTTTTATTAACATCACATAAAAGCACTGAAAATGTGTTTAGGGAAAATTAATGATATGAAAAGTGTTCAATCTCACCAAGAGCATTTACTGAGAAAAAGCTAATAGGTATAGCAAATCTTCCAAATGAAAAAAAAAATGAAAAATGTAAAATGCTCTATGTCCTAAAGTGCTTTGACTTTGTATAAATTTAGCAATTTATTCTTTTAAAGCAAGACTATACTTTCATATGCCATACTAACAGAGCAAAATGGCAAATACACATTCTGCATGTGCTTAAACTAATGAATTATTTTAAAAAATACAAACTTCTTGGTGTTAAAAGCATTAATTTATATATTGCATACACTGCAAACAGTGATATAGATCAGCTTTTTCTCTGTTTTCCTTATTCTGTCATAATACCATGCCTTTTATTTTGATTTTCTAGTGAGTATAGGAAATGACACAAGTCTAATAGATGAATTAAATCTACCAGAAACTTTGTCAGTTATGTTTCACTAGTAGAAAATAGAAAGTTGTGATAAGATTTAGAGCCAGTTGTACCTAGTTTTAATACCTAAAATCAGTTCTCTCCTTTTTCTCTAATAGACACTACACAAGCTTTCCACAGTTGATACATTTATTCATACATCTAAAGAGGGCTGGCTAGAAATTTTAACAATAGATTTTAACCTTTACAAGTACAAGTCTATCAAATCTGAGACTTTTTAAAGTTTTTTAATATCATTTCAACAAAGCATTCATCAAGATCTCACTGGAATCTCTAGTCAGTCAGAAGTATTCAGCATACTGAAAGACTTCAGTGCTCTACATCCTGTAAGAGCTCCACTAACGCTAGCTGAACCCTAGCCTTTTTTTATCTGTCTGTCCTATTCTTTCTCCTTTTAATACTGTTTTCCACCCAGCCCTGCAACTGAGAAGTGAAAGACCAACCTGAATGAGCTTTGAAGCTGAAGTAACCTCCAATTCTCAAAGGCAGTGTTTGGTCACTTCACCTCTGCGTGCCTGTTTACCTTCTTTTGTTATTTCCGTCTGAAACTCAGGTAAGCTATTTTACAGGTGGCAAAACACTTAGAAAGCAAACAAACACACGCTCCTTTTTCCTACTCAGTCTGGAAGTAACATAAGATTTTTCCCAAAAGTTATTTTAAAGGGCATAAGATCTCTATCATTCATCCTTAGACTGTCTAACGGATCTGGATGTCCTTTAGTCCCTGAAGAAAAGGAACAGATCAATAGCATCTCCCTGAATGTGCACAAGCATTTTCTAACTACTTTCCAGTTGTGATGGATAAATAAACTGCTTACATTCAGTAATCTAAAAGTCAAGCAGCAATAGTATTGGATCTGCTATTGGAAGGTGCTGAGCATCCTTAGTTTCCTGTGGTGCTAAGCACTTCACTGTTTTAAACACATTGTGTGCAGCCCATTAGCTGCAACTAAGTTTGAAGGCACTGCTGTCTGAGAAACCATTTGTTCTACAATAGTGAAAGACGCTATTGAAAAGTATTTCCCTATTGTAAAAAGTGGGTAAAAATTTAATAGACGTTGTTTTACTGGTATAGTGAATTACTGAAAGTCCAGTTTGTCTCTTATATGGATAAGATACCCTATAACCAGGAATATCGCATTTGTAATTCTCTTACATTGCAATTGCTTAGCATTTCATGGAATGTTTTATACTTTCATTGCCACTGGGAAAATAAAAAATGCTTCTTCAGCAGTAGAAAGTCTAGCAGTTATCATTTTTAGTTTGGGGGAAAAATGTGTAGGAAAAAATACAAAGTTTCCCATTCAACATAACTGACCATCAAAGCCTTTACACAGACAAGGTAAGGTAAATAATGGGACCAGCTGCTATCAGTCTTCCTAGTAACTCCTCTTCCAGTGCTTCTTGAACAATTTTAAGAATTATTTAATGTGACTCAAAGCATTTAATTAGATCTTAGGCAAAAAGAAGAGAACACTATCTCACAAGGAATTAATGTCCTTAGTTAGCTGTTAAACATTTTTATATACCATAACATGTGGTAGATAGTTTTTGCCTTCATAAATTTATTGTCATCTATCAAGAAGCAATAGCACCTTATAATAACAAGGTATCGTATGATGAGTCTTGCTTTTTGGTACTAGTTGGCTGCAGTCTAAGAACACTTAGAACACAGGTCTTCCAAGTCTGTAAGACTTTTTTATCATTGCTGGTTTTTTTTATTTCTTCTGTTTTGTAGCTAAGTCTCTAATTAAACATTACTATGCTTCACTTCATAAACAAAATTTCTAAGGAAGCAGCAGAGAAGTAGTAGATACAAGAAACTGTTCTTCATTAAAGCGAAACAAAATTCCTCCTGTAATGGAAAATGATTGCTTTTGTAAAATTCTTTCATGAAAAACATATTCCCTTGCATTTAGAATATACTTGTTCAAATATTTTACAGTTCTCTTAATTATTTGTACATTATATGAAACAATGCAAACAAAGAATGGCGGAGAATGTGTCCAGAATTACTTAATACTCTAAAAACATGTGAAATGCAGTAAATACAACATATAAAGATTATATTATACAAGCACAAGCCACCCATTTATTATTTTATTATTTTAAATAATATAAATTACTGTGACAATAGTCTCCAAACATGTAACAGCTGAGAACAAAATTAAAAAAAAAAAAAAGGAAACAAACAAAAAAAAGAAAGTAGCATATTACTTGAAAAAGGAAAATTAAAAGCTAGGAACCAGAAATCAATGCCCATGTTATCACTGTGTACATAAGTGTTAAAGTTAATTAATTATAATTAATTTAATTTTAATCTATATTGAATTGCTATTATTAATACAAGTTCTTTGAGTCAAATTAACATAAAGCTCATATGTCAATAAATCAAGAAGGCAAGAAAGAAAATACCAAGGGAACTGTAAAGTTTCATTATTTTCTTTCCAAAGCTAGACAATAAATTTAAAGCAGTGGTACTTTGAAAGATTCTAGCTGTGTTCATTTGTTTTGGACTATTTTTGACAATAAATGTCAGTCCTCTGCTTGCTGGCCTTTTGAATGCAAAGTATTGCTTTATAATTTCTGTTGCCAGGCCTCTTACAGCTGAAACTACTTAATAAACACTTACTCGTAGATATTCTTTTATTACAGAGTACGCAGTTTGCCTTCTTTCAAACGATCCCTGCGATGCACAGTGAACACAGCTGAGCAGCATTGCCTTCAGACAGCTTCCCCTTCCCCACTATAACGGACATGTCAGAACCAAGAAAGTGATTATCGTCTCTTTTTTTTAAAATGCTGTTGAAGCCATCTTAGCCTAAACTGGGGTTAGGAATAGCCTTTATGTAAAGGTTTAGAGAAGTCCTTTAGAGAGTCCTATAAAAGAGGAGCTCCTCTCTTCGGTTCAAAAGAGAATCCGCTAATTTCGTTGCTGAGAAAATCAGAAGTGTTTCTTCATCTTACCTTGTACTATTTTTCAGCCTTGGCTTAATGTGAAGTTTTGCTTTGCATGTGAATGGCTAGCTGGCATGGTGTGAAAACAGAGTAACACTAGAAACATTTTCCCAAAGTATGTTTTTGCAGTGAGCAAATGTTCATTGCACTTCTTTCTGTAGACTTTCTGACCGCTCAGAGTAGTTACCGTAACTATGTCACTTGGAGTTCAACAGCTCATTGTGTTGACATGTACAAGAGCAGCAGCAACGAAAAGGACCAGTGGTTGTGGACAGGACCATATAGTTTATTAGTTTCTTCTAATCTTTTTAAAATTACGAGTTACTGATGTTAGTTAAATACTGCATCATTCTTTCTGGAATCATCGAATTGGATCCCAGATAAATGCTATAATTTGTATAATAAGTAGGGCTCAGTAAAGAACATGTATGTAATTTGAATGGAAATGCTTAGAGGAGAAAGCCTTGAGTTACTTCAGGACAGTTAGCATTACATTACACTGAGAAAATAAGAAATGCCATTTCCCCGGAAGCCATTGAAGGGCCCTTAGCTCTCATCATAGGTAGGAGTTGGGGATGATGTAAGTGCTATTTTTAGTAAGACAAGGATTTAAAATGAGTTTAGTAAAAATCATGTAGAGTATTTTTCAGTAAAATTCAGGGTAGACAATTACTGTGAGAGAGTCCGTCAAGTAGGTTTTACACAATAGCTATTAGATTAAGCCATGAAAAATATGGTATTTCATTCTTTCAGCTTCCACTGAACCAGGGCAAAGCCTAAGGTCAGTGTTAGGATTATGGTTAGGGGTAAGTAGACTAGAGATCATGGAATCATGCTCAGCCTGATATTAGAAAGTGTACTCTGACTCCATTTCAGGACAGTATTCAGAAAGGAAATAATTATGGCTCCTTAGCATGCCAGCCTGCCTATGATTGCCTTCAGATGCGGGGTATAAAGGATAAGGTTCTATAAAGGAACATATGTGAACTGTACTTAAGAGTGCCATTTTGTAAAGGACCGGTAACTCTTTTTAGGCCAGTTCCCACTAGGTTGCTTTGTGAGAAAATAAGCAAAAGATTTTTAGATAGGTAAAGTATCTTATATGGACTTCTTACTGAAGGGCTAGCGGGAGGAAAATCACTATATAATCATTAGATTGTGTTCTTTGAGAATGCAATGAATGCCACTATTGTGCCTTCAAACATAGTCTGTCTTAAGTACACAGTTTGGGCTTCCAAAGATGATACAATGGAGTAAAGAATAGTCATTACTTTTCAAAATATGGATGTCAATGTCCTTGAATCTGCAAGTCTTACCTTGCAGACCCTAGTCTCTCAGCAGGTCTTACAGAGGTTTGGTAAGAAGGAAAAGCACAATGTAGGTTGAAAGGAGTCATTAGAATGCTCTGAAAGGCAGGTACTCCTGTTTTTTAGGTACAGCTGACCAAGAGCTGTGTCAGTTGCAGTCGGTTTATCCTGTGGGAGAGTGAATATGGCTAACAGGAATTCCCTTTTAACAAATTCCCTCGATTTTTCCATTTTGCAGGCAACACTGTTTCTCGGTTCACTATCATTCAGGAGGGTCCTTATCACAGAGAAGTACTTTGAACTTCAAGCTAGGAAAAAAGGCCCCACTTCCATAAAAGGGACTTGACAAAACTTTTTTGTGTGTGTGTAGGAGAAACACCACAGTGTTTTGTGTCGCAAAATGTGGACAGAAGAGTGTTTGGCAAGGTTTATGCCAGAGCATCTCTGTTTCCCTTGCTGAATGAGCATAGTGCTGAGAAGGGTCTGAGCCAGTTTCTTCTCCACTTTACAGGCGTGGGTGCTGCACTGGGCTGAACAAGGAAGTCTACTCCCAAATAAGTTTAGCAGAGTATTCTTACATTTCTCAGGGAGATAAGGAATTTTTGTGCTTTTCCTGTGTGCTCACTTTCAGTTTGAAGTTACAGTTCAAGTGTTCAAGTTTGTTAGGATATATGGAGCGTGAGTAGGATTAACATGGCTCAGGAGCTCTCAGATTATTCAATGTGCAAATTGCAAATGCTATTTGAGGGAGTATCCTTGAGCCTTTTCTCTGTTGTGGATTAGGTTTTAATAAAGTGCTAACAATCAACTGACAGTATGTACCCCAAATTATTGTAGGACAGTAGTCATATTTTCTTGGGGAGAAATTAGATGTATAGCTTGTCAGTTTAAGGTACGTTTTGAGTCTATGCCTTGAAGTATCTGTCTTTTTGGAGGGTTCCCCAACATATCTGTACAGCTGGAAGTGCTCAGAACTGATGGGGGCTGTATTACGCAGTTTATGCTCTCTGAATGAGACAAAACTGTGTACCAGTCACAGTTTTACCCTATTATTTGAAAAGTAAAGCAGCAGGGCCCATGGCAGGGTCATACCAAGCAGTCCCTCCTTTGCTACTTTGACTGCAGAAAATCTTAGTCACAGGGTGTCTATACTGTTGTCTCTTCATGTTCCGTGGCAAGTAGAGGCCCAGGCACTATCCACCAAGCGAAATGAATCCTGTCTGTCAAATGGTCTCTGCTCTCCCCCAAGGCACTGTGAAAAAGGGCCCAATACAATGGCATATGATTTAAGAGGATTTCTCTGAGCTTCAAACTGGAATGAAGGGTTCTGCTCCTTTGATGAGACTTTGAACCTGCAACTTTAGGCTTGCAAAGCCTGTGCTAGCACCACCACCTCCTCCCCACGCTACGGCTATGCTTCGGGGAGAGCTAATCCACATTCTCATTCCATGAATTTAAAACTAAGGGGGGCTTGCAGCAAGCGTTAAACTTCACCTTAGGTATTCAATAGTAAAAGAGCTTCCATATGTCACTCTGGTTCCAAAAGTAGATAAGGCACTCAGCTGCATTCTTTAATGCAAATCCCTCTAAAACCTTATATGCTATTAGTAGTCTGCTAGTTATTTGATGAAAGAGAAAATTAACTTTTCAAAGAGCAGGGCAAAAAATAGAACTGAGTCTATTACACCAACCAATCCAATATTCTGCACAATGAGATAGTGTTTCTTTCTACTCATTATGCCTAGCAAAAGCAATCAACAGAAGCCTGAAATGATAATTGTACAGAAATGAGATCTGATTAAAAGTAGAGATCGGCAGGTATTGGAAATAACCCACCTATCTCTGAAAGAAAGTGCAAAGTCTATACAGTGCAAGTGTTGGATTGTTTAACTCAGCATTGCAGGCCTGGTTTTCTTTCTAGCTAAATTTGCTGTGGATTAAGACAACTGTGGTCATAATGGGCGTGTGTCAGTTTAAAACTGAAGTAAATAACATGAGAATTAAAGCCATAATGTTCATTCAACCCAAAGACTAAAACATACGTTAATATTGTCATCTCTTTGTCACTTATTCTATCCCAAAGCATTCAGTAAGCTACAGTAAATCAGAAGCTAATTCTGGGTTACACTAAGGTTAATTAGAGAAGATTAAAATGGTATTGGATTTGCCTATAAATTCTGTAGCAACAGTTATTAACCGTTTTGTGGTTATCTCAAATACACAAAACTGTGCCATTCAGGATCCTATTATTATACTTGCATTTAAGCGAGAGAAGGGGGGGAGAAAATATTTCAGATACTGTTATTTGGGAATTGCCGGTGAGTGGAAAACTGACAGGGAAATTGCTCCTTTAAGAATAAATTGGAATAAATGGGAAAAGATAAGTGTGAGACACTTGTGTGTAGTTTTTCACATACCTACAAGCAGGCTGGAGACTCAGCATGTTCAAGATTAATTTGATAAATAGCAGCTCCTTTTCCAGCACATGCCACCCTGAAGCTGCCGACTATAGGGAGGGATGGAGGGAAAATTCATCAGAGGGAAAACACAAGAGGGTAGATCTAAAGTGTACCTAACTCCTGTCTTCCATAATGCGAGATGATTTATGTACACTCCATCTAAACTGTATCCAATGCCTCTTCTCTCTTCCAGCACAGTAACTGCATTTGGAAATTATTTTTGTGTTCATATCCTTTTTTATTCCTCCTTTAGTCTGCCTCTTCCTGTCCACTTCATACAAAGCAAACCTTTTCCTTCTTGGGTTCCTACTGCCTTATCCCCACATCGCACTGGGAGTAAATTCCAGCTTGCTTCCAAGAGAGGGAAGGACCCGAGCTGAGGGTCTTCATCAAGAAATCATGGGGAATATGTGAAAAATCTCAGACAGCAGGTTTTTCTGGTGCTGAAGAAGCTGAGGGTGGAAGAAATGTAGGAGCATTATGGCTGAGAGACTCCATACGCGTGCAGCCTGTGTAGCCATGCTGGTTTGCAGCCGCAACAGCAGAAGGGTTGTACAAGCTTGGAGAAAGGCTTTTCAAGGCTGCAAGGATCAATCCTCTCTCTTTAGGCACAGGCAAATCGGGTGGCCTGTTGGCCCCAACAAGCTGCTGCCAAAGGCAACTGAGTTCTACACCTATTCTTGGTGTCTGATCTGGGACTGACCCATCCCCTAGGTGAATCTAAGAGAAAACTGATATTGCTGGTGTGCAGGAAGGGTATAATTCAGCCAGCTTCTTTGCTGTGACCGCTCTGCAGGGCTACGGTGGAGACCTGACTTAAAACTGACAGTAGAGAACAGACATTGGTTTGAAAACATTTGTCTGAGAGAGGAGATAGTGTTAGCTGTACTGTAGGGTATACCTGAGCTGTAATATAACCAAGACAACTGTGGCCACAAGTGTATGACTGCTTTTTTGTACGCAAAAAGCGTGTAATGGAAAGTACTCAGCTGAAACTCGACTTTAAGAAAACAAAAGCTCAAAGTGAAGATGTTTCTGTTAAAGAGAGAACAAAAATGGGGAAATGTTACTTACGGAGGTAAAGAGACTGAACTGCTTAGTTAAAAAAAGGACGATTTTCATTATATAGCCTATATTTTGGGGGAAGTGTTATGGAAGGTAAAACTACTGGGAGACTTCTCATTAAGTAGAATGTTATTTACACCAAATGAGACAAGATCTGTAGATAATTACTCAGATACAGGAATGCTTCCACTATCTGTAAGTTGCTAATCATTTCCTTGAAGTCATAACCCTTAACAATATTAAAATAAAGAGACTAGTCAGGGGAAAGCTGTGAATGTAACTATAGTGGCAATCAGCAGTAGAAATATTCTATGGCCAGCAACCCTGTCAGTGAACCAGCTGGAAGAACAGGCATAAAATCTAGTTAAAGACAACAAGATGGCTGGCTATGCTAAAGATGACAGAAAAATAGATAAAGCCCTTATTTTCAGAAAGCCTTGGGGCAAGCGGGGATTTACCCGTGCAGACACTTGATGTAGTGTACGTACCTAAGGGCTCTCAGCCTATTGGAAGTGCCAGTTTTGATGTACAGCTTTCTACCATCCCTAACCAACAGCTCCCCACCACAAAAACGGCAAATAGAGGTTGTAATCACACAAGAAGCTTCCTGCAGAGCCAGGCCAATGATCTGCCACTGGTCTAGTCTGATTTTCTGTCTTTGACAGTGAAGAGATGCTATTTAGGGAGGAAATACAAGCCAGACCGCTACCCACTCTGTAAAGAAAGACTCTTTGGACCTGTTTTCTCCTGCAAGTTTCATTGAGTGACAATAGTTCTTTTATTTTAGGATTTGGGAAGCAGCACTTCCATCCTCACGTTATAAAGCCATTCAGAAGAAATGTCCACTGTGCAGATGGAAAGGCAATCAGCTGGTGTGAAATAGCCCAAAGGCAGCTCCAGGCTTGCTCTACATACTCCGCATATCTGCTTTGCCATGTGCAGGGAGTGATATAGTTTCAGAAATTTCAGGTAAGCTCGGTTTCTTTGAGCTTGAGACTCTGACTCGTCCCTGTTGCCACAGTGATGCCCATCTCAACGTTTTCTCACACAGTCACTGCTATTCTTCCTTCAGCTTTTATCCCAAGTAGGTTATGATAAATGTGATTATTAATAAAAATAGTTTATTGATGTTTACATGCATTTAAAATTTTTGATGGGCACGCTAGAATTACTGTGTAACATTTTATTCACTGCTGTCCATTGAAATTTGATGCTTTAATTTGGTCTTAAGAGCAGCTGGTTAAAGCTGATCATCCATACAAAACACTGGAATTAGGCCTGTGAGAGATAAGATAAGAGTGCAAAAGGGAAGTCAGTGGTACAAAATAAATGCTGTTCCTAACAAAACTGTAGGAACTAAGGAATGCTTCCCATAAATATTTATTGCAGACCAAAATTGTGCAGTACTTCTGCCACAAGGGACTTGTATTCTAAAAGCAGCATAGAAGGAGAAAGCTTCTATGCATTTTTCTGTCTTTGTTTCAGACTGTACATATTCATGATGACATCCATTTCCTACGTTGCATTTAATTTACATATTTGACTGCTTCATCTGCATGAATCTCAATTATCCATCTTCTCTGTGACAACTTGCCTCATTCCAACTCTTCTGAAGTAACTATAATTTTAAGAAAGAAAGAAATGGAGGGGGGAAAAAGTAAATTAAGGTTCTAGCGTCCCAAATGGCAAAGTAATCCTGATTTGACATCCAGGATCGACAATAATCTTTCACAGGCTATAATTTTAAGGTTACACAGTTTGTGTCCTTTTGGCCCTTAGAGGTGAGAATTTAATATCACTGTAAATAAGACAGAGTCCTATATAACCTGCAGTACATATCTGTTTGGTACTGAGATATTGTCTATTTTACTCTCATTACTACTTGATGTTTACCATCTAAATTGTACTGGATGCCTTTTGACAAACAGACATGCAAGGAGGAAGAGTATTTTAAACTGGGTTTGAGGTTTCTAAAAAAGATAAGAACTTCATTGGCTGAAAGATTGTATGTATTTTTGTGACCTCTCCCCCCAAACATGCTTTTTGCTGAAAACAAAACAGATTTAATGTCTGTATGTTATTTTGTATTAATTTCGTGTGAGTTATAAATCTCTTACCATTTGAGGTCTGTAAAAATAAGCCAACAGTAATTATTCTACCAGTTTTGAAGGAAACAAAAGGAGAAAAAAATCACAGAATGTTTTTAAAGAAAAAAATATATTTTCCTGTGTGTAGAGCTTCCAGAATATTTTTAAAAAGACAACCAACAAACAAACAAATCCCATGTAGTTCCCCCCCTGCCCCCCCCCCAACAAAAACACAGAAAGTGTTCTGAAAGGTTCCAGAATAGTTTACCCTCTTTAACAAAGGGAAATTACAATACACATTACTGTGTCCTATCATCCGTCACCTGAAAAAACACAGGAATGAAAAAAGTAATCTATTCATTTTATATCTTGGTTAATACTAATTATTTTTTACTAATGCTATTTGTTATTCTGTTCATTTGTTATCTGGGTACTGCATTAGGCTTTATTATTATTATTATCTGTGACAAAGAATAACTTGTCAAAGTTAAATACTTATGTCAGAAGTGGGCAATTACACCTATAGCGTCTGTTTCCTTTTCTCCAGAAATTGCACAATATGGGTGCAGTCTGCCCAGCCAATCTCCAAACTCTGTATATCCATTTTTAAGATCAAATTTCCACAGTTTTTTTCTGTGACCTTTAACCTTTTCTCCTTGATTTTTATTTTTCCTGAAGCAACACAATATAACTTATATTTTCACTAACAGTGTTTCTTGACTCTAAAGGTATTATCGAAAGAAAGACTAAATCAGCCCATCATACCTCCAACCACATGCCATCCCTACATAGTACTATAGGAAATATATTAGGAATGAGTCATCTTTCTTTATTTATAAATGCAACAACGGAGCTGGGAGAGAATCATTTCACAATCCTAGACCCTACAACCCAAAGCTGGGATAAATGTATCTTAATAGTAAGACATATACCCAGATATACCCAGTAACCATCAGGACGTAAAGGGCATAGACATAACAGCCCCATAGAACAGCCTACTAATACCTCGATAACCATCAGAATTGTTTGCAGCTAAGGTAAAAGCAAAGCAATTTTAAATCACCTCTTATGCGAGATGCTGTGCCCTGTTACATGGCACTCTAGAACTGGGAAAATGGGTAAATAAACAGCCAAGCATCTACCTATGTAACCCCCTCCCACATATATGTGCATATCCATATAGAAGTACATAAACACATATATCAAGTTTACATGCACAATACTCAGGCCAACTCTACTAGCACTCTTAAATTTCCATTTCTTCCAGTTTTCCATGTATGTCCACCAGTAGGCAGTCTTATTCTAAACCCAACATATGTTTTGTTAAAATAAGCATTTTCCAAGTTGTCACCGGATACTTCACAAAAATGCATTCTGGGTTTTTTCTGTAGAAAACTGAGGGATGTGCTTCTTACAGACAGTTGCATTTTAATGTAATAGACGCAGCCAACTGTCAGCAAGGTCACAAGCAGCCAATCCAACTTGCAAGGCCAGTTGCCAGCTGTAACAGATTTGTCTTTCATGGGATTAATGTTCTACAATCACTTGTACCAAAGCAGGTAATTGAAAATACTTTTTTTTTTTTTTTTAACAATTATTTTGTCAGTGTGGATTCCTATCCTAGTTTTAGCAGGCTGATATTCTATAAATGTTTTATTTTTGTATGACACACCCAGGATTAAGTGGAAGTAAAATAATTTTCTGTGGCGTTAAAGCACAAATGGACTTTGCTAGAAAAGCTGTGTAAACACTGCAAGAAAGATGGTTCCTGTGCAGGAATGGTACAGAAACAATGCATGAATTAATACGCTGTGCACTATTCTTCTTGCCAAAGTAGTTGTGAAGAGGAGATAAGAAGGGTAAACTTGAATACTTTTCTGGTTTTAGTTCTGACTGACACAGATTAACATACATGTTAAGATCTTGAGGCTACTTTGAGACAGCACTGCCTAAGGAGTACTGCAGAAGTGTGCTTTATTTAGGGAGCCTCCTTGAGCTGCACTCTGTAAAGCGAAGTAATATCAGAAAATCTGGCTGTGTAGGCTGTATATTCTAGAGAATCTTGATTGCACTGTCTCTTCACTGACCACTCAAAGTTGAAAATAGCTTATGCAAAATCTTATTTTGGATACTCAGGGGGAACATAGTTAAATATGATGAATCATATAGTCTTAGCAATTACTGTCAAAGTCTTGTCATTTTGAAAGAAGAGAGATGTAAAATACTTGCTTAAATTTACAAATGAAAAAATAGAAATGGAAAATAAAGAAAAAGCAATTTCAAAGTAGTTCCTATTAAATCAAATAAAAAGAGCACAGACGCAAGAGCAACAGTGATGGCGTTTTCTGCCTTCTTACTTTGCTATGAAGAGGTCCGTAGCACTTCAGACATGCACTAAATCAGTCTTCGTCTCAAAGAGAAATCAAGGAGAAAAGACATATTTCCAGGCTAAAGGAAGAATTTCATCCTCCAGTCCTACAGTTTGGATAGATTAAGGGAGAAGGGGAGTACAAGGCAGGTGATATGCAAGCTGTGGGCTTTACAATTAATCTGTCATCTTGAACTTTCTGTTTGCTGCTCCAGCAATATGTGTGCTCAGAAATCTATGTACATAAGCATGTTCAGCTTTAGAAGAGGTGATCATTGCAAACAGGATGCATAAAACCGTTTTGTTTAATATTTTCCTTCTCTTATCCAGATCCCTTTTGATGTGGTTTTATTTTTAAATTCTGCAGTTCAATGCAATCATGAAGTCTGATTCCGATTTCAGTGCACTGTTGTAAAATGGAAATAATAACATAAACTAATTTGAGTTTACAGTAAAAACCTGCAGCTGAGATTAGCTACGGGGATCAGAGCTACAAATGTATGGAGACAAGCTTGTATAGGTATGACAAGATTTAAGTCAATAAAAGAACGTGACACACACTGGCTGAGGGAGAATAAAAACAAGGACATTTTTGTATCCCAGTAAACCCTATCATGGCAGTAGGAGAATCCTGAAAAAGCAAACAGGACCAGACACTAGCTTAGCCAAACTGGGAAGCCTCGGGTCACCTTACCCAGGGGCAGTCAGCTACTGTACTGCATGATGACAAGCAGTAAGGCTGTCAGTCTTCTTGATGTGGTACTGAAAATAGCCACTCATGCAAAAGCTGAATGTTCAAAGATCAGTCAGTGTGATGAGAATTTGAGAACCTAAAATTATTTGGAAAGATGCCAACGGGTGTCAGTGCCGCTCACACGAATGCATTTGTTATCTAGTGCTGACAGATCAGGAATACATAGGGTAGAGGACCTAGGGCTCTCCGCATGTCCTGAAAGTGAATTGGATCACAGGCAGAAGCACGGAAATTGGTGACAAAATGTGGCTTAATGATTGCAAATCCATAATAAGAAATACCTGTGGTCAGATTCTCTTCACGATATAAACATGCATCATCGCTGTCAGAAATGATTTGTGCAAGAGAAGAAACGAAGAAGGAAGTGAGGAAGGTATTTTGTATTTTCTGGCAAGACGGAGGTGTTTCAGGGGAGAAGGGCATAAGAATGTGAGGACTTCATCCCAGTTCGTGCGTCAGTGCCACCTCTGAGAAAATGCCAAGTCTCCACTGAGATCGTGGATGAGCTGTGCTAAGGGCTGACCCTTTGTTTATTCCTATGAACAGTTTCTACCATTTAATATAAACATAAAATTAGAAAAATAACAAATGTTTCTGGTAACAAAACTGATGTTGTTAACACTAAGAAGAGGTACAGCCAGACCCGAAAATGTAAAATGCAAGTGGTTGTGTCACAGGTGTTGGGTTTTATCTTTTCTCCTATTTCTCCAGGCCTGTAAATCTGGTATATTATTGTTGTTTCTATTTCCTCATTTGGACATGCAACAGATTTGTAGTTATAATGGAGGCAGGGAAGAAGTCTTGGGAGACGATATTCTGATTTTCCGCACAAATCCATCTCTAGATTACAGTACCATTTTAGGGCATTTTTTTATGGTAAGGAGTCTTTCAAATGGTTGTGTCTATTGTCCATGGTTGCCAGTGATGGGTATAAAAAGAACAATTACTGTTTCAGTGAAGTAAGCTATTTTGACCTTAATTTGAGATTGCTCTTTTGTAATGAATGAACTGTAATCAAAACTGGAAATCTTATTTTTACAAAGTATTTGATTTACAAAAGTAGATCTGCAAGGCTCCACCTAATACTTTATGGTGTATGGTCAATTCGAACTCAGCTTCCTATTAACCCTGGATGTTCCATTGAATTTTCATAAACTGTCACATACTCATTCTGCTGGTGGGAATTGATTCCTTCACTTTTTAATGATCCAAAATGAGTTGCATAGATCTAAAATGGATCTAAAAGAGCTGTTCATTGCTTTTATCTTTGCATGCTCTCAGATATAATATCTCAATCTATTAAAATGGTAATTTAATTTTTTGATTAAACATAGATGGAATGCTCTACTCGGAAATGGGAGATGATAAAATACGGAATAAATTGATGAACCTCTACTGAAGGTAGGACACTGGGGTTCTCCCTGAATGGTATTGATTCATTCATTTGCAGCTGGATTTGGTGTTTTGCAGTGACAATACTAGCAAATATTTCTTGGATTACTGAAAATTAAACTGCAGTGAAAGGAGCCCTTAATAGGGCTCTGCTTATAAGAATATTAAATTTATGTTAAAAGGAGGAAGGAATCTATATTAGGAGAAAATGACATGAACTAGCTACAAGATGAGACTTCAAATGTATTTTTTAAATTACTTCTCAAACTTGGCATGAAAAATTTTAGCTCAACGTTTTAGCTTCTTTACAAGGAATCCCTGGGAATATCATAAAATATTTGAAATATAAGATCTTTAAATAGTAAGCAACTGAAATTTTAGAAGAGGATTTCCTTTCTTTCCTGGGCATTATGAACAAGAGCAGACAATATTTTCAGTGACAGATGCATTATATATAATTGTAGAACACCTTTAAATTGGAAGGCTATAATTATAGGTCCATATTTAGATATCTGGACAACTGATTTGACTAAAATACTAAGCATTATGCTTTCTCTTCTCAAAACTAGGCCACTTATATATACTAGTAAAATGAATTTTGACACCTTATGGTGAACGTTTTCAACGATAATTTTCAGAGATGCTTAAAACTTTGAATCACTGAGGTACGGTATTTCAGTAGTCTTCAATGCTGTTCCCTGTTGTTAGCAAATTATCATGTTCTGGTTAAATATAGCATTAAGACAACAATAATACACAATTGTAGATTTTATTAAAGTTGAACCTGGTAATATCAACTCAGGAAAGCATTTTGTTTCATATTTTAGTGTGCAGAAAGAAAAAATATGTTAAAGAAGCAGGTGCTGTACACTCGGTACTGTGTATATTCTAGACATTTACAGCAGAGTTACCACTACTCTGGGTATCCTCCAGTGATCTAGAGTGTGACAAGACAGGTGAACTGAACATTCCATAGAGCTCTACCTCCTCCCTTGTTGCACAGAGACCACATCAGGAACAGAGGCTGATGATGTTGAGAGCGCTGAAAATTACACAGTGATGTGGGGTTCTAAGATAGATCTTATCTCCATTAGCTAAGTCGGGTTATAAACCTCCCCTTTTCAACTGTATAGGGGCTGCGTGCCTGAAATTCAAATGATGAAAACTAAATCTTTGCAGCCAGTAATGCTGAGTGAACCTACTGAAGGGACTAAGTTTTCTTTTGCATTTCTTCTATACATTTTAAAATGGAGAACATATCTGCAACTGATAATCTCAAAAGAGAGGAGAATTTTTTTGTTCCATTTTATTTTTAATTTTAAAAATATGTATGCCACTACAGCTGGGAAAATTGACCTTTGAAGTATGAATGTCAAGACAGAAATGACAACTAATTAAATTAACCTATGCTATTTCTAAATATATTTAAATAAATAAATAAAAACATGCTTTCCTTTACTGAATGTCAAGATGAAAGAATGCTGTGTCTCAGCGAAGACATCAAAGCCTTGAAAGAGTTTGGAGAAAAAATGGAGCGCTAATTCTTATTGAAAGCAAAAGTATTCCTAAGGGAGCCACTTCTTCTAAACCATATGTCTTTGACATAAACTGGCAATAAAGGAGAAAACTACTGCTGAGAATGTGAGAAATGCAGCTGAAATGCTTGCTCCTTTTCAGAGGTATTCAAACAATTTGACCTCATTGGAGATACATCGCACATCCTTATTTTGAGGGCCATATAATCTGTTGAATTGAGCTTGGTGCTATTCACTGTGTTAGAAGAAATAGAATACATTTGAAAGTAAGCTATAACAATAAGATTATAGTATTACTAACTGCAATGAAATCATCGGCAGAGTTCACTTGGAGTTTATTTGGTACCTATTCTAAATACAGGACTCGGGAGCACTGTGGTAAATTCCCAGACCTGGATCTATGTGTTTTACTCTATTACGTGTAGATAACGGCGCTTAGGGACGTGGTTTAGTGGTGGACTTGGCAGTGTTAGGTTTACGGCTGGACTCGATGATCTTAAAGGTCTTTTCCAACCTAAATAATTCTGTGATTCTATGTACATCCTAAATCCATGTGACAACTACAGAGTCAACCACTGTTCCTCATTACAGTGGTTGCTATTTGAAAGAAACAGAAGGTTTTGGTTCTTTTCCAGGTCTGTCATGCAGTTTGAAAGATATTCAAGGCATACTCTAGCCAGGACCTTTCTCTCAATGTTTGGCTTGGGCGTACCCAGATAGGGGGATTTTGTCCCCCGGTACACAATGGAGATGGTCTCAATTTCTCTTTGTTGGTATGATGCAAGAAAACCTTCTCCAGGAAATGCTTGCTGCTGCTCTGTGAGAAACTGCACCTAGAAAATAACATGCGGTAAATGCAGTAAACAAAAAGATGTATGATGAAAAAAGAAAGATTTTTGTGAAAAGTTCCAGAGCTGAAAATAGCATAAGTTTAACAGTCGAAGCTGCATCACATAGTGAAATTATCATGTTTCTCTGGCCTTCTAAGTTTTATTACAACACCTATTACCAGTTGCTAACTTTTCAGAACTGGGTTAGAACTTACATGTTGGCCATGAACCATTATGTGCATTTGCAGCTGAAAGAGGCAGTAAATGATAGATCTAAGGAGCGGCTTTAGCTCCTTCCAATTTCTGAGTAAAAACTCCAGGGCAATTCTGATTTTTACATTATGTTTATGTGTTAATAATGGAAATCACGGTAAAATCCTTATCATTGTACTATTTCTGCTGCAAACGCTCTTATTCAGTGGGTAAAATGCAAAATCTTCATTGCTTTAGAGACCTGAAGACTGCTTTTCCTCCCACCCCATTAGAGAAATTCTGTGACCAGTTTTGTTTATACTCCCTCTTTCACCCACTGGAGCTTGAATTAATTTCTGCACAGTAGAATAACTTTAAGGGATTCAACTTATTCCTTCTCTCTTGGTAATCAGCCCATAGCCTTTCAGTAAGGGTGCTCATCTTGGAAATAAGATGAATATTGGAACTCAAGTATATAGGCAGTAGCCATGAGGTTTCTCTGTCCACTCAGGCTTGACTTTAGAAGGAAATGGCAGTTTTAACTTTATTTTGCCTGGAGTTTAACCTAGTGGGCATCCATTGACAATGTCCGTCTTACCGACCTCCTTACAGTATGTAAGTGTTCTTTAGCCTAATTTATAAGAATTCAGGGATGGAATGATCGGAAATACCAGTCAGAGTACATTTTTTTTACTGATTTACAGCTCACTAAATGAGCTACAAGAGAATGACATGTTTGTTTACAATTTATTAATGTGTTATTTATATATAATTAGAAAAGTGTATGATTTGAGTTTTGTAAGAGAAGTTGCTGACTGCTTAGAACTCCTAAAAATATACAGTCTTTTTTTTTTTCTTTTTAAGAAATTCAAAATTTCTCACTCAGCCCATGTATCTACATGTGCCAAATCACTCCTTTACAAAAGGTATATAGTAAAATGTATTACAGAAGAGATTACATTTTAAAAATGGTGTTACGGAAGTCTTTCCCGTAGCATTTGTCAAAGCCACAATACTGAATTGTTATGCCACGATGCAATGACACAGATAATATAACACACTGCTTTCTCAACTAATTACCCATGTTACATTTCAGATGAGAAAATTGCTAACTAACTAAATGGATGTGTTATTCCTATGCAATTTTGATTGACTGAATTAATTTTATCTTTACCAGTACAGTGTTTGGAACCTTATTTCTTCTTCCTCTGACTACCTTCCCCTGTTTTATAAAGACAAAGTATTTCTCAGGTTTTCTTGTTATCCAAGAGTAAGTAAAACAAAAATACTCAAATTAGTGTATCTTTTCAAGATTGAAACCAAAGAGCTTCAGAAAGTAAGGATGCCTTCTACTAAACAAAATCGTATTTAAAATCCCCTACTTTTAGTTATAAAAATAATTACTACTTCTGACCTGTACCTTATTAGCAGACTCTAAATTCATTTATATTTTTATATTTGAGATTCTTGGTAGAAGTCAGAACAGAAGCTGAACAGTATTTTCAAATGTTGGACTGAGTGCTTTTAAAATATGTTATTACAGCTTCTTTTACTTTGAGATTGTGCGCTTATTTTGAAGCTGAAGCAAACAGACCAACTGGAACTCAGGAGTTTTCCAAAACGGAAAAAAATGTGTTGTCACTTGAACTCCTCAGTAGCACGTTTCATACAGCTACAATCCATAGTCAAAGGCAATAACTAAATGTAATTTGGAATTTAGTAGTTACAACTCATGATTAGAATGTGGGTCTCTGTGAATGCTGCTACCTGTGTTTATGGAAGACTACCATGAACTAATGGGAGAAAAAATACTGGTGCATTTTCTTGTTCTTCAGTGCTATTTACTATTAGAAATATGCTATTGGTTTGGTACGATTTTTGCTTGTTTGATACTCGGGGGTTGTTTTGGTGCGTTGTTTTTTGTTTTTGTTTTGTTTTGTTTTTTAGAAACTCAGTCCAGGATTTTAATACATTGTTATATTGTTTTACAGAGCTGTACTTCAAAAGAACTATGATCTATGAATAATATTTCTTTAAAGAAGGGCTAAAGTAATTTTCTTCATAGCTTGAAATCTGTGTTCACATTATGGTGACTTTCAGCATATTCATTAAAAAAGCATAATTCCCTTTACTCTTCCCAAAGCCTTACACTTTCAACTGTTCCCAACAGTAAATTGAAGCCCAATGAAATCTAATTGCCTGGTGCGCAACCTGAGAGACATTTAAAGAGAAATTAGAAACTCTAATTATCTGCTAACTTTCCTCCATTTATGTTACGTTTGCAAATTTAACTTCCCATACCTTTAATTTTCTGTCTACTTCTTTAATTTTGGCTTTTCGTTATTAGTAGTGCTAAACTGCCGTCTAGCTGCATCAATATACTGTTAAATTTTCCTAAATGAGCATAAATCAGTTTATTTTCCCTGATGTTTACCTTGCAATCGGAATTCTCAGAAGAGGTTCATTGCATGTTACTATCGAGAACTTCATTACTAAAAGATCAAGTAAAATGACCAAGTATTACTAGAACATGAAGCGACAAACTCTTTCCTGATGCAGGATTGAAGGTCATGGATTTTACCCCCAAAGTTTGACACGCTATTCTTTCAGCTGTTGTTACAGTTAATGAGAGTGTTATTTTTCTCACTTTACCACGCACTGCAGGGGGTGTTGATTACAGACAGATTTGTTTAATTTGCCCATTATTTAGCTTGTATTTTGAATGTAAAGTGTAACGTACAGTGAAGTTATAATTTTTAATCAGCATTCCAGTGGTGTTTCCCATGTATATGGAAAGTATTTGAACTTTTAATATCTTCAGTGTGTATATACACACACACACACGTATATATGTGTATACACACACACATATCTATGTGTGTATACACACACACAGAGTTGTATACACACATAGATATGTGTGTGTGTATATATGCGCGTGTGTGTTGACGTCTGCAGAACACTCAAAGCACGTCCTTTTGAATTTGCTATGTGATAATTTTACGTGATACGCCATTGTTCTTTTACGGAAAAGAGTATAAATGCATCTATTGCTTCTATCGCAACCTGAGGGACTCGCCCTCTCAGTAGACCATTTATGAGAAGATGAACCTTGCCCATTGGGTGTGCAGCTCTTTGTTGGATTAGAGTATGATATTGGAGATAAAGCTATCTGGAATTCAGTCCCGCTTTTGGGAGGTGTTTTCATTCAAATTGTTACAGGTAACATTTACAGAGAGAACAGAGAAGCTTGTGGTGGTGGTTCTGTTCGGACAGAAAAGTTAGAAGGAAGAAATACTGTCTTAAAACTAGTTTGGGGAAACTCAAGCTAGTATTGTAATCATGCGGCTCTTCCATGACACCACAGAAAGTACAGTTAAAGTAGCATTTAGTAGAAAGTTAGTATGTTTAGCTCTAATTTTCACATGTTGAAGCTAGCATCAGCATATTTAGGCCTACCTTAATTCTGAATTTCTTTAATTTTTACATTCACCATAACGTTACGTTTTACCCTTGAATTCTTGCAGTCACCTGTATTATTTGTACGTAGTTGCTTTTTCCTTACATACAAATGTTTGTGTTTCCATAATGCTGAAGGGTGAAGCATTACTGAGTCAAATGTCCATACCTCTGTGGACAGTTGCATGGTTTTTTTTTTTCTCATTTACTTATTCACTTGAATAACCATGGTATGTTAGAGCAGCACTAACTGCTGAGACCTCTGAGCTGTTTCCAATTGACCCTGCTCTAGAACCACCAAAAAAAATTAAATTGCTGCCTAGTGAAGGCAGAGCTGCTAAGTTTAGATGCAGTGCAGTGTTAAGCAGCTAAACTGCTATATGCATCAAGTTACTGCCACTATATAGAATTTGTCATGTGGATGTGCTTTCATGGTACCTCTGCATGGTGCTTTCTATGGAATATAAATGCCCTAATTACTCGTGTGTCATATAAGTACAAGAGTCTATATAGAAAATGATTAAGTGGTTATTGTGTGTACACAGATGTCTTTATTTGCTTTTATTGAAATCTCAAGTTTCTGATGACAGTGAAATTTCTTTCTGCTGCACAGAAAAGAGCTATGTATCTTGTGCTTTCTATAAAGTATGTAAGGTACATGAAATATTTGTAAAAGGTATTATTTTTAGGACTTGAATATCTGAATACCTCCCATGACGTTACTGGAAGTTCACTAACAGAAAGTAATGCCTTATTCTAAAAAAAAAAAAATCTTTATTATTCATAGATACTTAAATCTGCAAATTGAAGATATATCTTTCAAAGTTGTTCTGTTTCAAAATTACATTCCTACTAATCCACACATGAGCTGTGAAAATAGGATTTCAATTTCTACTCTTCTCTTGTGCTTATGTATTTTTTTCAAAAAGAATTGATTACACAACTGTGTGCTAGAAAGCTTGCCTGATTGTTCCCCATTATTTCAGCTGGTCTAATAAAAGATATTGCCTCTGCCAACAAACCTCATTTCTTCCTTCTGATACTGCTTTAGAAACTTTTCTGCTTGCTTGAAAAATGTCAGAGAAATTATGATTACCCGGCAACCAGTTGTCAAAGAATGATGCACCTAATGTTAGAAAATGTACCAAACTTGAAATATGCTGTAAATTTATATCAATGGTGAAATAAGTTTGCATCATTTAGCATCATAACTGATGTGATTTTTTTTTTTTTACAGCTTAGTGATAGGAAAGTAAATTGTTAATAAATAGCAATACCTCCTTAAAGGATTAAGAAACTCACAGTGACCACTAAAATTAGAATCAGTTTTCGGTAGATGAAATGCCTTAGCAAATAAAAATAAACTTTATTTCTACTTAGGTATTTATTAGGTGCCAATTACCAGCAAATACTGTACAAATAGAAATTTAATTATATTAATGCTAGGAGATTAATTCTACATACGCTACATGATCTAAAATATACTTTCAAAGGATCCACTTCAGTTTTTCACTGGTAATTATTACATCTAACCAATTTCAGATAACAAATGAATAGGACAAAAGCAGGGGGTAAAAACAAAGTGGTCACACCCACATGTAGACTGAGAGTGAACTCTGGTCAAAGTGAAGGTATTTTGATTTACAGTCGAATCTGACCTTCATATCTTAAATTTTGATTCTGCACTCTTGTCTACTGAGGAAATCTCCCCCACTGAAGATTTTACATCCTTCTGTTGAAGATGTATCTGGATGACATTTGTACAGCTGGAACTTCAGGACGAATCTGAAAAAGAATGTAGATGTGTCTAATTTGTAGTTATGCTGTACTACTATCAAAACCTCTAATTTCTGAGGTCTGGTAAGTATCACCACACGAGTGAGAATTTGTTGTTTAGCTGGGATTTAAAAACTTGTCCTAAAAATAAAACAATGACAACAGCCGTTCTCTTTTAACCAACAGTGCAGTGGTCCAAAAGGCTATCCAAGGGCAGAGATCAATTGTCACACGAATCTCAGGTCCGACGTGCAGCGCCCAGCACAAGGCCCGCAGCAGCCCACCTGCAGCCACAAGCCACAGCTACTCCACACACCCGGGGCGGCATCGCACGGACACGCAGTAAAAGTCAGCTGGGTAAGAGTTGTATTTTTCAGTCCGTACACCAAGTTTTAATTTCATTCGTTCTGATTGAGATTCAAAGCCCTTCCTTTGCCTTCTCGTAAGATTTCTTACATATCTTAATCTCTGACGGTATCTGTCTCTCAGCTAATCATTCCAAGTGTCTGTTGTAATCAGTGGAGTTATAATCAGTATCATCTAAGGTAATTATTTCCATCCTGAAGTAGATATCTAAAAGAGGCTAAATTAATTGCATCTTGAAAGCGGCTATTTCTTGCTATTTGGCCATAAAGAAAATACAAAATGACTAACTTAGTGTCTGCAATGTGTATTATAGAACCCTAAAGTTAACTGAGATGAATTGTATAATTTTTGCTGTAAAGCCATAAAGCATTAAAAAAAAACCAAAAATCTTTAGAAGTACTTTGAAACTGATTTTTGCAACAACATAACTAATTTGTATTACTTCCTCTTGTGGACCCTCTAAGATTCCATAGATGCCATAAAAGAATTTGGCTTGGGGTTGGATTTTTTTCTGTCTTGGTATCAAAACCTCATTTCAAAGCTGTCTGAAATTTCATATGTGAGACTGAGACTGGCTCTGAACTGATTACAGTATTTCAGTTCATGTTGCAATTACACCAGTTTTACAACTCTCGGTATGAAACTATTAGCTGTACTGTAGTGGGACTTTGACTTCTACTAGGACCTCCACAGAGAAGCGATGCCTGGAATGAAGCTGAGGAGCGCTCTCTATTCCAGTTCACAGCGATCTGTGTAATTTGCCTTTTATGATCTGACAGTATCATCAAGTAGCGTGTCCCTCTTGCTTACCCTGGAGAGCTTCAGTGTGCTGTGCTGCCTGTCCCTGCTCTTTAGGAAGACTGTGTAAATGTCTTAGTAGAAAATGAGCTCATCTGGGATTCTTGCTGCTCTTAGTTATACACAGGTTTCAATTTAATCTTTTGCAGGTATTCAGCCAGGTTCTCTCAACAAATGCCCGCACCACTTAATTGTGATATTTTTGTCAAGTGAAGCGCCTCAGGCTTTTTTATCTGTGAAAGCCCTGTATTGGAATGTATGGCAAAGTGTTCAGGTACACAGAGACTCACCTCAGCATTTTAAGTTTATGTCTATGATAATACGGTTTTAAGGCCATGTTGTGTTTAAGGATTAAAGGATGACTCTTCCTCTTGTGGGCATCTTGTGAGGAAAAATAGTAATATTTCTCTTAAGAATAAAAGAATATATTTTTCCACTTTAATTTTATTTACTTAGTACCTTTCCAGAGACATAGCCCATGTTAAATTGTTATTCCTAATGCTTCAGACACAAGGACGCTGTGGTGGCCAGCTCTTAGTTCTTGAAGTTGTAGAAAATACGGGTGAATAGCTCAACAAACTCATGTGTTCGTTTATTCTGGCTCACAATCATCAGTGAAAAATATAACATCATATTTTTGTAAAGATAGTGTGAGTGCATGTGTCCAGTTTCATTTTAATTTCATTTGCATAAATAAATGCTCCCTTTTATGAGTCAGTCAGAGCTTAACAGCCTGGCCCTGCTATCCCACGTTTACATTGACATCTCTGGTTACTTGTGAACAGTTCTGGAATTCACAATATGAAATTAGTTTAATAAAAGGGCGTTAAAATAATCAGTATTGAAATTCACACAAGCCAACATGTTTCTTCGGCCAAGGTCTTTTTTTTTTTTTTTAAAAAAAAAAAAAAAAGGCTAAAATGTTTGTTATACACATCAAAAAAAAAAAAAAGCATTCTTTAACCTAAAATTCCTCTTCTTCTAGAGTCATTCCCAAGATGCTTTTTTTGGGGTTTTGTTTGTTGTTGGTTTTTTGGTTTTGATTTTTAATTTTCTGAGACTGAAAAAATGTCTTATTTCAGTGGTTTAGGAAAACATTCCTTTTTCATATGAGTGAGCTATTTTTTCATATATTCGCTTATATTTGCTTTAGGAAACCATGTTCTCATCCATATGGGTATCCACATCAGAGGCTTTGCAACTTAAACATATCTTCAGGCAGAGATGGAACTATAAAATAAGGTATTTTTCTAAAGCAAACGGAAGTATTCTGAAGGTTTGTCCAAACTCCGGACAAAAAAAAGATTAGCATGTCAGCTGAACAGCAGATACCTTACTGTGTAGTTTACTACCAGCCTCGCTTGCTCCCTATACTACGAACTCCCCGACAACTTGCTCCCTCTGTACTGCACACCTCCTGGCTTACCTGGCTCCTGATCTTGGGGATCTTGTTGACTTTGTTATTTAACTACTTAATATTTCCACTTCCTCCACAAGAAACTGTTTCATTTTAACTTTTTTGTCCTGTTTCAGAATACTTTCTTTTGCCTTCAAAAAAAACCCTCCTCTTCACTGAGCTGAAATTCTGCTTTAAGATCAGTTCTGGGTTAAAAAAAAAAAAAAAGGAATTACATTTAAACAATGCATTTGCATTCTTTGCACGTCCTTAAGCAAAAAAATTACCTCCTTAAAAAAAAGAAAAAAGAAAAAGCATAATTGGACTAATTTCTTCTAGGACAAAAAAGAGAAAAAAGATTCAAGAGTCAGTTTGGAAGCCACTAGGTCAACACCGCAGCTGCCTTTACAGGAGCTGTAAAGGTTCCATAGGCAGAGTATGAAGGCTTGTTCTCTGTTTCTGCTACCATGTATTGCAAGAGAGGAATTACAATTGAAAGTGGAAATGTCAGCATTGTATTTGCTTTACAGTTACAGACAAATAACAGGTGTTGTATTGACTATAAGTTCATAGAGGCAGAAGATTATTTCTGTTTGTTTGCTATACACTGACTTCCACTAGAAACATGGCACAGGATTCTGGGGGGGGGGGTGCTTTTTTTTTTTTCTTTAGAAGCTTCATCGTATGTGGGATTTTTTTTTTTCCCACTTTCTTTGAACCAGAGTATACTACACCTTCAGACACCTCCTGAACTATTCACAAATTTAGCATCTGAGAAACTCCCAGACTACTCCTTCACTTCTGCTCTGTTTAACCTAGAAAAAAAGACAACCAAAAAAACCCAAACAGATAAGTATATGGTGAGAGACAGATGTAGAAGGGATGGCAGCAAAGTAGTGTGCAGAGGGGCTTTCAAGTCTTCAGTTAGATCCTCAAACAGGTATGAAATAGCTTAGGTTTGTTGACTTGGAGAATTTTTTGACAGGCTCTTCTGTTTGTCAGAAGAATCTCGTGTTTGGATTTTTGTTCTGCTTCTGCACAGGAGTACTGAAAACAAATACACATACAACAGTGTTTCTTTTTTTAGTTAGCTTCATTGTAATCAAGCAATAGCCTTTGGCCATCTGGTTAAATACCTGTATAAAAAGAATAAGGTACTGCTTTCTGTTCTATCATTAAGGCTGAGTATAGGGTATGTCAGTGCAGGCTTGTGATAAGACTGTAAAAGAGTACAGTTGCTGAACCGTTTAAAGTTTTTCATGTCTTGAGTGACCTTGGGAAAATCCTTCAATTTTCATAATTAAGAACATGTGGGTCATACTCTATTCTTTCAAACTCAGTTTCTCAATGAAGCTCTACCTTTCTTGAGATCTGGAAACATTTAGAAAAATTAAGCACTTAGATGAAATGATCCTAAGAAACTGGCTGAAAACCATTACTTAAACTAGTCAGGGTTAAATTCAGGGGAAAAAAAAAAGAACAGTACATAAGTGTCTAATCACATATGTTGAGCATAGATGTTTCTTTCAATTTGAGTTTTGCAACCATTCATGTATTTAATCCAGGCCACTATGTATAGATTTCTCATCCCTTCCAAAAAGAAAAAAAAAAAAGAAAGAAAAAAACAGCCCCCAGAACAAACAATAATGGCACAGTTAAGGCATGCTATGGAGCTATTCAGATTTTGACAACAGGATTAAATTCATGTTGAGGGTACTCCACCTCCGGACTTTAAAGTAACTAGAAGTTTGTTGATACAGCTAATGTAAGACCTGAATAATGAAAATTTACAAAATTTTTAATAAAATAAAATCATCTCCAGACTCCTAATGACCCTCTGCACAGTGGAGGTTCATAGTGCAAGCGGTTCCTAAGCCTAAGCATATCATGTCCTCTGAGACCGTCCTTGGCACCTACTGCTCTATGTCATTCTCAAAAGATCCTGGTTAAGACCTGGACATTAATGTAGTTTCCTCTTCAGCCTTGTCACATGTCTTTGTCAGTGCACCCACGGTCGCTTTTGTACTGTGGGTAACCACGGTGCTGCCCTGCAGACTCCCATGTGGAGCTCTTGTGGTCCAGAAGTGTTCATCCTGTAAAGGTGAACTGCATGGGATTTGTAGCTCCGGGTGCTTCAGTGCCTTGAGTGTGTATCTGTGAGTGTGAACACTGATAATGCTTCAAGAGAAACAGACTCTAATGAAAGCAAATTTCCACCCCTCCTCCAATTTCCCCCCAATTAATTATCTTACTCCTTCAGATCAGTCATAAATTGTATGACTAAGCAAAGTAGTCTATGTACTTTCAAGTACTTGGACTTTGTATTTCTACTTGTAAAATGGTGTAATGACCCTTCTCTAATTTTCAAGCGTGTGGTAAGGCTTGTTCTACTGTTCTCAAAGGGCTATGATACTACAGTGTTGAGTGCCTTAGAGATGCCTTATACATAAATAAACATCAGAGGTGAGGCCTTGAGTTGGGATCCAAGGGTCCTTGGATGTTTGGAGAGAAGCACACATTGCCACAGGAAAGGTTATTTACTTCTCTTGCTCAGCATCTCAGTGAATTATAATTTTATTATGAAATACGAAATCAACAAAATGTAGAGGCCCGGCCCTTGAATCCAGCAGAATGGGTTTGCTGCCTGCAGCGAGATCTGTTTGCCAACCACCTGAACAGGTTCCAAGCAATTTGGAACATCTCGCTGTTCTTTAAGGCGTAAATGGTTTCATGGCAGCTGGGATGAATACATTTCAAATTTGAAATGAATGTTCTGCAATCGTGCCAGTGGGGGAAAAAAAATAAATTACTGTACACCAGTTTATTAGACATGACCATCAGTGCCACAACCAGAGCTAAACGGAGCCCGTTCTGACACCAAAGTGCTAAATAACTAACAGATACAAATAAATTCCTGGAATTTTTTTCTCACAAATAGTACAGTAATGTTTTCTGACTGAGGTGTTATGAGATCATGTCATTTTGTGAAGTCCTTGGGAACATTCCTCTCAGCGTTTTGATCCCAGGTTCTCTTCCTGTGGCCATTTTCACGTTTCCCAGCGCACTGACTTCATGAGCGGTGCTGGCAATCCAAAACCTCAGATGTGTGTGTGATCTGGAGAAATGCAAACCGAAACAATGTGTAATTCCACAGTTTTCAATTTGTAGACCGCAGCCTCCTAGATGAGCTGTGAGTTATTTCCAGGAAGCCAGCTAAAGAAAAGGAGAGTTGTGGTTAATCTGCTATCCAACAATCATGCCTTGTGGGATTTGTGAAGGTTTCAAGACTACCAAAAGGAGGGACACCACCACCACCCCGCCCCAGGTGTTTATAAATCAGAAATTAAACTAAAAAATAGCAGTACAGCCAAAAAAACCCGCTTGATGGCTACATGGACAATTGGATATTTTATTAAGCATTTTCCAGTGTGTCCAAGAGTACATGACAGGTTTTAACATCCCATAAACTAAGTAAATGTTAAGAGAAAATTATGGTGATTGTATAAGCTAATTGTGCTGGCTTCCAACTTGACATTTATCTGGGACTGTAGTCAAGAATAGCGGGAGTTTTAAGAGTAACGCTGATTTCGGTAGGCATTACAGAGATGCCCTTGTCTGCCATCACTTTCAAGGTTGTTTTGTTGCTAATATCCGCTCATAAACACATAGTGGTGGTTGTGAAACTGAGAAGCAGAAAACACAATTTTTAAACTGCGTGGAACCCCCCCCCCCCCCCCCCCCCCCCCCGCACACACACACACTAAACTTAACCCCTAAACAATTGCGCTTTTGCACCCCAAGGTGTATCTACCTGTAAGGGCTGTTACAGGGGTTCAGTAGCGGGTGGCTGTGGGGCAGCCTCTGTGAGGAGCTGCCGGGGCTGCCCTGGGCCGGTTCCAGCCGGCTCCCACCGACCACCGCAGGGTGGTGGCGCCTCAGGCAACTTGCATTTAAGAAAGGGCAAAAAAACGGTGGAGGAGGAGAATAAAAAGAGTAAGAAGCAGCCCTGCAGCCACCAAGATGAGCGAAGAAGGAGGGGAAGGAGCTGCTCCTGGCGCCGGAGCAGAGATTCCCCTGGAGGACCCCACGCTGGAGGAGGTGGGTATTTCCTGAAGGAACTGCGGCCCGTGGAGAGGACTCGACGCAGGAGCGGTTTTATCCTGAGGGGCTGCAGGCTGTGGGAAGGACCCACCCTGGAGCGGGGGAAGAGTGCGAGGAGGAAGGAGCGGCGGAGAGGAGCTCTTACAGACTGGCTGCAGCCCCCATTCCCCGTTCCCCTGCGGCGCTTGCCGAGGGGGGGGAGCGGGGGGGGGAGTCGGGGAGGAAGGTGTGAAGTTGAGTCTGGGAAGAAGGGTTGGTGTGAGAGGAAAGTGTTTTAATTTTCATCTTTGCTTGTCACCATCCAGTTCTGTTTTAATTGGTAATAAATTAAATTAATTTTCCTCAGGTTGAGCCTTTTTTGTTCATGAGGGTGATTGGTAAGTGATCTCCTTGCCTTTACCTTGACCCGTGAGCTTTTCCATCTTATTTTCTTCCCCTGTCCTGTCGGGGAGGGGGGAGTGAGTGGCCGTGCAGGATTTTGTCTCTTGGCTGAGGTTAATCCACAGCGCTATCCAGAGACAGAAACAGAGGGGTTTGGTTAAGCTTTTTATTTATTTTATTTAACTTCTGGCACTGTTTCAGATGTTACTCGATGTCTTTTCACTGGATTGGCGAGGCTGCTGTTCCAGACCAGAAAGATACACTTCTAGTCAGGACACAGAGGGAGAAAAGGTACACGTATGATTATTAAAAAAAACAAAACCAAACAAACAAACCAACCAAACAAAAAAAACAACCCCCCAAAAAAACCCTACCTTCAGATTTCACTTCAGAGTGAGTCTTGCTGTTTTGTCTTTGGTTTATCTTTTTTGAGGATTAAGAACATAAAATTGTCTGGGATAGAAGACATATCTTAGTCAAAAGCATAGCGACTGAGTAAGTTTCGTCTTTCTAGAAGGTGAAGATTTTTCCACTATGGCTGAAGTAGTGGGAATTCCTATTGCAAGTCAATGAGTTATCATCTTGTAGAAGAAAAAAATGCAGTTAATATATTTGCACGTATTAAAAATGGATTTTTAATATTACCCTTGAATTCTGTTAAACGCTTTTCTTTGAGTAGAATTGCAAGAAAAGATAATGGCTTTTATTTTTTCAAATCAACTAAAATCGATTTACTTATACATTTGTAGACTTCCTTCTTTGTCTTAAGATGTATGGTATGAGTGTTGAGACAAGATATTTCTCCTTGCTCTCAAATAATGTACCAGTCTGTCTACTCTGTCGCCTTCGTTTTTGCAGAGACTAATTATGTAGCGTCTTTGATATTCCGATAGGTGTTAAGGAAGGTGTTACGCATACGTCTTCCTAATACTTGCAGTATAAGAAGGATATATGTTCACAGCCTTAAAAACACTTTAAATACGCTCTGTGTTAAGTACATATTTTTTTTTTTAAAAATCTCTTTTAATATATGCCTATGACTACTCAGTAACTTTAAGCCATCTTGCTCTGGACCTTATTGCCATAGGTTTGTATGTATCTAAAATTAAAGAATTTTCAGTTTTGGCAAAAAAAAATCAGTAAAATTAAGCCAAGGATGCACAATATTCCTTGCCCCTACAGAGGAAAAGTAAAAACTTAACTCCCAATTTCCATTTATTAGTACTGCAGACCCACACTATTTAAATATATATCTGGCCATATTCCTACCTCCTTATGACAACTAGTGAAAACATCTACTGCTCACCAAAAGCAAAAAAATATTTATAGGTGGATAACTCATTTCTTGTTTTTATGCTGATTTTACACGAAACAAAACCTTGCACAGCTGCTCTTTGGAAGATAAAAAGGATTCAAATTGCTGTAGCAAACTTGTGAGTGGAAATGTGTTCAGATGTTTAGCAAATCAAATCGCATAGGGAAAGGGCAGGTTTTATTTGCTGTGGATTGTTTGCCTCCAGAAATATTTTATTCTTTACTTATTCTTAATCGATTAGCTCTTTTTCATAAGTAGAGGGTTTCTTACTACTGTAGAATTCATGGAATGAAAAAAATAAATAAATAGTTTCAGCAGTTCACCTTGTAATCACCAGAAGAGAAATCCACAGTGAAACTTTGCTAAGGTAACAATTAGGAATAGTTAGCTCACAGGTGTTCTGATATTACTTCTGGTTTTATGTCCATAATTTATTTTCATTATCTACCAAGGCACTTAAAATGTGTCCATCACGTTACATAAACAGGTCGCACACACTTCTATGAAGTAAACTTCAATGTGCGATGAGTAGTGTTAAATTATCGGCTATAGAACTAAATATTTCATAGTTAAAATAAACTGCTATGGCATTAGAGAAATGTTTTACTGAAGGGAAATACAGCAAGTGAATACAGGCAGAGGTAAGAGAACTAAGAAGGAAAAGTAGATCTTATTTAAAGGAGTTGTGGAGGATTTTTTCTGCATGGAATCTAAATGTGCTATTTGAAAGATTGAATTTTCTTCAAAATTGCTGCCCTATTCTGAAATGAATGTAGGGGTAAGCTGAGTTTCTCTTCAGATTCTCAAAATCACTTATCATCTAGATTTTATGGTGTCAGCATGATGGGGACTATTTCAGGCATTTCTTCCCACTGCTTGATTTACTAGGAGGTATGTCATGAGATTCACCTGGCCTGCAAATCGGATCTGAAGAGGCGGGGGAGGACAATGACATGACTTCAGGCAGTCAGTCATTCATTATATAGAAATATCCTTCAAAAGATCTGTGCCTGCCTCAGGTGAAATAGATGTCAAATTTGCCCGAAGGATATGGATCAAAGACTACTGCCAACTCATACTACACACATAAGAACAGCCTACAGCTGAATCGCCCTTTTTCTACTGAAGCGAAGTTTCTCCTTGCCATGGGTGTTGCATAAAATACATATTTTAATCAGTTTAAAATGTATTTTAATTATTTGCACTGACCTCACGATTTCCTCTATGGCAAAAGAAATATTATATAAGATAATTGGAGATGTTGGACTAATTCTTGCTGTCTCAGACCTGTGTGGAAGATACGAGGTTTAATCAGCCTGCAGATTTGTTTTTTTACCTGGTCAAAGAATTGTTTGGCAATAACTTGTGCTTTTCAACTGTTGTTTTGCTACTGATTCTGTCTGTTAGGAAAAAAAAATCCTGTGGTTGGGTTCTGCCTCCTGCAAAGTTGGTCCTATCTTCTTACTACTTGTAACTTGTTTCCTTCAATTCTGCTATGAGTATTCCAGGCTCCTTGGATGTGGGAGTAAAGGGAAGTTTATTCCCTCACAGTTCCAGAAATTAGATTCCAGCTTTGTCTGTTAGGGTTTCAAGAGATTCATTCCCTTAAAAAAAATTCTAATTTTGCTTTACTGAGTCAATGCATCTGGGTGGACCAAATCTTCATACTATTTATCTGTTGCTAAAAAGTAGGCTTGTCTTCAACTTCAGCCGGTTTACGAGGCAGGAGAGGTCTAAAGCGTGCTAGCTTTATCAAAAATATATCTGCTAAATGATTTGCAGCCATATTTCTTGGATAAATTGAGTATCTTGCAAAATATCAGTCTCCTAGAGCATGTACGATTTTGTCCAGGTACTTCCTTTACATGCTAACGGAGGAGGACTCTGCTCCAAGCCTGCCTTGTAATGTGTCATTTTCAGAAAAGTTCAGTTAATAAGAAACAATAGTCCCGGATCAGACACGTGAACCTCAATTTCTCGCTCTCTCACTACATGCACAAAAACCATAAACATACCTACAGCTGCATTACAAAGAGTGCAAGAGGAGTATTGGATCATCCTATGCCACGTTTCCCATTTTAAACTAATTTAGAATAGCCTTCCTGGTGAGAGGCCACCAGGCGCGGCTCTTGCCTCCTGCTGAAACCATCATTGTACCTGTGGGTCGATGCATTTGCTTCCTTATCTCTGAAGAGCAGGTAAGAAAACTGTGACTGTAGTTCTAACTAGGGATCTCTGAGATGTCTCATCTATATTTTAATAATGCCCAAAATGCATTTTCCTCCACATACCTTTTTTCCTAGTTGAGCCATGGCAGTTATTTCTCTGTGCCAGAGTAAGAGGGACTAAGACCAAACTGAACTTTAAAACTGTTAGTTAAAGGTACAAAACCTCCGATGCAGAAGTGCTTTTGTTTGCATCTGTTTTCTTAGGCAGGTAATTCATTGTTCAGTCATATTGGATATATTACCTTTCAAAACAGCATAAATTATTCAAAAGGGTGAAGTGCCTTTTGCCAAGTTCTTTACTGTACAACACTTTTTTTCGTTCCTTCCCCCACCACTAGAAAAGTCAGGAAAGGTAAAACGTGGAAGCTTTGTGCAAAGCTTTATAATTCTTTTGTTTTGTCATTCCAAGTGTTGTTTTTTCCTGATATAGACAATTTATTTTCTTCAGTTCAGAAGACTTCATTCTTTTATACACAATGCCATGGATAGACAAACATTTAAGAAATAAAATGGGGATCACTTTTACGGTAACAGAGATCAGAGCGCCCAGGACTGTTTTGAATACTTCTTGAAAGAAACTAACAACTACGAGATAAGTCTGTCCTAAAGCATTTAATTTTCAATTTTTAGAAGAATTTTTACATTTAGATTCTCATGGCTGTTTCATTCAGTCATGTTCATTTTAAATAGCTATTGAACATGCAGAAAAAATTCTGATACTGCTCTTTGCCAGTTCACAATGCCCTTTTTGCTTCTGCCAAGTATGGCCTGTATAGAAAATAGCTGAGTTCCTTGGTTTATCCAGGAAAAAAAACACTTTTAAAATGAAGAATTTTAAGTACAGAAGTTGTTCCGTTGTTTTTTAAAATGCTACTCATGTAGTAGAACTACAGCACGTTGCTTTCCTGGATTAGGAATATGGTTCAAAAAGGGCAGTTCTGAGGACTACCATTGCTCCTACTCTCAGAGATTAAAACCCAAAGATTTATTTCCAGTTAGGATTACTACCATCATTGTGAAAAAGACAGTTTTTCATACCACCTTTAACCATGTTAACACATTTAATGCTTTTCTTCTCTAAGACTTGCAGAATTTCATTCTCTAAGACTAATGAAGGTAGCTGAAACAAAGAGCTTCAGACACTGATTTTTTGCAATGATTTCTTCTGTTGTAGCCACTGACCTTACAGTGCTTGATCATCAGAGTTAATGTTAGGTGGTTTAAAAAGTATACTTAAATAGGAAGTAACCACTTTGTATTCATGCTTGGCGTATTGTACTTTTGGAAATTATTATGTTCTGATATTTTTGAGGCCAGGGCTAAAATGGTGGACCTTTCAGTCTTAGCTGCTTTCTAGACCACAGTCAAGGAAAGGTAAGAGATGTATTAACAGTGACTCTCCCACGCTCTAGCCTTGAGGTTTCCTTGAAGAAGCCTGGATGTGAAGACTGAAAAGGAACTTTGTCAAAGGGGGCAAGTGTCCCATCATGGCGGACTGGATGAGGTTGCAGTTTCTTTGCTGCACAAGCATGTAAGGACCCAAGTCAGTTAAGGATTTCCTCTGTAGCATTGACCATGAGTTATCCAAGGATTAGATGAAAAAAAAAAAAGGAAAACCTTGCATGTAGTCTTTCCTGAATTTAATTTTGTGTGGTTTAGCTATGGTTCACTGCCTGACCTTGTGTTTACAGGATTTCATTATATGAAAACATTACCCTTAGGAAAAGGTCTAATAGAATTTAATAGAGATTAATCCAGAGCCCCTAACCAAATTACTCTAACAAACCTTAATCTAGAAGAATATTTTTTTTCTATGGATATTCTCGAACTAGCAGAATCCTTTGTAAAGCATTGAAGAAAACTGTATGGATTATGAGCGCTGCAGATGTATGTGCTAATGTGTGAGGGCTCGCAGATTTTTCTTCTTTACTTTGAGGGTGGCAGAGCACTGGAACAGGCTGCCCAGAGAGGTTGTGGAGTCTCCTTCTTTGGAGATACTCAAAACCTGCCTGGTTGCTGTCCTGTGCAGCCTGCTCTAGGTGAACCTACCTTAGCAGGGGGGTTGGACTAGATGATCTCCAGAGGTCCCTTCCAACCCCTACCATGCTGTGATTCTGTCAGTGGTGTCCAGTGACAGGACAAGGGGCAATGGGCACAAACTGGAACATAAAGAAAACAACTTTGATACAGAATAATTAATGTCAGTTATCAGAATGTAATAAAATACAGCTTTCAAAGAAATACTTATATACTTAAATAACTGTAATGCATTTAAATAACTATAAAGCTTACAGTTCATGATCTTAGGGCATAAAGCTAGGTACCTACACCTAAAATTACAGAAAGCAGTAATGAGAGTTATCTAGGAAAATTAAAATATATTTACATAAATATTAGAATAAATACGAATTTCAAATAAACCGCAGTTTTGTAACTAAGCAATTATTTTTTACACTATCCTGCTTGAAATTATTTTTTGGTTGGTAGGATGCCATGAGAAGTAGTAAAGGGCTGAAGAAAGGGATCTGATAATACTCTGCAGTCTTTGCCATCACATGCTATCTTATGTTATGTGCCTATGTATCTTATGCAATATGCTATCTTTAGTGATGTGTTTCAATTTCAGTCAAATGTCAAAAATTAAAAAAGAGATGTTAAACTTTTTATAAATGTTTTTAATTAACACATTCCTGTGATACAAAATATATCTACATGTTGCAAAGTAGTTCTAAGTTGAAAAAATTAACTGTGATGCCAAAATATGTGAAAAACAGGCTATAATAATAACAAAGATGAATCAATATGGATTTAAGATAGCTTTAGTTCATTTTTAATATAGCCAACCATACTTTGAACCCCAGTTTTAAATTCTAGTAAGTAGGTATGAAGAGGATCTAGGATAATTTTAATGATAGCTGTCCTATATTCAAAGAGTCTTGAAATGCAAAAATGAAACCTGCTGTTAGTTAAGCGACAGTAGCCAAATGTTTTCACAGGGCAGCATATTAAGTGATGATACTAGAGGCCTGAATGGCAGTAAGTGATGGAGAAGTTTGTTTCTTGCCATTCCAAAGAAAAAAGAAGTAGTTTTGATATCTCCGGAGTATCACAGCTGTGCTTGGGGGTGTGTGGGGGAGACACTCCTGTGGGTAATCTGGCAGGGAGTGAGAGGAATGACACTGAGATCTAGCATGCTCCCTGATGCCGGGGCAGAGAAAGAGCAGCCAGTTTGGCCAATTCGTGTTACATACAGTTTAGCGAGGGTTTAAGGTTTTTTTTTAATAAGGAATCTTGGATGTACCATTTATTAATTGTTGGGGGTTTTTTTGAAAGTTACTTGTTCTAGTTATTAGCAATGCATTACTCACAAACTGTTGAATTCTGCATGAACTAGCCAGCCCAGTTTCTGAACAGCTAGGATTTGGAGCAGTGGAGTGAGCTTTTCATTCAAATTAAGATGCTAACAAAAAAAAAAAAAAAAAAAAAGATGAAAAAATGCAATAAAGTATATTCAGAGAACTCTTCTTAAACTGACAGTTTTAATATAAATTTATTTATTCTTTTCTTTCAATGTATAAAAGATACCAAGACTCTTACTTGTAGGTGTTAACAGCTTTCATCAAATATCCTTTTCATTCTGTGTTAAGACAGATGGGTCAGTTTTGACCTTTTCACAGTTCTTGTTAGGATCTATTGTTCTGCCAGCTTTGGCATCACTAATGCCCAGTTTATTATCAGGATTCAAAAGGGACAACACTCTAGCTCTATTTTGTTTATAAAAATTTCCAGCCTGCAATTTAATGCTTTTTCTCAACATGCTGATTTTTAAAACTGATCAGAATGTTTGTGTTTTGCTGCTTTTTCCACTTGAATAACAAATACAAGGTTGGTTTGTTTGTTTTTTAAATATACAAAGCCAACACTATTTCCTAATTTTAATTAAACATGTAAATTATTTGCTTACATAATTCAAGTAATTGTATTGGCAAGTATCCTTGTATTGTTTATATTGTACAGTAACCTCACATTACAATATCACTTCATTATTTAATCATCTTCCTACTTGGTGTCACTCATGTTTGGGATGGAGAAGCATGTCAGTTCCAGGATCTGCATGTTACACTGTGCATAGACATAGACTGACTTATTGTAAGCTGTCGCTGTCACAAGCACAACTCGATGCTTGGTATTTTATTTCTCTGAATTAATAAGCATCATTTTTTTTTGTTATAAATTCAGTATTTAAGTCAATGCTTAACGGATTGGTCAATGGAAAAAGTAATGTAAAGTAAATAGTGCTCATTTTTATCCTCTTTCTGTCCAGCAATAGCAATTCTAACAGCTGGCTCCGTCTACATTTCTCTTGGTACGGAATTGTTTGGAGAGATTGAAAGGTGTCTTTTGTGTCACTTGGCCTACGCTGCTATGCAGTGTACTTTTTTTTTCTTTATGAAAACCTTTCTCAAGTCAGATGCTGAGGATTTGTTGCTACGTGGAGATATTATTTCAAGAAAAGTGAGTTAAAGTATGTTTTGTACATACTTTCTGGTACCTTGTTTTGGGATGATCCTCACTGAACAGTTAAGCTGGATGCATGGATCAGTTTTGCACGGACAGGGAGCAGTAGGAGAAAGAGTGGTCCAAAGTGTTAATTCTTTCCTGGTAAAAGCTAGTGCAATCTGCAGATCCCCATGAAAGAAAAAAAAAAAAATCACAAGGCTGAAAAAAGTGGACTAGATATGTGCTAATACCACGACTAGAAAATTGTCACTGTGTACCACCTGGCTTGAATTACCTCAGTCAAATTGTGTTCATATTTCAGAACTTCGTGTCCAGGTTTTTCAAAGCAGAACCTGCCTTCTTTAGTGAAGCCTAACCTTGTTTAACTTCATGGAGCACTTGGCGTGAGCAAAAGAAAATGCTCTTCTGCTTCAATGAGAAACTTCTGTGTTCCACTCCAGATTGTTTCAGGAGTCAGAATTCAGAAAGTCCTGCAAAAAATTAATAAAGCTCAAATTAGCTATTTTACAAGTGATCCCAAACAGAGTTAATTCCTTAAATGGATAAAAGGTTGGCAGTAGTACACAGAATGAATGGCAGAAGCATAGTTTAAAGAAGCAGGTAGCAGTGACCCATTCTCTAAATCCTTTCCCCTGAAAATGTGAGGTCAGCAGTGGTTTTTCTGCTGCAGTATATGACATCTGTGTCATAGCCACAGTACCTGAGGACTCCGTGTTTTTATTTTACATTTCTCTCCTCACACTGGACAAACTCATTCTTCAACTCAAGCTAATCTCAGAGGTTACAGTAAGACATATTTTAGGTTTCAAATGTAACATATTATTCAAAAGGAGTACAGTTGTGAACATTCGTCTTGCTTTGACATTTTTAAAGGACAAACAACTGACCTAGAAATTGATCCAGTGGAGATGGTACTGAGTATCTTCTATCACATTTTCCTTTCACAGTTTGTGGCATGGCTGAGGAGGATTTTTCTGCATGCTACTGTATTTGACCTAACACAGATATTACCATGTAAGACATAAGTCCTTTATGAGCACATTTGTCATCTCTGTTAATACATTGAAAGAGCACTGTGATGATGTTAAAGGGACGTTATGCAGACATACATTTCAGCAAGTATACATGTTGATTTAATCAGCAGACCTTATTGTTAGCAGGCTAATAAACTCTATACCTCGTTGTAATAATTTACAAACAACAGGCAATTCTGCTTCCTCTTTACTTGGCTAAATAGTCAAAATTGTTCTTGGATTTGAGGTTCAGATAAAGTCAACACCTTCCATTTTCAGCAGATATTTTTACTCAATATGCATCAATGCTGAATGGCAATAGTAAATAGATTGTATCAAGTTTAAATGTACATCTAACTTTTGCAGTGTATATATAAACAAAAAAATCAATGTCAGTCTTATGTTCCCACATGCAGTGACAGTCCAGTGTCAAATAAAATACATGCTTTAAATTATTGGTCAAGTACTGTTCTACGCTGAATATTAACTCCGAGGACAATGACTTGAGTGTTCTCTTTCAGTTGTCTCATATGGACACCTGTTTGAAATGTGTCTTGATTAAACAGAACAAAGATTTGTGATCTAATCTAAGTTAACTTGAAATCCAAAAAATAGTCTGTGATCTTAACACTGGGAGTCTGTAAAAAAAGATGCCTTTGGTTATACTCTAGTAATGGCAGCTGTCTTACACCTTATTTTTTTCAGTGGATTTCTGCATGTGAAGTTATCAAAACTTCTTAGTTGTGCTGGAGAATCATATTTTTTTCTTCTGCAGCTATACTACTTCTCTACAAACAATGAAAAAAAAAGCTCATTGTAGCTTTTAAGTCATTATCATTAACAAATATCACTTGTGACAGCTACGCGCCTTCATGTCTTCAGGGCACTAAAGTAATTACAGATATCAGAACTGTATGCTAAAATATTTTTCTACATACGGGTTTAGTGAAAGGACATTTGGTATTACTTATAGCACTTCCTGCATAACTGTGTAATAAAACAACACTTCTATACAACAAAATTTTAATGTCATAATCACATTTTCCTTACACGTTAATTCATTTGTCCAGAATTTTCATATTAAATAAAGAACTGATTCCAGTAATTCCTTTCTCAGAACCTATAATGAGAGCGTTCAATTACTTGATGTAGGGCATGTGGCCCCTTACAAGTTCTCAATTTATACTGTTTTCTCACCTAATAACAATGGTGTTAGTCAAGATCGAGGATTTTGTATTCATTTTCTTATCCCAGAAATTAAAATAATTATAGTAGGAACAATTCATCAATTAGCTGCTGCCGCCATTTAATTAAATGTCCTGGGTTTTATTTCAAACTGACTCTTGTTACAATGATAAATTATTCAAAATGGTTACTTACCTCATTCTTGGTGGAAGTACCTACTGCAGCTATTGATTGTTGCTTATTTGCATTTGGGACTTTTATCTGAAATTTTGTTTGGTCTCTCTGTATTTCCTGACGAACAGACCAATTGCAGTACATAGCTATAACTTGGTGTATACGTATAACCTCGTTATTTATTTTGAATAAACTATCTGTGTTCCTTTCCTTTGTAGGACTGGTTTTCCTATCGTTTTCCTGCCTCTTTACTTTTTTGTAACCTATTTAGGATGCAGATCTTATAACAAGCTAAATATTTTAGGACTAATTCTACAACTTGGGTAATGTAAATAGGGGATTGTCTTGTCCGGAGTCCTATCTGTCTTTATATTGCTTAGAGCAGTGGCAGATCTATGAAGTAGGATGTGATTAAACAAACTCATTCTGGTTTTGGCAGATCTGCTTCACTCAAGGAATGTGTGACCCAAGCATTTGCAAGATTGTAGGAGCCAGGAGCTCATGCAAGGCTGCTGAATGTACTGTGGAGGCTTTGTGGTTAATGCCCTTCTCAAAATAACTGCAGCCTCATAGCTTCTGACTCATAGTGCTCTTGTTATGGGTTGGCTAAGCATGCAGGCAAAATAGGTAGGTATTTCCAGAGACGCTCTCAGTCACTTTGTCAGTTATTTTTAGAATTTTATGTCCCTAAATGTATATGAATATATATGAAAGCTTGTTAAGTTTCTCTGGAGTGGTCCTTTACTCCCTGCAAATGCAGTGGCTCCAACTACGTCACTTCACGTGCAGTGCACGTAAAAACCGCTTGCTGTCCCTTCGTTTCCTTAAGGGCATGGAATCCACATTCGTTTCTCCCAGATCTGCCTGTGCCATTCTGGTAGCAGCCCTATTGTAAGCTGCTTTATACTGCTTACTAACCTTTCAGCTTTAAGTGCTGGAAAGCTGATAGGGCTGGTTTTTTAAGTATTGATATTGAAAATATCCAAAATTCAGGTGAGAATTGTGCATTTTGTCAGCAAAATTTCTGTCAGTGAATACAATTTTCTTAGAAACTGCGTATTGCCTAAATGTTTGAAATAAAGATGTTCTGTAATGGTGATTATCCAGCAATGATAAGATAAATGAAAACTCAGTTTTTTAAGTTTGGTCAGTCTTCTGCCTTCATCACTAGCTTTTAAGTACCCAGCTGTTTCATTGCGTGCATTTCTTTGAGGAGGAAACATAAGTAACAAGGGGAAAAAAATATTTGCAGAAGAATATTTTTCTAGCATTGTTTTCTTTAACACATTTGTGAGATCTTCCAGGGCTAAATTCAGAATGATGTGCTAACTTTTGAGAGGTTTTAGATTGCTGGCGGTGCATTGCCTTGGCTCTGTTGCCCATGCTTGAATTTCTGCAATTTGTTTTTCTTAGCTGTGAAACTGTCACCTTTGAAATCGACACGTCTGCCAAAATACAGATACTATGAAAATACCATAAGTGAAAACTTGCTGCTAAACTAAAAGATTTTCTGGGCTATAGTTAGTTACCTACCCGACCTTAATTGTTTGCAGTATAATAGATTTAAACACCAAAGTTGGTTTGATTTAAAAAGTGGAGGGAGAAAACATTGATACAAAAAAAATCTTTTATATTGTATGTGGGTTATCTTTTAAAAAAAAAACAAAACAAAACAACAAAAACCTGTTACATGACAGTGGTTAGCTAAAGAATGTAAATATCTGGAAACAAGTCAACTTCCTAAAGTATGCATTGGAAGCTATGTTAAGTTTTAAATCTTTGCTGCCAGAATGGAATGTAATCTCCTTGAAGTGGCACTTGAATGCAGAAATTCAAAAGACAATTGAAAGCATTTAGAGCTAATAAAAAATGGATAGATATATAATTCTAAATAAGAGATTGTGCTCTGAAAATTTCTGCTTGCTGACTCTGTAACTACATGCATAAATAACATTTGCTCTAGATCATCAGGTTTTTTTCACTTACAGAGAACACACGTGATTAATGCTGTCATTTATAAATGTGAGTCTGGATTGCTTTTAAGGAATAATTACCTACCTGTGCTTTTACATTTTTCTTTTCAGTGTTACAGAATAATTTATCACTAGGAATAATGAGACACTTTTCATTTTCTTCAAGTTGAATATTTGAAGTAAGTGGTAAATTATTTCATGTTAGGCTACCTCAGAAATTCTTCCCTTTCCTCAGTTTCTGCCTTTGCCCACCAGCTCTCTGTAATGTATACAAGTGTCTTAACCAGAAAACATATAGTTTGTGTGTGAAAATCCACTTACGTGCTTATCTGCTGCAGTTTAAAAAAATAATTTAAAAACAAACAAACCCCAAAAAAGTAAAAGCAGGATCCAACTGTATTATTTTATGAGTTTAACTATGTAAAAATGCATCTTAAAAAATCAGGCTCCTGTGCCATCCTTGTTTCTATCTCCTAGGTTTTTTTCGTTTGCTTTTCAAGAATGTTTCAAGACATAAAAAGATGAGTGATGCAACTTTATTCAAATTTCTTTGGCTTGTGCCAATACTATGTATGCAGTAGATGTTTAAGTGCTGGGCTTTAACCTTTAAGCCTAATGACCGACTGCTGTCAGGGCTGCAGTTGAAGGTGATGATTGAAGCTTATCTTGGTTCCATTTTCGTCCGAGGAAATCCACAGGAAACTTTTTTTCCACAGTTTTTGTGGAACTGACGGGAATTTGCAATTGAGCCCACACTTAGGTGGGAAATAACCAGGACATGAGATGCATCAAGGAGCAAATTCTCTAGTGGTTGCTCATGACAATCATGTTCTTATCCTGTGTTGTTGTCCCTGTACTGACTCTCTTGGCTAATGGCAAACTGTGAAATCCAGAGTCAGGACAGCTATGGACCAGACCAAGGATATGGATGATACAAAGCCCAAATTCACATATTAGCTTGACATATAATATTCACACGTCTTTCTCAAGCCTGTCAGTGTTAATTTTTTCTTTTTCTTTCTTTTTTTTTGTAGATGTTTTTAAAATGACGTTGATTCTTGTTCATTGTTTGGAATATATATACTGGAAACTGATTTCGTAGATCATTGTACATTGTTAATGGATCTACTCAGACTCAGAACATCTGTCAGTCATCAGGTAGGAACTGAAGAGGTTTTCATATCTGCCACTTATTCTTACTGAATTACTGTGGAAACTAAGTATGTAGGTGATATAAACCTGACCTGGGGGTCCGTATCTGGGAACAGGTGAACATGTATTAAGGAAGTAAGTAAGTATACTTGTGTTGGATAATTTTATTAATGTAACTTTAATTTATTATTTTGTCCTCCTTCAGAATGACTAAGAAAAAGCTGGTAGTTAAGCTGGAAATTGATTTTATTACTTGGTTAAACAAGTTATCATTTATAAAGAAAATGAAAATTCTTATATGAGCTAACTATGATCTGTACTTTTAATATTGAGATAACGAAACAGACTTTCTAATTGAGTAACAGTCACATCTGCATGAGATGTATTGCCAGAGAGCAAACATTCATCAGAAATACTTTAAATCAGTATCAGAGGTTTATCTTCAAAGCTGTTAAGGCATATATACATCTGGTGAGTATGTTCCTTGTTCGGTGAATGCTGTATCACTTAGCTCCGTGATCCAGAAACACTTGATCTATGACCAGAATGAGACCATTCCAAAGCACATGAATTCTTGTAAGTTTTCCTTGCCCTGAGAAAAATGGATGAGTGTAACATGCACTTCATTAAATCGGCTTTCAGCTTCTGGCTTGATGACAAGCTAAAATCATGTCTGCCAGTCCTAGCTTATGATCTGAATGATCAGGCAAGCACAGACAAAGGTAACTCATTAAAGGAAGTTTTCTCAGCTGTCTCCCTTGCTCCCAAAATGCCCATTCTCACTGCAGTAATTAGCCAGAGCTGACTTCCAGGGTGCTGTGCATTCACTGTCTCTCAGATTTGTGCTAACTTCTTTAAAGGTAACCTTGACGAAGCTACACTCTGCAACGTATGCGAAACTTCTCTCTTCAGCGTGGGTCTTGATCGTTACTCCGTGGTTTGCTATAATATTTTTCTCCATTCTCTGTTATACTGTGTTTCCATGGATAGAAACTCCGGGTATACATAGAAAAAGTCCCAGCACTCTACAACTAGGCATACTGTTTTGATGAGTGGAGACCAAAGCTTGGGCAAGAATGCTATAGAGGATGTCTGTTTTATCTGACTTTGGGCTCTGTCTAAATGTTATCTAGGCTTTCCATACGGTGTGGGGAGAATTAAACTTCATATATTTGTTGGTCTAAAGGTTGCAAATTTGGATATTAGAAACTGAAAATGAAAGGCAAGGTTTAAATACTAAGTTGTTAATTTATTTCATTACCCAGTGAATCACTAACAGCAGCAGTATCTGGGAGTTAGAATCATTTATTATTGTTCAGTATAGTCATCAGTCCATCTAGAGTCCAAGGGTCCTGGGTCAAAAAAATATTTAGAACTACATAGAAGTAGAATTCTCTTCACAAAATGATTTTACCATGTGCAGACGTATGGGGAACCTAGGCCTGTGCTCCAGATTCTTCATGTGTTTTACTGATAATTTCCTGAGCTGTTATTGGGTCTATTACTGAAACTTTTCCTCAATGATGCCTGAGACATCCTCGCATGTACATGATGTTTCATTCAGTTAAAAGCTGCTCTGCTCTGTGAAGCAGACTCTAAAAGTCACAGCCATGTTCTCCTCAAGGGCGCCTGACAAAATATCTTTGTCTTTGTATATTTGTGAACGATAGAATGACAGAAGAGCAGGGGGGAACTAATTGCTGATTAAAGCTCAAATGCTCTAGCTTCTTTGGTGCTATGGAGTATGTTGTTAATGACTTTTGAAAAAAAATAAATTTCAGGGTAGCAAATCGTTACTTTCAGTTAAGTCAGGCATCACTTCTGGCTGAGTGACAAGTGTTAGGGCAATACATGAATAATCCTTTTCATGAGTAATTTCTAGGGCACATTGGGTTGATTACTTTTAAATTCAGTATATAATTATCAGCTGAATGCTACTGGAGTTTTTATTTGTGCACAGAACAGGGGAGACACACTCTTTGTCCAAGAGCATACCTATAAATCTATCAGTAATGTTCAAACAAAATGCATTGAGCCTATAGGAGACTGATAATTTATGAAGATTGGTGTGTCTGTATATACATACATATTGTATAGGTATGTCTGTACATAGACATTTAACACTTCTTTGTAAGTGGGTTACCTGGTTGAACAGTACCTTTTGAGGAAAAAAAAAGAATTGTGTTGATTTGACACACAAGGCACAAAGACAAGAATGGGAAGAGCGTACAAAGTTGTTCAAGAGAGTTGGTTGGGTACAAGTAAATATGTGAAACGGGAGAAAATGAAGGAGTTCAGGACAGAAATGACGTCAAGCAGGCTTTAGAGTGTTTCAGAGATGGGGATTAAAAGCTTCAAAGAGATGCAAAATGTAAGGGGTTGGAGGGGGATACTAGAGGCAGTGAGGAGACATGGCTGAAAAGATGCAGAAGAGGTGCTCATGGAGAGGGTTTGCTGGAAGCCGAGACAAAACTATGTTCATTTACCTCTGCGCTGTTTGGGGTGCAACTCCCACACTTCTGTGTAGAAATAAAACTGGTGAAATGTGAAGTGTTACAAATATTGCTACACAAGGTAACACCTGGCTTTGGTGTGGGGTTTTTTTGGTGTTAATTTAATAGCAACAAAGCTTAGAGTGCTGGGTTTAAGGTTCAGTGTGTTGTGTATAAGACACTAGAGATCAGTGTCTTTTCTTGTAGATGCGTGTTATTTCTGTCTTCCTTATATTGCGATGTTTCAATGGACAAGTAATATAAATTGCTCAGAGGACACTGGAAAAACTAACAGCAATATAGAGACCTTCTTTGACTCTTCAATGCTAACACAGAGTATTTGGAAAAATCAATGGAGCTTTGCCAGGATATCAGTGAGCGTCTCATCTGTATGATATCCTCCAGTGCTCTTTGAAAAGACAGAGTGCTTGATATCTAAAAGGCAGAGAATACTTTCAAATAGTAGGAATGGAATGACTTTGTCTTGATAAGATTTTCAGCTGTCCACATAATACATTGCATTAAAATTCTATTTTTAAAATCACTTTTTTGCTTACTGCTATTTGTGAAATCCCAGACAAAGAAGTGACATTGAAATGTTTCTTCCCTTTTTTTTTTTTTTTGGCTTGTGTGTTTTGTTTTGTTTCTTAATTTTGGTACTTAAATTTGTTCTCATAAAAGGTGATACAGAATCCTTTACTGATCTCTATTATAGAGATTTTTTTTTTTAATGAATTTTACCAACTTAGAAAATGGAGCCAGACAGCACGTCAAAAATAGGTATTAATCTGTGTAGCTCTCAAGCTGTCTCAGTTGGGTGTGTATTTTATTTTATTGACATTTTTATTTTGAAGTAAAGTAGAACTAACATCTATTTATATGACTTTTTCCTGTATTGGTTTACTTTCTGATAAATGAGTTAGTTACACACACAAACACACATATGCACGCTTCCATTTCTTTCTCATTTGCCTTATGAGAAAGTCAAAAAGAACTGCTATTTTTGCACCTAATATTTATGGGGTTTGGTTTTTTTTTAGACATGACTGAGACAAATGTTTATGCAAGAGGCTAACTTCAGTTTCTGTGGCTTCATTCGCACACTAAAAGGCAGGCTTTTGTCTTAGTAGTTACTTTAGTTATTTTCATTATAATAATGGGTATTCCACTTCTTAGATTCTGTGGTTTTATTCAAACACTTAAACATGGAATACCAGAACTGTGTTTGATCTAGTTTAAGTTTTTAAAAGTGGGCATTGAGTTTATATTGTTTTAATTGTTCCTTCTAAATGACATTTTGTTTTCTGTTGGTCCACAGAATAGATGAGAGGCTTTTATATCTGCAAATGGGTCATAAGCTGTTTGTATCACACTGCTAATCACTTTAGGAAACTTTGTTTACACAAACTGCAAAGTCAGAAGTCATAAAGAAAATGTTACTAGACTGCATTCTTTAAAAGAGTTTGAGATTTTATTTTCCAATAGTAATTCTATTTTTGACGAACTAACCTTATTCATCAGTTCTTTGCCCTGGGAGTCCTTTATCCTGTGTTACTGCAAAGAGAAACAGATTTATTTTACTTTATATTCAAAAGCATGTTTCTCTGTCAGATTATATGCAAATGAGTGAATCAAGGACTCACTCCCACTCCCCTGGAATAAATTGAATATATGTCATTGACTTTAAAAAAGATAGAATTGAATATGAAAAATAATAATAAATCATAGAACTGATTATCATGGATTATTTTAAAATATGCTGTTTTGACAAGCCAATCATTTTTTATTATTTTATTTTAAGATGAACAGTGTAGACATAGGAAAGAAAACGGTTGGATCAAATTATGAAAGAGAATTGGGTACCTAATTAAAATAAGCAAGTCAAAGGTGTTTTGCTTTGAAACGCCCTTCAAAACTCTAAAACCTTCGTGGTGTTGCATTTTCTTCCCTTATCTGCAAAAACATATTTTTTTTTTGTTTTATTTATTTTCCTTGTTACTGTGCCCATTGCAGCTGTGTATGATTTCGTATTATGATGTTGAAGGTTTTTGTGGTCTGGACGCTTTAGAATGGACCTAGTTCAGGAAAGTATTTAAGCATGTTAACTTCAATATTCAATATATATAAGTATATGAACATGCTTAGATGTGTGTTATATGTGCTTTGCTAAACTGGGTATTATACAAGTGAAAAAAAATCTCTGAAATGTGTGTTGCATCATGAAAATTAAAATTCACTGAAATACAGAGAAGAAACAAACATTAAAACTAAACATTCTTTCTTTGGTATCAGACAGTTGCATCTTTGAGAAGTTGTTCTTGATTTGCTATTTTAACGTATACCACATTGATAGATTAAAGTTAAATCTGAGAAATATTTAGATAGAAAAATGTCTCAGTTTGTGTATTTGTTTCACGCTCTTCCAGTGGCCACTCTCGGGTAGTGGATTCAATGCACCTTTGGCCTGCTTTGGTAAAACAGTTCTTACGTGTACTTTATTAAAAGACAAGGCCAAATGGCTTTCTGTTGTATTTAAGCACAGAAGGCTATGGATGTCTTGGGCAGTGATAAATATAGAATGTGAGAATTCTCAACTATCATTTCTGCCATTTTTGTGAGACTTCAGTATACAAGTGACATCTCAATAGAACTTGTACCTCTCCAAACACGAAGATGCTGCATTCTGTGTCATCCTTTATTAATGGCTTCATGTTTTATGTGAATCAGTTATATAGTAGCGTGTCCTAGCTGTGCTCATCTTAATAATTAAGACAAAAATTTTAACAAATACTGAGAATATATGTCAAAGACTTTAAATCATAAAATATAAGCAGCTTTTTTTAAGATGCTGAAAACACTGAATATTTTTACGCCTACGATCCATGCTGAGTCCTTTCAAATGTCTTACTTGAGCATCATGAAAGTGAACATATTGAACTTGACTTAACAAGTGCCACCATGCCACAATGTTCATCTTACACAGACTTGAGTTACAAGCAAATATCACCTTGAGGCTTATGTGTTCTACAAATCCTACATGATTATGACATATATGTCAGAATTTAACTTCAGCAGCACTGCCACCTTTCTTGACATATTCAGCCCTTTTTCTGAATTGTCTAACTGTGGCGTTGCACTTTGGAGAGCACTTGTGCAAAGAACAACATTGTATTTGTGTTTTGATTATCTCCCCCCAATATTATTACAATTACATCTCCAAAGTATCCCATATTTTAGTATAGCTCAGATTGTTAAATAGAAATACCTGTCTTAAGAATCCTTATTAGTTTATGTGCATATGGATTTTTTTTTTTTTTTTTTTTTTTTTTTTTTTTTAAAATAGAGGTACTTCTGTTGGGCTTCATTTCATCATCCTTTTTGGAAGTTAAATGCTGAGCTTGTCCTGTTATAAAAATGCAACTCTCTGAAGTCAAAGTGAGCTACGGAAGCATTTGGCATTCTCTGGCCTCAGAGATACTTTAATCAGAAAAGTCCTTTTTGAAGTGTCCATTATCAAAGAAAACGGTCTTTTGTATTTTTACCTCCATACATAAATTTCCAGTAGTGATCAATAGAGGAAGATTGAAAAGATCCTTCCAGTGTCCCTTAAGAAACATCTGCTTTTAGTCCAGTGCCGTAGGAAATGTTAAAATCAAGAGGTGCCTGTCATAAAAATGTGAAGCCAGACCATTTGCAGGCTTATGGAACCTCTCAATATTAATTGTGAAAATTTAAAAAATATAAATAAAAAGCTCTTAAATAATGTCTGTGTAATATAAATCCTCCCCTTCCCTGTGAAGCTTGGGCACACATGTAGCACAGGAAACGCATGTAACACATAAAACAATAATTTGTTGAAAATAATTTAACTGAAGCCTTAATAGTCTAATGCAAGAATCATAATTAGTCCAGATACAATTGCAAGTGAATGAAAAAGAACACCATCTATGCAGAAAGTATTTTAGTAACTTAGTTTCTACCCCTTTTTCTGGGGGTCATTTTTCATGTTCACTTACACACTTTTACATCTCTCTCTTCATTTGTCCACAGCTCTACACAGCACCCGAATTTACTATATATGTTGCCTTCTATTTACGTTAGATACAATTTCTTTGTTCTTTTTGTTGTCCCTAAAACCAGATGTGTCCAGGTCTAGGTCTGGATGTCTTTGAGTGACTGTGGGTGGATTTATAGCTGTGGAATCTCCCATGCCTGCATTCCTCTGTGCTGCATCTTGAGGCTGCTGCTGCCGCCTTGTACTTCTCTGCACTGCCTCATTTTGGTAGAGCCATAAGTATCCCATTGTGTGCAGGATAACTGCTTGTTACTGGTGTCATCCCGTGGTTGTACCATACAAAGATAAACACAAGTAGTATGAATTAGCCATTGCCACCAGGTCACTTAGAAAAATCGCTATCGCGGCTCAACCAAGTAAAGCAAAGCTGCAGCAGGTCAAGAGAAGTTCAGATAGAGCAGATCTGACAAGGCTCAGTCCTGAGGCCTTGCAAACTCAGTATGAAGCTTCTAGCCTGTTTTTAGTTACTGCAATACTGTACTTCAGGGCCACATGGTTACAAGCTATATTGCGTTATATTTGTATTTGGCTTTAGCTGTTTTGTATTTTCTGGAGATTTTTGTAACTGAGGAGAATGAACTATTAGTAATAGAAATGGTAATAGATAAGACTTATTTGTGAGGTCAAAATTATTCTTAATTCCATTAACGTGTTTGGAATTGCATAAACAATCTCACTTTTGAAATCATATTTTCTTGCTTTATATTTATTTATATTGGGGAATTGGAAGAATGCAGAAAAAGAACTGTGAAGATAAGGTAGTCCTGAAGTTTGGCAAAGATAAAACTTACGTATGTCTGTGCTATCTGTCTCTTGCTCGCTTTTTTGTGACTATAGAGGTTTTTAAGGTAGCAAAGTATCTTTGGTGAAAAGTAGTAGGTAGTGAAAAAACTTATGGAAACATTGAAATTTAAAGCATATTTTCTACCAAAATACAGTGATTTTTTTGGCAATATTTTGAGGTTGGCAAAATACTCGTAGAAATAATTTTAAAATGTATTTTAGCAGTGTGTTCATCCTATTTTTACAAGTAACATCAAACAATCTTTTTGTTTCCTTATAAAATACTGAATCAGTCTCATTGTGTGATGGAACAGTTTTGATAGGGTCTGGATTTTTTCTTTATTTTTCCCTTTGAGGTAAATAGTGCCTATCACATTCAGGAACTGAATGCTGTGTTCTTAATTCATAGCAAATTTTTATTGCTGCGGTAAATTAATTGAAAAATGGGTATTTTATCTATGCTTTTTTGAAAGTAAGAGAAAAGAAGGATGTGAACAGTTTCACTGATGTGGTAAGAAAGAACATTTCAGATTCACTATGAAAGCCTTGAACCACCAGGAATAAAGCTGGTTGTTTTACAAAAGATGCTGTAACAAATCTGATGAGATCAGGAAATTGGGAATCACGTAGAGGCTATTGGCACCATCTTGTTCAGCTTGCGTGCCTGCCAGTCTCCTCAGATTTCCCTCCTCCCTAACAGTTCACTTGGCACCTAACATAGAAGCTGAGCCTGAGACTCTTGCTTCGTGACTTGCTGGCCCCACCACTCCACATCAGACTTCTGAAAAAGGAAGAGAAAAAAGATTTATTTTGAATGTCTTTTTTCGTGGGAGAAAATATTTTTTTTCGTACACTTTGTAAAGCTTGTGGGTAGCACGGTGAAGGTCAGAGGACAGCACTAACATAGTAGATTGCCATGAATTATGGTGTAGGAAATTAAAAGAGGCTACATGCCCAGATAACCATTAGTGCTCATTCTTGTTTCATGTCTTCATAGCCCAGCACTTAGGTGTCATCAGCCTATACAACAGGCAAAACTCCATTAAATGTTTGACAGATATTATAATGGGACTGCAGCATAAAAAGGCTGCCTGGAGCTGCTGTAGGCTTTATGCTGGGATTGCACTTGCACACTGATTCTGTAGCCAAAGGGAAGGGAAAGTGCAAACTCCAGAGTACTCACAAAAAAAATTAACAGGCCACAAAAATGATCGTATATATGAAGACACTTAGGTGAAGGCCAGGCTTAATATTGCAGTCTCAGCGACGTACGCAGAGAATGAAAGAAGGTAAAACTATTAGAGAAAAGGATGAGCTTAGACTTGGTGCTTGAATCATGAGTGTTAATCTTGTGATTTACCAGTATCTGATCTTCAAGGTTAGATGCTCAAGTTCATGTTTTCTTGGTCTGTCTCTCTCAATTTTTTTTTCACAATTTTCTATCAGTGATTAAAGGACGTTGTGCTGGCTCTGAAACATCTACCATGTATTGAAACCCAGAAATCTTTAAGAATACTATAAAAATAACCTAAATGACCACTACTTTTAGAGATCATAGCAGTTCTTGTAAGGTTTTAATCTCTTGAGTGGAAAATGCATGGTATGCGGTATGAGTTACTGAATTTGGATAATAAGGAATTATATAAGGGTTAAAAATTTATAAGTAAAATTAATGATAAAAACTTAAAACTGTAGAATATAGGAAACATAGTGTCTAGGCTTAAATTGCTATTTTGACTGAGGTAGATTTTAAAATCTTTCAAATTTGTGGTCCCAGAGAAGAAAACAAAAGATGAAGGCCTAGCTGACCTTCAGCTTTCATCTAATTATGCCCTTAGGTATATGCTTCTTTGTATGGTTTTGTTTTAAAATATTGATAGATAACCTATTGATTTGTAATGAAATAGTGGTTGCTTAAAAAAATCATAGTTTTGTCTTATTCTAGAGACATCTTGCTGTATCTTGCTGATACTAAGATATCATTGTTTATAAAACTGTGTTTTGATGTAGGGCAAGCGGAAGGAAGCAGCATGAGTCCAGTCTGTAGTGGAGTTACTGTATTATTCTCAGTCATTATGTCAATTCTTTCTTTCCTTCTCGTGCGCTTATTCTACTTGCTAAAATCAACTAAAAGGTTCCTATTTACTTAAAGGAAGTTAAAATGGAGCTAGAGGTGAAAACGCTAAATGCTTTTTTGCAGCCTTTCTTTCACCTGTCACATGAGTAATTGCGTCAGTGACACCTAAACAAGAAACTGTGTGCCAAGTAAACTCTGATGTTTTCCCAGAAGCATCAAACAGAAGACATTTGTATGAGAAGGCTCCTGATCTGTCTTACTTTAAACTTCTCCTAAACCGGTAGTTTCACTATTTCTGCTGAAGACAACCTCCTTTCCTGAAATTATATGAAATTAATGACAATTTATGTATGGTAATGACACTGGTAAATATTTAAAACTTTCTTCTACATATTGCAAAACAGCTTCAATTACAGAATCAAAAGCCTTTGCTGCTGTAATGTACTTCTTTTGCCTAGCTTTTTACAGTTATTCTGCTACTGTCTTCCTTACAATGTAAATGCTTCAGAGCAAACATTTGTGGCCTCTTAGTTACACTGAGGCAACCATAACAGTTTGCGATAATTTGCTGAAGACATTATGACAAATGGTACTGGTGGTTGCTTCACTAGTAGGTGAAGATTCACAGTAGGTTGGGGCCAATTTAAAGTTATTAAGATGGCTAGAGATGCAGTATGGTAACCATATCCACGTTTGTTTACAGACATTAATGAAAAATCTTTATCTAGCAGGTGAAGCTTGGAAACAGTTTTTCCCTTGCCCCCTGCTATTTGAAAAGAGCAAGGAATGACAAAAGAAGAGTTGTGAGCAGTGTGCTGGCCTTTTGAGCATGTGCTAATGGGACATTTATTTCATATTTACTTTTTCTTCACAACTTCTATTCACTTGCACTCTGGAAACGTCTGTGGTACCTGCTATCCGCAGCTGCACTGTAGCTGTGGTTAAGTGTCCGTATCGAACAGAGAAGTACTTACGGCTTCAGCTTGAGAACCAGGCTCTAGCTGAGCTCTATAATGAATTTTCCTTCTCTGCATCAGGCATAGAGGGTGATAGGCAATATGCACTTCATGAGGTCTTTCTGGTCTTGTTAAAAAATTGCTGTTCATTTTGGCCAAATGGTGGGAAATGAAATCAGGTCGAATGGAAAGGAGCATATGAGTACATAGATAGAGTTAAATACAAAATATTGTTACAGTGTTATTATCCAAAGTGATATCATGAGATAAATTTACTTTTAATTTGAAAATATAAAATTATTTCTTGTAAGTAAGAAGGGGATAGGATTCCCACTTTAAAAGGGAAATATTCTGAGCCACTATGAAATAATGACAAATTGGAGAATGATATTTTGCTGCTTCAGTGTAGGTATGATTTTATATTTCTATCCTCTTTTAACTTCTTCTGCTGTTTAAAATACTAACCTTCTAGCTTGTGGCTCTTCTGTTACCTTTGCATTTTAAAAACAGGTTCAGCTCAAACTGAACCAACTCAAAGCCTTGAGTTCTGCAGTTTTTAGTGAGCACCTGAAACGCTGGAAGACTTTTGCATGCTGTTTCCATGAAACCAGGAACGGGAAACTCAACTTTGGATTAAGTATATACTATTTAAGCTAAATTAATAGCATTTACAAATAAGAAAGTAGCTTAGGTTTATTGTCTCTTGTGCTATACGTGATCAAAAAAGTTTCTCGTTAAAATGTGACAGTGCTTTATATTGCCTGTACATAAAATCTCCATGGTTATTATACAAAAAGAAAAGGCAAATGACAGTTGGTGTCAACACTAAACAGCTTAGGGCAAACTATTTTCTCAATACGTATGTAATTTAATTGAAATGCAATATTTCATGAATATTAGAAAGTGAGGCTTTATTAAAAATGGCAAGGAAAGTGAAAGCATGACTGTTTAGAGTAACAAGCAGCACAAATTTATTCATTCGATACATCACTGAATTATTTAAAACTCAGCTTAAGCACAAGGTCATGGAATAATTTTGGCAAGTACGCACTTCTGCATGATGCATTTCCATAATTCCACTGCATCTATAAAGTTAATCACAGCTTTGGCATGCAAGCCTGCTTCATGTACTGAGCTGAGCCAGAAAAAGGCTCTGAATTAAAACCTAGGAACAAACCAGACTACTGACACTAGAAATGATTTGTGTTAGTTTAGAGCAGATGTGAGCTCCATAATACTAGCAATTCTTACAAATATTTCATTTACTAATATCCCATATTTACTTGCAATACATATTTACAAGTGAAAGCATGTCGCTTGTCTGGAGACACATCAAAATTTATGTCTGTGTGCACACGTTTAGATGTCACGAGTTTTCTTGAGGCCATACTCTTTCTGTAGGGAGTGAGAGCTGACAGAAGGCGTTCTCTGGACTACAGGGAAGAGAGTGGTTGAGCTAGTCATGGAAAAACTCCATGGAAATTGAGTTGAGTTTATAAGATGAGAACTAGTATTCAGAGTCCACAGTGACTGCTAACAACTGCCTGCAGACTACTAAACCAGAGAGGCTTAATGTGTGTAATTTTCAAAATTGCATTGTTATTTCTAAGCTCCAAGTAAGACAGAATGATACATGTGAATAAGGCTTAAGGCTTCTTCACGGGGTATATTTAAGATTCTAAGACAAAATCCAGGATATTTTGCATTTTGCAATAGTTTGTGCATCCAGGATTTTGCATCGCATTTCCGTACGCCTCCATCAGTTAATAAAGACCTTGTGAGTTTGCGTAGGTTCAATGGACTCCTATAATTATGATCACCAGCTTGAAGATAATCTATTCTATGCTAATTCTGATATATGGCTAATTCATAATACCTGGTATAGTTGTTAAAGTATTGTTGCTAAACCTTATAAGATTGTTGTTTTTGCAGTCCTGAACAAAAAAATTGTGTAGTTCCAGACTAGCTTCCCAGCAACTTGGTTGGGTACTGGTGCCTTATGGATATCAATTGCATGTGTACTATCACTTGCAGAAGCAGCATAGTAGTTGCCCCTGTGGCAGCCTGTAAGAATTAGATGTGTTGGACACTGCAGCGGTAGAACTGCCTTGATAAATGTGACTCTGAGTCCTAGGCAGAGGACAACCTAGTAATCCAGACACAGTGATATCCTTCTCCTCTTCACATGTTTTGAAAGGACTGTATGCCAGCTGGGAATTGCTGGACTTATTTGGTATTTCCCCTACACTTCTCCTACACACAGAGAAAGTTATCTTTCAACCAGACTTTCAAACAAGAGCACGATTTTCTTTTGAAGGCTTGGTGAACCTAATTTTCATTTTGGATAATTTGCTCAATTTATGTATTGTGCAGCTCAGTTTTTTTCCAAATTAGTCTTGAAATAGATGTAATTTATCTCAATATGTTCTCAGACCAGTGCACAAGTGACATGAAAGATACAGCATCTATATTTTTGATATATGCAGTATGCTGAATATATTTTTTCAGCACCTTTTATCTTAAGAATTGTCTAGTTGTTTTTAAAGAAGAATGCAAGTTTTAAAGCAATAGTTTTAAGAGAGTATCCTAGTTCTATACAGGTTGTTTACAATTTGGTTGACTTCCAAAGAATTCTCAGTTTTATTTCTCAAAATGTAGAGATTTTAATCTTGGTACCTAGTTCTGCTCTTAAAGTGGGTCTATGTGTAGCAATCAGTGAGTTTTTGATGAGGTGATACGTATAGATGACTTATACAATCAGTATGCTGCCTTTAAGAGAAATTGCTTTATAAATTGTTTTGGACCTCTCTGATTAATAACATAAATCAATGAGATTTTTATTATGTTGTGTTTGTAGATACTGAAAACTGTATTATAAGTTGCTAGTGTGTGAATAGTTATAAATTGCTATAAATCAGTTCTTGAAAGAATTAACATCTTTAGAAATAGCTGAAAGTTTTATTGTGTTGTTAAATCTTAAAATAGTTTTCTTACTGGAGAAACAATCGGGAAAAATGCTAGAAGGTTAAGATGATTTTTAAAGTATTTATTGGGAATAATAAGCAGTCATTTCTTCCACATTTTTGCATGTACTGAGCAATGTCACTCAGGAAAACAGACACATTAGAGAATAATTCTAAGTGTTCTATGTGCGATCTTCGTTATATAATTTCATATCACTATAAATTTGCCATCTATTCAAAACTGAAATAGAAATTGCTTGAGTACAGTTAAAAGAATTTGCCATTTTGTTTGAATTTGTCTGCAGAGAACCTATTCATATTCATAAGTTTCTAAATGCAGTTCTACACAAGACAAGTTGCAAAATGACTTATAACCCCACAGATGACTATATTTGTGTAAGCAGAGAAGAAACATCCCAACGATTTAAAAGGCTTTCTTTAATATTTTAAGGATGATGTGTTACCAGTTTGACCGTGAATTACATATTCAGTGCCGTGGACCTGTTTTCACAAGCCAGTAGGACTGGCTGTATCGGAGCCTGCTGCAGACAGCTTCTGCAAGCAGAGGTGTCCTGAATGTCAGTAGTCTGAGAGGTAAGGTCAGCTTACTGTTAAGTCTCGAGAAAATGATGCTTGAAGAACATAGTTTATCACTGAATCAGGACTGGATTTGGTGGCGTTACCGTACCCATCTTAGACTTCTGCTGTTGGATTGGTGCAGGAGTGCACTTTTGAGGAAAAACTCCCCAGTTACTGTGCTTTGGCCACTGTGACCTGAATTGTATTCCTTTTGGGTGAAGTTAAGCTAGAAAGTACTTGGTCACTAGGACCTGAATTGGATTGCTTTTGGATGAAGATAAACTGGAAGGTAACTCTTGTGGCTGCATCATTGTGTAACAGGTGGGTTTAGGGGAAAAAAAGTATTTTGCGTTTTTAGTTTCTTGTTTTAACAGTTAGAAGGGCTGAGAAAAAACAACCTGTGCAATTGAAACCAGATACTGGCAGTCCAAAGAGTATTGTTGGAGCTCTGAAACTGGGCACTAGCACGATTTCCACTAGGAATTAATTCTGTCTTAAAAATGTCAAAGGTGCGGCTGTGTCTGTCAGATCTTGGGAATGGTTAAGTGGAGGCGACCTTCTGCCTAAATCTGTGATCAGCTTGTTGGGGGTGGTAGCTAAGCACTTCATGTATACAGTTCCACAGGATGAGAAACAATAATATTCAGTAAGATAATATCCATGTAATTATTTTCTTTTTCTCCCCATCAGTCTAATCAAAACACCAGCATTTCCAAAATGCTTGGCATTGTTGTTTTAAGTACCATGGTCACAATAATTAATCTGTTTATTGTATCATCTCTTAGTGGCTTAAGACACATGAATAATAATTACAGAAATTGATATTATTGTTTTTTAAAAATGGCTGCATATAAAACTCCACTTAACATTGCAAGATAAATCTCACCAAAATTCTGTGGAATATAAAATGGATCAGTCTTGATCTGTCTTTAACTGCATTACATTATGTGCCTTATTTGTTGACATTTGAAAATAATAATTTGGAGCTTTATGAGAGGACAGCAAACATCTTCTGTTTGCCTTCAGCCGAACAGTTTGTTGTTGACTTTCTGTATTCATTTAGCTGTAAGTACAAAGTAACTGTCACTCTGATGTGACATTTTGACTCCAGATGTTAGAAAAACATAGCAAATTATGCCTACCAAACAGGCAGTCTTTGCTGTCACAAGCTATGTATTGTCTTAAGACAGACTCTTTTAACTGTATTGGTTCCAATGGGAAATAGTGCAATGACAGCTGTAGAAGAATCTAATATATAAATCATGAAATATCTGATTTTACTGCCCTTTTTACTCATGAGTCTTGCAAGCCAGAGAATTCACAGGAAAGGGACCAATAAAAGGTCTAAAAAGATTATATCGTTATTCCAAATTACTCTTTGGCTGTACTTAGGGGAATATGTCCTATCCTTAAGCAACTGGCTTGATGTCATTCCCTGAAGATTCTGCTAAAGTGGTTCTTGTGTGACATAACAGATAATAGTGTTGAGGTTTTGAGATGCCTGTTCTTCTCACCCATAATTTCAGTAGTCTTAGGAGGAGCACAAACTATGCTATTTTTCTATTTAGTGGAAGCCTCTCTTTAAAGATGAGTCACAAACCGCCCGGCTACCCTGTCTCAGATCATATCCCCAGTGATTTTTGCGTGCGTCTTCCTAACAATAATTCCCACTGAAGCAATTAACCCAGATAACCACCCTCCAGAATCAAATCTGTGTTCTGTTGGCTCCGTTTCTCTCCTTTTCCAGACTCTGCAGATCCCTAGAGAAGAGCAAGAGACAAAGAGAAAGAATAATAGGGTTAGACTCAGAGGAGAAATCATCATTGTCTTTCACAACCAAACCTTAGGTGAAAAAGACAGTACAGGATAGTATAGCCTTTTCTGCTGATTTTTCTACAGAGCTGTTCCACCTGTGCTCAGGTGCGGGTTGTCTGAGCCAGGCTATTGAGCCCATAGGTCTGAAAAAAATGTCACTGCTTTGAAGAGGATATAATACTGGGGCAGGAGCCACTGTAGGCAGCTTTGATCTCAGACTCCTGAAAATCCATTCCCCTGGGAGTGGAACTTGCTGCCTCCTTGGCCACAGGAGTGAAGTTTTTCCTCAGAAAGGTCACGTTTTTTAAGATTCCTTTACGCGCTTTTACAGGAAGAGAAAATCTGAGCCTTGCCCACAGAGCTGCCGTTCCCACAGATAATGACCAAGTGTTACTTATGGAAGTGAAGTTGTGAAATGCTGGTGACTACTACAAGGCGACACAAATACCCGCAGCACCGCTGTTAATGAATGATGGACAGGACCATGGGCTTTACTGCCTCATCTGTGGAATGTTCCTGTAAAAGGTTGTAAGCAGCTTGTTCAACTTCAGAACGGACCAAAGATGTGATTTCAGCATATCGAATACAACGTGATTCTCAGGCTGCCCACATTTTAAATATGACATCTAGGGTGTGAATGCAGCTATATTTAGTTCTGCAACAAAATACTACACATTAGTTAGAACAAGCAATTGATTTTATGGTCTTGTTCCAACACAGAGTTGTTTCTCTGCGCGTAGGTTTGTTGTACTCTGTGAAATGAAGAAAAACTGCTGATCTTAAATGCCTCTCCAGACATTCTGAAGCTACAGATATTTCTGTGAGATAAAATATAACTGAAACAGAACAGGGCTGAAGGGTGGTCTTGCTTGTTAAAATGTTATGGAAGATTAAGCTGTGAAAATACTTTCTGTGACCTTGCTTTATGAATAAAACACTGCGTGTTCCACTGGTGGGTGAAATTAGAAAATGCAGAAGAAAGGAAAATGACAGCTATCAGTTCTTACGAAGTTATTGCAAGCTCTGTGGGACAAATTGTAACCCATGCTATCCAAATGAAGACCCATTTCAATTCTAATGACCAAGATGAATAAGCAAATACTGGAAATAAACATCTTCCCACTACAGTAAAGTACATATTTACTTTGGAGGGTAGCAGATATCCCATTTTTTAAAACTCCTTTTTATCATTTGTACCTTGAAGGCCCTACATCATAGTTCTTTCGCTTACCATTTGTTTTAAAAATAGTCTGTTTTCTCCACTAGCATGTCAATGACACTGCTTCAGTCAGCAAGATTTCAGATTCCCATTAGTGATCTGTTTGCTTCCCTAGAGATATATGGCCTCCTTGGCACTGCTAGTCTCTCTTCATGGCTCCCCATTAGGCACTGCGTTGTGCTGCCACTAGACCACGATTCTAGTTGGCATATGCTCATTTTACTCTCCATCATATGGATTTTATGTCATTATAATGTATTAGTGCTCTTAATATCTTCACCTTTCTAAATAGCTAAGCTGGCGGATTGTTCTGTGAATTTGTTTACAACTTGCTTCCTTGATGGGAGCTGGATACTCTCAGGAGCCAAATGAAAAGAAAATGTGTTTAAATGTTGTGGGCACCCCAGTGGCTGCTGCAATACAGTGAAGAAACATAAGGAAAAGGAGTTAACGTGTACTTCATTTTATATGCAGCTTACATGTCTAGCTCATGGCGAATGAAGGTGGCTGTGTATCTGTATTTTAAGTGAAAATGTTGAACAGATGTATTACAGGCTCATCATATGAAATTCTAATAACGCTGACGTGTAATTGTTTCTAAAGTGACAATTACTTTTTGATGACTATTGTGTTACACACAAAATTAAGACAAGACACGGAAAAATAAGCTGTATTTATAAAGTTCTAGCTCACGTTATGTGAACAACCACCGCAAACCAAGAAACCCCAAGCTTTCGCAAGATACCCAAACCTTCTGTGTGTGCTGCTGTCTTCCAAAAAATTAATTGGGGAGAAGTAAGGAAAGGATATTTCTTCTCAAACAATGTCTACTTCTTTATGTTTAAAATAATATTGTATCAGAGGCTACGCTCCTGTTATATCAGCATTACCTACAATCTTGGAGTGTTAAAAATGTCTAAGGGTTTCTATGTCGCTGCCACCTAAGTACTGTACTTTGTTAATAAACTTAATGGAGCTCCAAGCCCAATGTTTTTATTGTAGCTAAAGTAAAGCTCTCCTGAAGAATCTGGGGGTTAAAGCTAATTGACCCTTCTGACTAGAATTGTTTTTCAGCTCTTTGTGAGAAAGGAAAATGGTTGCAAATAGCTGGAAGATTCATCTGTAAGCTTGGATAGATTTTCTAAATATCATTTGTTCAGGGCATTATAAATTTATGCTGCCTAATGTACTGTAGATCAGTCAGCAAGATATTTGGATATATTGTCTGTATCAATAATGGTGCCATCATATGTGGTATCTAAAAGATGTCTGATACACTTCCCATAGGATTTCAAGAAAAAGGCCTGTCAGCAGTCATAGAAGGGAAAACATGATGCCTTTTTTTTAGAAAATAGTGCCTGAAGATGTGCTAAAAGTGTGAAAGTAGAATAATTTTAATTTAGTTTTTTTATAAATTTAGGTCAAATCTGTAGGATTGCGCAAACTAAATGACAGCATTGAATTTGTGAAGAAATGTTTTTCTTCAAAAACTTTCAACATTGTGTGTCCCCCAAGTATGACTGTAACTGGAGACCCTGTGAGGAAGATTCAAGTGACTTTGACAGCGGGACTGAATCCTGAGGTGTTTCAGGCCAGATGTTACACAGCCATGGTAGGGATTGAGCAATTCTTAAACTAGATCCATTTCATAATGAGTCTCTAAAAGCCCTTTTGCCCCAGTATGTCCTCAAATAGAGAACTGCAGTGTAAGGAATTAGTTTAGAACTACATAGAAATCAACTTTACTAATAAAGACTTTTCTAATCCCTCCTTCCATTCACTTCCCACACCTGAAGGCATGCATGGAGCCCAAGATGTTGTTTTGTCTGTCAAAGATTTTAACAGAGTAGTAGAAAGATACTCATACAGATGCCAGAAAATTTCTTGCAGGTGCTGAGGCATGGCTAGAATATATCCCGCTGGGTTTTTTCATTAGGGCTTTTCATCAGACTTCATACTTTCATCTAGAAAATACGTTTCCAAATAATTGTGGTTGCATCATTTGCAGGAAAAAGAAACAGTTATAAATCTCCATTGCAATTTTAGGAATCTCTTACCACTTACCATGCTTTGGTGGCACGAAGGCAGAGGCAAATATGTTGTCAGTTATGATGTAAGTTATCAAAAGACTTGCAGTAGAGAATTTCTTGAAGTGCATCAGCAGACTGAAAAATAAATTTTACTTATCATGGAATTTTTGAAATATTTTTGCATATAGAACAATAATTCATTCAAAATATATTAGAAACTTGATTCTTTTAATATTTTAACACTATTTTATAGCATGAAATTAAGATCTCAGGGGAAAAAGAAGGAATCTGAGCCCTACTGAGCTGCCTTGGGTTTTTACATGATTTAGAGTGATTGATCTTGAGAATGTGCTTGAGGCATCCATCAATTTCAGCCTTGCAGTTAGCTGGAGAAGTCAACTGTATGCTGTTTCCTTGAATAAATCCACTGGATTGACTGAATTCATGGAACACTGAGTGAGAAGGAACTGTTTTTCTTGCCCTAAAAATGAAAGTGTAGAAGCTTGGAAAGCTATTTTCCACCTAATACAAGAACAGTAAAATAACTTAACTGTGTGAATACTTGGTTGAAAGTGGTATGAATCATATGTGAACATAGTTGCCTGAACTGGCTAGTGCTCACTATAAGCAGCAATTTCTTTTCCCTCCAGAGCCACTCGGTAGGGGAACATGTCTATGTGTTCACAAGCTTTATGCGGTAAGAACAGTGTGTAAATTATTTTATTTTGATTTATTTTATCTGGAACCAAGTGAGAGTATATTGCTCACTTTGGGTTTTTTTTTTTTCATTGTCTTAAAACATATGCAGCCTTTTTACATTCTTGTACTGTGAGAAGCATCAGAAAGAAAGCTGTAGGTAAGGCCCTGGTTTAATACATGGCTGTAGAATACTGAATTACTATTTAATTCTGGCATTTGATAAATATCGTAATGGCTGTTAGTCATTAAAAATTATAATATTGCAGGAAAAATTACTTTGATTAGCAGTTTTTAATAATACATTTGTAAATATGGATATTTTACAGAATCATTTAAATTCTTTTGAATTACCCAAAAGGCTCTAGGCTCAGTTGTGGAATTACCTGAAATTAAAAGTTCTGAGACGTTTCCAGCTTATAAAGATACAAAAATGTTGCAATGTTTTCTTCTCCATTTATATCTGAATGAAACTGATATTTTTATGTCAAATGCATGCTATTGTAGTTCCTAAATGATCATTAACTTTCTCAGGAATGTTTTGGAAGTTAGAGCTGTCAACTGTAAGCTCTCTTAGCAGCAATTAAAATTACCTATTTGTTCTAGGATGTATAAAATACACTAAAATTCACATAGCTGTGCTTAGTGGGACAGCTTGTAAGAAGCTAGACATGACTGAGAGGAGTAACAGATTTCTGTTGTGATTTTGACCAGGTGGAACTTTCTGTTCTTCTCCAAGAAACTGTACTCCACAGCAAACAAAGAGGCAGTACCAGTAAATGATAGAAGCTGGGGAGAGGAACTGGGTGCTGTTTTGAGAGCACTTAGTGAGCTAGGAGAAGGGAAGGCAATACTAGATAGAAGAGGCTGTGTTAAACATTGATGAAAAATGGTGCCAGGTGTTTTCGTGCCTCAGCATACAGGGGGTTTGGGGAGGAAAAAAAAATACATAAATGCACTTTTGTTTGTTGTTCCATTATTACCAGATAAATTACAGAAACAGTCACCAACTCAGCTGAACTGTCATTTCAGCTTTGTGCTGCAAGGGAGAGCTGCAAAGATGAGGTGGTTGTCATTCTCAGTGGAACGGGAATCGAGTGCGAATTGGAGTGTCAATGCGCTCAGGCTCTTCCTGCATTTGCTTCCCCGCATGCCACTGAAGTACCAGGTGAGTGCCATAAAAACTTGCCTTGCTAATGTCTGGTTTTGGTAGAAAGCTTTGAGGCAGGAGGGGGGAAAAAACTCACTCAAGATAATTTGCTGCTGCCTGCCCTCAACAGGATTGTACCCCTGTGGAATAAGATAAATTGGGGTGCTAAATTCTGTCTTCTGCAAGCTTCAAAGGGTAGAGTCTGTATAATACCAATTTGAAAGACATATTATAATCTCTTAATCTGAAGGCAGAAAGCCCATTTAACATAATATGCCAACCAGAGATACCATAGGGAACCCATCAAAGGACGTCATGGGAAGGCAAAGAGAAATTAATTTGCCTCAGTGCCAATGCTCAAAATGATAAATCCAAAAGAGAAAAACAGAGAAAAAAATAATTAGTGAAGCTTCAAAATCAGAGGAAAACAAGAAGACTGGAAATAACTTGAGGCTGCCTGAGGCAACACTTAAAAGCAATCAGACAAAAAATGTTCATGGAAAGGTGAAGTATAACTCCAATTCACTGAGACAAATAGTTAAATTAATCTAATTCCTGAGGTAGGCGTCAGAATACCATCTATATTTTAAACATTCTTTGAGATTTTGTTTCTAAAGAAACAAACTTTTCTAAACACAGAAGAGGATAAAAGTCATGTGTGATACATATACCACTGCTCAGCTTTGGTGATAGTCCTACTAAGATTATTATCCCCCTCCTCTGTTTTTAAAGAGTTTTAGGAAAAATTTACAGTTCAAAATGTAAAATCCAGTAGTAACATTTTGAACTCCAAAATTTTCCTTATAGGAAATGCAATAAAATGAATACATTTAGTACTATGGAATAAAGATAATACTTCATCTAAAATAAAACATCTTAGAAATCACTTTCTTCTGAATACAATACAGGACAAACAGATGTGCTCTGAAAGAATGCAGGTTTATTTCCCTTTTCCTGGAGAATATTTGGCATGTCTACTTCCTTCCTAATGTCTGCCAAACCATGGATCTGTATGTCATGATGTGAGATTGCATACCTTGTCAAATAAATACAGATTCTGCAGCTCAGAGCTCGTTGGTAGGCTCAACCCCTATGCAGACAATCAATCAACTACAAAGGGACTTTGCCTATGTGAACATAATTGTGTGATCAAGTATTAAAATGTTTTCCCCTCTCCTGTAAAACATAATGGTTACTTAAACACCTCTAAAATGCATGGAGATAGAAGGGAAAAAAAGGAAAAAGGTTATTGTATGGTCTTGCAAAATAATCAGAAAGAACAGCTGAAACAAGGATGAGAGACTGCTCGTATTGCACAGATGTTTGTTTTCCTTTGGAAAAAACCAGTACTTTGTGGATTTCAGTCATAAGCAGATTGAAAGTCCAGCTCTGACTTTCTTCAGGAATATGTAAAGTGGTATTGTTAGCCAACTCAGAAAACAGCCTGGTTTGTGGTTTTGGGGTTGGTTTTTTTTATTTTAAATGGTTACATTGCAATTTATTTTATGGGGGGGTGGGGGGGTGGTATCTTTTTTAGAAAACCTGCAGCACAAAGAGAAAACTTATGCCTTGATATGGTGTCTTGTCTGGTATAACTACTCTTGGAGTAGCTGAAAGAGAAAATGCAATGGTAAACAAAAGCCAAAACCAAAATTACTCTCTCAATATAACGTATTATCAGGAGTGATTTAGAGGTGAGCAGTTACATCTTTCTAGCCTAATTGAGCATCATAGTGCTAGATGGAATTCAGATATGGATAAAGCAATGTGGGTGCCAAAACGTAGGTACCTACCACTAGTTTGCATAACATAATAAGTCCATTTTAGGCACTAACTGGACAGGAGGGCACAATTCTTCTGTAGATCCAGTGTCATATTTGCAAGCCCATCAGTGTCCATGTTACTGGTATCTTAGTGCAGCTGAAATAAATGCAGATGGGTACATTTAGCATGTGAGGAGCTTGTAATCCTGTTCATAAACCTGAAAAATTTAGCTTTTTGTCCATTCTTTGTGTCTCAAATATTTATGGAGGCGTGTTGTTGGAACTGTGAAAATATCCAACACAATACTTGGGGAATGCTCAGGCAGTTGGACTAGATGATCGTTGTAGGTCCCTTCCAGCTGAAATAATCTATTCTAATAGACATCTGGTGATAAAAAGGAAATTGCAACCTGTCAAAAAAACCTCGTTTTGTGGCAGATCAATATCAGTGTCTGTGCACTATTTCCTACCTATTAATGTGACATTTTGCCCATAGGGTAAAACCTAAAAATTGAAACAGTGTTATGTCTGAGGAAAATAGGCTCTGGAGAGGCACTCATGCTTTTTGTGGCAGCAGGTCTTCAGGTAGCTTAAGGTCTCTTAGGTTTGCTCTTTTTCCACCCCTGGCCTGTAAGCACCTTTTTTCAGTCCTTGCTGAGCTCGCACATTGTTTTATGTGGCCTGTCACGAACATGCTCTAATTTTAAAACTCATGAGAGAAAAAGGGCATTTTTCAGTTGGGCCGGTTCACCAATCCCATTCACGTTGTCGTCCTGTCAGTGCAATGAGGATGTGGTGCACAATGAAGAGGAAGTGGCTTAGATCAGCAGAGAACTGGGAACTGCCCCAAAAAGTGTGCGTTGAACTATGACCTTGAGGTTGTGATGAAAGACTGCAGAGCCAGCACGCCCAGGTTTCCCCACTATCATAGTGACCCTGAACACCCTGCGTGCTTGGCTGCCTTCTGGAGAGTCAGCCTGAATGATAAGGACAAGGGGACAACGGGTCGATACTATCCCACCCTACCTCCCGGGATGCTTTTGAACCTGACAGCTGTGAAATGCTCCCATTTTCTGCCATTTACACATACCCTGTAGACGAAGCAGTCCACAGTCATAGAGGAAATCTATGATAGAAATGGGAATGGATTGCAGGTTTTTCAGGTGAATAGTTTGTAACTGGTTGAGAAATTCTTTGGCAGAAGGGAACGTGTAGGGGCTGCAGAGGCAATATAGCCAGCTTTACATCATTGCCCAAGCCCATAGCTATGCTCTGAAAATCCCTGGCTGCCTGACTAATTCCTCTCAGAGCAATCAGAATATTCTAAATTGCTTTTTAGGAGCAGGCTGACTCTTGGTAGTCTGAGATTCAGAGTTGAATCTCTAGGTGAGTTTTGTTGTAACTTAAAGGTCCCTGGATAGTCAGCCTATTTCTTCTGTCTCCCAGGCTCATTCTTTATTTCTAAGAATTTTTCTTTCTATAATTTCCTGTGTATTTCACTTTTTTCCTGTATGTATTTGTATTCTTTTTTTCTTTTCTCATCTTCAAGGTGTGGCTGTTACTTATTATATGCATCACTACACATGAAAGTCCTTAACATTTAGTATTAACAAAATGTAAACAAGCAGCAGGTATAATTACCACCTAAAGTTTAACTTACATATTACAAAAAAAAGCTTGTATGTCTGTGTTCAACAGTAGTCTTTTCAGGCTTATTTTTGTGAGTGATTTTTTGCAGGAAAGTTTTTATTGAAAATTTTTTTCATATTTCTGCATAGCTGTGACAGTTTTTCATAATTATTTAAATAAATCTTCAAATGCAGTCCCTCCTGATGTAAAAAACTTTTTTGCAGCAATTCTCTGCTAAGCCACTACGTGTATGTGTGTGTTTTTATATACATATATATATATATATAAAATAAACTACTCCTCTTAGAAGGTAGATTTAATGAAAGAATGCAAATGTTTCTTCTTTAAGATAATGCCATATGAGATCATAAATTGATCTGAAAGGGCTGCTGGCAGCCTTCCGTTTAACTATATTAGGTTTGTCTCCATTAGATCAAAATGCAGGAGGCTGGATCTGTGTCTGAATGTCAGATACTCATTCAGTAGCACAGAGACACAAAGTCTGTATGAGTAAACATGTCTATCAAAGACGAGATTATTAAACTAACAATAACAACAAAAAAGCAGCAGCATAAAAATGTACCCTCCTAATTGCATTTAATGTCAAATCATCATGGTATTAATGGTGCTGATTATATCAGTGACATCCTGCCCCATGTTGCTACGCTCTTCTATATCTTGCTGAGTAATGGTTAAAATACCATCATAGATCATAGTCCTCAAAAGGACTAGATTTATTAGAACTAGAAGAAAATACAGTTTTTACTCTTGTCAAAGTCCATGTCAGCTATAGAATGTAGATTATCCTCTGCTACAGTCTGCCCTCTCCATTTCTCTTCCTTCTAGTCAGTAGAAATATATTGTTACGTGACATAAACCAGAACAATTTCCAAAAGATAACAATCTGTTTTGTTTAATTTCCCCTATGTATAATTCTTAGACATCAGTCCAAAATGTTTTATACAGAATAAAATGTAGTCCTGGTAGTAAGGCAGATGGGATGAACCAGGAGTTTAGGGAAGAAATGGTTGGGAAAGGTATCCAAAAAATGATCAGAAAGGATAGGATTCTGATTGCAGAACAGTGAGAAAGAATAAAAAAATTGAACTTATGCATTCTGAGTTCTGTGCACCCTCTTAATCACATCTGGTTGTTTTGGACGTAGGTTTTGTACAGTAGAACAGTGAAGAAGGGATGATTTCCCTAATGGCAACAGCTGCTAATTGTTCCTAGATGATGGGATGTGCTGCAGTTTCTGCTACACTACCAACTTAAAACAACTATATTGCATCCACTGTTTCTACTTTTTTTAATTGCCATTTATGATGCTAGGCATAATTAACACCATTTTCAATCTTGTTTGCCTAACTTATTAAAACTTTTTCTTTCCCTTCAATTGTGGGGTTTTTTTTTTCTATTACTTCTTTTTAGCTAAGTTCTCTTCCTTTAGCATCTTTGTCTGCCTTTCTTGATGCACTTGGAGCATATGCTTCCATTCTGTTTTCTTTCCTACAGCCACTTGCTTTGTCGGAGTGTAACTTCTACTGATACAGAGCAATTTTCAGACAATTTGAAGCTTGCCTCAATTTGTGCATGCACTTTTTTCTGTTTATAAACCTGTATCTATGCAAATCAAGTATTTAGGTGCTATGGACTAGGTTCATACAAAGGACAATGACAATGAAACACTCTGCATTACAAAATTTAATTTTAGGTGCCCAACTGTTTTCTAAAATTTATGTTTGGTGCCCATACTCCTTATCCACTACACAGGAAACTTAAGTAGAGTTCACAGAAGTCAAGCAACTCACTGGAGAGCCTTTGAAAATAGTCATGAGGAGGAGACAGCAAAACACTCCAAAAAAAAGACAAGATTCATTCTTGAGTAGGCAGAGTACAGATTTTCCTCTTTGAAAATCACCACTGTGAAATTCTTTTGGCCTCATGCAAGGGATTTTTTTTCTTTCTTTTCTCCTTGGCAATAAACTAACCAGAGGAGAGGGGAGAATGTAGGAGGAGACTGTAATGGAAGACTTTAAATGTATTCTCTGCATGGTTAATGGTTCGTACTGTAGTTGAAGGTAACTTGATTTTCAAACCCTGCTGAGACTTAACAATGAGGTGGATATCAAGCTGCCCCAGGGGTGTCAGCAGTATAAAGCTGTATTATCCATATGACCAGTGGCAGAATCGTGTGCATCATGTAGATTTGCCTTGCTGAAACTAAAACTGCTAGTGAATTTTTGGAGTACCTAATGAAACATTAGTGGTTTCAGTGGTTGGCAGTTGGTCTAGATGATTGTTGTAGGTCCCTTCCAACTGAAATAGTCTATTCTAAAGTAGTAGGGCTACAGTTCAGTGTTAGTTGAGACTGTAGACTAAATGGAATGGGCACTATGGAGTCTGATGTGTTTACCGATTTCCTTCAATGTAACTTTTAAATTAGCTTTTGGGGTTTTGATTTTTCAGTTGGTTTTTTTTTTTTTTTTTCTGGTTTTAGTTTGCTTGTTTGTTTTCCCCTAAAGCTGAAGTTCAGGGCTAGTTTCTATTTGTCTATGAGTTACATAATGATGAAAGCCAGACTTTTTGTAAACCACACTATATAGAACTCATTCTGCTCTTAAACAGTTCCGGTAGAGGTCTAGTGACAATTATGGGATTGCTGTACTATGGATGTAAGAGCTTGCATCCTTATGCTTTTTGTTTATGTTAATTCATTTTTTTTTCCTAGCTGTAGCATTTCTTCCAGAAAAGGTCAGGGGAGCAAACCAGAAGGGTGTTACAATAAAAGTTTCTTGGTACTTAGTGATTGTCTGAAGTTAAATGCATAATTTTTTTTTTCTTTTCCTTAAGAGGCCCTTCAGGATGTAGAGTTTGATTTACGACACAACAGGTAAATAGCCTGCCTTGTTCTCAGTTTGTAGAATAAGTGATTTTGTAAATTGAACCTGGAAATAATGAATTGGTTTCTGCCATTCAGCCTTGGTTTTCAAGAACGAGTTTCAGAAATCCTATAATCTACCAGTGCGGATTTGCTAATACAATATATAATCAGAGGCCTTCACAGTGGTCCCTTTTTCTTCTTGCAAGGTATCATGCCTGATAAGTTAAAAAAAAAAAAAAAAAAAGAGGATCATGTGATCTCAATTCTGATTTTCTTCACCTAAATACTGCAATAATAAGCATCCTTATAGGAAAATAGCTACTTATTTCTACACTTATGAACAGAGGGCTGGTAGTCCAGAACACTCACTTATGGTGATTTACATAAACCCAGATCTGTTAAATTGCTATTCCCAGTATAGATACAGCCTGGGCCAGTGGCCGTTGTCACAAATCACCGCCATGCAGATGTTAAGATTAGGCACAGGCCAAGGATCGTTTGCAGTAAGCAGCTCAGATACAACTATCTTGTTTCAGAGAGTAAGAGAATTCTATGTGATGGATAGAGCCAATTTACCTCTTTCCTGTCAGACCTCATTTACAGATATTCCCCCTACTACCACCTAAATGCAGGCAGACCGTATAGAAATAATAAAGCTTTCCTTGATATTGGAATTCTCTCTGTTTTAAGAGTATGCATGGACAAAGTCAGAGAAAGGCCAAAACACAAAATGAAATATAATTACCAGGGCACATAAAAGATAATAAATAATTCTATGAGTGCATTAGCAGTAAAAGGCAAACTAAGGAAAGTGTTGATGTGCTGCTCAGTGGTCCAGGAAAGCTCTTTGAAAGATGATGCCAACAAAAGTAATAAATATTTTCTCGTTCAGTCTTCTCCAATTTATGCAGTTGGATATTCTCAATATGAGTAGCAAAATTATCAACAGCAAATATTTCGTATCAGACTAAAGAAAGAGGGATTTGGATACTTGAACAAATTGTGTTTTGAATGGGCTAAATCAGATAAAATTGATTCAAAGGTTTCCAAAGTACGATTGAAACAGTCTCATCTCAGAGGCTGACTGTCACTCAAAGATAACAGGAAAGGTTCCAGAAAACTGGGGAAATAATCTTTTCTTTCCTTTAAGGGAAACTTTAAAAAGGAACAGCAAGAAAATTATTGTGCTGTCAATATAACTTAATTTATGAGAATAATTAAACTCCTTGCCAGCACCTAGGAAAGAAACCAGGGTTATGAGTAAGAGCTAACAAGGAATATCAAGAAGAAATCAAGTTAAACCTACTACTTTATCTTTTAAGAGAAGGTAGCAGGGTATACGGCTAGATAGAAGTATTAGATGCTGTGTAAGTGCTTTTTTTTAACCATGTCTTGGTAAAGGGCTCTTTACCAAGGATTTGCCATGAATTTCCAGACAAAGCATTCAAATGAACCTGTATGGGCCCCGTTTGGAGCCATCACACTCTGCCTCCTCCAGCAAACATATCATTTCACTTTTTGTGTGGGTTATTTTGTTGTGAAACCAGATATTAAAAATCATTATTCTAGCCACCCGATATTATTAACTTGCTTTATAACGGTGTATAAGAAATACATATGAGTCATTTGTGTAATATTTTTAGATATTTCCTCAGAATCGTGAATGCTGGAAGTTTTTTAAAGACAGGTATCCGTATTCTAACAGCCAAGGCTTGGGAAAAACATTGTTCATGATTAAAAGTAAAGTGTTAGCAATAGACCATTTAGTTGTTTAATGATATGTGAGTTTTGATGTAAATGCAGTAATGTAAGGTCTTTACCCCAGAGTCTGATGAACATCAAGGTTTTAGTCACCAGGCTAGATTATTGTTGAGGAGGAAGTACTCTTGTAAATGTAAAATATGATGTTGTAAAGACATCATTTACATGGTGTCTACTTGATAGTTAATCAGAAATTGTTGAAGAAATTATTCCAAAATTCATATTAATTTTCTCAGGAAGCCAGAGCTAAAAGGGGATTCATAGTGCTGATGGTTATTCAAAAGAGTCCTCTTGGTAAAATAATAATTGCATGAAAAAATTGTAAGAATGTGACACAATTTCTCATAAAAACGCTTAGAACCAAGATTTTGAGTTAAACTATATATATCCTATAAATCACAGTGCCCTTTTCTCTCCTTAGACTAGCAGAAGACTAAACTGCTGTATTTTTAGTTAATGTAATCTCTAAGAACTGTTACTAACCAGCCACCTTGGATATGGAAACCCTTAAATCCTTTTAAATGCTGATGGTCTGGGTAATAGACATCTTGTTATAGTTAGTAAGATGAAATAGTCTCCTTATGTAGTGTGAGTCTCGTATTACAGTCTTGAAGGCTAGGTGTTATGTTTTAATCCTGTTTGTGATACTGAGATTTATCCGGTTTTGGATTACTGGGTCTGTAAAAGGTAGAAATGGTCTTATTTAAGAACTAGAACAGGAAAATCAGTAGGCTTTCTTTCAGCCTTTACTGAAAACTACCCCGAGCAGGTCAGTTGTAAATATTCTTTCAGTCAGTTACTGGAATACTTCAGAAGATGAGGACTTAGCTTTTCTTTAATGTCCTCTTTTTAAGTTGGTGAAAAGTAATAAACAAGCCTTTCTTTGGAAGGACTCTTTTGATAGATCCATATATATTTGGTTTTAAATTTATACACTAAGTAAATTTCAAATACATGTTTTATAATTATTTTAGGAAATATTCCTGTAATTGACGTTTTTATTGTAGTTGTGTTAGTTTAGATGAAAAAAGATTCCATACAGTGTCATCCATGCATTACATTTACATTTAAAAAATGAAGTAAATAACATTATTTCACTGCTGAGTCAATGTGTTCAGCTATTTACATCTGATTTTTATGTAAAAAATCAAATCTGAATCTCAGCATAAATACAGCAGGCTGCTTCTTAGTGAGTGATATTTTGACATCTTCTATTGTGGACAAGGATGCTATCAGATGTAGCATATGAATATCAATTCATTGTAAACTTTCATTTCTGAAAGACACTTCTGAAGAGTCCAACATACCCCATCCATTACTCAGGTGCAATCCCTTGCATGTCTAAACCCTGATATTTCTAGCGGTTAACATACGATAGCGCTATAGCTATAAAAAGTTGCAAACATTTTGCATATAAATTAAAGAATGGGAGACCAAACTGAAGACTGTTTTTTGCCATCCAACTGCTTTTATGATAAAGTGCATAGCTCCTTAGGTGGTGCATAGAACAGTGCTGTGCTAGGAGTATTCTGTTCCTGATTGCTCTTTCCTGACAAATTATCGATCTTGAGATAAGAAACGTATGATTGAAACAGTATGGGATGGGATAATTTTATGATTTGTAGATTTTGTTTATGTCACTGCAAAAATTATTAATAAGGAAACAGAAAAAGGAAAAGGCCTTTTGCTAAGAAGCAAAATACCCTCAAATTAAAAAACGCCTTTGAAACAAACTTACCAGCTTATGGTTATGTAATGTAAAAGGAACTTGAAGCAGATTGTGAAATGAAAGTTTCGTGATCATGAAGTTAATTATTCCTTGCTTGTTTGATGTTTGCTGTTGTGAGGTTCAGCATATCTAATAAGAAAAGATTCTTTTTAGATTTAATAAATTGATAAAAACAATACAGTAATTGTTCTAAATTTTGTTAGCATTTGGAAAGACATATATCACCAAAATTCTCTTAAGATACTGAAAAAAACAATCAACAGCATGTAGCTTATTGCTTTGACGATATATTAAGCTCTCAGCAGCCTGTATAAAACAGTACTTCAGATAATGTTTTTCAAATATGTTTTTCTGACATTTTTAATATTAAGCTGAAAACCAATCTTTTTTTGCTGCTGTTATTCACAGATGAAACAAATGCTTTAATTGATTACCTGCTTTGCCACAGAGAAAACAAAATTCTGTCAATAAAGTCCAAAGCTCTGGTCAAAAGCAAACACAAAATATGTAATTGATTGTTGGTCAGCTAAGCTTGTTTTGAAAATAAAATGATCTTTAAAAGGTCTTCAAAATGGAAACCAAAATTAAAACATGGAATTGCGTGGATAGACCAACATGACACACTGTATTATGCTGTTATGAGTCACTGGACTAGTCTTGAAATTACACGTGCAGTTTTTAAGGTTTTTGTCTTACAGTCCCATCCTTAACTGTATTCGCATTGTACCTGATCCACAGTGGTTTAGTTATGTGTTTATAATTTATAACATGTGAATAAGCCACAGGAAATTAGAAATAAAAATCTTACATTCTAATTTAACTGAAGTCCTTTTCCCGCTTTCTCGGCAAGTTCTCCTTTGTGCTGTCAAAGCACGGGAAAGGAACTGAAAAGCAGATATTGCTCTGAGATAAGACTTCTTAGGGACCAGAAAAGGGTAGGGAAAAAAGAATTACATCCTTCTCCAGAATCTTACAATCCTTTTTTATAACCCAGTGCCTCAGCCACTGCTAGCCACCCTACACAGGAGAGACTTCTGGCCTGTCTTAGGTAAGGTAGGTTGTACCAGTAACACCACTGTTATTTAAGCTGTGTGTTTTCACATGATGGAGAAGACACATTTAGTCCTAGGCCCTGAGCAACTCCATTTGGGCTAGTCAGCCCAAGGTACATGATCTTACTTTATTATGTACACAAGACCTTAGAAAGTACCCATGCCGTGATCTAATTAGTTTTGCTCATTTGCATTTCTAATTTGAGTCCCATCGTTATTTTCAGAAATAACTGTTAATATACTTAGTGACCCTGTATAATTTTATTCATTTTTTAGCAAAAGAAATAGAGATCCAAGTAGTTTGCTATAGGTGAATTAATTGAATGTATGTATACATTTAAAAGGGTTATAGTACCTTTATTTGTTAGAAGATGAAAACTGAGGGATTATACTTTTGATAAGGTAGTACATATTTTGCTTGCTATAATTAATTGGGGATAATAAGTGCAAAATTAAATTCTAGTACTCTAATAATGCTGAGGTAATATTGATGAAATTTGATGTAAGTATAACTGAGTGTTTTGTGTAACTAGTAAGCGTTAGATATATGTCATCCTTGAAAAAGATGATAATCAAAAGTATGAAAGACATAACTTAGGTGATTAAGCCAGCCTGATTTAGTGGACTATTACAAACAAGATTACATGCCAAAGTCATAGTGGAAAACACATGAGGGTTTTTTTGAGTGGGTTTTTTGTTGTTTTTTGTTCGTTTTTTTTTTTTTTTTTGTAAGATGGCTTTATCTACTGGTTTCTGCTAAAGTAAATCTAGGATTCCTTGTGGATATGTCAGAGTGATGAACGAGAGAAAAATCAAGTGGAAGCAACTAATGTTATTTGGATCCAATCTTATTTGAATCATATCTGACATTTAATAAATTACGGTTTCTAAAAAATCTCTTCCTAGAATTGAGGAATATTCCATAGCTGCACCGTCTCCCAGGAAGTTCTCATTTCACTGTCTTCCCAGGTTTCCAATATGACTAGATCTCTTCTGTACAATTTTTACATCTTCAGTAATAACAGCATAGCTTTGCAGCTTAGTATCAATTACAAATGTCACTAACATGCTACTCACTCCTTATTGCAGGACTTAAAATGTTAAATAAAACAAAATCTGACATCAAGCCTCACATAAATTGGCAAGACCTTTTTTGCTTTTTCACGTTTCAGCACTATTTCTGTTTACATCCTTTTAGCTAGTTTTCAATCTGCATGATAGTGTTCCTAATTAAGACAGTTTGAATTAATTGACAGCCTTGCAAAGTTTCTGCACTGTACCATTATAAAGAAATCTTCCTCAGAAAGAGCAGGCTGCAAGAAATAAATGTGTGGACGCAAAGTTTGTGTTTGAAGGTTGTGAGTAACACTTCACATTGCCGTGCTGATAGTCATCCCAAGATTCCAAAATTGTCAGGAGTATATTGTGTGCCTTTGGCTTTAGGAGACCCTGAAAACTATATTCCTCTCGCTTTCTTGATAGTTTTAGTTGCATTAATTTTTAATTCACAAACTGTATTATGCAACTTTGACATGAATTGCTTCTTCATGTATGATTTCACTTAAATAAAACCAAGTGTTCCTGAGTCTTCAGTTACTCATGGAGTACAGCTTCTGTTTCCACATATTTTTTAGCATTCTGGAAAAAAAAATAGTTACTCCTGAATAGGAAATAGAAATTTGGAAAAAAAATACTGAGTACTTACGTTGCAACATTGTGTTTTCAAAGTCCTGCTGCAGGTGTAAAAGGCGGGTAAATATTCTGGTATCTTTTAAATGGTGGGAAAACTTGAGTTATAAAGAGGTTAAGGGAAGTGCTGATGGCCATTCAGTGAATTACTTAGAAAGCCAGGATTATCTCTCTAAACTTTTTCCACCTTGTTCACACTGCTCATGAAGACAATGAGATTAATGTTAAGAGATTAATTACAGTATCTTAAGTCATCTGTTATTTTCTTTCATGAACTGTAAAATCAAAATCACTCAATATGATCTACTGAATGAAATAGGCATGCTGCAGTTAAGGTATCATTAGCAATTACTACATTGCCTTCTCTGTATATCTCAGACATGGATTGGGATGGAATTTGTTGCGCAGGAGTCAAAATAACATGGATGTTTTTATTTTTTTTTAAGGATATGGCTGCTAAGGATTCCACTGTGCTAACGAATTTGTTTCACAAGAAGCGAGAGAACTTTCTAAACAGCTTAAGATTGTTGCTGTTTGAAAGCTACACCTGCCCTTTTCCTGCAGAGGAAAATGGAATAGAAACATTAATCCATCTCAGTAATATTTAGCTACTTGGAGTAGATTCAAGATGTCTTTCGGATTTTAATTTTGTCCAAAGCCGGAAGACCTAAATTTATGTCTGCATTGACACATGTAAGTATATAACTACATTGGGGTCTTAACATCCTCTATATCAGTTACGTGATATTTGGGATATTTCCCAAGCCCGCTTTCCCAGCTTCGAAAACCATGACAGATGTGGATGTTCAAATACAATATTCTCTTTAGTGTATGCTGTCAGTTCATTTAGGGAATCCTTCTACCTCAGCAGTATCTGCTAAGTACTAATCTAAGTACTAATGTTAGGGGACACATATTGTGAACAGAAGTTAATTCAAGTGTGAACATTATGTTTTAGGTGCTGTTTGGAGTTGGATTTGTGCCTGCTAGACTGAATTCACCCCATTTCAAATCTGGATTCTCTTCTGACAGATCCAACAGGTACGTGACTTTCATTCTGTAACATTTGTAGCAAGCCTTCTGGTTTGCTGCTGAGGGTACTATTTACGGTACAGGAATCTGTGTTTACTTTAGTGCAGAGAATTAGTAAAGTATGAGTCATGGTAATTAATGTAATGGCTTTTTTTCGTGGTACTGTAATTCTCAGTCTACGTTTTTGTGTGAGTTCTAAGGTGGCACAGTCAGGTGCTATAGCTGAAAGAATCGGTCCTTTTCTGAACTGATGGGAGGGGCAGGCAGGGGAGAACACGGGGCAGGGCAGGGAATAGGGAAGGGGAAAAAGTCTGTTTGATTATATTTTATACCTCAAAAGGGAGTACTGGAGTATAGGCTTCTCCTCAGGTAATGTGCGGCACCGCTGTCTTTGCCTTGGCAGAACTGTTCACCCAGTCATGTGCTGACTTTGCTTGGAGAACAGATGTGGCACAGCCTTTTGTTTTCTAAGCTGTATGATCTACTCAGTTTGTCTGGAGTGAGCAGTGGTGTGGCAGGAATCAGCATTAGGCTTGATACTTAATTAATATATGCTGTACAGTTCTGAAATAAGTGGAAGAAACAATATGCTTGGCATTTGAAGGTGCTAGAAATATAGAAAGTATTGTAAATACCAGACGCATTTGCAAAATAGCTTTGAGACTCCTCTGTTAAATTTATCTGCCTTTTTTTTAAAGTCTCATCTGAACTTCAAGCAACACAGAGTAGCATAGATGTGTTTTTCATTTATTCTCACACAAAGTAATAGCTTGTTACCTTGATAAGACACTTTTTAAAATAAATTGTTTTGTCTTTTTATGTTACTGGAAAAATAGCAGCCACTAAAAGTGGGCTAATGACTCTTTCGACCTCCCTTTTTTCTGCAATGAGATCACATTTTTTTGGTGAGACATAAAAATATACAGTATATTAGAAAAGATGATCTGGTACTAATCAGGAGTTCATGAAAGCTCTTCTGTAAGATACAGTCATCATTAAGACTGTTGAGGAAAGCTCCAATTCACAAACAAAACCTTCGTCAATGTCCCCGCTATTTTTGCAAGGTAACAAAAATTGGTGATGAACTGTAATCCCTCCTCAAGCATATATAATTTCCTCCTCAAAAAGAGCCTTGTTGAAAAATACTTCGTTCATAGAAAACTGTGGGGCATGAGTGAACTTCAGTTCTACTTTCAGATTGAGCTTCAAGAGTCTGACTGAATGTGTTGTGGATGGGAAATAAAAATTAGTAAATACTTCATATGTCATTGTCATAAACACTTAAAAATCAAGTGGCTGAGAAGCTCTTTTCGTTACACTTGTCCCCTTGCTTATCTTCTCACTGCAACAGTACTGTCTCCTCATTGTCTCTGAAGTGTCTGCCAGCTTCAAGGCTCTCTCTGTTGTCTAGGGCCCATTGCTTTTCAGGTCACATCTGAAAATTTTGCGTAACTTTAATTTCTCTCTTCCTACTCAAGTAATTATTATTATATCCAGGAAATTATATTAAAAAAAAATATTAAGGTCACAAAGTCAAGCACTCAAATTAGAAAACATTAAAATTAAAGTTGCCCGTGCAACCTTCATTTGGCTCCCTTGGGCATATGCATTATGATGGTCTTTAATTACATCATCACAGAGTATTTTTTTTTTTACATGGGATCCCAGACTCATTCAGTCAGGAACAGTACTTCCTTAATTAGGAGTATTCAGTATTTCATTCTCTTGTCCTTGTTCAGTGTGTGGACATGTCTTATTGACTTCAAACTATTCAGACTGCACTCTTTAAGCAGAAATTATTGATTTTTCTATGCTATTTTTTAAATGGAACTCATTAATATATCAGGCATTACTTTATATTCACAAAATCCTTATAAGGTTAAGGGATTTTATTATCTCCGTTTTACAGATGGGTAATGGCCATTCAGAGAAATTAAGCTTAAACGTATTCACTCGTTTGGGGCTCCCAGTTTGGGGTGTCTGTAACCTCCTATTCTTCAGTGTGCTTGGCACAGTTTAATGCTGTACACGCTCAGGATATGAGCTCTACTCAGTTTTCTGTTTCTTCTAAATAATCGTGAATTTTTCTTGGGATCTGTAGTGGAAAAACCTACAAAACAAAGATTTAAGAAATAGCAAAGGAAAACCTTTAAAAAGTCGTCATAAAGTTTGGAATAAAACTTTTTCACAGGGCTGCTAATGAAAAGGCTAACATCTAATCCAGATCTGCAGTGCAGATACAGCTGCCTTATTTTTATTTCTGAAGCTCCTTTTTGCATTCACTAAATATTCAACAAAAAGTAAATAGATGGTTTAAAGAGCATGTATGACTATGCAATGTTAATACATTTTCTGTAAAGGTCTTACGAATAAGAGTGATTTTCTGAAGTGAATAAGGGAACATCAGTTGACAACAGCAAGTAGTTTAATAACAGATACCTACAATGAGATTACATTTTAGTTGTGGACGTTATCTCAATTTTTCTATTGCTTTAGATTTGATTTTATGTAGATCTTTGAGGAATTTTGTATGTATGGTCAGGACAGAAGGGTTTATTATATTTATATTTGCTGATTACATTGATATCAAAGAACAGTCAGTATAACGTATACATTTTGGACACATATTCAAACAAGGAACAGAAAAGCATCCCATCATATCTCATAACCAGCTCATCAGCAGCACTGGCATCTTTAAATCCCCAACACAGGCGTCTGGCCTTTGAGCTAACAGAGCAGATGTAGTGCTTTCACCTTCCAAGTGTATCGATGCTTTGGCAATCATGAACTATAAATGTTGCTAGAAGGATTCAGACATCTTCACTGCTGACGGAGGGCCTCAGAGTACCAGGTTTCACTCAGGGATCTGGAGGGATTCTCACTGTAATCCAAGGGTTGCAGGTACTACATACTGACTTTATCGTTCCCATTGCTTCTCCTTAGTCTGAATATCACCTTTCTTCCCCTACAGCCTATCTTAGTTCTCACTCACTAGCTCCCTGCTCACTTCCTTTCTCATTCACAGGATTTCTGCCCATAGATCCTATTTATCTTTTGTGTTCTTTTCCATGATCACATTTTTGATTCTTTACATTTGAACTGAGCAATGTTTTCCTTCATGGTGGTTGGATGCCAGGGGACAGTGACAGTGCAAGCACACGACAGGCCTTTTATTCCCTTGCTATGTGTGGGATGCAGAAATGTTTATTTCAGTAACATTATCTGATTGGGGACCTTGTCAAATGAGATAATAAGGAAAAAAGGGTAAGCCATAGACAAAACAATACGAACATGACAGGCAAACATAACAGAGACAAAACCAAGAAACAAACCTTGTCAGTCACACTAGTTGACGGGCTATCCAGAAACTGCATGCAAACCTGGGCTTTGCAGCCAGTAAGGATGGAAACCTGAAGGTTCAAAAGGTTGTGGAGGGAGCTCAGCGGGACTACTCAAACTGACAGGGGAACGTGCGGGAGAAGGGAATGGGGGAGAAACAAACGAGAAATAGGGGGATAAAAGGGTCTGGTCATGTGTAAAACATGGCCAGTCACTATGCTGGTCTAAGCCCTGTGCCTGAGCACCAGTCTGTCCTGTCTTCTTGTTAAATCCTTTCTTAACTATCTCTCTGCATAATCTCTCTATCCTGTGTGAATGCTGCAAGGACTAAGTGCCAGCTACTAGGGCGTACTGGTGTGAGTGGATATGAGCCAGCTGCTGGATACATGCTCAGCTTTGCTGCTGGTTGAACCTGCAAATATGAAAGCAGCAGCCACCATGTCCCTCAGCCCAGGCAGAGACCCCGTGTCCCTAAATGCACTGGGCTGTGCTCCAGCAGCTGGACAAGGAGGGAGTCCTGGGCCAGACCTGCTAGAGGAGGCGTCTTGCTCTTAACATGCCTTAACACAAAGGTTTTCATTTGGCAGAAGTACTTCCAAAGAGTAAATTGGGCAGGATATAATTTTCAAGCGTTACAATAATAATCTAACCTGACGCTTGGTGCAAGTATAATAAAAAGTTTATCTCTTATATGCAGGGCTAATGATCCTGTTTTTTTAATAGAAAAGCTTTTTGTGCTATTTATTTTCTAGGTTACAATACTTATACATGCTAATCTTTAAAAAGATTATATGATTATGAACAAAGTGATGAGAAATATCAAGACAAAATGAATATGTGGTATTCTTCATCTTATTTAAATAAGGTTTGGTTCAAATTCCTATTTAAGATCATAATATGACTGAGAAATCTTCCATTCACTTATCCAGGCATGGATGGAATTTGAATTTATAAATATCAGTTGTTTCAAGGTTGTGCAGGGTTATGCATAATATTATTTACTGTATATCGCTGCGGCAGAAGAAGGTAGCAGAATCTCTTCCTCACGACTACTGAAAACAATGGGTAAACTCCCTACTTTCCTACATGCTTTCACATGTAGAGTTTTCCCCATTGTAACACTTGCTCAAAATATTATGGTTTAACGTCAGGTTTATTTTTTTTTCAATACACAGTGAAAATGATCTCTATAGTAACTGGTAGCTGAAGCACTAAGGTTATTTGAGAAAATTGAATTGTGCTGAGGGGCAACTGTGGTTATGAAGTGTGTAGTGCCTGTAAACAAACAGAAAAAGATGCATATTCCCTCAGTAAAAGCTACTTCCAGAGAGCAGAGAATGTCAATAAGTAGGCGTATGAGGTGGCTATAGCAAATAGTGCAGACAGAGGAGGAAAGCCAGATGTTGTAATGCTGTGACACTGCACAGAAGATCAATGCGTAGCATTAAAATAAGCAGTTGTCCCGCTACAGCTGGTCATGCATAGTACAGTGTACAGTTGGAATATATAATGCTGTAGCATCTGCTTCTCTGTAAGGCTTTCATTTTCTTTGTCAGACAGTTATAATCTCAAATCTTTTATTTGATAACTCAGATATGCTTGACAGAAGAAAAAGGGCTGCAGTGTTGTCATGATCTCTAAGTACATTCCTTTGACAATGAAAGAGATGCCAGAAAATCATGTACAGTACACTGCAGTGAAAACATGAAAAGTATTTGCTTTCCTCCCTGCTGCACCCCAGGCATGTTCTTTTCTTGACACAAGATGGAGAGTGGGGGACAAGGAGTAGTCAGATAAAAAGAAAGGCATTTCATTTGCGGTTGGAGCAAGTCACAAAAGAATGGACATTTTTCAGAGTTGGAGTTTGTTGCTTTGCTTATATTTTTGCACTTCAGGGCATTTAAATCTCTTAATGAGATGCGAACCAAAATTGGTTTGTACAGATTTTGTTTTGTTACAGAAACCTTGGGTTTTTTCAACATTGCTTTTCCTGGCCAGTATTTAAAAAAAGTTTTAAATACACTTTTATGTAGGCACGCTCTTCCGCTATATGTGTATACATTTATTGTACTGGAAAAAGATGTTGTGATTTTTAAGGTATTGACAGATAGGAAGGAAATTAAAAATTAAAAATGCACTTTAATACTGTTTTCGTGCCTGCAGGTTTGACCCCAATGAATAAACAGTGAAGTTTGTTTAGTTTTCTGTGATTTCCAGCAGTCCTTCCAGGCTATGGCAGCTTAGTCTTTTTAATAATGTTACTTTGCCTTTGGATAAAAGCCTGCTGCATATACTGATTCCACAAATGAATGTACAAATATTAAAAGGGGAAAAGGGATTTATACCTGAATATTGGATTGATCTAATTACATTATAGAATCAAATAAAATCACTTCTCAGGAAAACAGACCGCTAAATTTCATGCATAATTGTATATCCATTTTGCAAAAGTAAACCACTTATGTCACTGGCATATTGGCATAGAATGTGATTGAAGGTCCCAGCCTTTTGGTAAACATATATGCCCTATTGAAAGGTACAGTCTTTTTACTTCCTGATCACACCAGTGATTTCTCCCTCTGCGTATCTCCATCTTCAAATCCCTTGAATGCAATCTCACCACCTTTTTCAGGGAGTCCTTGCAGCCTTTCCCACCCATGTCCTTTGCTGACAATTTTCTCACTCTCTCCAGATTACCGGGTACATCCTTTCTCCTTGCTTCATGTATAGTTCTCCTGTTTCCACCCAATTTTGTCTTTTTTCTGCAACTGTTTGAAGGACACACATTGTTCTGCTAATCCCATAAGGCTTCAATTTATCTGTAATCCTGACTGATTCTTTTTTCATAATTACTTATTTATTCTTTCTCCTTGCTTATTCCACCCAGTGGAGGAATGAGCCTAAAAAGCACTGCAGTCTGATGCCTAAATGTGCAAAGCATGGCTTCTGCATTGCTGTGCTGCAGGATACAGCAATAAACTTCAAGGTCAAAAGCTCAGTGAAGCAAGTATAGGTGAAAGAAGATATACATTGCTTCCTGCGTAGAAAAGTCTGGGGCTTTCTTGTGAAGCAGTTAGAGAATATTAGCACACAACATCAAAATGGCAAGTAGCCCAAAGTAATTTTATTTCTCTTACCTCACTAGTCAGTATTTTTCAAAGAGAGTTAACACTTGCTGTCAACAACACAACAGTAACTTTTAATGTCTACATCAGCTGTGTGATCTTTGGTTCTTTTGCCAGAACAGTATTCCATTACATTTTTAGTGTCTTAAACAATATGTTTACTTCCATCCTCCAGCTATCCTTTCTCATTTTGTCAGGCAGGACAGGAAAACCGAAACCCCACTGAAAAAAAATAAAAAGCCAAAGCAGAAAAGAAGTTATTAACTCAGGCTAAGATGGGTTATTTTCTCACATTTCCTGCAGAGACATGTTACAAACCAAAGAAGAATCAATCCCGAGCTGCAAAAGTATTTTCTGCCTTCCACAATTTCTACAGATTTGCTTTCAGAATTACATTTGGTTGTTTTTGCTGAGACAGTACCATTAAAGCTGAAGTTAGACTTGAAAAAAATTAGACTATAGGCCAAGTGGAAGAAAACTGATTGAAATCAGCTCAGAGGAGAGGTTTCAAGTTGATAGCCTGTGTTCATTCCAGTAAGTCGATGTGGTTCAGCAGATGACTAGAGCTGTATCAAAGATAAGAGTAAGTAGTCAGAAATATGAGGGGACCCAGAAAAAAATAGTGACTGAAGCAAAACTATGGAACATAAAAGGGGGGGAAGGAGGGGGGGATGTTGAAGAGGTGGGGGAGAAAGTGGTATTTGAGAGTCTGAATGATTAATAATAAAGACACTTGAAAATAAGCTTAGGAAATAGATGTTAAGATTCTAAAAGTTCAATTTAACAGGTGAACACTAGGGAAAAGTCTAAGCCCTCAGGAATCAGGACAAAGTTATATAGTAGGTAATTTCACAACTTCTTTGACACAGGCTGAAAGGGAAGGATTATCTTTGCTACAATAAGTTTATTCCTAAATCCTAACTCCTAAAAACTTTATATGAAAATCAGAATGAAAAGAACTGGGGGACAACTGTCACCATCCTGAAAAAGGCTTAACGGACAAGCAAGTAGAAGTCATTTAGATACCGTTTAGTAAAAGAAACATTTCTGTTATCAGCTAGGAGAAAAATTTTCTCTGTGCTGTGTTGAACTGGGCTCATTTACATGCAGAGAAAACATAAGTCTTCTGAATAGTAGACTTTAGGCTTACGTATTTTTTTTCAGAAAACTTCACATATGCGTACTGCATGTTAAGAAGATAAAACAAGAAACTACACCAGAACAGATAAATTTGCATTTGTTTTAACTGCACTAAAGGCACTAATTCAGACTACAGTAGGGTAATTTAGTACCTGGTTTAGTTGTGGAACTAGTTTAAACTGCTGTTCACTATGTAAAACTGTAATATACTTTTCACCTCACTTCCCTTTGGTCTACACAGGACATGTACGATGTTTAAAAACTACTTTTCTAACATATGGTTATAATTACTTTCTGTAATGAAGTCAGTGTATTTTTTATCATTAAATCAACAAAACTGAGAAATATATTCATGACTGAAGCCTCTGAAAAAGTGTTAGTATTAGGGACCATAATTCAGGAGTGAATTATGAAACATTATGCGTTGTGGTCATCATTCTGAACTCAAACACGGTCTATGCCTGAAATGTGATATTAACATTACAGTCATATCATATTAATCTAAGTACTCCATTTCATCACGTGCTAGAAAGTTGCCATAAAATTATTCCAAGATTCTTAGAGCCTCTGAGTTTTTCCAGGTTAATTAGTGGATCTGGTCAGCTTAGATGTTTTCCTACTAATTTTTCTATGACCCTTCACTCCCTGAGACATTTTTCATCTAAAGAACCCCATCTGAAAGTCAGCAGGGACTTGGGCTTGGCTTGCACCCAGGAAGACATCCTTCTTTGAAAACAGATAATCATTGTCGTTGGTACTTGTCCCCTACTACCTTTTCTGAAGAAACTACAGAGGCATCAAAATTATACTCTTACTTGGTAATGCCAAATGCGCTGCTCTTCTGGTTCCAGCCTACTTAACCAATCGTTGATTTTCTGAGAATATTAAGAATCTCATGATGACCAGAAATTGGGAGGGACTGTGGCTCTGAATCTAGAACATAAATGAGAATACGAGGTTAGGTTATTGCTCTGAGTAGAGTAGCTTAATGTTGTAGCCATAAAGGAAGTTAGATATTTTGCTTTACAATACTAGAGAATCTGACTTAATGGTACACGAGGATATGGAAAAGTTCAGTTCTAGTCCTTCCTGCATCCCATCCCCACTGCCAAACCAAATAGGGTAGCGAATAAACTACAAATACCCATACATACATGCAGCCAGTTATAAGATTTTTATATCACGCAGTCAATCTGCAAAAAATGGTAGACTTCCATTTGGGAAACTCCTTGAAAGTCCACTCATTTCTCTAGGTGTCGCCTTTAATTCTTCTGCTGTTTGTCATTCCTCATGTAGTTGTATCCTTCAGCTACATGGGAAAGTAATGAGACGATAATATAGGTGAGCGATACAAGAAATGCAAAGTGATCTGAATTCAGGAAATTCCATTGGCAATGATCTGAGGATGCAGATAGCAAGAAAGACTGATCACCAGAGATGAGAAATGGTTGAGTGATTCTTTCAAATGAGATAGAATATGTCTTTCGCTATACAAAGTCTCCTTTCCAGGAGACTGGCAAAGGATGATAAAGGAAATTTCCACCAAAGACAGTGGACTTTGTCGTATTTGATTGTAAAAATGTAGGAAGACTTGCATTATTACTTCACTATCCCTGAAAATTAGTTCTTTTACTGGACTGTGTAAAGTCATTTTGTTGGAAGATGAGGTTGCTGCTTCAGTGCTCAAGCTGGGGTCTATAAGAAGAGAAAGAGATGTACAATGAAAAACAGTGCTTGACATTCATTATTTTCCTATTTATAGCTGAAGCATATCATAGTACATAGCAAATTATTGCCTTCAGAGATGTAATTTATAATATTGTCAGTGATTCTAACTTTAACCTGTGCTTATCATTATTTCTTATCTTCATTTATGTTGTTGCTGTTACTGTTTTCTTTCTCATTTGCTGTATCTTTTGATGAATTAGATGGCAGGCTGTTTGGGGCAGTAGCCCTATTTTGCTGAATGCCCTCTGCTATGAAATAAATCCTGCTTTGGACTCAACCAAATGTTTTCTAACACTCTAAAGAGAAAACAAGTAGATTCAGAATTAACTGTGACCCCTGAGAGAGGTGAAATTAAGGGTCTCATCCTGCATTTATTGCAGGTGTTTCATTGTCTCGCTTAATATTTTGTGTGTAAAGAATGGTGTACCGGGGTACTTGTTTCAGTCAAAATAAAAGCAAAAGGAATTTCATGTGTTCCACTGTCTTTGTAACTAGACATCCAAAGGTATAAAATCTCACAATTTGAATCAACTTAGCCATTCCTTAGTCCCGTGTCTCTACCATCATAAATATCAATATCTGATGTTATACTCCTTAAACATATGAGAAAAGCCCTGCTGGCTTAGACATAATATATTTGCCAAATGCCAAATATATTTATCTGTTCCCCTGCTTTTTTTTTTCTTCACTGAAAACACCAGATTGTATTTACTGAGCTGAGTCTCTTATGCCAATGAACAGCAGGCGTACTGACACCCTCCCACAGGTCACCAGGGATCTAGTTTCTTGAATGTATTTGAATATTCTGTTGGCTGATCAAAATACTGATGTTGTCAGGGGCAGAATATGGATGTGCACATTCTGCAGCTCTTACTTATCATGGGATGTTTCACATGAAATGAGAAGCAGAGCAGAGTTAGTCATGTGAGAATCTCTCCTGCTTTCTCTCTATGCTTCACTGCTTCTTGTCTCCATCTGTGAAAGCTATACATAGTCTTTGAACACCCAGAGTGAAGTGCTCAAATAATAAAAGATAAACTCTTAAATGAATGTGTGGAAACAACCAGCCAGTACGAAACCTTATTTTCATAAATCATAGGTTTAAAAGGAATATACTGGATTTTTAAAATTTTAATATATAGACAAATACTGTTATAAATTTATATTAATGGAAATCCTTTTTTTCAAAAAATAGAAACAGCATAAAAGGGATTAGAATGCTGTAAGGCACAGTATAAAAAAAAAAGTATCTACAAGTCATTACAAATGAAAATGGCACTTAGAGCTCATCTTCTCTTTATTTCTATGTCTGTGGCCTCATACTTTTGTTTGGCAGTTCAACATGCTGGAGAACTGGGTAGATGAGGAATTGTTTAGGCCAGAGGTTATAGTAAAAATATGTGGCATGGTAAGTTAGGAAGTATTTTTGGTGGGAAGATAGTACAACTGACAAAAAGGAAAAGAAGGATATTGAAGGAGTATTGACCAATTGTATTTGACCAATCATTTAAATTAATTTGGTTTGTTTACATGTTGTGTTGTTATTCTGATTTAAGTCAGTGTCTGAGAGTGTTTTGAAATAAAGAGCTAAGTTTTACTTTGAAAATATTGAAACAGAAAACTCAAAAACCTGTTTGAAAATGCAAAATAGGTATTTGACATTTCATATTTTTCCACATCCTTTTTTTAGGTGAAACTGTCTAACAGAACTAAAGTTCATGTCTGTGACATGACACATATATACAGTTGTTATAGCTTAAGCTCATCCAAGAGTTTCCATACTTTAGTTTTTGATACAAATGATTTTTTTTTCTGTACTTAATGAGTTGGATAAAATTAAAACCCAGTTATGCAGCTTCTGAAATTAGTAGGCCTAGACATACTTGCTTTCACACAGAGAGACATAATGAAAGGCAAAAAAAATTCATATTGTGAATGAGATTCAACCTGTTATGTTTAATTGAAATATATTTCAGTGACATTCACAACAAAATTTTCATAGTGCCAATTCAGTTCCATATTATTGACTATTATTAGTCATCATCACAAAATAATTTAATGTACTTTTCTGACAAATGATGGATATTCTTTTTTACGTATACTTTAGAATAAATATATAATTTTCAAGTAAGTGTGGAGGATTTAATGTGAAATACTAAATATCAGGACTAAATAAACAGGTAAGACTGTTCGTGAAGTTCGGTGTTTTGTTGGTATTTTACCTTTTTATGTTTATCATGGTTTGTTTTTTTTTTTCAATTTATTGGCCTATTGAACTTCCCTTAGTACTGAGCAGATTCTCTTCAAAGTTCTAGAGCACAGACTGAACATCAGTATTTTCCCCTGATGTATCATTCTTATAGCAAATATTACATCTTACACTTCTGTTGCTACACATGCAATATGTATTAATGAAGTCAAAAGCTTGACTAGCTACTTCCTGCTGGTGAGTTCATTTGTTTATTAAAAGCAGAAATTGTAGACTATCTTATTAAGCAGTATAAATTTCTGTGATAAATATTATTAAGTAATATGAAATATAAGTTGAAGAAGGAGGAGGTGGGAGAAGCTCCAAAGAGATCTTGTTTCTTTCTAGGATTTGAATGTGGTATGACGGAAACTCCTGACAACAAAGAAATGCAACTGTGCTGGCTTTATCAATCTGAATGTTATGTGTGAAGTAGATCTTCTTTGCTTATTTTACACATGTAAATTTTTTTTGTGTTGCTTGTGTTTTAGAGGTGAACCTCTAGTATGCTCTTTTAAGCAAGTTACCAAAAACATTATAGGAGAAAATGTGGTCTAAGTCTGATCTGGAAAGTAAATTTGGAAAAGCATAGAAAGAGAAGAGTTATGGGCCAGACTAAAAGTTGGTGTCCCTGTACCTCAAATTACCAGTACTAGAAATTCGCGTCACACATTCATAAAATTCAATTTTGTGACTCCACCACATCTTTCCATTTGTTACTGACTTGTCCTATATCCAATAACAATGTAATGTAGCTTGTCTATGAGGAAGCTTATAAAAACAGTCTATGGTCATGGCTTCTGCAACAGTTTCATGAAAAGAATAATTGAATAATCCTCTTTTATTGAAATAAATTCTTGGTAAATAATGATAACCTGGGTATTTTTAAAATTTCTGTAATTTAAAAATTAATTATAAATCTGAAATGCAGCTTTTATTATTTAGTATGTAGGTCTTTTTGAAGTGAAACAGCACACTTGGAGCATGTTTTCTTTGAATTTTAACGTTATTCCTATCTTACAAACAACACATTCATTTTACAGGATTGTGTTACTACTTTTGTTTTTTCCTCTTCCCTGTGACCCACTCCCTCCTCTCACTGGCTGTCCATAGTTGTAAAAAAATAAAAAATCAGAACAGAATAGTCAAATGGCCTTATATAAACTTATTTGCAACAATTTTAAAATGAGCTCTTTTTCTGCTATTTTAATTTGGAAGTGAGCCTTCTTCCTTAATTTAATTCCATAAACTCTCAGTTGCACTAAAGGTTTGTCATAATAGGTTTTTAAATACCATTGTCAGGATGCCCTGTGGCAATCTGGTTGTGATTCTTAATGGCATCCAGCTGGGTAGGAATAGTTGCATCAAGATGTCCACCAAAATTAAAGAGTCTTTTTAGCTTGGAAGTAAAAATCCAGTATTAATTGTTTGAGTAACTCTCATCTGCATTCCATTTTCCTTTATGCAGGTTGAAGGCTGTCTCCAGAAAAGCTGTAGGCAAAGTAGTTGCGCTGACTTGGAGCTTGAGGACCTCAAAGAGATATGTATCATGGAAAAAATGTCAGAGGGAGAAGAAACAGGTTTTAAATTCTCATTGAAGTGTAATTCCTAGAACAACAAAGAAAATTCTGCCCTTGGTTTATTCCTGATAAATTGACAAGAGCAAGGAAAAACAGTACTTTGAGGTACCTCTTACTTTCCCTTCACTACTTCTGTGTTTGCCTGCTCTTAGTGACACACTTGCTTCTATGTATGTTAGGTCTTTCGCCATAGAATTAACAGATTTGGTAGCATTACAGGTCTATTTCAGAGCTTCTTGATGGTTTAGGCAAAAGATTGGGAAGAGGCCATTTGAGTTTACACATGGTTATATCAACTTTTCAAACAGCCCAGTGTGGTGAAAAGACAAGAGTACAGTTACACTCCCTTCGAGGATATTCAGTTAAAAAACATCCCTTTCTACAGAAAGAGGATTGTACAATTCACATTTTTTAATTGTGGAGAGATGAACAGTTCATTGGTTCATTAACGCAAATTAGTATTTTATCCCAGGATTTTCCAGATTTCTAAATTGAAATCGATTAAATATGGAATATGAACATGTCCCTATATTCAGAACAGAAGGACAGGAATTAGTGAGCACACTGAATATTTTGCGAGGAGATTTATACATCCATACTGGACCATAGATTTGACGATTGTTTATAAAATGTGATTAACGATATGAGATTCAGAGAGGCTGCTGTAACATGAGGTTAATCCTCATTTTCACTTTTAATGGGATTTGATAATTGATGATTGTTGTTTTCCTTTTCTGATGGTACAGATGAGACTTTCATCAGCTTAGATGAGCAAATCATTATAAATATCATTACTGTGTGTGCAGTAAAACTGTTTTTTATATTGGTAAAAGTGCAGATTTCATTTTCATCAAACGGACAGCTGCAAGCATCCTATGATTCATGAGAAAATACTTGTTAAGAGCAAAGAGATGATAAATATCAGGAATCTCTCCGGTTACACAAATGAAACGTCATGTTCAGATTTAACATGGAACAATAGTGAAATCCCGGAAAAATTATGCATGAGCATATTGTAAAACTACGCACTGTTCTTTTTTTTTTGAAATATCACTCATGGACAGCGAGTGTATGTGAATTTGGAGGTGCCATATAGAAACGTTACTAATTTTTTTACTAGATAATTCTTTAAAATGCAGCTGAAAGTGCAAGAAGACATCCTTGGGTAGTGCAAACTGGATTTTCTGTCACTTGGTACAGGTTGAGTTCCTGAAATGAAAGACTATCATATATGAAAGAATAGATATGCTCAGCTATGGATGACTTTTAAGTACACTTACTAACTTTATTTTTAGTCATTTCATCTTCAGTATTGGGTTTTTTTTCATTGCTGAGCTCCTTGTCTGTTACTCCGGTCCTAGTTTTTCACATGCTGAAAATCCTTTGGGCTGTGATTTTAAAAGACTTGCAGAATTAAACACCTGTTCTATGAAGCAAACAGAGAAAAAAGCATAAATCACCACTTTGCTTCCTTAAAACTCACTCCTAATGACTGTAGAAAGAAAGATTTTGAAGACTTCTCCTTTTTGAATTTTCCCCTGTTATTAGACCATCAAATAAATTTTTTCTCATCTTTTTTTCAGATTTGTTGTAACCTTTAAGCACTGTCTTTTCCTACTTCTAGTATTTTCCTTTTCGTTGCTATTCGTAGATTTCATTTTGATTTTCATTCAAATTTAAATGCCATTCTTTCTTTCCATGCACCCAGTAAGACTTTGATCAGTAGTTACTGTGTCATCTTAAAACATCTCTGTTTATTTTTTCTGCTACTTTTTCAACACAAAGTAAAATTCCTTTCTCCTTCTCCATTCTGATTTTTTTTTTTCCTTTGAGTTCACAAGCTGCACTGAATAAACTGCTTTGACTTTCAAATGGCACACTTTAATTTTCTTTCCTAGCGTATTCATTTGCTTGGGACAGCTTTGAGATCAGTACATTCTGCTAAGGACCAAAGGCAAATTTGAACATATGGTAACACTCCTAAACTATGAAGATAATTCACTAACCTACTGTTTTTCTGTTTTTACCAAGATCACTTGTATTTCTCATTTATTTTTATTATATGCACTTGTTAAGAAGCGGCAGTTTCCAAATGTACCAATATCTGAATCAAGTTACATTATTTTCTCATGAGTACAAACATACAGTTCGTTGTCCTGTATTGAAGTCTAACGTAAATTTTTCTCCATATTGGCCTAATATTTTAGAATTGAGCTAAAATACTTACAGCCTAAAAATGGAGAAAGCTATTGAGCAATTATCATTAACTGTGTTTTTTATTCAGTGAGTCATTGAATCTGAAACAAGGATGTGCAGCTTGAACAACTAATAAGCTCCCCCATAAAAATGGACACAATATTGGGTTGAAGGCTTATTTTAAATAGTCATGAATGTTTTCTTTCTCTCTTCATGAAAAACCCGTATCTTCTTAATTCAGCACAGAGATGTTTATTGTTTGTTATATTAAAAAGAAAAAAGACCTTTGTTTCAGAGCAGTTGTTTTTATAATACAATAGCTTTATATATGACTGCAAATATTTTCCATAAAACAAAAAAGTATTTTAATAATAGACCTCTGATCAAACACAGACTGATGTAGGAGACAAAAGACTTTGATCTTTGAAGTGAAGAATAACAATACAAATCTCACATTCAATAAAAAACATTCTTGATTTGAAGAGTGAACAAATCGAATCCATGATAAACAGCTGACTAAGTAAAGAGAAGAAATGACTTTTCTGAAATTATGTTTAGAATTTAAAACAATGGCACAGGTAAAAACTCACCTTTTTTGCCATTGCTGGAACATTAAAAAAACCTACCATTACATTAACTGACATTCATTTATCTTTTAGGCAGCATACATACTAGATACTGAGTAAATTAATGTTTATTATTTTGCTTGCTGCATTATATGTGATTTTATGCTTGTCATGGACACAGCCAGTAAAGAAAGGGTACAGAACACAATGGTCCTGTATATAAATAGCATACTACACCAGCTGATAATGGCAAATAATATATTGATAAACACACGGGTTCTGAGCATATTTATTAAAATGGGTACCTTATAATTAAATTTAATAGGCATGCCATTTTCAGTGTTTAAAGTCTAGAGAGTGACATTACAGACAGTAAGATAAAGTACATAAGAAATGTACAATTTCTATAAATTATGTTCCCAAGACTGCATTTCGGAAGAGGCATAGTGGAAAATAAAGACGGAGAGATCTTAGTCATGATGAATTATTCATATTGTAGCAACAGGACAGCATTTATTCTCAGTAATGCATTTGTACCTCTGGAGAGCTGAAATGCATCAAAGCTTGTTTATTGTCGATTTATGATCCCAAAAAATAAGAAATATTCTATTGTCATAATTTTGGAAATTATCAAAATTTCTTCTTAGAAGATGAAGGGGATGTTTGCAGTAAGGAATTCCACTGAAAAAAATAAGGCTTATGACAAAACAAAATAGTAATAATGACCTACTTCTGGCTGGAGCTATTGAAATTAAGTGTATCTGTTCTGAATACAAGTATATATAGTGTTGTTCTACTTCTCTGGGTAGGAAAAACTATCTATTTATGTTTTTATTTAATTCTGTGTAGACTAAAAATAAATACTGAAATATTTTACCACTGGAATTTCTGTAAAATCTGGCATAATTTTATGAGATCAGGCCTGCTGAAGTCAGCACAGGTATTCTCATTAAGACTACTTGTCACCAAGAAGAAAACGAAGCAAGGTGAGTAGATTTTCAGAGCTACTCAACACCTGTGAACTTCCACTGTAACCAACAGCAGATGTTGGATTAAGAGCTGTGAATATGAGTAAGAAATAACTCTGTGGGGTTTTTTGTTGGGTTTTTTTTTGAGCTGCTTTAGTGACTTGAAGGGTGACTGCTCTCTGTGGCTGCCTCCCTCAGCTGGTGACAGGGGACTTCATGGAGGATGGCCTTCAGAGGAGCTGTCTGCTGCTTTCACCGAGCAAAGGAAGATTACCCTCCTTTTGCAGAGGAGTCATCTGATTCCAGGAATCTGCAGTCCATACAGTCTGCTCACCGTCTTCCCTCCCAAAATCTCCCTCCTTGACTGTCGCCTGGGCTGTGCTTGTGAGATGTCACGTTTCAGTTGGGTAAGTAGTTGGCTTACAGCCCTAAATAAAGAGAGTTGTCGAAGTACTAAGATGAGGGGCTTGTGGTTGTTTTCTCCCTCCCACCCCATCAAGATGTATCTTGTAGTAGATCAAATGCGTGCAGAGTCTTGACACCCTAGAAGAGTGAAAGTTGCTAGCAAAAGTGTTAGAGAAATGTCTTTCATATACATGAATAATTTGGCACGATTGACACGGCAAGGAGGATTGAATGGTTGCTACCTATAAATACAAACAGGGTTACCCACCGAGAAAGGGAAAGAACTAAATAAAAATACTATAAAAAGATGAAGAGTTGTAACCTGGTCATGAATAAAAATAACTAAATTAGAAGGCCCTTAATGTCTTGCTAAAGCTTCCTAGCCAGTAAATGCTGTCTTTCACTGGAAATACATGAAACAGAAGTCAAATAATAAGAGGCTTCTAAGACAGGGATCAATAATTTTATGAAGGCAATTTTGTGACATGGGTGTCTGATGTGACACAATAAGTTAGGAAATCCGTTTCTGTTCAACAAAGCCCATATTGGCTTTTTTTATTGGCTCTATAAAATATAGCTTGCTTTAAACAAAGAACAAATCAATAACACTGGACAACACCAATCAGTAATAAGGGAGTTTATTAGGTTAAGTATTGCAGCTTACTATGAGCTGAAAATCAGATTTTTTTCAAGGCAAATTTTGAAAAGAAATTGACAGTCATTTAGAAAGATTTGAACAAGATATCGGTTTTGAAATATCCTCTTCTCATCCAGTGCTCTGACTTTCTTTGATTTCAACTGAGGCTAATTACCTCTATTATTATTGTCGTGAGCTATTAAAAATAAGATCTTGAATAGCCATCATATGCATGAAAGTTTTGAATGATTTGAAGACTATTGCAATGCTTTGCTACAGCATTTGTACATGCTTCAGTTTCTCTGCTCTCCATGCTGTTAAGTTTGAATGAATTAACCTCCACACTGGATTTAGCACTGAAGAAACAGTTTTCCAAGGCAGTGTAAAGTCTTAGAACTGGAGATAAGGATCTCGAGTTGGAAGGAAGCTTGGTAGACAGAAGCAACGAAAGTCCAAGAAGGGAAGTGTGGGTTTTAGTTCCTTATGGATGCAGCAAAACTGTGTTTTACAGAACTGAAGATCGTTTAGCTGAGGGCTTCTATGGGACTTGACATGACCCTGACCATCTCCACCTTGCAGCATGTGTTAGCACCACTACTTGTGTGACTGCAGAGTAAGCGAGCATGGGAAGGCGATCCAGCTGAGAACAGGGTTGGGCTGGGGTTTTTTTTGGTGGGATGCGGGGAGGAAGTGCCTGTGTTGATGGGGTGAGGTGGCAGTTTTCATTTAGAAAGAGTTCTCTGAGCTGTCGTCCTCTGAAGTCACAGTGGCATTTGTGGTGACAAAAAGGTGATGCATAGTTCAGGGTCCTGCATCAGCTGGATAGACTACAATCTCTCTAAATTGCTATGAAAAAAATACAACGAGAAAAAGCTGCAGCAGGATAAGTATTAGTTCCTGTCCCTCTCTCTGGTAGGAGCAGAATTGGATTGAGTCTGCTGCACAGTAACTGACAAGTACTGGGTCGCTCATTACAGTTTACTTTTGGTCACATATACTTCTATTCAAAGTCCTCCTTGGGAACTAAGCATATTTCAGCTCGTACTGGGACTGCTTTGTGTCCTGATCATCTTCTGAATTGGCAAGAACAAAGGAAGCTGTTAAAAAGCTTTAGTGAAACTTGACTAGTATGGGGATTGGAAGCTGTCAGTGGGATGTAAGCAGCAAAACCATTACCAAATTGGCGTCAAAATCATGAAACAGAAAATGTTAAGTTTGGAAGCTCTTTGAATTATTATAGTTTTCATAATAAAAAAAAAAAAATCAGTGCTGACACCACCAAGAATTCTGAATTCCTAATTAAAAAAAAATTAATCTCATTATTGTGCTTCATCTTTATCAAGCCATAATTTCAGGAAAATTGCCCTATTGCATGAAATCTACATAGCCATTTCAACCTCAATGCAGAAAATCTTTTTCAATACGTATAATACGTGGAAATCATACACTGGCCATGTACTAAGAGAGCAAGTGAGATAATTTTTACTGTTTATCAATCATAAAGTTGAAAAAGTCCAGGAAAAGAATGGAAGAGACAGCTGCATCAAGATTAAATTAGAGTAAGATTTCTCTCAGAATTTGACCAAAACACAATTGGTAGATTTTTGGTTTTTTTTTTCACTCGGACAATGCCCAAGACATCATTGAACATGGGGCAAGAGAACAGGAAAACATGAAGAGTAGTTTAGTGGTGTACTTAAAGAGGGTTCTTAATGGACTAGAAGGATACTGAAAATTTTGTCCAAAATCCATAAACTGATGTAAGAGCAGAGACTGGAAATATTTTGACATATAACTTGACACATACACAAAAAAAATGATAGAGGAACCCATTATCTCAGCTTTTCTCTTATGATAGCATTAAGGTCGGAATATTAAACAGGGAATGCTTAAATGCACAGTCTTACTGATTGAATTAGATCAAAAAGAGTGGCAGACATAAGAATACAATTGCAAGAAAGCAATCGATGTGTCCAAACCCATAGGCAAACCTGTAAAAAAAAAAAGTGAACCAACTTTACAAAAAGAAGTGATTAGAAAAAAAGCTGGGAAGGGATGTAAGTAGTGATGACATACATTGTCAAGAAATAAGCATTGTTTCTTTGGAAATCGGTGCCAAACACGTCATGTGGACTCATATCCTAAGGATGTCTCAAATGAATTAAATGAAGAAGACAGTGTTGTATAACTCTACATCTGAATGCGCTGTGTAAATGTTGTTCTTATATACAAAATACAAAGAAGAGCTTCTCTCAAAAAGGACATAAATGACTATACCCCACACACCCCAATTATGAAGCATGGAAGTTCATCTCTGGCCTGCTGTTAGGTGCGTGTTCTGAAACTATCTGAGCTTAGTGATAGGAAGACTCTCAGATCTAAAATCTTGAAAGCTTTAATGTCACAAAAGCATTTAACATCAGAAAAGAGTAAATGGTAGATAAGAAGTGTTTGTCACATGGACAAAAGACAAGCAAAAAAAGTGTTCTGAAATACATTGTTCTTAGACAGGAGATGTTTGAAAAATGAAAATAAGGATTTAGAAACCCAAGACCTAATGATTTTTTCCTGGGAAAAACAGCTTTTGTTTGAAAAATCACTCTTACCAAAGGAAATTATTCTCTATTTAGTACAAATTAGCAGGGATGGAGTAAGCTTTGTGTTCTTCCACAGTCTCGCTTCTGCAACATAGCATTCTCACAATAGGTATTTTTGAGGCTGCTGTCATCTCACTGAGGCTGTCATATTTCTGTGCCCCTAGGAACTTCTGTACCCAGTGGGAAATGAGCGTCAAAATGATTTTGACTAAGGGTTCTAGAAAACTTTACGTTAAATCTGAATTATACTTACATTTTAATGTGTAGTTTGTTCTCTTTCTGTGCTGGTAAATTTTAGTTTACTAAATAAGAAAAAATATTAAATGAGACTGGGAATACCAGTTTTCCTTCACTTTGCTTCTCAGAGTATCTCAACCAGTTTCAGAAATTTTTGTCTAATGAGCAAAACCAAGGATTGCCTAAAAGATGAATCTGAAGGCAAGCCGTGTACGTAGGTAGTTCCCTGTGATTCTAAATCAAGTTCTGCGGTTTGGCTTTCCAAAGCCATTTAAAGAATAACTAGCAATCACAGAAACCACAGTATGCAAATAAGCTGTTTAATTTGAAATCCTAAAGTAGATGATGTTCTAACAGTTGAAATAATATCAAAATATTCCTGTAGTAAATCTGCAAAACATTTTCAGTTGTGTGAAATTTTATATTTACATTTTTGTCAGGTTCCTGATTGTTTCTCCATCTGTTTTCTGTGGTTTTACTTGATTTCAATGAAAAGTGTATAAGACTGTGAAAACCTGTGAAATATTATTCTTCCACAGTTGACGTTTGGAGAATTTCAAACAGTAATGTGATTATCCGATAGTTTCCACATTACTATTGTCATCCATGATTTCTCAGACCCCCAATCTGTTCTCAGACATCTTACCCTTGTTAACTGTAGGGTTTTGCAGAAATCAATCTTATGGCCAAATGTCCAACACCGCATTTGAATGCCTAACTTAAACTGAGAGGCAGCTGTTCTAGGAAAAGAGAAATACATGAAACGATGTCTTCAGAGGACACAGAACATTTAGGGCATATCTGAGTATTTATCAAGCTTGATTTTTGAGAAATACTTAGTAATTATTTTACATGATGGAAAAAAAACTCAAGCTGAATTATTTATGTATTTAAGATGGGGTTGCCATTAAATCATAAAATTTGAATTGCATGTTGCAATACAGTTTAGGATAAATTTGGTTATCCTACCATGACTCTTTAGGCATAGTGCTTGGGCCAAACACTACCTATAAAGCACCAATGGCCACCTTCATGGCCCAGTGCTGCCTGTGGTAGCTGCTTTAGTTTGGGGAGGGAAGTGTCAGAGGTCTAATGTCCAACAATCCAGTAGCAACAGAGTTATAGGTGGTAGGAGAAGAAGGAAGGGAAGCCAAAGAAAATGAAACTGCAAAATTGCTGTCATATGTGGTGTACAGGAACAGGGATTCTGTGAAATAGCCCAGTATCAGTACTGGATATATACTCCTTGGAGATGTATACATAGGCTGTGCAGCTATGTCTAATTTTCTCCCAATCTAACTCCCTTAAAAGTAAAAAAGCCCAAATAAACAAGCTCTGTCATTGGTAGTGGTTATATACCAATACCAATATTCATATATATACCAATATATACTGTTATATTCATAATATAACAGTAGCTGTTGTCCTTAGAAACGACAAGCACTTAAAAGAGATTTGACATTTTAAGTAGTAGATGAAATTAATTTTTGCTATAAGGGATTCAGTGTGCCTGTACCTTAAAATTAGTATGCCCATTTATGCTGGTGGTTGCACTTGGTATCGTGTAATCTGTAGATTACTGGAGGCAGCATTTCTTTAAATTGAGTTTGGTCTCTCTTTGGTCATTGAAGTAACTTTTCATGAACACTGAGACTGAATGATCTGAATCCTACTATCGTTGCTGGAACTATTACATTTGTTTAAAAGAATTGTTTCTCTCTTTAAAATTTTTCAATTTCTGCTGTTTGCCGAGTCCCTTATGCATATGAAAGGTCGCTGTCAAGCATCTGTTTTTTTCCATAAATTAAAATCTCTGATGCAAAAAAAAATTAACAATGTTCCTTCACATTGCCTGAAAAAAATGCAGTGAGAGAAACAAAATATAAAACATGCCCCATCTGAATGTTTTTCAGTGTTTAAACCTATAAATATATTTTGGTAAATGCTTGACTAAAATGGCACAAGTGAGCACTGCTGTCATTTTGAAAACATGTAGCATTCTGAAAAGTAGTAAGGGGAGCTTGTATTTACCCAGAGAAGGAATTCCCCCATCTCTTTCGATTTGCTTGTTTTGCATAAGAAAATGAACTTTAATAGGGGACCATTTGATAGAAATAAATTAGTGTCATTTTATTTGACACTTTTCTTAGTTTTTTCTGTCTGGAGTAGAGAAAGAAAATAGAAAAGCAAATTATGATGCTCTCTCACATCGCGTGAAACTCCTCTGCCACTGTAAAATCACAACAGAAGAACGTTACTGCAATAATCTGTGTTATTTAAAGAAGCTCATTAGCACCTTTGTAAATGGCAACATTGCCAGTGTTGTAACTTTGCATCCAGAAGAGCTATCATAGGGAAAAAAGCACGTCCCTTGCGCAATTAAGAATTGAAATGTTCTCTGAGTGGTTTGAACTGAATCCTACGTTATAAAACTTTTGTTTTCAATTTGAAATAAGGAGTTAGTGATGGGGATTTATCCTGCTTGTAAGGGATTTATCGTCTGAATATACAAAAGGTTATAAAGGTTTTGAAGGCAAACAGTGAAAGTTCTCATGGGCAGCTCTGTGAGAATACGAGTCAGTGGTCTCTGAGTTAGTCTTACACTTCAGTCAAATACCTTTTTTTTCCCCTCAATTTATCCATCCACAACCTACACTATCAGTGTACCCATTCTACTATCAAATTGAATAAACGGGAGTTTTTCATTTTGGAATTTCAGAATTCATTTCTTTCAAAGTATACTTACTGTTTTTCTCACACCATCGTGAACTGGAAACAAAGAAATTGCATAAAAAATTTGAAAAATATCCAGCAATGTAATTCTTAAGAATTTTACTTCTATACATTATTACTTATGCTGACACAGTTTTTTCAAATAGATTTTTTTTTTTTTTTTACTAAAACGTTTTTTCTGGGATCAAAAAAGGAGAGAAGGCCTGGGTCCCTTAGTGAATAATTTTATACACTGTATATAGTTGGAATTGAATTTTGTCTTGCAGCTCAAGAGATTTCCATCAAGAAATGTTTGATTAGCCAGTTATTGCACAAATACAAACAAAAACAGAGTCTCTGATGTCTTACTGCACAAATGAAATCACAAAGGATGAGGAGTTTCTACCAGTTGAAAAAGACAGCGGTTTGAATACCGAACTTCTGTTTTTTGCAAGAGTTTATCTGAAAAGCCATGTAAGGTAAGCTTTTTTTTGGATTTTTTTTCTTCCCATTCCTAAACTCCTCTTAGCCCTGTAGATATTCTCTACTAAATTTTTGTTAGGTAATTCATTATGGCAGAGAATTATATGTTTGTACTGTACTTAGTATAATAGCGTCCTGTTCTAAATGGGGTCAAGGTATTGGGTGTTGTCAAGATGGAAAGACTACGGTGTAGTAATTATTTCACAAATGCAGTGAGAATTTACATTGTTTCTGAATTAACAGCCACAGGTGCTAGAAACTGAAAGGGTGCGCCATAGAATGGGCTGTTTTATAGTTTTACCTCTTGCACACCTCAGTATCTATTACTTACTGGTTGTTCTCAGAGCAGACTGTGCAAAATGGACCTCTGGCTCAGCTGAGTACAGTGGTCTTGAATAAGTTTTGTAATACGCTTTTGGGGTGCTTTTGTGGTATTTGTCTGTATTGTTACTAGTTATGGCAGTAATTTTAAGTTGTTTTTTCTATCTGAAGAAAAAAAAATTGAAAAAATCCCAGGCTATGCTAACACATTCTCAGAATCTTCTCTGTGAAATTAAAAGGGAATGAAATAAGGACTGAACTGCTAAGAGAAATCTTTAGGAAAGCAGAAGTATAATTAAACTTACACTGTTCATTGTACTGTATGTTATACTGATAAAATTTGGGGGTTTTTCAGTTTAAGCAGCTCAGGCAAAGAAAAACAGCCTATGTGACTATATCAAATAAGAAGTGCCAATCAGTGCAAATTAAATTGCAGTCCTTACTAATTTTAAAATATCTGGGTTAGTTACTTTCATGGCTAATAAAAGGGAGAGGGAGGAGGGATGCCCTGTCTCAGCACAGCATGGAAATCTGTTCCTTGGCCATTACATCTACCTGAGTCAGTCAAGACCAATTAACTAATCTGGGTTGTACTGCTTATTTCTCAATTAGATGATCTCAAACTTTGTTAAAATTCCAGTATGTGCATTATTGTTTCTACCTCTTCTATTGATTATTTTATATTTAAAACGTTTAAAATGAAGATGAGCAGTGTGCCTCAAGAGTGAAAACCTGGCGTATAAAATGCGCAAAGTCAGAGAAGAGGTAGATGAAAACTCACTTTTTGTTACATATTTCCAAAAAGGGAGGAAATTCTCTTGCCTCCACAGAGTAAGGCAAGAAATGTGAAATAGGGAGGAGTGATGCAATGGTTGAACCTCATCAGTGAAGTGCTCTTAGATTTGATTCTCTCAAAAAAAGAATTATACTGATATGTTACAGGAGCCACATAAAAAAGTCGGAGTTTATTCAGTCAGAATATATCTTTGTAAGTAACTAGGGGATGGGAGAGGGTTTTTTTGAGTGAAATGTGTGTTTTGAACATTTTAAAACCATATATGTAAATGGTCACAGTGCAACCCTTTAGGAAGATGGTGTTTTAACTGCCAGCAGCTTAAGCATTTCTTCTACTCTTCATCAATATTTTTGTAAAAGAAATTCAGAAATCAGTTTTTCAATAACCCACAGATTTAGGCACTGTGATTTTAGTTGAGAAGTGATGTAGATTGCAAATATCAGATCTAGCTGTTGGAAACCAGATAAGCAATGTTTTTTGGTATCTTCTCCCATGCTTAGGAGTTCTGCATCATCGTCATCCTTCAGATAGTGCATTCTTTGAAAAATTACTTTGTTTAAAGTTTTTCTTAAAAGCATTGGTAAAACCAGTTGAGTACAAACATATTCCTATAACATTATATTCTGTCACAGGTAACATTTTAAAATATTACTTTGTTTACAGGTCACATGCTATAGTCACCAAGTAAAAAAGTACCTCACTGCATTTTCCCTGGAGTAAAATGTTTTTTATTCTGCCATTTGAACTCAGACATGTTCTGAGAAATCTTTAAATGGCATGAGTATGTCTTGAGTATGTCGAGTAGCTTGGGGAAAGTAGGAAACAGTTAAGAAATGTTCTTTTCAGCAGTTTTTTGTCAATTACTTTCAGATACTGGGAGGATGGATGAAATAATTTTGAAAGTATTTTTCACTTCCTACCAAAGTTACTCTCATCACCCAGCTGTGAGTTTCAGGCATTTTCCTTGTAACGCCATGAACTGTTTGAAGGCAACACACTGCACAGTGTTGCTACACTCGTAATCTTGTTTATGGGCAAAAGAAAGCACACCTTGCATATAAATTTATGTGTGTATGTATATATAAAGTCTAAGTTAAAATTGTTACACGCACACTTCTTAGTACACGCTTCTTAGATTTTATCCCTTTTCTTGGGCATTATGCTCACACTTCTTCTGCCCTTCTCGGTCCTATTACAAAAAATGTCGGTGAACAGAAAAATTACTGTCACAGCAAAACTTAGTAAGACTACACCACAGTCAGTTCACGAAAAGTTGAGGTGGGGCACGTGACAGAAGCCTGAGCACTGAGACCTTACAAATTCACTACATAGTTTATAGCTAGTTACTAGCAATCGCAATGCTGCATTACATGGGACAAATATGAGGCCTCCACATGGACTCTGCTTTCATTTCTGTAGATAGAGCCAGTTGTTAATCCTTTTTGGTGATACTAATTCTCAGAGCATCTCTGTTACAAGTCGAGTGATGGCTCATTGCAGGTATCTTGTGATGACAGATGAACTCTGATCACTTTGGTGGTGTAGCTGTATTGTTTACCAGAGATGTGAAGATACAGCATGAATCAGCTAGGTGGCATTTAGAATTGGCAAAGCTTACAGCTTATGCAAGTTTAAACAAGTATTTTTGTGAGGCATAAGCTTGTTTCGTCTTTTCTACAGACACATTTTGAAATGCAGGTTCCTGAACCTTATAATGAGGATGATGATTTTGGTCTTTTTTTAAGATAATTCATCATCTCACTATGGGATTTTTAGAAGTAGATAGCGAGTGAATGTTAAAAGAAATTCTACCCTTTTGCTTTTTGGCCGCACAATAGATTTTTATCATCTTTTGATACGTAACTTCTGAAGATGCATCTCTCATGGTATAATTATAGAGGCTCTTGCTGCCTCTATGCCTACATCTTGATGTCTGTTTAAACACATACTCTAGCTATGCAGTTGTACTCTGTATGTAGAAGTCAGTGGGGCTTCTACGTGTATGTGAAGATGAAAATCTTAGATTCTATAGACATATCAATATGAAAAGACCACCAACCCAATGGATGTAATAGATAGCTCTTGAGTAGCAAAGATTTGCTGACCACAGTGCATATAATTTCTTAAGATCTGATTACATTATCTATATACTGTGTAATTATGTACCCCCACATAAATATATTTTGAAGTCTAAGTCTAGAGTTCAATTTCTTTTAAAAAGCTAATGTAATAAACTAGTAATTCAAAAGGTTTATATCTTACAAACAAATAAGCAAACAAAAAAGAGCAAATGCAAATATCAAGCTAATGAAGGCAGGAAGAAACATAGTTAGGAATTAGCAAAATTTATTGACATAGAACCAGTGCGAATAAAAATAGCTCTTACAACTTACAGGAGGCTAGTTGAAGAATAGTATATTTTTAAATCAAAATTTTTAAAAGAAGTTGTAAATCAATACAGTCGTATACTTTTCCCCTGGATATAAACGATGCCTTCTAGAAACAATAATGCATATTTACTGTGAGAAAGAATCTGGCCTTAACAGTTAGTCACAGAAAGTAGGTAGGTCAATTTTATTAGAGGAACCAATCTATGAATAAAATGGTAATTTGTAGCTCTGAAATGACCAAACAGAATTCTGAAGCTTAGTGTTCTGAATATTTAATTTGGAAACTTAAGATGTGTCAATATATAATTTTTCTAAAAACTGACTGAAACAGCGAGGCCAGTGGAGATCTAGAATTTTAAATTACTCTTAATTCTTGCTAGTGTAATACATTCGTTAATACACCAGTAATGTAGAATCATTTCAGAGATACATAACCTGGAAAAAATCTACTGTAAATTCTTAACTTTTCTACTTACTAGTGCTTCAAAGTTCTTAGAAATACTGGAGTAGAAGTAACTATGATTAGAGTAGAAGTAATCTATAATTAGAGTAGAAGTACCTATGTATGGTCATAGGAGGAGAAATATTTAATCAGCTTTTTACTACATACTGTACTACATAGTGTGCTTTTTTGTGTGTCTGATACTACTACTGGAACTAGTCCTGAGTGGTAGTTCTATTGCTACTCTCAAGATAGCATTTAATTACAGCAGACCGACTGTTCTGAAACTAATGCACACAGTGTGCTGGACATTTAGGCAGAAGTTCCACCCCTGTTCTATGTACAAATATAATGAAGAACCCATTGCTGCCTATGGAAGCTTCTTTTCTAGGTTATACATGTAATATTGCAATGACACAGGAAAAAAACTAAGGTTGGATACTGCTCAAAACCAAAGACTGTGGTATTTACAGAGCTCACAAATGCCTTATTTGCTTATTTCTTCTTTCTTTGTCTGTGTACTTCTCTCATATAAGGAAAAATCTAAAAAAAAATGAAAGAAACCAACCTGGTTGCCTCTTTAAGAGAACTAAAAAGATCTTTACTATGCCTTAACTGAGTCATTCATTATCACAGAAACAACTAATTTTATTTTTCTTGTCTTCCGTATAATCTTTATAGATGTCATAGATAATAAGAACATTATCAGAATGAAAGGAGCGTGAAACTGCTTCAAGATTTCAGAATTTTCAGTATTTCAGAATATCTCACGTTACCTAATGTTATTGTTTAAATGGAGAGATAAGTTCAGTGTGGGATGGACATGCTTTTAAAAGTACATATTTAATGATAGCTTCTTAGATTCAGATCTACAAATCTTTGAATTACTTGATGTTCAAGATGTTCACTCGGTGAGTTACATTGATTTCAAAAGAAGTATTAATTCGTGAGACCTGCTTTGTATTCAGCTGGCATGTAATTAAGCTTATCTATTCATGTGTTATCTATGGAGAAGCTTCCCTAGTTTCCAATTTACTTTTTTAAAATGTGTTTTGCATGTATATAGGTATATAATTCATATATGTGCATACAGGTGTGCAAATTTATATGCATATAAAATCAATAAAATTATGAATATGAAAACCAAGTATAGATTTAGGAGACTAAATTGAGCTAGGTGATCTTTAAGGTCTCTTCCAACTCTAACCATTCTATAATTCTATGTAATGCGTTATTTTTACATTGAAGTGAGCAAAAGAGAGGAGAGCATTTATATGAAGAACTTTGTAAAACACATTCCTTTCTCTGTGTTATTGGGGTACCTCTGACATCCATCCTCTAGATCCAAGGTCTAGAAGAGCTTTATTGCATTGCAGTGGGGGCATAGAAAAATAGTGACAGCTATTTCATTTAATAAGTTTGAATAATGGGCAGTAAATAACAGTTTTTTACTCTTGCTTCCATTGGCCAAATTAAAGTGGAGTAATTTATGCCTTGCTCCCTTGTTGAGTTCTTTCTGCTGCACTTCATCCATCTCAAATCAGTCTTCACTCATGAAAAAAGAGTGTAATTTTATGTGAGAAAAATGATACCTGCATCAGACTGATTGTGTGTTCATCCTTGTTTAATTCCTTATTTCATATTTATGAGAGGGTGAAAAAAAAAGTAGATATTTATTGTTCAGCAGAAGTACATTTTTTTCCCCCCTAAGAATTCAGTATAACTCTGATTAACCCAATATCCTGAGGAACTTGACATTCTGAGGGTCTTGTGTGTTTGAAGATATGGAGGGTGGTGGATTGTTTAAAGAGAAAAAAAAGCTAGATCAAACAGTAACGCATTAATCAGGATGGACACTTACAGAATGTGCTCCTAAGAGATACATTTGATTTTGCTGAAAGTGAGATCTTATTGTTTGCATCACTGTCATTACAGAGGGAATTCAACTAATTCTTCTAGAATGAACCAGTGGTTTATAAAATAATTATTAGTGAGGAATAGCATTAAGATACAATGCTTCTTTAGGTCTTGCTCGAAACAGATTAAATGAGAAAGATTTACATTACATGCGTAGAGAGCAGGGATTTGAAACAATGCTATAAAGTAAAAAAATATTTTTTTTCTTCTATGTGATGAATAAATGTGTCAATTAAATAGAATAATTAAGAGGAAGAATTATGCCAAATGTGTTTTAGATACCAAGAGTGCAAAGTGAGCAAGAGGAAATCTGGTTTTAAGAAAGCTTGATTTTTATCTACTGCTAAAAGATTAGGTAATTCTTTATGGGAGCACTACATATTATTAGTTACAGTCAGGCTATGGTTTATCAGATAGCCTGGGTGGAGAAGGCAACAAAGCTTATTTGGTTCATAGACCAGTCCAGAAAAGAAAATAAATTAACTCTGTGAACCCACTATGTCCTTTTTCCAGTGGTGAAGAAGTACAGAACAGAACAGAGGAGTGTTACTCCCTCTTTGTATGCTGAGTTGGATGGGTTACTGAATACGTAGGAAAGAAGCAGGGAAGAATAAACTACGCTGCTACCCAATTTCTGTTCTTACTCTTATATTCCTCTTTTGTTTAGGCAAGTTATTCAATAAATATAAAGTAGTCCCCTGAACAAGGACTGAAACGTAATAAAAAGTAGCCAAAAAACAAAGGGGGGGTGGACAATTTGTTGTGGTTTTTTTTTTTTCTTTTTTTCAACAAGCTATGGTTTTTCCATTGCTTTTTGAGTTAAGAAAAGGTCTTTTTCTAAGACTCAGACTTTTTGTTTCACTTTCTGAATAGTTTCTTGTAATTGTTTTGCCCTTCCTGTGTGGGAATCTCCTGCCACTATGCATTACGTCATGAATGGATGAAAGTAATCCAAAAAAAGGGAAGTGTCAGAGAATAGTGAAATGAGGAAAAGGAACCTAAAGAATTATTTTCCCTATCCTTTAATTACCCTAGGAGTCTGAAACTGGGAAATTCTTTTTTTCTTTAATTCTCTATTTTTCTAATCTTTATAATACCTCCTTATTAAAAACAAGGGTCCATCTAACTGCCATCAAATGGTCTTTCAAATATATTATGTCTAATAAGATATAAAGGTAACTTTGAAGAAGCAGACCTGGTCTCTAAATCAAGCACAGAAAAAAATTATTGCAGTCTTGTAGTGTTTGCAAGCCTCTTTCTCTGACAGCTGGTCTGCTCTGAAACTCATTGGAAAAGCAAAGTGTATGGAAAAGGATGGTGAATTGCCCAGAACAGGTGTCAAAAGAAAAATGTAGCAATATGTATGAAGCAGGTTATATTCCAGAGATGCTCCTTTTCATTACTAGGAAAACAAAGAAAAAATAAAGAAATAAAGTCACACATCTGCATATTCTTTTTTTTTTTTTTTACTCTATGTGATACATGTACGTGAGCACTTGTTCTTATTCCCCATTTTCTTACATACAGGTATCGTGAAAAGGCTTGAAATTTAAGAATACTACAAATTTGGGGTAAAAATATTTTTTAGATAGCTGTATGTCTTGCCTAAGGAAAGATTTTGGAAGCTTGCCTAGGAAGTATAACTATTGAGTCATGTTTGAAGGTCAGCTCTGAATTTACTATGCACCTTTCACACTTTCTTGCTGCTGTAGTTACAGTTGCGTAAACAGACTAGGATGTACTGGAAGTCACCCTTTATAGGCAGGGAGACTGTGCGTTATCTTGCATACTGATTTGCAGAATGTCTTAGATGTCCTGGTTATAGATATTGCTGATGAAATACTGGCTTGAGAAGGCAAAGGTCAACCTGAAACTGCAGAGAAGGAAATATTAAGTCAAATTAAGTGGATAATATATTCTGCTGATGTGGATAAACATGTCCATAAGATGTTTGCTGGAGTGTAGTACCTACAATACAGAAAGGAAATTCACAAATTACAAATTATTTGGAAGAGGAAAAAAAAGCCATCAGAATGATTTGAGAATCAGAAATTCTGATGAACAGATTGGAGAGTTTAATACTTTTCCTTTACTTCATCTGTCCAAAGTTCATTTGGGAGATAATTTAATTATAGTATTTTAACACAAGTATGAGAAAAAAGACTTTTGATGATAGATAACCTCTTTAGTGACTGACAACCAATGGTTCTCTGGTTAAACTAGAAGTGTTATTAAAGGGCTTTTCCAGTGATGGTAATAAATCACAAAGCAATTCCCTCACTCAGCAGAATCTTAAATCTAGAAAGTGTATCTTTCTAGAGGTTGTGTTCAAAGTTCAATTAAAAATTTGATGCAGTGTTTACTTGACATGCACTGTGCATAACCTCTAAATTGATTTTAATAGTCCCTACTAGGCTTAAAACATACAAATCCTTATGTGAAATGTAATATGTTTCTGTGCCAATCTACAGTTCATACAATGGTATGCAGATCAATTAAGATCAATTATGGAGATAAGATTAAGAACAATTAGAACAAATTATAAGCACAATGTATTAATCAAAAGGTTGATAGTATCCGAATATCCATATAGGATGCTACAAATATAAGTTGAAAAAATATTGTAGCACTCCAGGGACTTATTAGAGCTGGATAACATTTACAGTACTGTGAGAAAACAGATTTAAGTGGGATTTTTGAACTAATGCTGAACCTTGGGACTTGGGGACATGAACAAACAATGAAAGTGGGCAGAAGAGGGACCCTGGGAAAGAAAAATTTAACAAAAGACGATCAACTTCTAGAAAACTGTCCAGCCTTTAGAATACAAGGCAGGAGTAGGAGAAATTAGCAAACTGTTTATTTGCTTGCTTTCCATATAGGAAGGAAGCTGCTAGTGGATTTATTACCCACTAATTAATTTTATGTTTTCTCATCTCCCTCTTTCCCTTTTCAAGTCTTTAACATAAATATTAAGGTTATGAGAAACAAAAACGTATAAATAAAAGAAAGCAGGCATGGCTGAATTATTTGCAGCTCCTATAGTTACATATTAAAAATAATTCTCAATCTGGCACTAGCCAGTCTTTTGATATGAAGGTATTGAGTCATCAAAGGGATTAAAACTGTTTCCCTGTTTTAATAGAATTTAATAAATAAAATTTTATTTCATTAAATATAAACAGAAATGTTAAGAACAGTCTAAATAGTTGGATCTTTTTTTTTTTTACTTTTAAGTAATCTCTGATATTACAATAGTCAGTGCACATAGAAGACACCACACATGGTTTGTGTGGTAAACCAAGATCTCACCAGGTGGAAGTAAAAGAGAGTATTTCTGTTCTGTATCATTTCTACTGACTTTGTTATTTCTTTCTTGATTCAGAGGTATAGTGATGACATGAATAATTTTAAATGTGTTCCCCACATAAAAGAATAAAAATATGTCAGTCTTGTAGGAGACAAAGTGTTCTTCAGCCTCTTCTCCTGTGTGCACAGCTTGTGATGTGATGCACTTTATGGTTTAACTGAACTGTTTTGCAGCATCCAGGAAACTGCTGGTCATTCTTACCACATCTTTGTAAATAGGCAGATTTCCATTCTAAAGTGTCGTATTTCCGTTAAAAAAATGACCTTGGAAGTATTACTACGTTGTAAATTGAATTCTGTCTTTATGCAGAGTTAATTTTTCATGCTAAAATTCATTTTGTATTTGTAAAAGTAAATAAATTCTGTTGAGATAATTATACTCTAAAAATTAAGACAGATCTAGTGGAGAGAACTACTTGAGATTGGAATTTAGAATAAGGAAATATGGCAATTCAATTTCTTTCCACTCACAAGTGAAATCTTTACACGTACTAAGGAAATTACGTATCTTTGCAAGGATTGATTGAATGCATTGTCTCATTCCTAGCTTTGAACAGAAAGTTTTTGTAAAATCCTGGAGGTCTAGGGGGAAATACTTCCATACTCTTTATATGCATATTCTGATGAAAGCAAGAAGAAAAGAAATTACAAGAAGATGAGATCAGTTGTAACAAAGCTACATCAGAAAAGTCTGGTGAGAAATGGAGTTAGCCATTTTGCTCTAGAGTTTGTGCTACCAATTGTGTAATGAAAGTGTCTTGTTATGTATCTGCTCCATAGAACCGAAGAAAATACTTCTGCTGTTTCACAGCAGAACTATTTGACAGGATTAAACGTCCATTGGAGTTTTAAGGAAGTCTTTCAACCCTGAGGACTGATTTATTCTCTCTTTAAGCAAACCATATTAAACCTGTACTGAAACTTTGTATTTTCTTAATGTTTTGCAAACACCCAAACCTACTCAGAAAAAAATAATATAGCCAGATACATTCAAGAGATTATAGAATAGGAAAATGTTGAGAAAGAAAATGACATCAGAAAGCTACCTCTGTTCAAGGATGATTGGAAGGTAACAGAAGGATTAAAGATGCTTTATTTATACTGTGTGTTGAAGTTTCTTGGTGCAGCGAGGTACCCCAGGACATGCCAGCAAATGGATTGATGTGTTCAATCCATTTCACCTTCTCATGTTTGCTATCCATCCACCACAGCAGAAATAAAGTGCGTTGTACTTCAGGAAATATTGTGGTACAAACCTGTGGTACAAATATTGTGGTACAAACTAGTGCTGGTACAAACCTACAGCATAAACATAACACATCCAGAAAGATCCAGCACTAGTTTATCCTCTCAACAAAAGGAATTTTATTTTGATGTAAATGTGTTAATTTCTACAAAGGTAATCTTGGCATAACTGGAAGGTGAGAGAGGCAGTGGTAGAATGCCAACTCTTTGGAAAAACCACCTCTTAATGACAATTTCTTTACAAAAATATATTAAGTAGAATATCAAGGTAATTATTTCTGAACTGAACAGGAATTAATATCCGCTTTATTTCATCTCTCTGGGGGATAGATTTTTAATAATTTTTTTTGAGAATGCGGGCTCTGATTCCCACTGAGGATTAGTCAGCCATATTTTAACTGCAAGAAATTTTAGGAGATCTAGCCTTGAGCTTATATTCTTATCTTTACATTTGGAGAACAATGCTGATTCCCTAAAGATGAAAGGAGAGTGTGAGGACATAGGGAGAAAAAAACCCAAAGGCTTAGAAAATTGTTTCTTTTTCTCTTGCGGACTCATAATTTAAACTTTAATACTGAAGGAAGAGAGATATCAGGTACACCAGCACATGATATGGTTCTACAGGTGTCAGGGTTCTTTTTTTAGTCAGTTCTTCTATCACTGCTTCTCTATCCATGGGCTCACAGCTGTGTGAAAAAAAAGAAAAAAAAAAGTCTTTTCTGATGAGACGAGGGATGACAAAAAAAAACCCTACAAAAAAAGGAATAAAATAAACTAAGAGACAAATAAGGAGTTTTCAGGGAAAAGGGAAAAAGCTAATGTGAATATTGCACTGGTGGTAGTCACACGTGAGTTCAGTCCAGTGGAGATAGATACCAGACCCCAAAAAAACCAAACCCAGAAAAAAAGCCACTTTTGTTTTTTAAACCTCCTACTCATTGGGAGTATCAATACACTTGGCTCTATGAATAAGCAGTAAAGAAAATGTGGTACATTCTGGGTTTAATTGATCAGTGTGCTTTCAGAAGTGTCAGAACAGAGTCACATCCTTTCCCTTGTCAATACATTCTTTGATTTGATTTTGCATATATTTTGCGAAAGAGATTCAGGTGCAAATCTGGAACAGTAGTTAGAGTTACGCCATATATTAACTCTTCATTATTCTTCTGTACTCATTGCAGATGCTCTGAACAACAAAGAAATGGCTGACTGAGAAACTGGGTGATGATAACACTGAGGAAGCCATGGTGATTATAGAAGAGCTCTTGCAGAGGCAACCTGAAGATAAGAGTTGCTGGAGGACTGGATGCCCTAACTGCAGTATCACCAGGCACTTTGAAGGACTGCTGGTGGCACAGGTACAGATATCTGCTGCTGTAAGCCTAAGAAGACATTTTCATTGTAGAGGGAGTACCATAACGTTTAGTTGGCTGTTCTGGGATTTGGTTTATTCACTCTAGGAATTTAACAAGGTATTTAATTGAGGGACAGTGAAACCCTTTTTTGAAATCAACTTATTCCAAAGAACTGCTTCAGAAATGCTTGGCATTTTGTGAATCAAAACTATTTTACTGCAGAATTCTTAAAAAAAATTTTAGTTTCCACTGTTCATCTCTGATACAGCATATCAGAATGGAGAAGTACTAGAAAACATTTAGTGACAAAATTCATCTTCAGTGAAAAGCTAATGTAAATGATTACAGACACCTTATTGTTCTCTTTAATAATGACGTGTAACAAGCAACTTTTATTTTGCAACTGGGGATGTCTCTTTTCATTTTTCCTTAAATAGCAGGAAAAAAAATGTTTAGTGGCTTTTCAACTAAGAGGAAAGTGTGATGAGGAAGTCTTTCCCATTGAAAATTAAAATATGTTTGTTGTTTATTATTTAGTACTCAAACTCAAGAATTTTTGTTCCTAGTATTTGTATCCATACATGAAGAGTAGATATTTTTGTATATTATACCGCTAAACTTATGATAAACTAGTTGCCTGAAAACAAACGCCGATTATGCGTGTGTGTGAACTTAGAATCACAGTTACTTGGATTATACTGATAAGGTCTTTATCCTAAGGTTTTACAGAACCTTCAAGATCAGGTAAAGTTTCTTAAAAAGGAAAAACATAAAGGTCTGTGCTACCTTTCTGTTTAAAAACCTGTTTGTTTCTCATATGGATTTGGTAGTTTAAGTATCAGAAATATTTAACTGCATTTTTGTGGGTATGCTAATTTTCTTTAAGGGAATATAAAGCAATTGATCATTAGAACAGAGTTTTACTTGGCAAAATTCCAAGTTATGTCAGCAGTATAAAATGGAGTTCTTAAAATATTTAAAACACTATTCACTCAACTTTGAAGGTCTATAGAAAGGCCATTTATACTCAAGAAGGAAAGATAAACAAATTCATTTCTATTTTCTTCTCAGAAATGTAAATGTATACTGGTTTTGAAATTCTGGCTGTCTCCTTGTGAATTTAGAAACCATAAAATTAAAGTCAAGCATTAAACTTTTATGATGAGAACAAATTAGAAATCCCCTAGTAATAACTGAGCTATCACTACTGTTCTCAGTCATTTTGGCTGTCACATAGATGTCTTTCTTAGTCTGCCAAGGAACACACTTAAAATTTCAAACAACAAACTTTATTTTTCTTTATCTGTGGATAGAAAGTGTGTATCAACTTATGTTCAACATCTGTAATATCTGAATAGTTGGCTAAAAGAAAGTATTTAGATGGAAGTTATAGTCCAGAAACTGTTCTTGTAAAAAAGTAGTTTGCTCTGATATATGGTGTTTTCATTAACATAATCATTTTTTAAGTACTAGTATTACCTACCTAATCTGAGGGGTTTTGGTACTGTTTGATCACAACGAGAATAAGGGAAAGAGAAAATGCAAAAGCCTGTCTCTACTTGATACTATTTCCTACTTTTTAGTATGTTAAGTTTAGCACTCAAACACTGTACAGACTCCATGCCAGTCATTAGCATGCTCTGGAAGACTGAGAGAGCAGGAGAAAAGAAAAAACACAAAGACTTATCCTGTGTGGTTGACAGCGTTTTCTATTCAAGGACATGTGTTGCGTGAAGGTGGGGGGCAAAGCGGTTTTGGCAGAAGATAAACCCCCTTGCGTTCTAACACTCCTCACCGAGGTGGGAGGCTAGGTGCGGCTGGGTTTAAATTCTGAGTGATGCCCAATTCAGCACTATCAGTCCGATAGTGTTTAATATGTATTAAACTATTACGATTTGGATACACTAATAGTCCACTATTAGTGCAGTCCACTGCACCTTCAGTCTAGTCGTGCTCATGAACTAGCACGGCCACTCTCGAATCTTTGGTTGCGTTCAGCGAGGAACCGAAACAACTAGCTACTTAAACAGTGCAGTTTATTTAAACAACAGATACATAGGTTCTTAGGATTGCCTGTGATAAATACACTGTCTGCAAAGCATGTGCAAATGAAAGTGTTATTACATATATCAAGCACACGACAAAGTTATAAACGATACAGCCTGGCTATAAATGTAAGAAAGAGATTCTCTAGAGAAATTTCTAAGTCTCGCGAGAAAGTACTCGGTATAATCTAAGTCTTACTCAAAGGCGTCCCTATGGGGGGGGAGAAAGGCTCAGCCTGTCGACTGATCCCGGAAGTCAGTGATGGAGTTCTCCTCGACTTGTTCGCAATGGTGTCTTCCCTGATATCTCCCCTCTCTCAGACTATTTTTATACTATTTTTCGATCTTCAAAGTGGAGTTTGAGTGACTTTAGTCATACATACTTTTATTACGATTGGTGTACTCAAGGTGGGGTGGTCGCACCTTGGGGGCGGGTAGCCTCCGGGATGGAGGTGTGTTTTGATACATTGTGATGAGCAAAGTTCGCACAAAGGACAGCATTTCATCAACATTTGATGAAATGTTGGCTCGGGTAGCGAGTAGGACCGCTTATCTGTTTTGTAGTAAGCAAGTAGGCAGCTTATCTGTTCCGTAGTACCATCTCATTCCCATATCTGCCATTCGTCACAAGGGAAGGCCACGGAACAATCGTGTTCCGTTCTGTCCCTCGTGTAGTTTCACAAACCACCTTGTACAGGGAATCGCAGATGTTGCACTCTTCGCGCGCCAGCAGCGGCTGTATTCTACCTCAGAAGCCTCTTGATTTTATGGCTTTCCTTAATGTGTGAACAATGCTGTTCTTTTGTATTCTTAGCCAATTTAGTAATTATTCCACAACATGTCTGAGTGACAATTCATAACATGTGAAAGTTTGGGTGCTTTTTAATTTCATGAACATTCAAAGGGTTATATATATGGCAATACATACATTTTTTCTTCTAAAAAAACATGGTGCGGCCCCACTCTTAGTCATAGGAGCGTATCCTGATAATAAATGGGGTGGCCATAGAGTATCAGATTTTGTAGAGGGATATATATCTATTTTGTGTAGTAGATATTAATACCATAAATTGACCACAATTTTAGATAAATAGCTTTGGTGTCTAGTTGGCATTAGTGTGTATTCATAAGAGGAAATGCCTCCTGTAAAAATACAGGAGGAACTTGATGGTACTGTCTCATTGTTTTTCATAGGAGTCAGCCCCGTTTCTCTTTGTAGATTTTTATAATTGAAATTTCAATAGTCAAATGCTATGTTGGAAACCCAAAAAGAATCAAAAGGCTATCAAGTGTTTGTCTACCTGAAGGTCAGAGTTGTTTTGGTTTATTTTATTTTATTTTGCTTTAGAGGTTTTCTAGCTCAATACAAACTGCTTTCCAAAATGCAAAAATGAAAATGCAAATTCATCTCTTGATGATGAAGGATGAACAAATAAGTTCTTAATTTTTTAATCATCCATATTAATAGTATTCATTTGGCATGCACATAATGGCATTTATCAAAGCATGTGAAAATACTTGACAGACCCTTTGTTGAGCCTCTTAACACTTTGTAGGATTAAATCTGTCTTCCAGATAAATGTACTACTAATAATAATGTGAGAAATACTTCTTTTTACTTCTTTCAAAGCTATAATCAAGATTCTGAACTCAGTCTGAAAAAATAAAATGGTTCTGGTGGTCCCTGTTTAAAGTCATCTGAAGTGAAATGTGGTGATGCAGTTAGTAGATAAGATCTGAATAGATGACAGTTTTTGTACGACAAATGAAAATTAATTCACTGCGTGACCTATTTAGAGAGCTCGCTGTGTGGATGGATCGAAGGGTAGGGAGAGGGGTTTGTAAGCAGTAGGGGAGGGAAGGGGAGTGAATCAGATTGTCAGCTCATACAGAGAAATTCTTTTGTATTGGAAAATGGAATATTCCAATGGAATAACTAAATATTCTAGGCAATAACTAAGCTAAGGGGAAAGCTGAACTCTTTAATTACCACTACATTGATTATGTTGGTGAGATTTTGAGAAATTTAACTGCATCCCTTTTGGTTCGGGGTTCCTTGGCATCCAGCCTTGCCCATTCCTAGGCCTTGTAGTCTACTTGGTGTTTTATTGCTGTTAATGTGAGCTTAACAATAAACTGCTCTGAGGCTGGAACAGTTTAATCCTTTTTCAGCAGGTCACTGAGCAGGGGCGACTGGGGAATGGGTTTGAAACACTCTTCTGAGTTATAATCTCTATGAATATATTGTGTAACAGTCTGTAAGCCCGTTCTTTAATGCTGGCTAGAAAACTAAAACAAATTCTCAAAGAGATGAGGCGGTTTGCTTACCTAAACTTGAGGAAGAATAGAGAGTCAGGGTTAAGACAACAGAAGGAAAGACCAGGGATCCTGCACTGACTATAGATCACTGAATTAGAGTGGTGAATGAGGGTTTGGAGAAACTGCAGGAAGCATTCAAAGAAAGCTGTTCTAATGAAGGAGGCACTTTAATTGCTTTGATATTTACTGGTAACACGGCAGACATGAACAAATTCTTGAAATTATGGAGCCCAATTTCTTAGCCCAGAGGACGCAACTTAGATATAATGTTCACTGCAAAGGTAGGGGAGAGCAGATTGAGCATGTGAAGGCTGAAAGGCAACTGAAGAGAAATAATTTATCGTCACATAATGCAGTTTGCAGTTCTGAGAAATAGAAAGAAGCAAGAACAGCGGTGTGGGGACAATTAACTCAAAAATTGTTCAATATTGTCTTGAGAATTTAAACTGGGATAGCACCCTTTCACTTGCAACTACTGCACAAAAGTGTTCTCTTCCAAATACCCCTTAGTACAATATTCACTTGTTAAAACTGTGGCCTCTGAGAGCGCTTTGCGTGGAAAGTGCAGAAGAAATGGTGGTTGCAGGAGAAGGCATAGCAGAAGAAAAGGGAAGCATTAAGGTCTCTTTTAGAATCTGAAAATAATACCAAAGGAGTTGTGTAAAAGCAGACACAAAGAAAATATGGTGGAGTATAAAATTGGAGGCTAGCATAACTGTGTGAGGATAACCATGAAGTCTAAGAAACAATACCAAGGAAAACTAGCAAAAGACATAAAACCAACCAGGAGAGTTCACATAGATACATGAGAAATTAGAGAACGGCAAAAGAAAATACAGTTCTACTGCTTAATAGCAACCCATATAGTTAACAAGAGAAATGGAGGACAAGTTGGAGTACTAAAAGGTAGGTGAGGGAACGTTTATGTGAGTTGGATGAATTAAAGTAGTAAAGTAAGGTCAGTTCCTTACTTCACCACAGAGTATTTAAGGAAGTAGCCTAAGAAGCTAGCAATTATCCCCTTGAACTAAGGGAGGGTGGGAGAAGTCCCAGGGGAGTGGCAAAGGGCAAATATAGGGACTTTAAAGAAGAAAAGGATGCTTCTTGGGAAATAAAGACCAATCAGCCTAACTGGGATACAGAGAAATGTACCTGGACAAATTATGAATAAATCTATAAGCATCTAGGGGATAAAAAGGTGATAAGGACAGGCAGCATGTATTTGCCACGAGCAAATCTTATTGAACCAATCTAATTTTCTTCTTCAACCAGAAAACTGGCAGAGTGGATAAGGTAGAAATAGTAGATAAGATATATTCTGACTTTTAGTAGGACTTCCTGCATAGTTTCGTATCACATTTTGGTAGCTAACTAGGGAAGTGTGGTATAACTAGCTGATTTCAATTTAAGATGAAAGTGCAAATTTGGAAAAAAATACCTCCAGGGTTGGTTACTAGTTGCAGGTGGTCAAAGTGGAAAAGATTTTCAAGTGAATTACTGTAGGTATTTTTTCTGAACATGATTCTGCTCAGGGTTTTTTCCAGTTACTTGTATGTTGGCTTACCTTCAGTTACATTTTTTTTTAACACGTATAAGAAGATGCAGATTAAGATACAAGCACTTCAGAGTGCAGATTTCAAATTGACAATTATCTCTGTATATAACACTAGTATTTTAAAGGACTAGGAAAAGTACTGTATTTGAGAGAGAAGTCAAATGTGCACACAAAATGTGAAACAGTTGGACTAACCTAAAAAAGCTACTGAAAAGTATGGTTCTCATGCATCAAAAAGTTAATTTTAGTTTATTGTGAGATGCATATCTCATTTATAGTTATATTTAACAGGAGTGTTAGATTAATATATTGGCAGTACTACTGCAATCTTCTTCATGCTTGTAACAATCTGGATTAAATATTGTTTGTATTTTGGGCACCTTGTTTTTAAGAAAGAGATGGACAAAGAAGATAAACATACGACCTGTGTTTAGATGTTCTTACTTTTCTTCTGGAAGTGTTTAACTCTCTCTCCACATTAGATTGTATCTGGACATTGGTGATACTTGTTACCAGGATAAAAATTTTCCTTTGGTACCTCAAGTGGACATGTTACCGGTGTTGCAGGTGACTGTCTAGCACACATCAAAACTGACTGCAGGCTCAGAAAACTGGGGCTGTTTGGGGAATTTAGAATACTTTAAAAGAGAAAGAAGGGGCAGACAAATCTTCTCATATGCAAATGTTTACTTCTGGCTCCACAAAGCTTAGGATAAGACAAAATAGGTTTGATTTGTAGGGAAGATGATTTACGTTACATATCAGGGAAAACTTTTTTGCAAAAAAAGGGATAATTAAGGTGGAGGAAGTAACTTCCCTAGGGAAATGATGAAATCTCTCCTTTAATAGGAACTTTTAAAAACAAACATCTGTCAGAGGTAGTCCAAGTCTATCTAACCATGCTTCAGTGCAGGAGGATGAACTGTGTCAGTCTCCAGATCAGTTCCAGCCTTACTCCTGCGATTCTTTGTCATCGTGGAGGATTTTTCTCCCTGACTGCACAAAAACATCTGTGTGCTCCAAGCTTGTAATTAAAACATCTGCTGAACAAAGCAGGGTTGTAAATTTCAACTCATATGAGACACACAATTAACACTATGCATGTGCCAATCGCCTTCCACTGCAAACTTTTCCTGAGAAGAGTTTCTTTTTACCGCACTTTAGTTTATCAATCGCTAATTTATAATAATAATTGGTTTAAAATTTGCCCAGTAATTTAATAATCATATCTTGCCCTTTGGCAATTATTTCATATGAAAACCAGTTATCCTCAAGTAGTTCTTCTGTCATTCTGACCCAGTTATTTTGATTCCTAACTGTCTTTACTTAGTAGTTATACAAATAGGATTTTCATACAAATATAATCCATTTCTATTGTAATGCAAAACTAATTTCTTTGACATTCAGTACCAGTCGCCTGGCTTAGTGTCTAATAGTTATATGCCCACCATCTTCTGAATTTGCTGTTACTTGATTGTTGTTAGTGTTCATTCTGCTCTGTCTACAAAGGTAAAATATCTGATGCCTCCTGAATTAGGCACTGCGGGATTCATTTCTTCTTGCCTCACAGACGGCTCATGTTTTCTTCGATCAGAAGAACAGTGAAATGGTTTATACTTTTATAAAACCTACAAAAGTTACATTTTTAAATGGTACAGACTTGGTCCCACAATTGGCATGAGTTTTTTTCAAGAAAACATTATTATGAAAGTAATAGGTAAAGTGATCATATATCATTAACACTTGCTGTAGAGAGTGATGTTTCTGTGAAAACATGATCTTATAAAATACGTTTCACCATTTTCATGTCTCAGGAAGACGTTCATTCCTAAGAGAAAAACTACATGGCTTTCAGTACGTTTGATCATTCCAATCATTCAATTGGCGAGTGTTCTGCCTTGACAGTGGAATAGTTAAGCATGCTGAGAAAAAGAGAGAGAGAAAGGGAAAGGGGGAAAGGAAAGAGAGAACATGAGAAAAGGAAGAAAAGAAAAAGCAAGATAAGTGTCTTCCTAATCCCAGTAAAGTACTGGGCTGTTGTAAAGAAGATTCTTATCTCGTCAGAGTCAATATTCATGTCTTGAGTCTTGCTACATACTAATAATATATTAATTAAGGGTGGGATTTCAAATTATTTCTGTTGGTTTAACAATGGTGAGATTTATACTGACTTCCGTGGGATCAGAACCAAGTCAACAATGAGCTCCTGTGTAAATACGTTTCTAACTGAGAAAGATTAAGAGCTCATAATGCAGTGTTACTGTACGTCTCTAATACAATATTTGCAGTATTTCTGGTAGAGTATTTGATAATATTTGCAAAAAAAACCCAATCAAAACAATTGAAAATAGATACTACTTCTCAACTGTTTAATAAGTTCTATGGAAATACTCTATTTTTCTATTGCCAAGGTTAACAAATGGCTTCCTTTAATATTTGCCTTTCCCACCCTCATCAAATGCATTGCACATTGTGGCGTGTTCTTCCCCACTTCTTTCAGAAACAAGTAATGGAAGACAGGCAGTACGGGATAACTGACTCCTAATGAATATTGAATGTGGACTATCATAACTTAGTTACTGTTCCTACTACTAGTTTGTAGTCTGCCAATATCTGACTCTAAAACTGAGAAAATGTGGGCAATCACACTGTCGTCTTTTAGGCTTGTGGCAACCTAAAAGTTTATGGTCTGTAAAGACAGAGCAAAGAAAATAATCTCATGACTCATGATCTCTGAGTGCTGTTCATAGTAGGACTATCAGACCCAAACATGACTTCAGCGTTAGTGAAGCTGTTCTCCAAATAACTTCTGCCAGATGACAGTCAGTTTGTGTGCTGTTTCTCCAGAACACAGCACTTCTTTCCTGGTAAAATAAATGACGTCAAGCCTTCTCCTGCAGCTGAATGCATTTGCCTATATCTTCTGATGACTGTGAAAGACTTGGTAAAATATTCTGGAAACTGTTCCTGTAGTCAAACAGAGCTTTATTTTCTAACCCCATTATCCTAGTTCAGCGTTGCCAGTGATATCTTACAGCTACCTGCAAATGAATGTCCACAATCACGGAGTATGTGAAAATGGGAATCACATTTTTCTGTTGGCACCAGTGGCTTTCCAATAAAAATATTTTTATATCCAGGCAGCCTTTTGGCCAAATGAATTTTTTGCGTTACGCTAGGGAATGCAACTTGCAGCATTTACTCACAAAATGTTTAATGAGCTGGTAAAAGACTTTTCACTCTCTATCTCTTGTTTATTGAGGGGAAGAAAAGCCTCAGTATCCTATACTAGCCAAGTACAGATGTGGTGATCTGCCTGAGAAATATTTGTCTTATTTCCCTGAATAGTCTTTGTATCAAAGCGTCTGGGAATGCATGGAGAATATATACCTTTGCAAAGAAGAAACTACCGTGGAAATTTTATTTTTGTGCTTTTAACTAGAAGGTTATGAAAATAATAGAGATTGAAAAGCTTTTTTTGACTATTAGAATTATTTACCAAAATCCCTCTGGGTGTTTTATGTAGCGTAATAGACTTCTATTTACTGCAAGACTGAAATAGATCTTATAGAAACATAGGATAAGGCTTTTTTTTCTTATTTACTAGTATTTTGCTATGGTGATAAACATCTAGCCTAGAGCTCACCAAGCATAGAACATATTGACTATATGGAACAGTTGGAGAAGGGCACAGATATTTTTAAGCTATAGTGCTTTTGGTGGCTTACTGTTAAAGATCAAATAAGCAGATCCAGTCTTACCTAAAGTATCTTGGTGCTACAAACTGAACGTTCAGTGCCTGTCTGACCTTTAGTAGAGCTGCTCACTGCACTTTCTTAGAAGCTGATATTTTCAGTGATGAGCAGAGTCTTAACTCCCACTTCTGGCATAACCACAACAGTTTATTCTTACTTACATGACTAAAGGGAGACACCCAGCTAAACAAAATGATAAAGCACACCAAAGGTTTTAAAAAAAAAAAATTAAAAAACTATTATCACTGTATGTATTTAATAGCTTTTCTCAAAAAGGAGTTATGGGCAGCAAAGGAGAGCATTTTGTTGTGTAAATGTATCAGCATACTTCTCTCAAAATTAAGCTATTTAATGTTAAACTTCATAACCTACAAACCGAAAGTGGTATCTTAAATTAGTATGCCGTATGTTTATCATAAGCAGCAGAGATAGTTAATTTTGTTTGCTTTAGTAAAGCTCCCTGTATCAGTTGCATGTGTCCAGGCATACAAATACAGAAATATTAGTTATATTTTAAATGTATATTCTGTTACACATTTGTTCCAGAGAGAATAGACATCACTGTTTGTTTAGAAACATGTAAGCTTGGTATTTATTACACTTTACTCCTTAAAAATGTCTTTGAATGTCACTTTCAGTTCAAAGAAAAGAATTTCTAAGCTTTTCCATCTGGAAACAGCTTGCTTCGTATGATCAAAAAAAACATATTTATATACTTTGATTAAGTGGTCCTTTCAAAATAGCAATGTGAATGATCATTCAAGAACTGTAAGCAAGTTAAGTTTTGCATATGAAAATATACTTATGTGGAGGAAATGAGGTTTTAAAAAAAACCCAACTTAATAATTTAGAAGATGTTGAAGATTATTGCACTTCTATTTGCACTCATTGCTAAATAAAAGCTGTTAATTGTAGTCTTCTAAAACTGATAAGAATGTAAATTTAGGGAATCACAAGAAACTATGAATGATTAATGATAGAAAAAGCTGAGCACTCAAAAATAAATTCAAAAGTCTGTTTTAAAAAAGTGAAGTAAATACGAATAAAGTCATATATTAGAAAGTTTCCAAAAGTAGTATAGGACAAATTTTGCCCTTGGAAGCATAAGGAGGTCTCCTGTTGAGCTCAGTGATGCGAGGGCAAAACTTGACTTAATGTGCCTGAAATGTGAAAAAGAAAGTTTAAGAAAGGGCATTAACTTTGCTAACCTACAAGGCTGTCACGCTGCTCACCTTTTTTATTCATGATGAGCAAGCTCCCAGAACAGAACCCTTTCCTGCTCTGTCCTACTTATTTCAATGAGATTTTTGATCCTTATTTTGTTCAGGAATTAAGTTCCAAACATTATACTGGATGATGTATATGTTTAAGATTTTTAACTATTTGGAGCTACCTCCTTAAGTAGCAGAAACTTGTTCAACACTTATCTGAGTACAAGCTGCTTGTTTATGAAAGATGTGGTAATTTTTCTGCTTGTTTAGATCTAATGAGTGCACAATAATAAAAGATCTAAAAACTGATGGAAAAGATGATTACCTGAATTCTAAATTTATAATCTTAACTACCATGTGGCTTGTGGGGGGAAAGTGTAGTTAATGGGACACGACTAAATGTACAACAGCTAAGACACCTACCTCATCCTTTTAGTGTTTATCAATTTTTTCCCCTTTCTGGAAGGAGTTCTGCTACGAAAAAGTTCCAATGATTTATGAAAAAATGAAATCCTGAAAATAGAAGAAGAGGAATAAATGCCTGATCTTTTCTGTACAGTAGTAGGCAGAATGTATATGGGATGTGGGCTTTAATTGAATTTGAAATCTAGGGATTCAACTTTTCCTGATTCTAAGGGAGCCTGTATTCACAGACACCTCAGTAGTCTGGCTGCATAGCCTGTCAAGATTGAGGAGCACTCTCTTGTTGTTTCTGTAAAGGGAGTTTCACTTTTGTAAGAGAAATTATATATGTTGGGCCAGAGAGACCCTGAGAGATGGTGAGTAGGACTATATCCAAGTACTTACAGAATTTAAAGTTAAATTGTATTCTGTTATTTTATTTATAAACACCTAGCTTCTTAGCAAAAGATATTCATATAGTTGCCTCTTGTATCCACAGCAAATGGGGAGGGAGAAAAAAAGGAGAGAATAAAATGTGAATAGAAATGCTAAAATGGTATTTTAAACAAAGAAAAGCATATTATTTAGGCATGGAGAAGGGTTATAGACCTTTACATCAATGCAGATGTGGAACAAGATTAAGAACATCAGAATTAAGAATCCATAGATACTAAACTTGTCACCTTTTATGCATATGCCATATGATATGGAATTTAATTACCTGTCTCCTCTTGTTATCTGAGTTACCTGAACATCACAGGAGAGTGGTGAGACCTGATCAGACAGGGGCATCTCTGTACAGCGTGGAGATATCCCAGTCTGCTGAAATCAGGAAAGCATTTCACGCAGCAGAGAGACCCAAGTCTGCTCATCTCTATTTCTTTTCAGTAGCACAGTTAAATTCAAAAGAATGGGAAGTCAGGAAAAAATAATCTGCTCTCTGAATCTGAATCAGCATTTCAAAATCTACAATGCCTATTATGTATGCATATACAACAAAAGATGGGAGCGGAAGGGAAGGAGAAGGAGGCTGAATACATTGGTGGTCTCATTTATAGTTTTTTTAAGACCTTGGTAAAGAAAAGGGGAAGGAGGAGGTAGAAGAGGCAGAAAAAATAGATGAGGAAAATGAATACTTCAAATGCAAATTATAGATGAAATGCCTCATAGATACATATAAGTAGAGTTGCTGGAAACCTGAATTTTACTTACATGATTTTTTAAGCTTTCAGGTAGTCAAGTGTTAGCAGAGAACTTGTATTCTAAAAAAGACCTGTGAGAGGAGTGTTATGAATAAGTACTCTAACCTGAATCTTACTATTCTGAAGCCAGTGTTCTCGCTATTAACACACTTTCTTCCCAAACTTATTCTTCTTGTTTTAAAATCATGTACAATGCTATAACATTAACTTGTAAAAAAATAGTAATAATAATCAGGGAAATAAAATAAGTCCACTCTTTCAAAGTAAAAAAAAAAAAAAAGAAAGAAGGGAAGAACAAGAGAAGAGAGGGAATTCTAGCATGCATTTAACAAATTCCTGCATTGAAAACTTGAGAGGTTATTTACAAATGCATCTGTCATTACTAACCTTGTATCCCAGGTAGCAAATCTTATATTACTATTCTAGCAAATACTGCCCCGCTGCAGATGTTACTGACGACATTTTTCAATGGTTATAAAATATCCTACGTTAGTTGCTTTATTAGTTGCTTTACTACTGTGGTAGTGTTGTATTATACTTATCATCATAGGATTTCATACCGATGGCAGAAGAAGTAGAACAAATTACATTAATTAAATTAATATTGAGTCAGCTATAAACATTACCTATGTAGTTTGAGCGTTGTAGCTCATCAATAATTTTTTTAAAGTATTTCGTGTAGTGCTGCATGTTTAAGATAACAGTATGGTATTTCTTTGACATCTCCCTCACTCACCTCCAGTCTTGAGCTGATCTATTTATCTATTTTTTGAAAAGGCAAATCATAACACTCCTTTCCTTTACAATATACTTATATTTGCTGTTCTTAGAAGTATACCTTTGCTCCATATTAGTTGTTTAAGCTAAGAGGGCTTCCACATAGTCCTTACATTTTTTTTTCTCTCTCCTTGTTTAAATGCTGTATAAGTGACATGCAAGCAAATAAAGTTTGCAATTATATTAGCAATGTGGATGATTGGTGGAGGCCTAGTGAAGTCAAATTTCATTTTTAAACATCTGAAATATGCATGACCATTGCAACGATTCAATAGAGCTTTAGATCATGGATGTGGATTTAATAAAGCAAAATGATGGCCATATATAAAGACATTTTATTTTATTGATGAAGCTGATGCAATAGCTTGTGCTATACTGCACAAATTATCATTTTTATTTCTATTGATTTCATCTCTTCCTATTAAAAATGTCAAATGTATGTTATGTCTTTATTCTACTTAAACCTGACAAACCTAAAGAAGTTTTTATTGCAGATACAGTACATGCAAACATTAAAAGTGACAAAGAGATGACGAAATTTTGATTTAAAAGAAAAAGCAATCATTTAGGTTAAATTGCAGTTATAAAATAGTAACCTTGTTTCTTATTCTCCTTCTTTAAGTTCATAGTATCTTACCTGCTTTATGTTATGACATTGCTACTTTTATATGTCAGCTGCTTGCACCATCAAAATACTTACTATAAATTTGTGTTCTCAGAACAAAGTAATATGCTTCCAGGATATTCCATTCCAAAAACAAAAGTGATGAAATACAAGTTTCATAAACTATAATTAAATGTGATTAGGCAAATCCAAAATATCAATACTGGCACACTAAAAAGTGTGTTTCATAATAAATATTATACCCTATATATAGGTAGCCTATAGTATTGCTGCTAGAAAATATCTAGGTAACATTTTTTTCCCTATGACGTAGGGAAAATTTCTTCCACCTTCTTAAATGATACTTCTTCACTATAGAGGCAGCAACAAAATCTTTTCCCAAAGGATAGCGTAAGTGAATGGTAATGGATTAAAAGACAATTAAGTTCTTGGTTAAAGACCAACACAAATTGGCATGACTAAAACTTTCCACCACCTGTTCATTTTTCTTTATTAAATGACTATAATAGACTCAGTCCAACTCCCAAAGGAATAGTGTCCATATCAGAAATATCATCGTAGCTAGCATTAATTGTCATGTTTTTTGGCAGTTCCAGGGAGAAATTTACTGGCATGAAGACTGAACTATCCCTCCATCCAGAGAAAAGTTACCTTAAAGCTGTAGTTTAGTAATACTGGCAGAACGTCTGGTGACTGCCAGTTGCTCTACTAACTTTACCGCCGTCAACAGCGTGAAAACAAGCCTTCTCTCTCTAGGCATCTGAGTCTAAAAGCATTCAGTAGTCACTATACTTCCACAGAAAGGGAAACAAATCATTTGCAATCTTTTCAATTTAAGTAGTAGCTGGAATCACCAACGCCTAATTCTTTAGGCTCCCAAATCGTTCCATAAACGTGTGTGGTTTTGTGATTACAACTGGTGTTTTTCCAAGGACCTTGAATGGAGACTGAATGGATGAAATCAGGTGTTTGAGATACACTATTTCACATAAATATAGTATCTTAAATATAATCTGCCTTGCCTTTGTTACAAAATATCTGAGTCAGTAAGAACAACAAAGCTATCTTTCCATAAAACCAGCAGACAGATGCTTGCTTAAAATGGAGTCTATGGAGAGTAAACCAAAGCCGTAAAAATAAACTGTAAAAATAAGATAGCTGGGTAGCCACCATTGTGACACATAGATTAAAATAAGGAAAAATGATAGGACCAACATCAAACATTTAATGAGTATATGAGGGAAGAGACATCTAGTACTAGACAAAAAACATTCAGTAATAAATAAAAAGTGAAATAACAAGCAACAGAGAAGACTCAGGGTTGGTTTTCCTAATAGGTTCCTTTCTTGAACAGTATAAGGACAATTTACCTTTTTGTCATGGTAGTATATATTCATTCTATTCAGAAGCAGAAGATTCTGTTCAGATGTAGGAGGTAATATGAAACTATTAGGCTTTATAGATTTTGAGCGGTAGTGGACACTGTAATTAAGGCACAATGTATAAATTAGAGAGTCATAAATGATGAGATGAGATTAGTCACAATCATCAAATTAGGTGAATATCATGGACCGTAAGATTCCTCCTTATGTTTTACACTTCAAGCAGATCTTTTAGAGGAAAAAGTCAAATTTTTGTTATAAATTAAAAATTTAAAATGCAGCAGTAGAAATTCTGGCTCAGTCCTAGAGGAACAGTTTGAATGGGTAATTATTAGAGCCTTTATGATTAATGACATTTTGGATTGGTAAAAAATTTGAACCCAAACCAAAAAGCTTTTGTTCACTCTTGGAACAAAACATATGGTGTTTCTCTCTATATATTAAAGAAATGGAGGCTGAAAGCTGCCAGATATGTATAATCTGTATTTTGGCCCTTGGCTAAAGAATTACTCTGGGGGCTGATTTCAGCCTTTTTGTTACTGATGATCTTGCAGCCTGATGGCAGCAGCAGGTTAGGAGGGAAGGATAAAGCAGATTTTCTCTTGATCCTTCCTTGCCCTTTTGTCTTGATTTTCTTTTCTGTCCTGTGGCTTGTTTAAATTCTTTTTTTGTTTCTACCAACTATGCATTGTTGGGGTCCTCTCTTAAGTCTCGATTACTTTCTCATAAGCACCCTAACAACTCTCATGTGGCAGATGCGTATCCTAACCAAAAGGAGGACAGTATGGCCCAGCCAAACAGTCTGGAGGGACACAGGGATCAATTCCACTAAGGCACAGCATATTCCTTTCTTCAGGTACAAACTTTAGGCATACCATGGAATGTCTCAGAGACACCTTGTCCTATCTGGTGTCATGGATTTTAGTCCTCTGTAATTCCATTTTTTTCCAAAAAGAATGTACCTATCTACTAGAGATCCAAATGAAACTAAATAATTTACAATAGGTGTGTACTCGTGGAGCTGTCATCGGCTTCTTGTGCATTACTAATTTTTTTAACAATGCTAACTACTCATTCTGATAAATTTCAAATGCATTCTGATATAAGAAGAAAATTCAATTTGAGGATTTTTTTAGGAGACACTGCAGAGAATGGAAATGAAAGGGGAATGAAAGCCAAAATCAAATAGAGGAAAATTGACCAGAGAAAATGCAGTAGGCAAATCAAATGTAGAGCCAAAATTAAAAGTCTGAAGGGATGATGAAATATGAAACAACCCCATACTCATGCTGCATCCTGGAACCAGGACTGTGGGAGCAGTGCAAAACACTCCAGCTTCAGCTATAGAAACCTGACTGTTTTGGAAGTTTCTGCAGTCCTGTGAGCCAGAAGGCATGTCTAGCCCTGAATTAAATAAAACCAAATTACAGCAAACAGAGCCAACCTTTTAACTCTCTTTGCTCGTTTCTTTGTTTTCTGTAATTTCAGAAGATTTGAGTTTGTAAATGTTGAATTTAAAAACCTTTTGGACATTACGTGTCACTGTATTAGCAAAACTATGTTCTCAGCTTTTTAAAAAAAATTATATGTATGCCTATGTATTCCCAGTTCTAAATATTGTTGTGCAAAAGTGTCCTGGTTACCGCTCTTTCTGGACTGGCTTGGTTAAAAGCATTTTGGGGGAACTTTGTAGTTGAGAAGAAGAAAGCTGAGAGAGGATACTGTCAAGATCTACAAAATCAGGAAGGTGGTAAACGCAGAACTGCTGTTCACCAAATTTCACAGAACTAAAACTAGAGGGCAATCACTGAAACTACTAGGAGACATGATTAAATTAGGCAAAAGACAGCATTTTTTCCTCAGTGGGAAGTAACCTTGTGGAATTTGTGGCCGCAGCAGGTTGCAGAGTAAACACTATCAGTAGATTCAAAGCAGGGTTAGAGCTGGATAGGTAATAGCGGGCGGAGGCAAGCATGTATCTTTTACATTCCTAATTCAACATGGATGCTAAGGGATACAGGGGGAGTGGACTGCACACAGTGGCCATGTTGTATGTCCTCCCTAAAGGGTTTCTCTTTTCTCTCTCTGTGAAGCAGACCAATGTTCTTAATCTCTTTTCAAAAAAACTGCAGAAAATATAAATAATTTGTTCATCTATTTACCTGGATTTCTCACCAGACACAGCTAAAGTTGAAGGCAAAATTTCTGCGGTTTTACAGATTTCAACTGTAGGCAGAAAACAAAACAAAGCAAAAAAACTTTTAAACTTTTTTTCTATGTTTTTCCAGACATTACTGGAAATGACAGGAATGAGAAACAGGACTTGCAAATAACTGTCTTAAGCTTTCAACTAACATGATGAAATATTTAGCTAATTCAGTTTTCTTTTATTTAAGATTACTTGCAGTCTAGAATCTGCTATTTGCTTCTGTCATCATCCAAAAACTTGGAGGTAATTTATTTATAACTGAGTTTGTTTTATTTTATTAGTTAGTTTAACATTTAAGTTAGCATTAAAGAAGCACCTCCTACAGACACATGAAATTCTCTGCCAACTGAGAATAGAATTACAGGGTCAGTAGTGCTGCAAACCGTGTCTACTGTCTGTGTCTACGTGCAGGAATAAAAAATTAATTCATTTGCTTTGCCTTTTTTTGGCCTATCGGCAGTATGTATGAGAAACTAGATAGGTAGTGTATCAGCATGGTAAGTCAAGTTTTGAACACTCTGTTCCTTTGCAATGATTTCCAGGGAAAATATTCACAAATCATAAAGCTCTTTTGTGCTACCTGGATTTCTCAGACCAGCTCCCTCACAGAGCAAAGTTAAATTGCGGAGAACTTCCTGAGAGTGGAAAGATGTACCTCTGTACACATTTGTACAGATGGCTCCATTGTTCTTTTCACTACAAGTACTTTTACAAATTGCTTTAAGATGAAAGAACATTTTTAGGGAATTTTAATTCTTCATTTCTAGAAGAAAATGGCAAATTCAGATTTTTATGTTGTTTTTACAAGGGGAAAGTATATGCAATCTGATAAATACTTTGCTCAGGCTAATGTCATAAAACGTCAAATGCATATGTGACTTGCATGTTCTTTTTTATATAACTTTGATTATAATACCACTGTTGGTCTTGGCAAAATCTTTTTTCATAGACAAGGCTTAATCGGGCAGAAGAACAAATACGCCACATGTGTAAACTTTATCTTGGATTTAATGTTTCGGTCTTATTAGGCAAGCTGTCCAGAAGGGGTCTCAGATTGTTGTTTCCTCACGTGTTTTATCTTCTGGCTATCTCATGGATTTATTGCTGTTTCTGTTACTTCAGCTGTAACCTGGACAGTGTTGTCAATTGTGACTCAATAAATCAGTACAGCAAGCAGCAGACCTGTAGAGAAGAGTTCAGATGTAAAAAGAAGTGAAACAAATGGGATGGAAAACGGTGATTTCATTTTTGCCCATCATTTTTTCTTTATAGATTTAAATAGAGTGTATTACTGTGGGTGAGAACATAAGAATATTTTAAAACGTATTATTGAGGTAATTCTTTCCCAGAAATTTAATTTTTCAGTCAGCACCATCGTAGCAGAAGCTGAGATACTGTGATTTTACCAGACATCTTTCCAATATCTTCCAAATTTGTATAGAGCCTTCTTGTTTACGTGCTTATTAAATTATTTGTTATTCCAACAGTCTCTGGCAGAGAACGAGTTTTAGGAGATTGATGTTATCTTGAAAAGCTGGAAATAACCTCAGTATATCGTTGCTTAATTTGGCATTACATCATGGTGTTTACGTTGGCATGAATAATAATAGTAAAGAGCATCTGAGACGGAAGCATAAGGACTGTGATTCTGCTAAGTGAAATCTAATTATACAGACAATGGCAATATAGTGTGCATTTTGAAGGTGTAGGTGTTGTAAACTATGCTGCCATATTTTTGCAAGAAGGAGGAAGGAAAATTTTGGGGGATTCTTCACTATTTTTTCTATGGTACCAGGCTTTGGTATTTGCTGTCTAAAAATCTCTACTTTAGGTGATTGTTCTTCTGAAGTGAGGTGGTTTGATTAAACACTTATAGAAAGATTTTGTCTTTCGCTATCATACAAAGCTCTAAATGCGAATACAAGGGCATAATTAGAACAACATGTATTTGCAGAAAAGCAAATGCTACTTCAAGGTTTGTTGCAAGTTTGCAGTCTAGCCTCAGTTACCTTGTAATTATTATTGACAGTATTTCTTTTAGAATCTTTGTTTATTGTTTCCGTTCCTAATTAAGAACAAGTATACCATTATGCTTCAGATTGCATACCAATAAAACAATGTTCAGGACATTATGAAAAAGCTCTGCTTTCCTATGACCCCTCCAAAAGCAGACACAAATTTTTAAGAGAACATCTTTAGACACAGAATTTCCAAGAGGTGCTTTTGTATTTAGTTTCCTAAACTATTTTTAAAAATAAATATGGTTTTAGTGATTTTAAAGGAAAACATAAATAAAAAATAACCTGGAGCCTACATATTGGTTTCCAACACTTTTTGCCTCCCATGTAGATCTAACAAAGATTCAAATTGATTCAAAAATTCAAAATGAATTAATATTTCTTTTGTTCTCTGTGTTTTGTTTGGTTTTCTTGCTCTTAATTAAATACTTTACATCAGCACTATGAAGTAGAAAGTGAATTATTGTAATAGTATCATAATTATGAGATTAGCAAAGTTCAGTTGATGTTTTATCTCCTACCCTGGTTTACTGTCACATTAGAACTCATAACATTAAATTTTATCTCCTCTGTAAACGCTAGGAATACTTTTCAGCTGTGAGATGGTACTGAAGATTTAGGAGTTGTAAACCACTTGGGACACCTTTCCTATGTCCTTACGCCTCCTGGAAGCTTCCTCAGGAAGGCCTGAAAAGCAGTTCTAAAATGTTTAGATTAACTTACTTTTTCATTTCCCTTCTTTGGAGTAGAGGATCCAAAAATGGAAATGCTTAGTCCTAGGTATGTCATATGCCTCCAGATATAAATTATAGGGCAGATCAAGCATATGTTTGATGACGTGTCTGAAGTTTTCTTTTATTCGTAGTAATCCTTTGAAGTGCCAACAGTAATATAAGTAGAAGAATAATTAGATTGATGGTATGCACTACTGTTAGACAAGGTGGTTTAGTTCTGCTTGCTTTCACTGGGCAGAATTTGAAATGTTTCTCTAGTTCACTGGCTACAATGGGAGTGATGCAAACTGAATTTGGGCTGAACTCATATTTATCACAGCATAATAGTAAAATAATTTGAATGGTAAATTTAAAATAAGAAAGAATAATATAGTATAATTAGAGTGAAAAGCAAAATTTATTAAATGCATGTATCTAAATAAGGTAGCATTACAGTCATGTGGCTGATTTTAAGGTGATAGAACATTATCCTGTAATTTCTGCACAAAGCTCATACTCTTGTTCAGCTGCAGCATCTCTATTTAGAATGAAGGACTATTAGAGAAGTTGCTCTAAGGTCTAATCCACATAATTAAAAAAAAGTGCTTTATTTCTTCTCTGGTTTTCTTTAACTTCAAAGGCAAAACACTGAATTTTGCTTTGTTTTTGCTAATCTTGCTTTGTCTGCTAGACAGAAAAAAACTGTCATACCTCTTTGCATATCTACGCAGATATGTGTAGACTATCATAAAACTACAACCTAAATTTGTCTTGAATAAGCAAAACAGATGCATTTTCCAAAACTCAGCTCATTACTAATCTGTTTCAAATATTTTGTCTATCATAAATGAAGAATAACAGAACTTTCCTGACCCTTGTTTCATAAAAGTCTCAATCTATTACCTAAAGAGAAAATAGCACTTTCCTACTTGCTCTTCTTTTTATACATTGAGGAATTGTGTTTTCTCACTTAGTTACAGTTTCATGCTAGAAACTCATATTCAGTCAACTATCTACCCAAAAGTCTTAATCCTCCACCCCGTGACTTAGATTAATTGTTCCCAACAAGGAACTTGAGAAAAATAAATAATAGAGTACTATACAGTACAATATTAAAAGTTTGGGTTATTTTAAACACAAACAAAGTTGAAAAAATATTGATAAAAATTTCCTGTCTTATCTCATCTTTTTGCTAACAATACAGATTTTTCTCTGCTTGTTTCACGCTTTGAGAAAAGCAGTATGGGTTCTGCTAAGTCATGTTAAGTGGAAAAAAGAGACTATTGAAATGTTTGCCTTTTTGTTAGGGGAAAGTTTTTTCACATGCAGTGCTTCAGCATTGAAAGAGTTGAATAATTCTGTTTGCCAGGGTTGCGGGGTCTCACTAAAAAACTCACATCACTACATCTTGAGGTACATCAGCAACAGGTGATCTGTAAAAAAAATCCTAATGTTAGTTTTCTCTCACTTTCTTTTGCTGACTTTTGCGTTTTTTTTATTACCTGAAACTGTACGATTTCAGTTTTTGTTGAGTGAGTGGCACTTATTCCTATAGCCAGACTAATAATTCGGGTAACAAGCTATTCATGGTCTTAGAAACAACTCATATTTTTTTGTTTCTAGGTTGCTGACACATCTCTCTCTCTCCCAGATGTAATGGTGAAATATTTGAGACTCAAGAGAAATGCAAGTCATATACTAGATGCAAAGGAAAACGCACAACCTCCCCCAAATCCTCAAAACCCTGATCCAGTAGTTAGTTTGTTCTGAAGTCAATTCAAAACGTCTGTGACTTTTTTTGGAGGTTGGAGGGGAGCAATAACATTCTTTTATCACATTCAACATTGTCAGTGGTAGAATTCAGTTAAATATTTTATTTATGAGAATGTGTAGGATATGGTAGAGTATTTTGTTATATCCATGCACAATTATATAAATGTGCAGCACTTTTCCGAGAGGCAGAGCTAGCCAGTCTTGGAGGCTGTTTTTAATTTTTTTCTCTGTTTTTCTCTAAGCTGCTGGCAGCAGAGGATGTGGTTGAAACCTTGCTTTATTGATAAGTCAGTCACCTACAACAAACACTTAATTTACTTTATCTTTTGTTGTAAATTAGAAGGGATTCTGCTGTGGATTCAGTCATGCACAGATGACCTCATATTTATTTCTTAATTACAACCATGAAATTCTGAAATGCTACTGAGGTGTCACAGCTGAGACTGGCATAGCCCAAAATGTGACTTTTCAATCTTCTGACCATAGTGAAGTCAGTTCAGGGATACTGAAGTTCTTCCGGTGTAATCTGTGTTTCATTACAAATCCACTTGACTCTCTTCTTGGATTATCAGGTTGTATGGATTTACTCTCTTAATTCAACCTGAAGGTTTTAGAATCTCTGGCGTTTGGTATTAGCCATGCTTGCTTTTTGAAACTTACATTGAAAATATGCCTGCTGCACACTTGCTTGTGAAAATCTCAGTTTGTAAAAGTTCTCCGTTGGAGATCCATAGGAAAAGAATCAGTAGACTAGTAACGCTGGTGTCGTGCATCACCTTTATTTCTGATGCTTATAGTGGTAGAGCTGCTGCTCGGACTCCTTGGGCTTCAGAAACGTGTTCAAAAGCAAGGTTCTCTCCCTGCAGTTCCTCTTGCATCTATGCAGATAACTTTTGCACTAAAGATATTCCCGTGTTTCCCTCATAGGACTAAGAAATCATTTTTTCATACAAAAATCTGTCAGACTACATCTGTAAATTTTCCATATTTAGAAAACAAATTGTAAATCCAGCCACCGTTAACATCCACAGATTTAGCAGTAGAGAACCTTTTACTACCTGAAGTGAAAGTGTTGGTTTTAAAGTGGTTCCTTCACTGGTCCTGCAAAGCACCTTCACCCCTAGAAGTTCTTGCCAACCACTGCTCTCATGTTGTTTGTATGATCTTCTGTGGCTTTGTAGAGAAGAAAGTGTGCTGCTGATCCCCTGTTGTATCTGCGCCACTTGTGGAAATTTATAAATTTTTATAGGCATGTGGTCATTGCATTGTTCCAATATTGTTATCTTTGCTTTGTTATTTATGCTGGTGTTTTGACCAGAACTTTTATACTTGTACACTAACTGTACACTGAAAAGGAATCAGGTAAGGGGTGCTGCTGACGCAGCATGTTCACTGCGATACTCTCAGAGGAGTTCCTGACTACTACAGTTAGCAGTGTTAGGACAAATAAGAGTTTGAAAATTTTTTGAAAGGGCGGAGCGTATCCAATTCTACAAGTCCTCCTTTGGTTTCATAAATTGCATGCATCTAGGAAATCATTGAGTCTGTCTGAAAAGATACCTAAAAGACATAGCAGATGAGAGAGGGACGGAAATGAGTACTTTGGGTAAATAGATTAGACATGCAGAGTTTCTGGAAGTGACCAAGAGAAATCCTTATTAATGTGAAGGTTAACGAGTTGCTCCTTGCATCTGTAACAAATAGATGGTTTAATACGGAACTCTGCACCTGGCAGTCAATGTAATTAACGGGAGTGGCTAACATTAATTTGGTTGGTAAGTGAGCAACACTAGAGAGTTTAGCTTTCAAGCATTAAAGGCAGTGAGGCCTTCCTACTTAACAGCAGAACAATGGCTACCTAAAAATTAATTGAAGCTCTTCCTCAGGGGTGGCAAATCAACCACATATCAGCTGTATTTCTTAGAGACTAGATGTCAACTTCTAAGAGGGATATAATTGGGGGAGGGGGAAAAATTGAAAGAAACCCACAAATACCCTTAAAGCATAGCACCTGGAAACCTTCAGATGCATGCAAGATTCTAAGAGAAGGTTTTAAAAAAAGACAGCTGAAGCCCTAGTGTGGATGAAGAACACCTGAAGTGGTGAAAATGTGATGCAGCTGCTCCCATTGATTTGCAGTCAGTTTCAGGATAAGGGGTAAGAATTCGGCCTGCGGATGGATCTGTTTCTTGGTGGCTGCTGTGTGTTGTCCATCTCATTCCTTGTCTCTGGGACCTGAAAATAATAATTTGCCAGTTCTGTGGTAAAGAAGTGAGACAAGTACCGATGGAGCAGAGGAGCTGAAGATGTGTTAATTTTTGCTGGTGATCAGGTACATGGGTTGATGTTGTCTAGGGCGCTGGTGTTGTTTTCTTGCAAGTTTGTATGCTGTTGTTTGGGTTTGTTTTCTCTCCCCTTCTCCATTTGCTGGGACTCAGATGCTTAATCTGTAGGCAAATGTTAAATCTTATGCAGGTTTCTGAAGGGGGTAGAGAAAAGTATGAGGATTCAAGGCAGGGCCATTTAAAAGTTGCAACACTTAACGAGTAGAGAAGAGTGATCCTAACTATGTCTCTCTGTCTTTCACCCTCCTGTTCATAATCCTCTTGCGTAGACAGTCTGTGATGAAGAGATACTCATTTACATTCTTCCACCAGTTTTTCCTACATCTCTATGTATTTTTTTTGAGAAAGAAGATGAGGGCAGATAAAGAAATAATTCAGGCAAATGGATATCTGTAAGATTATTTTGTGATTGTTGAGAAATCTGCAAAGTTCTTCCCTATCACTTATGTCTTATGAATTTTGGGGCTTGGGGTTGTGTTTTTTTGGTTTTGTTTGGGTGAGGTTGGGTTGGGTTGGGTTTTTCAGTGTCTTCCATGAAAGTAGTTTAAATAGTCTGTCCAGGTAGTGAATTTTTAAATTATTAAAACCTACCTTATAGAGAGTATACAGCTGTGGACGATAATCACCCTGAAATGACACTGGTTTCTGTATGTTACCGTGGTTTTTAAATAGAATAAGTACATCAGGATGAGGAAAAATGTTTTAGAAAGGTGCTTCTTCTAGGATTAACAACTTGGCTACGACATCAAAGATAATGAAAAACAAACAAACTTGTGGTTGTGTCCGGAATGTGTTTCAAACAAAAGACTTGGTATTTTGCTTCTTATTTCCTTTCCTGTCTTTACGCTTCCCCCTTTCCGGTTATCTGTTGGAGTACTGTAAACTATATTAGCTCAGAACGGTGCTATCTGAGGTGGTTTGATCAGATGAATTGGTACTATTATGTAATTAATATTCATTGACCAGAACCATAACTGTGGGATTAAGATAAAAATGCCTTGCACGGTTTTGTGTCTATAGGAGGTTGGTAATTTGTGCCTCTTGTAATCATGTGGCTTTCTTCAAATTGGGGGTTACTGGATAACATACAGTGCATTTTAATTCTGCCTGTACCGTCTTGTACGCTGTATAAGGTTTTCTAATTTTTAAAAAAAACTTTTAACCTTTGTTTTTATTTTTAAAAATTTTGCTGGATTTATTTATTTGATGTGATTTTTATCTAGATTTGGAGGAGGTTGAGGATATGGTAGACGAGAAAGTGGTGGTGTTATTAGTATACGTGATATAACTGTATTCTCTCTTTAACGACTATCTATAGAAGGTGTCCACTGATAGCTAATGATCCTTTAGGTGAGGCATAAGTGTTCACTATTGTGAAATGTCAGAAGCATGTTATGAGGAATTCTGAGTCACTTTGTTTATATAATTAAACAAATCTTTTGGTGAATATACTTCAATTGTGAGTTCCATAAGGAAAGACAAAAAATAATCACTTCTTGTGAAATTCTGCATTTATTTCTGAAGATGTCCATGCTGACTTATCTTGTGTGAACAAATCAAACAGCAGTTTGCCCGCGTTTTGTTTTTTATGTAAATACACTCGATTTGTGGATCTGATCTACAGTATTCCATCACGTATGTTTTTCTTATGCACAAGAATAACTCCTACAAGTAAATGAAATCTTGCAACAAAGGGGCAATAATAAAAATAGGAGGAATTTCATAAATAGCTGTTTGCTTTCTGAATAAATAAAACAATTTCTTTCTATTGTTCTCTTGTCACTCCAGAAGCAACTTGTTAAAATTCTGAGGATAGTTAGAATGATGATTTACTTATTTATTAAACTTGTGATTGAGTGTATCCCCCAGATACTGCGAACTTATTGTGGCTGATCGTAAGCCCCCCATTCGTTTCTGAGAAGCAAAAAAACATTTAGGTGGACCAGAGTGTACCTAAATCAAAAGTATTTCAAAAACAGAATAAATAAACCAGAAAGAACATCTCTTTCTTTCTCTGCAAGGTCAATTGCTTAATTCTTTTCCTGAGATTATACAAATTCATCAGTGCCCAGTGGGCCTGCCTGTCATTGCCCTGAACCTTACACAGTCGCTTAGCTGGTACAAAAAAAGTGAAAAAAGATGTAAAATGCTATTAAATCAGAACAGTCATCTTTCACATCAATTCTGTAATGGCAGAAATGACTACCTAAGTTACAGCAGAAAGGGAGATTTTTCCATCGCTAGATGATTTGAAGCGAAGTGCGGCCTTGGTATAAACTCAGCAGTTCCTTTCCATTTTTGTTTGTTTGTATAAAAGGCTCTTCTAAAAGTGTTTCAGAAGAAACACTAACCTGAAGTGTTAAAACCTGCAAGGCTTTGACCGAATCATGCTGACAGGTGAGAGTAAACAAGTATAAAAATGGAAGGTTTTTCTCTTCAGGCAGGGAAGGGAGTTTCTAGCTTGAGTATGGAAAAAAGAAGGGCTATCTTATGTGATAAAAATGTGATATGATTAAACTTATTATGTAAACAAGTGCTTTTCACAGGGAAATTACTAGATGACCAAATTCTGGAATTCAAACCTCTGGTGAATTAACTTGTCCAAAAAGGAATCTTCTAGTGTAAAATTCCCAAATATTTTTTCATTACAACCTCCAGAGAAAGTATTTTAAATCTTTCTAGTAACTTAATTCTGTCATTATTTGGTATGAAACCAGCTATTTCTTACGCACTTATGATCTTTTTTTTTCTCTTAAATATCCTAGGACTATAAACATCTCTCCCTGCAACTAGAACGAACTAAGAGGAAAGTCATAACTGTGCTCATCTTTCTCATCAGTTTCTCCCACTCCATCCTTTTTTATTTTTTTTTCCTTTGTACTGTCCAAACCATAAATCCATTCTGCTCATTCTCTAATGTAACTTGTAATCTTTGATAGGCAGGACAGGCAAAATGGACCTCGCAAATCACTTGTCAGCTGAAGTGAAGTGGGAAAGCAGATCCCCAGAATGCACTCAGGTCCTTGACCTGCTTTGATTGACACAGATACGCACGGCTGATGCAGTGGCAGGCTCAGCAAGCCGTGGAGTAGTTTTATTTAACCAGGGAATTGTCCATGTCTGAGACTGTTACTTATATGCTGTCGATGAATAAATATTTAAGTTTGTCTGTTAATGGTGCCTTTACAGCTGAACTGAATCTCTTGCCAAGATTGCAGTGCATGATGTGTGTGTGCTGAACAATGAAGTGTTGAGGGGGGGGGGTTGGGGGGGGGGGTGGGGTGTCTCCTTGATGTATGAAGAGCTGGTAGCAACTCACTTTAACTCTTAACCTGACCAAACTCAATGTTTGTAAAAACAAGCAAAAAACCTTCTTTGGAGGCCGGTACCATGCTTGTATCGCTTATGTTTGCTAGCAGATGAGGTAGCTCCTACTCTCCATATTACAGTGTGGGGGATTTTTTCATGTGGCATTTTTTGGATTTGTGTGTTTGGGGTTTTTTTGTTGGGTTTTTTGGATTGTTGGTTTTGGTGGTGGTGTGGTTTTTTTTTTCTTTTTAGGAGTTTTACCAGGCTCTATCTTCTATCCATTAGCCTGTAGAAAATTATCAAAGTACTGCCTGGACACAGTTTGAGCAGCTCTTGTCTGTTAGGAAACAGTGGATTTCTCCCAGTAGTGGATCCTGTAGCATTATCCTAGCTAATCCCAAAAAATCCCTTTCCTCTTGTACGCACCGCATGATGGTATTTCAGGTTTATCCTGTACCATTAAGGTGATTAGGGTACCTGCTATTGAAAAGTGGTGTTTGGAGCCTGCACTAAAACGAGAGGGAAGTGGCAGAAATAGTAGCAGTGAAACAGAGGGACAAAACCCAAACCATTAGTTAACACAGCGTTTAAAATACAGCAGTTGAGTTCTTGAAATATTGACGCATTTTAGATAGCTGCCGCACCTCAGCTATTAAATACCACCTCTTTACTGAAACGTGATAACTGGGTGAGAACTCTCTGTTAAGTTAGCGTAGGGCTGGCAGGTTTTTTTAAATGGTATTTTTACCTTTTCTGAGATATGCTAGGAGTGCGTACTGTTGGTTATTATCTTTTGTCTTAGGGTAAGTCTTTCAGACATGCATTTACAATGTAGCTAAGGGGCGGTTTAACTGAAGTGCTATTTTATTTCAGTAAATTAATACTTTCTCAGCTTAATCCTTTCTCTACTTCCTTGTGTGTGCAATACATTTAAATAGTTTAATACTTGGTATTTTATGCATATTTTGATTATGTTTCTAAGTATGACCATATGAAATTCCTTGGTAACGTTTATTGTTTATGATGTTTGGGTGAAAATAATACAGGTAAGGATAAGTACGTGGCAGAGCTGTCACTGCATATCTTTTCTAAGTGGTTTTCCCCTGGATCAGGATAAATTTCTCTTTCTCCAAGTTCACGTAATCTAACCTTTCTGAATGCTGACTGTGATTAGTGCCCTCATAGCAGATATTTTCCTCAACTGTAGCTCCTAATTCTGCACTCTTGCCAGCACCTGCGGTGTAGGGGTACGTTGTTTGGAAGCCTCTGTCTTGTTTTGTGCATCTCCCCAGACTGACTTACTAATGTTGACTGTCATCTCTCTACCTTCTGCACCTCTTCCAATACTCTCACCTTTTCTGATTATCTTCTGCCATTTCCAGGATGTGTGGATTTTTCCTGGGCTACCTTTTACCCTGCTTGCTGCCCCGCAGACCTGCCTGTGCTCTGCTCACATATCACTTTATTATCTCAGTATTGAGCGTCATTTGGAAAGTGCAATGCCGTCTAAAGTTATAGTCTTTACCGACCAATCTATCAGGCTGAGGGATGAAGATTGCTTGGCAAAAACTATGACCTTTATAATGATAAATATGTTGTCCTATTCATCACAATAAATATAAAGTATTGTCCAGACTTCCTGATAGGACAGTGCGTGTGCTATGAAGAGCAATATTATTCCATGTGTGCCATTTCTATGTATGCAGGACTTTTATTTAAGAATTAAATAGAAATAAACACAAGCGTGAAGGCTGAATAAGACAGATTCATGTAATTTAAGACATGTAATTAAAGCACCATAGGAAGGAAATTTATTACTATTAAAATCATTTTAGAAAGCATTTTTCTATACTAAAGAGCTAATTTGTATTTTTACAGCTTGATTAATATACTGTGATGAAATTCTAAAGCTGCAAAGCATTAATTGTCATAGAACTAAGACTAAAGCCTAATATTTTAATGTGTTCAGAGCAGTTTAATGCTGTTCAGTTCTCCATATTTCTGTGTGTTTTAAGCAGCTAAAAGATTCTTTGAAATTAGGAAAGACTAATTGTTTTAAATTTAAGCAGGTTCAATGCACAGGGCAGTGCACTGTGGCTTTTAATATCAGAGTTCAATTTTGGAACCTTTTTACTGCTCTCTAACATGATCTGCATCAATTTCTAACTCTCATTTATTCGACTCTTTTCTGTAGTTTGGGTAGGCTCTGCAGTAGTTGTCCTTTCAGCGTGTTTATAAGATTCCCACCACCTTGGGGTCCTGGTCTTATCTTTTAGAAATATGGGAGAAAATAATAAAAACTATGTACAAATGTGAACAACTTTATATAAATAGGATACTGATATTAATTCACTGTGAAGTCATGATATTTCACTCTTCCTTTAGCCCCAAATTGTATTTTCTTAAAGTTTACACTAGGCTGTTTAAGTGTCTTTTAGCCATCATAACTTTTAAAGTAAGAGGGAAATATACTGCAGATTTAATTTTATTTTTGCCAGTGCAATTCAAAACTTTCTCTAAGAGTCATAAAAAAAAAAGTTACTGAACAGTAAACTTTATAGTTACTCAAAATTGAATGTCTACCACACCATGTTTCTGTTCATGACTGAAAATGACGATTTTATGCAATGGAAAAGCAGTCACCCCTAACTTCCCAGTACTACTTCGTACCTTGAAAGAAAGAGATCAGATTTTAAGCCTGCAATACGTTTATGTTTGTGTGTTTCATTTCTGGGATCTATGCACTGAAGACAGAGGTACTTTGTAGAAAAGAAAACAGAAGTCATGTGTATGATGAAGGAATTATGGGCTGACATCGACATTACAATGGAGGTTAGACTAGATTGTAACGTTGTTATCTTCTGATTTTAAACACTGAGTCACTGAGCTGATTATATCTTCCTTTGTGCTCAAAGAAGAATCGCTTTATGATCCCTTGTTTTTGAAGTGAAGTATTAAAAAGTTTCTAGTGCATTTAAAATATAGCAAATTCTAAAAGCAGGGATTTGTTTGTTTGTTTCTCCCAGTATACATGATATGTGAAGTTATCAGCTTCCATGTGGAATGATTTGAACTCGTACTCATGTGCATTTTCAAGCCTACAAAATTTGTCAAGTGGAATCTCTACGCTATTATGAAATAGCATAATAGTATTTTCTTCCTTAGTTCATAAGTTCTATCTTCCCACCTCAACCACCACACTTGCAAAAAAAAATTATCAGGGGAAAACACAGGATTCTTTTTCAATTTTATTTTCCCTTTTAGTAATAGTGGAATACATTAGGGGTGGGGGGGAGGGGAGTGTGTTTGTTTGGGTGACCATAGAAATACCCATTTGTCTTTTTCTTTAGATAAATCAGACTTTCTAAGCTTTGTTTTTAGTGCTTAAAAGTGTGGAAGTATTTAATGTTCATTTAAAATTTGCTTCAGGCAGCTTCTGTGAGTTTATCTGCTCATTAGAGAACAACAGAGCATTTCAAATAAGTAGTGTTGCTGTAGTGTTTGATACAGAAAGGTTTCCGCTATATATATATATCTCTATATATATCTTAATTTTTTCCCTGGAGCTTCTCTCAGATAAGTAATGTTTGGGATAAAGCTAGGTGGAAGAATAATAAAAACTGAAAAAATATTGTTTATATTTTTGATCAAAACCCATTATATTTTGTTCCTTAAAGGTTTAATTAGCTCTGATTTTCTTTGAAATTAAGAACAAGTTGTTCTGTGGTGAAATTCTCTCGACAGCTGCTTGATGACATGTGTTAAGTCAGCATTATTAAGGACTATTTTATAACTGAATTGTTCTAAATTGTTTTCCCTTCTCTCATACCTTGAAACTTTACCAGAAAAAGAGCATTCAGGTTAATGAAAAATATTTCAATTGGCTACCAGTCTCCTCTTAGTGCAGGTGGGTTCCAAATTATGAAAATGGTTTACTAAGAGGCTTTATCTGGAGATACTATCAGTCTGATGAAGGTTGAACAGAATACAGCTGCAGGCATAAACACTCAATTACCTGAGAAGCCTTTGTCCACCACTATTTTCAATTTGAGCCAGAAACCCTGTTCCTCATAACCCATCACCCAGTCTCTTTAGTTACACTAACCTGAGGGGAGAAATCAAATCTCTGCTGAAATGGTAAAGAAAATACAAAAATACTCTTTCTGACTAGTATGTAATTCAGGCAAATTTTCTCGCTCTGCTGAGACTTCATTTCTATGAACCTTTTGACCAAATTTATCAGGCTGATGGAGATTTGGTAAAGCTTTAGAGAGTGCCATTAAAATCCATACCCATTGAAATTAAAATTACTCTCTCTCCTTGCCCAGAAAGTGAATGCAAAGTTGGTAATAAAAGTGCCTTCTATTAAAGAAGATTGCTTATGTCAAAAATGCGCACTTTAATCTGACTGCCTTTGAACTCATTAGGTTTTATCAAACTTGAATATATTGGAAGCTAAGGAAAAAAAATGAATTTTAAAATGAAGTTTAACTCAGATATAGCGTGTGCGTGTGGAAAAGTAACACAGATAAGTCTGTACAAAAGTTATGTGTTCCAAAACTAAATATAAAAATGGCTTGAGGTTAAAAAGCGGTTTGAAGGAAAATAATTAAGTGTTAAAGATTGTAGGACTGAAAATTAACTTATGTGATTAAAATCTGCTGCACGTACCGTGCTTCATCATAGGTGTGATGACAGAGCTCAGACGCAAAGGAAAGCAGATATCCAGTTAGGAATAACTTCTCAGCACTGTTTCACTTGTTTTGACTCATACTATGTACTCAAAAGTACAAAACCCGAAGATGGTATGTAAAGATATGTTCCAGGATACCTGTAACCAATAAATGTAAATATGTAAAGGAAAAATCTAAATATTTGCCTTGGTTAGTTTACTCTGGCGTGTCAGAAAACAAATACTTCTGCCTGTTGGGTAGATTTCAGATCAACCAACGTTAATGTACAGACTGTGCAGAAAGGATGGTGTGGCTCCGAACCAATGGAGATGAACACTGCTGCTGAAACTGGCTAGGAATTTCAGGGTACTAATTATGTTAAGTTGTGGAGTTGTACTAAGGTAGAGTGGAACACTAATTATGTGGAGTTGTGGAGCTGTACTAAGGTAGAGTGGAATACTCCACTAATTATGTGGAGTTGTACCAGGTAGAGTGTTTGGGGTTGGGGGGAGGTGTTCAAGTGAATGTGAGTACAACACAGGAATCTTCCCCATCCAAGAACACATTTTATCTGGTGGGACAACGCAGTTTTCTGAAGTACTTTGGATGTTACCATGTTGAAAGAAGACTTTTACAATGACTTCATTAAAGTAGTAGTAGTAGTTCCGAATTATTTTTTTCTCTTCTTTTACTTTTATCTCTGTTTCAATTATTCCCTCTACGCTCTGCTTCTTGCTGAAACAGAAGTATCAGTACCAGAATTGTCTCCAACATCTTCCAGGTGAAAGCAATCAGGTTTACTGGTCTTTTGCATACTGCTGATGATGAAAATGACTTTACTGTGCAAATAGTTTAAGGTTGTTATTCTCCTGCTGCAAGTTCAGAAAGGTCGGTAACTGAAAATTAGTATCGGAACATTGTATGTCATTGTTTCTAAGAGTAAAGGTTTGCTGGGACTTGGGATAAGTTTCATCTCAGTTTTTAGAAATGGGTAGGTAGGTGCAGCTGAGCTCACTCTGACTTCTTTCTCAGAGGCGAGGAATCAAGGTGTCGCTTATGCCATTGATGTGGGTAACTTAGGGCTGTCTAGAGATCTTGCTGAGAGGTAGGGGTTTACGCTGCTGGTGTCTGTGGCTGGGTAAAATGGCTCCTGTTCCTGAGATCTCAGACAAGGACACATAATGGGTATTTTCCTTGCTGTTATAACAATTTTTGGGTTTTGGTGGTTTAGAAAAAAACAGAAGACGATCCCCTACCCCTCACCCCCCACCAAAAAAAAAAAAGCAGCCATTGGAGAGACATTACATTGTTTCAAGGGAGTAGATTTAGGAAGTAGACAAGGACAGAAATAGCTAAAGCCCTCTGGTTGCTGATATCTGTTAGGGCATAAAGAATGTGAAATCGTGGGAGAGGAGTTTAACAAAAACCTAAGTGAATGTTTTCTCCTTCTCTGTGGAGAGAAGGTGTTCATATCTCTGTGTGTGTACACAGTATACATTCTAAAGCAAAAACCTCCTCGAATGCCAAAATCTCCTTAGGCAATTAAGAGAGATAAAATAAACTTAGTAAAGCCAAGTAAAAAAGGATGAGTTCAGATTTTTTTTTTGAGATTTGTGTTCTGTCATCAGCTGGATAATACTAATGCTTTTGCATAGGTTAAGCAAAATAAGAAATGGGTCTTTGTGTGGATCTTTGATTCTTCAAGCAAACAGAAAGTGAATGGCGTAGTTAAAGCCATATTTCATTTGCTGGTGCAACTCATGTTTTAAAATGCGATGACCTCTGTTGAAAATGAATGCTTTGCATCATCTGTAATGTAGAAGGTGGGAAATTCCTGTTCATCCCAGAGTATTGCTTGCTGAATTTAGGTTTGTTTTGGATGCCACTGTTCTTAGAAACTGTTTTCATGTTACTCTCATACGCAGCTTACGGGTAACATATTTTTTTATCCCAGATGGTTTAAGGATACTTTCCTAAATGAGCAATCAACTGAATGTATTTGAAGGGACTCTGTGAAGCAGACTTTTTCAGTTTCATTAAAAAAAAAAGCATAAGTCTGTGTTACGAGGTATGTAAAGTCCTATCCTGATATCGTTTACTCACGGTGGAATACGTATCATAATTCACCTGTGGGAGCTGAAATGTAGCCATGACATGCAATGGAAAATGACTGCAGATTGGCAGAGTGGGAAGGAGGAGGTCTGTGAGATAATGAGAGCCTGCAAGTGACTTCTTTGACATACATAGGTGTGTGACAAATGTGACAATTAATAAGCATACAGTTCACGTTCCAAAAAGGCTTGGGAATCATCTGTAATACACTTCACTTTTTCTCTGGGAAACCACTTCATACTTTTGTTTATTTATGATGATGGTAATTAATATTTATACGTAGTGTGGGTGAAACAAAGAATCTTTTTTGAATCCTGTGGAATGGAACTGATTTCCCCCTAAAATAGAGAAAAAAAAAATACAGAGAAAATCTTCTATTTCTGGCAGGGCTGCTAAATCCTCAGAATGCTGTATATGTGTATGCCCTGGGTGAAAATAGTAAGTGTATATATAGCTTTTATCACTTAAGTCCTTTCAGCATCTCCCAGAGATAAGAAACATTTGTCACATTTTGAAGGGATTTTCATTGACAAAGGCTTCAATCATGCAGAAAGCTGTTTTCAGATTTCCATAAAACAAAGCAGACACCATTTACATGATAAATTGCTCCTAGACAACAATCTTAGCTGACTACCCAAGTGCTTGATTCTGTTATCACTGATTTGTCCTTCAGTTTTCAGCAGAATGAGAATGAAGGACTTGCAACTAATTGTGCCAGGAAAACAGAGCTAATTTGCTCATACTGCCAAAAAAAAAAAAGAAAAATGGATTGTAAGTCATTAGAGTTGAGCGTAAATCATATCGTATGCAATAACAAAGCATTATTAATGGCTGTACTGTCCTACAAAGAGCCTGAGGGTGATATTTTGTAGCAAAATTACTTCTTGAAAGGTCTAACAATTTTTTTAAAAGCATGAAGACATGTATTTCTAGATGTCGCTAAAAATTATGTGTCTTCCAACAAAAGCTATGAATCTGTTATTTTTTTAATCATTACCAATAAAGAGGAGGAAATGAAGTTTAGATATACAAATATGTTTTGGCCTCCTGTTATTACCAAATTTTATTCTGATAAAGATACTGGAAACTAGATACCTTTTAATTTTAACCTATCAAAATGCAAAGCAAGAGGTTAATCGATACTTCAAGTAGTATCATGCTGAACTACTAGTCTGCTTTAAGTACTCTGTTTTATCTTTTCCCAGCCAGATTGACAGTTCACAATATCACGGTTGTTGAGTATGCCACAGGAGAAAATCTGACCTCAACAGAGAGTTCAAGCATTCCCTTCTTAAAGATGCCATATTTTTTTTTCAAAACTGTTTGGGAGTAAGATTAAACGAGCTTTGACACTGATGCAGACACTTTTAGCTATTTTGGTCAGAGAGAAATATTTTCCCTGTTAGCAAATATTACGCATAATGTTAGCTGTGCCTTCTGTTCTATGGTTATCTGCTCTTAGGCTTTTATTTTGCACCTTTTTATTGTTCTGGGGAGCATTTGTTGTTGTTTTTTTTATTAAAAAAAAAGTCATTTCCTGCTTTTTTAACCATCATCTTTTTTCTGCTCTTTGCAGTTTCTGTTGTTATTGTAACCATGCTTTTGATTAAGAAATAATATTAGGACAATAGGCTTGAAGATGAAGCAATACTGGTTTTAACTTCAAGGTGATCAGTGTAATTTTGGTCTGCATAGTCTTGGGTTTAAATTAGACTTGGATTCTATTGCAATCCAAAAGATTCTGAAACAGGATTATGCTGTCATCTTTCCTGAAAACAAATAGGGTAGAAAATAAATAAAATGGAACTGGGAAGGAGGACTAGAATAAGAATTAAAAGATGTAATTTCATAACTTCGTGACCTAAACAACTGGTTCCAAGTCATCTATTAATATTCCAGTCTCTATTAATGTACAGCTAGTTCACCTTAACTATCACAAGGAAAACAGATCTTGAGAAGAGATACTCGGAAGACTAGCAGCATAAAGACAAATTTATTTTTTTATATATATATATATTAGTGATTGTTTTGTGTATAATTTTCTTTCAAATTTCCAAAACATAAGAAGAAAATAGCTCCTATTTGGACTTCCAAAGATAAATATAACAAGGTTTGAGTTCCAGGTTCATATATTTATTTAGTGTTAGCAATTCTGCAGAGGTACGAGTGTGCCCTGGGTGGATTTCTGCTCAGATACTGTGCTGTAGCTATTGAATCCTAAGCTATTCAGAGACTATTCAGTCTGACGTAGGTTTGAAAAGAAAAAATGAAACTGAACAGTTGTGTGTTGGTTTTCTTGGTGTGGGTTTTGGTTTTGCTGTAATCTTTTTGTTTTGGTTTGATGTTTTTTTTCCCCTCGATTGTCTTAAATAACTTGTGTATCTCTCTGAGCTCATTGTGCAAACACTGATGGGCTGCATGTGCAACTTCAGGTGGAGTTGTCAAACTTCGGGCCGGTATGTTGGCTTCAAGGCCAAACTTGAGTACCTTGAGTAATAAGTGAAAGGAAGGGTATTAGCAGTAAATACTGATATTCAAATCAAAGTCATTTCCACATTGGAATGAATGTGTGATTAGGAGGAAAAGTCTGACAGAAAAGATACCTGACTTACTGGTAATGCTTTTCCTCCTGTACTGTCTCATGTACAGTATGATATTTGATCTAGAGCTTGTAAGGGCTACTGGAATACATGTATATTTTAAATTTTGTGTATAGTCTTGCCTGCAACTGTTGTATTTAGTGCGTTAATAGTTACAATGCTGATAATCAAATTAGATCACAAAATTCACCATAAATCACATGTATGACACCCACACTATCTTTATTTAAAAATATCCCTTTTCTTTCTCTATTGCATCATTAAGATATTGAAGCAATAGGTATAGCTAGGAAACCCTCCCTCACTGCTTTCTGAAGCTCTGTATGAAATTCTGGTTTTTTATGTGAAAAGATCAGTCTTTTTCAAATAACTTTAAGATTGCACAGCATCTAAGAAAATAAATGTTCATAAGGACAAGAACAGTCAAGTGGATTTTCTGTCCTGTAATGACTTCAAAACATATTTCAGTCCAGTTATAAATGTGGGCAGTAATAATAACAGTATTTTTGAAAGAGTCTGAGCAATGTTGTAACTTCCTGCAATGACTCTTCAGGACAAACTTTTAAAAATAAATAAAGCTCTTTCTAACTAAAGAAACCGACTACAAAAGGGGGGTGAAACAGGTTCACATATTACAGAGATTACACTCTACGCAATACGTTATTTTAAATCTGGTCACATTTGTGCGGAAGATTTGAAGGTTTAAAATGACAGAAGGCTAGAAATTAAGTAAATCTGAAATTTCTGCAGCAGTCGTTCAGGTCCACACGCAGTTGAAGAGACTAAATTCACTCGTGTAGAGGAAAGCTTACGAATATTTGTTGAAAAATTGCACAGGAAATCAGAAAGATTTATACTCGTTACTCGGAATGGCTTTGTAGGATTCCACTTGATTACTTAACCTATTTAATGTGATTGCTTTCAGAATATAAATACTGGTAGTCATGGAATATGTATCAGTATGAAACTGTATGCGTATGAGATTTGAACCAAGACCCTTTCTTCCCATTAAGCATTAGGACTCATCCAGAAACTGTTACTCAATGTAATCTCAGACTTCAGATTTCCCAAAATGCCCTTAACAAATGATGGGGAAAGAGGGTTTATTTTATTATCATAAAGAGAATTCTGGAATCACAGAAGCCATAAAATACATTAAAGTGCTTCCTTCTGGAAGCATCAGAAAAAGATAAAGGCTACTAAATCTAAGTGCTTTGAAGGGTAGGAATGAGGCAGACAATTTACCTCTGCTCCAATAGTAACCATGGGCGCGAACAGGAGCAGGGAGGAGGAATTTGGGCAACTGAATAGTGAGCATTGGTTTTCCTTTGGATACAGCCTAACACCGAGCCACCTAAGTAGCAGATAAATAATTATATTTTTCTAGCATGTTTAAAAAGCACACAGAGGAGCGATGGATTGGTATAAGGCACTGACTACATTTGTGTATTCTTTTCTACCTGTGTAACATTTTTCTGTGCTAGGTAAAAAGAGAGAACTATAAAGATGAGGACAAAACTGTATAAACAACTTTACATTTCCCACCTAAAAGTGTCTGTTTTTTAAATAATCTAGGATGCCCTCCAAAAATGTACAGATTAGTTAGTCGCATCAGCTGTGCTTTGTACATCTTAGTGGATATGTGGTTATTGAGCAGCTTAATTTCCTGCTTCTCCCCTAAGCCTTCAGTGTTTGATTCTTTCTCTGCCATCTCCTGGCAGAGACAGACCTGGGAAAAAAAAACTTGGATTGCAATTTCTCTGTACTGAGAAGAAGCTGCTAAAATCCTTTCCTGATTGAAGAATTAATTGAAAAGTCTGTTGGAAAACATAGCATCTGATTTTTATGTCGCTCTCTAGGGCTGGAATAAAGGGGGTTTCTATGTCAGATAGTAAAAAAATCTTTTATTTTTGTTCTCTTGAATTCTGCTATCCCAAACATTTGTTCTCCAAAACTGTGTCTGCTGCTTCGTTTTTGTTTCTTCTCAACTGTTGCTGTTCAAGCCTGAGTTAATTGATGTGGGTGCCAGTTGTCTTCCGAATTGACAAGAGACTCAAATATTGTCTGATCTTAGAAGAATGAAGTTCAGTAACCTAAAGTAATCAAATGTTTTTATCTGAGATAAGCTCAATCAAGAAGGAAAGAAAAATTCTTTCGCCATCCCACACCCAGAAAAAAAAAAACCAACCAAACAAACCAACCCAAAATCACAACGAAAACTAGAAATTTGTAAAACTGAGTACTGTGGTGCTACAAGGATTCAGATGGGTGACAGTTTACAGTCTGGAAGCATCTGGACAACCTTGGTCTGCCCACATTATCAATGGGCCATAGAGTGCCATCTCCAGTCCCTGTGAGAAGGCTGACAAAGTTCAGTAGCAATCTGGGTTTACTAAAGGCTGGTTCACACCCTATGGGAAATAGTAGAGAGCTTAAGCTTCCACATCAAATGAGTGGAGAGTCACAACACCTGAATCGGGACCACTTGCAAAGACTAATTAGTCTCTCTCAATATTTTTGACCTTTCTTGAATTGTGTCTGATAGAAGCAAAACTGCCTCCTTCACTTGCTGAAATGACTCCATCACTGTATCTATAAACTATGGGTTTCAGAAAGGTGTCTGATCAATGTTTTCTGGTTTATTTGTGGGGGTTTTTTATTTTTTTTTAGAGGAGAGCCAAGATCCCACTTCATTATCTGTCTTCCTCTTACCCATATGGAAGTTTTGTAGGAAAGGAAACTTTTTAGAGGCCAGGGGAATGCCTCGCTACATCATGGATAAGACTGTAATTTGGTTGTGTGTTTGGTGGGGTCTGTGGGATGCATAGAGGGAGGTGCACATTCCCAGAGTTCAGTTTCTTTTTTTCTTGGTAGGAGTTAGAGGACAAAAATTCTACACTGACGTTCCCAAACCTATTAACAAGGTTTTGATTAGGCTATTTTAAATAATTTTTTTTTCCTCATTTCAGTTTAATGTCATTGTATTCCAAATGCTTCTTTATTATATAAAAGGTTGTCCTCTGTTTTCCCTTGTCTAGCGCTACTTATGCTGTTCTCATTAGTACTAATGTTCCAGTATGTTCCTCAAACTTGACCTATGTTACAAAGCACAAGGATTAGAAAACTGTCAGTTCTTGATTTTTAGTGCTGCCAAATATAACAAATCATTTATGCGTGTGAAAACTTCTGGCACATCTCTTCCTCTGTGTAGGCTCTATTTTGGAAGGGAATAGTGATCCCTAGAACTGAAAGTAAGAATACGCTGAACTATATATATATCTAAAAAGAAGAGGTTTAGGGGTAAAAACGCAAATTAAAAAAAATGAAGAGAAAGCAGAAAGTTCTCTAAGGAAATAGAATTCTCAAATTGCATGGATTTGTCATTTGCCAGTAATCTAGGACGGCGATTCTCAGACTGTCCTCTGTAGAGCACTTTTATGTAGTCTGAGGAGTTACTTCTGTCAAAATTGCGCAGCAATGATGAAAAATTGAAATAAGAGGAAAACCCACTATCCTAGGAAATTCTACTTGGGTCTGGCTTCAAGGAGAATTGCCACTGTTCCCATATATTTCTCTGCCTTATGGGGTTCCTGGACAAGAAATGAAGTTCGTTTCCCTTTCTTTAATGTTTCTGTTCTATAAGGATGGCTGAGTTCAGTGCTGTTGGTACTAAATTGGAAGGGAGAGACAAAAGAGAGCAAACTAAACAGCAGAATCGTCTAAAGTCATATAACTTATAAGTCTAAATAATGTGTACTTCAAGCAATTGGGTGAGAATAAATATTAGTAAATGTAAAAATATTAATAAATGAAATAATCTGTTCAGAGGGCATAGGAAACAGAATAAACATATGACTTTAAATTTACCTTCCCCTCACAACAATGAGAAAAACAGGTTCAGTCCTTGTATTAAAGTTGTTATCCTCCTTAATATTGTGGTAAAAGTATTTTTCATGTAATGGCAGGATGTTGCTTTGCAAAAAATCTGCAACCAGGACATGCATGCAAATTACTGAATAGCAGCTGACACAGAGGAAGGAGAGAGAGGAAGACTTTGTTCATAAAAAGAGGTTTCCCCTCCATGCAAATAAAACACCAACTGAAACGCATCATATAAGTCAAATAGGATTATGATCTTAGTGCAATGACAATTTCCTTTCAGGTAAATTAAATCTGATGGTGAGGCATTCCGTTATAGAAAAGAACAAATTGTCTTGCATCTTAAGATACACCGGATACTGAAAAGGAAAAACATTATGGCAATGGAAGATAAGAAACCTCCTTAAAGGAAATTTGGGAAGTATTTATTTTGTGGAAAAGCGGCAGAAATTAGATGACTAGAGGGGAAATGATTAAATATTCTCAGAATTAATGCAACAGCCACAACTATCAAATGTTTCAATTAACCATTTTTCTCCAGTGCACTAAATTTCATTCTGCATGTTAGGCTAGGAAGTTTTCTCAGTAAGCTTTCTCATATTTTGGCTACTGTGCATTCTTTGAATTGTGTCATTTTAATTACACATTTCTCTGTCATCTCTCGTGTTTCTACATTGTTCTTTCATGCCAATACTTACATTGAAGAAGAATATTTAGCTCTGTTATTTACTTTGGAGTTAGAGAAAATTTCCTGTCCTTCAGTTTTCAGAACATGTGGAAAACTTGCATTGATGCTGAATGACTACAGAGAGACAAGCCCTATTTTAGCATTTTTGTAACACAGAATTGTGGGATGGGACTGCTTAGATTAAAACAAACAAAAAATCAAAGCTTCAAAACCTTAAAGGGCTGTTAATTTCAGTTACTGAAAATGCAGTCATGCAATCTCACTACTAATAGTGGTAGTTTCACTAACGAAAATAGGATTTGCTCTAATCAGTTTTCAAACTCTCCCCACTGCTGCATCTCAACAGCTTCTCGGTACCGTTTATAGAAACTAATGCTGCAATCTTTACCGAAGTAAAACCTTCACTTAAGTCAGTGTAAGTTTTCTCTGGTTTAGAACAGCAATTTTTTCCTCAAAGTGTCACTTTTGTCTTTACTTCCCATTTGTTAGCAGCTACTTTTTTTGCCATTTGAGCAGGATGTCATTGGTATACGTGTATCAAATGCGTCCATCATGATTTTAAATTATTTTATACAGAAATTGTTATAGCTATCTTTCACTGATATCTTTCTTCCCAGAAATTTATTTTTGTTGCAAGAAACAGCACAGACCCCTAGGAAGTATATATATCTCCCTGTTACAAGCAGTGCTGTACTTAGCAAGTGTAGAGAACTAGGAGGTATGTTCTTGTAAAATCTGAAATTCCTATATAATGGCCTGGATTCTCTGCCCTTCTGAGGCAAAGCTCGAAGTGATGCTGTTTGCTTCCCTTGTTAGCAGGGTAGGATAATTGTTAGTTTTCTCTTGCAGATAAGTAGAATGGACGTATCATTCAAGTATCATTTAAAAAAAAAAAATTGCACCATCTCATTAGTCAGTTCTCTTAAACTTTCACAGTGTTAGAAAAGTAGAAGCACAAAAAGAGATTTGGAGCAAAGGAACTGCTATAAATAAGAAAAGGACAAAAGAGATAAGGCCTTGTCCGAGTTAAATTATGAGTTTCAGCTATTGTCTGGAGGTGGTTTTCTTCACTCATTACCATTCTAACCAGCTGCAGAGATGGCCTCTGAAATCTACATAAAGGCAAGAGTTCAAAGGTGAGGAAATAATGAAAAGATGATGCCTAGAGTCTACTAAAGTGATAGCTTTTTCCTGTTGAGGGAAATGCATGCAATAAAGAAATCCAGAAATTACAAAAGATGTTAAAATAACTGTTTTAAGTACCATTAAAGGGGAGAAAATTAGAGAAGATCACATGAAGATTATGGAAAATTATGTCTGTTAGCATGACTTGCGGTTACAGCACTAAACAAACTATTCTTTTTAACAGTTTGTTCTAATAGACCTTCTACTGTGAAATCTAATGCAGTGTTTCCCTTCATCTCGTTCCTCCTTGCATCCCATCTCTCCACTGCAAATAGGGAATGCAGCTGGTCATACTTCCAATATTCCTTCCTTTCTTCTACCTAGGTGATGGCGGTAGCCCTCTGGGATTCTTTGAAATGTGGCTGGTGAGCAAGATACTTTGTTGTTTACAATGACTAGCAATGCTTGTAAGCATACAGAGAGCTTAATTAGTTTTTCTTTATCTCTGTTTCTGTGTGTCTTGAAGTCTCTCAGTGCTGAAATATATGCTTTCTCACACGCTCCGAGAAGAAGACAGAAGCACATTGTGAATGAGCTCATTTTGAGCATCACCTTACGGTTTCAGCAGCTCTGTTGGCTCTGTGCTTGGAGCAGTGGGAAATGTTTGGCAGCTCAGTTGCGTGATTTTCTACGCACTCATCAGTTTGATCCAAATGGGTGAACAGCTGGGATCTCACCATCTTGGAGACGATTGCTTACTGGAGTTCATTTCTCTGGCAGACTTTATGCTGTAATCTTACTGAATGGTGCTTTGCTGTTTTCCTTTCTTTCCTTTTTGCCTAATGAAAAGAATATTGAAGTTCAACCAGAGGGTCTTTGTTATCTCTAGCAATTCGTTTTGCAGTAAAAAGCATATTATATATTTCCAAAATTTCAGGAAAGGCATGACAAATAAGATTTCTCGTGGACATAGTTTAATGGTTTGTTTTTTCTCCTTTGAAAATGGAAAAAAATGTTTTTTCTCATTTGAAAAAAAATACTGAAACCATATCAATAAAGTTCAGTAATTATATGCAGTAGACCCACAGATGGTCCCATAGAGAAAGTTTCTATTTGTCTGTAGAAAGGATGTTGGAAATCCTGATTCTCGCAAAAGGAAACAAGGCATTCAGGCAAAGAAACTCTTAAAGTATTTCAGTAAAAATTAAGTGATATCACCATGAAGTGATATCGTATTGTTGATTGAAGGACATGTACTTCACTGTCACCAAGTAGCTCCAAAAACGTAAATGAAATTTCAAATCTCAGATTTTTTCTTCTTATATGTTTGATTTCAGACATGAAATGATTTTTAAAAAAAAAAAACTTTTTCCCCCCAAGGAACCTATATCAGTGTGTTTCTCTTCTGGAAAAGAACACCAAATATACTAAAATCGCTAAAACTGCTTATCAGTTAAGGGGGAACAGCCCTGTTCGGGTATCCTGGTTCTTCACAGAGAAAGTAAATTATCTGTTCCTTAGTTTTCATAGGGGAGAAGACAGAGATAAAAACAGGTGAAGCGAATCATCTGTGTTCACGTAGCTAGAAAATAGTAGAACCAATTTTACTTTTAAAAGTAATAGACAGATGTTAATTTTCTGGATGACTGCTGGTTATTTGCAGTCAGCTGATCTGATTACCTTAATATTAGACATTATAACCTCTCTGTGTAGTCATCTCTAGAGGAAACGGAGCTGTTTGTCTACATCTATTGATAAATTAGAACAAGAAACACAATGTCTTTTTGTATAATTTGCTTTGCTTAACTTAAGACTCTATCCCTATTGTGATGAAATAGTATTGTTATTATGTGCCTCTTTGGACAACAGTAATATATTTCATGTATCCTGAGTAAGGAAAATAACTATAACTGTAATCTCTGTCGTATTCCCCTGGGTAATGAAAGTGAAGAGTGTGAAGACTTTCATGCCCTTCAGCCTCCCCAGGGACGTGGCGGAGTCCCCATCGCTGGAGGGAGGTTTTCAAGACATAACTGGTCAGGGTGCTAGATAATCTCATCGAGGCTCTCTTTTCCATGAAAAAGTTGGACCAGATGATCTTTTGAGGTACCTTCCAATGTGGGCTGTTCTATGGTTTAAGATGACATTGTGCCTAGTAGGCTTGCAGTCAGCAGAGGAGAGTAAGTTAGAAAGTTGAGGACGTTCCTCCTCTTTTCCTCCTAATTTTTATCTTTATTTTATGACATTAAAATAGACCCGAAATCATTCCATCTGAATTAGATGATGGTGCTGTAGGACTGGAAGAGAGGCATTGTGTTAAGGGTTGACCAGGGCTGGACCAATAAACTAGCAGTGGTGTTGTACCTTGAATGACATAGAAGGAGAGGAAATCAACATGGGAAAGAGATATCCCTGCATATCACAAGCTGCTGCTGGAGAAGATTGTATGCACACTGATGATTTTGTAATTCTATTTCTTTTTTTCAAGTTTTTTCCTTTGTTTTCCAACTAAACTTGGCAGTTCTGTGAGAAAAATTGTGCAGTTCAGGACATGTAAGAAACATTTAAGTCTCCTCCTCCCCCACTCCCACTATTTAAAGCGGGGAATAAAAATTGTTTGATTGGTTTTAGAAATACTATATAGTTGAACCTACTCCTTTGCCGCAGAAAAAAGCTGGCACAGAGGTTGCGTTTGTATTCTCAGTCCAGCTAGGAATAACCTTTTCAATTAATAATTTTCTCTTCACAGCCTGTTCTCTCTTAGTCCAATCCAGAGTGCAATTCTCTTGAAATGTTAGCTTTCCAAGAGAAACAAACAATAAATCTGTACAGTGCTGCTTGGAGCAAATACTTTGTCCCAGACAGGAGAGAAGATGATCTGTATAAAGTCTTTACTTCCAGGTGCTTCTTTCTCTTCCCCTCCCCCCCCTTTTTTTTTCTTTTGCTTCTCTCATGTTCAGTATTTTTACATAAAATACATTTACATTTTGGGGGCTATATATTATTTTATATTGAAAGCCTTAAGTTAAATAAGAGCTTATTGACCGTATTCCATGTTATTCCAAAAGTTTTTGATACGAATAGATACCTAGTGGAAGTATGGAAGCCTTTCTTTGTAAAAGTGTCTCCCAGGTCTTAAATATCTCAGTGCTCAACAGGTTTTTTTTGTTTAGGCTTTGGGCAGCAATCCTCTTCAGGTGCAGCTGTTTTGGTAGGGAAGGTCACACCTTTCTGTCAATGGAGTGGATCATGTGCTAAATTAACCTTGCTAAATTTTCCTAAAGGAAATTAGGGAGAAATCTCATGAACTGGTGTGTGACAGCCCTGTACATATCAGACTGAAAGTCCTAAATGCAAAAAACTTTAAATATTTTTTTTTTTCATGTTGGTATTTAATTTGACAAACCATATCTGGATGGATGCTTATTTGATGAATGAAAATCTGGTTTCAGCAAAGGGATATGGCAGTATTTTTGTCAAAGTTCAAAAGACAAACTTTTAGAAATCTCTGTTTTGGAGGAAAAAGCCTGGAAGCTCAGTCTTTCTTTAGACATCTGACAACCATCAAAGAAACACGTTTAAGTTAATGCATCTGCTAGAAGTGATAGGAATTGTGCTGTAGAGTTCTACCTAATAGCCAAGATGTTGAAAAACTGAAACGAGATGGAAGAAATTTGATCCCACTTGTTCCACAAGAGGACTTTTCTATCCAGTGAGTATATCATGCTGCAAATCTAGCTCAGGTCTTCCACCATTAGTGACAAGTTCCTCTAAATGAAACACTTGGTATTGTTTGTTACCACATGACTGACTTTTCACTTGTTTTGGTAAGAACAATATTTTTTTTTCTTTACTTGTTGTTGGTTGGAGTTATTCCTTTTTTTTTAATCTGCCAGTAAAACAAAACAAAATCCTGAAAAATGCTAGGACCGGTATCTAATTCTAAGAAATAACATTTATAACGCACATGAAAATGAGAAGAAGGACAAGCTTTAAATCCTTTACAAGGATTGAAATGTCATTATAATATAGGTGGCTTCTGTTTTACAAGGTGACTTGATGCTGTCCATGACTGGGTAAAACCATCCAGAGCTGTTTCTGGATTTTACAACTTGTCCTGTTTCTGGCAACCTTAAAGTTCTTCTTTCAAGTATTTCTAGTTTTGCAATACTGCATTTTGGTCTACAAATAGAAATGTATGCATGTAACTTTTCAATTCTCTAACTTAAATGAGGCATGAGAGGGAAGTAAAAGAACTCTTACTTTACCAGATATATTATTTGCTTTTTATTCTACTGCATTTTTCTTTAATGTTAAATAATGGGAGAAAGTTTTCCAAAGTAATAGCTTTGAAAATGTTTTTTATACAAGTAAATGTATTTTTAGTGAAAACTGAAGATATTGTTTGAAGGTTATAGGCAGGAAAGGCAAAATTGGAAGAAAGGTTAAACCGGCCGCATTGTAACTTTTGAGGTTGTAGCTGCATCTGAAATTTGATAAAATGGTGTCCAGTCAAGAGAACTTGATGTTCTCTGCACGGTCGAATAAGTAAATAGTGTCTATGACATGATTATTCTCTTGTGTAATAAAATGCAAATTTTGGCAGTGTTACATAAGTATTTGGCAGACGAATACGACTTCTGCCCGGAAAAAAACCAGCCCCAGGTAGCTGGACAAAGTACTTGAGAGAAGACCTCAGAACAGACGGTGTGGTACCTACTGACTGGGTATGAGCCTCGGCCGCAGAGGAAAAACTGCTCTGTTCTAATAGTTCAAACCAAAATCAGGATTGAAGTGGTTTGTGAATTTATTAATGACTTGTAATCAACTGGCAATCTGTGACTTGTAAGTTCAAGCTCAATAGAGCAAGTTAACCAAATTCCTAGACACTTGCAAAACCTTAATAAAACCTAAAATTTCTAGGCACTGTTCTACATCTAAGTCCTGAGAAGTTACTATTCCCTATGTGTAGTGACATGCGTGTTTGGGGGGTTTTTTGAGGTTTGTTTTTTGTTTGTTGGATTTTTGTGGTTTTTTTTTTTTTAATCTGGACTTAGAGTGAGATAAAAGGTTTTTCTGACCCTTTTGGACCATGTCTAGTTAGAGGATGACACTGGGAATAGTCTGATGTGGTGTATTGACATATGTGTTTCTCAGTTTTGCAGAGTTAAGAGCAATGCAGCTGTGGTATAGGCACTGCTCCTCCTCCTGTGCCTTGGACGCACGAAAAGGCCACCTTTGTGGAAACAAATAGCTCACGCAATTTACCTATTGCAAAGTCAACTCAGCTTGCTACAAAACAGTTTGGAGTCATTTGTTTCAAACTGCAGGGGACTAATTCCTTGAAAAAAAATTCTCAATACAGCGTCAGGCTGCATATATGGCATTTTTCAGGTGTGTGCTTGCTATGCAAATGCCTCTGCGTGATTCACAGAATCAGAGTATATTTCTAGCAAGGAAGTTGGGTTATATTTTTGCCTGAGGTTGATTTGATCAACTGATTTGAAGTTGGGTTTTTCCCCATCTAGCTGTACTAGGAAAGCAGCGGATAGCACTTCCGTAATCAGATTAAATACATGTTGGGCTAATGCTTTTCCCAGGCCACATATGCATAGTTTTCACTGAAATCTTTGTCAGAAATTCCTTTTCTGCATTTTCATATGACTGACGCTGAAGAGGTGGTGGTTATTGAGGCATTTGCTTTGTATCGGTACCTGTGTTCATCCATTTGTTTCCCTCGCTGTGCTTGGTATGTATCCCTTAAAATAGTGTTTTACAGTTTACTAATATGATATTTCCTGGTAACTTGCCATCGTCAGAGTGGCTCTGATACAAGTCTCGTTGTTTCAAGTTACTTTTTAGCCATTTGATATATTCTGTTTTAATTGTCTTTATTCTGTTTTAATTGTCTTAATTTAACCCCATAGTGTCCCCTCTCACTCCCCTTGTGTCTCCCTTGTTCAGTGCTTTCACCAGCATCTGTAACAGTTTTGGTAAACTTAGTTTAGCTAGAACAGAGTATCTTGGATGGATCAGTCCCATGAATTATTACTGGCTCCCATTGGTTTTCCTCTGTTTTTTTACTTCTCAGTTTTATATACATTCTAGTTAATTTCTTAGAGATCCAGGGCTTTACCTTGGTTTTGATATAACTTCCCTGACTTATTGACATCTAAGCCTTATCATTATGTTGCAGAACAGTAGTAATGCTGGACCAGAAAGCTTGTGCTGGCTCTGGTTTCCTTTCTGGTCTCATTAAGATAAGATGAATCCCATAAGCTGTTACGGGTTTTGACTAACATCTTTGAGAACTAAGGGGTAGGTGTGCAGCTGTGAATCTACCATAAGGAAGCGATGACAAACTAATTACACAAAGAAAACCTGTGTATCATTTTTAAGAGATTTTACATCTAATTCTTTGTAGTCCTCAAAAGATGGAAGTTGTGTAGTCTCAGTGTTCAGACACTGCCATGTGCAGTGCCTCAGCACTTCTGTGGGATGCTTTGGGTGGTGCCTGAAGCTCATGCAACACGCGTTATTTTCCTTATTTTCTACCAATAACAGCTCCTAGGACCTCTTTAAAGATAATTCCTCCTTTGGGTTTTTATTGATCACTCATCTTCAAAGAAGTGATAACTTTCAGTCAACCTTTAGGGGTCAAATGGTACTCATTTCCCGTATTAAAGCATTTCTTCTCTCAAGCCTTTTTAATTAAGTCACTCTTACAGAGAATCCTTGGACTTAATCCCTTCTTGAAGACTGTTTACCTTTCCTTGTCCAAAGATTGTTGCAAGAAATTCTTGTCCAACAGTATTCAAAGATTCCTTATCAAATTCTGAAAGAATAACTAGTTAATCCCAGAAATAAGGCTAAAATCTCTATACTTAAATAGTTCTCTTAATTTAGTTACCTGTTCGAAGCGTGTCAAGTGACCTTACTATAGCTGTCCGTAAAATAGCTTCACTTTTATAAAGTAGCAATATTGGACTCATCTCTGCTCAAAAGACATTAGATCCTGCTAGACCTTTGAAGGGAATATATATTAATCTTTATACAGAAAAAATGAATGTGGAGAACCAGTAGTTTCTACACATATATGTCCATAAGTATATAGATTACGTTTGTGCTTGGGAAGTTTTCCTTGAGACTTGGAAAATTGGCTTTTAGCATTAACTAATTTTTTGTAAAGAAATGTGAGAGGCATTCTACTTATAGGACTTCGCAGTTCTGATAACAGATCATAAGCACCGCTGACTCTGAAACTGCGAAGATGGATTAAATTGGAACATAGATTAAATGGCTGACTGCAATTTTCTTTCAACTGCTTTTAAACCCTGCACTGGTCAAATGGGTCAACTAGAAGCCTAAATAAGCTTTTGCTGTGATCTAAGGAGTTGAGTGGCCCATAACACATGCCTTGGAGCTTGGCAAATGTCTTACTTCATCTAGTCCAAGGGAACAATTTGGCATTCTGCTTCCGTTTCCTACCTAGAGAGCGAGTTTGCTGTCTTTTGCTTGGTTATATTTTTTTTCAGAAATACTTTATCCTGTCTTAGAGGCAGCTAAAGGCTTTCCAGAAGTGTAGGCAAAAGTGAATTTTTGTCACTTGGTGTATGCGGGGACAAAACCCAGAAGTTTTGAATCCGCCATGCTTGATGATGTCATCTTTTTTCCCATCCATCCAGCATCAGCACCAGTTTCTGGAAGGAGTTTGCCCCTATTATAAATTTGGAATATGAAGGCATAGAAAATACACAGAAACTATCCTGAAATGTGATACTGTTTTATGCATAAGAGGAAAGACGTACAAGTCAAATGAAAAGCGTCGTTATTCCTAATACAGAAGAGTTCAGCGGTCAGGGCAGTAGAATAAATCTGCACATTTTATTGTGAAGAGCGTTCTGCTAATTCTGGTTGAAATGTGTTAAAGTAACTGTGGAAGAAAGAGGTAAATAGTTAATGGGGATCTGAAAACAAATAAAGAAAAAATATGCTGATGCTCCTTAGACTGCAACATTTGAAAACATACAGATGTGTTGTCAGGCTTGAAACTGTACTGCAATTGTAGCTGTCGTAGGTTCACTCAAATGAAACCTGTACAGGTCAATTCATTTAACATTTTTCTAGTATATGAGAAAAACAGCACATCAGTGCTTCCTGAAAATGAAGAATTTCAGGTCTAGGTTTTGCATTGCATGAGTGATCAAGGATTTCTGGCGATGACACATAAGGCAGTCTAAACAAAACAAAAAAAGTTTGCGAATATGATCTGTGAGGTTTCATACCGACACAAAACAGGTACATTCTGTTATTATAAAAGACTACTTTTAATGGAATTTAGTCTTACGTGTCACATCTCTGTTGCCATATTCATTCATTTGAAACTATATTGTGCTGTAATTAAGAAGGTAGAATCTATCCTAAGACTTATTTTCATGAAAAATGGCAAGGAACAGGTCTGTGAATGGCTTCCAGCAACCATCCAATCCATCCCTCTGCCTCTGAACAGAATCAGGTACAACTAACGCCTGGTTAATGTGACTAAGTTGTTAATAATACCTGCTAGCGGTGGAGTCTTCAAACACCTCCTAGATGACTTTTTTAGCATTTTGCATTCTTTTCTGCTCATGTCTGTCTTGTATCTTGCATCCTGATATTTAAATGCATATTTTCTTCACCTGTGGTCTGTGAGTATGGAGATCCATTTTTGTATCTTTCCTCCTAATCACTGTGTAAAAAGAGCGGAAGAGGGTTAGGAGGAAAATGGAAAAATATATTGCTTTATCAAATAAATACAGGCAGCCAGGAGCACTAAATAGATGCGTAAAATGATTATGAAACAGAGCGGCAAGCTTAAATAATTAAAAACTTTATCGTATTCAAAAGATTGCATGGATCTATGTGGGTCTGTGCTAATATAGTACATTATCTGCTATTTTTACTCTTATAATGCAGAACTGGTCTTTAGTTATTGCAGTTATGTACTTAAATTGTTATAACTGAGGTTTTAAACAATATTGTAAAATAAGCTGAATATTTGTTTTGTGTTTGGTTGGGGTTTGTTTTGGTGGTTGTTTTGGTTTGGGGTTGTTGCTTTTTTTTGAGAGGGGAGGGTCTTCATTTTTTGGTTTTGTCTTTGTTTTCAGTCATGTGTGATAGCATTGGTGTTTTGAAAACAAAACTCTAGCATATATGAGTTTTAGGAAGCATAAAAAAATATAGCATAGTTGTTTTTTTTTAACATGCAAGTGGTGAGTATCAAGGAAGGGTGTGAGTCTTTATCCACAGTTGTGTCACACTGGAAGCAAATAACAATCTATAATTTCTATTTTAGAATATGGACAGTAGATTAAATAGATATTTTATCTGTATGCAAATTACATTTGACTTTACAAATATAGTTCCTGTAGTAGCATATTATTAGCTGAATTGTGCCATTAAGCATGCAGCATTTTTCAACATCAATTTAAACAGAACTAAATGTGTCCTCTTGAACATAGTAATTGCATCCTAGCATCTTTTTTTATTTAAAATAATTCATTTTACAGACAATAATATGGTTTATCTTCTAATATAAATTCCTTGGGGCACAGATAATGCATTATTCTCTATTTGGAAGACAGGCACATCATGGGAACTACTAGAAATGAAGGATAGTAATTACATTCCTTAAGGGGAGAGGGAGAAGCTTAGTTTAAATTTTCAGAGAGATATAAATGAGTACTCTGCACAGAATGAATTTCAACCCAGATGAGCAAACCCTTTGTCTATATATTTAAAAAAGCGTATTATGAACGAAAGTTCCAGGCTGTTTTAAATAAACAGCTTCAAAATATGCTGAATATTGGTTTTGAGTGTGTTTACTATCAGATAAAATGAATCAAATTCTATACTATCATGTAATTGGAGGTAACTAATCTTTTGTCTTAAAAGAAAAAAACAGTAAAGACGTATTTTGTTCATTGACCAAAAAAAAAAAAAAACCAACACACACACAAAAGAAGACCAAAAACCAAACCAAACAAGCACAAAACCACCAAGAAACATATTAAACAAAAAAAGCCCTTAGGATTTGTGAACAAACTTCAATACCCTTTTAGGAGGACTTTATTAAGAGGAAAAACAATAATTAAGCATGTCTGTCTGTGTCTAAGCTGACTGTAAGCTCTATTGCACAGTGTTTGTCCTATGCCGCTGAAGTCCATCCATGTTAATGGATGTGTAATCAATGTGTCAACTCTTTGAAAACTGAAAAATGCAACACTTCAACAAAGAATTGGAAAAAAATGGAAGGAAGAATTAATGCCTGTTTTGTTGCTAACTTTACAACTGAATGCACGTTATAACTGAATGCGAATGGCACCATTCTGAATGAACGAATGTAAAATTCAGAGATACTGACCAAACTTCTCATGCTACTTTACTCATTTGTTAATGTAAAGCCACAAAGCAAAGGATGAGCTTTTTAATTTTGTTGTAATTATTCTAGTGTCCTAGAAACTCTTTAGTATTCTTATAGGAGCAGTCAGTTCCACATTCATATCTTGCGTTTTCACTTAAAAGTAATTGAGTTACATTCACGGTGGTTGATCCCATGTTTGGCGCAAAGGTTTTTTTTTTGTTATCCAGATTCTTTTACTAGCAGTTGTGTTCTATGACTTAAATAGATTTAGAAAGAAAGTTGTTACTTGCATTGTACTAAAACTTCTTCATTCTCAAATGACTTAGGCATTTTGAGGTACCTTACAAACGATATGCCACCATTAGCCACTGTCAGTAACAGCTGTGCCTTCCATGGCCTTTTGCAGCCTGAGGGCGCAAAGAGCTTCAGGTATGTATTTCTTTTCACAGAGGACGCATTCCTGGGTCATCTCGGTGTATGTAAAAGGTAGGCTAGTTTGAAATGAGCTCACCTTATTGATTAAGGAAACAAGATCATAAATACCTAAAGAATGCAAATTATTCTTTGGTAGAAAGAGGCACAGTTGTGTACAATGGCCCAATAAGACCATGCTGGAGCTCTACAAGCCAACAGCTGCCTCGGTCACAACAGCAAAGAAAAACATATTGTTTGTCTTTGCTGACAGATAAAATGCATCCACTCGCACTTGAAATAAAGTGGAAGTCCATATTCATGGACTAGGTCAAAGATGGGGTGAACCTGGGGTCCAATGCTGTGTATGCTACGGGGAATTACTTGTTCCATTCATATTGAATTATTTGTAGGAGTTAGGCTTTTATTAGTGCAGACATTTGCCAAGATCAGATCCACTTTCTTTTTTTTAAATCCTTCTATTTTGTGGTATTACAAAGAACGTTAAAGCCATTTTAATTTTTAAGCTGGATTTTTTTAAACACTCTGGTGATGTAAATGATAGGTTAAGTCATCTTTTAAACAAAAAAACCCCAAATTTTTATAGCAGTATGGGAATTTATATTTTGGTTTGGGTAGAATATATATTTGTTTGGATAGAACAAATATTAACAGATATCTACAATGAGGGCAGAAAATGCTTCAGCTGGTCTAAAGCTGGGAAAAGTTGAGTCTACATTGATAATATCAAACAATCCCAATATAAATGTTTGTTCTTACCCTTGAAATGGAAGGAAATAGTTAAGATAAAATATAGGTGCTTACTTTCAATACAAGTATTTTAGAGATCCTTTTGAATTTTAATGCAAGAGCTATATTTTAATTCATTTAAATGGAATCACTTTTCTTAAGGTTGCATTTTATGACAAGTTTGACAATCAGTCACTGTAAGGGGAAATTTTCAAACCATAAGGCCTTGAATACATTAAAAAAAAAACAAAGGTAGTTTTGTTATCAGAGAAACTGATAATGCCGAAAGCAAGCCAAGGCCTGTGCAAAAAAAAAAAAAATGTCCTTTCGAGACTCCAACCTTTAGAGATCAGTTCATCTGAAAGCGTTCTGCCCTGGTTATGTTTTAAAGCGTGCACACACAGAGATACACAGACACACACCCAAATTCAGTGGTGCCCTCAGGGTGCCTCCGTTTGTATTACAGGGCGTCTCATTCACAGTTCACCCAGGATAGAGCCGCTCACCTTCCCTTTATGCTCTCAAAGCCACCTATAATAATACAAATAGAAGTACCCTCAGGGCACTGCATACAATGCATCTAGAAAAGCCAGAGATCCTTTGGGGTATGAAGAGAATATAAAAAGTGGGAAAGAATTTGTTTTCCTCCATGGTAAATAAAACCCAAGTATTTGGCAATTTATATTTCTGAAGTTGAGCTTGTCATTTTCTAAAAAGTTGAGACTTTGTAGTATCTTTTAATTTCAACAGCCAAATGATTGGTCACAGCCTGAGAGATGTAGGTTGTTCCCTGGGAGATTTGCCTGTTCCTGTACACAGAGAACATTTTCAGAGCAATTTACATTTTCTTTAATAAGAAACCAGAAGCTTCAAAATAAAAGGCTGAGCAGCACCAAGTAAGATTTGTGGCTGGAATTCTGCATCAGAGACTCCCTCTACAAAATACGATTGAATCATTATTAATGTGCTTATTTTTTCATAGAAAATAGTATACTGCTTTAAAAAAAAAAGCTATTTCAAAGCTTCCCTTTTTCTGCGCTACTCCTTATCTTGTCTACCACATTAAAAAAAACAAACCACCAAAAAAAAGCCCAGGAAGCTTTAGCTAGTCACACTACCTCTGTTTAACTTGGGATAAATTAACCTTGGTATCTTTGATATAATGTAATCAAGTTTTCATTATAATTAAACAGAATTGTTTTGCCAACAGTTTTAGCATTTTATTTTTTAAAAAAGTATTGAAGAAGGTGCTTTTCTACTCTTATTTCTGGAATACTGGATGTTTTCTTATGTGCAGGGCATATCTCACGCTTGTTAACATGACAAGAAAGTCTATATCACAATTTGAATGAAGTGCCCTTTTGTGGACACTTACCTCGTGTTTTGGATTTTTCCTGCTGTTTTAGAAGGCTGATTATGAGAAAAGTTATCAATGAGCTTGACTGCGATTTCCAGTGATCTCAATTTATTTAAGGTGTCCTGCAAATGTTACTAACTAGGTTCCCCAGCTGCAGTAAAGGGTTTCATTTCCACAGAAACCAAGGGTGCTCTCAGGCTTTTTTGATAATGTGGTCCTACAGTTTCGCCCTTTTCTCACTGAATCGTTGCGATACAGCTGTTTATCTTTCATGCTGTATTCTGCTTTTATGTTTTCACGTTGCTGCTCTACCACTGGTACATCATCTATTTGATTTTTGCGGTTTCCTTTATGCATGACTTCTAATAAATGTATTTGCTGTGGATTTTTCCCCTTTTTTCCTCAAATACATGTTGTCCTGACTTTCTAAGTGAATGTCTAATTTCTACATCAGTTATGATTCTGAAAAGTGTCTTTCTAGCTACAATTTCTTAACGGGTCAGATGCTTGTGTCCCTGAAGTGTATCCCTTTTGGGTATACTGTTCATTGGGTGGAGGCAAGTATCTTGTTTGTTTCCTAAGTCTGTGGAGAGTGTGGTGGAGGATGGAGATGGACCTGGGAATTGATGAGCCCTCGTCGTCTTAAGGTTTTTAATTGGGTAAGGCATTGTAAGGCAGAGCTCCCAGCCCTCATGACTCAATGCCCATCCGTAGAGAACACATAGCGAGGCTGATGCTTGAGGTCTCAAAATGTTACCCCAAGGTATGGCAGTGATTGGAAGTGTTGCCCTCAACTCCTCTCATGGACTGAACAGTGGGGAAAGGTCAATTAATTGCCACATAGTGCTGGACCATGCCGTAGTCCTGTAGTCTGCAGTGTCAGCTCTTCCTGTGGCAGTCATTAATGTAGTTTACCATAGACAATACTACCTTTCAGCTAACCACAAGCCTGAAGAAAACTGGAACTGCAAGGAAAGAAAACCAATTCAAGCTAATTCTGGAGAAGATTGGAAAGCTGTCAGCAAGAGGAAAACAATTTGAAGACAGACAAGTATTTGCTGTCACAAGTCGTTATCCTTTAAGAGGGCTGCTCTCAGATTCTTTGCAGTTTCTTGACAACTAAATAAAATCAGAAAGCCAAAATACATATTTGGCAACTGGGGGATTTTTTTTGTTGTTTGATATCACCTCTAGACTCAAGCAGCAGCATGATGTATGTTTTCTTGCTTCCAGCCACTAACATATCTGATATTGGTTACAAAAGCCTGAGGAAACTCCTTTTTCTCTGACCTAAACATGCTTTCCAAAGTATAAAATTATAATGTATTGGTTTCTGTCTGCTTCCGCTCTTGCTTCAGGCTGAGAAAAAAGGGAAACAGCGTTGCTTGAAAATTTGAAGTCGTTATGCAGAAGAGTTACAGCACCCCTTGATCAAATGCTACTAGAGTAATTGTTTAAATCATTATTACCCTGACTGTTGTGATTGCTTCTTTAAACATTGAAAAATCGTACTCTTACCTGTGAGCAATAAGTCAAACATGAACATAGTTTTTGAATACTTGGGTATTTCCCTGTGTTCTGTGGAAAATGTAATAAAATGCAGTTTTAAAGCAGGTGTTACTGGTTACCCTTTATCAAAATGAATTTTCTTTTCTGCTACAGCTGATACTTTTTCTTCCTTGCTGTGATTTCGAATAATCAAGATTCAGGCATAGACTTCTTTTTCTTGTTTCCGTTCTATTCCGTATTCTGTTGTGAGTTCTTAATTGTCATTTTTCATGCTGTGCATGCTACATGTATCATTTGTTTTGATGACAGAAGGGGACAATGAAGAACAAAAGGTAAAGCTAAGAGTTTTGCCTTACAGACCTGGTCTGAATTTTATGTCTATGTGTGGTGATCATCGTTTTATAGATGGGCTTGAGGAGCGATGAGGGATTGAGGAAGATCAAACTTTCCTTCATACAAAATGTAAGTCGGTACACTCACAAGCCACACGATGTCTGAAGTAAATCAATCCGTCATTGTGGGTCAAACAAGTTTCCTGTAGCTGAAGGGGAAATGATGAATCGATGGTATGAAGTTAAAAATACTGCAGTCATAAAATAAAAAAAAATCAAAAAAGAAAAAAAATCCTGCAAATATTTCCTCAATGTGTTGAGGCAACTTTAGTAAGAGGGATTAACTCTCCCATTTTGATATTTTACATGAGTTTTTAATTTGATGCAACCTGCGGAATTTTCAAAGTGTTAAAACATGATTTAGAAACTTTGCTGCTAATTACAGAAGAAAGGTGATACTAACTGGAACACAACACAAAAATATTAACCTTTCCTTGTTTCTTACAAGTGTTTAAGGTAACTTATGGTGGGTGTCACTATGCTGTCATCCAAATTATTCCCAGTTTGGGTTTTGATCCTTGGAGAAATGCTTATATGCACAGCAGTTAAGTCAAAAGCTTTATGATTTACTTCACGGCAGTAAACATTAAGTGAATATTTACAAACTCCACACTAGATCTAGTTTTGAATTTATCGTTCTTCAGGTACATAAACACAGTACTTTAGCCCACTAAAAATAGTGTGTCGCCTCAAAAGAAGTCATGAACCCAGTCCTTGAAGAAATTCCTATGCTTCTGCCACTGTGATTAAATAAGTAGACCTTTGGTTGCTTTTGCATTTTTCCTGTATTTATTTTTCCAATTTGGGATTTTTAGCTCAAATAAGAGGATGGAACTGAGTGAGTGGGTGGGAGGAGGTTTCTGTATAAAGACCAGTAGATTTAAGTACTGATACCAGAGAGATCCAAGATGCTTATGCTTGGTACAAATCTCTGTAGAGAAAAGGAGGAAGTACATTCACAAAATTTTTGATGTACAGAAAGCTTTTTATTTTAGGTTAAGCTCCATTTCACACGTGGTAAGGGAGAAATTAATTTTAGTTGGGAAGTTTTTTGTGTGTTATAATTCATTTTACAGGCAATTTCTAGCTCAAAAATGCAACATATACTCACATTTCCAAAGGTGTTTCTTTTTTCTGTGTGGATAATCTCTGTGAATCATTGACTCGGACAGTCACTGCGAGTTGCCATCCTCTTGGATATTCAACATTGATTTATTAACGCATGGTTGGTCTGGCTAATTAGGGTCTCTCTCTTCCACATTTACCACAACACTGAGCTGTGGCCAGAATCGGTTGTCCTGTTTTGTTTTGTTTTTAAATTTCTTTGTTTCTGTTCCTAATTTGCAGATATACGTAGTTCTACTATTTTAAGAGAAGGAGAGAAAGCTTTCCGTATGTCAGCCTTGATTTCATTGGAGACAATATTGATGTGAATCTTTGAATGTAGGTGTGTTCTGTGGCAATCACTGTATTATGAGTATGTACTTCCTTTTTTTTTTAATTCAAAACAAAGCTGCTGACAGAAAGCCAAACCTCTTGCGCTGTGGGTTAGATCATTTTAAACTACCCTCCCCGATGAATTAAAAAAAAAAAAAAAATGTGTACTAGCAATGATTGAGAAGTTCCAACAAAGAAAGGAACCGAGGTTTCGGAGACTTTGAATTTAATGTCCTGTCTCTGCATCCTACAGGAATTTTTACTCCCTTTTTTTCTGCTCATTCATCACTTCAACTAAACCTGCTTTACCCACGGTGCCTGTAATTTAGCAACATCAGAGAGGCTGAGAAACAGAAGTGCGCTGGAAACCCAAGCAAAATATCTCTGGTTTAGAGGAGCTCCTCTTAATTTAAGCTCCTCTTAATTTCTTCTCCTCATTACTTCTTAGCTTAAGGCGTTTTGCAGGCTTTATATTTTGCTGGATTTCACCAGGACAGACTATTTCTCCCGGAAAGCCGCTGTTTTGTATACCTTGTCTCTCTTCTGAGCTTACGGGTTACAACAACTTTTAATCTGAATCTCTGCAAGGAAAAACCACTATATGACTTAAAATTGGAAAACTGTCTTTTACGTGAACCTAATGGAACACCGTTCGTTTTGCTGCAAAGACCAACGCTTTATGCTAGGCGTGTGCCAGACTTTCAGATAGTCTTTTCTATATGTTTGTTCATATTGTCCTTTCTAGGTCTTCAAGCAATTAGTTTTTATTTGCATGCATCATTTCACTGCTTTGCTCCCAGGATACAGTCCTTGCTTTCTGGCTGTCCTATGAATTTTTTCCCCTCAGCTTTCCACTCAGGCTTTTTACTCATTTTCTTCGGGCTTCTATTTTAATTCCATAGTCTCAGGCCCCCTCCCTTCTCAATTTTTGGGGGCTGGCAGTTTGTGCTCCTTAGCGTAAGAAAGCACCATACCGGGGTTTTGGGGTTTGTTTTTTTTTTTTCTTTTTTTTTAAATCATCTGGACAATGACACCAGTCAATTATGTTTCTTTCCTTAAATGAAATTGCCTTTTTTTACTGTTCTTTATTCATATGACTGTTTTGAGTTTATTTGGTTCTTCATTCTCAAAAACTCTATATCAAGGAAGAAGCAGCAATTTTTTTAAGAAACCAGTCAGAGAAAAGAGACTTTTGTGTTACATATTTTGGAGTTTCACAGGTTTTCTTAGATGTTGATTGATTTTTAATTTTGTCAGGGCTGGTTTTGGCGTGCGTTTGTGTTATTGGAGATTAATCTCTTCACAAGGTGATATCACTGGGTAATCATATTATATTCAGAGGCAAACCTCAGAATAATTGGAAAAAACTAGAATATATTAAAGTTTGCTTTTAAAAATGAGTTGATTCCTTTCAATATCTATTTTCAGTTAGCATAAGAGTAGTCTTTCACATGAATATATTTCATTCAAAATATTTTCCACCACAGTCATCTAAATCAAATCATGATCTCTGTATTCATTGCATAATTTTAGATAATACTACTTTAATCAAAATTATTTGATAACAATTTAATACATATTTTGTACTCTGTGTTTATATTTAACTTCGAGCAATTATTTATAAATGTAATTAATGTTATGTACTGACTTGCATTATATTTGAAAAGAAGTATTTTAGACATGATAATGTGGACATTAATTGTGATTAGGTTTTGTCCCCCCTCACTTAAAGTAGTCTTATATATGTGAGTAGTTATTCCCTTCAGATATTCACACATATAAATAATTGTGATGTAAAATTGGATTGCATTTTGTCAGTTAAGGGATTTGCAGTAGGAAACTTTTGGCCTCAGATGAGCAGCTCCCTGGTGCCTGTGGGTTCACCCTGTACTTACACTGCACATGTATGTTAATGTTCGCAGCATTAGAAGTTGATTCTTTAATTGTAAACTTTAAATCAATTCATATCTCAGTTGAACTAAAACTTGGGAGTGGGGTGTGCTACAGTAATAAATGAAGAAGAAAGGTGACCGAGTATTTATTTAAAAAAAAAAAAAAAAGTGTTTAAAATTGTTCCCAGTAGTGAATAATTTTGCTGGTACTGTATTGGTGACAATTAGTACAATCAGTGAGATATATAGTGTCAGGAGGGTGGTGGAATATAGAAAATACAAAATATAGAGCGTGGCTTCTTCCCCCCCCACACTCTTCGCCACGTATACTGTACTCTTTAGGCATTCAATTATTTAATTTCAAAGTTTTATTCCGCTTCAAAAGATTCATGTCCTTTGACCCATACAGTCTCCTTAACACCTTAGCTGGAACTAAGAAATATTTTTGCAGGACAAATAGACATGAAAAGAACAAAGAATTGGATGCAAGGTGAGAAGGGGACATTCTGGTGCTATACTCGGGCTGTAGGATACCTCTTGAAAGTAAAAACCTGATGCTCAAATACAATGAAATTTTCCAAGGTGAAGTAAGTTTCCTGATATCTGAACCTTTTTTCTCTGGAAAAACTAACCTAACTTATGACATAAAGTGCTACTTAAAATATTTGTGCATTGGGGAAGAATACCTTTCACTGTTCAGAACATACTTTTCTGGTTATCTGCTCTGAGGGCCTGTTTAATGAGTACCTGGACAGAGACTATTGATCAATATCTCATCTTTGTACTGCACTTGATCCTCTCTTCCCATCAGTATTATACGTGTGTAATTCCATTCTTCACATTGAAGTTTCTCGTGAGCTGTGGCAGTGGGTGAGATAGGAGGGATCAAGGCCATTACATTTACCATTGAGAAGACAGAGTAGTCAGTGTAAATTAAATGGTCGTTACCTGGCACAATTATGTTTGTGGCAAAATCTCCACATTTTTTTTCGTATTAACTTATGCAGATATTGAGAATGGAAGCACTCAGATGTGTAGTCGTGTACAAGTTAAAAGTGACATTGGAAAATCCAGGCAAATTAGCATTAGAGGTGGTATATGAAGGGGACAGTTTGTATGATACTTCCTTCCGTTGTGCTGGTAACTATTGGATTGATATTCAATTTTGATTATTGGCAATAGTCTGTTTTAAAAACATCCCTTATTTTGAAAACAAGAATTATTCTTTAATCTTACATTGAAGTTACCCTCTAAGAGAGGTTATTAGTGAGATCCTTACTAATTTCTCACTATTATTATTTAGTTCGAATTGTTGATCTTACACCATGTTATTGAGGCTCTTTAAACGTTTTGTGCGATAAAAATGCAGTGATCAGCTTTTGATTTTTGATTTTTTTAAAAGGGCTTGTGGCAGAGTTCTTTGTAATAAGTCTTTGAATTTGCAAAGCATTCCTTCCTGCGTTTGGAATCTGCTGAACTTTAGGGCAACCTATTAGATTAATCTAGGTTTATCTAGTTTCTATTTTATGGAAAGATAAAGGATTAAGAAAGAACTATGGAGTGATTACTGTAATTCTGTGTATATATTCTGCACTGTATTGGATGTGCATCTGTTACCTAAAACGGGTTTTAAAAATTTGGGACACTGAGGCAGCCTATGTACGTGTGGCACGTATAGGTATACTTTGGGGATCTGAAATTTGTACTAGCTGAACATAAGCTCGTCATTCATTCAATCTTAATATGCCTGCTTCTGTTGATTGAGAATGTGGAGGAACCCTGAGCTTAACTCCTTCATAAATATCCCAGGATTTATGTCTGCTTTAATATTTTTAATTTCACTAGGGCCCTTAAAGGATGGGGGAGGAGTGAGGAAAACTAATAAAATTTTAAGTCATATAGACTATTTAGCATGCTTTAAGTTTGAAAAACAGTTTCCCTGGCAGAAGCATAATCAATATGTTGTTCTAGCAAAATCTAATCTGGCTGGATGTTTGGAGCGCACAATCAGTGCAAGGATAGCACCGTTACACTCCTTGCGTGTGCATCAGGGCATACGCTGTCTGTGCGCACTGCACAGCAAGGGCTCTCATTGACTGAATTTTTTTGACCTTTTCTTACAGGTCTAGATTAGGGCACGGCTGGAAGGTGAGAAATAACTACTAGGGTCTGGTATAGAACAGTTTCTTAAATTATCTGTATGTGACTGGAAATACTATTTCTCCTCTTGAAGGTTTGCAAAGCCCACAGCTCAGTTTAAATGTGTAGCAGAGTATAGAGGAGCATCTCTTTAGTCAAACATCTGACTCAGCTGGAGGAACACATCTCGCGTGCTATTGCCAGCTATAAGACAATGCTTGGTTTTGCCTGTACCGAGAACCCTCCTACTGCAAAATCAAGAGGATACCTTCTGTTCTCTGGTTGCAGGCTCCCCTGGGAGGATCAGCAAGAATATCGGATCGAGAGCGAGAAGGTTTTACATTCTGCAGTTAGAGTTCCTGTCTAGTTAGTCCATATTAATGTCTAATTATACAGTGTTACCCACAGATGAAGAGAGCCACAATCGCTCTGGCTGTCATTGTTCCCCTTTGAAGGTGAGGATGAGCTGAGTGACACTGTTTGACTGCGTTGTCTGCCTGCACAGTGAAAACACCTTGTCTTTCCTTTAATTATTCATTGACTGGTAACTTGGTGTACATACATTTTTCAAGAAAGTTAGAAATTACCTCTAATTTTCTTCTCAGCAAATTCACAGAAACCATAGCCGGCATAGCTTTGTCAAGCTGACCATCACTTTTTAAAGTACTTATTCTCTCTTTGTCTCCTAAGGTCCCAGGTAAAAACTGATCAGGTTATCCTGGTGCCACAGTGTGTGTGGTCAGCAGCGGTACAGCTTCAGAAAATTCATATGGATAAGGGTAAGGTTACCTTTAACTTAAAAAATAAAAATAAGAGCAGTTGGAGCTAAGTAAGTACAGAAAGCGTTAAAAGAACTTACAAACCTGTTAAGATAATTGGATGCACTACTATGATTTATAGATTCACCAGGATAATTAATTTAGTTTGTATTCTGATGGTTGTATTCACAAGTAGAACTAAAAAGCCTAGCTTCATTATATTACATTAAATTGCTAAATGCAGCCAGACACACTAAGCCAGGAAATACTGAATAGTTGTCAAGGTTGTGGATTTCTCTTGTCCCAGATCACAGGTTTTGTCTTTTTTCTTCCTTTCTTTCCTACATCTTTCTTTGTCAAAAAATTGCTTGAAAACTGACAGAAGTTAAAAATAACATTGAGCATATTAACATGTTAATGTATATTATGGAAAGGCCTTTTCATTAATGTGCTGATAACAGATGTGTTTTTATAGAGTAGTCTGCTGAGCTGAAGTACCGTAGCAGCCTTTGTGTTCGGCAGCTTAGGAACCACAGGAATTACAAATGGTATGTAGATGTTCATTTGCATATCCTTAGTGCATCAGTTGAAACAGAGGTGGTGCTCTTTAAAGCATTTCTAAAATGGCGTATTTTATTCTGATATCTTCATTTTTTATTATTACAGAATAGAGAATAATTAATATAGTACTAGAATTCCTGTACGATTTTTTTTCAGATGCCCATTGCACATAAAAAAATATTTTTGTGTGAGAAATTTTAACGTATAAAGTAGAGTGGTCTTTAGGTAACTCTGCAAGACTGAACACCATAGATTCCTCCTTTTATTAGAGACTGCTCCATAATTTCACCCTTGTAGCTTAATCACTGCCCATTCCTCATAAAGGAATCAAAAAATAATTGTTTCTTCAGAAAACTTTTTGACTTGTATGGTCTTTTCTCTCTCTCTTTTAAGCAGGCAAAAATGATAGAATTAGATGCCACTTTCTTGCACTGATTTTTCACCAGACACATAAAGACAGAAGTATTAGGCAAGAAGGGGATGATCCCTCTGCATACGTTTTGGGTTTTCTTGCGGGGTTGCTACTTGCAGAAACTTTATGGAACAAGGAAATAGAACTCAATACAAAATGGTTTATTTAAAGAAAATATTTCAGAAAGCTTGTTGAAAAGGGGAAAAGTACAAATACTTGAAATGTAGTACATCCTCTGGGAATTTTATCTCATTCAGTTCTCTTGACTGGTGTGTTTCTGCCTCTCCTAGTTCGATTAATATACACAAAGTGTACAGATACTTCTATAAATAATAGTTTTTATGAAATACATGTTCCCAGTCTGCTAATTAAATGTAATAAATATAAGATATGTTTATAGCTGAGTGCATGACGTCAAAGGTCAGGAAGTGAGCCTATTGCCTGACTTACTTGACTTTGGAAAAATTAAAATTAGCATGTATCTAATACTATTTAAAAAGTATGGGTAACTGTAAATCTGCAATTGTTTGAAGAGGGAAAAGTGGATATAGTATTTCCAGTATATTATGTTCTGTCATAAAGTGTTTCTTATTTGGAACAGCAGGTAAACCACAGTTATCAATTTGGATTATTAAATACAATATCACAAATTATTTTAATCTGGCATTCCAAACATTTAAGATCGGTGAAGCAGGAAAATAACATGTTTCTTAGTCAACACGTTTCAGTTCTGATATTCATCAACAGTAATCTGATGGGACAGCTAATAAGAGACTGCTTCAGGTTTACTGGTTCCATGGTTACGAGACAAATCACTTGATGGTCATTCCTGCAAACGTTTTGGTCTTTACTTAACCTAGATCCTTCCCTGGAGATGTCTTCCATCTGTGTTTTGAGAGTTAGTATTTTATCATCTTTTACCAGAAGCTCCATGAACAAAGATTATGATTTTACTAGCTTCTCTCCTCTTCCTCCTTTCGTCCCACCTCCCTCTGGGCAAATTTGTTTGATGTTGCAGTAGCACTGTAAGGAACAACCTTCAGAAATCTCTTAGAATTCATGACTTTGTTTTTTCTGAATCCATCAGAAAAAGTATTAGATGAAAGGGACATATTTTTATAAATTCAAATTTGATCTTTCTGAATATTCTTACTCAGAGAAAGCTTTCTGAATTGTAATGCACAGAGTAGGTTTGCGGTTGTTTTGGTTTGGGTTGGGTTTTGGAGGGGGTGGGGTGTTGGTGTGTTTTTTTAGTTAGTTTTTTTGGTTGTTTTTTTTTTGTTTGTTTTAAAAATTCTCTACAAGTTAAACAATAAAACCCCAAAAAAAGTCTCTCCACTCTCAATTAGATAATGGTACTAGAACTAGTGATTCTTCATAGCAATAGAAAAAAAAATTATTTTTTTTTAGTAAAGAAAACGAAAGGAGGTGGTTGAATATTCTGATAGCCAGTCAAATTTTCATGGCTATTAAGTAGGTGTTTTTCCTACCCAGAAAAATGAGACCATTTGATACAGAATTTGTTGAGACAGTAAAATGGAAGGCCTGTAAGAGTAGGTTAGCAATCTCTTAGGGTTATTGCTCTGTTGAGGAAGAAACAAAATGAGGAAGAAACAAAAAGACATCTTATTCAGGAAAAAAGAAATGGATTCTAGACTCCTGCCGGTAACCCCATGTTGCTCTCACCGTTATAATTAACGTAGTTTGACACATAATCAAGAAAAGAGGCTGTTGAGATACCAAGACAGAAAGTTCTCAGGCCGATGCAGATACTCTAGCATGGGGCAAAAACAGAAGTTAAACACCAGAAGACACATAAGCTTCGCTTCTTGCAGACCAATGAACACCTAACTGTTGTTGGTTGGCAATTAATTCATGGTGTGATTTATACAGACACATCGAATCTGCTCTTTAACTACTTCTTTGATTATATTGTGATGGAAATAAATGATCCAAATACAATTAGTACTTTTGAGGACTGCTGGATCATAGTGTATGACGGGTTTTAAATAATTCAGTCCTTAATGGGTACCCAGTCTGCTTAAATTGTATTTCTAATTTTCCTTTAAATAGTTTGCAACACTAATTCGCTTCTAAGAGATTTCTGCCAATCAAGTTAAATACTTCCTGCAAACTGCTTACGTTCCTGTCACAGCGTACTTGTTATGCTAAACACCCACATTCTGTTCTAGTTCCAATTTAGTTACTTCATTATTTTTTTTTTTAATCTTTCCTCCCACAGAATGTTAGGGACTTCTCTTGATGGGCATCCAGGAAACCGAAAGCAATATTTATTTTAAAAATATATTCACTGAATCAGTGCGGATCTAGAGAGTACCTAAAAAGGCAAATCCCAGGTTTTGAAAAACTGTGCGTGGGCGTTCTCGCTCGCTTCTTTCCGAAGCTGCTGTTCTGCACCAGCGGTTCTGCCGCTCGTGCAAGGTGGCGCAGTGCACGCCAAAGCCAACAGCACCGCTGAGTTCTTCTTGAACCCCACTTAGTAAATATTCCCTTCCAATATTTGGCTTTCCAGGTATCAAAAAGTGTCTAGTAGGCAGTGGAGTTTGCACAGTTCCTAAGCCCACATGAGGATAAATGGTCTTTGGACAGCATACTTGCGTTTGAAATGTAGCGTGAGAAAGATTCTTTTTTCTTAGCAGATAATACATTTGCATTAGTTTGTGTATTAAGATATTGTATGGTAACAGTCATTATCCTGTGTAAACATCATATTGGGATAATAAGAACATTGTTAATGCTTTAAAAACGCTCACTACGTCTTCTCATTCAGGGAAACATTAAGAGATTTTAGCTTTAACAAGCAGAATTTTCCCCTTGGGAGCGTCAGTATAGAAAGCAAGCCAGCTCAGCTAGTTTGTCCGCTATGATAATTTAAGGCTAACATAATATATTAATGCAAAATAGCAGCGTTAAGAGACTTTATAATTTTCAGGCAGGTTTTCATTCTGTTCAGAATGCAGAATGTGCAAACGAAGGAAGGAAGGATTTTTTTTTTTTTTTTTGGCAGTGAAGTACCTAATAAAAAGTGAAGGTGTTGACCCACTATTCATTTCTTATTTAAATTCTCCTTAGCCACGCAAAATTCCCTTTTGAAATTCATCACTCGACTTCCATTGAAGTTTTGATAAAAGAACTTCGGTATTTGTTCCCGATGGTGAATTCTTTCATTTTCTTTCCTCCCTCTTTTTAAAAGGAGCTTTATGTGTATTGTACCATGTATTGTACATACGTGCTATCATTCATGTTTACTGCAATTCTGCAACAGCAGCTTCCACCATGTAATTTCCATTCATCCTTTCAGCTGGTGAAGAAGCTGTCGGGGACTTGTGAATGTGTATTTTGTGGCAATTTTAGAAAATTCCAGCTGCCAACTTGTACTCTCAGACTCGTCGTCAGTAAGTTTCCCTGATTTTGCATGTCTTAGAGACTACTCCCATCATTGATCTTTAATGTATCTGAGGAGTTAGCTTGCCCTTTATCTCTCTGACTTTACTACCAGTGACTTAAAGGAGAGTTACATCTCAGTAAGTGGGAACAGAATTGCACTAGAGAGGCCCAAATTCCCTTTCTGGCTGTTTGGATTATGTATGATCATGGAGGGCTTGTGTACAGCCGGCATTGTCAGAATTATCTTTTTTTCTTCTTTAATGTTTGCCACCTTCTTTTTAAATGGATGTGATGTTCCTCTTATGTTCTGGTGAGTTTTTGTTAGGTTGTTTGGGTTGAGGTTTTTTTTAACCCTTGCTCTTAAAGTCCTTGGCTTTCCTGGTGCTTCATTAGTTCATACGAGGTAAAAACCTCTCCTTTTGTTTTTGACATTATTTGCTTGAAATTAAATGTCAGTTACATGAGGATAAGTATTTCAGTGTCTTCCTCTGTAAGCTTTACTGGGTAATTCGTCAAAGGTCTGCCTCATTCCTCAGTGTTTGAGTTATGGTTTTTTTTAAATCAGAAATTTTTGGGGGGTTAATTTAAATCAAATTCTGATACACCACAGTAGTTACTTCTGTTACCTACTGTCTTCCCCTGAGCAAGATCTGGGGATCTTACTGATCTCGCTGAGTAAGATTCTGGACAAAATTAAGTCTTGATCTCTAGTATTGGTATAAGAAGTTTTAGTACATTAGAGACAGTTGGAAGGTGTCCTTTCAGTGTTCTGTTTTTGGTTTTAAAGATGATGAAATTCAGATATTTTGGAAATAATCAACAACAAAAACATTGTTACTATGAATTTAAAATGTGTTGGGACGTGTAATTTTCTGGTTTGGATTTATATTGTTGTTCAGTTTATATGTACTTTAGTCAGTTGGGGTTCATTGAATGTGTGCTTTGCCTCAAAGTCATAATTCTCATGTCTCCTGTGATTCTTTTAGTTATTTTGTATGGCTTCAGAGTGACAGATTTAAGTCTTTTTATAGTTATTGAAGTTGAAATTTGTCTGATTCTAGTCTCTCATGTTTTAGTGGAATCTGCAATAGAGAGAAAATTTTACATTTAGGAGAACTCTCTGGTGATCTTTTTTCTAGTGTATCGAATATAGAGTTTGATAGATTTTTTTAATCATCTGCCGCAGACAGATCTTGGGAGAGACTTCACCTTCCTGTAGTTATGTTTGTTGTAGTTTTAGTTTGTCATTTGAATTTTTGACTGATTTTATCGCTGGTTTGCAGATACTGAAAATACTTGAAACGTGATGGTTGATCGCTGCTGATGCCTTGGTATACTGTTTTTGGTGCTCGACAAATTCTTCAATGAGGACTTTTGAGGAGCATGTTATGCTTTTTACTTCACAAGTTATGGAAAAGAGAATGAGTTCTTTGTGGGTTTTTTTGGTGGTTTTTCTCTTATGTTCATATAAATAGTAAGCTTTTTGAGCTGTCCTGCAGTAGGTCTTCTAAGTACTGGGGGTTTCAGTAGCTTCTGTAGTAACATTACAGGTTTTATAATTTATAGGGAAACTTTAATTTGCTTTAACTTGATCTCTCGAGTAAAATTGGGCTGTTTATTTCTTTTACATGCTTTAGGTGAATGGGTACACACTTTCTTTTGAAAGTCACTAAAAGGATAATGAAGGAGAGTTGTGGATAATAAAGAAACAAGGGTGAAAGAAATTGGTGTTTTAAAGATTTTTATGAAAACCTGGGCCCTTTTTTTAGAGATCATTGCATCTTTTCAGTTTTGCCTTTAAAATAACTGACTTCAAAGCACGTGAGAAAACGACACAACTAAACGCTTGTCTGTAGCTTTGCATATATTTAGGAAGCTGTAGATTTTCTCAGGCATAAATGTAACAAGAGGTTTACTAGGCCCAAGAAATCTTACAGAAGGCAATTATTTTTCTATGTGAAAAATAAAATCCCATGTTTGCAACACTTTCAGTCTGTGTATGAAAGAACATGGGTTTAGATCTTTGATTTGTGCCTATTAACTCCTAATGTTTTCCATTTATTGGTAAAGTGTTTTTAAAACCTGAAGTGAATGGCATCGATCAGGTTCATCACATTGTATTCCGCAGAAGTAATATGGCAACTGATTGTTTCATCTTAGAAACTGGTTTTTGAGCCCCAGTCACAACTATTAGGCAAAATTTCTTAGCAAAACCATGAATCATTTCTTGTTGCGTTCCTTTAGGTATGGCAGAGCCATTATTCAGTTCGTTTAACAGAATAAACTGATAGTGACAATTCTACCTGTACAGCACTCTTTATTACAGAAAATGTCTTGGGGATATCTAAAAAATTATAGTAATAGACAAGTTTAGTAAAATGAGTCAAGCTTTTTTTACCGATGCGTTCTAAAAAAACATCTGGCTTTTTCAAGGTGCTTAGCAGACTTTAGAGTTTCTAAAATAACAGGCAGGGATATTCTCTTAAACAGCAGTCCGTCACACTTTGCATCTAAAGGTTGCAACCAGAAACTTTGTGCACACATTTAATTAATAATTATTATTTTATAAATCCTGATTCAAAGAAATTAATAACTTAGCTTATTTGCTCAAGGGATGCATTTCTTTTTGAATAGGATAAAAGATATTAGCAAGTTAATATCTTCCCACTGTGGTGGGAAGTGAGTGAAAATTAATGAAGATAATAGGCTTTACTCAGATCATTTCATTATCGTCGTAGCTTTACCTGCCCTGTTTTATGGCTGCGTTTATTGTCTGCAGTGGAATTATTGTCTTAGCTCTGCCTGAATTACTTTATAAAACAGCTAAAAGGGATCAAATTACATAGATTAAGTATTTTTACATCTTGTTGCTTTCATTAATTGCTTATGTGTGTTGCAGGTTTTTTTTTGGTGTGGCTTCCCTGATGTTTGTAGAAGCGGGGGGGGGAGGTATTTTCATTTTTGAACTACGCGCAGGATACATACATTCAAATAAAAGTTTCTACTTGTGGACTCTGCCAGTTCCTCATTTTTCAATGAACCATGTGACTGTAGAGAAAACTTAAGTTCCCAAAACAGAAACTGAAACTTTCTCCTTTCTTAGCTGATTGGCTCCTCTGGGGCAGTCCTCTGAAGGGTGCCAAGATTTATCTGTCTCCACTAGGACATGGAAAGGAGTACATAAGTTGACAAAGTCTCCCTAAATAATTGTTCACAGGAATACTCAAGGACTCTACTAAAGAGTCCACCTCTCTCTCCCCTCTCTCGCCACTAGGTGGTGACAGGTTCAAGTGATGACCTTGAGAGCATGCAGAGTTCGTGCTTTTTACTTTTAAATTTTGCTGAGGTATTTAAATATCTCAAGTAATTCTGCTCTCACAAAATGTCAGCTTCAGGCAAGAAGCTCAACCAAAAGCAGAAAAATACCTGAATTGGTCCAAATGATTTGTTTTAGTTTCCACCGTCTAACAGAAAATTGAGGCATTTAGACAAAAACTAGCAATGCCTACGGGAAATGTTGGTTTTGTGGGAAATTCATTGTAGGAATTGAAAAAGCTTTTGAAACAGAAAATTCTCTACTAACTCTCTGGGGTAGGTTATTAAACCTTTCTTGTTGTTGCTGTTGTATTGGTTCAATAAAATACAGTAATACCACCACATCTGCCACATTTTTCTGTGTGACATAAAGTGCTCCCTTAACACGTGAATCAAGTAGCATCACTACGCGCCGGGAGTAGCCAGGGCGTAGCTGGTGTTGCCAGCCAGCACATGTTTTTGTATTTAGTTTGCTAGGCATATTTGCTTTTCCCTTCAGCTCTTCTTCTCTGTATGGCATGCCAGCATTTCTTAGTTCCGTCGCATCCTTATGCTTGCTTTCAGCTTTCATTTTTTCTCGTGCCAAATTTTTTGCCAAATGCTCTGTTTCTTCTATGGATGTGTTTGCAGCAGGCTCCCTCCAAGTGTCTGTGTTTCATATTTGAACAGCTCATCAGCGGGCATATCAGCTCCTCTTGCTGGGAATTTGTTTTCTTCCTCAAAGAGGTCTTTGCAGCTTGATGTTGACAGCTTTTGTCTTCCCCTGAGGCAATTTTCTTTAGGGTCTCTGGGTAGTCTGTCAGCTGCTTTTGTGGAAATAAAAAGGCAAACAACTATGCTAATTACTTCAAATATGGCTTGCATGTAAAAATTGCTACAAGTGGCGAGGACGTTGTTTTGACCCTGTTTTCTGGACATAATCATTCGGACTGTGTATGCATCTTTATGCCTTGCAAGTATCTAGGTTTCTTTCCAAAAATAGATTTAAAATTGTAATAGTTACTGGGCTTTTGACTTTTTTATAAAGCTCACAGCATCTGTTGATTTGAAATACTCCTTTAACCGGGCTAAAAATAAATATTTCCACTCATCTTCCTCTCTTTTCTTCTGCACCTGCTATCAGATAAGTGACAAACGCAGTCGTAGGAGGGAGGAAGCATCCTTAGCACGCTGACAGCCCTGGATCACTTTCCATTTGCAGATCGACAGAAAAAGCTCCGTGACCCAACGGGGGTGGGACCGGGGGAAGCGCAAACAGAGTTTGACTTCTTGGCGACATTGGAGGAGGTGTTATGTGGCAGGTGGCAATGTAGCAGCCTTGTGGAGACCAGTCAGGAGTAATGGGCTGGAAAATCCAAGGTCACCAGTGCAGTATTTTCCTGGTGCTTAGTACTGGTGTTGCATAAAGCAGTGGCTCAGAGCGGGGCGGGAAGGAGGAGGGGAGGGCATGATGCAGCATGATGTTCCTTTCTGCAGAGACTCTGGAGTGTAGGTAAGACTTATTTTATTTCTCTTTTTATAGGCAGATGCTCTTTTGTTCTCTCCTTTGACAGCTGGACACTGTTATACATGGCAACTGTCACCCTTTTCCTGAAGTCATGCAGGCTTTGGAGCCTGCAGGTAATGGGGAATCTAGCCCATAGCCTGTTAGACTATTTGGAGCACTATTAATCCAGCTCCGCCCCCCACCCCCATTTCAGAAGTGTTTGCTTTTTCTGAATCAAGTTTGAAAAGGATAACTGAGTTACAAGGGCAAGAAGTTTCTCCCAGTGAAAGGTGAGGGGCAACCAGCTCCAGGTGGCCCTGCTTGAGCAGGGGACGTGGACCAGGTGACCTCCAGAGCTCCCATCCAACCTCAACCATCCTGTGAAGTTCAAAATCCCAGATGACTTTTTTTCTGACCAAACCTTTTTCTTCCATTTGAGCACAGTGAGCTTCTGACTCTTGCTCCCACGCACTCGTGTAGGCTGGATGTCACTCTGTAGTGTGATGTGTTGCTGTCTTCCTGGAGACTGATGGAGGATGTCAGACTAAAAAGAGGGGAGAGGATCTCTGCTGCAGACCAGTGTTTTTGCTTTTTTCTATTTGAAGAGCTAATTATAAAAGATTTTCAAAATTTTGCTTAACTGTAATGTCAGCTATTTGCAAATTCTAGCAGTAGGTTATATAAACCATCATCCTATCTATCCAAGTCGTTCAGAATACATTTTTGTTTGGTTGGGTGATTTTTTTACAGCTTGATCAGTTCTATATTCTTATAGGAAGACTTAAATTGATCCTTGTTTTTCTATTTCGCAGCAGAGCTGTCAAAAAAGCAATTCCTAGTTTGCACATGTGTGGATTCGAGGAGTAAGGAGAACTGGTTTCAGACTAAATCTGAGAAATCACACATCTGAATTCTCTGACAAACAAGAACTTTCTGTCCCTTTAGATTTTTAGTTACAACTGATGTCCTTGTCAGCATCCCAGATGATACCAGTAATGAAACTGCCAACATTGTCAACTCCATTGGGCTAGCTGCCTGTTTCCCTCGAGGTCTCAAGATCCAGGACAGCCCTGCTAGCAGACTCCCTGGGGCTATTGCTCTGCAGCTTCAAGAGGCCCTGGCTCTGGGGCAGACTAATGAATTATGTCTGACTTCAGCTAAAAGGTGCAGTTGTATCTGCCTGGGGGCCAGAGACATCAGGAATCCAGGTTAAAGATTAAGCAAAACTGATGATTCCCAGTGTTCTTAAAACATGTTTATGGATCAGCTCTTCTTGGAAGACAGACACCTGGTTTCATATTAATATCCCTAACTAGTTCTACTTTTCAAACCAAATCAGACAGATCTGGTATGGTTGTGAGGGCTGGACTGTGCAGCAGATATTAGAAGCTTTTGTGTAGCTAAAGAGGAGGTAAGATGCTCAAGCCCACCAAACAGATACATTTTTTTTTTTTTTTTTTTTTTTTTTTACACCTTTCAAATCAGACCAATTCAGCTCGGTAGATATTTGAAGCAGAGAGAGACTCTGCCTTACGTTTTGAAGCTTATGCAGTTGAAACATATTTTTGCCATATTCCAGATACCTCTTTGACTTGACTTTTGATCATCTTCTGCTATGACTCAGGGAGGGTAATATGGGCTCACCACATTACTCTCTTACATCTGCCTCTGTGGCTTTCCTTGTTCTTACCTGAAGAAGGTACCCTCTGTACTCAGAAGATGAGACAAAGTTGTCCCACAAACCATCTCTCTGGATCAAAAGACTCAATTCTTTTTTAAGCTTCGTCCTCCCCCTTATTATACAGCCTACCAGCCTCTCCACTTCCTCTTTTTGACTGTAGTCCATTCATGGCTTTTACCCCTACGTTCATACTGTAGCCTTCATCATCTCTGTTATCCCACCTTTTCAGAATTCACTTGCTTATAATCTCTTAAGGTTCCAGAAACAAACTCTTAGCAGTTACGTTTTCCTGTTCTCCCCTCTCCAATACCTGCAAGCGGATGCTCTTAAAAGGCGTTCTTTAAAGAAGCTGAAAATAATAACTCCTCTGGAAGTTAGAACAATTTTCTTGAGGAGGTTCAGAGTACTTCTGCTATTGAGTTCTGAGGCACGGCACGCAGTACACCCGTGCTATGTCTGTGTTGTCTTGGCTGAATATGCCACACAGCATAATCATGTAAATTTAAAATTAAAAAGTAAGAGTTTTATTTCTTTAGCAGAAAATTAGAGGAGCTGAGACAGCTCATTTGGCATGGCAGCATTCCATTGAGCTGAAAGGTAATTTTCAGGGACTGCATCTTTGGTAAGTATTCCTGCAGCAGTGGGGTAGTGATTTTAATGTGCAGTGCTGCATTTTAATAGCCAATTGAGATGGCTATTAAGATATAGCATTGTACATTAACATCACCGCTGCACAGAGAGCGGCTGGTGACTGCTCCTCAGATGACGGCGCTCTCTGCATTCTGCTTCATAGCGGTGGTTTACTTAGTAGCTTCTCTGATCTCCTGCAAGGGAAATAAAAATCATTATCTGGTTAATATTTCACACTGTGTTGGGCAACCAGATCCCAGGGAGAGAGAGCAGGAGAGCAGGGACGTGATGCTGAGGAGCCGAGGCAGAGGAGTGTGAGGCAGAGGAGGAAAGAGTGTGGGAGAGAAAAATCCCCTTGTGAAAGGATCACTTCTTGGTTTTCATCTAGTAGACTCACTTTGGCTCAGTGAAAATGTGGTTCACTAACCCTGAGACTGGGGATACGGTGCTTAGGGGAGGACTGTGTAGCAGAAGCAGCTGTGTGTACCTAAAGAAGCAGTAAGATACTGAAAATTCATAAGACCCTGGGGAAATGTGAGAAACTGCAAAGAAAAAGGTACAGCTAAAAAAATCATATATACTTGAAAACTTCTCAGAAGTGTTGAAGAAAATCATTCAACTTCTACCCTTTGCACTTAGAAGCAGCTAATAGACAGTAAGGGCCTAATCAGTTACTTACCGTATGATTAGGTATTTCCTTGCCTGTAGTTTTCTGCTCTGTTCTGACATGAAAACGTCTTGCTTACTGTCAGTCTGCGCAGTTCACAGGCATCTTGCAACATTTGCATTGCTGAGATTCCCAAACTCTGTTTCCCAGTCAAAACAACCTGATTGCACCTGAACAACCTTCCTCGCAAAGATGCAGAAATTACAGGAAAAGGGTCTGTGACATTACCGTCTTCCGTCTCTCTTACAATACTTGTGAAATGTCTCAGAACAAAGGAAAAAAAATTAGTCCCTCTAACTGCAGACAGCCTAGGATAGGGAAGGATGCTATTGTAAAAGGTTGGCGTAACAGAGGGAAATACGTACTCAGAAACTCCCTTGAATGGCCTCACTGTATCCTTTTATCTCTGCGTTTTCCTTGGGAACGAGCAATGGCAATTATCTATCATATGACTTAGTTTCTGAAAACTCACTTGAAGCAGAGCTACGGAGGGCGCTGACTGAGATCGGTAGCTCTGCCTTTCAAATTCTTGTAAATTCATATTCTGATGTATAGAAATCCTTATGAGTTTATTTGTTAATTAACAGATTTCTTTTAAAAACACGATAGACTTGCCAGGAAATTGCTAATTGCTTTGGTTGAAAAAAAAATATATATCCTTGCTTAAAAACAACTTTTGTGAATTCTCCTAAACTCCAAGAGTATATGAAACTCTTCAGGCTGAAGTTACTGCCTAAAACTTCAGCCTATAGGTGTTGACATTCTTGCTAAGCATTTTGAAAGACAAAATCAAGGTTTTGGCCATATAGAAATAGCAATATCGCAACAAATAGATTTAAGAGGACATGGATAGAGAGATAGCTGTTTAATATTTAACCCACTAAAGACTCTATTAGTGTTTAATTGCTTGCCTGTCTGTACTTTCTAGCTTGATAGCAAATCCCATCAGCTGTGTGAGCCTTCTTACAGTTCTCTGGGTTATGAGATGCCATATTTGTTAGAATAGGGTAAAATTAGTATGGTAAAATTTTATTTTGGTGTTTTCATTGCTATGAATTAATTTACCAAGAACTGTCTTTCTCTTCAAAATATTTCACAAATACAGCGATGAAAGTCTTTTTAATATGAAGGGCTAATTCAGGCTAAAGAATATCTATTCTGTAAGCACCTGCTCTATGGAAAATCATAGATGGATTTTATCTCGTTTAGTATCCACAGCGTCCCCGATGAATTAGTGACTTGGCAGTACCAGCAGGGTAAAGCCTAACTGTGTAGAGGGATTAAAAGCCTGGGAGAGAGAGAAAACAATGTGAAATGGTAAAGATTTGGAGTGTTTTTTAAATTATTTTAATGTAATAATGTTGGCTGGAGGAATTTTTTCTTTGTTACCAAGCAAAAAGTGATGAAACATTCACATTCTTTGCTGCATGCCATATTCTACTATTCTTCTAATTCAGAAGAGACAATTCAAACGTATGTTTGGTTTTCCTACGTGCTATCTTTAAAACTATGAGGAAATAGAGCAGTAGTTCAGCATTTTCATGCTGATATGCACCACTAGAGGCCATCATATACCTCCTTAAATATTAGATAGATATGCAAATTATTCTAGAGATGATGTGAATACTCAATGAACGCAAAAGTCTATATAAAAGGGCATGGGAAAACTTCTTATTTGAGCGAAGACTATCACAACTGATTAGTGTGAACACCACGTCTTCTCGGGCCAATTCTAATTGATTCAGAGCACCTATATTCTCTCGTACGTTCCTGCATAACCTTTTAGTAGATCACAGAGTATATGTAATAAGTGAACTCTGGAGATGGTAACTGTTGTGCGCAGTCTGCAGATCTTCTAAATCAGTAGATACAGTAAAGCTTAGAAAGTAAAACGTGAATCTTTTAGGTTGATTTCAGCATGCTTGGATTGGAAATTAGTCTTCTTCCTGTCTGCAAAATGGGATGTCATTTTTGTTCCCCCACAGACTACTTTTCAGGATTCATTGATGAGCCAACATGTAGCTACTGCTTTAAGTAACTGACTGATATATAAAGCAATCTTTATGTTACATAGTGATACTCTTTTGAATTGTGGAAAGAAATGATTGACCTTATAGATGAGGAATGACAGGTAGCATGATATTAATTGGAAAAAATTGAGATTACCGTTCGTTTTATACAATCAAGAGGCGTTACCAAAAGTAGTAATACAAAATGGTGGTAAATAAAACAATTAGTTTTACAATGGGTTTGGATGACTTGATGAAAGGGCTATGGTATGGCATGGACCTTTTCCAGGAGATCTCCTCTAGTCCTTTGATTTTCATATCGCTTCTTCAGGCAAACTAACCGTTCAAAGAAACGTTAGCTTATTTTACTTTGCTTTTGAAGACTTGCTGCTATGGTACTTTTCTTTATATAATAGATTATTAGTACGTGAAAGCTTTGCACGTGTGTTTGAGAAGCAAGTAATTAGAGTAGAAGTATTGCATTATATTAACCAGCTTGGTATGCAGAATTTTCTCATCAAAACGTTGAAAGGAGAGACAAAATCAAGATAAATAACAAACGTCAAGTATTATTGTAGTACCTCCACACTACTTGTCTGATAATACAAGTCGCAGTAATCTACATGCTCTACAGTGTATTCAAGTATTTTTAAAATATGTAAAGGATAATATATCATATATAGCCAAAAATGAAAAACATCGAATATAACAGAAGTGATACAGTAAGTGTTTTTGTCACACCAGTCCATGCTAATTTCAGGGGTTTGGGGGGAGAATCTATTTCATAACTGCTAGTGGTTTTATGAAAATGAATTTGTGCTTCGAAACGATAATGGAAAACTGCTCCAAAGGGTTACAAAAGATCACCAGATATCCTGAGCTTATCAGGAAAAAAAGTCATGGACAAGAAGGCACTATAACAAATTCTATATATTTTTTCACTAGACTTGGACAAAAACAAATAAAAAATTTGCAAAGCTCAGCATAATTGATAAATCTTTTTATAAAAGAAATAAAATTTACTATGTTATTAATCAGATGAAACAAAAGAGCAACAGAGAAAAGACTAATATGACAGCATAACTCAGTTTCCAGTGGTCTCTGAACTGATGAATAACACGAAATATTATTCATTCACATACACCATGTGTAACTTAACTTCAGAAAGACAAGGGAAATCTCTCATTTCTGGTATAATATTTTTTAAATAAGTTAATTTCAGAAACATTTTTCTGCAAAGGAATTAAAAGTACATGCAGTCGCTTGCTCTTTAGCTTACGGTGTTATTTTTCAACTAAGTACAATATTCCTCATTATAAACAGGTTTCCCACACTGATATATAGCAAACTGATGCCATTTGGCTTCACTTTCAGATCTTTACTGCTATGAAAAACATGGGGATTTTCTGCTCGTGCTTTGGAGTCCAGCTCAACAGGATTGCGGAGAAGGGAAATCTGTAAACGAGGTCCATTTCTCATCTTGGGGACAGACAGATTTTAAAGAAACCTATTTCATCTAGCCTTGAATAATTTCTGTTTCTGCACCATATACTTTTCATGGGTACCTGTGCAGCGTGTCCCGAGTTGCCCAGACCGAATGGGAATGAAAGCGTGGTGCAGACATCTGACTTGGTTGTACTGTGAGCGCGCTTCATAGAGTGCTGCCTTTCAGGGCTTGTTGTCTTGGCCAAAATGGTGCATTTCCAACCTGTAGAGCTTCTGGACCCAAAGTGGCACATCAGCATTTCTTTCCACCCTGTCAATTTATCAGCTTAAATGTTTGTTAACTCCAAGAGGACTGAACCATGCTTCGCTGTATGGTGTAGACATGTGATTTGGAGCATGTTGCTTTTCATCTTTGTGACTCAATTTCCCACCTGGGAGATGGTGATAACAATGCTAATGTGTCTCATTATTGTCTTGCCTATTTAAACTGTAAGCTCTTCAGGGCAAGGACTGTCTCATACCATATGTCTTCACAGAGACTGGCAGAACAAGTCACTGATTGCATTTGGGGTCTCTTGGTGCCACTATAATTAAAAGAGAGACAATAATATTAAAAAGGAAGAAAAGGGGGAAGGTAGGTCTGGTATCAAGAGGCTTGCAGATTTCCTGGTAGCAACCCAAAAGCAAGAGAAAAGTTTATCTCCAAGGAGAATCCTTGCTTTTTCAACTTTTGCAACTCCAAATGTCATATTGTTTTCCAAACTATAGTAGGGAAGCTTTGGAAGCAGGGTAATCCAGAAGCTAATGGGTGGCATTTTAGCATCACAGGTCCTAACTCTAAGAGAAGGATTAGTAGTTTGAGCTACTGCAAGGGTGTGGGTTGGAGAACAGTTCAATTTTTTAATGGAATTGCACCTATAAAATTAGAGCGTTGCCTCCTTCCTCATTAGAGGATGAACAGATGTTTCTGAGAGGGGTTGAGGTGTTTGCACTCGCGAGTGGAGAAAGGCAAACTGATGTGAGGGGGGGGAGGCTGATTCACATTCTGCTGGAGCGCAGCAGTTGCTGGCAGAGCTGTGTTCTACCCCTGTTAATGGTAAGAAGTCTTTCACCAGGTTTTTTATGCAGTAGAATAAGAAGTACAATGAAAGGTGTTCTTTGGTTAGTAGAGATGGCTGCTGAACTATAGTCCTATATGCTAATGCTTTGTCATTTCTAAATCCGTGTCTTATTTGAAAATGTTCCTAAGATTTGGGTCCAGCACCCATTTTGTATGTCAGCTGAGGACTGCTCTGCAGAACTAGTATTTTCCCTTCATTCAGGATTTGATCAAATACACCACGTGCAGTAAATCCCTGTTTGCACTTTGTCCTTCTCGTTGAAGTCTTCAGATTGCTTCAGCATAGTCTGTTTTATCTCTGGTTTATAGTAAAACCAAGAAGCGCCTTCTGTGTCAAAAGGCCAGCTTTTTGTCATATTTTTGCATGGCAAGTATTTGGCTAGATGTGTTTTTATAGCCTATAGGAATGCTTCCAATGGATTATGTAAAGTGGGCAGCATATTGCGATTTGGTCTGAAGGTTTTCATGAATTTCTGTCTACACCCAAGATTCGCACCCTGGCACAGAAAGAGAGCAAAAATACATCATTATTACTTAACTAATCCATGCAGTTCACGTTTTAGTCTCTTCTTTAATACTCAGATGTCCCAACAATGGCCCAGAGAGTTTGTAGAACGTATTAGGACTGTGGTTATAAGGACATTCTGTGCTGAAATGATGCAGATTATAAGAGCCAAAGATTCATGTCACTTTTATTACTCACAAAAAGCCACAAGCTTACATTAGAGTTTTGACAAGCTTCCAGTCTGAAATCTAAAACAGACTATTGGCTGTGCATTTAGATTTTTTCCAAAATGGGGTTACTGGGTTAGTAGTGAAGAACTTCTCATTTGTTGCACTGCAATAGTTCAAACCTGATTTGTACAGAACTGAAAAACTCTGACATTTGTTTTCTGCCATAATGCAGTCCTCAAGACCTGGGCAAGAGGAGCTCTTGACAAAGTAAAATACCTTACGCATCTGAGATGCAAATTGAAACATGGGGATGGTGGGGAAAGCAAGCTTGTCTGAAAGAAAACTTACCTAAATATCAAGAGCTTAAGCAGCCCTCCATGGCCATGCACTCATGCACTTTGGTTTTATTTCCCCTTCCTTTTCTTAAGCGTATTGAGCCTAATAAATGGAAAGCAATGCTTGTTCTCTATCAGCAACTGTTCAAATTGTATTGGTATTCATCACTTTATTCTTTAACATCTTGATCCGAGTTTGTGTCCTTATCTCACTGAAGTGAGAATTTTGATTACAGGCCATTGGAAGTATTTAGAGCAAAGTTAAATTACTGAATGTAACTGTTAAATTTAGAGCAAAGTTAAATGACTGGATGTAAGTCTTCCTGACTTGGATGGAAAATTATTGTTTCTAGAGGAACAAATAGTAAAGAAGTTATGTTTACCAGAGAGAGCTCTAGAACTGGCTCTGTTCCCTGCTGGATGTGTGATATCTTAAAAAAGGAAGGATTGTTAATAACTCTAGTCCTTCCTTCCTTCCCCCTCTCAGCAGTGCTCGGGCAGGCGCCACGTACTTCTGCATCCTGCAGTCCATTGCAGCATAGCTTTCGAGCTGAGGGAGGTGGTACATTGCCGCTTTCACACCCCTCTCTGCTCAGGAGAATTTATCTGCTTTCTGGAAACTCTACTTGTAGATGCCTGCAGCAGTGTCCCCATGACTTACGTTAAATAATTTAACAAATAGCTCCTTGCCTTTGGGTTTTTATAAGATGATGTAATTGTCTCCATCACATACTTTGATTTTTTTAGTAGGATAACTTCAACCAAAACCCCAGTCTTGCACTGGTAAGGCTCAAAGTGATATTCAGAGTTGCAAATTATAAGCAAGTCTGGCTTCTCTATAAAAAGTTATATTATACTTCAGTTTGATACTTATTTAAGAAACAAAATATTCCTTTCCCTGTTATTTTGAAATTAAATTAATTTCTATTCGTTAACTATCCTGTGCCAACCAAAACGTTTTATGATTAGCAATAGAAGCTCTCCTCAAATCGTCTTTTTTCCACCATTTCCTCCTTATTCTAGAGAAAAAAATTTTCTTCTTAGGGGACATACCCACTTCAGTGGAAAGATATAACTGAAAAATAAAAGCAAAGCGTATGTTGAGCGGGAAGGAGATAGATATAGTGTATATGAGAGTTTTGCATTTTTTTGTACCCACATTTACACAAAGGATGTGAAGTCTTTGTAAGTAGAGTTGGATGTAGGTTGGGAAACAAACCTTTAGTCGTATACATGTTCTGTTTATCTGTGGGTTTTGCTTTGGGGATCTCATCGCCATTCTTTGGGAATCTTGTTACTTCTGTGGTCAATAATAATATTTAAATTTTTATCCATGACGGAGAATTCTTTATGCCAAGTTATGTGTGACTATAAATGAAGGCTACAGAGATTTAGCAAAGCTCAATAACAGTACCCCTGGCTCCAGTACTCATGACTAAGATCTTACTCTGAATTTCCCTATTGTCTAAGGGCAATAACTGGTTTAGACTTGATTTGTTAACCTGCAGCTGCAGCAAGTAATATCAGTTATTTGCTGACTCCTTTTTTTTGTAATTTATCTCCTTCTCCAGGTCATTATGGCTTGTTATTTTCAAGATAGGTTTCAAATAAAAAGTAACGTCCAAATTATTCACAGGATCTAAACACATGCTTAAGTTAATATTTTACTTTTATGGGAATTTCTATTGATTTCAATAGAACTACTTATTATGCTCAAAGGTGATTATTTTCTGGGTCAGGGGCTAGTATCGCATAATTCTTAGGAAAAGGACCACATTTATTAGGTTCTTTCTAGTTAATAAAGCTTAGTTAAAATTTATCTGTGAAGTGGAGATTAGGAGTCAGATTCAAATTTTCACAGCATTTGAAATTCAGTCGTTTTCTTGGAGATCATCTGTGGAATAAATTTCAATTTTTAAAAAGCATCTATTATCATGCACATGTATTTATCTAAAAAGATCCTCTTTTAAACCCATCAGAGCTTAATGCCATAATTGCTTTTAATGTCTTGGCCAAATGTGAATTAACAAAACCCATTGGAAAATGTGATTATCTGCATCCTTAATTGTAGGGTGACCCCTCTCTGTGAATTCCAAATCACCTCGTTACATTCAAGTCCTACATAGGTACTACCACTGGGAAAGGTATGATGAATCTCCTATAATAACAATAATAATTAATAAAGAAAATGGACTGGTTAGCTTGGTATGTAGCCCAGGCACTTCTGTTGAATTAAGAGGGGTTTTTCCATTTTTTTGTCATACTACATCTACTGTGCTTAATTACTGTATTATATTTTACCACATGTTAATAGGTAGATAAACTCTGAAAGCACACGCGTCTTACCTGAAAAAAGTTCCAGCTAAATCCATATAACGAAAACATAGGGCATGAAGGGCATAGGAAAACTCCAGGTTCTGTCTTTCTTTACCCCATTTGATCAAATTTGTTCCTCTAATGAATCCCTGATTATCCTAATAAGTTTCCACTGATTGACTGGGAAGCCAGGATATGAGCCTGCATGGGTCGAGAAGATCAAGAATTTATAAAACTCAATTTTTGGAAACACAGTCTCAGATTTTGTTTGGCTCCTATGCGAATACCTAATCCAAAACAGCATCGGTAGGTTTTTTAAATCACTATTGGGAATAGATCTGCTAATAGCATCATCAAACGCTTGGCATCCCGATTTCCTGTTCAGACTGGACCTGGAGCATATCACAGTTGTCCTTCATCCTCCTAACCTGTATAAGCCTTTTTCTCCTGAAAACGCAGGTTTAGCAGGCAGCCAGAGGGAGATCTGGTAATTCTCCTTGCACTAAAACTGAAATTCATTCATGATGCGGGCAGAATAAACGCCTACAACTGTGTGTTCATATTCTTTCCGTTGTATACAGCCGTTAATGACCTTCAGGGAAAACTAGTGTTTTTTCAGTGTGTTCTATTAAGCAGCCAAATGCCACGCTAATTAATTTTAAAAAGAATCATAGGGAAGAGCAGTGTCTGTCAGGGTAAGGAACTGCAATAAGCAAGGGTAACATTAACGCGCTTTACTATGAAAATTACTGAAGCAATTTACCCAGAAACTAGCCATTATCAGAATTCTGAACACCCAGATTTCTCATTCTCTTTTGTAAGCATTAATCATATTTTATTTTTAACCAAGAACCTCAAAGCAGAATTAAATTAAGTGAAAATTTAATAATGAAATTGCATACAGTAGTATTCAGAAGTTATGCAGAGAAGCTTTAATATACTCCATTAGGCAGAGAAAAATGTTGAAAGGATATGGTTAGTGTTCATCTGCAGTCAGTTTCTCTTTCTATTACAAGAATTTTGCTATTGACTTCGATGGGAGGAAAACCAGGCTCTGCTGAGGTGGTGTAATGGTGTGGGTTAGTCTCCTCAATCACTAGAAAAGCATTATAGAATAAAGTCGTACTGAATGATGACGCCTGTAATCGCACAGGAAAGAAGGTATTTATTCGAAAGGGCAGCAGCATGGTTGTAGGGCTGAACTGCGGCTGGCAGTCGGTTGATCGGCCTCAGCTGGGGTGTCGGGGTGGCACCAGCGAAGCAGAAGGGAATGCACCAATGGGACCAGGTACTCAAAGTCTTGTGTCACTGTGGGGGCACTTCTCCCCCCTGACCATCAGATGAAAATCAGCGTCATGGTTTTAGCCTCTCTTCTCAAGCGTTCTGCACGGGGTTGTATGGAAACGGAAAGAGGAGGAAAGGGTAAAATTTAAAGAAACATAGGATGACTTTTATTCCTTTTTTGGGGATTACTTAAAGCTACGGGCCCGGTAAAGTCTTGAAATTACTGGAAGGACTAAGATCAGTGGGGAAAGCTAGCAGTTCCGAGAAGCACCATGTCTGAAAAGAGGTATGCTCTGCTGCAATGTGTTACTGCATGTCTACCACCCGCTTCAGCTGGGTGTAAAGTACGTGCTCCTTTCCAGCAATCGGCTTAATGGCCTTAGCCAGACCCTCCGTCTGCTGCCTTATAAGATTTGTGGCAACAATGTTACTGTTAGACTTTACAGATTTTTTTCTCCTTAAATGAGTGGGTTGGGGGGGGGGGGGGGACGACACATGACAATATTTTTCATTCATTTCCAACTTTCCACAGAACTGAAGTTATCTGATGTTCTCAAAATTCACATCAAGTATACAGTTCTCTTCCAACCTGAAGAGAACACCTGTAGGGCCTGTATTTACCAGGCTTGTTCATGTTTATCTTATTGCTGAATCTTTTACAGAGAAACAGAAATGGTACAGAAAGAAACCACAGGGAAATGCAGCGTGCAGGCAAAGCGCCTGCATCCAGGTGGCCCTGGAAGCGCACCTCTGGGGCTCCGACCATGCCAGAGCTGCTCTTCAAGCTTGAATAAAGGTGCTTTCTCCTGTCCTCTGACTCCTGATTGCTAAGCAGAGATAAGACAGAACAAAGCTGGGTTTTTAAGAGGATGAAAGGAAAGAAATGAACAACTTGCATTTTAAAAGAGAAAGAAGGTACTCAACTGCTGCTATGTGCACACCTAGGGAAGAGGCAATAGTGTTTACACCCACAGAAGACTGGAAGAACCAGGTGAGCGTGCTTCCCAGCATTATTGTTGAAGAGGTGAGTGTCTTAATGGGAGACAGAAGATAAGACTTTCTCACTGAGTTTTTAATGTCGGAGTTCCTTGCTCTCCATCTCCTTTCTAATAGCAGTAGAGTTCAGCTGATACTAATAAAGCTGTAGAAATTAATGGCGAAAAATGTGATCTAAGCAAGTAATCTGGGCAAGGGAAACCTACGGTTGCACTGGCAAGACAGTATGCCTTTGGAAAAATGGGGTGTGCATGCAAGGCGTTCTGCAAATTTCAAATGTTTGAAATGCAATCCTTAAAAATAGTAACACTGTTACAATATAGTTCTCTTCCCATCACATATATCAATAAAATGGGTGCTTTGTGTTCTGGTGTCCAGAATGGCACAACTCTAACCGCTTTCTTTTCCTGTTGGATTTCAGTTGCTGCTTTTCCCTCCTTTCACCCTGTGCATACTACTAAGAAAAAAAAAAATGAGATGTTCAGTGATGTCTAAAGAATAAACAAAGAGGTTTTGTTTACGAGGTGGAATTCACAAGTCAGCTTGAAATGAACAGGAAAATCAGAGGTTCCTGATAACAAACGAGTGGGGTTTTTTTCTTCCCTGTTAATTGAAATCAGTGTGAAGGAAAAGCAACTGACTTGGAACAAGTAGTTGACAGAGCTTCATTTTTGTATAAAATATTGCTACTGTCAGTGGCCTAAGCAGTGATCAAGACAGGATGTTGAAACTGGGAAGAAGACCAAAAAGAACTAGTAACACTTTTTACGTGGGAACCGAGATAAACGAATAGTAGGAAGTACGCTATAACACAACGATAGAAGGGCAAAAAAATTGCTGATGCTCCTGCTAAATAAATCAGTAATGTCACTATGGTAGTTACAGTACTATTCTCTATATTGATATTAGACCTGCTAATAACTCCCTGCAACATATTGCCCTAAGTTCTGTCTTTAAATGGTACCTTAGGCAGCGTGTGTATAAATTCCGTACACCACGAGAGCCATTCCTTTTATTAAGTTAAAATGAAACATCATATTCTTGTAGCAAAACCAGGGATTGAGTTAGAGCACTTCTTTTTGTTCAAATGAGAGAAATTGCTTAAATAGCATCCTTGAACTATTAGACTGCAAAGGTTTACTTTGAAGCTCTACAGTGGAAGAAAAAGCACCATCTCTCTTGCTCTCTCTAAAGTTTTAAATACTTATTTTCCCCGTACAAAGACTTTGAGATTTCTTGTTGGCGTTAGGACAGTAACCTTGTCATATTTCAAATACGCAATCTGTATAGAAGCTCTTTTTTCAAATGGTTTATGGCTGTGACTTTCCAGATACAGCTGTGATTTAACAGCTCGGCTGTTAGGCAGATGTCTCATGAAAGGTAAGTGGCATTGGTAAGGTTGAAGGTTAAACGTCTTTGAAGTCCCAAAAGCAGTAACAGCAGTCAAATAATACATGCCTTGTGAGAGCTGATTCTTCATTCTATATATCTTGATAAAAAGTTGGACTGCTGTACAAGTAGTGCTGCGATACAAAAGTAGCAAGAAATCGTCTTGAAGAAAGTTCTACCCTTTTTTCTCCGGAGTCCTTATATTTATGTCAGGCCACAGCTGGTATCCCAAAATATGGAATTAACAGGCAAGATTGTCAACTACGTTACCTGTTGCCAATTTTGAGAGATACCTACTTTGTTTTAAGCGTACAACTAAAATAAGCCTGTAAATGTAAATTAAGACTCTTCATGTGTAATCCATGGGAGGTGGGAAGAGCCCATTAAAGTAAATGAACCTTTTGAGTTGAGTAAGGCTGGACTCAAGTATCTGGCCTGAAACTGGAAATAAAAACATTTTTAGCATTGATGGAAATTCAATTCCTAGGACAAAACCATTAACTTGCTGATTTTCCTCAAATCATTTCCTTAGTAGAAGGAACTTTTAACTGAAAATGAGAGTGTTTCCATCCATTAGGAATTTTTACTTTGGGGGTTTTGGTGTGTTTTTTTCTCTCCTGAAAACTGATGAGAAAAAGCAGTTTTTCTTTTGCCAAGTTGTAAAATACGAGGACAGATAGGCATCTGGTAACGCTGTCATTGCTCCAGAGAATTCTTTGGAGCTGTAACGCTGTCTGGGTTTGTCACATCGCTTCTTTCCCCCAGTAGTTAAGGGGTTTTCTGTAACGATCAATTAGCGTGCATGCGATATGTGTGATTTGGCACATGCCCAATACAAAATTGTGCCCGAGTTTTTCTGTAGGTGCTGTCAGGTTGCCCTGGAGTTGGCTTCTTTCTGAACTCTCTGATGCTTATCTTTTTGGCAGTCAGAATTGTAGGTTTCTGATGTTAAAAATAAATGCAAAGTTATAAACACCGCCATCGCCTTTCTTTTTTTTTTTTTTTTGAGGGAGAGGCAATAGACAATAAAAAGAAATACGGCACAACAGACACTGCTTTTAAAACAGAAAGAGTGAGTCCTTTCAATTGTCCATCTGGAAAACATTGATTTGCATCACTGAGAATATAATTGTTCTACCAACAGGCTGAGTTTTCTACATGATCAAACAACAAAGGCAGCTATAATGCTTTTCGATAAGATTAAAGTCTTGAAGGACCTGATAAAATGAGAGGGGAAATTCCCCCAGCCACATGTGTGAAATTCAGAATCACGGTCACACAGGTAAAGACGGAGATTGGAGATACAAGGCTATCTATATGGGTGACCTCTAGTCTATTAAGAGGTTTTTAATGACATCAGTTTCATTATGGATGTGGATTACTCTACTTTAGTAGAGTTTAAAGGTAGGAGTCTGTATTACTGGAACTAACTTCTTACTGTTAATTTTTTTTTATTCATATTCTTCTTTGATTCTGTTTTTGTTTGTTCGTTTTCAAGAGCAAATGTGATCTTTTTGTTTTTGATTATTTTTAATGTGAATAATGTGAAATACACAAAAATACGATAAGGCTTGTAAAACTGTACCTTCATAAAGATAGGCACGTTTGAATGCATGTGCATAAATACTTACTGTTTAAATACCACTGTCTTTGAGAACAATTGGGAATATTATAGAAGGTCTAAGTTTTGCGAAAAGACTAAAGTTACCCTTTAATTATAGTCCTGTTAAGGTCAATACATTGATAATAATCAAAAACATATGAAAAAAAAGAGTCATAAAAACAATGTACGTGTGTACAAGGAAGAGCAGGAGTGGCCCAAAATATGTGGGGTTTAGGAGTAAACTTGTAAACAAGCAAAAATTGTGGAAGTACCAACTGTAATGCTTCAGTTTTGAAGTCAGATTTCCTGAGTTCAGCATAAATCAAGTTCATGCTGTACTTTCTGGGAAATACAGGAAAGAATTAGTGCCTTTCCTTAAATGACTTGTTTCCTTTTGCCTTGTTGAAATAGGCTTCTTTTGCAAATTTTGCACTTACCTCTCATTAACAACCTAAATATTATTTCAGGTGATGTCCTTTGAACTACTGCACTCTCTCCTCCCTGCCTGTAGGAAGCTTTCTATTGACAGTCCATTAAAAAAGCACCATCGCTGTGCCTGCTAGGGACCACACTCCCAGCTGTTTGAAGAAGTGCCATGCCCTGATCGTTGTCATGTTTGTGTCACGATACACCTGCTACTGTTTGCAACTATGCTTTACATTAAAACACTTTCCAGCATATACTATGTCCCTGTCCATATATTTATATGGATAGAAGATTAAGAGATTCCAATAGTGTTTTTCCACCATTCCACAAAGTTGGGCTAGAACTGTATTCTCGGTATGTGTGCTTTTTTTTTTTTAATTTTGAGCATATGATTTTTATTTGCCTTTTTTTTATTTGGGTTTTTAATTTTTTTTTCATCCATAATCTCATAAATGTTTATACGAATGCATCTGTAGCCGGAACAGTCATCTTAACTACCATTTGCTGAACAGGGGGAAGCTTTACAGCTTCAGAACTCTGTAGCATTTCTTCGAGTATCATTCAGAGTCGCAGCAGGATAAGTTTGTCCCCTCCATGGATTTTCCATCAGCAGACTCTCACCCACAAACAGATGCCGCTCTGGCATAGGAGGACTGTTGCCATCTGCTCTCTTGCTGTCCAAGCAGCTCCGGCTCTGGTGCCTCTTTCATCAGAGGCCTGTGCAAGCTCAGACAGAAAATATTCAGAAACTATCTTCTTTATCCGGAAGGTCTCTCGCTATTGCTTATCCCCCTGGAGAATATGAACCACTGCTTTGAGTCAAAGGAGGCAAAAACACTGTGCAGAGCTTGTAACGCACTGTGGAATGGAGGGAATATAATGTATGTTAGAAGGATGAAGAGGATTTGGGGAAAATTTTAAAAACTTACTTTGAGGTTCCTTAGGCGACTAAGTGTAACACTTGCTCCTCACACTGCTTGTAGAAATGTGTCAAAAAGCGTTAGACTTGAAAGAGTAGAAGAGAGCACGGAGGTTATCTTCAGTACCAGCGACCTATGGTGAAGACACGTACCTCCACAGCATTGACCAAGTACAATGCCGCACCTCTTGGTGTAAGGTTGTGCAGACGTGACTCTTTACGGAGGCAACGAAATGACTTTTTGAATATGCTAATCCAGCGTGGAAGCATGATTCCTGTACTCATGCGTTTACTTTCCATTTTAGAGCCCTACGTAAGAACATGTCGTTTGAAGCGGTGCATTTTGTAAGCTGGGAGGAATTTTTCCGAGTGATTTGAAGTGATCTGGTCATTGCAGTGGGAGGACAGGGATCACCACAGGGAGCAATTCACAACCTGGCTGGAAGTCGTTGCCTGCATCAAGGGTAAACCGCGATTCTGCAAAGCAGAGCAAGCTGCTCACCAGGAGACTGTCTGACCTCAGTCAGGGTAAGGAGGAAGTTTGAGACTAAAAGAATAGAAGAGCACCTTCAGTTATTTGATGTGATGTGTTGTGTGTAGGTGTTTGATGTGAAACTTTAGCTTTTTGCTGCCTTTTTTTTTTTTTAATCCCTAGAAACGAACTGCACAATCCTGCATAAATATACTAAGACGTTATGCGTTTTTTTCTTTTTATTTTTTTAGCAGATTAAAAAAATCAGCCTTGCATCGCCATTGGCTGTGCTATACATACAAGATATGGTATACATATGAAATATATCCCAAGAAAACAACCCTCAAAATAATGTATTGTCAGACTAGTGCCTAGAAAAGTATTAAATCAATCTTAAAATGCAGTTATCTAAGACGGGTCCTAAATGACTTCCGTATTTAAAAATGGAACAGTACAATACTTCGCTGTTGCATTGTAGTACATTTGTTTTTACGTACACAGGAATTTTGACAGAACCTACTAAAGGTGTGAAAATATAAATGGTTTTGTGAGTAGGTTTAGGAAAAAAAACAAATACTGAAAGTGGAAATGTTCTGTCATAAAGAAAAAAGAAGGGGAAAAAAAAAAAACAAGACAGGAAAATATTCTGTTCCTCTAACTTGTGAAAAGAAGCTAAATTGTAGTTATTCAGATCCTATTTGCCTTCCAAACATGCGTTAATTTTTCTTGTGGAGATTTTAGTTCATTTAGAATAACGAATAGTTCATGTCATTGACAGCCATCAGAAGCTAATTATTTAATTTTTTTATCCTTTTGTGATGTTGATCTAACATGCAGCCTAGCTGATTTTTGAGGTCCTTCCTACTCTACTCTGTTATGATTGATATGTATTGTAGAAATAGTTCAAGGGGTTACTACCTGTACAGATATAGCAATGAACGCTTAAATGGTAAATCAGTGAAGAAGCACTTGAAAAATAGAGAAGAGAGTGGTAAAAGTAGAAAGAGAGAAAACACTTGGAAATAAATTGGAATTCACTGTAGACCTGATTACGTGGGGAAAATCTGGGAAACGTCTGAGAAAACGCAGCAGTTTTAGAGTCAGTTTCCTGAGTGGTGGAGATGAACAGCTCTACAGTTTTACCTAGGTGTAGGGTTGATGTGGTGTAGAGTAAAAAAAATTCATTCTACTTATGCACAGTTTTCATGTCGCTGCTGGCTTTCTCAAGGAAATTAAAGAGTCTGAGAATTTATATTAAAGTGTGTTTTATCTTTAGGAAGCACTAAATCTAGACTGAAGAGAACTAACTTACATCTGGGTAGGAGTGGGTATTTTCCCCTCTGATCATCTCATGACGCTACTGTTTCCTTTTAAACTATGACGGGTTTTAGCCCAGCTATTGTGGCTTATTCAAATTTTGTCCCCAGAGTAGTCGGTGAAATCTCCTGTTCTGGTATCTGTACCATAAGAATGGTTCCTTTTTTCCAATAAATATCTGGAGGTTTCTGCTCTTACGTTGATTTTTCTTTCATGAAGCCACATTTCTTATATCCAGTAGTGGCTGAAATAAGCATTCTGAAGGTGACTTGTGTGTCTAAATGATAACTAGTCATCAGATCCCTGTATCTCTTAGGTCTGGAAAATTGTTGTATATCCTTAAGAAACTGCTTCTAAACAACAGCAAAAAGTAAACAAAGCCCCAAACCTTTCTTTAGTGTTGTGTTCTGCATGAACACATATATTATAGCTCTTCAAGAAGAGCTATAATAGTTCTTGGAGATCATACAATACTTCTTACACTACTTTAATGTTTTAATATTTACAGTTCCAGGCCAGAGGGGGAAGAAAAACACCACCACAGAAAGCACATCAGCTGTTCTCTTTATTAAAACCTATCAAACTAGTAGAGACCTTTCCAAGGTTAAAATTCAGTCACAGATTTATGTGTTTTCAAGTTTACAAGTACTTGATTGAATAAAGGGTGTTTATCTGGACCTGTAAGTTTAAAATGGAAAAGCTTGATGACCTTGCAGAGACCGTGAAAGGCTTCAGTTGAAATTTGAGTAAAAAATTTTTATTGATTTTTTTTAAATTTATTTTACTTATCACGTTCATTCTACTGAAAAAATGTTTAGCTATTCACAGATTCTGGTTTTCCATCTTTCATAATGCAAGAATTGAAAATATCACGAGGATTACAGAGACGGGCCCAAATTATATTTTATTTTCTAAGTGAATGAAGTACTGAGAGCTTTGTCTTTTCATTTTCCTGTATGTCATGCAAAAATTAATCATATTTTTACAAGATTGTATATTCTTTTGTTTAAATGTCCCAAATTCAAATGTAGACTCAGATACAGAGCAGTAATATCCCAAAATTAGCACGAAAGGAAAGTGGTAGTTAATTATCTGTTCCAAAAGCTCGCAAGAAATAGAAGTTTTTCTTTTTAGGATATCATAGTTTTAGAAAGCAGAAAGAAGCTGGAAAACAGCCATACACATGACATAATTCCCTCAAAGACTGGAGGGTGTCCAGATAGGAACATCAAGAGGCTTTTAGTGCTGTTAAATTAGAATCAGTTTCCCTAGTGGGAGGGGGCTAATTTGCAGACAGAAAAGAAAAACAAGCTGTAGTAGAGATTATACTTCCTAGGTATGTCAGAGTTGATTACTGAATTTCTCCATTTCCAGCCCTTCTCAAGATACCACTGCTATGAAATAAAAGCAAACAAATCTTTAATTAAACAAATCCACTGCAGTGCATATTTTGGGGTTTGATTCTTTTTTCCAATAGTTAACGTAGCCAGTATAATAAAAATGGTGATACTTGTAATAGGTTTCTTGTGAGCATATTCATTTAATTATTTCATCTGGATTCAGGAACGCGTCTTCTCAGGATTGAGGAGAAGTATGTTTCCAGAAAGACTTTAAGGGGAACGAGAATACAGCATGTCTTTTCATTGCAGAGTATGAAGGAGAAAAGGTTTCCAAGGTGCTGGCAAATTAGTCATGAGAATTTCAGTTATTGTGCCTGCTAACTAAAACCTCAGCAGTGTCAAAGTTAAGACACATTGGTGTGAACGTTTAGATGTAGATGTTCTCCATGTGTGAAGCTTAGTAAACAGGTGCTCGTACAGTGAACTGCTAATGGTGCGTATTCAACCGTACAATGGCTATGAATGGAACGCACCAGATAATTGCAATGTGCATCAAAAGGTTTCCAGGTCCTTGTGTTCTGTATTAAAATCTTCCTTCTCCTCTTCCCAAACCTCTAACATCTTTCAAAAGTGAGAGAATGAAACATGAAAAATAGGTCTCCAATTATACTGATTTCCCCCTGCTTTTATTCCAGTAAATTATGTAATTGAGGATGAAAGTTAAAATGTTGATAAAGTTTTGTACAGATTTGTAGGATTTCGGTTAACAATCCATCACCTTAATTCCTTGATATAATTCATTTAAGGTGCAAAACCAGATGTTGCCTTCTCCAACATGCAACTATGTGTTGCCCCACATGCACTCTAACTATGCCTTATGTCACTTTTACGCTTACAGAGTTGCCTGAAGGAGGGGCAAAAAACAGGAATAGAAAGTAGAAAGCAATATGAAAAACAAATTAACATCCTTCCTCAAATCAGCTGCTTATAAAGATTTAAATTTGACTTTCTCATTTTACTAACAGTAAGAATGCCATGTCTGAAAAAAAAAAAGCGCCAATCACCCCAGACTCTAAATAAAATTATTATGCACTAAGATAAAAGAAGAGTTTTGTTTTAAAATCAAAAAGCCATTGCACATTGTGCCTGATGTGTTATGAAATCAAGTTCCCTAATTATAGAGCAGAAAGTTACATTTTTTCAAAGGTTCTTTTTTCAGTCAAAACTGGAGGGAGGAGAAGATGACCCCGGCAGCCTTCAAAGAGGGCTTTTAAATAGAACAAGACTCGAGTTTGTGTAAACAGGATCTGTCCTTCAGAATTCACTTCTCAAAACCAGGTAGATATTGAAATGAGCAGGTTGACACTATGCAGCCAATGGAGTAGTTTCTGACATTTTTCTCTAGAGGTAATAGCTGGGAAATCTGTCTCTATTACAGAATCCATCCTCAGGAAAGCCAAAATTATCTGAGACAGGATACATAATGTTTAATGCTAGAAATGAACTCCATTCAGTTGGAAAATGCCTATCAGCACTGTATTTTGTTGCATACTGTAATTACAAAGTTAATTTTGCAAATCTCATAAGCTGAGCACTTTGAAGATTCATTTGAATACTTTAAATGTTGGGCCTAATAATGTTGCAAGTATTTTGAACAACTTTATTAAACTCCACAAAATTATTCCAAAGTCTTTAAAAAAGAAAAAAAAAATATTGAAAAGTATTTCTACTTTTCTGACATTAAAAAGAATAAATCTAGGGATGAAAATAAGAGAATTTTGAAGGAAGCCAATTCTATTTAAAATTGATGTTACGTTAATGGATCTTATAATTCCTTTTATCTGCCTCCTGTTTTATGCAATACAGAATTTTTTAGAAATGTGGGTTTTTTGATTTTTAACCCTCAACAGAACCGAGAATGTTGCTGAAAGGTCTCGGGAGGAAGAAAGATGGTTTATCCTTCAGTCTTTGGAAAAGGCAAGTAATGCAGCCAGAGGAGACGACTTAGGATGTCGGGTTTAGCACTGACCGTCTGGGTCCTGATGCCAAAGCTACTGAGAAGGAAGCTGCAATAAATGAAAATGGGTGACAAGACCTTGGGCAAAGCCTGCATCTATGCCCAGAAAGATGAAAGGCTGTTTACTATAGCCAGTCTTCAGAAAGAGCCTTCAAGATCTAGGTGACGTATATGAGGACAGAGGGGTGTCCAGGTTAAAGAAATAAACAAACCTGAACATAATCGTTAAGTCGACGCTAAAAATATCTTTTTCTTGACGGAATTTGTCAAGTGCTGATTGAGTAATCAGTATTTATGTTGGTATCACCCCTATTATAATCAGCAGAATTAAAAATGAACTTTTAAAAGCCGTTATTCGAAGTGATATTAAATTATTGCTAAATTGAAATAACTGCTTGAATATTATAGGTCTGCATGCATTTTCACTGGAATTCCACTGCTAAAAGCTGTAACGTTTTTTGATTGATTATGTCTTGCCTTGTAGTATATAAGATGGAATTTTGGATCTGTGGAGGAGCTTAGTATCTCGAGCGTATTTACATCAGAAGCAGAATTTATGAGGATACTTGAAATGCCATATAAAGGATGCTATAGAGGAGCTTTGATGGTTTCCTTCAGCCTTCCCAATGCAAGAGTGGCCTAAAAAGCTAGCTATTGAAGTGCTTCGAAGCTGCACAGGAATCAAAGCTGCAGGTTTCATCTTCAGATGGAGCTGTCTAGATCTGATCAGAGGTATTCCAGGAAAATATATTTAGGAACATGTTGATTTATTTTATACTGGTTTTCACTAATCATAAGGAGACTTTACAAGAAGAGTACGGGTAAGAAGAGGGAGCTCTTGAAATAGCCCCTTGCAAAGAGATTGGATTGCAAACCCAAGAGCAAAAGCCTACTTTCAGACCAGGCAGAGCAGGTAACTGAGTTTTGCATAACTCCTATAGATAGAGAAATCCCAAGGTCCACTTTTGCTGTTTCAGTGACTGTTTCTTTATGCAAACAGATCCCATTAAGGAGTAGGACAGTAAGATGGTGGCAGTTGGCAGTATCTGTATAGGTTGTGGGAAAAATATCTGTATTAAATAAAAGAAAACTTTTCTTGGGCAAATGTTATGACCTTCGGGCAACTAGGAATCTTTTCCAGAGGGAATTTTAAGAGGATCTTTAAATTTATTTCCTCTAATGAACTGTGAACACATATTTCAAAGTGTTTTCTGTTGCTTTTTTGAGCGACTCTTTTTTTTTTTTTAATGCATTTAAAAATAGGTTCAAACCTCTCAGCATATTGTACCATTATAGAGCAGTCCAGCCCACGCCATGGGGGTATGCTTTACATCTCAAAATTCCTCTGTTCCTCCCCTTCCCACCAGAGGGTTCACAGCTTCTGGGATTTACGGGCTATGCAGGAATTAAGAATGAAAGGAGGACAAAGGCTTTGAGGCTGTATGATGAGCTGTTCATGTCGTTATAAATCAAGGAGGTCTACCTATCCTTAAATAATGGTTTCTGAGATAGTGATCTCTTCTGTAAAATTTTATATATATGTGTATGTGTATATATATATATAAAAAACATAAATTTTATTAACCTTGATGAGGGACCCCGAGTTGTCCAGACCTCCCTCAGGGCGCAGACAGCAGGCAGAGGTTTTCTGATTCTGTCTGTGGTCACACAGAGAAATATTGTGTGATATGAGCAAATTAACGCAACCACTTGCAAGTAAGCTCAAGAGAGCCTCTAAACCTACTGCTCTGCACGGTTAGAGGAGCAGAACTAAATAAAACAAAGCCTTCTGAGAAATTGTTGTACTAAGCTGAGAAGGTGGGGATTCTGTCGTGATGTTAGGGAAAGGCCGCGGATAAATGTTTCCGCTAACTGCATACGATACATAGCTATAGGACAACCATATGGCAAAGACATGGGGTTTTACTAAACAGGTATTGAAACAAATACTGGGACCCGTTACTATGTATGATTATAGAGTGGCTTTTTACCACTTCCTCTCAACTCTGGGGTGGTTTTTTTTTCTTCTTTTTCTTCCCTGTCCCCCCCATCCTGTCATTCTCTGTCTTTTATGAATGGTGCTACGGTATGTGTGTGAATTGCGAAGTACGACTTTTTCTGGATTTTAAATTTGTTTGACAAAGGAACTCAGATCTTAAAAAACAAACAAACAAACAAAACAACAAAAAAACCCCAACAACAACAACAAAAAAAAAACCACCCCCAAATCTGGTACTCTGCTTTACTAGATCAATTTTAATTTAAAGGTACCAAAAGGTGTTGCACTTCAGATTTCACAGGAGGTTAATTTTTAAATACTTTCAGCTCAGCATTCCTCTCTTTAAGAATTTAATTACAGATACTGTCAGGCCAAAACATTCTTTCCTGACAAAATCTTTCTTTAGTGTAAACCTAATTTTCATTCTCACAGCGAAGGGAGACAGCATTGCATGTTGTCCCAAATGGAGACGAACATGTGCCAAGCTGGGAAATAAGTGGAAATAAAATCAATTTTTCCCTATTAGTGTCAAATTAAAAGCAAAGTAAGCTGTAGAAGTTGCAATAGCGGAAGTGACAATTGAAACAAGTGTTCTGAACAAACAAACAAGACAATAGCGAATCAATTTTAACTTTGTTAGGTAAAGGGACCTTTGTTGTTGGTGATCTTACAATGCACAGAAGAGTATCTGCTCAAATTCCAAAGCAGCAGCCAAAGGCTCCACGTTAACAGGCAGGAAGTCAAAGATATACAAATGGTGAAAACTAATGGGAAATTATTTTTACAGAATTTAAACTGTCAATATAGCTCAATATACTTGTCACTAAGATTTGCAGTTTATGATATCATAAAAAAAAAATTGCTGTCCTTTTCACCTTGATTTGAACTCTTTTACCGTTTCACAAATGCAAAAAATTCTTTACGTGAAAAAGAAATAGCATAGAAATCTGCTTTCTTCATTTTTCTCCCCCCTATCACTTTTCCCAGCTTCTTTCCCTTTCTTGTCATTCTCTTATTTCCCTCTGTGTGCCTCGAGGATATTAAATATCTCTTTTTATTATTTTTTTTCCTTCTCCTTCCCCTTTACCTTGTGTTTTCCCCTGCATACGGTGCCTGACGCTCTCTCCCTACATTAATTTCTCCTGGCTGACTGCCTTTCCCACTGTGGCTCATGGTTCTGGCTGATGCCTCCAGTCATTTCCAGCAGCTCTAGTTTCAGCCCTCTCTTCAAGCCCTTGGTGGCAATACCTCCTCTTCCCGGCTTCCATTGATGTGTGCCAGCTTAAAAAGCCTGGTGCCACCAAGAGTAGGAACCAGAAACATGTGGTAGAACAGATCTCCGCAGATAGTCTGTAAGCAATCTGAGAGATGCTTAGCCGGGAATTTGGGGAGCGGACTGCGGCTGGGTGGGAGCTCGCTTGTTTTGCTCATCTGATGATGAGCAGCTGACTCTCGCAGCAAGATGTGATGTACATTAGGGCCGTATCCTGCTCTCTGGATGCTCTGTCAGAGAGAATAGGTATCAAATGTTTCTTCTCTTATGCAAGAACAAGTGTAAAATCTTTATATTTGCTTCCAGATTGCTTGCTTTGTGCTTGGGGCAAGCTTCATGCTGGTCACTTTCCTGTCCCGTGCGGGGATGGATAAATACTCAAACTTGTTCTAGTTAGAAGATCTAGACACTTCTGAGTCAGTCTCTGTGACTAAACATCAGCCTTAGGAAATGATGCCCATCATCCCCTACTTTGCCTTGCTTGCCTTGCATAGGCATTTTTCCAGCCCAGGGCATATGGAAATACCTATGATCTGTGTAGTCCAGGCATGGTTGTATGATTAGTGTCCAGAATCATTGGCCATAAATGAAAGCAACAGCACATGAACAATGAGGAAACCAAGTTTCTTGGGTTTACTGAATACTTACCACACTTGATATAGAATATTTTCATAACTGTACTTTCACAAAACTACAGAAGAATTGTTTTAAATGCTATAAAGAGGCTTGAATTAGGTGGTCGTCATCAAAACTATGCAAGGAGTACTGATCTTATTTTTTTTTTTTCAATATTATAAGGTTGGACAGTGATTCTACACTATTAATCTAATTCCTGCCCCCCCACCCCCCCCCACCCCCATTGCAGCTAGAACAGGAAAAAACAGACAACACATTAAATGCAAAATGTTAGAAATTAGGGAAAATTTTAGTGTGCTGTTGAGGACCGAAGGAATTTTTCCGCTATAAATTTAGTTGTTGCATAATTAACATAAATTGACATAACCAACATTTTGTAATTAGATTCTTTATTAATAAATTCTAATTGTAAAAACACATGGATTTAATTGACATTTAACATGTTAGCTATTGCAAGCTTGATATCAATTAACACACTTATCAAATGTCAATTACCAGTTTTTCAGTTTTAATTGCTGTGAAATTGACTTGCCATGGGCTACCTTTTTAAATGTTAATGTATTAACAGTGTTCACAGATTTGATGTAATAAATACGACATCTAATGTGCACTTATTGCTTATGCAATTTGACTACTTTATATGAAAAGTTAAGTGTATTTCCTCCATACTTATTAAACAACAGTAAGAAGCCTTTTACTCATTAATTTACCATACAATTAAATTTGATGCCAGTTTGAAACAATTATCCCACAGCCTTCAGAACAGTTAGTCAAATAGGCAGGTCACCATTTTAAACGAGCATTAGCAGACATTATTAGAGCTCTTTCTGAACACTGTATTGTGCTGCCAACTTGCTTCTTTAATAGAAAATTCTCCATACGCATCCTGTATTTTCCTGTGTTAGCTGTATAAAGTAACACCGGGTTATGTGCTGCGTTCATTTGGGGAAAAAAAACCCAAAAACCCGCAAAACCAGCCCTGGAAGTCCAGCTACTGATGATGATCCTGTCAAGTGAGCGGAACAAATGTGTCCCTTCCCTTATTTATGGCCCTACTGATGGCACTGGGCCACGGTGCTGATACAAGATTTTGGCTGCCAGGAGCAGTTTTGGTTTGACAGCTTTGTCATTGGCATCGTCTTAAAGGATGAAATTTCCATTGTGTGTAGAATAATTATATTAAGTTCATCCATAGCATTTTATTTTAATCTGTGGAACTGACATACTTTATGAAGCTAGGCACTATCCCCATTTTAATGGGGAGGAAAGTGAGATGCAGTAAGGTCAAGTGATTTGCCTAAAGTCCTGAAGCTTGTCAGTAGCAGAAGTATGGAAAATAAGTTCTGGTTCAAGTTACATTTTCGGAGTGGCAAGAGGATCAGGCTTTGCCAAAGGCAGTGTATAGTGGTGACGGATGAAAGGAGCGTTAATCACAGGCCTCCTGGAAAGGAGGGCTGCTTATTTAGCAGAATAGAATGAATATTTAAAAAGACCTTTCAGAGTATTGTAGAATAAATGCATATATCTGTAAGTTATTATGGCTTAAGGGCTAGCTATTAAGTGAAAGGATCAATGCATCAAATAGTAAATGCAGAATTTTTGGAACTAGAGCTGCGTGAATCATGATCTCCCAGCCTGCTAACGAAACGCACAAAGTCAGGGATCAAACTTTGCATCAGACCAAACTGTTGGATTGGAATTCTCTCCCTTCCTCCCAAGTAAGAGTGATCTGCGCTGCTGACAAAGCTGTGTTTTCTTAGTAATGGGGGCAAACTCCCTCCTCAGCCTCCGGGCTCAAGGCCAGCCCCACCGGGAGCAGCCAGCCCTCGCTGTGCCCTGATAGCCACGAACAAAAGGAGACGCCTTTCGGAGGTCAGGTAGAGCACTTAGATCAGCACTTGGCCAAAGGAGGTGAGTTATCAATGAAGTCATGGCCTGCAAATCAATCCCACGTTTGCCATTGTCTCCAGGAGCAACATCTAATGGAGCTGTTAGTCAGTTGTGCATTCACTCCTTACGGTCTTCATCCGTGGTTTCTGCTCCTTCATGCTGTGCAGTAAGACCTAGGCAGCCGAGGCTTTTAGCTTTGGCTACTGAACTTGCTATGCCTGCTGACAGGTGGCACTTCGGAGCTATTTGCTGAGTACACATTTGCTGGGGTGTTCTGGTTCCTTGGTGAATTATAGCTCTATTCAGATCAAATTAGATATGAGTTGGTGGCCCTGCTGCATCCAATAAAGATGCTGTCCCTATAAGAGTCAGAAAGTCATCCAGTTCAAACATATCTTTTTAATAACCAAAAACTAATCACGTGCTAAAATGCACAAATGTTAACCTTGTCATTGCCTCGCGTATGTATATTTTTCCTTGAGGATCAGTTTGTGCTCTTTCCGAGACTCATTCCCTTTCTTTGTGTTAGGATGGAGTCTACTCAGCTGAAGTCGCTTGGGTGAGTCTAGAATTACTGCTTATGCCGCTTTGTCAACTTCCAGGCTATCTCCCCTGCTGATAGGAGGATCCCATCACTGCATTCCACATTAAAAACCATTATGGTCTGCTAAAGTACTGATAGGTCATGCCTCTTGCGGTTCTTCCCAGTGGCGGCTAATGCCCACTCCCAAAAAATAAAGCATCTACAGGTTTATAAGGGTTCAAATACAAAAAGGGAGGGGAATAAGAGGGAGAAATCAGAAGCGATGTGTTATGATGCTTTCCCGAAGATCAACAACTCTTCCTTCTCCTGATGAATAATTTCCTAAATGATCCCACCTGCTTTCTCACCTGTCATTTTCACATGTGCTCTATCATGATTGCTTGTAAGAATTATGAAAAGAGGAACGTAAATGAATTAATGAAAGAGTGATTTCCAAATTAATCTATTGTCTCCTTCCAGTTTCAGAAGTCTCTGGGTGCCAATAGAGTTTCATTACGTCTATTAGTTTACTATAGCAGTTTGATTGCTATTACTTTATCAAATATATTTCAGGGGAAAAAAGTATACCCCAATGGTGTCAAGTCAAAGAATAATATTAAACCATCAGCTCTACAATACTCTTGTGTCTCTGATTATTAAGAATCATGTTTCATCTGAACTTTTTCAGTGGAGTTTTTGGAAGCGAAAGCGTTCGGTTGCCATCAACAATGAGTACATTTAATTAGAATGTCTCTCTTTCCCCATTCCTTCCAAAAAATGTCTCAGAAAGAATAGTATCATTTAAGATTTTATTTAAAGATAATATAATAGAAAAAATGGAGCGTACTAGAGCAGACTTACTGGCTGGAAAAAGGATCGTGTGTCAGGCAAGAATCCATGACAAATGCACATGGTGTAAGATGATATTCAGCATTTGCATGGTTTATAAGGTAATTTTGTCTTTATTAAATATTTTTATTAGAAAAGAACAAAACAATAATGTAGTTAAGTGGAATATTCCATAGTATTCAGCATTCAACCTGCATGCGTGTGAATGCCAGCAGTATGAAAGGAAGCGTGCCTTATAGATAGATAGATTCACACAGTGCAGGATTTTATCAAACAATTATAACTAACAAATGACAGACTGGGAAGCTTTGTGATAGATTCTCAGAGCTATAGGGTAAACCACTTATATCATGAACTTTTGATTGTCTCCCTGTCCTCTAATCCATCTCTCCTGAGACTTAATTTCACGCTCCAAACACTGAACAGCTTCAGACAGCTGCCATTTAAAAATAATCGAACATAAATAAACCATCGGTAACAAAGTCCTTCCCCTCTCCAGACCACCACACAGAAGCTCAGCCTGATCAGAAACAGGGCTGCTTTTTTTTATTCAGAGGCAGAATTTTTCCCAAATACAAGCCAAATCCAGGCATACAATATCTTTGACTCATCTCACGCTTCTGGCGTGTCACTTAGAAATGGTGCATAAGCTTTTCTGTTGCATACTAGATGTATGGAGGGGCTGCAAACCGGCAAGGCGCGCTCTCCTAGGAAAGGAAGGTACTCGACAAAGGGATGTGCCAGGCACAGTAGTGATCTCTTATTTTTCAGGTTGCTTAAATGGCTGGAAGGTCATTATTCACTGCCTGATTCACCAATACTCCGATCTTCCCCTGAAGCAGGGGAATCATTTTAGCTTTTTTTGCTCTTCCCCCCCCTCCTCGTTTTTGTCCATCGCATGTAACACGTGCAGATTATGAACCGTAAAATGTTATGCTAAAGAAGAGACTCCAAGGTTTCCGGTAAGACCAACAGTTCTTGTCTGTGAGGTACCTTTCTGTAAGCATGACGCGCTTGTAAAGCTAATTTACATCCTTTGGAGGGTCAGCTGAGTTTCACTGTGAACACAGATAGATGCTGGCTCAAGTAGAGCCACCATGACCTTCTGGAATTTCAGGTGGAATATGTGACACGGATGGCAAGAGTGTCGTTACCAGTTTTACTGAATTCTCAATAAAACCTGAAGTACGTGACAGTTAACAAAATGTGACTCTGGTGGCATGTCGGCATGACGGGACTGAGTATCCGCTGATTTCGGGGTCGGCTTTTAGAAATATGTTGTGATGGAAATGTTTTTATCAGAACTAATTAAAGGAAATAAATCTATCTTTGATTTTTTTGCCTAAACTAAAATCGATAAAAAGGGATAAAAGTCATAAACCACCATTACCTCTCCTGTGCGGTGTTTACAAATAAACCTTAGACATGTAGACCCCCTAGAAGCCTGTTGGGTATACAGGCATGAAGTGTCTCACATCTTTGAAATTTGCGTGATCAAGTGAATATAGGAACAATACAGTTGAGTTTTAAGTTATGCTGAAAAATATGTTAAAGTAATACACATAAAGTTCATACATGGTATATGAAATCTACGTATATTCAGGAAACATGAAGTTATAATTCTTAGCTTCTTTATTCATTAGAAGTCTCAGCTTTTTTTTCCAATTTGACGCCGTCTTAAAGGATGCTTTGAAACTCAGCCGTTTTCCTTTTCTCACCTATCTTACACAATTATATTATAGACAGGCTAAAACAAACCGTCCGTTCACGCCCATCAGGGAAGAGATTTTTCTTTCCCTGTTCTCAGTATACGCAGTTTGGGTGGGCCGCAGTGGTAAGAGAGATGGTCTTTAAATTCCTGACCTTAGCAGTAAACCAGATGAAGTAATTTTGTCCATTCCTTCTATGCATTTTTATAGACCAAATAAAAAGTACATAAATTGTGTTTTACTGTAGATATAATCATAGCTATAAAAATTTATCACTAGATTCAGTAACATTAGCCCAAAGTGCTGGGACTAGAGAAAGCAATAACATAAAACAGGCAGCCCTTCCTTACTTTTGCTATTTATTAATGTTGTTACTTAAGTACTTAGAGTAATTTTATTGGAAATAGAGCTTTAAAGAATGGCACGCAGGACGTTAAAGTGAAAGGAAACAGAAGTTTATACCTTACTGCAAGTATAATCTTGGACATTCAGGTATCAATTGTTGTTGATATCAGGACATTGTGGTATCAGGCTATGGAAGTAATAATAACCGTACATCTCAAAGATTTTTTTTTAAATTGAGTGCTTAATTGTACGACTTAACAAATAAGATTTTTAGCAACTTTCATGCTAGGTACAGGGCTTCCCATTTGACTTATTAAAAGGTGCTTAGCTACTTAAGTGTTGAGCAAGGAATGAATTAATTAGAGCTGAACTACAAATGAGATATGTTTTCAGTGGTGAGAATGCAGAAGTTGTAGAGAATACTCTCCTGACTTTCAGTATTTTTTGAGGAATGTTTTGCTAATGGTTGTAATTATTTTTCTGAGAGACTAATGCGTAACACCACTAATGTATTATCATTTCTGTTAATGATCAATTTTCAAAAAATATTTTCTTGGTTAGTTCCCATTTTTTATATTTGTGCCATCACATGTGAGACAAATACCAGAAACTAAAGAATCCTTTGTTCTATTCCCTGACTTATAAAAATACTAGAAAGGTTTAGATGTTTCATGCCTCTGTGTCTTTTCCACTAAAATAAGGTGTTTTTTCAAAGTTTCCATGAAGAAGAGTATATTTTCATGAACACAGCTGTAGTTACTAAGTGTGTTACAGCAACTAAATTCTCAGAAAATGGAAATGACCGTGTTCATTCATTCGTCTCATGACAGTGATGCAAGTAAGGGTGAGAAACGTAATTTATTATTATGTGCTAGATGCTGTACATATGCAAACAAAGCAGAGATGTTGCTACAGGTCTGGGAACGTTCTGTTTCAGTGCTAGAAACTCTGTGTGTGCCTGTTTTATGAATAGTGCCCAAAATCCAGAGATTTCAGCATGTGCTATAATGTTGAAGTGATAATAGAGCAGTGCTTTTGGTAGCTGTTTAAGTACTAAGAATTGGCTTAAACCTTTCAAATACATAAGTAAAAAAAAATAAATATATTAGCATTTTGAATCTAAACTGGAAATATTTGTTGTTATTAGTTTAGCTTATTTTAGTCTATATTTAGATAATTTTAAATTATTTTGTATAGTGCATGCATACAGCGTGCAAGAGGATAAAAGAAGTAGAAACATGAAGGAAAATATAAAAATAACATAAGCTATATTTAGAGTAAAACTTCCTTTTTCTAAAGCATGCATGACAAATCCATGCATTTCTTCTGGATGTGTGTCTTTGTTTTCACAAGTTCTGGCTTATTGGTGGCTCATGTAGTGGTCAAAAATGGATTGTGATGGACAAGCAGAGTGTACACAGTCCATTACCATGTCTCACTTGAAAGGCGTGTAATTACAGGGCAATAGTTTCCAGCTGAGAGGTGGTAAAATGTTAGGCTGCTTGAAGAGGAATAAAAGTATGCTTCTGACTATGCTTATCAGGTGGACTAAGACCTGATAATATTTTGGCTTTTCAGTGTCTCACCTACTACAATGCATTGCAGGTATCTTGGTGGGAGAGCTGGCAGAAAGTTTCTGATAAAATGAAATATCCATTTTGAGTATAATGCTGTAAATGACGATTTATTTAGTTTCATATACATGATCGTGATTTGTTCCTCCTTTAGAACAGCTAGTCTGTAACAGAGTATGTTGTTTGAACAGTCACATGTACATTTAGGTATGTCCTCCGCCTGAATCAGATAGAGATTCAGGGGAAACAGGTAGAGGGACAGCCACGCACACATACATTTGTAACTACACGTTCTAACTTAGTTAAGAGCAAAATCAGTAGAGCCCTCGCAATTACTGGCATCGTTGCTTGTGTACGACAATTTGACAAGATTACAGCGTTGGATCTCAGAAGTATTCCCATTAAAATTTTCTGCAAATCAAGTCTGTTTCACAAGACTTTCTAATTTCAATGAAACTTTGTAGTTTCAATAAAACTGGGCTTTTTCCAAGAATAAACTTCGTCATGTGTGCCCCTGCAATTTTAAACCAAAACCCAGCCTGGGAATCGGGATTTTAAAAGAAGGTTGAGGGCAGCGTTTTCAGATTCAAGTATCCTTCAGTTTGAATAGGACAGAAGGCGTTTCACTTCATAAGTTATTATTTTCCCTAAGAAAATCTGAAACACTGAGATTTTAATTGTAAAAGTTTAATAGATACACATAGACATATATATGTATATGGACGGAAAGGGAAAGAGGAAGATATGGAATTCTTAAGTAGTTTCTTATATCTCATTTTATAACAAGAAAACAACCTGGTAAGCTTTCATTTTCATTCCCAAAGTAATAACTTTAATTTGTAGCAGTGTTTTCTTCTCTTAACCACAATACTGGAAAACAGAGCGCATCCTTTTGACCCACATTACGTTACTGGTAGAAGTGCCTGTCAATTACTAGAACCAAGTTTAAGGCTTTCCACCCACGTTTTGATATTTTTTTTTTTTATCCTTGGGGTTGATTGAGGATTTCTTTATCTGCTTTATTTTAGTTTTCACTTCTGCTTTCAATATTTCACAGTCACCAGAGAGAAGCAATAGCTACCATCACAAGTGTTGAGTATACTTTCTGGTCTGGGAAAGAGGAGAAAGGAAAGAAAAAAGAGGAGGAGTAGGATAGGTGAGCAAATAAGACGAGGCGAACATTTCCCCGCTGCCATTAACAGGAAAGCAGCTGTGTACTGCAGTAGATTGCTTTACCTGATCTACAGAGGTTGTAGTGTAGTGAGAGTTTTAATTCTGTTCTAAGGATCTAAAAATGAAAGATGTGGCTGAATAAAGTTTTAACTTCTATGACAACAGATTGATGGTCCTGTATGAATTATCAAATCGATCTGATAGCTCTGTTATGTCTTATTGTTGTTTTTATACTGCCTAATTATTCTCAGCTTCATGAATTGCCAGCAATACTTAATGGTGTATAAGGAGAGAGAACCCTACAATAATGTCCCTAGGCAAAAATGTCCGTGGGCAAGAGTGGGATGTTTTAATAATGATCATTGTAGCATCACACATTATGGACATCACTGTGACCTTTTTTAATATACTAAAATTGCCATTGCAGTTATCATCTCGGCTCAGAATCCAAAAGCTTCCACCTTTCCTGTGCACAGGCAGGTTTGGGTTTTAATGAAGTACTAGAACTGTACAATTTATACGAACGAACAGTTTTATTCAACTCATCTTTTTTTTTTTTTTTACTGCTTTAAAAGAGTACATTAGGAAAATTTTAGAATTAACATCGATCGACGTGAAGGAGAACAGGAAATAAAAGATACTTAGTGCTTCAGAGGAAACCTGTTGCTTTTACTGTTGTCTAGTAGTACAAAGTTGTATCTGGGTCCCACCTTGATGGAGGAAGAGGAGGGACACGTAACAGCCTAAATGCTGCTGCTGTACATTCTGGAGTCAGCCTGTCAGGCTACATTTGTGCTAACAAGTGCAGGATCCCCTCCCAGGTACTGAAGCTAATGTGGCATGGAGCTCCCAGCTGCCAAACCCAAATAATGACGTGCAAACTGACAGTGGGTATGGAGCCGGTATTATTCAGGCTCCTGAAACAGGGCCGGGAACTGTTTGGGAGAATGCTAGTTGAAAGGAGTGAGTTTTCTGCTAGGGAGTATTCTCACAGTTTCAGTGTCATTTGTTTTCCAGTGCACAGCAACGGTCCACGTCCTAGGTATGGTTACTGGCTAGTACAAGTATGATCTTCACGCAGTATCCAGGACAGATCAACTCCGGGTGGTTGCCTGACACCTATTTCCATATAAAATCCTGTGATCGTGCCAGCCATCAGACCCATGCATCACTCTTACGTTATCCATTTAGTCCCTATTTAACAGTCCTTTAGTTGCACCAGATGCTTGACATCCACTATCTTTTATATTTGTTCTTATTAGATTTGCTCTTTTCTTCACCTCATTTTTAGGGTGATAGCCTGAAATATGTTATGGTACCAATAAATAAAGTCTGAAAGACCATGAATATAAATGAAAAGGATTCCACTTGGAGTTAAATTTAGCAGACCACTGACTGGGCTGATTATTTTGTTCCATTTAAGTTCATTGTTCTATCATTCCATAAATATTCCATTTCCCTTTCCAGCTCTGTTCTCCCCTTTTCTCCCAAATGTACTCTGATCATCATACATTGCAAATTTGTCTTACAAATTTCTAATACTTTGGCTTCTAATCTTCTTCAGTAGACATAATGATTCCATTTGAGTTCTTGTTCTCTGTTCTTTCTTAATACTTTGAGTTAATGCTATTAATTAAGAGTTGAATTGTCCATTTCTTCCAGAAGAAAATGAATTATTTTCTTACAAAACTGACTGATGCCTTTTCCCAAGAGATTGCTCTTTGAGGTTGTATTTATTAATGTCTTTAAACATATATTTCTTTGAATCAGTTGAGTACTCATTTTATTACTTTTTTTTTCATAGTGTTTTGGATTTTCATATGATTTCTGCATAAAAAGATCTGATCTGATACCAGTGCAGCATTTCCGTGTATTCTGAAATGTCTTTCTTTAGTTTACTTATGTTAATAGACAACTTTTTTACAATTAACAAATATACTAGAAAAAAAAACCAAAGAAACAAACACCTTTTTTCCCAGCAGCTCCCAAGCTTCTCATATTATTGTTTAACAATATTCAACAAGCGTCATGCTGACATCAGTATCATTCTTTGTTCTCCCTGTTAGTCTCAGTCTTAATTCTTTTAGTGTTCTTCACCTGGGAGCCACACCAGAGGGGTCTGATAACACACTGCCTGGAAGCCAGGGTTTAGGGGAGCACTACCTTAGAGTGTCTTCACCTTTATACCGCCGCTTCAAGACGTGAGAGAATTATTAATATAAGATTGTCCTGTAGCATAAGCTTGTCTCAACCTTTCAACAGCAAATGAAATCCCCTCTCGAAGTCTTCTTGAACATGTAATGAACAGTTATGCTTACCTGTCTTTATTAGGCTGTTTCACCTCCTCCTGCTGTGATGAAAACAGGGAGAGATCTGCAAAATCAGTACTGTGTATCTCAAAGGTAATTAAAACTTTGATTTTGTAAACGATTCATACTACTGAAACAAAACACAGTGAAGTTTTCTTCACATGGTATTCTGTGCTGAATGCTCTTGTCCCAAAAATCTTGATAGACAAAATGCTCTTTAACATTTTCTGGCAACCTTAACATGCTAATTTGAAGTATATCTATACTATCCGGCAGAAAAGGTTAGTACTTTAAATATGTATCAATTACTGTTTTCTTCTGCGGTTAGAAATGGAAAAGACAATCAGTGTGTTTGGTTTTAAACTCTGAAGGAAGCACAAATGCTATCAAAAGTCCTAACATTTGTCAAAAGTATATTCAACTAGGGATGGGGACAGAAAGCAACAACATGAGAAGGCTGTAAATAAATACAGGTTTTGCTGGAGAAATTAAATGGGGCCTGCAATAACAGTGTAATTGTCTTTCCTGGCATTTATATCAAAATACAGTGAATTAAGGGAATATTTTTGGAATCCGACAAGCCAGTCCAGACACTGTCGTTTATTTTGCTTTTGACTTCTATTTGCTAGTACAAATAAAAAGACGTCTTTGCCAGAAGAAACACCAAATTTCTAACCTTGTTTACAGCAAAGTGTATCCAAAATATTGAACAATGTTATATAAAACTCATATAAAGCATAGAGCTCCCCATGCTTCTGCTTTCTTCAATGTGTTATATTTATTTATATGTTTTGTTTTCTCCCTTTTGTATTGATTGTCTTTTTCTGTTTTAGGTTTCATCATAGTTTAACAGATTTCTCAAATCAAGGTTATTGATATATACAGAGAAGATCAATCCTAATAACACCAAATACTGTGCTACATCCCTCAAATTAAACTGTTTCCATTCAGAACCAGCCTCTGCAAGTGAAGCCTTTTCTCCTTAGACTGAGGTAATGACCCTGTTTAAACTTCTGCACATCAGTGGAACAAAAGTAAATGTGTGACCTTACTTTCACTAGCTTTGTGAAAATTTGGTTTTTTTGGAGAGTTTGAACAATATTTATTGTCTTGTAAAAGAAATAGGAACCTTTTTGTGACCAGAGAAAGATATTCTTAGTGGCAATTGTTTGCTTTTCTGCCAGATTTATCAATAAATACCACATACTGTTCTGGGCTACAGAGAAAGTAAGCAATAAAAGAGCCAACTTTTAGTGAACTTATCCCATAAAAGAAGTGTTACATTTTCTGCTTCCCTGTGGAAACAAATTAATTTCCATACAGACCTTCTGGAATACATGTAAAAAGATACTACTCTGAAATAATTTGTCACTACCACTGAAGGAACTAGTGATAAGTGACAGAACCTGGGTGTGTGCACGTTCAAATACATAGTATTTATGAGTGTAGACCAGTAATGTATTTCACCACGACCATGGCCATCCTTCATACTTAGAAAATTAATTGTTTGTAAGGGTGATGGCAGGCCTCCGAGCTCTCCACAGCTCTCCCTCTGACTTCTGCTTCCCACTCTTAACGTTGTGATAGATCCTTGCTAATTGCTGAGTCCTCATAGTCAGGGCAGAGACAAAGCGTAGGCGTGAGGCTCTGCCTCAAGAGCCATGAAATGAATGAGCTGAATGGAAATGGAAATTAGTTGGGCCCTGTACCAGAAGAAACTCTTTCAGCGGGACTGGGTCGATACTGGCAGGGAGTCAAAGGACACAAACCATCGCAGAAGCCTCCTGCGTGAATGGACTTGTGTGTTAATGGTCCTCCTGGGAATGGGAGTACTTGAGGAGGCAAAGCTTTCTCCTTGCCAACAGTTAAGCCAAAGAATAAGGTAACCTTATAACATTTTTTCCATAAGACTGTTCCTGTTTAATTTTCTCACAAATGAGCCCGGGGTGAATCAAATGAACAGGCAAGTGCCTATTTGATGACTGGACTCTTGAATGGACGAGTTAACAAAAGTCATGGTGGGAGCTGAATCGGCTGAAAAGTGCATTTTCTTTGTCACCTGAATAGTCGGTACTTATTTCCAGGATAGCCGTGTTATTAATTTACATTGCAAATGCAACTTACTGTATGCGAAATGTGTGCTACTTATTTATCTTAGGTATAAACAAGCTCATCATTTATAACAGGAGGACACTCTGTAGGAAAGAGAAACAGTAGTAATGGGGAGATGTTCACATAAACATACAAGCACTCCTTTTGCGCAGTATGTAGCTGTTTCCGTAAAAGAGTTTGGTAAATACTACTCTTCAGAGTTTTAGGCATTTTTATATATATACATATAAATATATATATATATACACACACACACACACACAAACACAAAAGAGTACTAAGCAAGTTATTACAAACTACAGGATAAGTTGGTCCAATCCAAATATTTGGGAGTTCAGCTGTCATGCAGTTAAAATGTCCACTTCCGAGCAATACGCAGAAAACTGTGACTTCCCCTAATGATCCAGTTCTTCAAAAACCTCTTTGGATTGATTGAAATAGAACATTTTTTTTTTTTCAGGGGGTCTTTGGAACACATTGAAAGTTTATTAAGCATACAGCAGCAGCAGTTCGCTGCGTCTCTGACAGCAGTGCAGTCAAACAAGGGAACAAGCTAATCCGTTAAGGTGAACCACACTAAAATAAAAATCTTCAGCTTTTTCTTCTCTCAGAAATCCCTTCTGCTCCCTCCTGATTTCCTGGCGGGTTTAAGTCCCTTACCTAATGTTAATTTTAATCACATTTTGCTAGAGCACGTCAAAAAAATCTGCAGTTCATCAGCTTTACAGAGGACGCTGGGAATAGAAAATGTTCGGTGGTGTTTGCATGCAGGAACGTGTGAAATGTAGATCAGCTTAGAAGGTTTCAAAGGTTTCATGCCACTGTACCAGTTCAAATTTTACCCCTGCTAGTGTTTAGCACAATTTCTTCTTTACTTTTCCTTATTTTTCTTTACTATTTGTTAGAGACCCTTCTCCAGAACGTTGCCAATGTTGGGCTTATGAAGCTTTCGCCACAGCTCCATGAATGAAAGAAATTCTCCCTTTTTGGCAGCCTGAACCAGACATGGTGCTTTTCAGTGCTCATCATTCCTTTACTAGATAGTCATTTATGTACAGCTTATAAAAACAAACAAAAAAAATCCATCCTGAAGATGGAAAAAGGCACATAATCTTGCTTGTGTTTCTATAAAACAAATACAATTATTTATAAAGAGCTATTTGAAACACCTTTATGTCAAATTAGATTTTGTTTTTATATAAAATTGTGGAAGAAAAAAACACATTTAAATTCTCGTATTTCGATTTAACATTTAATTTTTGCCTTTAGAAAACTGTGCTTTTTTAAAGAAAGAAAAGATTTGGTAATGCTTTTTCTCAGCTCCGATATGGAATTTTTGGCTAATTGGCTGCTATTTTTAACATCATTTCTCCTTCTGTGCCTGATTTTCTTACCTGGGAAGCAAGGTCACAGACAAAGGAGGTGTACGTCTGGGTCTTGCCTCAGTGAGAAGCTGAAATGTTGCTATGGGGTCTGCACTAGCAGCCAGAGCCTGGAATAGTTTCCACTTTCTAGACACAAATATTGTCAGAATGTCCCCCAAAGGCTCAGTATGTAGGGAATAGCACTGTCTGGGGAGCAAATAGTTTTATCAATTCTAATACTGAAAGGGAATTATTTAGAAAAAGTCGTTTTTTTCCCTAGAGTTGTTTTACCAGAAGTATTGCATGCTGTGCTCACATGTGAACCTTTTGTTTGCTTCAGCTCCAGTCTTCTGGAGCGGACTTGATACGTAAAAGCCTAAATATCTTTCAGACTTGTGAATAAAGATAGAGACATCTGATATGCTTTGGCTGTTTTCAGGGTTTTTTGGTAATAAACACTGTAAATAAGTGCGCATGTGTCATTGTGTATAGGGGGTTACACTGCAATGAAAAAGACAGTCATTGTCTTTCATTATTTTGGGCTCTGTCATAAAGTAGAAGATATAACTTATAAATAAAAAAAATATATATTTATAATGATCACAGGATTTCTAATATGAGTGCTTTAGAAAGTTAAACCTACACATTTAAATACTGTCTGCTTTTATATTGCGTATGGCATCTGAAGAAACAATAATGGGAATTGTCATGACACCTTACTGTGTCATTCCAAGCAGCTTTTGGCGGTCTTAACAATTCCAAACAGCTTAGCAGGTATTCTGTTTTTAACAATACATGCACACGGCTCCTATTCCTTGCTTTATTTGATTCCTATTTATTAGGATGCTCCAGCTCTTTCATTTAACACAAAATTAATTTTCAGCCCATGTTTTTTTTTTTGTCACTTCCAGATATTCAAAAATATGTTTCTTTTATGTCTTGCACATTTTGAGGAGCAACTCAGACTTCAGTTTCAACTTAATTCACCCTTATAATGATTAGTATTTTATAGAGGGCAATTCTTCCTATCCCTCTGCGTCCTCTTCAGTGCAGAGAAACTAGAAGAAGGGATCAGAAGAATTTGTTCTATCAAACTGAAGAAAAACTGTAGGCACTGCAAGAAAGACAACTGTCATTATCTATCCTCACTGCTTCCAATGTCTGGAAATACCAAGGGCAGGACTTTAGCATTCCCAGTGAAATACACACTATCTACGCATCTTTGTGGTAGAAGTAAATCTTCCAAGGAAGATGTGTTATGCATTTTCAAAATTCTGGCTGTAAAGGTTTCTTTAAAGGTAACAGTTTCTTTCAAATGCTAATAAGTAAATTCTTTGGAGATATTTTTGAGAGAATCAGGATTAAATAACAGGGTGATGCATTTCAAACCCTTGCAGAAAAGTATGGTGGAAAATGCCAGTGAAGATGTAGACAGAGATTTCTGAAATCATTCCCCACTGTCAACCAGCAGCTGACAACTCTTTTCACAGGCAGATGTGTCTGAATGAAAATAAAACGCCAAGAAATTAAATGTGTTTTCTGTGTGTCACACTCTTTGTTTAGATTAATTTTTTCTGTGTAAACGTGTAGAAGAGGTTACTTCTCTCTGTAGGCGTCTGTCACATCCCACTCTCAGGAAAGAGGGGGGGTAAGTGACTTCAGATTCGTAAATTCCCAACGGCGCAGACTACAGTGAGATAAATCTCAAGGTCTGTATAGAAACATTTATTAGCTTCCCAAAATGGTTAGTATAGGTCTTAACAGGTCTACGATAATTGGTTAGGTATATAACAAATTTTGGCAAATGGTGAGGTATGCATTGTGTGTTACTTAACAACAGGTGTAGGACAACTTATGGCAAACGGTACTTAAGGTTGTACTTAAGGTAGTTACTTAACAACTCTAACCATTACTTAACAATTCTAAGAGAAAAGAGAAAATGAGGGACAGAGAAAGGAAAAGACAGAGAAAAAGACAGAGAGACATCACTGGTCCTGGTTCCAGTGTCCTTTTCAAGGAATCTTCCCAGGCATAATCTTCTTCTTTCTTGGAAAAAATCTTCCAGGTACGGTCTTCTTTCTTCAGAAGAATCTCCCCAGGCACAATCATCTTCTTTTGTTTGTTCTTTGTTCCCCCTCAGGGGCAGTTATTTTCCCCTTTTAAGTTTGCTGAATTAGCACAGTCCACCCCCCTTGCCAAGGACAGCCTTGTCTCAGGTTTTTCCCTTCTCCCAGGTGACATGTAGCATGATCTGGGTGGAGAGATGAGAGCCATAGTCATACATGTTTAGCATGATCTCTATAATCTTCATTAGCATATGCAGGGGTGTGCGCTTTCCTGCGCATTTTGCGGATAATGAAGCAGAGATCACTCATCGGACACAATGGACTTGAGAACTGAAAACTAGCAAGCTCACCATGCGAGTGGCAGAACTATCTTGTCTTCACAAGGCAGTCCTCCCACGCTTTCAGGCACCAAAAGTGCAAGCCTTATCAGTTCTTTGAAGGCCAGGCCTGCATTATTTGTTTTCTTGCGAGTGTTTGAGGCATTCCATTGAAGGCTTGGAGGGCCTTCTGCCCCTTGTCAGGGAATTTACGGTACGCCTCTTACAGCATCTTTCCATGAAATGGGAGAATGATGCAGTTGAGAATTGGGGATGATGCATAATGGGGCATTTTTCATGAACATGGGAGAAATCTAGCAGTTGATAATGTTCACAAGAAATTGATTTTCTTCTACGTACAGTTTTCTCAATAGTAGAAAATAAGTCAGACAAATACCAAGCTTTTTTTTTTTTTTTTAACAGAAGAGAAAAATTCCCCTCATATTTTTTTGTATCCAGTCAAGTTTTTTTTGGTACAGATCCTACTCCAAGAAGGATCAGAAGATAATGGTTATTACTTTTCAGCCCCATGCCTCCTGCTTTGACTTCTCAGGAGGGAAACCAGAAAGTCGGGAAACAAAATATTCCTCTCATTTCTTTGTCTCTTAGAGGTGCCTAGTAAAGGAAATAAAATTAATAATAACAAGAATTATATTTTAATTTTCACTATACTTTTCAAAGTGTTTTACAAGAGGAGGATACATTTGTAGCTGAGGCATGAAGAGGTTACCCAGCATCACAATGCAAGTCAATGCCAAAGCAAGAGTTACAATCCAGGCTCTCATGAACCTGCCTGGTGCTTTGCACGTGAGCCTACGTGATGAGTGAGAGAGGAATTTGACCGTCTCCTTCTCTAGTTTCAGCCATGCCTTTTGTTCCCCAGAATTCCTAGAGCAGATTTCTCATGTCCTTTACTAAGCCTCTTTGTTTTAGTAGCTTGTTTGCTTTAACAGAGCTTCAGTTTTTAAATGGCACTTCTTGTGCTTTTTCAGGTGTTAACAGTTTAAAAAAAAAGACAAAAAATTAGTAGTAAGGAGGCTTAGTAGTCTCCAGCTTATCACAATAAAATGTAATTTATCAGGAATTGAGAGAGGTGTATAAAACCTTGTTTAGCACTATCAGTATAAACAGGATGTTCAAGGAAACAAGAATGAATTTACATGTGATACTCTAAGTCAAAACAAGCAAATCCCACAAAAACCCCTGGAGAACTTCAGCAAAGAGTGCTGATAACTATTTATGCTAAATCTCCAAGGAATGAGCCTTAATCTTGGCACTCTGTGGGAAGTAAACAGAAAAGTAGCCAGCTTGTGCATCCTGACCTGGAAGAGCTCCAGATCTTGGGTTGTTTTTTTCATGTGAAAGTTCCCCAAACAGCTGCTGCCATTTCATTTCTCACAGGTAATGACTCACCTGCTTACAAGTACCATTTCTCAGCCTGGAGGTTAGGGTTCCCCTCACAGCCTGTATCATTCTGCTAAGAACTTATTCAAACCACTTTGCATAAATTTATTCCATTTTTAAAGACCACTGGTAAGACTCATCAACAGCTTATAACAGAGGAAGAAGGGAAAAGAGACATAGACAAGGTGATGAGATATAAAGAAAATTCATGGTAGTTGATAGGAGCGCTTGAGCCTAATTGCTTAAAACCATCTCCATGTAGAGATGTCTGATATTCTATATAAAATGCATTTCAATCATGCCTTATTCCCCATTTTGTGATAAGAATCAATTTTGCCTCAAGTTTTTCAACAGATATCTAATTGGGGCTGAAATATTGACCATCTCCTTCCCTGCCCTTCCAGGGGTTCAGGAGTAAAATGTGAAAATTTCATTTTAATGGAATAAAAGTATTTCTGTGTGCCTGCGTGTTCTTTCCATACACAAAAGCTTTTATTCCCAAAACTCAGTATGTACCTTATAATTATTTTTTTTCTTTCCTTTTTCCTTTTTTTTATTAATTCTATAAAGCAGATGATGCAGCTGTTTCAAACAGTAAAAGCAGATTATGGGTTGGTTAAATACAGAAAGATATATTCATGCATGTCTTAATAGATAAATGTGTATCTGGAGACCAAATTATTTTTTTTTTATATTCCTTTATTTTCTGTAACGTTTTCATACAGTAAGAAGGGGCTCTCCTCTGTGATTAAACTCTTGGCATCAAACAGATTTAAATACAGAATTTTTTTTTTTCACATCCTGTTTTAATGAACCATGCTTCATCTTTCCCAAAGGGTCTGCAAAATGCCTTACAACCAGTTCTGATTAGCTGCTTATTAAAATGTATGTCTACTTTTGGATAACGTTTATAATGTTTTCTTTTATTTATGTATGGTTTAGGATTATTTTCTGTGACCCATGCCACCAACCTAAAAGTACAATACGCTGCTATCAAACACCACTCCAGCAAAAGGCATTGATGCCCTAATGTTCAACCTTAAGCATCTTGAATATGTAGTCTAAAAAAAGGGGGGGGGATAAAAAAAAAAGATGTAAAATATAGGTCTGCATTTTTTTCTAGACTGCTGTAATACAGCACTTGACTACTTAGTATGCTATCTGTTCAGCCTGGATGAAATTAAAAATGCCTCAAATTATTTCTACGGGGAGAGTCAAAAAGTCAAGTTATTTTTTTAATGTTACTTTTTTCTTCGCTGCATTTTGTAATCCTATTTTTGTGAGCTAAGTAGAATCACAGAGTCATTTAGGTTGGAAAGGACCTTTAAGATCAGCAAGTCCAACCGCTAACCTAACAAGTTAGATGGAATAGTAGATAGACTCTATCTAATAATTCCTGTAAGTGTGAAAAAAAGCAGACCACAAAATATTTTAAAATGCGTGATTTGGAGAGCAGGTCCCGGCGCCGTGTTTGACGGGTTGGTTGCAGCTCCTGGCTACAAGCAGGCGGCTCCAGCCAGGGCTGATGGATGCGCAGGCAGAGGAGGAAATAACGCTTTATTTCGGTCTGAAAGTGTTCGATATCAGAGGACACCTCTAAGTCGCTGTGTGAAATGCTGTGTGGTACTACCTGGGTACCTGGGCCCCCCCCCAGCCCAAAGACCGGTCCTCTGCCCCTCCCAGGGTGGGCGTATGCTGCCAGCGTGAAACCTCGCCATAGCGAAAAGTGAAATAATCTTATTCAAATGAAGTTCCTATGAAAATTAAAGGCCAGTTACAATTTTCTGATACAAATTCTGCTTTTGCTTTATGCTTAACGAAGGAAAGAATTTGGCCTTCCCAAGTCTTACCTTAAATAACATGTATATATCTATATATAGTTAAGTAGATACATAGATCTATGTAGATTATATATAGGTATATGTATAAGATAAAGATATGATTGGATTATTTAAGTTACAGTTTTAATGGCTCCCTAAGGAATATCTTTTTTTTCTTAAACTTAAATAAGCGTTTTTCAGGTCGGCTTAAAATAAAATCAGTCAGGCAGGCCATATGTCTTAAAATATTGCAAAGACAGATAATATCCTGGATTCTTCCTTTTATAACTCTCACTGGATCCTTGAGGTTTTTCTCATATGTTTTACTGGCAATGACACATAATATTGTGGATATATATTATAGAGTTTCTACATATTTTTAGAACTTTTGAGATGGTTGACACACTTCATCAGTAACCAGGGCATTTTCACGCATTCAATTTGTGATGGGGTATATTTGGTTACAGTTTACAAGTTGTGTAAAAGAAATCCAGGTTTTAGTCTTCATATTTCCTTGTAACCTGGGCACAAACTGTCCATTATGGTTGTATCGCATAGCCCTTTTCCTGATGCATAAGCATATGCCAAAGTTACAGAATCCTTATCAGGAGTTTCCTGTTCCTCCTGTCTTTTTTGATCCTTTTCTTGGTAATCGGGCATGAAGAGGGAACAGATTTATCAGAGCAGTTCCTCTGCTAAATCAGGCTCTTAGACACTTAACACTTTGTGAACTAACATGGCTTCTTGACGAACTTTTGTCCCATCTAAGTCATATTTCACTTACAAAGTACGATCCTGTTGCAAAACTGCTTCCTGCGTCCTGCCTTTAGTCAGTGTCTGAATATTTGCCTTTTTCCAGGTTACTAGCATCCATCTAATGAGTTTGGAAAAAGCAACTGATACAGCTCCTTTGAATCCAAACTACTAATAAGGCAAAGCAATTAAGTGTTTCACTCAATTTCAGCTGCAATTAATGATGGCACCAAGCCTTCAGTGAGATCCACGTGAATGGGGCCTCTGAGCTACAAGAAACACCCATAAAATCAGCAGGATTACACACACAGTTCTGCTTCGTGGATTGCATTTTGATATCGTCCCTATTTTTATTCCTGCTATATGTAAAAATACCCAGTATTTTTCTAGGAAAGACACGAACACAACAAAGTTTTTACATCCTGAAACACTGTGCACCACGCATCAACCTACAGCAAACTAATTGCCCGGAAATACGATTTTGAAAAGCAGGGCTTGTATTCAAGACTTAAACATAACCTTCCTTGGCTATTAAGGCACAGGCAAGGTGATAGCCAAGGGTACTGATTTTCCTGAAAGAGTCGGGGGAGTAGACTCAAAAGCTTCTCGAAATGCGTTATGTGGGGACCGATTTGGAAATAAAACTTATAGGATCTATACAAGCTGTTTCTGCATTGGGAATCTGCAGAGCATTTCATTAGAAATGAAAGGTTGTGGGCACACCAGTGTTCCCACAATTGACCTTTCACTAGGTGACTTTCTAATGTAGTGTTGAATTGCCTGTAAGGATGCAAATGCGTTTTCTTCAAAACACAGTGACTCTGAACCTTGCATGAAAGCAGTCTAATTTAGAGAATTACAGAATTGTTGAGTTCAATCTACTGTATTGAAGAAGTCTATATATGTTTCTCTGTAAAAAGTAGTTTACCTTTTGTAATTCTGACACGGCTTTTTCATCCTTAGCTTTGCCCTTTACATCAATAGCGTTCCTCTTTCTTACTTTAACTTCTCAGCATGGGTTAAGGGGACTGAAGCTGAGAAAGCAAGAGACGTTTTCATAAAACATCTGCTTTTGGCATTGATTGCTGGTTTGCATTATAGATGATGCTTTAGTGGGTCAAAAACTCCAGCTGATCTCTTGTTCTTCAGGCAAGGGGAATAAATAGGAAAAAGAGTAAAAGGTTTCTGCAAAGTTGCTGTCTGTCCATATATTGACAGCCCAGGATTTGTTAACGCTTTCAGAGGACACCACCTTATTTTTTAGGTAAGCGTCGAAAGTGTTTAATGAGCAACAGTGTCATTTCCTCTTCAGGAGCTGAGAGAAGTTGGAGAGGATTTTATGTTTTTCCATAGATACTAACTCTTAGAGGAACTGTAAGGGAACATGAGAAAAAAACGATAGAAGTCCTAATCTTTCTTCTGTCTCTGGGCTGAAACTGTTCCACTTAAAGAAAACAGAGGTTAAATATTTATTGTGTGATAAAAAGAATAACTTTGTAGCTTTGCAGCGCAGAGGAAACAGATCTCCACAGCTCCCAGCTAAACACCTTCATTACTGAATTGCTAATTCTACATGGATGGGCCTCCCATGAGCTTGGAGTTTCGAGTATATTCATAAAAGGCAGGAGTTTCTGTATGAATTTGAGCGACGACGTGATGCTTACTTCAGGCTTTAGAGAATCTTAAAAATTAAATCAAACCAAACACAAAAAATTGCCCATTAAAACATTTTTGTCCTAATCATAAATCTTCATTTATTCATTTAGCTTTATGTACTTTTACAGAGTTTTTGTAAGGGTTAATTATTTAAAAACTACAGATTCACTTTATGAATGACCTTGTTTTGTCTCCAAAATGGATACAAATGTATATTAGACCTTGGCAATGGTGCATCCTTGTTTTTGCGGCAAGAGTACTGACACGGCATTTGGAGACATAGCGTGTCTTTTCTATGAAGTAAGCCATTCAAAACAAAAAAAAAAGCCAATAGGCAAATCGATATCTGTTCTTTATTTTATAATTGAAGAATATTGAATGTAGCATAAAATGTCTATACTCATTTAGATTTGTCTTCAAAAACGCTTATTATAAAATGATATACAGTATTAATTACGATAAAACGTTATGAACTTACCGGACAGAAAACAGTCTAATTGGCAGAACTCTGATTAAATTTAATGCGGGAAGCCTAATGCTTTACTACTTAGCCTTAGATAAATATTTTTTGAGTAACTAGTGCCTGGCCTTTGAAAAGTTATTTTAGCAAAGACTTCAGGTCTGTGTCACATTAAACTTGCAATCTGGGCTTTAACATGTCATTTATTTCTTAAAAATAACTCTAAAATAAGATTTTTGTTTTCTCATCTTGAACTTAGGTCTTTGCTGCTTTTCGTTATGATTTTGTTATAAGAAATGGTGTGAGGAAAAATAGCCAAAATGTGCTATCTTCTGTAGACTTTCTTAGGGAATATTTTTAATATGAATTTCATGAATCTCTGATTTACCATTAGTTTGATAATTTGTGAAGGCATTGGATATCTAGGAATTATAGCAGGTTTTGTTCAACTGTGATACCTAAATTAGTCAGGTGTTTCTTCAATGACTAAAAATTAATTTCCCAAGACTCTGGAAAGCCTTTAAAGATAACTCTTTTAAAGATAACTCTTTACAGAGATGTAACTGGGAATGTTATTTCAAAACATCTTAAGCTTTGTGTTTGTTTATGATCTGATATGCTAGGCTCAGTGATTACTGTATTGGCCCAATTTATTTAATTTAGTAAATTACGTAGCCGTTCAACATGATTTAGTTTAATATCGATATACTCTTTGGATGGTATGTTTCATTCAATGCGTGATGTATTTGATGCAGCAGGTACAGTGATTTTGATTCAATATATTAAGTATCTGATTAGGTAGGTTATGTATCTGATTTGGAATATGGCTGATTTAATAGACTGTGCTTTTATTTCTATGTAAGCTGCAGTAAATTCTCAATTTATTTAATTCAGTAGGTGATATATTGGCAATATGTGTAGTTGTAGTTAATGCGTTTATGGGAGTATGTAATTCATCTGCAATATTTCTGAATTTCGAATAAGCTTTATCTCATCCATATCCTCAGAGGCTAGAAGGCAACTTTAAAGTCATGATACTCAGAGTAGTGAGCAAGCTCATTTGTGGTGAATATTACTGGATACAGGTCACGGTTTATGAATGTTGCTGTTTGTGAAGCATCTTGAGTTGCAAATGACCTTCACAGTGCCACAGCACTATACTTCCGATTGCATGTTCCAAAATTATTGTCTATATAAAAATAATCTATTAGAGACACTTGACAGCAATACTGTAACCTTCTTGGAGACATACTTGCAGGACTTCTTTTATAACCCTAAGAAAATATAGTGTAGACAATGAACCCAATACAGGTCGGAAGATCTAGGTCAAGATGTAGCCATATTGCTTCCTGGGGATCCCTGCTTCTGATGTCCGAATTCTGAATCTGCATGACCCAAGTCAGTATCTTCATATGGTTTATAAGATAAGGCCTAACTTAACATTTGACCTCTTCACAGTCTGTAGAAAGTCATTCAAAAGACATTTCAGATTTCACAACTCTAATATTCACATCTATTTTGCAGATGGTAACACCAAAAAAAAAAAAAAATCAAAACAAAGCAAATCCTCCAAAAGCCCTGTTAAAAACATTGTACGTGTAAAGAAATATTTATGCTTCCAAGAAAAGTCTTGGCCTCTCAGAGCAGTTGATGTGTTAATTATATACAAAACTCTGGATCAGATATTTAACAGAAAAGCCAACTAGAAAAAGCTAAGATAATTTCATTAAGAATTCAACCCTTAAGTTACGGAATGAGGAAGGAAAAAAGATCTCCTGAAACCTGATGAGTGAGTAAGACAAAAATACAATATTTGTTGCTGAACTTGCATCATCTCATAGATTCCATCTTGTGTATTTTTCAGGGCAGTTTCTGGAATTCTTTTCTTAATTGCTTGATTGTTTACACGAATCTTTACAAGTATTTAGTGTTTAAACAGCCAAACAGATTGAGAAAAATCATAATAGAATTTTTCTATAAAGAAGAAATGCATATATTTTCACTATTATTACAAATATTCAATTAGATATGAAGGTGGAAAATGACACAGGTGGTTGTTATTCATTCCATGAAATTTAAAAAAATCCTAAAGAGTGTGGAAAAAAATCATTGCAGTTACTTAAAACTAGAATTCCATATTTCCTTTTCATTCCCCCAAGTACTGGTTTATTTACACTGTCAAAAAATATTTTGTAGTTTACTGTCTCTTCCTGTGTAGATGACAGAGAACAGTTTCAGTCTTAGTTGTTTGTCAATTAGGAGGAAATATTTCATCTGTTTAAGATTTTATCTGCTTTCTCCCCTGAAGAAATTCAGTCCCCCTCTGTCACTTGCTGCTTATTGCACTACGTTCCTTCTCAACAAAACTTAAGAAAGTAGGAAATGTGGTTCTACCTTTTAAAATGTAAAAGATACCTACTTATGCCTCATTTCGGTTGATAGGATCCTGAAGCAAATTTAGTGTGTCAAGTATATAAATTTATCTCCATCTATGTGTCATGCTAAGCTAGAAAAAAAAATACAGGTAACTGTTGGTAGTGTTTTCAAATACAGCATAAAATTAACTCTACTCCACAGCTAATTGATGCATTCTAAAACCAAACAGTGACAGATGAACACTGCTTTCCTTTTTACTTTGTAATTTTACAAGGGAGTGTGATAAAATACTTAAATGTATGTAATGAAAAAAAGTGTAAACAGGTTTAGACATCAGGTAGTGAAGAAATTTAAAGATGCTTTAAAAAAACATGGGGGTAGAGGGAAACGGGAGAAAACAAAATAGAGTTCCTGGAAATTAATGGTAAAAAGAGTCCTGAATCTCCCATTGCTTCATCCAGAGTAGCTGGATGTTTCATTGCATCTTTCTCATCCAAAATTAACAAAATTTGACTTTAATAAAACTAAAATTTAAGAGTCTTCTTGCTTGGCCTGTGTTTGTGTGTATGTGCTGATCACCCATCGGTGGGACGGCTGGATGTAGGTATTGGTTTGTTGCCTGACTGAGTTTGTACCGTGCTGCCTCCCACGTTACGTACAATGTTTTAACGCCACCCTAGTTCACAGTGCACTTCTCCCACGCTTGCCTGTACTTAGCTGAAAAAGGGCTGCTGAGGATTTTCACTTATAATGAAATGTTTAAATTGTCCCCGCTCTCCTCCGTGTACTTCTGCAGAGTAGAATGTGAAAGACGCAGGAAATGTACCTTTAGCAGGAGTACTTTAGGTAATCCCGATTTTGTGAATCAGCCTCGAGGGAACCATGACTGGCTGATGCAATTTAGCTTAACGTTAAAACTAATCTAAAGATAGGTCTACTGTAAAAACTTGCCAGCATGGCTCTGTCTGTCAGAGATCTGATGAGTTATCTCCGACCAACACAGAGCTGCTGGCAAAAGTTAAATTCAGATGTAGTTAAGACAATAACTAAAGAACACAGACTGACTTTCTCTGGTAAGACTTTCCACCCCCCAGGAGAACTAGAATAACTATTTATAAAATAATAATTCTGCTGATAGATGTTAACTCCATAAGAAGGGTGGCAGTTCTCTCACCTAGTGGTTGACATCCAAAAATTGCTGTCAAATTCTAAGATACTTGCCCAAGATCCTCTTAGAGTCGACAGGGAGAAATAGGCACCATCAGGTAATGAGTCTAGATATGTTTCAGGGATATTTGGGATGATTAACTAACTATTAAACCTTTAGCCTTACATGAGAAGGAAATTCATCTTGGTAACACTTTGCTAACAGTGCATTTCAGGATTGAAGTATTGATAATTAGTTACAAGTATAGACAGGGCCTATTTTGAGTCCAAAGCACACAATGACTGACATTTTTGTTGTCACAGATCATCCCAATGTAATCAATTTTGTACTTTGAGGATTTTATTATGAAGATTGAAACAAACCTTGTTTAGCATTTCATTTGAATAACTTCTGTCATAGGTACACTGCTTTAAATTCCTTCAGGTTCTAAGAATTTTTGCAGACCCCTCAGCAGTGTCAGTTTATTGTAGTATAGGTTTCCACAGGATTTTGCAAGTTGGGGGGTTTTTCCTGTGTTTTTGCAAATAAAACGCATTTGCATTTCATTCTTATTTGCAAGGTAAAAGCATTCTGCCTCCACTGTTCGTTACTAGAGATTTGAGTAAGATGATTAAGTGAGTTTTGTGACTGGGCAGACTCTGTTGGACACTGAATGCAAACCTAATAACTTTTTGTTGCTGTTCATATCATGATCAGGTAGTGGTTGTTTCCTTATCTGATTCAAAATTAAGTAAGGTAATGAAGGATGCGTGTTGGAGATAAATAAGCAAATAGCAGAAGTCATGGAATACTTATGTAAAGATATCAAGTACAACTTGGATTTATTTTGTTTCAAATACACCTTAGTGATTTTTCATGACAGGTAATTTAAGAACTGCAAACTTCTAATTATTTTGTTAACAGAAATATCTGAAGTTCCATTCAGTTTAAATAATGCATTTGCTGAACTAAAATGTACTTGGAGTTGTTTCTGGTTAATGTCTTAACATCTAATGTGAAGCCTATTCGAACTCTGTCAGAAGTCCCAGAAGTTGCTCTCTCATTAGCCTGTTGGTTCCCTTACATTTTTCAACAGCTGCCCTGAAAGTTCACACAAAACCCCATATTACAAGAAATCCAACGCTACCTCTTGAAGATTTAGAAAAGCCTAAAGTAGATTCTACATACCTATTCAAATTCCACACACCTATTGAAATAAATGGTAAATTAGTAACTTTCAAAGTATTAGCAGAGTGTGCTTAAAATTATAATCAGCTTAATCCAGAATTCTGTCAACTAGTTTTACTTTAAGAGTCTGGTAAATTAAGCAAGCATATTTCGTTAGTATTTTTTAAGCAAGCGTATTTCGTTAGTATTTTTTCAAAGTTATGTGACGCTATATTTCAACAACGGTGTAGATACAGATTTCAGTTATTACCTGCCATCAGTAATGACAGTGCTTAATGTTTAGGCTCTCCATGCTGTGATCCCTTCTGACTTTGTAGAGCTATGGATATAATGTCATTGAAAATCCAAGTACTTACATAGATGACTGCAATTAACGTTAAAGGGAATTGGAGATTTATACGTGCCACTGCCATTATCACTAATGGAAATTTCACATGTAAATTGCCATGCATGGAAATAATATGCTTCTTAGTACACTTTATCTAAAAGTCATCTGTGCAAGCAGTCAATTTAAATCATAAATTCACTCCTTTTACACCATGGCAAATATTTCTTTCTAAAAAATCAGGTTACTGATTTCAGTGTTAAGAATTGTCTTTATGCTATTTGAATTATTGAAAATTAAAGGCTAGTGCATGCCTGACTGTGACATGCAGCTTCCATTGATTTCTTGAGATCATAGGCAAATGCAACTTTAAACTCGCGACTCTAACAGAGCTTCTTCGGTGTACTTGCTCACAGCAAATTGGTTTCCTGTGAGTGATAGGCGTCAAGAATGGCTGAGCTTCAAAAGATAACTGCGAACCCCTTAGCACCAAAGCGAGCCCTCGCCGTGGTATATGTCCAGGGCATCTCCGAAAGTTCTTCATGAGGAAAAAGTCGCACCCATTGATTTGAGGGTACAAGGCGGTAAGATGTTACCAGGGGATGTTATTCTTTCTCCACTGGAAGTAATGTAGGCAATAAAAGGTAAAGAAATCAGATTATAGTGTGCAATGCTCTCTACTGTTTGGGAAAAAAGCAAATATCCTCACTGCTGAGAAGAGTACGGGATCCTGTGATGACAGGTATAAAAGTTGGATGACCCAGCTCTCACCATGTGGAAGTGCAGGTCACCTGGTGTAGGCTCTCCTTTGTCACGGTTGCTTTTGACACGATGTACGTGCACAGTGCAGAAGGCCATGTGAGATATAGATGTGTGGTTTGGCACGGCAATGTAAAAGAAGAGTGGAAAACAGGTTTAGGAGATCTAATCCAAGTGTGCCAAACTGCAGGGCAGGGGCAACTGCACAAAGTGATTGAAAAAGCAAACTAAGTCAACAAAAGAAAAACTAAGTCAAAAAAAGAAAGCTTCCTTTCTGCACAGCGAAAGCACTTCGCTGAGGCAGTGCGTAGCCCAGATCGGTGCAACGGTGTGTGAGGTGGAACGGGCTGAGTCTGAAAGCCAACACTGCCTTGAGGTTATTGTATTAAAGAAGGAAACTATATAATGTTATTCTTTGATCAGTTCCCTCTGTCTCAAAGGTAGATGTGGAGATCAAAGTTGGGAAGCAAGGTTTTGCTGTGAGTCTCAGGTATGTTTACAACTTGTAGCAGAGTTGCGCTGTCACAGTGCAGAGATAATCGTACTAGAGCTGAAGGGACCGTGCCAAGCGGTATTCTGCAGCTGCAGTAGCTACCTTAGACATGTGAGGCTTCTTGCCCACTGTTATCCAGTATCAGGAAACAGTTTCCACTGGTTAAAATTTATGCAACATAACGATTTGTAATCTTATAATGAAAAATTTGTGGAAGTATTTTAAATGTTATCCATAATGTTGTTTGGGGTTTTTTTAATTCTATTAAAGTTCTTTGTGTCAATCGAACATTCTAGATAACTTTCTAGATTTATTGTTTTTAAGTATAAAGACTCTAAATAGCAAAGATGCTCTACTTTTATCGTGTCCGTGCTTCTAGACTTTATGACAATTATCCTAACTCCTATACCTGCACCACAGAAACCACGTTTTTCTGCTTAATACGCTTCCTAAGACAAAAAGAGCTATACAACCATTGCATCCATGTCCCCAGTACCATCTTAGCCCCCAAACAAATTCCTGTCACATTTGGCAGGAAGTGGAAATTTCAAAGATATTAATGGTCCTATAGGTTCCATACAGTAAGAACCTCAACCTAAAAATCAGCTTATATCTGGAGCTCAGAAAATCCCTGTAGGAAAAGAGCCGCATGTATACTGCAAAATGACTTAAAAAAAATAAAATAAATCCATCAAAACTTTTAACTGTAAAATATATACCTATGGAAAAGCCATCAGTCACTTCATTAATTACAGGGTCCACTTAAGTTGTTTAAATTTTAGTGGTATTGCCTCTGCAGAACTGACTACTTACTTATGTTATACCATGAGAAAGAAGAGCACAGTAAATCTTTTCTACATTTGTATGTTGTTCTTTTACAATTCTGTCATTTCCCTGCTTCTCTCTGGAGTTCCTCTTGCTTCTGATTCCCTCTTGCACTTCCACTGCAGTACAGTTTTTGAAAGCATGAATGAACTTCGAGTGTATTTAAACAGTCTTACAATTCTGCATAGCAAAACTGTACAACCATACGTAATTTCTTTTGTAGTTTTCTTTTCCTTTCTTCATCTCTAAGTGTCATAGATAAGCATTTAAAAATTTTTGTTCTGACCAGGATTCTTATTTTACATTTGAGTGCTTTTAGTGCCTCATTTCTCTTATGTTCCTGGAATGGTGAGGTCTGTGATTTGCAGGGTTTTTTTCTGTGTTGTTTTATTGGGAATTTCATAGACAGCAGTTTCCTTTTATTTCATTGTATGGTAGCACACATCACTTTAAAATGTAAACCATTATGAGAGTCTAAACTAAATGTTCACTTGATTTTCAAGGCTAAAAAGGAGCGATATTAGGATATTAAGAACCAAGTATTAAAGAACACATTTTCAGTGTTTCAGTGTATAGTGTAAACAAAACCTGATGCATTTTCATGTGCTAAAGCGCTCTAGGTAAAACCTAACAGAGAGAGTAGGTTTTACTTAATCCATTAAGCACATTTATGAAGACATTATCTTTTATCTACATGGGATGTGTTACCTAATGAGCTCAAATCAGACCTCCTAGGTTTAAATAATTCCGTAATGGTGGTTCAGACATACCCTTTTCCTTTCTGCTTTGCAGGAGTTTGTGTTTTGGATGTTACAATACTAGCACTCCTACTGTACCAGGATTAGGTGATACAGCCTGCTCCAGGTCAGCATGCTGAGAGCAGTAGTAGAGGAAAACATTCTGATGAAGTTATTCTGTTTATTAATAATATAAATATCGTATTTGCTTGATTTACATAATGCAAAATTCTCTGTTTTAACTTTGCTTTCCTTAATCAGAAATTCAGTTGCTTTTTGATGTTAGATTTTACATAACTCTTACATTGCCATAGACTTTTTGACATATCTCGCTCATAAAATACCTAGGGAACGCCGTACTCCTAGTGAAGTTCATTTAAAATGAAAAATGTCATTGCAATTTCACTGTTTGTTAACTACTCCCAAGTCTTAATATCGTGAAGGGCTTCTACTTTATCTCCATAGCAAAATATATGAAAGGTGCTTTTTATTCTTCTTCTTTTGTCCTAATTAGTTTTTCTATCTTTCTATTTAGCAAAACAGCTTTCTACCCAGATTTGTTTTAGCCTAGTGAAACAATTTAGTTAGGCAAATAGTATCTTGAAAGATAGTTATCATCAGCTGATAATTTCAACTTTTTAATTTATTCCAAATGTTTCATATACAATCTTCCTGGGTGCTTTCTGATGAAGCTTTGGGATTTTTGAAGGCAATGATACTGTATTAAATTACTACTTAAAAGTTATGGAGATACATTGTTAGTTTATAAATCTAACCTTTCTTCTAGTCTCATGCGTTGAAGGTAGAGTGAAAGAACATAAACCTGATATGATGATGATGAAAGCAAGAAATAAGAAATCATAAAATGCCGCGAATTGCATTCTTAAATCTCTCCTATTGTCAAAATCTGAGCGATTAACTAGAAAAATAACTTTGTTACCTCAATTTCCTTCTCAGTAAAAAGATCTATATAATAGGTTTAGAGTTTATTTGTTTTACACTGTTCTGGATCTCTCTTCCTGGCAATTGTATCAAAGGTTATGTTGAAAGTGAAATAAGTTTTGTTTGGTTTTTTTTTTTTTTTCTGGGAGAGAAAGATATCCTTTAGTGTGTCCTGTGCCTTTCCATAGCAACGTGTGTTTATTTTGACAACAAAACTTCTCTTTCAAGTGCAGAAGAGAATAGATTACTGAATACAACAAAAACCTTTCAATAAGGGAAGCCATTTGGAATTTTGGAGACCCAAAGTCTTTCTTGCCCAATGGACTTAGCTTTTATTGAGGACAGTCATAAATAACTTTAAAATATTCCAGTGTGATAGGATGGAGCTGCAGATTAGGTCATTATGGAATTATAGTTCCCTTGCTTAATGATTTTACAAAATTGCCTGGCAATCCAACAAAGAGAAGGAGCACAACGTGGTGAATGCAGGCTAATTAAACCAATAATTGCTTCTTGTTGTGTTCCCAGATAATGTGCCCCTGATAATTTTAAATGAAGTCTTGAAGCTGACTTCTTGAATGAAATGCTGTGCTAGTTAAAGCTTCACTAACTCTCCGTGTGCTTAGAAACTGGCCTACTTCTCAAGGTCCCTTGCATTGCTCAGACAAATACTGCCATGGCACGTGAAGAGTACAGGAATAGCTTTCCTGTATGCCAGGTAATGGGGCCCCGAATTTCTGTGTTTTCCCTCTTTGCAATATTGTGACTAGATCGTCTGATTTCCCTGAACAATTCTGAAATTAGAGGCTGCAAATTAAGTCTTTGATGTTCAAAGTTCTGCTTCCTTTTTTTTTTTTTTTTTTTTTTTTTTTTTAAGACTTAGGAAAAGATACAAACTTAGATGTCTATCTCAGGAATGCTAGTGTAAATCTAGAGTGACTCCACTGAGATTTATGAGGATTTTTTTGATTTGTATCTGTGTCAAATGCAAGTGTGTGACTGTTGACTGGCAGCTATGTTTAGAACTTGGGAAATATTTCACAAAGTCCCCAAGAATTTCAAGGTGATCTTCAAAGAGACATGAGGAATCATTTGGAAACTTTTAATGTTGAATTTAGAGGAAGAGTCTTTATTTAGAGGAAGAATCTTTATCGGTTAATCAGGTAAAAGGACTTCTTCAGATGAATTGTAAGTATGATCTCTGCTACAGATATATATGCTCACCATACTTTCTCACCTCTGCAAATAAATACATCTTGTTTGCATTTGATAAATAATGCGTATTTTTGGTCACATATAGTCTTGACGGAACACCTGTCAGACTGTGGTTATAAATTATGTCAGACTATGGTTATAAAACCATAGGAAGGATCCACTCCTTTATCTCAATACTATTTGTTATTATATAATCTTGGGTATATATGTGTCTCTTCTCCACTGGTATTTAATGATTTTTACTAAAACATCGGACTGCAGTCTAATATGTTTCCACATTTGTTTTTGTTCTGAATTATCCTTGCATTGTTTGAGTGGAATGACATACGGGAAAAAACAGGTAGGTTTTAAAAAGGGTTGCTGAACCATTATCATCAGGACCTTCAAAGTTAGATGAAGTACCTATTACTGTTTTAGGAACTGTGAATTGATTCTGTCTCAGTATAAGTGTAATACATTAGTCCGGTCTGAGAAGTGCAATGTATGTTTTTGGATGTATGATTGCATTTTAAGTAGTACCCATAATTATTTCTTTAGGAAACCTCACATACTAAATAAAAACATAGACGTAGTTTTCAAAGTTGATTTGCTAGTTCTGAAAACCTACTTAAAATCACAGCTTCTGGAATTAGGAATAGAGACAGAGTTGTCAGTCATTACTGGTATCTGTCATATCACACAGTGCGCATATGATGTGTCCTCTCCGGTCTGCTGTAATAGCCTAAACACAAAACTCACAGCCTGTTAGATCACATGAGCTAAAATTCCCATCGGTATTCATGAAAGAGCGGAAGTCAAATCTGGCAGCAGAACTCGCCAATAGTCCCTTTCGTATTAATTCTTACAGTAAATGTACATGACTGAAATCTGTAACTACACAGTTCACAAAATGCCTCCCAGAATTTGTACTCTTGTAAATTGGTAAGTATACACTTAGGAATTGTGAAACTGCATTTTTTGTAGGCTTTTTAATGAGGGATAGGTCCAATATATCTTAGTTGGCAGCAACTGGGCAATGAAAGGCAATATTGCTAGTGAAGGTTTTATTTCTGTTTGCTGTGTGTCTTGTTAAGCTTTACTGATATAAAGCCATCTGTTTAAAAAGCTGTAAAAATAGACTGCCAATACACATAAAAGCTAAGCGCAACAAAATAGTCTTAATATCTACCGGCTGATAACTCGGTGCAATGTAAAAATGCCTGAAGATGGAGGGATGGATGGAGAGGAAGACAATTAATTACGTAGTGACAAACTGTAGTTTCCAAGTAAACGGCTGCACTATTTATGATTGATAGTAATCACTTACTTTTTCTTTAGTGAATATTTATTTGCACTCTGATAATATCTTCTTATCTAAATTGTCTTGAAATAGCTTTAAATATTACGGACACATTTTTTTTTTAGCTTCATCAGACTGTATGCGACCTAAATATAATGCAAGCCAGGCGCAATTTAAACTGATAACACAAATGTTGTAAGGAGGTACATGTAAGAGCAATAATGTCACTCATGCCAGGACACTGGGAAGCTCAGGGTTATATTGGGTGAACCATCAAGTAACTGACCGTTACCATTATCTCAGAAACAAGTTGAAAAAATTATCTAATGTCAGCAGTTTATCAATAAAAAGATTTTCCAATGTATTTGTCCCCGATACGTTTTGAAGTAATATTGGCAAAATGAATGAGGTACTTTGAAGTTATATGCATTACTGCATGTGAATACTTTATTTAAATGTCTCATTGAAAGTTGAAAAATTACTGGAACTGGCTGTAAAATTTTTCATAAGACCTAGTTGTGTTTCCAAAAACAAGAAACAGACAAGCAAGTGTTGCATTATACCTGCAAGACCTTAGTGACAAATGTATTTCAATCATGCAATAGATTAAGTATAGAAAGCTAATATAGAATTGTGCACAGTAGTTAACATTTTTCCGTGCACATACCAAATAAATATACTAAAGAAATTCTCTGCACGTGAAAAGATGATTTACTAATAAACTGAATTATTCACAGTGATTGTTAAACCCATAGAATGTGGAGAAAGTACAAATCTAGATTTAGCTCTCTTCACTATCAGCTCACCAACGTGTAATATGTAACTTTTTTGAGATTAGGGCAAAATATGCATGCTGATTATTCATAAATATTATTCTATATTATTTTGCATAAAATATTCTCTGTCAGGTCATATGTTGAGTATAATTACAATACAGAGAACACTTGTGTACAAAATTGTGCGACAAAATATAGACACTTTTTATCAATAAAATCAATAATTGACCAATAATGATGAATCATTAAATAGGCCTTTATTTGTTGTCCCCAAGCATCACAGTTCCATTGCTGTCAGTTAAAAAAGCACAACATACCAACTAAGAGAGGAAACAAGACAAGCAGTAAAATAAAAGAAGGGAAATCACAGTACAGATCACTGTCAGAAAATGTAAAAAAATAATTGTCAAACCTAGATCTTATGAGGTGGAAAATTTTTATTTCCATTGATACTTGTGATTAAAAGAGTTTAAAGTTTAGAAAAAATATCCAATAAAGCCTGTATTTTCAATGTAGCATGTAATCTGTGAGGGAGAATATAACAGCAAAGATAATGTATTAACAGTGGCAGGAAATGAAAACATACCCGCACACAGCTTTGAGATATAATTATTGGAGTATTGTATCTACTTGTGTCCATACATCATGAAGCAACAGAGATTTTCAGATAAAAAGAGCTTCATGAATGTTTTGGTCTGGGAAATATGTACTAAAAAGATTGATCTATTTCATTTTTCTGAGAGAAAATGAAGTGACTTGACAGCCTATAACTACCTTTCTTGGGCTTCTGACAGTAGCTTTCTTATTATTCAAATAGGAACGACAGAATGAGATCTGGAGTCAGACTAAAAATAAAGTGACAAAAGTTGAGGTAATTAAGCATTAAACATTTGGACGCTTATTTATGGGCAACAGGATTTGAAGATTTGTGTGGCTTTTTATGGATACAGACCTTAATTATGTGTTTTTAACTTTCAGGGCTATTGTTTTTAAATACATAAGTTTAAAATGTTTAACAGTGGGTTTAATACCTTTAAAATATGGCTTAGTGATTCTTTTATTCATTCCACTTACATAGTATTTTAAAAAAACACACTCTTAAAATCAGTAGATACACACACACACTTGCTTTTTAGTAAGGCTTTAATATTTATTTGTACTTATTTTCAATGGCTAGGTAACAGATGGTTAGACTTAAAGCACCATTCCCCTGGGTATTTAAAATAGGCAAAGATACGAGAATAAATGAAAGGGAGAAGAGCAAAACAGATGTTGTGAAGCTGTTGCTGATGGTGAAGCATTGCAGGAAAAGCAGACGTCTTCCAACTTCACCAATCAGTCCTGCAAAGGTGTTGGCCACTTGTGAGAGATTATATGATGGCATTTGTTTCTCTGAACATGGATGAAATATTTGTCTAGGCTTTGAATGTAAATTGAAAGGAAATAGGCTAACTGGCCCTTTTTCTTTCAATCTTGAAACCATATCAAAAAGACCACCACCTGTAGTTCCAAATATTGTTCATACTTATAAACAAAACTTCTTGCACATTTCTTTGGAAACTGTTTCTTCTCAAAAATGCCAGCAATACTTTCGACTTCTAAGAGTATTTTTAACCATATCATAATTGATAAATAGCACATAGTAGCAAATACATATGGCTTTTTTACAGACTAGATGAGTGACAATAATTGATAGACTGAGAGATAACAGCTTAACGTGTTAGTTCCTATTAATTCATACTTAGGATACGACTGTATGGTTAGGATTGGATAGATTCTTATTTACGTAAATATCACTTACATGTATGTGTGGTAGCGTGTAAGCCAAATCTTGAAGTTATTTAAATAATGTTGTATAATAAGTTACACCGAAACTTCAATGGAGTTTTCAGTGTGGGCACAGTCTCATGTTATTGCAGCTATGAAGCTTCAGGATGGCAAATGACCTCTTCCACCTAAAAGGTGGCCATAGCTATCATGGCGGATTAGCCAACATTTCATATTTCAACTGATGAAAAAGCGCATAAAGCTCAGGCTTTGCAGTACTTTGTGTTAAATTCCAGAAGTTTTTCCTGTGATTCCAGTCTTTTCCATTCTCTCAAACCCATTCTCTGTGTATATGTAGATAGCTGACAGTTTTAGAAAGTCTTTTTTGAGAAGTCAGCGGTATTTGCAAGGGAAGTAATTAGTTTTGCATTAGTTATCGTAATTTCAATGAGAATATTTTTCCTAGAGTCATGAACTGTGTCTTGTACCACAAAACATTGCTCCCATGAAGGAAAGAAATATTTTACAGCCACCTGTTTGGTTTTTCCTCAATGAGACGTCATTCTTTTAAGCTTCTTTCACACTACCAAAGCAGAAGGTGGGAGGAGTGCAAGGTCTTATTTTTTTCAGTGCTGCCAGTAGTAATATGTCTGTTCTTCAAATCAAAGCATTTCTTAAAGATAAGACAAACTAGAATTGTTTTATTTATTTTTTTTTACTTAGCATTACTCATTTTTTCACCATCTGGTAGGTTATGTTGCAAGTACACATATATGTCTAACTCTTCTGGTTTCAAAGTCATGCTCTTTCCTAAGAGCATGCAGCTTTTGAAAATGGGCAGTGGTTTTATGATACGATGTGGAGAGGAAAGATGTGATATCTTTGATTTTACCTTTTTTTGTACCAAAGTATTGACCTGAACTCATACCTTTGTACTTGGAGCAAGAATTTGCCACTACAGTATGACTGGCTATTGAGTAATTTAGCAGTGTTGCTCACTGATGTAGAATCTCAGCAGTCTTTAATCGTGAAGATCTAATGGTGCTATAACCCATTTGTGAAGATTGAACTGACCTCTAGCCTAGCACACAGTTTATTTTATATGCAGAAGATTTAGATATTAGCAAAGACTATTTTTTTCTGTTTTTTGCATAACTAACTAACCAGGTAAGCAGGACTAACAGTGCACAGGTAATACATAAACAACAAAGCCAGAAGACAGACAAAGACCAACAGTTCTGACAATGCTAACAAAATTCCCATTAATTCTAAGAACTGAGCTTGACTGGGTTTACAGTCTTTGGAAACTTTCAGAATATATGATGGCATGCTATACACGTAGATATTTTGAGATAATACAGAAGAAAAATAAGTACACAAGTACAAAAACTTACTAATCAACTGCCGTCTGGTAGTGACAAGTTATCATCTATTAAAATATTAACATGCAACACCAAGAACTGCAAATAACTAACTGAAAATAACCTTAGAAACTTCATTCCTCTCTTATCTCTAAGATGCATGAGGTACTAATGTTCATTTCCTTCCTGAAATCCAGGGAATTTACAGATCTTCTTGTTATAGTTATGTGCTATGTATCAAATATTTTGCAATGTTTTACAGTCTATTTAATTCATAGAATCTCCTCCTGTATGAAGCAAGATAAAAGAAAGGGAAGTATGTGAAGAAAAGGGGAACCACCCCCTTTCTTGTAAAACTATTACTATTTCTGTTTTAAATATTAAAAGAACACAAATAGATACTGTGGTCTGTGGAGAGGCACAAGAGTAGGATAAAGCAAAACACCAACTAATTTTAATAAAAAACAGAATTAAAGCTGTACTTTGCATTGAGACTAAAAATCAAATTGATTCCCAACTTAAGAATTGACAAAGTTTAATTAACCTTCTTATTGTATGGCTTCCTACTTTTTGTTTATGACTAGAATCCAAAGGCTGACATCAAACTAGAGCAAGAAGTATTCTCATGGCACTTTTGGCCTATATGATTTTATAAAGCATTTGGAAATTCACGAGAAAAGTATTTGCTACCTTAATCCCTAGAGATGGTTCAGTAATGCTTTCTGTGCTCCAAGATTCATCAAAGATCTCCTAAAAATCTTATGCCTTTCTTTACAAACTTTAATGTAATAACAATAGCCATTGCACTAGTAATAAATAAGTGTAACAAAGCAGTGTGTTACTTTTCAATGGTTCTCTCAGCAACACCATTTGACATAAACAGTGTAAGAATCTGTCCCATAATTACCAGCTTAACATTTTCTAAAGTAAAGAAATATAAGTAGACATACAATGAATCATTAATTACTATGCATCCATCCATCCTCATAGCCTGCCAAGCTCTAGATTTTCGATCTGTTTGCTTCCCGTTTGTTTTCATCTGCAAATCAAACTTTTTTTTTTTTAAACCAGATAATCCACATGTGGAATAGGTAGTTTTCTTAAAATTTCTGCCTAAGAGTGAATATGGCTGAATTTTCACGATTCCAGATAGTAGAATAAATTTTGAAGCTTCTCAAAGACAAATAGAAGAAAAACAAACAAACAAAGAACCCCAAAAAACAGTGGGAAATAAAAATGGACTGACTATAATGGATATACCATAAGTTAAAACTTTGTGTGCAGAAGTAGAACTTTTCTTTTTGGTTTTGTTTTTTTTTTTTTTCTTTGCATATTTTATTTACAAATCTAGAATACCCATCACTTGAGTCTTCTGGTCATGTGCTATCTATCTGTCAATCACGTTCACTTACATTTAATTTTCATCTTCTCATTGCTTGTAATAAAACAGACTTTCTGTGAGGTCTGTTGCGGTTCATGTGATTCAAAGGTGAATATACTTTAAAATAACAAAAACAGCGTAAATCTTTTTTAGGTAATTGCTTTGTGCAACTTTTGGTAGACTGTTAGAAATGTTAGCAGGCTAAGGCAGATGTATTCTCCATTGCTTAAAAACTGTTAATTTTTCCTCCATTATGTATTCTCAAAATATTCTGACCAACCTATGCTTTTCTTGCAACATCCATTCATAAGTATTTTTTCTAAATGCCGAGGAACTGCAGTCTATTTTATGCAGCTCTTTGAATAGTGAACAGCCACTTTCCTTGGCGATACCTTTTTGCTAGGAAAGCTTTAGGTCAGAGCTGAACATGACCCATTCGGCTATATCCTTTTCTGACCCTCTAAATGTCAAATTTAGGACACGGTTTAATGCTTTGTCATTCAGTCATACACTACACATACAGAACAAAACTACAGTAAATTTTTTATGACTTCTCTGAACTGCCATCGAACATAAATTCTGACTTCTGGCCATTCCTGCTCCACGGATCTGCAGTAGTATTTGCACTTTTCAAATCCATCAGCTCTGAGGATGTAATGTCACTCCTTTCTGTACTGAATGAGATCTTAAAGCTAAACAACAGGTGCTTTCAAGGAGCATTATCATCCTGCTTTAATTAGTAATATATTCTATGATAAAGGTACAGTTACCTCCACCAATACTACAAAACAAAAAGGACCTCAGAAAACACTCTTAGGTGCCTCCAATTTTTAGGAGGAGGAGAAATAATCTTTGCAGTTTGCTTGCTAGATTATTGTGCAGACTTCATTTGCCCCACATGACTCAAGTCTAAAAATGTTTTGTTGTTGGTTATCAAACCAATAAAAAATGAATAGATTCATCTCTTCTCTAATGTTTTTGCACTTTGAGATGCCATCAAAAATATTGTCCACTAAAACATGTCTTAATATAAAGAAAAAACAAAAAACCCACAACCCACAGCGAAGCCCAAACCTACAAATAGTCAAAATACACAGGAACAACAGATTGCCATGCTTTTATTAAATAGGGGCAAGATGCTAAGGTAGGCAACAGAGGTTCTTCCTAACTGAGTGTGTGGAGAGGTGTATTGTCATGGAGTGGTGATAGCAAATTGAAGACAAATATCCTCTACAGCACAGTAAATGGAAACAATCATACTCTTCAGCGGTTCATTTTTTAAATACATTTCTGTGAAGATGGGGCATAAATTTAGGAAAATCTAAAATGGAACTTCTGTATTTGTCCTTTAATAGTCCCCAAAAAAATAACGATGCAGTGGTTGCCATTAGTTCAATATACCTTTTACTTTGTTTTTCTCAAAAATTTTGAATGGTATTTTTCATCTTCTAATTTAAGAACTTTATGTAGTGTGGGTTTTGGTTCGCTTAAGTCTGACATAAGTTACCCTGGAGGTCTCTCTTTCGTTTTATTGCTGGTTGGACTCTTGCAATAGCTAACAGTTTGCTATCAGTTTTGAAGTTTCTTTAAGCCCCTAAACAAATACAAAAATATTTTATTTTCTGATCGTTCCTGGTAAGTAGTTTTCAGTTCTTATCCACTTGATTACAACATTACTGAGCACACTTGAAAAGTAGTTCCTAACTTTGTTTTTGACACAGGAGTCCCTAAGTTGTGTGACACAGAATATATTCTTTCCCTCCAGAGAAACCTTTGAAAAGTCTCTCATGCCTGTTCATTCAATACCATTTGTCTTTCTATGCGTTTCCTTGCTGCTAACATCAAATTTTTACTTGCTAATGAGGTAACAGTTGTATTCCAAGCATAAGAACTTCTATGTCATGTTACCATTCATCTCCTAACAAGTCCTGGTTACCCAAACCCTCACTGCAGCAGGTACGGTAGAAACTTACTCAGTGATGCTATATACTTTCCCCGCTTTGTTCTCACTTCCTGGTACCAGGTACCATTAAAACAATCTGGAACACTTTATCCAAACGTATCTGTCATCGTAGTAGCTAAAGGAACTAATAACACCAACCGCTACTAACATTTCTATTACTTGCCTAGTATTATGTTCTCTGTAAAAAGTTTCACTATATAATATTGCATACGTCCGTTGTTACACTATTTACTCCATTGTAGGATGTATACGTTGATGAAACTTCAAGTATTTTTCTGTATTCCTCCATCTTCTGTGATAGTTTAGGTTTGTAATCATTGATATATTTTGCTTAAATACAGTAATTTCCATTGTATCAGTGCATTTTGTGTGAATTGATGTGGTCATTCCGGTGTAAAAATGTGTCAGTCATAACTTTTTATTTCAGCTATGTCTCCGTTCTAAGACATCACAGTAGCTGTGAATCTGAAAGCTAGCTGAAGCTCAGTTTTACATGCTCCTTGATTGAGACGCATTTGCCAGATTATTATCCAAGTTTATAATATTGTGGGTCAGATAAATCAATGTATTTATGCTTTTAGATGATGAAGTAGTTCCGGAAACCAGGATTCTAGGCTTCTTCTGGGAAAAATACTTTGGTTGTACTCATAGCTAGTTTTGTACACGCCATTTTCAAGCTCTACACAGATTACGTATAGCAGGCTTCATGGAGCACTTTTTATCTGTTGAGAAATGCAAACTGATAGAGAATGCATTTTGGCATTTGTGTGGGAGTACGGCATGGTAACTCTGTGCTTTACGCTGTCTTCTGCCTGGCTTCAGTGGTATCTGAAGAGTCTTTCTTGTTTCAGAAATTCATGCTGTAGTTAAAATCCAAACCAAAGCTCAATGGAAGAGGAGAATGTGGAGTTCTTTTTTGTTTAAAAGGGGGAAGAAGCTATTTTCAAAGCTTGTGCTGTGAGAGCATCTTTTCTTTAATTCTAGATACATTGAACTTGGATGTACTTTATGAACTCTGTTTGCAAGGACGATGGTTTAGTTTGTTGGGTTTTTTTGCAAGGCAATACCACTATTGTATTGAGGTTTCAGGACAGGAAAACGGATTGTCACTGTAGTCCTGTACGCTGCAGCGTAGTAGTGTACCGTTGTAGTTTTATCATGGAATTTTATTTATTGGTTGGTTTGTTTGTTTGTGTGTTTGTTAATTGGTGCACTTGAAGGTTTCTTGAGTTTCTTATGAGTGGAATAACCCCATGCATCTATACAGGCTGGGACCAGACTGACCAAGTAGCAGGTTGCTGAAAAGGATCTGGGGGATGGATACAACATAGGAGCTGAGCTAATAGTAAGTTCTCGCTGCAGTTAGGCAAGCTGGGCTTCCTACAATTAGGAGATTCATGACCAGGAGATCATAAAAAATTGTGTCCTCTGTCTACTCAGTATTGCTGCTCAGGTTGGACCCGAAATACTGGGGCCCAGTTCAGGAAGCACATCAAGAATTTGAGTAGGGTCCAGTAGAAAGCTGCACTTCCTGTGAAGGAACAGGCAGCAAGAATATTCTTTCTATTTTGTTCTGGTCTGGTCTGGTCACTCAGGGGATAGTGCAGCACAGGCGGGGACAACCCAGAGACGTTCTGGTGTCTCTATCCCTGAAGACCTTAATGACTTGGCTTGACAAAGCCAAGGCTGACCTGGGCTGCTGTTGATCAAAGCACAAATTTTCATTCCAACCCGCACTTCTATATTTAACAAATGATATGCATCTAGTATTGTAATTCCAGTCAGGCCGCTTAATAAATTTGTGACTTTTAGAAATAAAAACAAGCCAGTTATTGATTTTTAGAATATGAAAGCTTTTTCATTTTTATATTCATGAGTCCAAAAATAAATACAATTTGTCTGTGAACTTTTAGTACTGTAGAATGTAAGCCATATAAAATCCAAAGCCCTTTATTCTTGCAAAAAACTGGTCTTCTATGATTCTGACAGCTAATTTTTTTCCATTTCTACAGAGTAAAATCTTGTGCCAAAAGCATTATGTTCTCTGGAGAAAGACAAGCACATACTTAGCTTTGTACTTATTATACAATAAAGAAAGGTAAGTAGAAAATAGTTCCAATTTTTTAACTTATTTTCAGTTTTATAACTCGTGTAACTGCTGCTTATGTAGACTGTTTTTTTTTTTAAATTGTGTGTGTCATGTTTAAGAAAAATACTATTGAAAGTGGTAAGATATGGTTACCTCTTCACTTATCCCAACCCCTCCGAGAAAGTTTCTGAATATTTACATTTATCCCTTTTTTTTTTCCTGGTGTCAGTATCAAAACTAATGTTCCATTGTATGACTTTTTGGTGTGCAAAGTGCTGATATTGTTTTGACTGAAGGGACATGGAAAGGTGGATGACTCAACATTTAATAAAGATGCACCTTCGTGCTCAGTCAAACTTTACAAGTGTATTATTTGAAAATTATTTAAATTACTTTCCATCTTTCTGATCCATTTTTCTCCCCAGATGACCAATTATAACATTATTGTTATTGAGCAGTAAATGCATCCCTTATAATTCATCTGTTTTTCTGGTTTGCAGAAGCTGAGAGGCTGTAAATCTGACATTTGCTCACAGTTGCTGTGTCAGCTCTGTTACGCTGATGTCACAAATACATTTAATTGGCAGAAGTCAAAGCTGGTGCAAAAAGGGGAAAGTTCCTCTTGATTTATAGTTAGCAGGAATAGAACATATTCCACGTAGAAGGTAAGAAAAATAATCAAGATAAAAGAGTCCCATGTGGGATAGCGATTTTGTGATAGTCGTGTACTATAAGTTTGTATGTGAGCACAGAGAAAAGAGGAGAACAGTAATTCAGTAATTTCCCTCATGCTGTTGAAGACTTCAGCACTGTTTGGCTCAGGTCCTATTATGAGACTAAATATTTCTTTCTAATAGAAAAAAGAAAGTGGGAAAAACACGTAAGATGAATGCTAGAACAGCTTATGAACTCTAGATTCACCTGTCATGCATGCTTTCCTATGCAACCTTATGCCCAGTTAACTAAAGTTCCGGCAACTTGAATTCAGGTTCCTGAGAACGGAATTAGGAAGCAAAACCAAGGCTTTAATGTGGACTGAAATTAATGTTCATATAGTCTGAATAGGTTTGATATGGACAGGATAATTGAGTCCAGCAGCGTGGTTCTTCCCAAGGACTCTGATCCTCAGCTACAGCTGAGGACGAGGACAGAACTATACTTGGCTTCCACCTCGTCTTAGCTTCTCAGTTTAGATGTGAACTCTTATTGACTTAGTCTACTTTTCTCTACTCTTGTGGGCAAAAATAGAGATGCTTTCACAGTGAGGTCAATAGCATTTCTCTAGAGGCCCCCAATATCACACTCCTTTCTTATTTCCTGCTATCTCCCTTCACAGGGGAGGGTTCCCCCTCAAAAATAACCTTTTTCCTACAAATCGCCCCTTTAAAATTCCTCAATGTTAATACAGTTATAATAATTGTATTTTCATGTTTTATAAGATGATAGCTGCTTACTGACAATTTCTCATGTAGCACATATAGCTTTTCTTACGAATAATTTTATTGCAGCAACTTCTCTACAATAGTCCTGATGCCTTACACTGAGCTACGTAGCTCTTTCTCATGTATGAAACTGATGCAGTTTTGCATATATCTAATATATAACTATATGAATATACTGTGATGATTTTGTTCCTCATTTTAGATGGGTGTTGTTCTGCTGCTCTCTCCCATTCTTTTGAAATGCATTTAGATTTCACTCAGTTTAGGTGTAACACTGGGACACAATTTCAAAGCAGTGGTTCTGATCAGGACCTGTGGTAACGTCTGTGTGAGTCTTTTCAGTTTGTGCTACTCGCATTAAAGTCTACTATATCAAGTTTGAGCGATCCATTGACCTCTGAAAGTGCTAACATCTAATACAAGAACAAGGAGAAAACTCTTGTCAGGAGTATATTTACATAATGCCCCAATGACAAGGGATAGACAGTGAAAGACTGCCTACACTTTAAGTAATCATGAACTAGTTTAGTTTTGTCCTTTCTTTTCTATTATTTTCAACACAGCAACAAAAGTTAGAATGGCTTTTTTTAAGATTTACTTTAGGGGATATGTCCAAAACCGTAAAGAAAATTCTGTGTTTGGCATGCTTTACTCTTCACAAGCTTTATTCTTATTCATTTTTTATTTCTCCTTGTTGTCTACAAAAGTACTTAAATTCCATACCATCTATTTTTATTCAGTATTCAGTCCTGCATAGTTAAACCAGTAGCATTGTGTAAACATAGTACAGTCTTCAATCATTTTTAAAATCTACTGATGCCCTATAAATTTATTTTTAATTCCACCTAGTTAGAAAACACATATATAGATATAAACTAAATTCATAGGCAAAAAGGCTATTTTCATATAAGCTAGCAAAACAGAAGTCTGTTTATGTAATAGAACTAATTTTTATGTAATAACTTGTGTCTGGTTTGTGTATTACAAAAATCAGTTTAAGATTCTTCATTTCATCAGTCATTATTCACTCATCCTTTTTAATAAAATACAGTGCACTATGTTTCAAATCCTACCCTGAATGGTCATATTATTGTAATTTGTAAAGGAAAATTTCATATATGCTACCAAGAATGGAGGCTTAGGTCCCATCTGCTAAAAATATGAAAAGTTGTTGTGTTACAGCCAAGGATGCAGTTTACGAGATTTACCATTTACAAGTTCTACAGAAAAAGACATTCTGTAGTCCTTTGCAGTTTATGTTATTCACAGTGGTTCCTTATATAAAGGTTAAAGAAAGATCTCTGCCCTTTCATTTAGTCTGTAAAAAGTCAAGCTAGGACCTCATCTGCTTAGTTGACAGATAACTGCAATGCCAGTCATAAATTCTGGAACAAAAGTATTATGCAAGACTGTTAGCTCCTCTCTCTTCTTTCCCCTTCTTGAGTTCCTCTCGTTCCATAGCAACATTCAGAAAAGTAAGAAACACCCTTTTGCTGGAGTATTGCAGCGTTTGCTTTTATTCTGCATTGGAAGATAAGTGGCAAACTTTATAGGGAGGAGAAGAAAAAGGAAAAGAAAAAAAAAAAAGGAAAGGTCCAATCTTTCACTGTTCAATAGACTAATGGTACACTCTTTTGAAGGAGCTGAGAAGTGACTTTATTATAATGTATAAATACGGTATTAGAAAGACAAAGACGCTGAAAGGTTCCAAGAAGCTCTTTAATCTGCCAGAGACAAACACAACAAAGGCTGTGGCTGGAAGATGATACAAACAACAAAGGAAGTGAGAAGTGAGAAACACAGGAGGAGTCTGCCATCTTATAGGACTCTTTTTCTATGCCACCCTATAGGATTTATAGGATACTGATCAGAGATCTGCAAATAGGGAAGTGGGCTTTTATAGGACCTGAGGGTTCCTACACACACTGAGATGGAAAATTGAATGGACATCTTTGAAAGTTTTAAGTCGCCAAAAAATTTGAGGGAAAATATCACCTCACTTCTTCCCATTTTTAATTCAAGAGCGTATGTCATTCTGGAAGAAATGTTTGAGTAAAATACGAGAATTTAAAGGATGTCGAATTTGTTACCCTTTCAGACGTTAAAATAGCTGTACAATGTAGGCTAACTGGAGGAAGTCCAAAGGAGAAGAACAAAAAAGATCAGAGCTCCAGGTAACATGACCTACAGAAATTAATTAGTTGAGTTATTTCATATAAAGAAAACGGGGGTGGTGGGGGGTGGTGGTGGTGGTGGTGTAGGAGAGGAGTAGGAAATACTCTTGAGATAAATGATACCAGTTTCCAAAATAGTAAAGGACACTTATGTTTTTGAAAGCTGTTCAGAGCAGGAGAATAGCACAAACTCAGTACCCACCATGAATCAGACAAGAACTTTCAGGTAGAAATTCAGCGTAGACATTAAAAAAAAAAAGAGAAAATATGGGGGAAAAAAAAACACAAAAAACCCCAACCAAACAAAAAAAACACAAACAAACCCCACAATTCTCCAAAGGCAAGGGCAGTGAAACTTTGGGATTACTGTGGAGCCCTCACTTTTAGGCAGCCATTACTGTAAATGACACAGACGTAGGTGATTGTCCCTTTGGACAGAAGATGTAAGGTATACCAGCGTCCTTTCCAGTTCTGATTCCACAAATGTGGGGAAAAGCACTGGCTATTCACACTTATCAAGAAAAGAGTTGTGTGTTTATGAGGAAAGAAATACTAAATGATTCCCATGTAATCATTTAATAATAATCATTTTCTGGAAATCCTTTGTTTTTCCTGACGGTTCTAGTCACAGCCTCTTGATGCCATTAGCAACATTACCTTCCAAAGAGAAAACAGCTGAGAAGGTAAAAGGCGAAGCTATGGTTTTAAGGGAAAAGACGTTCAGCTAGTTATCTTTTTCGTTAAGTTTCTTTCTTTCTTCATCCTTTACAATGACAATAAAACAATTTTTTATTCAGTTATACCGAGCTTTCCAAGTTTAATGATCCTATTAACTCTCAGATGAAATCCACAATATATTCCTCATTATTAGTTTGCCAAAGTAAATGGAAATAGTACTTTAAAATTTAATGCAGAGTATGCTTAATGATCTACAGCATTTTTATTACTGGTTAATCCTCAAATAGTAGCATGTATAACGTATAAAATATCCAGAAGGGAAGCCCCCACCACTACCACCACCAATAACAACAAAAATTCAATAAATCAGAATCCTTGATTTAATAACTAGCAGCTTTGTTTAATTACAGTTGGGTTGAGTTCACTGGGCTGAGAATGCAATTATGTGCTTTGGTGCAACATCAGTAGCTCAGAATAAAAAGCCTCTTTTTACTTTCTGTAGCATTTAAGAGAAGCCATGATAAAATACTTGGCCATTGTCTGTAGTAGTCGGCTTGTCCTGGAAAAGAACCTTCGTATATGTGTGAATGTTGTGTTTCGAGGAAGAAGGACAAGGGCATGGATGCATATTTCCTTCATAAAGATTCCTGAACGTGGTCTGGATTGTTTGATGGATTTGGTAATATTTGTCATCTTTTACATACTACAGAGCATTTTATCATTTATTCTTTATATAGTATGTTGACTCAATCATAGAAGTGCCTAACCTATATGAAAAAGAACGACTGGTCACTTTGCACATTTAGCAGGTGAAGCTGTAGGCAGAATCCAAGATGCACGTGTTCAGTGCTTGAAGCAGTTAACCAGATCAGGCTTTGCTGGAAAAGAAGTACATCAGTAATGGGTTTTACTGAGCACTGATAAAACCCCAGATGCTCATCTCAGATGTTCCAGATAGGAAAATACGTTGTCCACGTGAGCATCAGTCATGTGTCTTCTCATGACTGGGCAGTGAGAAGAAATTCATGTTTCTGTGCCACAAATAAGTAGTACAGAATCATTCCTTTACTATTGGACACCACAGTGATGAAGCCTTTTTTACTTATTGTTTGAGGACTTCTTTTCACCTTCATTTTCAGGGAGAAAAAGCTACTTACCTGAATGGCATGCATTATTGATTGCTTACTGAATTATAAAGTCTCAAAATGCAACTTCATTAAGATATTGTAACATTAATAGGTTATACATGTGGAGATTTGCTCATGACTTGGGACAGCCAAGGATTACAAAGGTTGATTATTGAAGAAATTCACATGTATAAGTTCTTATTGGACTGTCAATGTAAGGTAATTAGTGCATACTTAAAATATATGTAATTAAAGCTTACTTTAATTTGCCTGATTTTATATAAACTTTAAAGTAACTCTGAAAACATGAACTTCACGTTTCTTCGCTCTACCCTAAGCATCTACGAGTACCGTTACACCAAAAAAGTTATGGATTCTTTACTAGGGAGGAAGGATTGAATTTAATGCAGAATATTTTAATGAAAGCTTAGTAATAGTAAACTAAAAAGGGATTGTTAAAGAAGGGAAAAGATAAATTACCTTCTTTGGGTTTGCACGTTAAAAGCCAATTTGAAGGAAGTGTCAAGAAATTGATGTATTGTCTTATGTGCTGAAATTTTGCAATCATTTAAGTCAAAGCAAATGCTTTTGGTGCTTTTGCTTTTGGTAGGGGGCAGCCGTTTTGATTTCCAGCCAAATGTACTGAATTATAATTATGCTCTGTCTTGGTATAGAAAACGTGCTTCAAATACCATGTATTTACTATGGCATCCATGTAAGAAAAGGAACTGTGTCATGTTTCTCTTTGAAGAAACTTCATGGCAAATATGATGGCTCTCCTACAAATAAAAAGACAGTCTGCTAGCGGTAAGTGTGTATGGCAAACTCATGTGACAGGGAATTATATATATTGTAAATTTATATTTTCAGACATAGCTCTCTTTTCTGTGTCATGGCAATGTGACCTAAAATATATGGTATTGTTGCTGTTTTCTGGATGGCAGCAGTATCTACTGCATATATGTCTGTAAATGCTAAAGAGCAATGTCAAAATTCTGAGTGGATAATGTAAAGGAGGAGGAACAAGTGAGACAGAATAATATGAAACTGAAAACTGGCTGGATTATTTAAGTATTTACTTTCTGGCGGTAGACTATGAGAGATTCCTAAATGTTCAGAATTTCTTACTCTAGAAATTGAATAATTAGGGGTTGGATTTATAGCTATATTACATTTAAAACTACATTCAGCCTTGAAATACACATCTTTGTAACTTCCGTATGGCTTGATATAAGCTTAATTTTTTTAAAAAAGTCCTAAGAACTGAAATAAAATTCTCTCCTCTAAAAATTTGAATCACAATTAAAAAAAAACATATAGTGTTTTCTCATTGATTTTTCAGTAAGTGCTTTCCTAAGATCTTCATTCATTTTCATTCTATATGTTAGCTTAATTAGTATCTGCTTTCTAGAATTCTTTAAAATATATTTCAGACTGATAGCCCCTTTCCTATTTACAGTATGGTCTTACAACTATCTTTTTCTTTAAATGATTGAGACTCCGACCAAAATAAACCGGAGTTCTTTTGGCATTCTATACCTTACAAATGTGTTTTTCTTGAATATTAAGTAAGATTATTTAATGCCACCATTGGTGACGGTAGGTCAAGGATGTGTCTGTGACAGCTGACGTGCTTTCCACAGGCATTATCACAGAAATTACCTGTTATAGATTGTAGTTTCCAATTTATGATATCTACAAAATATACGGGTAACTGTTTTGGCAGTCCTCACTTCATCAGGCAGCATGATGAAGTATCATCCTAGCATTAACATCAGCGCTCTGCTACCATATTATCGTTCTTGCATCATCTCTACAGCTCCATTTGGGGAAAAATACAGTCATTGGTCTAAGTAAGTGTTTCAACCCAGAAATGTTTCTGGTTTGATCTTCTCATAAGGCAAATTTAAGCTTATTAGCCATGGAAAAACATGGCTCCACCATTCCAGTGTAAGTAGCCATTTTGCCTTTCTAAAGTATTTTAATTTTACACATATTCCATTCTACGCATCTTGGCAGAATGCTCTTGTCTATCAGTATGCAGCAAGACAGAGAAAGGAATGAGGAATATAGCTCAGAAATATTTGATTAAATTATCTTTGGTGGAAAATACTGTCTTGTTAAGATCCCATAGGAAAACTTTTTTTTTTAATTAGTTTTGATTAAACTCTGTGAAGAGGGTTTTTCAAGTTATGGATGGAAACGCTTGTTGAAACCAAATATGAAATTTAATTCAGAAGAAATCAAAGCCTTGTGGGTTAAATACCTGTCTAAGCCTTCAGAAATCCAATTTCGTGTATCTGAAGTAAACTGGTGAAAAGAAATCTAGCAGGCTGAAAAGGTGCATTAGTATCTGAGCTATTGTTTATCCTGGTGCCCAAGGCTTTAGCACAGAAGAGAAATATAGTCAACATTTTGCATCTATGAAGAGATAAAATAGAGAATATTGTTTGCAGATGAAAAAAAAGATAAACTCTTTTTGAAAATGTTTAGAAATATTTGAGCTATGATAAATTGTAGCTTTTATCATGAACACCTGTTCAGCACCAAAGACTTTGTTTGTGACTGGTAAATTGTAATTTACGTATGGTAGAAAAGAAAATCTATTTGCATATCAAAAAGAACGCAGAATGACTATGTTTTAAAGTTTGTTTTTTATATTATTCCAAAATTGTGATTTATATTATTTTTGTCTCCATATTATTTTATAGCTAGGTTTTTCATAAATAATATGATGATAATAAAATGATACAGTGACCTAGTTGTGCTGAACCCATTACAGCCAATCTAATAAACATATTTTATAAACGATTTTATACATATTTTATGCATTATTTGTCAACAGAGTCTTATCTGAATCAAAATTGTGACATAAAGATACATTGTTGTGCACGAGAAACAAGAATACTCAAAAAGTAGAATTATTACTTTGGCACAAGGTTATTGTTTTAGGAGATTGACCATAGCAATTCAGTTTACCTATTACATTTGGGAGGAGGCTTTTTGGTTTTCGTCTCTGCAAAACAACTAAGGTTCATAGATTCAGGGATGGAGGATTTTCTCCATTCCTTTTGTTAATTTAAACAATAGGTATTTTTTTATCTGTGATCACGTTATGGTTTGTTTCCTTTTATGTGAAGAGTATTCAATTTATTTTTTTTTTAAATGTTAAAAAAAAATAATAATAATAATTCCTAAGCTAGGACTTCCTATATTAAAAATTAGCGTGGTGTATGTTACTTATATTTCAGCCGTACACATATTATTCCAGGCATTGGCCACAATGTCCTGCTCTGTACTAATTCATAGTTCTTTGCCTTCCTCCTGAAAATATGCACCTTAAGGATGTGTTTACACACATTGTTAGTCCTTTTGAAGGCATTGGAACGTGCCACCTGCATAAGGATGTGTTTGTTTGCACAATTAAAACCTCAGCCTGCAAACATTTACATCATCAAATCTGTATACATGCAAAAAGTAACTTTGTTGTATTTATGAAAAATAGCAGTGCAAGCAAAAATTAAGCTGGAGAATTAATTTTATAATAAGCCCAGTAAAAGCTGCGAATTGGTTGCTTAAAGGTGAGCTGAAGCACGTTTATTTGGTAGTGAGAATCAGACCACCAGCCTTTAAAGATCATGCAGAAACTTTTAGGAGGATTCACAAGAACTTCATGCTTTATATTTTCATTGATATATCAACAACGTCTAGAAATCTCCTCCAGCTCACTTAGCAATATTAAACTATTAAGAGAAAACTGAAAGGATTGGACAGTTTGTGCATTGATTTTTTTTCACTTCGATGTGTATTTCTATGAAAATGCTTTAAGGTTTTTCCCAGGGTTAACCTTGTAGAACGGTATAGAAACCCTTCACATCAGTTTGCAGTAAAATAGATCATTTGACCTCAGAATCTGCATACACGTGCACAAAAATAATTTTGTGGGTTTGGCTGAGAATGCAGCTAAGACATTGGTAAATTAAAGGTTAATCCTTCGGTTGAAGAGCAGAAGTGTTTCCTCACTGCCTGCAGGTGGGAGATGAATATGCTAATTGGGCAAGTCTGACTTTCCAGTGATTTGCAGGTGAAAATGTAACTGGTGATAATTAAAGGCTAATTACCTTTAGCTAACAAGTGGGAACCAGGTGCTCTAAAGCAAAAGAAAAAGATTTTCTTCTGTGCTGGTAAGACCTTCGGGGGGGGGGGGGGGGAGGGGGGAGAGAAGAAGGGACTATATTTGATTGTATTTTTCTCTGGCTTTGCATTTTTTTTTGGTTTTGGTAAAGTAGAGGACAGATACGAAACAGTAAAACACAACACATAGTTTCCATAGGTTTTTTCAGGTTATTTTAATTTAATTTTGTTGTAATTTTTCTCAAGAGATGACAAAACAGAGTTAGGCATTGATTCTGGAGGTGTTTGGGCTACTTACATATTAGCAGTATCACCATCACAGGCAAAGCAGCCTGTTATGAATCTTATTTTAAAAACAGCTCCTTCTGAGATATTCATTAAAGAAGTCTCTTTCAAAAGCTTCTGTCAGTGACAGCTTTCAAAGGCACCCCTAAGAGTGAATCCTCAGATGTAGAGCTTCCCACTTTTTTCCATCTTGCCTTTACAGTAGGATGTGTTAGCTTGTATAGTCAGTCTTCCCTTTGAAGGCTCCTGGGTCCAGAGAAGTTCAGGCTTTTACTCCCAGACTCCTTTCCTCTTTTCCAAGGCAGCCTGGTCACTATCACAAGTGGTGTTCTCAAGATATTTCTTTGATAGATTAGGCGCCATATCACTTATGTGGGCAGTAAACAACTCTACGTCAGCAGGGGGTAAATCTAATCTTTTGATGACGGCTTGACTTATTTACTCTTTGTACCATTTATGCGCTATGTATTTACAGTGGTTTTACAATTTAAAAAAAAAAATTCTGTTTAGACAGATATATAAGTAATTACTGGTTGAGTCTAGCTTTGACTAGTAGGTGATGAATCTATAAACTTGTTTCCTTAATGAGCTTACTTTTTTCTTGCAAGGTAGGGGGGTTGCAGTCACATGGACCACCACAGGTGTCTACAATGAACACTCACGTTTTCCTGTCACTCGGTAGATCTGTGCTTAGGCTCTAGGTTATTTGTAGTACCTACGCGTCTAACGTTGCTTTTCTTCGGCAGGTGTACAGGTGCTGAATCCTTGAAGTACTAACCAGGTAAGTGTCCGACTCATTTTTAAGCCATTCACTTTTTTAAACTGTGGCTTTCTTCAGCCATGTTATCTTTTTTTACCTAGTCTGGTAGATATGTTCTGATTACACCAAATCTAACGCTGAAGGTACAAAGAGGGGAAAGACCTTTGGCACCAGCATTTCATTTTTAAGCAACAGTTCAGAGGATAATATCCTCCTGTGGGACAGAAAGAATTACCCCAGATTATGAAAATAACTTTGAACTGGAATGTCAAGAGACACCTTGATCTCATTCTCCTTGCTAGTATCTTAAAACATAATCTATCAGCAGATTATCTTAGAAAACTAGTTCACTAAGTTGTATTTAAAAACCAGTTATCCCCAAATGTGGTGTTTCTTTTAACTCTTCAGGTTAAAATTTATTTTGAGAGCCTAGGGAGGTGCATGTGTATATGTGTATGTATATAAACTGCATGCATTCCTTTGTGTGTCTGACTGAGTGGAACTGCAGACTATCCAGTTACCAACTGGAGATCTGGGGGGCATCCTTCAGAGGTGAAGTTGATTTCCAGCAAGTTGGTCTTCTTGCAAAAGTGGGGAGACATTTACAGGCAACGGGCCAGGACAAACTTTGGCAGCAGAAGCCTGTGCAGGCAGGCAGGCCAGCTAGCCTTCTCAGTTTTGTGTTAAAAATGTCAACAGAATTGATGTGTCCTTTTGAACTTTTTTTTGATTCTACTGTGTCAGCATCTTTTGCAGAAAAAATGTTCTACTAGTGCATTTTTTTTATTAGATCTAATTGCAATTCTGATTTCCATTAGAAAGAGATTGTATGTTCTTATAGCCGTACTTCTAGATGAAGGGAATTACAATGAGTCTTTCATTTTTATGGACAAGTATGTAAATAGAATGGTGGAATCCAATACTGTATAATTACATTGATCACTAAGTCTGATGTGGTTTTCTTCCTGTAAGTCTCCCCTGAAATAGTGCACAGAAAGGAGGAATAAAAAAAGCACTTTTTAAAAGTAGCAACATAAACAACAGCAACAATAGTTTATATGCATTTAGTTATTAAAGCATTGAAACATTCAGATTCCCTATGTGTCAGGTCAAATGGGCATCACAGGCTGCACGGAGAAAATGAAATTAGCTTCTCCATATTGAAAATAACCTACTCTATTAACTACAATTGCTGTAATTAGCAGATCAAATTATCAACAGAAGAAAAGATCAAAAGAAGAAAATTTTGTGAAAATTTAACTCTGTGATAATACTTCAGCAGCTTTGGAACTTCCATGTAAAATTTATCTTGTCCTAAAGATATTATTCTATTTTATTAGTTTGTTCCATCATCCTCCTCTTGGACACTTTATCTCTGGAAACACTCATGAGAAGAAAAAGAATAGGTGTTTATTTCTCACTAGCATTCTGTTTAGTAAATAATGAGTCAAATAGCTATTCATCCAAATTTTCTCAAAGCTGCTTTATATGAGAAGGCGGCATGGTTTGTTAGTGAATTCCCCAAAGCAGGAACTCTCCCACAATGCCTCAATTTCTGTGCGGTGCCTTTGCACCCATTGGACTGATAGACAAGGATGTCTACGAATTATTTTAGATTTTCTTCTTTTCTTTGTAGCCTTTAAAAAATGAGTGAATTTTCATCCTGTTGATTGTTTTGCTCCATTATGGGCTTACTGGGATTTCTGTTTCGGGAAGATACCTGCTTGGCTTAAATAATCTTTTGCATTTAATTGTAGTTTAGCTCACTTTATAGTATATCTCCCCTTCCCACCCCCGCTTTCCTTGGGGAATACTTATCTTTGATGTGTGCATGAAGAACAGGTAGTGAGAAAAACTGAAAAAGTTTGAAATAATTTTAAGAAATTTTTTTTCCAACTCAATCTGTTTTTCCTGTTAACTGTAGTTCAGTTAACAAAATTCAACTATGCTTGTATAGCATAGAATAAATCTAGAGCTATATAATTAATAACAATATAGAACCTAATAAATAAACAGTGGTTTTCATTTTATCAGTGAAGATTCAGAAAATCTTGTGGACAGAAAGCTTTATTTTTCCTTTGGTATGTATGCACGTCCTTGAATTTCACAAATACTGAATAACTAGTTTATCGCACTTCAGTAAGTTCTTTATGTCCTTGTTTTCCAACAGTGATAACTTAATTTTGTCAGTGAAGTGCTGGAAAATGCAACATTTCACAAAACAAATCACAGCAGAGAAACAGAAAGCAATAGAGAGAATATTTTCTTTTTCTTCTTTACAAAAAGGTTTTTATTATTACTGCTGTTCAAAAAAGGCACTGAAATTTGAAGAGGTTTTTGGGGTTGGTTTGTTTTTTATCCTCAGGGGAGGAAAGAAAGTGAGAAACAAGCTTTGGTTGTTTAGTCGTCGTCTCATAGAGCTAAATAGAACTGGTTAAAAACATCAAGATGGGAAAAATTTTCTCTAATAATATGGTTTTGTTACTCTTTGATAAATGTTTGATAAAAATTTTGAGATAAGCCCTTGAGGGAACTCAGTCTGCACTGTTCTTACAGTCTCTGTCATGTCTGTGGAGGCTGCTAATAAAGTAGCCAAATGTGTCTGGTTTATCAGGGAGAGATGGAAGATGCATCTAGATAATATGGCTGGATATAGATGCAGTTTTGAAAGCTGGTGTGGGCTGTGCCTTTACCATTTTCTGCCCAGAATTTTTATGAGTAAATTATGTAAGTCTATGAAAGAAAGAGAGAGATACCTTGTTTATTATTTAGAAAGAAGAAAGGGGGGGGGGGAAAGTAGAAGTACACCTTCACCAAGACAAACAAAGAGTATCGTGCTTACGTATCCCTAGAGTGAGCAGAAAACTTAATATGTGCAAAAGATAGAGGACTGTTTGGAGAGAGGGGGACTGCTTCCGATTGGCTCACAAGAGCCTTAAATATTCATTAATTCATTAAAGACAATTTTCTCAGAAATAATACAACTTTCATTAATAAAGTGTATTGATTAAGAACACACAGAAGTAAAAAATTTAGTTGAAAGTTATTTCTGTTGCTTTTAACCTGGAAAATTTTAACCACAAACCAGAAAAACTTTTCTGTACTCCCATGTGTTAGAAACAGGGGTGAGTGTTTGTTTGGTTTTTAATATACACTTTGTTAATGCTACTGTCTTTTTAGTTTTCAACAATGTAAAGATTTCCTAGTTGTTTTCTACTTGTCCATGAGCACCTCTGTGTATACAGGGGCTTTCTTCTCCTCTCTTGACAAGGCAGTAGTATAAATTACAGACCCAAAACTGAGTGGCACTCAACAGCTCCACTATAAAACCACAAAGCCGTGCACAAGCTGATGACCGAATGGAGGAACGCAATGTTCCCTGAACAGAGAAGATTTAAGAATGTCAACTTTTTAAGGTCTCAGGAGATCCTTACATAAGCAGGATGCTTAAATAGCTCCCTAATTCTCTCCACAGCTTCTTTGCCCTCTGGTTACTACTTGAATGTGTGTGAGCACACCTGCGTTGCAGAAGTGGCCGGGTCAGAGCCCAAGTGAAGCCCGCTGCCCTTGAGCATGCTTTGTTTGACATGGTGTTACAAGGTCAGGTTGGTGTGTTTGAAAAAACGCAGCACACCTGTGGTGTATGTTCACAAAACTCAGGGCTACCCAGTGAATGCTGACACTGATCTATTTTGTGTTTGCCTCATCAGCTGCTTTAGATACTCACAGACTCCCCACCGGGTCCGTGGTCTTGTGTTACAAAGAAGTCAACACCCACCAATAGCAGCTGATGGTGTCTTTTCACTTCCCCATAGGTTATTCCTGTTCTTCTGCATTACAGGGTCTCCATCCCTTATGCATGTTGCCAAAGGAGTTTATATAGCTCTGCTGTAAACTATCAATAATCAGTTTCAACTCTAAAGGGGAAAAAGTGGTACTTTAAAAAAAAAAAAAAAATCTGAAAACAAAGTCTGATTAAAAAAAACAAAACAGCAAAACAAAACCCACCACAAACAAGCAACCCCTCAATATGTTTATTATTGACAATTAATTTAAGCAATAGAAAAGGGTGGGTGAGAGGTGTTTCTATTGATATAGTTGCCCATTTCCAAAATTTTTCACACATGAAGGTACTGTCTAGCAAAAGGATGAAAATGTTTTTTATTTCTTTTAGCGGTATAGCAGCTAACCCTCAGAAAGTTGTAAGCATCAGAAAGTGATGTTAACTTTTTTTATGCACTCAAAATGTTTATTGCTGATTGATTTAAATGAAGTAGCCTTTTTCTTCTAAGACCTGAGAAACCATTGTGCCATTAATTTCAGTTGTTCTCAGTGATTTCTCCTTGGGAGGAGGGGAAAAATATTTGACTTCAGAATTACATTCTGATGATGAGTCTACTTAATTTTGGCAGTCAAACGCAATACATGTTCACAACTGCAAATACAGTGAAATGTATCCTTTTAATCTGCTAGCTCTTTTTGTGGATGTAAATACCATCACTTACAGCTTTAAAGTATTTAGAACACTTCAGTAATTTGTTACTGCTTACTAAATGCTTGGTATAGGTCCCGAAGTAATTAACAGAAAGGGTTTGGTTTTGGTTTGGGGTTTTTCTTTTGGTTGGTTTTAAATAACAGTATAATCCATAGGTTCACTAAAAGACACCGCTAATGTGAATGCATGGCAACAACATGGCCGTAAAAGCATAACTAGGTTTACCTTTGGCTGCTGCTGGAATCTTTAGTGACTTCAGTGTGTTATACTCCAGCGCAAAAACTAGTATACTCCAGGGCCAAAACTAGTACATTGTGCAAGTGGAAATCACTGACATGTATCAGTCTTTCTGGGCTGACTGTGCCTCAATGACTAAATTCAATGCCAGAGCCAACAAAGCTACGTAGAAATATATCTAGTCATCGTTATGTTTCATAAAGCAGAATATATAACCTACAAGTCACTGGTATGTTACCATCCATTTCTTTTGGAAAACCATGTAAAATGTTAAGTAGAGAGAGAGGATACAGTTCAGTATGGAATAATAGAGTGTACAATGAACTTCTTTTCACAGCTTTAGAGTGACCATACATACACCAAGTCAAATCATCAGAAACCATATGAAAGGGGTATGAGAAGCACAATTCACTTTAGGCTTGTTGCATCGTCTTGGCCATGACCCTTCATTTCCTAAATGGCTGCCGTTCTCAAAATGCTAATTTACTAGTCCACTTTGCCTAAACCTTTTACTTTTCAGGAGCTGGTTCTGTAGGATGGCTGAGGCTCCACACACTACTTGGCTACTCCCATGCTCGGCTCCGCAATAGCTAAATCTTTACAAACAACTTCTAGGGCTCACAGTATTCTTCCTGAACACGGTTCTTCATTTATTTGTAAAGTTGCACCAATTATTCATTTTCATTGGGAAGAGAATGTGGACGTAGAATTAAGATAAAGCCTTCTTTGGTTAAAAAAAAAAACAAAACCAAAAAACCCCAAAACATATCAGTCTGACTCCTTGTCAGATAATCATTATAAATAGGTGGGAATTCATGTTGCTCAATGAATGCTTTCACTCTTTGAACTTAACGCTGTTTCTGAATGAGTATTTTATCAGAATCATTTCTGCTTGGTTGCTAGCAAAACAAGCTCTCAAGATTAAATAACATTTTGAACCAAAAAAAATTTTTGCTGAACATGACTCTTCTTCATTTGAAATATTAGTAATACCTTTAATGTATGAATTCTCTGATAGTGCTTAAAAAGATGCACCAATATGTTCCTCTCTTGTCCCTTGGTTAGTAGAGCTTATCTTTTTGCATGAAAAGTGTTTGGAAAAGTAGATTAATTGTCAAGTATGTGCATGATGTGAGAGATATAAGTCTTTGGGTTTTTTCCAGACTGAACAGGGACTTGAATTAGGACCCTTGAAGAGGAGACAGTTACGTTAACAGTAGCCTAATGCTGACATTCTCATAGATTGTTTTCTGTCAAGATTTGGGATTTTTCTGTGTCTTTTTTTTTATTTATGAGGATTGGTTAGCTTCAGATACAGAAAGCGTCTGGTGGTGGCCTTTTGAAGAGCGAGGGAGCTCAAAAAAGAGACAAATTATCTGAGGAGTTTCATTATTCCTATTCACATTGCTTTCTCAGCCGATAGCAGCTTTAACAAGCTGCTTTTCATCAAAATGAGGACTGTGACTAACAAAGTGGGATGCAGAAGCACAGGCTCTGCAGAGCCGCGGGTCTGACCGCTGCCTGGCTTTTTCCCTGCCACACTGCATAAAACATCAGCTGTTCTCCTCAGCCATCTGCAAAAGTTCCAGAAAGGAGCAATGTTCACAAAAGTCAGAAGTTCCCTGAGACAGCAATAAGTGTGTTTGTTGATTAGCAATTATCAGGTGTCAGGCAGTCTCAAAATGACAAGCACCGAGTGCGCCGACATGGTCTATGAGCAATTATATCTGTGCTGGTTTTGGTATCACTGCCCAGCCTAAGTCCGTGCGTCATGAATATCAGCCAGGGCTTTTTGTGATTGCGTCTCATTGCTGTCTGTGTGAGTGGCTTATTTATACTAGGTGAAATTTTTAACTATGACTTGAAAAGACATTTCTTTAGTAGCCCATAACATCCAGGAGAACTTCATGTTTTCCAGTTGTTTAATGGATTTTAATTCTGCATGTTAAGTTAATATTATACTCATAGAAGTACTAAGTTTCCCCCTTTAATCCAAGAAAGTTGGGAAGAAGCAGATGTGTAAATCTCAATGAGGACACTTTTATTGTATATAAGCAGAGCTAATTACTGAAGTCTTTAATGAAGCAATTATTATTAATAACGTTGGCATGTTTAATAAGGAAACTTGAGCTTTGACTTGGTTAGACAACCTAGACTTGTGGATGTATATGTGGCTACATGAGATTTTTTTTCTGAATTAATTTAAAGGTAGGTAGGTTTTTGTTGGGGTATGCCGTGTTTGTTAGGGGGGAAGTTGTGTGTTTTTTGGGGTTGGTTTCTTTTAAAATGGAAACAAAAAAACATGTTGAAGACAAGTTCTAATGTCAGATTTACCAGCTCTCTATGCTTTTTATTACTGCTGTGTTATTCTGCAATTCCAGTCTAACCATCAAGACTCCAAACCTGACAGGCAGCAGAGGCTTCTGTCACAGCGGTGTGCTGAGAAAGGCAGGGAACCTAATTCCGTGAAACTTGCCTGGATGAGGATGTTGGGGATAAAACGTTGAGACACAAAATAGTTGTTCACCTGCAGAGGGTAGCCAGCTATTACATCAGGTAATCAGAGCTAGGGTTGCTCTTGCAGATTCTCAGCCTGAATTGGCACGAAACATCGCAATTTTCTTTCTGGTGCGTCTGAAGGGTATCGGTCTGGGATAGCTGCATATGAACTAATTATAATCTAAATAAATAATACTAGTAATCATAGTATTGTATTCTGCTATTTAGGGAATTTATTTTGCATACTGTATCCCTCTATTGTCTCTAAAAAACAAGAAAAAAGGTTTTGAGGTACGATAGCTCCTGAATTTCTCTCTAAATACGGTACTTTTTATCAGGTCACTTATTTCCTTCTTGTTCTTTAGATTCTTTCTGTTCTTTTGGTTCTTTCTTACTTGAGACAGCTCTCATGCTGCTGATTCATCTGTGTTATTTCTGACTGACCTCACAAAGTGCTTTTTCTTTAGCTCACCAATTTTTGTCAGTTCCAGTAAGAATATCTGAATAGTTTATATATGAATTAACTCTAGCTTTTTGTGTCTAGGGACATTCATTACAGTTTTCAGTGCCCATGAACAGTCATAAAAGCATTTAACAGGAATGAAAATTTAAATTTAGTTGACTAGGTAATAAATCACTCTTTCGTTTTTTCCTCCCTTTTATCTTTTAGATCTCTATTGCATTTGCTATACAGCAGACGTACATTTTATTTCCTGTTACCACTCCTGCCTGATGCAGCTTTAGCAAACCTCTTTACGTTTCTTTTCACATTAATAACCTCTTTCCTGGTGATCAAAATACTTGATCTGAGACAGGTCTTTATTATTATTGTCATTGATATATAGAAGGTCCTTTCTAAGATTTTTCTGGTTGCATTTTTTATATCGTCATGGATTTTTTACATCTACATGGATTTGCCTCTGTGTGTACTCTAACTAATTTTGCATTTGGGAATACTCCCTTGAGAACAGACCTGCCAGCCCTTGAGGGACATGCCACATCTGCCTGGGAACCATTTTGTTCACCCTACTGAAATAGGATGAGGAACTGTGTTTCAGTTTCCCCCTTTCTCTCTCCCATGGCCACTGAAGGTGGGAAGTGTTTATCTTGGATCAATAATGAAGCCTTCCCTGAACCTGTTAGGAAATCTCAGCCCGATGCTGCACTGATAATGACGGTGAGGTCCCATACACGTCAGACACTGCAACTGGGAAAACATCTGGCAAATTGCTGTGCTGATTGCTGCCCCCCCAGCTCCAAGTGATGCCCATCATGCAGCACCACGGCTTTTTTTGTCCGAGAAGCCTCCGGAAGGGTCTGGAAAGCTGGTCTGGTGTAACTGGTCATGGGAAGGAACAGCCCAGCTGCGTTCAAGGTCTCGCTTTTCACTTTACACACATGATGTGCTCTTTGCAGCAGGAACTCTTCCCAAACATTTCTACAGCAGTGTCCACACTTTAACCTGATTTATTTTTGACGGGCACTATTTCAGTAAACTTGTTAATCAAGTGACATTGAGCCTCTAGTAAACCATGCCTGGACAGTCCTTGTTTACAGAAGAAATACTGTTTACTTCATCCTCTTCTAGATCAGAGGTAGCCGCAGAAGACAGCGGAGATCCCTGACAAGCTCCTTAGAGCTTGAACTTCTGCTGCTGGTCACTTGAGTCAAACAAATAACATTTCTAGCAGCTTCCACACAGAAGTGTTTCATTATGTTGTCAGGCATGAAAATTGTATTGCCACTACATACAACTGTTTTTAGAAGAAGTGACAGCTTTTTGATTTATGTGTCTTTAAGATTCTAGCTGAAGCTGGTGATGATATGTGACACCAAAGAGGAGAAAAGCTTTTTCACTGTGAGAGCCTAAGAAGGAAAAGTACTCTTTGTTGTTTCTCACAATCCAAATTAAGCTTTCTGTTGGGCAATATGAGAGACATTTTAAGACCGCATAGAAAGAAAGCTCTTTTTCAGAACCATCCAAATATGACTCACCCTATTTAATAGAAATGTTCCAGCTGTACTTAGAGGTTAGTCTTAGCTTCTTTGAACATGTATATGCTTGTGTTGCAAAGGCTGATAAGTAGCGAGAGGTTCTGGGATGTAAATTCTTCCCAGAAAGTTCCCACTTTGAGGAAGGGAGGGAGAGAAACAAACCTTTCATTTATGGTAGCTATTGTAATGTGTTTTGTGACCTTTCCATGGCTGACTAGGTGGTCAAAGAGGAATAATAATAAAAGATAAAGAGAAAATTATTTATGTAAAAGCTTGAGGGTTTTTCAAGTATGAATTAGGATATACACTCACTATTTTAAATTATTACTCTGTTTCATTAACAGTCTTCTGATGTTCTAGATTCTCTTCTTGCTGTGCCACTTGTTTTCTACCTAAAACACTTATATTCATAAATTTTCTTGCTCATAAATTTGTCTCTTGGTATGTTTAAAATATACTGGAGAGTTTTCAGTCTTTTATGTACTTTTGTTTAGTTTCAAATGTGTGCAATCTATAAGGAAAGAAGTTAGAAATATATTTTCCTAGCAACAGAGAAAGGCTGATCTCAAACCAAATATTATTGCTTTGAGTTTTTTCTCTGGCACACTCATAGGTATTTAAATATGAAGTATCAAATACTGAAACATCTTTCTGAAGTTTCTTTGCAAAAGCTTTTTAACCACAGAACATATTATTTCCCGAAAACTGATGATGAAACAACATGTAATCTTTTCTGTTGGGATTTCTTAGCGAAATAAAATCTGACTAACCTGGGCTGGCAAAAAGAAAACCCACTAAAACCCTGAAACCTATTCAGTAAGTAAAGTCGTGGCTGTACTTTACTTTAAAACTCAAAATTTCTTTATACTAAAAAGTCTGTGAAACCACAAGAACCGTGCTTCTGAAGTGAAACTTTTTTTCTTCCTTAATGCAAGATGCATGCAAGTAAACAGCAGATGTTAAAATTTTCAGACATTTAAGACATCAGAGTTTTCTTCCAGTAACATATATGGGAGAGTTAAATAGATATCTCATTTTAAAATCAGCGGGAGATATCTGAGAAACATATTGCCAAGAAAGAAATAAGAAATTTGCCTACTACAATCCAGTCAATATATTATTGTATGCCAACAGCCTGAGAAGCATGAGATTGATATCTGAGAGCGTTTCAGCAGCGTATCTGGTCAATACCTAAATCCAAACACTTCCATTTGTTTCTTCAGAATAAGTATCATTTCTTTAAATTAACTGTATTAGTTATGAAAAATATATATAAATATCCTGACCGGAGCATTTAGATTTTAACACTGTGACTGGACCTCCTTTTTCCCTAAGACAATATTAGCATCTGATTCCCCAGTTCATCTCATAACTTCCTCCTGGACTGACAATTTAAAAATAAATAAATAAATTCAATAAAGAGATTCAGTCTTGTTTCAAACAGTTCAAGGGGGAGAGATCTACCCTGTCCCCTGGTATTTTTTTTTTCCATGAGGTTAATTACCTATGCTGTTTAAAGTTTGCTGTGAATCAGAGTACAGCTTATCAGAAGAACGCAGATCTCAGCTGCTTGTGTTTTCTTTGTTGTCCCTTAATGTATTTTTTTTCCTAAGCTGTATTTAAAGAGTGGGCCAGAAGGGCAGAAACAAACACACATTTATTTCTGTCTTAGAACCTACCATTTGATCTTTTATTTTCTTTTAGTGGTATACAGAGCCAGTTAAAACTCTTGCCGTTTAGAAGTGTGTCCCATTGATCTTTTGGAACAGCACTAGTTTGGACCTTCAGTTCTCAGCCAGAGTTTGGCACCACGCTGATCGCTTCTGTGCTGTGTAATGGATTTGTCACAGCGGTATTTATGAAGAATCTTTTCTTGAAAATAAAAAGACATCTTCACCCCACCTCCCCTCCCCAAAAAGGGGAGTTAAAGGGAAAAAAAAAAAAAGTAGACTGAAAAAGACACTGCCAAACTCTGTGGGAAGAAGAGAAGTAGGAAATAAAGTGGGAAGAAAATTTGTTAAATCCGGTGCTTATGTAACAGCAACAACTTCACTAAATGGCAATATTGGATGAGATAAAAAGCATCTGGCAATTCATGCAGTTTTTCAAAACTAAAAACATTGCAAGCAAAAAGCTGCTGTTTCTCTAACATTACAGTTTTACAGTGATTCTGGCTTATTGAGTATGGAGATATATGTATGTTGATAAACTAATGCTGCATTTTTAAGAAGTCGCATCACGATCACGGAGGAATGTCTGTTTAAATGCATAGTTTCTAGCTTTCATGTAAGAATATATATAACCCATTTCCTTTACACTGTCACTCTTCTTGGAAGCACATGGATAATTATAATTGTGAATAAGCATTATATAATTGAAATATAAATCAGCATTAAAAATTTTAAAAGTAGTTTCCCTTTGAATGCTTTCATTTCTGCTCTATTATAAATGATGGATTAATTTCCATTCACTCCTTTTAAATACCTTTGAGCAAAAGCAATGATTTCACTGCTTAAAATCCTAACTTCCTGCAGCAATGTATTTCTTCTTGTTATTTAATTACTGGTACGGTGCAAGCTATCGTCTCTTATCCTTAAACTTTATTTCCAGAGGTAAAAAATTATAAAACCGTTCCAAATTCTTTAGTCTATACATTTATTATTTTTTTCCCCGATGTATTTAAAAAGATCCATAGTAAATAGAGATTAAACCATGCTATTAGATTCTGAAGTCCTCACCTCTTGCTAACAAAAGATTTCAAGTCAAATAACACTGAAAAACTCCGTCAGGCTAACTGTAATACAGCAAAACCTGGATTTAATCTTGAAAGACACTATGCTTACAGGACCTTTTGCATTGAATTTTGCCCATCACAAACTGGTCCTGCTGAGTGCCACAGGTGAGCGTATTTATCTCAGAAATAACAGATTTGGGATGTTGAATCTAGAAGAGCACAGGAAAAAACTGAGGTAGTCTTGGGGTGACTAAATAATCTTCTTTGAGGTGTAGTCAGGCAAAAGAGTTGGGGGAAGCTGAACTGTGTGTTTCTACAATGCACATACATGTTCCTCTAGGCCTATACATACCTTGTTTGTGGTACCACCACTTCTATTACCATGATCCGAACAAATATTCACATAAAGGACTTGAGCCTTGCTTATCAGAGCTACTACACAAATGTTTGCATAACCATGAGCAATCCACAGTCATTTTTCTGAGGATCCTGAGACCTAAAATATTTGTAATGTAGAGAGTTCCGGAGAAGTGTATTCTTGTTTTGTTTGTAAGGGTCTCAGGGCTTAACAGCAGAATTTTCAATAGAGTTTTATATTCTTCCTTGCATCCTCATGCAGGAGGTATTTTGGTCCTCTGGAGAGAGGTGTTTCCAGAGACAACCTTCCCAACAGAAGGGACTGATCTTTCCAGTTACTGACACTACATGTAATTTCAGAACAGGGAGAAATCCAATATAACAAATACTGATATCATATCAAGATGCCTTTAAGGTTTCTTGTTCAGATAGTTCAGTGTAACTCTGCTACTATTTTACCCGGGATGAGCTTTCAAAGGCACTGCATTCAAAGGTACGTTGCACTTTTCCACTATTAATCACTTTGCTACTTGGTAAACTATTTTGTATGCTATGGAAGAAATTTTACTTCCTGGATACTCCATCTCCCAAGCAATCCAAAGCAATGAATGCCCCGTGCTACTGATGAGCGCTGCAACATAGAAGTCCTGTTTCCTTGGTGTGTTCAAGGCAACGGCGGAAGTGTGAAAAAATTAATACATTCATATTTCTCACTGTTTTATGGTTTTGCAAGAATGATCACAAAATATTCGTATGGACTTATAAATACACGTGTCTATATGTTACTGATTGCAATCATGCTAGTTTGAAATATTAGCCTTCATAACTCTGTTTCAGTCCTGTTTGGTGAAATAGTAACTGATTCGAAAGTTACGGTATTCATAGTCATATGCTGTATTTACAGAAAATTGGTTTTATAGCATTATGAAAAACCTGTAACCAGCACTTGATCTGTGAATTTTTTTTTTAATCCTGTATTTTGGAGGAAAGATTTTATGCTAATGGTTGTATGTAGTATCTCGTTATTTAAACAGAGTGAACTACAGCATTACTAGCAGTGTGGACACCAGCACATATAAGGTCCAAAAGCCAGTTTTGTTCGAAATAGGAAATCTTGCTTCATTTAAAAATTTGGGGTTTGTTAAAGTTTTTTTCCCAATCTCAGTCTTTTCTTTTTTTCCTTTGTATTTATCAGAAAACCTTAAATATTTCTGATAAATGCCAGGTTTCTTAAATAAATAAATAAAAATAAATAAGGTTTAATAAATAAGGTTTCTTAAAGTTTTCTGATAGGTCAGCTCCTAACTAGAGATGCAGAAGGGCTACAAGTGACTGCTAAGCTTTCAGTAACTTCCGTGAGGATTGTACTTGTTACGCTGGGACACAAGTGTGACCACAGAGCGGTTTCAGCAGTTCTTCCCTTCCCATTACCCTTTCTGTTGTGCTCCTCCTCAGAGGTGATAAGAAATAGCTGGTAAGACACAGGCTAAACAGGATATGAAAACTCACTGTCTGTTGCATTAATGTGATGAGATAGTTGTGGTGCTCTACTTACATTAGGTCGTCATACGATGCGTGTTCTAGCCTTTCTTTTGCTGTGAAAACAGCACCTGTAAAGGAAGCCAGAAAGGCACAGGGTAGATGTGGGTTGTGAAGATTCAGAACGCAGCTGGAGGTAGAAATTGTACTTATTAGCGCATGGGGTTTCATTAAAGAACAAACGCATCATCAAATCCCAGCAAAACAAAATGGATTCAAACAGGAAGTATTTTGGGTATCAAAATGTAGTTACAAATAGAGGGTGGCTGGGAAATAGTAACAGGCTCAGCAGAGTACTGTAGGGATAACGTTTTCTGGTTTATTTTGCCTCATGGTTTTAAAATTCTTGTCATTCCATTGGAGGGAAATACAACAGTACCCCCGCCACGTTTTCAAGTAACAAGATCTGCCATTGGTACAAGGTGGGCACAAGCAGATTCTGTGCTTTAATATACCAAAAATAAGCCTATTCATTTAGGAGAGGTAACAATAAAGAAAAGCTTTATTCCCAATGATACTGCAAGTTACCTGGCACTTCAGTACTTTGACCAGTCGCCAGAGCTCTAAGATAATCGCCTCAGTGTGAGGGAACACACCTGACGCCCTGTCAGAAGCTCAGGTGTAACCTGGGCGTTGCCGGAGCGATGGCGTGAGATTTAAGCGCGGTGTGACAGAACCTGTCGGTCACGAGCCGCTCGGTAGCCGCCTCGGCACGGCCCAGCCCCGCCCCGCCGCGCGCGCGGGGGCTTCCTCAGAGGCGGGAACAGCCGCCCGCCGCTATCGCCAGAGTCGCCGACAAGGCCCGGACGTTGCCGGAGCAACGGCGGTCACCCACGCAGCGGTAGGAACGGGGTCCGGGGAGCGGGAAAGGCCACAGCAGGGCACGGCAGTCACCCGGCCACCTCCCAGGGTCGTTCCAGTCGGTGGCCACGGCCCTCCCAGAAGGAGCCACCCGGCAGAGAGCCATATCTCCTCCCCCAGCATCAGAGGGACATGGACGTGTTGGAGCTGGTCCAGAGGAGGGCCACAAAAAAGATGAGAGGGCTGGAGCACCTCTCCTGTGAAGACAGGCTGAGAGAGCTGGCGTTGTTCGGCCTGGAGAAGAGAAGGTTCTGGAAATATGTTATAGCCCCTTCCAGTACTTAAAACTGGGCCTACAGAAAAGGCGGAGAAGGGACTCTTTATCAGGGAGTGCAGCGATAGGATGAGGGGTAATGGTTTTAAACTGGAAGAGGGTAGATTTAGATTAGATATCAGGAAGAAATTCTTTACTGTGAGGGTGGTGAGGCACTGGAACAGGTTGCCCAGAGAAGCTGTGGATGCCCCATCCCTGGAGGTGTTCGAGGCCAGGCTGGATGGGGCTTTGAGCAGCCTGGTCTAGTGGGAGGTGTCCCTGCCCATGGCAGGGGAGGAGGTGGACTAGATGACCTTTAACAGTGCCTTCTAACCCAAACCATTCTATGATCTTTGTTAGTATATTTCGGGAATATTTAGCAGCTTGGTACAGGCTGATGCAGGCAGAGGAACAACGGGCATAAATAGAAACAGGAGTGGTTTTAGTGGCAGTTATCCTCTGCTTTGTAATGGAGGTTCACACCAGATAAAACAAATGTTTTCCCCGTGGGGACAGCCAGTCAGTGCAACAGGCTGCCCGGAGAAGCTGTACAGTCTCCATCCTTGGGGTTTTTCGAGACCGACCAGATAAAGCTCTAAGCAGCGTGGACTGGCTTCCAAGCTGATCCTGCTGCGAGCAGCCAGGTGGACTAGAGACCTCCTGCGGTCTCTTCCCACCTGGATTATCTCAAGATACTTTGGAGAGTGTTCAGCTCTATCATGAAGAGTTTTTGAGGTTTGTTATTAAAATAGGAAGAGATGAATGAAAAATCACAAAACCTAATTAGGTTGGAACACTTTTTTTTTTTTTAATGGAGGTAAAATCTATAATTTTTTGTGTTTTATTTATAAATAGGGAATTTAAATGGTAACTTGATTGGAGTATGTCTGTACTTATTACACGGGAGGGGAAACTTTGATAATGTGTTCTTCAATCCAGCAGACAGAAATAGAAGATTTGAGGCTGGAAGCAGATCATAGGTATATTGAAATCAGATATTAGATGTTCCTAAAAGCAAAATAAAATTAAAATGAGGTCATTTAACTGGAAAGCTAACTGAGTGTTTTGGTTGATTGGCCATCACCGGTAATTTTAAAATCAGGTTCAGATGCTATTTCTAAATGAGGTCGTCTGATTCAAATGGAACTAAATCAAAAAAGTTGTATGACCTGTGTTATGCAAGAAGATGAATTAGATGAGTACACTGAGTACCTCCAGTGCTCTAATTTATGGAAATGAAAAATAATTCAGTCCAACCTGACAGTGATGCCAACCAACACAACAGTTTCTTTGGCTTGGAATAATTTTGAAAACTCTGATCACTTCCTTCCTCTAAGAAACAAGGTTATTTAGGCAAGTGGGGTGTCCAGCTATACTGACTTTTAATGCTAAAATGCATAGGGTTGCATTATATCCGTGATAGTAGGACCAGCACACACAGACTGAGAATCTGGCTGTGAATATGTAGAAGAAAATGAGGGTAAAAAACAGATTTCTCTAGTTCAAGAGAGAGTGAGAGCTAAACAAAATCAAATAACTGTGAAGGGCACTCAATTCCTTTCCTTCCTCAGTCTAAGCTACATTTTTTTTCTATCCTTGGAGCCATTAATGATCACAATCAATAGTAAGCTGATGGTTTCAGAACTGTAATGTGTTCTCAAGGAAAAATAATTACTACCTAATTTATCTGGAAATACCAGAGCATATTGAATGTTTCAGTAAGTTGTAGACATTGTTTTGTCAGAGCATTTTGCTTGGAAACACAGTAATACGGTTTACGTCAACTCCAAGAAATCTTTTGATCAGTAATCCGAATCATTGAAATCAAACTTTCAGTATAAATCCCAAATGATTCAGAAACACTACAACAAGCTGCTTCAGAATTTCTGTAATACTCTTATAAATGTGTAACTCCCTCGTCTGAGAGTCTCAGGATGTGCCTAATCTGTGCAAAGCTATGATGCACAGACCTACATTCAGGTCCCAGTCAATAGACAATAGTAACCTGCAGGTAGGATATACCTGTCAGCCCAGTACTAAGTTTGATCTGTTAAGGATAACTACAACCTTTCATTGGTCTGTATAGCTCTGTGCTAAAATGGCTCTACTGCTTCTGGATTAGACAGCCAGGTGGTGCTGCGAGGATAACTGGTGCCAGCTTGGTTCCATGCAATGATGTATATGCACATATTTGTATGACCTCCTCCATGAAAAAAGAAGAAAAAAAAAAAAAATCTGTTTTCATGAAACATTATAAGCTTAGAAACCCACCTTTGGAGGTTTTTGCAACCTGAAGAAAAAATTGGTTCCAAGAATTTAAAGGAAATTCAAAGGCTTTCTTCAAAATACAGATAAAGGTTAAAAATGCTAAACAAACAGGTGAGACAAGTTCCAGTGGCTGCTTTCTTTTGCATATTTGTGTCTTTTTGTATCCATTTTATAGATACAACATTCATGTCTTAAAGTACCACCTGCAGCTCATAAAAAGAATTAGTCTTACAAACTTCATAGAAGTAGGTGCGGATGAGAGGGAAACAAGTGCAGAGTGCTGCCTGTGTTGCTTCCTGCATTAAAAGCCATGCCATACAGCTTTCACTATGTGCGTTCAGTATAATTCTTCTCCTTTGCCATAGCTTTGATGGCTACAGAACCATTAGATACAAGCTTTGAGTAATTGCATAAATGTTAAACAAGCAGGGTAGGGGTCACTGGGTTAATTATTTATCCTGTATCCCTCTGGAAAAGGAAAACAACGTAAACAACTTTTATTCATCTGAATGAGGCTGCTACTTGTACATAAACTGATACAGCCTCTGCCATTGATAGGTCTGAGTGGGATATAGTATCACATGAAAATGAAAAGCTGTAACAGTGAAAGGAAATTGCGTGAATCTCATTATCATGAGTATAGCACTACAGCAGCACTCAACAACACTCGTATTTGCTGATGGGAAGATGAACATTTTATCTCATCTGTTTTTAAGTCATTTTTTTCTTTTTCTTTTTTCTCCAAACTACTTAGAAAAGTGAGTTTACACCCCCTGCCCCACAAAGGTAAAAGGTTAGAGGATGTTGTATTCAAACCAGGCATGCTGCTGTGGCTCCCTTTCAGCCCATGTACTATGGTTTTCCTTCTTCACATGAAACCAGGGTAAAACTCTAGTCTAGGCTTATCTATTATAACTTGCATTATAACAGAAATGAGAGAGTTCAGATGCTTATGTTTCAATATTTTTAAAAAATCATCATTTCCTTCAGTTGCGCTGAAATTTGGACCTCCCATGGGAGAGCTGGGTAGATTTGTGTCTCAATGTTTTGATTAAATGAGCAGGAAGTTCCTAATAAGCAAATTAACAAAATCCCTTCCCCCAGATTTATCTATTTGCGTATTTATTTTCCCGTGTGTGACAGAAAGTATGCCTGTGTAAACACACCTGGAGAGCAGGGCAGAACTTGCATTGAGACCTGCACGGCTGGGAACCGGCAGCAGACTGGAAGCAGTAGCTGATTTAGCGCGGCCAAAAATCTGAGCCTGCCCCGGATGGTCTCATGTATGGAGGCTTACCCAATTCCCACCTGACACCTACTACCTTCAGGGGGAATCAGCATTGAAAACAGCTTTCTAAAAAAAGGATAAGTAGTCTCAGTAGGTGTGAGCCTAGCCTAAAAACAGATGGGCAGTCAGGGTAGCCAAGAGCTTTGTAGCCTGCTGGTTTTCACGTGGTGCGGGTGACTCGAAGGGATGTGCAACAGCTGTTGAGCCTCATCCTTCTGTATCTCCCCACCAGCCAGCATCAAATTGCATCCAAATACTGACAGGAATCCTGAAAGGGAAAAGGGATAACAAGCATCTGCCTAAGGCCCAGGTTTTCAGGATGGTATGGGAAAATGTGATTTAAGCACGTGGTAAAACTCGGAAGGCACAGTGCTTTAACAAGAAAAGCAAGTGGTGTGTTTACCTTTGAAGACATTTGGAAGGATTGAAGGAGGATTAAGAGGGAAGTAGCAGGGGAGAAGTAGTCTGGATTACTAGAAAGGAAGGATTAGGGGTGTGGGGGGGGCTGAGTAGTTGGGGAGAGAGGAGGGAGAAGAAGCTGCTCAGCAGTGCAAGCAGTGGAAGAAGTTAGAGGTAGGGGATTCATCTGTCCAAGTCCCATCTTTTCCCATTTTTGCTCTGGAATATGAGTAGCCTGTTCCTCTGGTATGTTTATTGCTCCCTTGCTGTTCTTTGGTATGAGCTGCAGATGCAGGCGGGTAATGGCATTTTACATGAGAATATTTCTTCCCAGGCCCCCAGTGTGGAGTTATTGGTGAGGCTTGTCGGGGGGACAAGGAGGACTGAGAGGCAAGGGGCAAAGCAGAGCACTTTGAGTCCTGTAGAAGAATATGAAAGGACATTATAGCACCTTTTTTTGGCCCTAATTATTATCTTGGTTGTGTCTTCTGAGAAATCTTTCTACAACTTGTATTCAACCCTAGCTTGCTAGTTTTAGTTTACAATTTCTGGATTTCCTGTATCAAAACTGGTACCCACAGAAAATCTTGTCCATCTATGTTAACTGCAGCAGGGCAGATTTCACATCTTCAAAGATGAATGTCTCAGTTCCAAAATAAACTCTTGTGTTAGAGAGCTTTAAATGTAGCACGAGGTTTATTCGAAGTTCCTATGTGTAATGCAGTGCTAGGGAAGAAAAAAGGCTTAAAACTGCTCTTTGTATGAGTGATCGTTAATGACCCTAGCTGAAATAAAATAATAAATACACATACTAATTTTGAAGTTTAATATACTCTTGTGTTCACACTCAATTTTCAACATGCAGTGCATTAAAGGAGAAAAGTCTAAAGCTGTACTTAGCATGACCTATTGTTGGTGACAACAATGAAATGAAAATCTTCAGTAGGTGTATTATATACTTTGGAGGTTAATAATTACTCAGTACTCATTCTGTAAAGTAGTTGATAAAGATTTTTCTTTTTTTTTTGAGGGGGGGAGGGGGGCGCTGCTAGTCTATAGGGTCCTTTCTCTACACCCACTCTGAACACATTTAGGCACGTAATACCAGGTATTTTCAATACTGTCAGGCAGGTAGGTAGGCATATAAAATGGAATACTGTAGCATGAGTAATTTATACCCACAAGTAAATTTGAGTCCCAAAATTCCATTTGCGAGCTTATAAGCCATTTTCCTTTGAAAATATGGTTGACTTTCATGAAACACATTTGTAATTGTGCCCCCAAGCATGCATAACTTGTTCTGTTCTGGAAACTCCAAGAAAAAAACAAATCCTTTCTATTGACCAAGTATGTGAAGTTATGTTAGAATGAAGCCCTACTGAGACCTAATCTATCCAGTCTCCTTTTGGCATAGTGCAAAGAACCACAGCATACTCTCAGATAAGTAGGATCCCACTGTGATTTTGTAGGACTCTGAAAAGAGATGAGTCCTTACCTCTGAAATTTATATGAGTGGAATGTACAGAAGCAGGGGTTGATTGTGGCTGAGAATACGGCAGATGCTATTCATAATTGCAGTCTGTCCCTTTTATCAATGCAGTTTCATTGTCTATAAAACAGGAAAGTTCAAGTAATGCTCTGCATTTCTTTGAGATCTTATCTTCTAATGAAATATACTTATCCACAAACATTTTCTAATTACTAATATCTTTTTCTTAACTAATTCTTTTATAACTGCTGGAATGATTTGTCATTAATACTGTGTCAGCTCCAAGAAGACTAGTTTTGTGGAATTCTGTATTTGATAAATCCACAACTTGGTATCCCTAAGGAAAGTAGGAGAAGACAAAAGTAACTAAACCCTTGACAAGTTAAGGGTCACATTTGTATTAGATAGGAAAAAAATAAGCATCAGTAGATGAATCTCTTCTTTTCCCAGTCCTATTGATCAGTAGTAGGAAAAATTAGTCTTTAGAAAAAAATCAGCTTTAGAAAAATAGTAGGAAACTGACTTTTTCAGAGTTCTTGTCACACTGTGAAACTATTTGATACCCACCAGTTTTATTGCTAATTTTCTTAAAAGACTTACCTAATTTTCTCAAAGTAACTTTTGTATGTAAGGAAAGGCAGGGAAAAGGTCTTTGCCTCCGCAATACAAACCACTCATTTTATCATCTGTAACCCAGATTTCTCACTTGACAGCTTTTTTGGCATGCTTACTAGCATTTACCATGCATCACGGATAAGAAATCGTAGCACTACCTATTAACAAATTTTGTGCATATTTGTCTTTTATTTTTCCGGTTTTAGATTTGTTCTCTGTCCTGAAATATTTTATGTTGGACATAATCCAAATATACTACGACATTTCAGAAAATAAGTCCAGCAGAAACGCAGATTTAACAATAAGGAGAAAAAAAAATTAGTATCTTTTAGTAAAAAATATTTCTTGTTCTCTGATGGTATCCATCCTCTACACTGATCAAAACGGGATTCATAACAAATTTGGAACTGCACTTAGGTGATTGACATGCACCTGATTTGTAAAGGGGAAAAAAGCATATACTGAGACAATAAAATCAACCTTAAATTACCATTTTCTGTATTTCAAGTGCTTTAAACCTTAATGTTCTGAAGTATAGATAATATATTTCTCTTACGTGTAAAAAGTCTAGAATTCTGCCTCGTCTTTGTCATTCGTAATTCCTTGGTTTTATGTCACTCATCTAGATGCAACTCTGATCTAGTTTTTACCTCGACTACACTTGTACAATCTCATTAAAGTTGCATGGGTGTAAGTTAGGGCGGATCCAGCCTGCTCTCCTATAATATTTTCTAAGCTGGTTCTTGATAGAATGGAGCTCTAATCAATGCGTTTCCTTGGACTAGTTGACCAGGAGTGATCTTCTAAGTTGTCTTTCAATAATGATGCATTTATCCTGGGGCAGCTGGCTGAACCTCTCTGCCTAGATGTTTGTAAAATGGTGATGAGTCTTTACTGAGTTCTCTGATGGAGGCTTAAATAGGTAGAGTTTATGTGGGTTAAACTATGGTTTAGTGCTTTGAAAACTGAAGACAATTTGTAAGTATTAGTGGAATGGGTCTACTTCAGCCTGTAAGAGCAGAGTGCGACTGCACAGGGAATAAACTAACCTGCCTTGCCCTCTATTTGGTGTTAAATTGGATAGGAGTTTTCTTGTGTATTTTGGACCATATGGAGAAGTATTATGTCTCTACATACATATATAGACATCTGATTGTATGTGCATGTATCTCTATATACATCTATACATTTAAAAAAATCTTTTTCTATGATGGCATGTGGTATGTTCTGTCAATTAATATTCTAAGTTTACAAAGAAAAATTATATAAAAAATATACTCTTATTCATCCAATTAAGTTGCCCTGCTGGCTTTATGGAAAACTGATAATAGTTGGGAAGCCAGTTCCATGGAATCTCACTGAATTTCTGAATGAAGCTCCTGTTAATTTCCAGGTGAAATCTACACCCGCCTCAGAGATGAGACTATATGGCCTAACATAGGAAAATCAAATAACGAGTGCACGTTTCTAAGAATGTTCAAAGAAGCTACTATTGAAAGACAACAACAAAGTAGAAATTCACTGGTAGTGGGTAACATTTATCAAACGGCTAATACGACAACAGGAAAAGATCAGAGTTAAGGTAAAAACTGGCTCCTAAGGAACAGGTAACACTCTGGTCATGAAGTGCATGACTTGGCATTAAATATCTTTCAGTGTTATTCAGCTATCGCTTTGAGGATAGCAATTATGGCAGTGGTGGTCATCTTGATGCTAAAACACAACCTCTTTGATTGTTTACATTTTTGTGTTCAGCTGATGTTTACTAGGAAGACAACTATGAGTATTTGTCTCTTCAGTATGGCAGGTAGTTAAATGTATGTGGCTACTTGCGTAACAGTGAATGAAAATTGTGAGGGGGAAGGGCGCATTTGGAGAATAACAAGCTTATAAACCTCTGTACGTTTCAGAAACTGGAAATTCAAGGGTGACATCTAAAATGCCACACCCAGAGCAGACAGAGGTATTTAAGTGAAGAGCTGCCTTAAAATCAGTTACTGGGCTGAATGTAAAGGTTTTCCTTGAACTTGAGCAGAGCAGGAGACCTGCCATGCAGTGACGCTATTGTTGCAATGATAGCATAAATACATTATAAAGAATACATTGACAAATTTCACAAGCAGTATTGATTGTTATCTCTTGATTGTCTGTGTTGGTGATGTAATATGAGCGAAGTTTCCTTTTTTAAGTAAGTGCTGTTTAGTGAGAAGCCAGCAACAGTATTTCCTAAAACATTTATTTCTTTCGGTTGCTAACCTAAAAAGAGAATGAAACAATTTAAATGCAATTTTGTGAGAACAAAATACAGCCAGAATAAGAAATTGTAAGTCGAGTTTTATCCTAGTGCGATTTAAAATAGCTGAATTATAAACCACTCAAAAAACCAGACTGATGATGAGAATAGGCACAGAATTTTAAGCATAATGGTGCTGCCAGATCGATAGTGAATTGCTACAATTGTGCTAGAGAATATACTCAAGCTTTTGTGCAGTAGAATAATATTTGCTTGGAATCTGCAAGGGGTTTTGTGATACCCACAAATGTGGCAGCCACAAAAGCCTAGAACAGCGTTATGATTGTATCTTTTGACCTTTGTGAGTGAGGGGCTCTGATTTTGGCAATTGTTGCATGCCCGCAGACCCACCCACGGGACCTCAATTCAATAATACTCAAAGCTTTTGTAAAGAGTTTGCTTAAGCAGAGGCATGATCAAAGTCCTCCCAAAATATATGTGTTTTTCATACATCCAATTTCAGCTCTTGTTTTGGATCTGCAAAGTTCTAAGTGTGATTTAAGCCTATAAATAACCACAGGAGGTTTTTACCATTGATTTGAGTGGTCTTTGGATAAGACTCTGTGTGCATCAACACATTTCATGCAGCATGTAAAATTCATTTTAGCTTAAAGTTTATGCATAATTTAAACTGAAAAACACCCTGGTAACTGGCTTGTTGTTTATTTTTATCTTCTCTTCCCCTCACCCTCATCTGTGGTCTCTGCCTGTTTTTCACATTTTTTCTAGGGATTTTCTTTCTTCTCTAGTGTATAATACTGGGTCTGTTGGGTCTTTGTTGTTGCTGCTCGTTTTAACATCCTTCTTAATCCATTCCTCCCTCCCCCCCCTTCTCTTAAATTACTGTTTCTTCTTTTTACTATCAAACTCATTTTTTCTATATCTTCTAATAAACAGTTCCTCCCTGTTTCTCTCTCCTGCCTGTCTAAGCCAGCATGACTAGCTCTGCCTTATCTTTCTATCTCATATGTCATGTTCCACCCATTTTCCGTGCATCTGCAGCTCTAGATCCCTATTGTCTTCTCATAAAAGTACTATTTGTTCTCTCCTAAGTGTCTACTTTCAAGTTTCCCTCGCTTTTCCACATTTATCTCAATTATTAATTCAATCGTCTTGAAAAAAATAAATCTCCTTTACTTGCAAAAGCTCAAAGTTTGTAACTCTCTCACATCAAAATGTTAGTTTAGTCCCTTCTAAATTCCACCCCACCAATTCCACCTCCTTTTGAGCACACCTGCCCCATTTTCCTTTACTCCAATATGCTGTTTAACACTTTTTTTAAAGACCCAGTTTCCATTGGGATGTTAATCCCTAATGTAGAAGTTTAAATTGGTAAAATGGTGGTTTTTATCAGAATATACATAATCTAATATTTACTTCCCTAGTTGCATTCATGCAAACGTTACACAGAGCTTAATGTGAATCATGATTCTGGTCTGAATGAATCTCCAGTAGTTCAAGATCTTTTGTTGAAACACAAAGGATTTATATGGAATGTAAACTCTAAAGAAACATTCAGAGGAAAATATGTAGTTATTTAAAATATTTTTTTTTTTTAAATCTTGGTTTAATACTAAGTGTAATCACCCTGGAGAGATCCAACTTCTTGAACATGACAAGCCCGTGGCTGTGACAGTCCAGTGGGCCTTTGAGAATGAAGTTTTATAATATACAATTCTGATGTTAGAAAAGCATAAACAACAATGGAAAAAAAATCGATGAAATAACTAGCTCAGCTTATCTTATCATAGCAGGAAGGAAGTATTAGGTCAGTCTGAGAGGAATAATGCAGATGTCTATATATAGGTTTGTCTAGAAGGGTCTTAAAAAATTATGCAGTACTGTGTATTGTTTGCATGCTAGATAAACGTTAATTGCTACATAATAGTTATGAGATGAAAGTCAGTAGTAATCACAGAAAATGTTTTACCAGTTTCAGAACTGTTTTCTTAAACAAGTTGTTTTGTGAGTTGTTACATATAATACCCAGAAACACCCAGTGATACTGCAAAGCTCCAGAATGTCAGCACTTTCCAAACAATTTGGTTAGCATATTTAAGCAGACTTGATTAGGGACTGAGGCCCAGTTTCTCAAAGGTGATTAAGTACATAACTCCCACTGAAATCAATTTACCTATATATGAATTTAAAATGGCTACAGAGATATATTTTGATTTAAAGTTCATTTTATATGTTTGCTCACCACTGTGGCAAGTATAGCAAGGTTAAAATCTGTTACCATAAACTATTTAAAGTTTTTTTTAAATATCCAATGTCAGCATAAAAATAAGGAATATACTTTAGGAGACTTGTGATTTTTATAGCAAATTTATGATATTTTATTAAATGATCCTAAAAATTTAACTGATATGGGATACAGATATTAACATAGCAGTAATTATAGTTACTTGGCACTTTCAAAAACTTTTTCTCAAACAGCAGTCTTAGTCAGAACTGTGGGGTAATTTAGCTGAGAAATAATCAAATCAGTAACAAAACTTTAAAACACAATTCTTAGAATTATTCCTGACTTCCTAAAGCATTCTGTTAATTTGCGCTTTTCTAAGCGTATTTGTTAAAAAGGACTTTCAATATAGCGAATTTCAACAGAAATAGCCTATGCTGTATTCCTGTGTTACAAGTTTCCTTTTACTCTCTGTCATGGCAATCAACACCTTAGGTATTGAACAGCTCGTATGAAAAAGCAAATGAAAAGTGAAGAGATGGCAGTGAATGAGAACAGCAGCTTACAGATATAATGAAGTTTGCTTGTTTTCTGTCTTTGTATTCAACTGTAGAACCAGCATCTAGAGCAATTGTTCAGGGCTCCATCCCGCTTTTAGCTCTTCCTAGAATAGAAGAAAAAGGAAAACCTTCCTCCACTGAAGGAGTTAAATTTTTATGTCGGCTTAGTTTTCTATCTTTTAAGCCAGTATTTATTCATGCAGTGACCTTATCTATGATCCAAGGCTGTTTACTTTCCTTAAAAGTCTTTGGTGAGGGATTCCCGAAGTCTTGTGGAATGGTATATCAGTGAGGTGACTCCTTGTGCTCCAAGAGGTTTTTGAAGCAGGTGTTCCATTTACAAAGAACGATGTCGACTCCTTCCATGTGTACTATATGTATCCAAGTAAAGTTCCCAACAGGAATCCATACTGGGATGGATGTGTGTTGTTCAGGATATACATAAACATAGAAATTGATTAAGGAGTAGCATGACAACATTGTTGATGATACGCAGTTCTTTGAGGTAATAAATGCTGGTACCAGCTATAAAGAGTTGTAGGACTTTCTGGTGGAATCTGACCTGGAAAAAAATGGCAGATGAAATGAATGTCTCTATAAGTATTAAATAATGCACATGGGAAAAACAGTGGTAATTTCACATACAAAACAATGAGCTTTGAGGCAAGTGTAAATACTTAGGAGCAATGTCAACACAAGGGATGTGATGCATATGACATCGTGCCTTTACATGTTTACATCTGTGAACCTCCAAAGTGTTGTCTTTATAAGGTGACTGATTTTAACTTGCTCTTTTTTTAGCGGAGCACCTAAAAAAGCATATAATTATTTTGTACATGAAGAAACAGTTTTATCATTTTTGCATTTTCTGTTTGTATTGCCTGAAAAGTCAGCTTTTCAGTCTGCCACGTTTCTGCTATGAGTAGTTGAGGCTGGTGACTTCTATGTGGAAAACATCAATGATCATTCCAAAAGGTAAAAAAAAACCAAACAAACAAAAAAAAAAACCAAACCAAAAACACCAAAACCAAAAGCCACCGAACTACTAAGTAGAGTCAGAAAAGATTCCTGAAAGCAAACCTGTAATTCTTCTTTTATAACATTTAATATGTTTAATAAACTGAAACAAAAAGGAAAAACAAAAGAAGAAAAGAAAAACACAGGAAAAAGATACTCAAATCATGACCACAAACTTAATGTTCTGGATGATTAATGTCTTGTAATTTCTTGATAGCTGTTATAAAATATTTAAAAACATTGACTACATATAAAAGAGTTGAAAGGCTGCATAGTCTTTTTTGAAGTTTAATAGTCTGTAGTGAAAGATCTTCCGTTTGCTGGTTGCTTGGGAACTGACATCAATATAGAAACTTTGCACAAGAGCAAAGTAGGAGTTAGGAGGATTCTGGATACATTTATACTGTTATTCTTAACAACAAAGAATCCACAAGGAAAATAAACTTCAGACCATCCATCTAACTGTGAATTTAAATACTTTAAGAGATTTTACTGAGAAGCTTAATGGCAGAAAATGTATTAGGTTTTTTATGATCTATTCTCTTAAACTTTTTTATCTTTATTCCTATGGATACTTTTTGGATCATGAAGAGAAAAAGGTTTGGCTACCCATTTTGAACTACTCCTTTGACACAAAAGTTAGCACGGTGGATATTACCCTCTCAAAAATATGCTTTTGGACTATACTAATGGTGTTAAGATGCTTTGAGGGTAACCTCTCACTTCTGGCTTATCCCTGCCTGCTTGCAGGAGGAAGAAGGACCTGCTGCTGGCGAGAGCTTTCCCTCCAAAGCATAGCAGTGGGCACTGCACATGTGTTTGCCAACAAGGAGCCTTCTTACAGGAGTGCAGGTGCCACAGACACTATCTAGAGTGCAAACTTACTTTCATAGTTTTGCCCCTTGCAACTATCTCCAAACACTGGATGGGGATGCAGGGGGAATGAAGGTGAGAAATAAATATTAAAATTATGGAGCTTAGTATTAAGCAAGGCTTAATGAGGGCTTGGAGTTACGCTACTGGAAACAGTTTCAAAGAACTCTGTCAGCAGGGAGTGATTCAGCTCCCCAAATATGGCCATTGAAAAGCTTAATCGTCCGGTTTAAGCTAATTGCCTTATGTTTTCAGTTACCTGGCTCATTGAATAATTTGGGTGAGTATCCCTCAGCTTTCATAATGAATTCAAGAGCTAGCAAACTACGTAGGAAGAGAGCTGTTGATAAACATGAAACTGGTTTCCCATAGTCTATACGATAGAGTATAGACTTTGCTGTTGTTCTGGGGATTTTTCTACTTGGTAACACACAAACTGCATTATCTCCGTAATTGTGCCTCTCGGATTTGATCCTTTCCTCTTTTTGGTGACGTAGGAGGAAATGCTGATGTAATACAGAGGAAAATTATTTTTAAAAAAAAAAATATGTGCCACTTCTCCTCCCTTCAAGTACAATACAGAGAAAAAAGCAAGTAAAATTAAATTGCATTGCTATCCATTCCTAAATTCTATTCGACCTTGTCAAGCAAAAGTAAAAAAGTTTTCATATTGTGACAGACATAATTGTCTTCTTTTTTTTTCCTATTTGGTAATATCTACCAGTGTTCATTATGACCTCCAAGACATAAGCATGGACATTCAGTCCATTTAAGATGACGAATACTAAGAAAAAAACTACTTATGAGAGTTGGTAATCTATTCAACAGAAGGATGGCTGTCAGTAGTAGAATAACCTGGTTGCTTTGATAGTAAGCAGCAGATGAAATGTCTACATTACTGGTTAGTTAAAAGATAAGATTTCTTTGCCGAGAGAATTGGGCATTGCAGTCCATTCAAAAGAATGTGTTTCAAGAAGGAGAGAAAAGGTGAATATAACTTGTTTCCTAATCTAGGGAGCTGTATAGTGTGATGAATTAGGAAAAAAAAAAATGTTGAGATAAATATTCAAAAAAATCCCAAACTTTCACCCTTATTCCATTTTCTGATGTCTTCTAGATAACCATCCTTTCCAAACTCAAAATTAAATGCATTTTAAGTACATTCATATGAATATCTCAGAATGGATAAGCTTAAACTAAAGCAGGTTTCTATCATTATGGTTACTCTGAAATTTTTGAGATTTTTTTGATGAACCACGTACCCTTAGGCAGTTGCCTGGGAAGCACGTGTAAAAGTACAAAATAATTCCAATGATTGAAAATAAAGTTTTCCTCGAATGAGACATTTTTTACTCTCTAGACACATCTTTGCATCCTTTAGGTATGCATTAGAAATGAAAGGATTATGATGCTTATTTGCTGTTTTTACTGAAATCTAGATTGCTAATTAAAACATGACATAGAATAATTGTCTTTCATACTCCTAAATCTTGTGTCTTTGGCTGCTTGAATTTCAAAGAGTACAACAGAGATAAGTAGTTAATTTATTTTTTCCAACTGATTGCTATGCTTGTTACTTGAATAAGCTGCAAAATAACATCAATTTGGGTTTTTTGGGGAATGAGTGCAAAGGTTATTAAATACTGCGTAGTTACACAAATTTATGCAGGTGGATTTCCTTCACACATACTTCGAAATCAGTTTTGAAACAAGATACATGGATATAATACGTGGTGAAATCCTCTATCTAAATCACAAAAGGTAATTCTATAGTCTTGCCATTTTCTGGGTTTTTTTATCTCCTACTTTTCTGATCGCCTTTGCCTGTTCTTAGACATTGTAACTGTTGCATCTGAATCTAAGAGGAATATAAAGTCATCTTAATTTGAGGGTAAAAGGGTGATGGACTATTTTAAAATTTTACAGAAAGAAAGAGAGGACATTTGTAATTTCTGTTTCTCAATGAAATGTTGCAATCATGTATCCTGGTCATTCATAAAAGTTTAGACAGTGCTATTAACTATAAGGAGGTTTAGTTGCATTCCATGTAGGCAAAACAAATATACAAAACAATAATAAAAAAATCCTGAATCCAAGAGGATATAACAAGTTGGGAAAATCGTTCCTGTAAGTCTTCGTTCTGCTAGTTTCTTCTTACACTTTCATTCCTATTCTCAATCAAGAAGCCTGAAGATTCAAGCTTAATTCTGCCCTTTTTACAAAAGTTAAGCATGTTTCTAAATGAGGATAACTAGCTAAGTTCAACGGATTTCCATGACACTTCAGATTTTCTTTTTTTATTTAAAGCACATATTTATGAGCTTTGCTAAATATAGATTTCCTTTTTTTTCTATAAGATTATGCTCTTTATATTTGATAGGGAAGATAAAGAGACTAGGTCATATTGCTGACATATAATTACAGAAATGCACAGTAAAATAGGCAAATTCTTTGATCAATAAGGCTCCTTATCGTTATACAGCCTCTTATAGCCACATCCTCATTAGGAAAGTCATGAATTCAAGTCTTTTATGAGAGCTTCATTGGTACAAAGTATTTATTTCAAGCACTAGTATTGCCAATTATCATTCTGATGCAGTTCAGCAGTGTTGAAAATTAATGCCAGTCACATGATTTCCTTTGAACTTTCAGAAAAGCAGAGCTGGAGCAGAGTTCTGAACTCAGAACAGTTTAGGCACCCTCTTTGCATACTATACAGCGCAAGCCTTTGACTCTAGCATGGGTAATGGCAGGAAGCTTGAAAATCAATTACCTTTAAATACTGCACAAGGAAATCCTTTTGATTTCTCATCAAAAGCACCTGGGATATGCAGTGTTTAATTGTAATTTAAATGATATGCAAATCTTGTTAAAGGTACCAGAATGAATATATATTGCCTGTTTCCCCTTTTGTAGAGTCGCTAGTAGCTACCTGGCTTGTTGATCTTGCAGTCTATAGTTGGCACAGTCCAGGTTTCATGTTTCGCATCGGGGTTGGCTCTTGGGCTGTACACAATTTGAATAGGTCAAGTTGGCTGGCTTATGGCTGCGCTTACACTTGTGGTGCTCAAAGTAAGATGTCATAAAAATTTCAAAAATCCCTTTTAAACACATGCCTGGACTTTAAATATCTTCTGCAGAAACCACGGGAAAATACCAGCCAGTTGCCCCATGGATGCAGTAGTTCCTTCACTTGTGGCACCACTAAAGGCATATTGCTTGGGAGGCCACTGCCTTGCAGGGAAGGGCTGTATTTGCAGCGCTGAGTCCATAGCGTTGGGTTTGAGGCTGTATCCTTTTGTCAGCCCATTCCTGGGTATTTTGGTAGGGAGTTGGGACAGAACATACTGTGAGGACCAAGTTTTTCTGGTTGTAAATCTGGAATGTGGAAGAAGCGTCTTCTACGCCACAGACAGAAATAGAATAAGCAGCAAATCAATGATTTGTGCAGAAATAAGTCGGTCAGTGACAACCGAGTTCCTTCTTTACTTGTTTTCTCCCAAATGAAGGAACAGCACCTTGAGTCTGTATCTGAGCTGTGTGTTCCTCCAAGGCTTGTTCAACAGCTCGGTCAAGGCTGGGAGCATTTGCTTTTTTTATATGTCTCTTGAGCAGTATGCATCTATAAGACAAATGAAAAGTTCCTGGCTCTAAAGACCTTACAAAGCAGCAAGTGAAACCAGAGACATTGGAGCCAGAAACTGAAGTGGAGATTTCCTCTGCCCAGCTACTAATGCTGCTTTCTAGCTGGGATGAATCTATTCCTGGCTCTCATCTTCAAAGTGAAAACCATGCAAAACATTCCATCAGGTCAGAAAAACACTGTTGGCTGTCCTTAAAAAGGTGCTTCAAGAATTGTGTAAAATGCGGAATTAATTTATAGTATAAACTCCCACTGGTCAAGTATAACCTTAGGGAAATTCATCTTACCTTTATCAAGATAATTATCCTGATGCTTGCTCTGGAAAAGGGGGTAGGATTTCCTTTAAAACGTCTTGGTTTGTGCTTTGTTAAGTTTTTCAATTATGTAAAGAGACTTCAAATTGTTTGTTTTTCTCGTTGAATAATCTAAGCTTCTTTCTCTGCAAATAAAAGTTTAACCTTTTTATATTCTACAAATATTCACATCCTATTGCTTAGAGTATATCTGGGCTACTAGAGAAAATTTTAGTGCTGATAGTAAAGACTGAAACAGAAAGATTCATATTTTTATGTGCTTAATTCAAACATGTCATTTATTCAATAATTTAGAAGAATGGTTTATGTAGGGAAAAATAAATATTATTTATGCTTCTGTAAGAGTTTTTTACAGCCATCATCCTTATAGAAAGTGGCTGAGCTCCAGAAATCAATATTTATTTCCAGCATATTTAAGCTTCTTATATAACTAGAACATTAAGTTTATAGAGCTATGTAAAATATCTGATTTTAAGACTGTGACAAGTGTTTAGTGTGATATAAATATATTTGTGGCGTTTATGTTATCTCTTGAGGAATATATTGCATGAGAACAGTTGTGAGGGGTGAATCTAACAACTTCTATAAAACGGTACCCCATTCTCTACTTCTCTAGTAGCCTGCCATAGAAAATATCAGTAAATTAAGTCCATCACCAGAATTTAAACGACTTCTGCAGAGGTTCATTGAAATCTCGGATTTATTATCTAATTTTTGAACTACAGTAGTAATACTTTTTCACTGTCTGAAGTTACAGAACTAGAAGGGGGTAGAAATAATGTAGAAGAGTCAGGATGATTATGGCTTTGGTTATTTGGAACAGCCATTTTTAAATTGTGCTTGGTCTTGTTATGTTATGGTCATACTTATTTTTAAGGAATTAGTAAATTCGCTAAAATTTGTTTCTTTAAAGTTGGCTGAAAACTGAGACTCCAAATCAACAGTTTTTACAGCTCTGGGCTACAATATTCTTTAAGAGCTGAAGTTGGTGATGTAGTTTTATGCGTTGAAGTTGTATTTTCTGCATAAGTGTAATTCCACTTAAAGTAGAAGCTGATAGTCAAGCTCTCATTATAAATTTCCCCCTGTTATTGATATTCTGTTATGCAGTTTTGTTCAGAATTGACCTTTCTCTTCTAGTTCTCAGTAGGTTAGCATGAAATGGATGTTTTACAGCTATGACTTGGACATATAAGACAAGCATGTCATTAGAACTTGACTTTATCTTGTTCAGTACAGTACTTTTGTTCTTACATTCCCTGACTACATCAAAGCTACATCACACTTCATAACTGTGTTGAAGTGTTGTTCTGACTCTTGATCCTCATTTCTTTTTCCCTAAAGCTCACAATTCCTTCCAATCATTCCTGCCTAACCTCTAGCTTTTATCTTTCTTTTCCCTCTGTTAATGAACAATCAAGAAAACCAGAAATAAAGAGGAAATAAAATAGATATTACACATCCTTTATAAAGAATAATTATATATTTATTGATATTGCTAAATCCAATTCAATCAAAATTCTAATAGGGTAAGCTCCTTAGATTTTTATTTTTTTTCCCTACCCTTACAATGCTTTTAGGTGTCTCCTGTTGCTGGCATTCTTCTACATGGTCCTGATTCTCTACTTTTTAAATATACATCTAGCCTTCATAGAGTCTGCCTTCAAAAAGTTATTTTGTAAGGAAATACTTCTGTGAATACCCTTTCTCACTCTTAAAACACAAAGTTTTTTGTCCTGCATATCTGATGAGCTGTAAAGTTAGAGTTTTGATTTGAACCATTTTGAAATTTGAAGGTCTTAGAATCATAGAACCATAGAATCACAGAATCATAGAACCATAGGGTTGGAAGGGACCTCTGGAGATCATCTAGTCCAACCCCCCTGCCACAGCAGGGTCACCCAGAGCAGGTTGGACAGGAACGCGTCCAGGCGGGTTTTGAATGTCTCCAGAGTTGGAGACGCCACCACCTCTCTGGGCAGCCTGTTCCAGTGCTCTGCCACCCTCAGGGTAAAGAAGTTCCTCCTCATGTTTAGGTGGAACTTCTTATGCTCAAGTTTGTGCCCATTACCTCTTGTCCTGGCCCCGGGCACCACTGAAAAGAGCCCGGCCCCATCCTCCTGACACCCACCCTTAAAGTATTTATAAGTGTTGGTAAGATCCCCCCTCAGCCGTCTTTTTTCCAGACTGAAGAGACCCAAATCCCTCAGCCTTTCCTCATAAGAGAGGTGTTCCAGTCCCCTAATTATCTTTGTAGCCCTCTGCTGCACCCTTTCCAGCAGTTCCCTGTCCCTCTTGAACCTGGGAGCCCAGAACTGGACACAGTACTCCAGGTGTGGCCTCACCAGGGCAGAGTAGAGGGGGAGGATGACCTCCCTTGACCTGCTGGCCTTCTATTCATAGTTTAAGTTGATATGTATTATTAAATGTATACATTTCTGTGCAATTTATTTCATTTACAATCTATAAACACCAGTGAAGAAGGGTCATCCAAAAGATACAAAAGTAATTTCACTGCAATTGAAATGCTGGCTATTTTCTATCTGTTTACTATCCTCCCAAATTTTACATTAAATGAGTAAGGTTCCTCTGCTTAAAAATGTAATTACTCACTTGGTCTTATCAGGTGTTCCCTGAGGGATTTAATGGGAAAGGGGGGAGAAATTTAAGAGGAGAAGGAAAAAAGTGCTGTGTATGCAAGAGGACTGATGGATTCTTTTGTTATTTTTCCCTGATCTGAAAAATTCAAGTTGCCATATTAAGTTAATAACATACAGATTTTGTTATATCTAAACATAGACATTAAAACAGTATTTTGTAAACAGAAAATTTTTCCTTATTTTAAATTAGGTCTTATTTCAGTTTAAGGCTGAGGCCCTTCTAATATCACTTAAAGAAAAATATTGTAAAGATAACAAAAGGCAGGACTCTCTTTCAGCAAAACTGTATTTTAGAGGTGCACAAATACAAAAATGAGAGAAATAGCAGGCCACAGTGAAACATTATTGTACAGAGTTTTAGGATAGGGAAATTTGGTTAAAAATGAAAGGGCCCTCTCACGCTTTCTAAATCTGATTTTCACAGGATGCTTGTGTTAGTCTGAGCCATATTTGAAAAGATGTTCTCTTCTTATTTCTCGATCTTTCCAAAAGAAAACATTTTAGTAGAAGGGATGGTGTCCCAATTTAAAATCAAATTCTGTTTAATGAGTGTCAGCTCTGAGCTGCAGCAGTCGTTGATGTGAGGGTCACTTTTGAATTAGAAAGTGGGTGCACAGGCATTTCATCTTTGAAAGTAAGTCCTCAATTTTTCTTGAGACCACATGAGGTTTCTCTGTCCCTCTAAAATCTCTAGATTTTGCAGAGAGATGTTCCTGGTGGGCTAACAATTACTATGTGGGTATTCTGTCAATCCCTATGAAATTGTTAGTTTTATAATAATTTTTCCCACTATCTTCCTCCGGTGGCAGTCTTCTATAGCTTTTCTTTCAATAAATAGTACAAAATCACGGAGGCAATGATCTTTACAATGAGAAATGCTGCCTGGGAATTGTAGTAGTAGTAATAATAGTAGTAGTAGTAGTAATAATAATAATAATAATAATAATAACTGTTATAATATTCAACTCTCATTATCATTGTGTGCAAGAGGTACATCAAGAGTATATAATCAAGAGCTGTCTTTCAGGTTTTATACTCTCATTTGCATTGATATTAATTTAATTAACATCACAATTAAGGATAACATTACTGTCATGGGAGTAAAGGATGTTATGGTACAAGGATAACTAGAAATTTAAGGAAAGCAGCAAGACAAAACTAAGGCAAACAACAATAAAACTAAATACGTGATTACAAACTGACAAAATTCTTTTGATCACGCTCTACTAAGAAATCAGTAACCGTACAGATCAACCTAGGCAGCTTAACTACCTATAAATAATTACTTAATAATTATAATTCCTTGAGGCACAACAGGACTGGGTGGTACTTTTGCAAACGTTCCACAAAGGAGATGGTGATGTGGAGAAGAGGCCTTGAAATGGGAGTAATTCAGCTAGTGGTTAAGGGCTTCAAGGGCCTTTAACAAAAGGGACATAATATTTTCACTAGGATTCTTGCCTGATGTTGTATTCAGCGCAAATTAATTAAAGTAATTATTTAAGTCTTTTCACTACCTGTGCTTTGATATTGCTGAAGCGTTTTCCCTTGCCTCTCCCATTGTGTGCAGAAAAAGGGACGGGTAGGCTGAAGAGCCAGCCACCTTGCTCAGCTCCCTGATCATCTCTTGCTAGTTCTCCTATCAACAAAAACCAGTGCCCCAGAGTAGCATTTTTGATTTGACTCACGTATTTGAAGGACCGTGTTAGAGGAATAGTGAAGAAAGAATCTGCTTTCTTCTAACAATGCATGATGGAAATAATGATCGTTTGCTTTTTGTTTTTTAAAACTCACACTACAGATGTACGGTGTGAGTGGGATTTTTCAGAAACCTAGCTGGTGTAACTCCGCTTTCATTAAATTCATGGGATTTCAGTGGGAACCGCTAAAGGCTCTGGTTTTGCATTTGTAAATGAAGCACTTCATATCAGTGAAGGGCAGCCTGCATGAAAACCAATTCTGACATTTTTATAGTCATCTTCGAAGTAGAACAGCATTTTGAGATTTTACTATCGTAGTATTATTGTATAGAATGATGCTGTTTCCTGGCTATAATGAAAGTGTGCTTACACTTCTGTGCATCATATTGTACTGCGCTAGCTTGTGCTTTTAAAATGCAAGTGTTTCAAGAAACAACTGCTTTTTAGACAAATGTCAGTCTTCTAGATCATTACATAAACTTGCATTGCTCTGGTAAAGATTACTTGTATGTATGTTCACTTGTTATCATGGCAAGTTTCTGTAGTAACTCAATATTGCTACCTTATTTACACACTTCATTCTCGTATTATCTCTTTGATTTCAAAGACAGGTATGTCAGTTCATCAGAGCCATAAATAATTTGGTAAACAACAGAGGTTAATATCTTTTTTTAACACATTCACATTGTGAATAGGAAGGACAGCAGAACAACCTGTGACCATATTTGAAGACAGGAGCTTTCAGGTTTAGATAGATCAATCAGTTTGGATAAACATAAAAAAAATAATAGTACTAAATTAAATGTAGTTTTCTGACTCAGATACGTGGTGTAATGACAAAGAATGTAGAGTGACTATATTGAAAGAATGGTGATCTGCATCAACCAATCCCTTATTATATATATTTAATCCAAATTTATCACTTACAATTAAGAATTAATAGCTAGTCTCCCAAAATATAAATGATATATTCTTAATTGCTTGTATTTCCCTTTACGTACAGATCTTCAGTTGCATAGAAATATTACATCACATTGGTTTTACTTTTTTACTTGCGATTATTTTATCTGTTCAAGCAGAAAAATTCAGTCAGCCAATGTCCTTATTTGAGGGTGAAAATAAAAATGACAATGAAAGAAAACTCACTGCAAGCAGAAATTGTAATAGAAATACTGAATTTTAATTAATTGATAATTACTATTCAAAATACTAGATAATGTCACTCAGACTATCAGAATGCATTCCTTTTTATAAGGGAATTATGCAGACTCTTCTTTCTATTTTTGTTATACAAATTTCAAATTTCCTTTCATGTTACTGTTAATTCCACATGAAAAAGAATTTAGAAATTCTCTTTCCTCTTTTCTTTCGTGTAGGCATAGTATGTTTTAACATAATCATTGAATTAATTTCTTCCAGTTTAAGTTTGTAACTGTTTTGCATTTTGCCTTCCTCCTTTAATCCATAAGCTTCAACTTAAAAGGAATAAATTTTTAGCCTTTTTTTAATTTAAAAATATTTGTTCTCAAATATCCTGATAAAACTGACTAGATAAAAATCAGGGTATTCAAGGGACTGTGCAAGGTCACATAATCGAGTGACTGGAGACATGAGATTTGTAGTACACTGGAAGTGACTGGAAAGCCTGAGCGAATGTTTTGATATGGCCTATCATTATTTAATTAATTGATGCAAAGCTTGCCCTTTTTTCCTCAGTGTTTCCTGTAGCTTTCTCCCTATCCCCAAGCACATATCATTTGATAACTTCTCATTTTATTTAGCTCTTTTTTTGTTTATTAATTTCGGGAAAAAAAGTCATTGCAATTAGAAAAGATCTCTTAGGACAAAAAAGCAAAGCCCTGCCAATACAGAATTGTAACATAGAGTTTAGTCCCTTGTGTTTTACCCATTTCATTTTAATTGTTTTGAGGAAGATATAGCACATTGTGGAACAATCTCAAGAGAAAAAAAAGTGGAAATACCCTTTCTCACTTACAGTAAGTCATTCTTCAAATTCAGACTACATTGTCCTTTTCTCAATTTGATCTCATTATTTCTAGATATATCCCATTTGTATTCTTAAATAATTACTCTTGCCCCTTGGTGTTTACCTTCTCATTGCATTTGACAGATATATCTCCTCCCTCTCCCCCCACTTAATTGTTGGTTAGTCAAGCTGTACATATTTAATCTTCCTAAGCTTTTCTTATGTGTCATCGCTTCCAATCCATTAAGCCTTTTTCCCCCCTTTGCTCCGAGCTCCTTTCAGTATGTCAGAGCACAAAAGATGGAGCTGATTGTACTTGTCAAGTGTTTTCCAGTTCAAATTTGAAAGGATAGTCTGATCTTTGTTGACTTGCAAAGAAATGACAGCTCTATCCCTTGTTTATGCTACGGTCCGGTTTCTACACTCTGACGATGCAAAAATATCTAAATAGCGATACTGATTTCATTGCTGCTTCTGTAAAATAGTCTAAGAACACCAAGGCTCTGGTTGATGTTTTATCAACTTAATCTACAAATAATCCAAATTTAAAAATTCAGATTTCCGTGAGTTTTTTCTTGTGGTGTAGACATCTGTTTATATGGAGGTGTTATTATAATGAAAGAACTAGCAGGAATAAAAATATTTTCATGTTGTAACTTGAGAACTTGCCGCATTTGAAAGGACGTTGTGAGACTAAATGCAGGGTATTTTATATTATATATATTATTTTATATATATATATATAAAATATATATATTATATCCTAAATGAGGATAAAATCTAATGATTTGTCCCAGAAGGCAATGTTAATCTCTGATCGTGAGCCACAAAAGGGATTCTGCCACGCAGATGACAACAAAAAATATAGACTGTTCTAGTACAGCCTTTGATGGAAAAGATTTCTGAAAATAGCAGAACTGTCAGACTGACTGTATTTGCCAACACCACAACCACTGCAGATTTTGTCTGGTATTTTTTTTACAATTAAATGGTCTTCACTTAAAAAGTCCAAATTAAGTTGGTAGGGTTTATCTGAAACCACTACCTTATCAGCTGGTGATATTTCAGCTGAGAAACAGATGAGCAGCTCTTCCTGTTTCTCTGGCTTCTTCTGCAATCTAAATAAATTGCTGAGAACAGCTCTCTCAATCGGGGATTTGTATTGACCAGCCTTGAAGAAGTAACATGAAAAAGGCCTGAGCTGGGAAGAAGATGGGACATGAAGTTTCTCACTGAATCAAAAAATTAAACAACAGCAAAAGAGGAAACTGTATTTTGAATTCGTGTTATATAAACTAACCATGGAGATTACGTGTTATATCCATTCGCCCATGCTTATTGCCATGTTTCAATTTCTAAAGAGATCTCCCATGTTTACTGGAGTGGTTCAATTTCTAAGAGGAAAAAAAGAAACCTAAAACTGTACTGATAGGTAGAAATTTAAGACACTGAATTCTGTATATATATAAATATTGTTTTAAATTAATATAAATGAAAATATTTCAAAACTATTTATATCAACATCTTTTCATCTGTTGCTACAAAAACATCTTGATGAAAGCTTTAGCTAAATGTCTGTTTGTAGACTCTGATACCCTACCATCATTACTGTTTCATGTGCAAAAAAAATCATTAAAACTACTGTATTCACGTTTAAGCCAAGTCTAAACATTCATTTAAGTCCGAAACATTTAGGTAGCCTCTAAATACATAAATAAAAATGAGAAGGGAAAAACAGGAATACTCTATTCAAGATGTTAACGAGATCTTTATTAAAATAAGGTGCTCCTTTGAAAAAAAAAAAATTAATGATACATCCTGGATATACCTTCTCACCTTCTCAAATATACTTGCTTGCCTGTGGATTTTAGCTTCTGAGATGGCTTAATTCTGAATCTTTTCTTTATTTCACTTTAAAATATTGCTAGAACCCCAGTTTAATTTCCATTTGACTCTCTTTGCTCACTAACTCCTTAAGCTTTCTACTTCTGACAGATTACAAGGGTATCATTAAGTAATGCAAGTTCATGTCTTATTAGTAGACAATCCTGTTGACCTTCATTTCCCCGTGTCCCATCTTGCATCGCATTTTAATGCTGGCAGTCTCATTTTTACTTTATCTGGGCTTTTAGCTCTTCACTTATAAAACAAGCACAGAAAACCATGAGAGCTTTGGTGCCCTGGTCTCACCTTGGAACCATGGCTTTCCAAGGCAGGCTAAAAGGGTAATGATCATCATTGGTTTTATTCCTCTGTTATTTATATTTGCATGCTATTGTTTTAAATGACATTAAGCCTTTCTTTCTGTAAAGTGTAAAGGTGTAGATAATTTGTGCTCTTGTGGTCATTAACTCTGGGGAGTCAAGACATGAGAATTATTTTTAAATCTCGCCATTCTTCAGTCTTATCACCTAGTCTAGTCTGTGACTTTGATATTAAAGTCCCTCTGTGGAAGTAATACGGTCATACATATATTAACCTGTGACGTTAATACTTGATGATAGTGGTTAGCTCAAGTTGCTCGTGTGGTTTTTCTCCTTCTGTGCGCGGGTCACTTTGGCCTGGCTTTAATATGCATGATTTGATTGACCCCTGACCAGTAATGTGTAAAGCCCTGAAACAAAGAAGGTCTGGTAACAATACTAGTTGCCCTCTAAACCTCTGTAAAACAAGCTGGTATGAAAAGGAGGTAGCAAATTTAATGCGAGTAACTTTGTTTTCTAGGCAAAAGGGTATTAAGCAAGCCTTTGCAAAGCACATTTTGTACTGCCCTTTCATTTCAAGCTAATGAAGGAAGCAAAGGCATCATCTGTCACAGGGTGAAAAGCTGCCAGGTATCTCAAAACCTCATCTTTCATCTTCCGTGAGGAAAACTGAAATTAACGCTGCTGATATGAAGGCAGGTATAAAATCATATGAGTTCAAGATGTGGATCTTGATATAGACATTCACCTAAAAATACGAAAGAGGAGGAAAGTGGAACTCTTCAGCTGGGTAAATCTTAGTAGCTCTATATATATGAGAAGCTGCATCATAATTATAAAGGATGAGGAAAAAGTAATTCCACATACTATACTGAAATCTCCCTTTTCAATAGAAGAGTTGCTTGCATTAGAATAGTTTTAGTGGAGATACCTATTTTACTTGTTTTGGAACCTTCTTTCAGCCAGCCAATATAAACTAGATAAAGCATTTGAATTTCTGGATTAAAGAAAATTGCCTGGAGTATTTCTTAAAAGCAGTAAATAGCCATGAGGCATTACCAATTGTTTAGTCAATACCCACAACAAGTTTTCCACTTTTATTAAGTATGGCACCTCTTTTCAAAGATACTTACACCTCATTTCTAAAAATACATTTTAAAACCTCATAGGAAAGCACAGTATTTCACAATAATCTTGTATTGTTTTTTAAATACTATCTATAAAATAACTTTTGATTAAATGTAAGCTTTACATGCCTGAACACTTGTGAAAATTAGCCTTCTATCTAACCTAATCTTATTCCTCTAAAGAAAAGTTTTCCATCAGGTGTTCCCCATTCATTCTAGTTATCTGGAAATAGACATCCTGAGAGATGGAGCTGCTGGCTGGGCTGTATGTATCATCCCCTGGGTTGCTGACAACGGCTTGAGAACCAAGGCCCGGAAAATAGCAAAAACCTGCTCCCAACCAAGTATGCATGGTTGTCTGTGCAGCAGAGACGAGAGAGTCGTTTTGCTTTCTTGTGATATGTATTTGAATAGTCACATCTGTATGACATGGAACAGATTTTTCTCATAATGTTAGAACTGATCAACTGTAACAAAAATTTCTTGTTGAGAGTTGTGTTGTAGGCTTGGACAGGCTTTACAAGGAGTGAAGAAAAGAGCATTAACAGTTAGGAATGATTTGAGGTGGTTTTAATATATCTAGCCTTTCCTTCAGACAGGACCTTTTTTTTTTTTGGTGTTATATCAAGTAATTGCTGAATTAATGAATTCCATTATAAGGCAGACAAATTCATCATAAGTAGATTTCTCTGAGATCTGACCTTTTTGTAAAAATTGGCTATTGATAGCATGATGTGACAGAATGGGCTTAGAATGATGTGACGTAGGCTTTAATTTCCTTGTTTGCTAGAGAAACCAATGAATAAATATGGTTTCTATTCAATTTCTAGATATACCTTCCTTTAAAATAAGCAAATAAATAATCAGGTAATCTAGGCAATATCAAGTAATCCAAATAAAGATCACCTGCATCTTTACTCTAGAGAAATCTGTAGTTTTTATTAAAGAGTTCAAAGATCTCTCACAAGCTTGAAACCATCTGAACAATTTACCCTTACTATGCTTTTTATCAAATATTGACAATACTAAACGAAATGTCCTGAATTTCGCATATAGTGTTAACTCATAATAAGTAAATAAGAAATAGCATTTTTTCTTCAACGAGGTGGTTTTTTTATCAGCGCTTCAGTGGGAAGTGCAAATTATTTTCTCTCTGCTATACTCTTTTAGCAATTGTGTTCGACTTTGTCCACAAAAGATATCAGGTATAAAAACTGAGTTTGTGCTGTGGCAAAGAATATCTGCAGTTTTAGGTACTGAAGGTGTAGCTCCAGCCCTTCTAGGTGAGAACGTTTGCAGATGGAGGCCTGAAACAAAGACTGCAGGAAGGCAAGTAGGATCTTTCAGCTTTTTCAGATTATGTGCACCTGCATCCGGCAGGGTCTAAAAACGTGTCTTTGGACATACAGGAAGAAAGACACGAGATGTGGTTTAATTAGCAACAGAAACGATCGAGTCCTCTGGAAACTTTTGGTGATTAGCTTGTATGGATAAAGTTATAATTCTTCCCTCGCCTGTGGGACACTCTGGTCTACAGCTGGGTCCCTGTGCAGCTTTGCAGAAAGTAAAAAGGCAGCAAGGAGAGAACACTTCTCTTAGCCAACCCACCATTAATAGAAATAGAAATCCCAGTTATATATATAAATAGCAGGCAAGTAAGGCTATGTAGAAGGTTATTAAAAAAAAAAAAAGAGCGAGATGCAAGGAATATGTGGTTCTTTGTTATTCCTTGAGATGATAACACGGTAACTTATGTCCCAAGCATGACAGAAGCGTCATAGTAGTGAGATTAGTTTATGTATGTTTGATGATGAGCGACCAAAGAAGAGAAATTGACATCTCATCAGACTGCATAGATGCAGCACTGTCTTGCATTGCACCTCATGATGGGAAGAGGAACGCTGAAATGAGGTCTTCTCCCTAACGTTCCTGTCCATTTTGCCTTTGTGCACCTTCTGAACAGGCGATAAGTATGACAGTAGTTGTGGCTTCTGCAACAGGTCTTTGTCTCTAGAGAGTTGATAGAAATAGTTATGTTCATGTAGTTATTTGGCACATGAATCTCGAGAGATCCAGAGGAAAGCGGTGGTCTCTAGTACCTGGGAGAGTAACCAAAAAAGCAGGTGCTTTCAGCATGAGGTGACAGAAACAGAAAGATCGGCCTGGGGGAAAATGAGATTTAAAGGAGGTCCTTATCTATACAGAAGCCTTATGTGCAAGGAGAAATGGGATGTTGACTCTAGTTGTACTTTAATGTGTTATGAGAGCAGGGAAAAGTAAAAGGAGCGATACCAGGAACCCACAGAAGAAGCAGCGGGTAGGTTGATGTTACTGTGTCGTCTTCAGTATCTACCATAGGTTAGAATTCAGACCACTACTCCTAGATATCAGAATAGTTATTGAGTTGGTAATTGGTACAGTATTGTACTGTACAGCCCGGTAGTTATTCGGAAGGATTCAAGATCAACCTAAAAATGACCAGAGGGGCTACAAATATAAGTCTGAACTTCTGGGTAAAAAAAAGTCAAAATCAACACCTTGTGAATCCAGCACATCTGTTCTGTATTGTTTTGAGTAGCTTGATAGTTGAAAGTTGCTCTTTGAATGATTTTTTTTTTTTTTTCACTCATTGTGGCAAGGAAAAAATCAAACAAAATAATTAAAATTTGATCCAGCCCTTATCTATTTTTCCCTAACTGAGCATAGCTGCCTTTAACAAGTAAATAATCCTTCCTACCCTTGTAGCTGTTGTGAGTTGGTTTAGATTAATCATTTTACATGAAATTACTGCTTGATTGACAAACACGCTTACATCTTCTTTTTTTTTTGGGACACAAGTGTGTCCGTCACTTAAAAAACATAATTACATGATCACGTTGGAAACTCCAGGAAAAACGTCAGCCCAAGAGTTAAGATTGACTGTTAAACAAAAACCAGACTTTCAATATTATAGCCTCTGAGCAAAAATTAGCATGCCAGTTCCCTAGGCAATCGAAGCACACACAAAGCACAAAGGATCGGGATTTCACCCTGACAGATGTGTTATTGAGAAAATGGCCACTTTTGGCTTTGTGATTATTTGCTCAGATGGTTAATCTTCACATGATAGCAGAGCTTGCAGAAACTCGTTGCAAGGCTGTTTCATATGTGCCTGGAGCCGAGAGCATCGCGAGGCTTGCGCTCATTGAGCTAAGAAGCGGAACAGCGGCCAGTTGAATACATGGCCCTGACAATGAGGCAGCACCCAGGTACAAAGGGGTCAGGTCCAAAGCATTGAACTCCTCGTGCCAAATGGGCCAGACCTAATCACAGAGGCTGAGGGCACGTTTGCATTGCCCAGTGCAGCATGACACAGAAGCTTTGCAGTCACTAGCTCCGGTCCTGAGCCACGCTCATAGAGCTGTATTGCTTCTGATCCGGGCGCTAGGTTAACCACAGCTAGATAAATGAGGTGCTGCGGGGTGGAAGAGCTTCCTGGAAAACCTGGGCTCCAGAGTAAGCAGCAGCCTCCTGAGCAGAGCCTCTTCTCTTCAGGTGTGACATTTCTGGAGCCAAATCTGCACCCTGCCTCCCTTTGCAAACCAGGTGTTGAAAGGAATTTTAAAAAAAGCTTATCACATTTCCCAGATATCGACCCTGACTATTCCTGCTGTGACAGCACTTACCAAGTGCCCCACTCTGAGAATCTGAAAATGACGAAAGGACAGGTTTTGGCATTGGTGTGCACCTGCCGGGTTGGTCAGCTCAAGCCAATGCCAGTACAAGGAGCAGGAGTTGTTGTATCAAATGTGCCTCTCCACCCAAATTGGATGTGCCTCTATACTTTTTTACTAATAGCTGGCAACTTCTATTTTTTTGATAAACCATTGGGACTCACCAGTTCAGATCAGTTCAAGGCTGGGAATTAATTTTCATCTTTCCTTGATAGAGCTGTGCCCTTAGAGATAGGTCCTCCCTTCTCAGCTGCCTCCCGCTCTGATACAGTCGCAGACCAGGGTGGTTGGAATGGTTCATTTATTTAACATTTCTTCTATGTATTCACACGTTATTGTCACGTTTGTGACATAAACACCGGGAGGGACTTGTCAGCACAATGAGGTTGCTGTAGCCCCACCTCTCAGTACAGACGCAGTGTGGTCTGCAGCAGTCCCTGCACCCCGCCGGCAGCCTTGAATGCTGTGCAGTAGTAGCTTGAGCAAAGAAATCAGAAAAAATGCTAACATCAAAATGAAATCCTACCATTTGCACAATAGGCTTGTCTCACTATTAGCACATAGAAGTAATTTTGTCTTCACTCACTTAATTTCATTCTCTCGAATGTCTAAAACAAATTTACCAAGTGAATGTGCAAGAATGTGAAGATATAGTCTGGTGAATCCGCGTGGTCCTACACATCGAAGTAAAATACCATTTACATAAATATGAGATGAAATAGGTCAGTCACATGCATAATAATTTCTCTAGTATAGAATGGTAGCTATACAATATGTGTTTTACAGTATGTAAATTAGTTGCTGTTCCCATAGTTCATATTTAATTCACGTCGTGTTATCTCTGGTTATTAAAGAATAATATTCATAAGCATCAATTAAATGGAAGGAAGTGTGTGGTTAATCTGCAACTATTTAATTATGTATTTTGAGTTGGCCTCTAGAAACTGTATACTTAAAAAATACTGTGGAATAAAACATGCATCTCGGAGAGATATGCAGTACTTCCACAAATTCTAACAGAATGCCTTCAGAATATGAGACAAGCAGCACAAATCACAGCAATGAGGTATGTTTGTAAACATGGAAAGCAATGTACGTAATAAATACATGGACCATTTATATATCTAATTTATTTTCAGGTGATTAAATATCAGTGCAAATATTTCTCAAAGTAACTCCTAAATATTTTAGCCTTTATTTACATTTGGGTATATGCCGATGTAGATATCTCTGTGTAAAATGTTGGGCTTGAGTCTTTATCACACATTGGTCTACTCACATTTATTTTGCTGCAATTACTCCAAAATTACTGAGAGGAGATGATTCAGGTCCTTCATATCTTGGAATAGTGGTGCATCTCAAAGACACTTCACATTTCAGAAATAACAGAGTGAATAGCTTCCAGAAATAGATGTAGTAACATGAAATAAATAGTGACTGTATGTACTACCATTGTTTGGTTCATTTTCAGCTGTGTTTTGTAACATTCCTAGAAAATTTCTCAGTAACAGATTTTCACTTGTAGTCTGCCTATTAAATTTGGACTCAGACAGAACTATTGCAGTCAAGTAGCTTGGGTTTCTTTTGTTACATTGAATTCGTTCACATTTCCAAATTCCAGAAAAACCTGTTCCTGCAAATTTTCCAGATGCCTCAGAGACAGGGGTTACCATTCCCGGTGATCATAGTGCGTTAACGCAAAGGAGAGAAAGGGCAAGAATATCTGGACGGAAGAGATTAATATATAACCCTGACAAGGGCACACATGGTGAATGTTGAGAAAGTCAACTTTCAGGACAAATGGCGGGGGAAAAATAGGGTTTATATTTATACAGAAAATTATGTTTGGATCTTAGTATATTACAAATCCAACTGCTGATTGCAGGAGATTACATAGTGGAAACTCACCTGCTTGATGGAGAATAGCTGTCCTTGTGCATGAGGGCATATGCCAACAAACTGGGAGCCCAGCCAAGGTGACAGATCAGAAAAACGAGGTACCAGATTTGCAGCACTCATAAGGCATCGTGGCAGAACACCAGAACGGCAAAAAATTCCAAGTTTGGTCTGCATAATTGATTTCATGGGATGTCATTTTTTTTTCCCCCAGGTAGTGGAAATCACATATCTAAAAGGACAATCTATCCACTGGCAGATATTTCCGTTTTACGAAAATGCAAGCTGGAATACCTTGAGCAAGTTGAATGTCTGGTTTTTATCCAATAGTATTCCTATAACATTATTTTTAATTCAGTCATCTGCTAATCTTATTCCAAATTCTTAAAAGAAAAAAAGAGATAATAGAATCAATCACATTGTAAGAAGGAATGAAAATTTGTTTTGCAGTCCAACCCAAAACTTCAGGTGGAACTTGGATAACTTCTGAAAATTTCTCTATAAAACCACCAAGGGGAAAATTCCTCTTCTCTGTCTGCAGTCTTTTCTTCTCAACCATACCAACAGAGGTGACAGATTTAGGGATTTCTTTACCTCAATGAGAACTCTAATTAATAATGGCTGTAAATACAGCAATTACAACACGAACAAATATAGTACAAGTATGTTCAATGCTTAGTTTAATTGTTATTCTGTTTTGGTAATCATTTATCTTTCCCCAAATTTAAAGCTTTGCAGAGTTAATGAATGGCTTTCATCTAACTTCTATAATTTTCCATTCTATATATTGTTAATTAATTTCAGTGAACACTGGATGGGAGAATATTACTATCTGCATCTCACAAAAAAAAAAATAAATCCTACCCTGGGAAAAGTTGCTATGTATGGAAACTAAATATTGCAGTCTCACTGGTTTTTATTTGGGCGAAATACTAAATGATGTGAAATAATGTGAATCTGAAAAAAGTCTTGAGAATATTCATTATTTTCAAGATTAATAAATGAATACACTTCTTATATCACACATTTTAGTGAGAAAAAGGTTGTTTTAACTTTTTAGGGATAATGTAATACCAGAACGTTCCTAAAAATATTTGCTAGGCATTTTATTCTAGTAAAAAGGCATTGAGAATTACTTTGACTATTTTGCTTGTTTTCATACATATATATACATATGTTTTCCTATACATATACATGCACATATGTTTTTGTGTGTATATATATATACACACACAGGAAAACAAGCAAAATATGTAAAAAAAAAAAATTAACCCTCCCCCCCCCCCCCCCCCCGCCATGTAATGGTTCTTTTGCTTTATTTTAAGGGAAATACGAGAATTATCATTTTAAAGGTACAGCCTTTAGTATTTAAACTTTTTTTTCAGTTACGTTCCACTCCAGATACGGCTACGTTCATAGTGTTCTTCCCCACAGCACACCCTGGAAGTCTGGAGAAGAACAAGGAAACCTATACTTTTTAATCTAAACTGTACTTAGGTGGTAAGTCCAGAGGAGCTCTTGCCTGTAAAACCTGGACGAGTTTTTCCTACGTATTTTTACCTTCTCCTTGGAGATGCACTTAAATAAATCTTTATTATAGTAGCAGTGTTCTGGTCCTGCCCTGCCATTGTTGAGGCTGCATGACAGCTTTCCTTGGTTACTCTTCCGTCTCAGAAACCTTCCCCATTCAGACTGAAATTTTAATGGCAAGCTCGGGCAAAACCAGTTGTGCCATTCGTCAGTGCGGGGAGAATGAATAAACACACAGCTCTTTTCACTGCAGAATTATTGCATCTGACCTTTCCTATTTTTTTATTTTCGTTTTGGTCTCTTGTTTGAACCGAAACACAACATTTTAGAAGTTAGAAGTGATTTTCTTTTGCCATCTGCTAACGTGCAGACATTGAATTATATTCCTGAGGATTTCTGCATTATTTTCTGCACTTCACAGTCCTTTTATAGTGCAAACTCATATATATTTAGCTATGAGGAAAAGAACTGGGAGGGGATGGTCTTGTCAGAAAAGCAATGAAGCAAAACTTAGGATACTTGGACTTAGTTTCGAACTAGGCTGTGCATGTCCTCAGTGGTCAAGCTGCTTAGGGACCCATCTTTCAAAAGCACCTGAAGGCTTTCCAAGTGCAACTCGCTTGCTTTTTTGCAAAAAAAAGGTCACATTTTTCTTCTCTCGGCATACTGCCAAGGAATTTTTCGTACCTCCCGAGGAAGGTGGGCATGTAATAGATTTTCATAAATTCCATTGAAAATATTTTGTAAAAATTGAGATGATAACACTTGCTTTCTTTCCTCTATCTTGTTCCTTTGCGAAAGAAGCCGTCTTTTATCGTATTTGCTTAGTACAATGAAGCTGGGAGCTGAATAGCCATCTGCTGAATAGGGATGATGATACTATGGAAAAATTTATACTTCCTATGCTATCCATTTTACAGCCTGAAGGAGCTGGGTCACAAATGGTAAATTGCTCAAGGGCACCAAATGTCACAAGAGGAATAGATGGCAAAGTTATTTCCACAGAGCACTGAAACTCGGCGATTAAATAAATATAAGGGACTGCATTCATTATGGAGTCGATTTAAACCATGGGTTTAAAGCTCCAATTAGGAAAACATTTGAAAACATGCTTAAGTCACATTTAAAATTAAATATTAATTAAAAGGTGCTTTTTCCATAAAATGCTTATTCACCAGAAGTACAAATTTCAGTGATTTATGGGTATTTGGAAACAGTTTCGTATATGTGAAATGTTGTGCAGTTTTAGCTTCAGTAGTCATTGCCAGATCCACTTCTGCAAATACACTCATGTGCAAAAATACTTAAAAATGCACACTGCTGAGAAAATACAGTGTTAAAGATGCAAAATAAAACCAAAATGAGATTGTCCGAAGTTATTTACATACTGTACACATTCCTGCAGAATATCAGGATAGAAAGTTACATTCCCAGTATTAAAAAATATAATAGATGATTAGCTATTGATTTTTTTCCCCCCTTCATTCCAGGAATGTAAAGTGAATTCTGATTAGTCCTGATTTTGCCTAGTAATTAATCAAAATTATAATGTTAGGTCTGGAGATGTCAGATCTTGCTGTTCTATATCCTTGTCTTTTGAAATCTGTTTCTATTTTTACATATTCATTATTACAAACTTTATTCAGGGATTTCCAAAGACGTTTTCAAGCGTATAGGTGGGCAACAGTATCTAAGCGTTAACTGAGTATCATCCGGCTTTGAATTATTTCAGTGATTGAAATACCTCTGGCACCTTTGGGTGACTTGTCAGGGAACTGATGTTCAGATAATAGTTGGGGGGGGACGGTATATGACTCTCAGATGCTAAGAGACATTTATGAAAATTCACAATGAGATGTCAAAGATTTCCTCCGTTTATCTCGCAATGCGTGCTCCAAACAGTTAATAATGTTACAATGATTAAAATAACTATCGAGATATACGTATGCAGGCAACATAATTTTCTCGTCCAATTTAAGCAACCAGGTGTGATGTTTCTCATGCTGTTATTTTCAATTTGGCTTAAGCACTTGCTGTAAATAGTCTTAGTCTTTTATGTTTAAGAAAACAGTTAGTTAGTTTGTAGAATTCTCATATTTAAAATGTGTGACCCGCTGCTTTTCCTTCTGGTTCAAGCAGTGCAGGCGAAAAAAGGATGTCACCTGTAAGAAAGTGTTACTGCCACAGTGTTATATGCAGCGGGTACTGTAAAAAGGCACTCCGGGAAGCACCGCTTGTCCTGCATTTCTTCAGGCATCCAATGAATATGTAAAGGGACTCGAAGGCATCTTTTATTCTGCAGGAGACAGGTCTGGAGAGGGGGGACTGGGGTCCTGCTCCTGGTCCCTGCGCTGTGAAGCCTGGGTTCTTCGTAGGGATGTATGAAGACTGTCACATCACGAGAGACCAGGCTGTTTGAACTATCTTTTTCTAGCAGCTTTTGCAGGCATATATTGCGCTGGTATCTAGACTGACTTCTTTAGTCAGCTGGTCTTTTGATAAATCACATCTGGTTCACGGGGATCACTGTAAGACCTATTTAATCACAGGTTAGAGAAATCAGATTTTTGGTAGGTCTGTGATGGGGGCAGGAAGTCCCCAAGTGGATTTAATTGAGAGGACTTGGATGGCTATAATGTTTGTCCCAAATTAGTTCACTGGGAAAATGATAATCTTTGTGAAGTGACTTTCTTGGGCCAGTCACTTGTATTTCCCAACCTCAGTGAATTCCCTACATGTCTCTCTGACTACTGCCTCTCCCCAAAAAAGCTGCTTCTTACAGATAAATTTTCAAGCCCTCTTCAGTCCTCCAAATGACTCATACCCAGCCCTGTCTCTCCTCCTGAACAGAATAACAGGCGACTATATAAAAGCAGTTTCTGGGATGTGCAAGGGTCCTTGCTGTCATTTATCTCCGAGAACACCCTGAATTATAATAAGGAAGAAAATAAGATTCAAAGAAATGTTTCAAAGTATGTATTTCTTTTGCTATATTACATTTGCATATGGTGAAGTTATACAACCTTTATAACAGTCCCAAATGAAGCATACAAAGTAGAACAAGTATAAAACAGGAACTTTTCAAAGATGATTTCCATCACTGGATATAACCAGACCTATTATTTTTCTCCTGCAAATGGCTCCCAAGTTGGCCAAAAATACAAAGAAAACATAATTGGTGACTGCTTTCAGTTTTGGTTGTTTCTGAGGAAGTTTTGCACCTTCAATTCATTCTTTATAGTAATGGGGTATTTCCTCACTGTGCCATTATAAGTTATGATACGGATCCAGCTGAGTCCTTGGAACCGAGTGTAAATTTAGTATTAAAGTTTCTTGGGAATGTAGAACTTAATGAATAGGAAATTTATAAACGATTGTATTCTACTGAAGCAATATGCTTGTAAGCTCTTTGTTCTGAATACCGTCCCTTGTGCACAGCCTCAAAAAATCCTTTGGGGGTGATGAGTAATGCACCAGAGTGAACAGAAGCTGGATTTGGAGAGAAGTCAGGATGTTTCTGATCACTTTGGAAAGAGACAATGTCATTATACTAAGTGAACACCAAAGTAATCTATGGGGTGGAAACCACAAGATAAAGCTGAAGGGTTTATTTTTAATCCTTCATCCGCAGGCTTTAGACCCTTTAGGAAGACCGTGCTAGTTTTACAGAATGTTGTATTTAAAATAAATATATTAATAGAAGATATTAAAAAATCACTGTGGCTTTAGGTAATGTTTTTAATGTTCAGCTCTGTTTGACACATCTGTCTGGAGCCATGGGAAAATTGCAAATTAAAAAGATCCACAAGATATGCACACCCCAGTGTCTGGGAGAGACTAGTCATTTGGGTAGGCCTTTTTTTTTTTTTTTTTTTGCATGCTCTGACCCAAATAGCTTATTTTTCCCCTTTGATTTAGAACACAGGAGAAGTTATTTGCTATTTGCAGATCAGGTTATTTGGGTCAAAGCACTGGAGTAGGCCTAAAGTATCTGAACGGACGGGGTTTTTTTTCTTTTTTTTTCTTTTTTTCTTTTTTTTTTTGCATCAGCTCCGTTCTACTTCACTGCCGCTCCACATTACAGCATCAGCGCCCGGCGCCAGCTCCCTCGTCCCAGCACAGCAAAACTCCATCTGGGGCGGAGCGCAGGTGGGATACATAAGCCTGTGGGGATGCGATGCCTGTGCGTGGCGGGCACTTCTCTTTTCAAACAGAATTAAACATTAGTTGGCAACGAACACGAGCTGCACGCCATGCACGTGATCTTTGATAAGCCGCTTGATGCAGCGTTTCTTAAGTGAAAACATAATTCAAACATTATCTCGGATGAGAACTCTGCCATTAGGCAATGACAAGTAAAGGGTAATGATCAAAAAGTACTGGAGCTAGCAGAGAGCTGCAGGAATCGTCGCTTAGTCCAGTCGTCCTTAACATCTGTGGAAGAGCAGGAGCAGCATATTACTATTTTGGAGTGGATAGTTAGCTGGGAAATGTTGAAAATACCCGTACAGATAAAGAGAAAGGATTGAAGTGGATCTGGGAAGAGAAAAGATAAAAACTGCTGCTTAGAAAATTATCTGAACCCAGGATAATGTGGGGAAAAGCGATAATGGTACAGACTTCAGAAGAGCAAAACAGAACGGATTATTAGATGGGCCTCTGTATGTCAGTGTGATAGACAAAAATCAGTTTGGGTTTATATATGCAGAATTAATGAACCGTGGAAGAAAGAAATGATAGAGAGAATACAATACACATACACCCTCCAAGTTTACTTTTCCTGATGAGTCTGATAACTTCTCTTGCAACTCAACGAGGAGTCACAGAGAGGACATCTATCAGAAGACTTCTGCTTTGGAGTTGGTCCTCTTAAGTATGTGTGCGAACTTTAAGTCTGACAAAACATTATGGTTTACGCCCCAGCAAGGAGTGCCCTGTAGGTCTCTGCCTCTGAATGCTTTCCTTTCCTTTCCGGTCTTCATTATTGTCCCACAGTTTGCATCTGAATAGGATCCTTCGCTATTCTTTTGGGGAACTGAATCCAGGAATGTTTGGAAAATACTGTTTATCTGTGATTTAAATATATGAAGAATAGGTGTGAAGTGCTGCTCGGCTGCATCTCTGCTAGGTTTTGGTTTTCTGGATTTAAGCTGAAGTCAGTACCCTTGTCTGTCCCCTTCTTAAGAAGATTAGTTGTAATCTCACACCAATTGTGCATGAGTTTTTACCCATCTCCGTAGCAGCTGCATTCTGCAGGACGTACAGGCTGGTTTAGCTTTGCTTTTGAAGGGGAAAAAAAAGGGAGAGGAAAAAAAAAAATCTTTATAATGAGATCTAACTCTTCCATCAAAGTAAACTGAGGCCTTTTATCCTCTTGTTTTATGTACTCCAGTTCCTTACTAGTCCAGTTTGTCCCAATGGCACGTGAATGTTCCTCTCCTTAATTCACGGTGTTGGGATAGTAGCAGCAAAGCGAGTGACCATTTAACCAGCCGTTGCCCAACAGAACTCAAAATGCTCTGTTGTGCCCCCATGGCCTTTTTTTAGATCTTCTAACACCTGCAGTAGGGCCAAGGTTTCTTGTTAGCTTGCCCGCAGGGTGCCGTGTTTGAGAAGGAAAACGTGCTATCAGTAGATTGAAAAATAGTTGAAGAAAAAAGCCCCACAAAATTAAACGGTTTTCTCACAGACCCTTGCATTGTTGCATGAACATCCTAAACGAATCCTTACTTATATATAAGAGTTTGTCGTGGGGTTCAGTGAATCATAAAATTACCTTCAGTGGTATTTTTTTACCGGCAGCTGTTTCGCATGCATTTCCATTAGAAAGAACAAAGTGTTCAGGATTAAGATGAGAGTGCTCTTTAGTGGCCTCAATAGCTGGCTCATTCAACTCTTCAAACTGTCAATATGCCAGATATTTCTATGTAGTGTTCCCATTAAACATTTTAATCAAGAAAAACTACTGTAATAGCACCAAATTGGGCATATAATTAAACAGCAAAATTTCGTATTTTCTCTTTCATGTAAATGTACTAATTCTCTAATAAATTTCATAAAACTGACTCATAATTCTGCTTTGGCATTCTGACAAAAGAACAGAATTCTTTGCAAGTGTTTGCTTAATTTCCATTTTTCAAACCTAATTTCAATTTTTATTGCTTCATTTTGAATATACAGATTAAAGTAATATTAAGTCTTGCGAAGCTTTGCCAAAGAAAATGAAAGAATGAAATTATGTATATTTAATTAGCTACAGTTCTTATTTAGGAACAACTTATTCTTCCTCTTTTAAGGTTGATTTTTTTATCAAGTAAACTCTAAATCACTCATAACTCATTAGTCAACCCTGTGAGAAATACGGGGGGGTGAGAAGGGAGAAACAACACTTTCATATATAAAACCTGTGCATTTAAACAAGTTGATACGTATCATTTAAAGAAAATTCTGAAAGCTATTTTATAAGATAGAAGCCCTCCATCCTGCTCAAATCTCTGCAAGATCTGTATTTCGATCTTGTACCACTCCAGCATTGGATTCAACGTTGCTACTTGCAGGTAACAGGATTCTGGAGAAACAAAGAATAAAACATGGTGACATAAGGAAAAAAAGTTTATTAGAAAAATAACATTAGTAAAGTTTAACTCCTGAAATTCCTGAGCATTCATTTCACTTTAAAATACATTTTTTGGTATGGTTTCTATGTAAAAAGCAGGTACTAGTGCTGTTTGTTGGGGAGAGGGGTGTGTTTCCGTGTTTTCAGGCTTGAAGTAGCCTTCAAAATGCTTAAGTACATAAGCAGTTTTCTTCCTTATTTAATAGTGGTTTTGTTTCCATGGTCAAATGTTTTGTTGAATTGGGATTATGTTCAGCACCTTCACAAGAAAATCTTAAATTATCAAACCGTATTAAACGCTGTCGTGTATCACATTACAGCATTAATAGTGAACAATAAATCAATTAATCAAACATTAAGTGTGACAAAACTAAGTTTCAGTTGAAAAGTAAAATCAATTTCTATCAGAAAGAAAAAGATTTAGAACTAACAATTTAGCACCATACACATGCAGAACTAAGGGCATAAATTTAATATACCCTTGTTTATAGAAGCTAACTAATATTGAAAATTACAATCTCTAAGAGTCGAAATTGTAAGGTCCCTTCTACGATAGCTTTCCCCTAACTCTGTAGAGAAGAATACAAAATTTAAACTGCCCTCTTTTCCCCACATCTGGGAAACTTGTTCCAGTGGAGCACTCAAGAAAAGTCAATACTTTCCCACTCATGAGCAACCTTTATAAAAGAAAAAAAATCAGGGATAAAAGCAAAACACACTTATAAAACCACTTGGCAAAACTGAATAATCTACAAAAGTCGAGAATGAGAATACTTTGAAACCACTTGTTCTGCGATAATTGTAGAGTAGCTGATGAAGTGGTTAGTCATTCCCTTCTTCTCCTGGATAAGCTTTTACAGTTTTTTGCCCAAACCCACCAGAAGATCCAGTTGCCAGGTAGTCAGTTACCTAAACTCCAGCTGCACAACCACTACATGATGTATTTTCTGTCATATAGATGAATCCCCCAAATCATGAGTAATAGTTAACGGGAGCTCAGACAATCCAGCCACTAGAATGATCAATCTCTTATCCTTGAAGTTATGTGTGATCTGCTCTTGCCACAGGCTCTTTTGCATTTTTCAGCGTTTTAGCTAAAATCGAACCCTGAAGTAAAGGGTTCTCTTTTCTTTCGCCGCCTTCTTCCCTTTTTTCTCTCTCTCCTCTTCCTCCTTTATGGCCCCTTCATTTCACTGTGGGGGGGCTGCAGTCAAGGTGACACACATGTCAATCAACTTGGACGCCATGTTCAACTATTCCAATATGAAAAGTAGTGTCATATTCATCCTCGTATCAGTCTCTAACAACTTAACATTGCAAATGCATCCACGAAACTGGTCTGTAATATACAAGCAGGTTAGGCATGGCCCAGTTCCGTGGTGCCCAAACACACCAGCAAAAAGGTATTTCTTTAGCTGGACCCCATACACCCGGGCAGCTCTGGGTTGCTCTTATGACTTACTTTGGGTGTCAAAAAAAATATTCCTATCTTTTAAGATTTGGCCACAGACTTTTACTTACAACAGTGAAAGTTCTATACTACGCGTGTAGTGCTGTACAGCTTCCCTGGTCATCCATGAGTTGTTAAGCTCTTTTTGTTTCAAAATAGAACAGTAACCACAGGAGCAAGGAAGAATAGCTTCTGGGTACAAATGGCTACAATGCTATAAAATTCTGTGGTTTTCCCAGTCAATTAGATTTTGAAGTACCATTGAGAGAATAGTCTGTTTTCTGTATTCTACTGTTGGAAATGCTTCTCATGGTCTGTGCCATATAAAGTATATATTGCCTTATAATAAAACTTGGGTTTATTTAGTACATGTTTAATAAGAGCGTCTCAACCCGCTAATTAGAACAAGTAACCCAGAGGTCCATTATAAACTGCTAAAAGGACAGATAAGCTATCCCTAGGAAAGAAATGTGACTGCCTTTATTTATTATTAATCATTACAATAGTTAACCAATTAACAAATCACTTTATCCTTTCAGGCTTATAAGGATAGGCATATTTCTACGTTAATTATTATCACTAAGTTATTAATGCTATAGAATAAAAGAATTAAACATTTTATGTTACTTTGCTCTAAGCAAACAGTAGCCCTTAAGGTTTGGAACCTCCAACCCCCTAAATAAATGATTTAAATAGCAAAATAATTAATTTCCTAAATGATATAACCATCTTTATGCTGCATGCCCATTTTTCTAGGTAAGTGGGTAAATATGCCGCATTTAGGGAGAAGCGCCTCGGTCTTTGTGGTAAGGGTTGTCAATTTTCCCATTTGTGTGTCTCAATATGTTACTCAGTCTCAGAGCACAGTGAGGGGACTGGCTTTGATACAAAGCCAGCGATGGCACTGCTCTGTGGTTATTCCAGCTACTTGCCGGAGTCCCACTGTCAATTCTTAGTTTTGCATGAAGAGATTCAACAAAACATTTCATGCGTATCTCTAAAATAACGACTATACTGGCTACGGAAGTACGACGCGTCCTATTTTGTTCGCTTTGTGTAGAGTAGTTCACTCTCACGAGAGCAAATGTTTCAGTTCTTGTTTCCCTGATTACCGTGTCAAGGTTTCCAGTGGAGCAAGATCTGGATTCGTGGCTCTTTGTCTTAAGAGGGGTATCCATAGCCCTTGGCTAAGGAATTGCTCTCAAGTTTAGTCTTTTTTTGGTGCACTGAATATTTAATTAGTTATTGCAAAGTGGAACAGCTTTCAGGCTGAAATGGGAGGGGGAAAATATTTTCCTCCCTCATGAATATCTTATGGGATATTCTCCTGGAAGGTAAGAATTCAGATCTTCTCAAGCAGAGGAGAGTGAACCCAGATCTCTTACACTCAAGCTCAGGGCATAGGCTTGGAATTAAATTAACTAGAAAGCTGCCTAGTTCTAAATGGGTCAGCCTGTGTGTGCATAAAAATAGTCCAGGTAAGTTAAGTCCCCTTGCTTTTGCTGCAATAGGCAGTCGCCTTGTGAATCCTAACTAGGGCGCAGGGGTCTGCCTCTGATGGGATCTGTATTTGAGGCAGTTTTCTGCACGTGCACCAAATTTTTGTGAATCCTACTGTAATCCTACTGTTAAGAGATTTAATTCTTCTCCTGCAATGTGTAAGAAACCTCCAAGCCAAAGCAAGGATGGAGACTTGACTAGGCAGCTACACACCAGGAAGCAGTTGTTTTGTCTAAGTTTTAAGCACGTGTGAACCCTTACTGGAGCAAACACCTACAGGTGTAATGGTCCTCAGGTAAACCAAAGGGAGTGCCCTAGATGCCTGGTTTTCTCAATAGTATCCTATCCCTATAGGCATTGTTGAAAGGGAAGCTTACGGAGTGAGTGAATTCTCTTAAAATGTATGCTTGGCTGGACATAAGCACTGGGAGAACCCAAAGATTATACTTGGTATCAGGTTTAGCTTCAATACGAGCTTCTTCTAATGTAATTAAAAAAAATAGGATCTATGTCTGAAATGCTTACCCATCCAAGATTTATGGAAAACAGAAATCACAAAGTATTTCTCAATAACTTTTCACTTTCGTCGAACCTAGCTATTACCTTCTACTTCCAAAAATCATCAGATCTTGATAGATAGCTTGGGTGTTCCATCACTTTTCTTTGTTAAATATTTGAACACTTGGCAGGTTTCTTCTTTTCATGTTTCATGTACAAAGTGAAAGACAAAATAGAAAGAACGACAATTTTTTTGTTAAATCATGTCAGTTTGAGGTTAATTCTCCCATTGTGACTATGGTCCTCCTGAACATACTTCTGTCATTCAGTCAGCGAATACATTTTGGGATCCCATTTACAGTAGGATCTCCGAATAGAAGATTTATCTGAGAAAACATTATAGCAGCTCCAAATTATTGCAGCTGTTAATGAGGTAAATAAACAAGTATTTTTGTAAATTGGTGCAGAATGCTTTCTTCATGATAACTGAGAATTCCTCGACTCTCACTAAAACTGCTTTTCCTTGTGACTACCCTGTACAATTTGAAGGTTTTGTTGTTTTCCAGCCTAAACTTAAGCAATGATACAAAGCTTTTGTTGTCAAAGTTATTTGCATTTTAAAGGGCATCTATACTATATTTCTGCTACAAAGACATCATAGGAAATATGTGGGGGAGAAAAGAAAATGGAGGGGAGGAGGTTGATTTGACTTTGGCGCTTTCACTTCTTATATTTACTTGATAAACCCCGCCAAGTTTGATTTTAGAGTGTACATGTACAGCATATATCAAAAGTGCTAGTAAATTTTCAGAAAGGGAAATCAAGACAATAATTCAATGTGAAAAGCTTATTCTTAACTGATAGATTAGTCGAGGTTTCTCGGCTCGCTGTACATTGTAAAAGCAGCATAGAAGATGCTGTTACTCATCATGGGAAAAAGTCCATCTTAAGAGAAAAAATTATTTGGGGAGGAATGTTGCCTTCAAAATATAGTTTCTACCCAAAAGGTCAGAAATACCTGAAGCCATGTATTAATGCTACACTCCTAGGACAAAGGCCACAAAAGCAACACTTTAGGATCAAAAAGCTGGAATAGAGCTTGGGAAGTCATCTACTCTACTCTCCGGCCAAAAAGTAGGATCAGCCATACCTTTCTCTGCGTGGACAGATGTTTGTCTCATCTGTTCTTTACAACCCCTCGTGATTGATGGAAATTCCACAGCCTCCTGGAGTAACGCACCTCAGACCTTAGCTCTTTGAACGGTAGAAAAGTTTTGTCTATCTTAATATCTAGCACAGCGTAGGTAGTAATTAACAGCAGTTTTATACATCCAAAAGTTTAAATCTTAAAAAAAGTCCTTAAAATTTACATTACATTAATTTCACTATTCTCTTCCTTTTGTTAGAGGAAGAAAGGTTCAAAGAGATTAAGTGATACAACTGAGGTCAACGCTGCAAGTCCATGAAGAAAAACCTGGGCTGAGTGATCCGTTTCAAGCTTGTTTCAAGGTAGTTTAAGGCAAAAGTCTTTTTCAAGCTCCCCTTGCTTTTTCAGTCATATAAAATTCCACAGCACAAAGATAAGCTATCTTTCTACACTCTTCGTGTAATCAATCTGTGTTGTTCATAGCTCGCCAGTGAGATGATATGTCTGCGTCATCAACCCTTTTGATGGACAGCTTTTTATCAGTAAGTTGCAGAAGCTATATAGTAACAAATTCCAAACTTTCTCTTTTATAGAACAAAAATGTATTTATACAGCCACAGTCGGAGCCATGCATCAAAAACCCTGAGGTACGTACATTTCCTTAGAACCCACTTAAGCTGATATATTTGCCAAAATTTCATTTTTGCTACTATTTCTATTGATTCAAATTAATTTTTTTTTTTTACCTTCCAAGAGCTCTCCCTCTCTGCCCTCTCCTTCCCCCTCTCTCCTCCTCCCTCTCTCCACCAATAGCTCCTCAGTATCCCCAGGAATCTGGATCAAAACTTTAAGGGTCGTTGAATGCAGCAGAACGTGCCTTCTCAGCAGTGTAATGAATCCATGGATTTACTAAATCTCATGCCTGGTTTAGAGAAACAGGAAAGAATCTAGTCATAACAAGAAAAAAAATAAATCCTTCTCTTCTGTATGGTTCATTTTTACAAAAAACAATTCTGACTAAATCAACAGCTAATGGCATTGCCTATAGTTTGGAGCAGTGCTATCAGAGGTCCTTGCTTTGACAGTGAACTTTATTCTTCAGATGGATACAAAACCACTACTTTATCAAGCCAAAACTTCCAATTATGGCAAAATTTTCCATTCCACTATGAGGACTGATCATAAATCTTCTCCGGGGCAGATTAAGTTATAAAGATCACAATTCTCTTAGCTACCTGGTGAATGAAGTGGTAGCTTCATCCATAACAGTCTCTCTATCCATCTATAGAAAATATTAAAGTATGTTTTTGGAAAATTTACAAATGTTGCTGGCAAGTGAGAAGCAGGGGGGGGAATAAAGCTAGTAGTCTTTTTACTGATTCTGTGTAATTTTTATCTGACAGACAGTTGGGATGAGAAAGAAGTTGGGGAAAAACTGATCCTTGCTGTGTGCCTGTAGGAGGGAGAAACAAACGTCTAGCAGGTAAGAAATCTGCTCAGATTTGCTGAAGCTCATGAACAAAGGACAGCTGTAGGGAACTAACAGCTCTTTTCTGAACTGGCCCTAACCGTTAAAAATAGCTCCGTTTGGGTTTGCATAAATCATAGTTCTGGTTTATCCATGAGTTTTATTTTTAGCTTAGTTACCCGTGCTTTTGTTGATTTTCATCAAGTGGCTTGCAGGATATATATCACCCTCCTACCTGTTGTGTCTATGCCCGAGGCTTTTTCACCTCTCCTCTACCTCCAGATGCTTCAAATGGTGCATCAAAGTGTGACGGGAAGGAGGTCTCTGGAAGCGCCGTGGGGATAGCACTTCAGAGGTCTTGTTCCTTTTACGGCTGCGGCGGCTGGCTGGCAGCAGAGTAGCTGGGTGGGTGGAGGAGGGAAATGGAGCAGTAAAGTGAAATTACCGAAGGCTGAAGCTCTGGAGCCCGCATTAGTGTCACTCTGCTGCTCCGAGCAGCTAGAGGCCCAGGAGCAGAGGTCGGAGCAGGAGCTGGTGAGTCTTTGTGCGTCCCGGGCAGCACCCATCTGCGCTGCACGCCTCCACCTCCAAACCGGGGAGCAAGCTCGGGTGCTGCTCTTGCTCCACACTTCATATCCAAACACTGCCCCCCTGCTCCGAGATAGCTGAAGAAAGTGTTGATAAGGGATGGGACAACACACTAACGTTATTTTTTTCTTTTTTTTTACTTAGCCTTGGAAATTAGGAACAATGAAATCTTTTTGTACAATTACACCAGGAATGCTAAAAACTTTTTGGAGTATAGACTATCTTTGGCTCTAGGTATTACATAGTAATTAGTTACTTCCTAATACTTAGAAGACGTTGAAGTGAAAAATAATATTTACTAGAAGTGCAATAAAAGTTAGTCAGAGATATACTGAGTAATGTAGTGAACACTCTGGTTCTTTGTTTCACTGTGGGCTTAATTATTTTATCTGACAGTTTAAGTAAACACTTGATCGTACCCACTTACACATTGCTCATCTTGAAGGTGATAAATATGTGGTATTACACCACAATAAACATCAGATAAACTGTATAGAAAATTTCAAATTCGCGGAATGCACAGGACTTATATGACCTCTACACGGTCTATTGCTGTGAAGATGTTTTAAAAATTCTTAGCATAGGTTGCGTTTTTATAACAAAAATTAAAATCTACTTCCAAACAACAAATTCGCAATGCAAGTATACATTTTCCCTGCAGTATTGACTTTTAAGGACCAAGTGTTGATTTGCCGTACGTCTTCTCTTTCGTTGAAGTTTGAAGAGGCGGGGAGGTGTTCTCATGGCTAGTTGTCAGACGTGCGTTTGAAAGACGACTGCTAGTTATGAGATGTGTGTTGAAAAAGCTATACGCTTTTCTGTAACCTTTTTGGGTGCTTCAAGTATTTCAGTTGAACTATACTGCAACGCAAATGCAAGGTGAACTTTGCAATATCACTTAAGACGGTTCTTCGGTCAGAGTAGGGTTGTAGAAGTTTCAAAGGAGATCATAAAGAGCTAGAAAAACAACAGTTCTTTACTGTTCGTTATTTAATTGATTGGATTATAAAAAGGGGAGAAATTGTAAAGAAATTATAAGAAAGGTATTGAGTTGTGATGTAGGATGAGAAGCAGCAGTAATTACTGCTAAATTATTTCCTCTAGTCAGAAAACACCCGACTTTTTTATGACTGGCAGCAGCTCAGTTCCTTCAAGGCAAAAGAAGGAATGGGGAAATACTTTTATTTTTGCCCATAGTTGATTATACATGCCTAAGGAAAAGAGAAGGATATTAGGCAGAGGGTGACCGAGTACTGAAATTTAGTATATCTTTATTTGCTCTCATTTGCTTTCTCCTCAAGACAAAATGAGAAAAAATATTTTATCTTTAATATCAAGAATTATACAACCAAAGGCTTCCAGCTCTCTGTGGAATTCAGCCTCTTTAGTGGCAATATCATGACAAAATAGATCTCTGGCTTTTTACTGAAAGAAATTATTTTTATGTACCCTGTTATATGCTATATCAGAAACCTCTCATGCCGAATGTTGCTCTTAACAGCCGTTTTCAAATGGCTTTTTTTGTATGTCATGTTTAATAATAAAAGTTTTGATTGAGTTTGCTGCAGTTTATTTTCAGAATGACTTTCAAACGCACTGCTTGTCTGCACGCTGAAGTGAAAATGTAAGCAATACTAGTGACAAGCATATTTTGCCTTTTTGCAGATTTCAAACACTTTGTAAGGTCATGTGGGTATTGCTGGCCAAGCATCAGTAGTTTATTCGTTGCTTGATTACAAGTGGAATTGTAAATGGAATGAAATAAGATGGATATGGAGGATTACCAACTGCTGCTGGCACACAACTGCATGCTTAAAGATGTCTTCATTCATTAACAGACTATTTTAGCCTGCCAAGGTAGAAAATGAAATGCAAGTCACAGCTTGTACATTTATCACTGTGAGGAAAGCATCCTGCCAGTACTGGTTAGGCAAAGCATACTTGTAGCCATTAGTAGTCCAGTCTGATTATCGGGCTCAATCTGTTTCTAATGGCAACCTTTGCAGTGACAGCATTGTTTCCATCTGTGCTCACATGAGAGATGTGAAATCTTAGCGTTTAAAGTTCTGAAATAACCTTACAGACACAATTATTTCCTTTCTTAGGGATTGTTCCAGCTGGTGTTCGGCAGCCCGGTGTACCTGCAACGAGCAAGCCGGCCCCTACCGTCTGCTTAGCAAGCCAAAGAATAGTTAGCCAGTATTGCCTCCAATTACAACAGGTACCGCGACTTGGTATCTTAGGTGTGTTCTCTTAAACTACCTGCAGTTCTCCTATCCAGCAGCACTGTGAATGACAGCCCTGCTTCTCCTTCTCAGAGAGAGCTGGGAAGTGCTTGTTAACAAATCTAAAGTGAAAACCGCTTGCGGGCGTTAATACGTATGTCAGGAGAAAAATGCAATACCGGGGTAGGTGGGGGGAGAGAGGGAGGGAAGGCAGTAGAGAAAAGAAGGAAGATGCAGGGGACGGTAGTGGGAATGTGCTGGTTGGTCCTGGAAAAAATATGGGACAATAAACAGGTAAAGAAGCAGTTGCATATAGCCTGATGTTTCTACTGAGTTTTTACATTTGCTGCTACATTACACCTTGCACAACGAATTTTAATCACACATGTGACATACCATACATTATTTCAGCTTTGTTAATCAAACTCTATAAAACTTTTTCTTTGTAGTACATGTAAATATTTCTCCTTTAGTGAACAATTGTTTTAAGTCTGAAAAACTGCATTAGAAAGTGAGTGTATCTGTGTATTTTCTTGTGTTTTAAACATAAGTATCTTATGTAGTAGAACTTTGGTTTTTAAAGGGCCTTTTTGTAGTTCCCTTGGAGGTCAGGAATAATAGGCAAACAATCAAGCTATTATTTAAGTATAGGCCTAAGAGTGCAAAAAGAGAAGAAGAAGGTGCTCTTTTTCAATTCTTACCAAAATAAAATACGCCTACCTTTTGAACTGATGTATTTTTAAAAAGCTCTGTTTTTCTCCTTTATCTTCAACAGGCCGTGGTAAATTTATGACTGGAATTCTTCCTCATTAAAGGTTTATTACACTTTAGAAGAAACAGCTACACCACTTTAGGATGTTACTGACTCCTGGCTGCCAGTACCTCTACTGTAATTTATTGATCTTCCAACACAACTGGAGAAAGAAATTCGTACCTCATGTGCCGCCAGTTTCTTAAGAGAAAACCTGGCAGTAAGAGCATGTGTCACGCTAAGCTGGCCTGGCTGACTTGGCTGGGATGGACGGGCGTTGCGATGACCTCCAGCAGAAGCAAGAAATCAGGCTGGTCCTAAACCGGCATTTCTGCCCCGAGCATCCGACAGCAACTCGGGCACGGGGAGCCTTAATTGGTACCTTTGTCCCAGGATAGGGACTGACTTAGCAACACTCTTCTGTTCTCAAGTAGGAAAATAAGGAAACATTTTCCCCTCCCAATGAGTACGTGAGGACGGTAGCAAGCGTCTGCGTGTTTGCCTAAATGGATGGTGACCATTTAAATATTTGTTAGTATGAAAAAAGAAGAGTTAAGTGACGGCGCCTACGTGCAAGTTAAAGCGAACGTTTATGCTGAAAGGTTAAAAAGCAAATCTTAGTGCAGGATGAAGAGTGCTTTCCACAAGGCCAAGGGAGAAATGTAGCTGATGGAAAGAAAAAGCAAAGAGATGGAGGGGAAGGCAAGGCAAGGCACTGAGCACACAAAGTCAAGAGAACAAAAATGGAACAAAAGAAAGGAAAAATCAAGAACAACTATTGGAAGGAAATAACAATGTTTTCATAGCTCTGACTATAACCAGATGATGTGTTAAATAAAATAATTCTAAAAAATAGAAAGGACCGGATATACACATTGTATGTTCCCGAACATCTTTCTTTCTCAGTCTCTGAGTAATATCTGGCAAATTGCGCTGTTTGAAAAGAAAAAAAACCCAACTCACCACAAAAGCAAACAACTGAATGACAAAGACTGTATCAAATAACTTATCCTCAACCTGTTTTAAAGTCTGAACGTATAACTTTTTCAAAATTTCATGAATAACTAATAAACTGAATAAGAGGCCAAAAGCCTTCAGCATGGAGATTTGAAATATCTGAGAACTGGGTTCATTAAAAGAAAAACCAATGAGGCAAAGCTTGAGTGTCTGATTTATCCAGATTCTTCCAAGATTTGTCAGTTACTTCTGTGCACACTGCAGTTTTGTGATAGTAATTTAGTGCAAGTCCCTTCTCCAAAACCAAAATTCAGCTCCCTTGACTGGAATTGAGAGAAAAATGGGCAGAAGAAAGTGATCGTGTCTTCCAGGGTTTAAAGAACAGTAGGAGAAATTCACATAAAATAAGGACTCATTCTCTGGAGGTGAGGGTAAGATACTAAATTATTAATATCTTTCAAGATATTAAAGGCCAGTGGGATGTTTAGAACAAATAAACATAATTTAATTCTTAATGAATTATAAAAAAAAACAAAAACCCTCCCAAATGACTAGAAGCAAAAATTGAGTTACTACCATTTAATTTTAGCTTAATTCTGTTGCAAGCAATCTTAGTATCTGAAAAATGAATTGAAACCGTGTTAACTGTCTGGTTAGTGAGCAGCGTAATAATTAAGCTGCAATAAACAGGAAACTAGGTCAAAGAGCTCCAGGTATATTACAACAGGCCAAGGTTTAGAATATCCAAAATTAATGTTATATGGGAAATAACTCAACAGTCGCTATTTCATTCCTGTGTAGATCTACTAAGACTGAGACAGCAGCAATGTCTGGAGAAGTTAAAAGAGGAAGAGGAAAACTCTGAATCCTGAAGTGTGTATAGAACAGAGTGCGTTTCTCAAGGTAAAACAAATGCTGAAATAAGGACGCTTTACAGATTCTTCCTTTTTCCGTCGCAAAGTCAGTTCCACATGCTGTAGTTTTAATGAAAGTACGTTGGAGAGAAAGAGCATGGAGGCGAGTTTCTGATTTGATTATAGTCACAGTTTAAAACAAAGACATAAAATCATCAAAGGCTGGGAGAAAAAAGACACAGACACAACGAAAAACATTAACGCTAAGGAAAGAAGTGGAGGGGAGGGAGGTGGCTGCTCACCAAGGCTGAGGGTCAGTACGTTCCTGGGAAGCTGGCTGCTGGCCTGGGGGGAGCACATTAAAATATCCTGGATTCACGCTCGCCCCAACCCATTGCGGTGTGTTTTAGCAACATAATTGCATTTGCACCCATTTTAAGGGCAATCACGCTTTCAAAGTCTCCGCATTCAGTAAAAGTGCATCATCCAAAGCAAAGCGATCCAAAGACATATGGGCAAAATTTGTGTCGTGAGGATGAACTGATCTCACGTAAGCTTAGCTGCCTGCACCGCAGACGTTACAGCTGAACTTGTCATCCTCAATTAATTCATAGTCAATTAAGGCTTTTTTAGGGTGCAGATCATCTGACTGATTTTAGATATCTATTTTAAGATGTGCTGAGTTTTACCTGAAATGTACATGGTTTTTTTTCCGTTTCACGTACTCGTATGACAAGTTTACCAGAGTAGCTGAAATGCAGTAACACACGCGGCAGTTCTTTCTGGTCAAATGAATGTTGGTCTCTGTGCCTCTCTTATGTGCTGATACGAAAATTTTTAAAGAAGATAAAACTGAATTTTCTTTAGAAATATCTTTTGGGGTCTATATAGAACTACTACCAAAGATGCTGTCATAAAGATTGAAAGAGTGCTGTCAACTATCTGTGGACCCAAGGCACCTGCACTAGGAGTTCATTCTCCCAGCAATACTCTGCATCACACTCACATCTGAAAGTGGATACAAACATCTATGACTCCGTTAAACGCTACTCGGAATTCAGTCATATTCATATTCATATGGGGCTTTTTTGTTTTATTTTCCCTCTTCCTACAACAACAGTTGGTTAACATTTTCCTCCTTATCAAAATAACCCAGAGAAAAAAAAAAAACCCACAGTGTTCTGAATTAGCATAATAGCAGCTTTGGCACATTTATTGATAGATGCAGAAATCAAACAATTAAACAGCTAATAAGGAAAAAAACCCAAAAACTCATGCTCACGTCTCTTTGGTATACTTGTACTAACATCACAAATGTGCTCAAAAATGAATGTAAAGAGGGTTAAATTAGAAACATAAACTCAGCTATATTCAAATTAATTTGAAAGCATGAAATAATCGCTGTTGAAAATTACGCTATTAAAAAAATTCAATTAAGATTTGTGACTCACTTCAGTTTTGATTTTATCCCTTCTGCTCTAGAAAATTACGAACTGCGTATCAAGTGCCCGGTGGGGTTTGGGAGGCAATGACGAACATCCATTTCAAGACTTTTTTTTTTTTTTTTGGATTAAGACAGTACTGACTGTGAAAAAAGGGATTAAGGCACCTCACTGAATTTATTTTGAAAACAGCAGCAGCATGTTTCTAACTTTCCCATTTGTACTGTCTTTCCTAACGTTAGCTATAGCAGAAAATCCAGAACTCTTGAACCTCTGTATCTGACATCCACGCAAACTGTTCGGCAGTGGGAGAGTCAAATATGCAGCTGTATCTATTCCTATCCTATGGGCAGTTATGGTATTTCTGTTGCTTTCACGGCACTTTCTCTCACGATCAGCTGAGCTCATGAGAAACTAAGGAAGAATCGTAAAAATGTTGGTTGGAAGGAGCCCCAACCTGATGCTTGGAGCAGAACTTACAGCAGTAGGAGCTCAGGCCGGCCTATTGTGTGCCGACAGCCATTCACCACATGTAACACCAGACTTACTTTCATTCCAGCTAGCCTCACCTCTGTCAGGGACGGAACTTGCAAATTAAATGTATAACAGAAAACCAGGGACAGATAAGACAAGGATGTGACTTGTAACTTTTGCCACTTACTACCTGATACTGCTGCCTTGTTCCAGAGGAAAGGGAAGGCAGCGTATTGTAATTCATTAGCAATCCCTTGATTTTGCCAGTGGGACTCTCAGTAATCTCACGATTTTTCAAAAACAGTATGTTCTCGCACTTTTTCTACCAAAACCAAAATACGTTACAAGGTCAGGTTTTCCAGATTTTATAAAAAGATGCTATTGCTTGTATGTGATTGTACCTCTCATCAAATACTTTTGGCAAAACAAAATTGGCAAGTGATTTCCCCCCCCCCACATAATGAATGTTAACTTTATTTTGAACATGCAGTAGATATTTTTTTTACCCCACAAATGTAAATTTCAGATTGTACAGTATGTTCTGTGTATATACATGCATTTATATTTACAGTAGAATATAATGGATCATAGTTCAGTATTTTTTTGCAGGAATGTGAAAACGGTCATGTGGAAAAACCACTAGCTATTTAAAAACAAGTTATATACTCCGAGGAAAATTGAAGGACCTAGAAACAAGCAAACATGTCTTTATGTCTTTAATACATATTTATATAAAAAAAAATTAATTTTCCTAATTTAATTGAAGATTATTATGGATAATATAAGAAAATCCAAATCAAATTATATTTGATCTTAAATATTAGTTTATAGCTTTGTGTTCAAGATTACATCTATGGTTTCCATTTTGTGATTAAGACTCAGTTCTAAATGGGTACCTTTTTTTCCAAGAACCCATATGAGCTCAAATATCAACTGTTATCCAGAGACAATGGAATTCACCTTTGGACATAAAGAAGAAATGGTAGCTTCTGAAGTTGACTTTTTTGTCTCTAAAAATCAAGTAGAAATGCAATCTGGCTTTCCTCACACCATAAAAGGGGCAGTAAGTCTAGTACTGATCTTATTTATGTCAGCGTCATGCCAGTGCCAATGAAGATACTCCTCTGTTACTGTGGAACCAGTGAGAAGAAAATTAGGCCAATTTCTGCACACAGACAGCAATGAAGGAACCATGTGGGAATACCACATCTAAATTTAATAAATCTGTGCCACGTATGGCTCTGCAGTTCAGACTGATCTCAGAGAAGCTGTATGTCTAAATGACATCAGGATCTGACCTACTAATTCTAGATTTGAAAAAAAAAAGGCACTTCAGGCTTGGGAGGGCAAACCCTAAAACAGTAAGTTTGAACTGTTTTTGTGATTGTGGTATTTCCAAAACACCTCCCCCGCCGCCAAGTATTACAGGAACATAATTTTTCTTATGGGGCTTGTATATTTATAGAACTCTTCTTATAAAAGAAACTAGAATTTTACTACCTAATGCAGCCTTAGGATCTTGAATAAAAACTCTGCCAGGTGTGAGAAACTATGCCACAATACCCGTCAGCTGCCAGACTGACCTTTTTCTATATAATGATTTGTAAGGCTCATGTCACCTTGGAGTTAAGCTCTCCATTAGATGATCTAACGCAGACAAGTTATTTAGGCTCCATTATAGCCAGCAGAGGAAGATGCGAGCTTGGAGAAGGCGGTTTCATCTCACCCACATTACAGCACAGAAAGAGTGTGGTCACAGCAGCAGTGAAGCAGAGGAGGAGGATACAATCCCAACAGGAAAGTGAGACGACCAGCCACAGGAAGAATGCACAGAAAATGGCTGCATTATGATAATGGCGTTATATCGATTTTACAGCATCCTGCAACGGAATCTTAGCAAGATCTTGAGGAGAAGGTTGTCATACGTGTTCCCCCTCCAACATCAATTTTATCGTTAGTTTTGAAAGGTAACTTCACATGAAGTAGTAAACATCATCTTTGGGTAATTCTGAGCGTAATGGAAATATAAAACGTGCTGCAAAATTAAAGTAGATGTAATGAAATCACTGAAGAAACTCTCTTGTGGTATATCAGGACAACTTCAGAGGTGCCAGTTGGCTGATGTAGCCAAGGCTAGGCACGATGTAGCCAAGGCTAGGCACAATTTAGCCTGACTACTTCAGTTTATCAGTATTAATGTGCAAAAAGCACTGTCTGTTGTGGGGATTAGTTGTTGTCTCGTTTCACCTCGCGTTCTGAATAATAAATGGTTATGCATGTTGCCTTCAATTTAATTTGTCATATAAATTCTATATAATTCAGTTATTAAGATAAGATAATATGTGACAATATTTATGTAACAGTATCCTCCCAATCACTCAACTGCTTCTAAATGCTAAGGGCCAATTAGATGATTTTTGCCTCTGAGATCTGTTAATCATTTGTTGACAGATATTAAAAGATTCATCTAAACACATTCAACTGTCTCCTCCCATGGAAGAAATACTATTTTCCTTTTCTTGTTTTCTTTTTTTAAATGAATGTAGTGGTTAATTAAAGCTCAAGAAGTTTACAGCACCCAACATTTGAATTGCACTACACTTCAAAAGTATGAGCACTTAATTTATAGTGCACTTTTTAGATTAATTGCGAGCCCTACCATCAAGGTAGTGTTATTCTCCATTAGGAGAAGATTTTGCCATCCAGCGGCTTTGTGCGGCAGCCACCTCTGCACTCTGGCCTGCCAAGAAGCACACTCATCAGAGGAAAGATCTTGCAAGTCACTCACTACGGCAAATGTCTTTTATTGACACCATCTAGTGCTACACAGCGTAGCATCCCCGTAAAAGCTCGTTAAATCTTCTCCTTTCCCTGTGGCCAGCAGCACAGCACAGCAGGCCTGGAACAGGAGTAGGGGTTGTAGCTGAAGTAAAATTGTGGTGGCCTGTGTCACCCCTTCCAGTTCCAGTGCCACTAATATGGCCACTTCTGCCGTTCTGATTGTTTCATGTTTGAGGTTTGGGGGGTTTTTTCAAACTACTATGCCTTCAAGAATCAAGCAACAATACAGCAGAGGTTAAAAGATCCAAGCAATTATATCGTTCAGATAGGATTTTTGTACTGTTGATATCTGGTTTTTTACCAGCTAGATATTTTTCAAGCAATAGGTTTATATACATATAGGTATGAATGAAATATATGTCTGCATATGTATGACTACTGGCCTACTTTAAATCAAGTTTTCTATTTGCTATATGTTGTTTTTTCTCTTCCTCCCAGAAGTGACTTAGTAAACAAAAGGCAACGTACAACATTCTTCTCCTGTGTGATTTTCCTATGTTTAGTTTTAATATTATATATTCACTTTTCAAACTTACGTACTTTGATTATGTTCAGGTATTTTTGCTTCTTCTTGCTATCCATACCAGATTCTGTCCTTCGCTGTCATGGTCTGGCATACTGCTTTGTATTGATGTAAAGCTAACTGCAGGGAAACTTTTCCTAGTTTAAAAAAAAAAAAAAAAAAAAAAAAAAGGAGAGAAAAAAAGCAGGCCCTTTCTTGCAAATACAAACATGTCATAGTTTGTTTTCAATTTGCGTCGACACCCAGAGAAACTGGAGGTGAATTTAAGGAATTTAAGCCGTCACCCGCTTTTTGCACGTGTTTTTACCGGCGCATTTAACTTTCTGTGTTTAGCCACAGCTATTTGAGATGCCTCCCGCATTCACCACAGAAGGCATACTGTTAACTAACTTCTTGTTTAAATGAAGGGCTATGCTGACAATTAAATGTAGGATCGTGCATGCTTCAGCGCCGTACCTTATTATAATCAACGTGAGTAGAAGCAGAGTGCTGAAATTATGGGTTTTAGTCTGCATCTGCATGGCATTATTATGCTTATCAAGGTGAAAATGTCGATGCTGAAGAATGTAATTGTGTACCTTAAGCTGCAGCGATAGTTAAACTGAGCTCCTGCCTCCACTATTAATGCAGCAGAGTGCTACTCTTAAGAGGCACTATAACTCTTTATGTAGGCAGAGCTTTCAGTTCATGAATTTATTTCCTTTCTTCCTTTTTTTTAAGACTTTCAGAGATAAGGTTTTTCTCTTCGGGTATTAATTCAATATAGATTTTCTGATGCCTTTTTTTTTTTTTCCCCCTTTTTAACAAAGTCAGGCACCAGAAAGAATAGTGTACATTCATATATAGCTCCGCTGCCCTCCAGGAGGTCAAGTGTGAAATGAGTTGAGAGACACATTGACAGTCCATGCGTGAGCTGAAACAACTCAAGCTAGTTATCAGTAATTTGGATCTGTGGCTGGAGTCTGGGTTCTTATTATATCAAATCAAATCAAATAATAAAATAATTCAGTGAATTATCTATGTTTAGTAGATTATCATTTTCGTCTGAACATTGTCTCATCCAAATTATGCATGTTTTATTTGTTGATTTTAATGTTTAGTCATCTTGAACATTTTGATTTCTGAGTCATTTATATTGCAAAACAAATGCAATTTTCTTAATACAATATATTACTTTGTTGGGTCTCATGTACGTGCATTGCTTGTAAGTCAGTCTCTTGTAAGTTATCCGTGTGGATGGGTTTACCACTTCTTTTTCCACAGAGAGGGAAGGGATGTTTCCCCTCCGAAGTCACAGTGAGTCTCTTGAGCTACTCAGACTGTGCTGAACCCATAGCGTTGGGTCAACACACATGCCCAAATCCATCCCCATGCCTGCATATTAGTTAGTATTTCTCAAACGATAATATGGCAAATTTTTTAAGTCCTCCTTTTCTTTCTTTTTTTTTTCCTCTCCCCCCAAATTCCCTATACAATAGATTTTGGCAAGAAGACAGAGTAGGTATGCTAAGTCAATATAATAAACAATTTCTTTTGAAGTTGTTTCCATCCGTTTCAATTTCTTGAAAAAAAAAGAAAGAAATTGCACAGGTTTCAGTAGGACATGAATCATTATTTTAAACTGATTTAGTTCAAAAATACTATTTTGCTACTCTCCATCTGATTTTTGCCATGAAGAGAAATACAAAGGCCACTCAAGTGTCCAAGGATTACATACACGATGAAAGTTTTCTACTTCTTTGTGTAAAAGGAAGAAATTAGCTAGAAAATACTTGTCTTGAAGATGCTTCAGTATTTATGAATTACTTGGTTATTTCCTTACAGATAAAATTAATCTCAGCTATAAGGAGGGAACATTTCACTTGTTTTTGTTTAAACATTTGGTAACCTAATTGAAAGAACAGACCACTTGTACTTGTGAGGAGCTTTAATGAACTAACTGTGGCAGCGGAGGAGGACTTCAGCTACACATTAAGGATCGGCAGAGCTCAGGGAAATTAACGCTTCTAGATTTACTCCTATATAATTTGCGTAAGTGAAGAAGTTACTTATACCACTCAAACTAATTAAGAAAAAAATTCTTTTGCCTTTGAAGCGCTGAACCTTGGCATGCTTTCCAGTTGCCCAGAGCCAAATTTCTGCTCATCCATGTACGAATAGAGCACAGGGAAAGAATTAATGCACTACCTGTTTCTATCTTATGGCTATCTCTGCCTGTACTTTTAGGTCACGGTGATTACGGAAGGACTCCTTGCCTTTGTACGAGAAAGCAGGGGAAGTCCATCGATGGTTAAAGGCAACTCACTGAGCCTTCCACGGTGGACAGCTGGGGCCTGGACTTACACCGGTTACAGGTGATGGCATGTTCATTCTGCAGGGAGAAGATAACATACAAGGCTAAGCAAGAGGGTCAGACTTCTATTAAATGCTGTAACATTAAAAGTCGTAAAAATATATTCACTGCCATTTAGCAGAAAAGGTATATTATGGGACTGGGAGGCTTGGAACAGTAATGAATCAATCTGAGAATCACAGTTTTCTTAATAATAAATATAAAAGTTCCAGATATAGAGTTTGTTTCTAATCTTGCTTGCATTGATATAAATCTAGAGTAGCTCTGTGAAACTGATGAAGTAAAACTAATATGAATCAGTATTTTAAAATGAGACAGTCAGCCGCTTTTTACGTATCACTGTCAGAGCTGCGTATCTCCACTGATTTTAGCAGAGTTATATATCAAGATCACACTTTTAAATCATTCTAAAATCAAACCTCCTGTTGCAATGACAGGTTAAGTCATTTCTATTACATACATTGAAATGTATGTGAGAGGCCGTTATCAATTCTGCGGTTGTCAAGTAGAGCCTGCGTTTCTCACTTTTTCTCCCTTAATCCCCAGGCAGAGTTCTCTATGCAGGCCGATATTCCTGTACAGGCAAATCTTCTAAGTGATCTCCAGGAGCAATAAGCCCTTTGAGACAGAATCACAGACTGGTTCTAGTTGGAAGGAACCGCTGGAGACCACCTAGTCCACCCCTCTCCCTGCTGAAGCATGCTCACCATGTCCAGATGGCTTTTGAACATCTCCAAGGATGGAGGCTCTGCCGCTTCTGTGTAGCAGAGAGAGAAGCAGCTCAGTGTCGTGTAGCTGGAGTGAAAGTTTGTGCTGTACATGCCTGCGAGTCGAGTGGGAAGGAGGAGAGAGAGGGGAATAGGCTGTGACATGACGCTGCTTTGAAGCACCTCTCAAGTGCAAATAAGGCTCATACTAAGTCCCTGCTAGGGAGTTGTCTATTTTTATTTGTAGTGTTTAGCTTGCAACCAAAAATCTGTTTTGGTTCAATTCTTGCAGCACTCAGAAAAGCATCAAAATGACAATTTGCTTCTGGTTCAAGAAATATAACGGTCTGCACGACTATCAAGTCAGCCTCATGTTCGGTTTGATTACAGAAAGCTGTGATTTTAAAATATTGAGCTTATCTCAGCCACAGGATCAGACCTCGTGATTTTCTGTCTAAACCCGACATTTTCCTAGTGCAAGTAACCCCTCTCTGCCCTTCCTGCTTCTCTTTCGATAACAAACTGCTGACAAGTCATGTTTGATTGTCTTGAGAAGGCGAGAAGATCAAATACATACAGAGTATTAACAAAAAGAAAGAATGTCCTTAGGGAAAAAAAAATGTTGCAGAACATGAATTCAGTTGTACTGCTGAAAGGAGTTGTCAGTCACTGCGAAAAACCAGTTCAGAGGCCTCCTGCCCCGGGGAGGGAGCGGGACCCTCGGCATCGATATGGGGGCTCTTTCGGGAGGATTTCGATCACCCCGGTCCGTCAGGAGCTGGGCTGAGGGAGGCGCAAGGGAAAGAGGGGGGTTGCTGCTTCCAGCCACTGACACTGTGGCTCTTCTGCCTGTCTTTCTCACAAGCAAAGGGTAAAAATGCCTTCTCCAGCGTGTTGCATTACGCAGAACCAAAGCCCTTTTTCTTCCCCAACAGCGCTGTCTATCTGCTTCTTGCTCATTTAGTCTTTTTCCTTGTTTTTTTTGATTGTAACAATTTTTTCCTGCAGTTAGTGCTACTCTATGGAGAACGAAACAAACCAAGATGAATCGTTGGACTTCTGGAATTAGGGCCACTTGAGTGATGGTTGGGACAGCAGGTAGGGGACTTAGCTTACAACGAGTCTGGCATCAGCAGTGATTCCCGCAGAGTTTTAGTGCCGGCATGATCACGCACAGGACCCGAGTCGTGGCCACTTGCCGTTGCCAGTGCTGTACTGGGAGGGCTGGTAGCCCACCCAGTGTGCTAAGAGAGCCAGAGGAGAAAGGCTGACTTGCATCTTAACAGCCTTTGACATGTTGAAACATGTTACATGAAAGTCCACGTTGAAGTTTAAGAACTGAGTAGCGATAATTTTACCTTGGAATTTTGCATTTTGTACGGATTCTATAAACACGTTTGCATTTACTGTTCTACACAACTACATATAGAAAACAATTTCAAAACATTTTCTGCCTATAGCTGATCCTCGACTGGTATTTGTGATTTTGGTATCTCTTCTTAGTCTTGTCCATGCCAGTTTACAGTACAAAAATATTAATTTGCTGCTAGCCTCAGAGCAGGTCCTTTCCTATTCTCATACTCCAGCCAGAACTCAGATGTACCACTGGACAGGAAAAACAAAGGAAACACAGAATCAAAGAAATAGAAAGAGACTGAATGAAAGTAAAAGTTTTCTTGAGAGAAAGAACAAGAGGTCAACAGCCTTGAATTATTCACAAAGGGTCAGAAAAACTCAGGTTCATTTAGCACAGTATATAAGTGGTCTGTTTATTCTGATAAAGCAATTGCTTTATATATATATATCAAATAAAATATTCAGAAAGCTTATGAAGAAAACTCTATAGCCTCAGAGACAAATGTTTGTCTTGAACCTGGAGGGAAAGAAACCTTTAGAAGTTAATGTTTGTGCCTCTCCTTTTGCACCAGTACCTCTTCGGTAAGAACTTTCTCATTTTCATCATAGTTGATACACATACATATTAAAAAATACACACACACAGATACTGAACCTTTATGTTTCCAAGCTGAATAACGGAGCAGTTTATTTCAATATGAATGAAACTGCGACTCATGCTTGACTTGCGCTTCATTTGAAACAAAAATTGTCTAGCACTGTGAGAGGACCGTGACTTCCCAGCTGCTGTCTTGACCCAGCTGCCAGGTAAATCAGGAACAGCTTTGTTCCTCCAACGTTATCCGTGGCAGGGGTACGCTCGCTGTTTGGTATGCAGGCTTGCAAAACCACCCTTTGAAGCTGTGGAGTTGTCTTGCTCCTGCTAGATCTTAAGCTTCCTTTAAACTGTGATGACGTTTAGGTAAAAGAGGTCTAATCACCAAAGAAATCCCTTACAGCATTGATGTTTTCAGCTGTTAGATCACCTTGTAAAAGCAGCAATGGAGAATTAAAACTCTTGTCCAGTTGCGTATAAAACTTTGGCCATGTGTACAGGCCTCAAAGTGACAAGAAAAGGAATCACATATTGGACTTGCACCTGTTCTTGTGTCAGTCACTGTAAAAAAACTCTGGTGCTAATTTACTTCAGCTTACAACCTAATCCGCTGCTGATAGAGCAGAGCAAAGTCAGAAAACAAAACATTTTATTATGCATAAGTTTCTTATTAGAATAGAATAATCCAGCCAGAAATACTCAGAGATAGTAAATATTTGCAAGTTTGGATAATACGCTTGCCATCGTAATTGGCAGAATGGATCTTGCTGAGCGTTCACTTCACAGATCACAATTATCCCTTCTCGCAGGCAAGTCACATATAGACAGACCCCCCCCCCTTCCTTTTCAGATTTGTACTGACGAGCAGCTGACAGAAAATACAATTTCACTGCGGGTTAATTTAAAATTTATTAGAAAAGAAGGTGAGGTTTTAGCTGAAAAAAAAACCCAAACTACTTTTCAATCCTCTTTTCTGGAACTATGCTTATTTGTCACATAGCCTCGATAAATATGATAATAGCATTATATTGCTAGCATCTTAACAGATATTTTATTTTTTTGCAACCACCTAATGTGGAAATCCTAAAATTTGTTTAGCATATTTCGTATCTGATCCAAGAGGAATTTTAAAATCATTTCGCAAGATATGAATCCAACAGTTTCTGTAATTTCACAGCTCATTCATATTTGCTCTATCTTACGCTGCCATTTGCACTTCTGTAAAGCATTAAAACCTGAAGCGGAATGCCAGCACTGGAGGTTTTCTATGGCCACTGCAATTCACATCGGCACAAAAGACAGACCTTTTAGTATGGCCAAATGTCTTATCAACTATGGTGCTTGTTCATCAACACACCCGTGAAGCAATGGCAGAGACGTATGAGTGATGCTAAAACAGAGGTTGCAGGTTTTTGCGTTGACCAAGGGCTGTTTCAGATGTGCTCCAGCTACTCGAGTTTCTTGCATTATGAAGCTTCAGTTGAATGATGCTCTATGGGACAGTAAAGTAAAAACTTAGGAATCAACAATGAATTTGATTTAAACTATAGCACCGCTGACAGTTTAGCGTGTCTGAATTGTATTCTGCCTTAATTATTCAGCCTTAAATTGGCTGACATCCCCAGAGAGCTGGTACTAGAGCAGAAGGACTTGCATGTGGAGTGCAGAGAAGAGCGTTCTAGTAAGCTTCCTTCGGTGATGATAGTCCGAAGCATGAGCGTGGTTCTAGTCAAAGGTACAATGAGTCCATTTCCAAAGCCAGGAAACTGTGGAGTACGTAATCTATTTTACCGCTGGAGTGCGTAGTGGCTTAGTAACCACACAAGTCAAATAAGGTCACCTATTCCAGATGATTTACGATGAAGGAAGTACTTCACTGAACACCATAAGAAGACAAGCCATTATTCAATTTAAGTGAAAGCTTTACAAATATTTTAAAAATACTAGTATGATGAAATAATACTTTTCTTTTTTTTGGAGGAACTTCTAAACAAGGTGTTGATGCAACTTGATATTAAAACCAGGGTTTATATTCCATACCAAACCTCAAAGGGGGGGTGCAAGGAGCAGGTTGCTCACCCTTCAGTACTAGCTTCAGCTAATCCATTTAGCCAAACAGTGAGATAAAGCAGGAACGCTTCCTAAGTCAATTACAGCAGATGACAGATGTTTCAGGAAACACTGTCTCTCGGATGAAGTACTGTGACTGATTGCGTGAGGGTGGTTTACTCCGCAGCCACGCAGCAAGAGGATGCACGACAAGAATCCTGCTCCAGTTTCTCAGTTTTGTCACTTTCTGAATACTGCCGGCTATATTAAGTGCGTGTTAAGACAACTTTATATGTGGATACAAATTATGCCATGGTGATACTGCATTTTTATGGCTTCCTAACATGTCACCTAATGCTGAGGTTTTATGATCATCCTGAACTGACATAATGCTGGGCATCTGCTTAGCGTCTTGCCTTCTCCTCTCCCCAGTCCTCAGGTACACATGCCCGTCCCTGTGCTTTGCCAGCACCAGTAGTTACATTTCTTCGTCTTAAGCTTGATCAGGAACATGCTGAGACTGAAAATATATATATATATATTTTTTTTTTTTCTCCCTCACATGCAAATCAGGCCTGTGGTCCATGTCCCCACGTAACTCCGCCAGTGCAGCTGTGGGTACAGAGAAGGATGAAGTGCCAGGAGTAGGAACAGCGGATGGGAATGCCCTGCTGCCCGTCGGCCTGCGCTTTGATCGTCATCGCCCGGCAGCCCAGGGCACCGGAGGTAAAGCTACAGTCGCTACCATCTCTAAAATCATCCGCTTTTCACTGGCAAAGAAATGAAATGTTTATCGTGCCAAAAGCTTAGAATTTCATTTCAAAGTATAATTAACTAACTAAGCAATTCACAACAACTGCTTTGTTTTTCCGTACTCACCGCTCAGTAATTACCACTTTAAAAAAAAAAAAAAATGGTTCCTTAATGCGAGCTCCTGACAGCAAAAGCAGAGGGGAACTGACATCGGGAGCTGTCGTCGGGCTTCCTGATTTCCCTGCAATAACGTATAGCGTGGACTCAGGTGATCATGACGGTGAGCTGCAAAGAAGCTACACATAAGTGAGAACAAGCACAACCTGCAAAACTACTGGAAAGGGCTTCTAAAAGTGTACCATGAATGAGATTTACCAGAGAAGGACTACTTCGCAGGTGTAAATGATTTATGTGCTAAAACAAAGAGAGCAAATCACATTGGGGAAAGAAGGAAAAACAAAAGGAGGAGGAAAATGTGATAATATGAACGAAAGCCAACAGAAGAAAGGAAGGGAAGGAAGCGAAACGGCAAAGTGAGAAGCAGGTAAAAAAAAGCGATGGGTTGCAACTCTGTGGTATCACGCAGTGGAATAAAATGGAAAGAAAAAGGAATTTTAAAAGCCTGAAATTAAAGCCAATCCATACATTTACTTTTTATTTGAGATGCAAACCATTGCTTAAGCCATTTCTTGTTTTCTTGTAGATGTTGCTATGCGAAATCCAATTTCCTTTGGAATTTTGCTGACTTCTTTTTTATTAAATTATTTTGGTTTTCTATAATACTATTTAAATATTATTTAAATACTTATCATGTGTATCTAAAAGGAACCAACAGAGATAATAACTAAGAACTCCTTAAATTTTCTGACATTTTACAGTGCACGTAATGCAGAGGCTTTATAGAATGCAGATAAATTTCCTTGACCTATTGCTGAAATCTGAATAAACATATAATTATGGACTTTAAAATGTGGTTTTTATTTATAGTCGGACATTAGGACCTGATGTGGTAAGCTTAAAGCAGCATATTAGAAAATCTTTCAGCTTGCAGACAATTAGAGCTATTGTGGGGTCACTGGGGGTTAACAATTTATTCCTGAAATGAATGGGAGTTTTGTCATTGATTTAACAGGATCAGTAAAGTACATTTTTCTTTTTCTTTGTTTTTTTTTTTTTTTAATACTTCTTCTGAGCAGCATATTATATTCTCAGAAATCTCAATCTTATTGGAAACCTAGCTCTGGAACAGGAAAGCTAAGAAACAGACACGCTTACACCGTGAGCTGGTATTTCTGTACCCAGAAGTACTGTCTTCACATGGGTGACAGAAATCTGGTCGATGATTGAGGTTTCTCCACATCTTTTTGCCTCGTATAAAGATATGGGTGAATTCAGTGAAAGAAAGTAAATCAGAAAACACCAAATTTCTTCAGGTGCAGGTGCAAGCAGAAAGCACATTCTGCATGTCCACCTCCAACCAAGGAATCAAACGCATCTGAGTGACTTCAAATGGCCGATGCACAACGGCAGCCGGTTCCAAGCTCTCCGTGAGGGGTAAGCACGTGCACGCAACATTCATTAAAGAACGTTGAGCCATATATTAATTAGTAGAGATTTGCTATTTTATGAATCATTACAAAAACTTGGCTGGTCTGGGAAAACTAAGCATTAGTTCCCTGTCATTTATAACTATAAATTGGGCACAAGTATTATAATTTTGTTGGGTCTTGTTTTTCTAACATCTTACAACCCTCTGAAATGACAAAGGGAAACAACAGGTAAGAACAGATTTGCGCTAGAACTGTGAAATTATAATCCAATTTGAATTTTAAAAGCTATCTTGCTGTTTAATGATTCTGACTTTTTAAAATCTATAATAGCATGACATAACATAAAATTAATATACAACAAAATGTGTAATTGCTGCATGCTATAATATAAATGCTGTATTTATAGAATTGATTGAAAATTTTTGGTTATGATGAGAGGTGCTCTGCGGACACAGGTAAAGGGATATTTCTTTACCGGAGAACGTGAGAGGTGACCCGCGGGGTTAGCGGGCAGTGTGGTAGGAGAGGTACACAGCACTGATGCTTACTCAGAAAGGGTTATTGCACACTTTAAAAGTTCACGCGGGGAACTGATATGGAATAAGTAATGTGTTGCACTTCCTCGCTTACTTCATTGTCACTTCAGAGATAAGCCCTAAGGCTAAGCAGATAAATCTATCTTCACTTCAGCCGAATTTCCTACTGAAGGCAAAGTGTCACAAAAGTATACGTTAAACATGAACAAATGATTTGCTGAACAGGAATGGACCCGAACGAGAGGCTTCAGAGTGGTTAAGTGTTTTGCTGAAATAGGAGCTTTAATAGAAAAGACAGACAAAAATCTGATTGATTCATGAATCAAAGCGCACTGACAGCCTCGGGGTGTGTTCTACCTGACCCATGTACAAGATGGATGGGGCCCTACATCCCTCCTCTTCCAAAGAAAAGCGCTTTCCTGCATGGACTCGTTGGCAGTCAGGCCTGTATCAGCGTTGAAGGATGCAGGATTCCGGCATGCATCTTTTTGGTGTTTACAATACACCTATATATATTACGGATTGCAGCCTGGCTTGCCAAGGCCACACCAAGTCTCCATATCATCCCTTACCCACACTTAAAACCGGTAACTTTGCTAACACCCTGTTGTTGTTTGGGTCTGATCCCACCGTTCTAACCATGGTCCCCTCTGTCGAATAAGGAATTTCTGCTTTGGTCACAACCACACTATTATGTGATGATACTAGTGTTGTAAAATTAACATAGGTATTGTCTCTTCAGTATCCGATCTGGCATCTGATACAGATTCGACACAAGCATAGGCTAAATGAGATAGATAGTCACAACTGATAGCAGTTTCGTTCTTCTAACACAAAAATTGAAAGCCCAGTTGAAATGAGTGTGTGTTTCCTTAAAAGGGATGGAAAGGGAAGTGATGCTGTGTCTTTCTGCATGTATATATTCAGGACGGTGTAAATGCCACGAAACAGCCCCCCCCCACTGCTGATGCTCAGTGCCTGGACTGTGTGGATATCCCTCTCCCATCTCCCCTTTCCTTCTCAATTGTGTTCCTTAGGGGTTAAAGAACGTTTCTAATTGCTTAGAGGGATCCTTAAAATTTGTTCTTGAGCAGTTACTGCTGTATAAAAACAATTTGTCTGCTACTCATCTCCATTGAAGCATACAACACCTGAAAAAAGTTCTTCAGCGTTACACACCAGCGCGTGGCCAGGCTGGGACTGCCCCGAAAGCCACTGATTCGCAAACCACAGCTCACAGAAAACCTTTCCCAGCCGACCCGACCAAAGGGGTTCTGATTTTGCAAAGTGCTCAACACTGTTCTATTTCGATGCAAAGATGAAACCTACCAGTATAAAACTGACTTCAGACATCCATAATGGAAGAGCTATTGTTCAGCTCAGATTAGTAAACAGAAAATGTCAATTGGGCAGCGTCAGTGTTTTTCAAACCGATTTGCAATTTTCTACAATATCAATATTTGCTATGTTAAATAATAAAGCTACCTTTTAAAACCAAGCCAGTCATTTATTGTTGTTATAAAAAAGAATAACACAAAAGGAAAGGTTATTTTAGCTTAAGCTACTTTGTAGCTTTCTACGTTCTGTTTAGCTTAAGTTTTGAGTCCCTTACTCTGACTGATTTTCCAAGAGAATGACAAATTAATCACTTTGATTTGCAAAACACATTTTTTTCTTTTCAAAATGAGCATTAGATTTACTTAGTGTTTCCTTTTTATTTTCGAGGCGTCACCCTGTCTTCTGGACACTGCAGCAACGATGTCTGTACGATACTTTACTTGGTCAGTAACAATAACCTGACCTCTTTTTTGGAGAGCAGGAGAAAATGTGTTAATGAAGAACATCTCAGAAGCCCCATATATCTAGTTCAATACTTTTGTTTGAACTGTGGACGAGTTTGAGGGCTGTAAGTGTTTTGTCCATGGAGGGGAGCATAGGCTCCTGTGAAAAGCTCAATCTCTTTAATGACACTCTGTAAAATAAAAGGTAAGGACTGAAACAGAAACAGAAAATCAGCTTTAGAAATCTCCTGTGGTACCTTATCCTTGAACTGAAATTCCAAGCAAATTTAGCAATAGGTAGTCATCAAAAATTATCACCGTGACTGGACATCATCTAACAAAAGGGAGTTACCTATTATGCATTACTGTTTCATAATAGTTAGAAAGCAATTGTAAAAACTCTTAAGCAAGTGCTATTGGATACAGTTTATTTAAAAAATGGGGAATCCTGTGAAAAAAGGTCAACTTTTCTCCCAGTTTTGGGAAGGTGATGGTAGATATTGCTATGGCAGAATTAACCACAGACGGTTTGCTCAGAATGTGAAATAAAATAGTTTCCTTTGATCTGTTTTTTCATACTTCATAGTTTTGCTTTATACTTGAGAGATGAAACTTTTCCAAGTAAAAATTCTGTTGCTCACTTGTCTTTTGGGATGCTTTTAATGTTATTATCTATTTTAGAATAGGAAATTTTACCTTGTTTTTGCAGTAGCTATGGAAGATCTTTAAAAGTCAGTACAGTGTCTGCTTGTCTGTGCATGCAAACAGGAATAACTGTCTGGGGAACATAATCATGGCAAAAGGTCATGTTTGCCTTTTATTTGAAATACTTTTAGACTATCAAGTGGTTTAGAAGTCACTCAATCAATACCAGAAGTCAAGGAAAACAGTTCATTTTATCAACATTAATATATTTTGAGTTTTCTAGGATAGAATGTTATTTCCCTCGGCATTTTAATTGAGGTTTCATCAAATCGCTGTTTTCGTGTACCTGGCAATGGGAGTTGAAGCTGCAGTACACTGCAACAACACCTGGAGACACAAACGATGGAAAAACCTGCAAAACCCACGCGAGGACCCTTCCCCTCCTCTCTCCCCTTCTACCTTCAAAAGGCGAAGCAACATGAAAGCTGAGACTAAAAACACCTCCGTATACATGTAAAAATAGTAAGAGGGCGCTGAGGGATACTATTTAATCCATATGTGCCATGAATCAGTTTTGATTGTCTTGCTGCATGTTCCAGTGATGCAAGAGGGACTTTTATGAGCACACTGCAAGGCGAGAATAAGTCCCCCAGTGCCCCCATGTTTGCTACACGACACAAATGGTTTCAGATAAAACCAGAGACAGTTAAAAGAAAGAAGCGTGTCTGAGGCTTTGGAAGAGATGTTTTTAGAGTATTTTACTGTCTAGTCCGTCTAAATTATTTTAATTTAAAGGCATTAATTTAAACAATTTTAAAAATTTGTCGCTGCCTGCAACTTATTGTCTAGTAAAAGGTTGCTTTCATGTAAGTAATTATGCTAAAAACTTCCCCCGTAAAACAGAACCCCAAATCTACCTACTTCTTTGAATTAAAAAAAAAAAAAAAGACATGCGAGAAATAACACATTTTAAACACACAATACAAGATTATATGAGTATGGACAATTTGACAATAATAATTAACAGTATTAAAATCGCATTGCTTTTGGTAGAGTACGCATCTCTCTGTTCAACCTCACAACTGAACATTGTCAATTAAACGATGAAGTGGAAGAGTAATATGTCTTGAAACTGGAGAAGCAGCAAGAGTCCTGAGGGACCAGCGTTAATACGGGCTACCGGAGTTTGTCAACCACGCAGAATTAGGTGAGTGAATGACGAGTGCAAACTGCAAGATTAGAGTTAATATGGGGAGATGAGCTAAAAGAGTACGGAGAATTGAGTCCACGTCTTGGGTGCTGCACTTTAATTGAGACCGGATTTCTGGAAAGGTGGTATTGTACGTTGAGTTTTGATGCACCCTAAAAATCAACCGCTTTAATTGCTCAGTGAACCCTAATCATTATTAAAAGCCAGTTCTTCCACTATGCCTTGCCAGTCCTTTTATTTCACACAAAGAATTCAACAATCTCTGTAACGCTATGCTAAGAAATGGATGTATTTAAATGAAAAACAACTTGGTTAGAAAAAATGTAAATGCTCAGCCTGGGTGAGCATTTTCTTAAATAGTCATTATCTCAAAATTAGTATGAGGGCTGAAAAACTAAAATAGCTTATTAATGGACTGAGACTCCTGAAACTTTTTCATAATGGGAGTCAGGTGCGTAGAATCTTTTGAAAAACCTCACTAAGTACCTATCTGCATCTTTAGGCACTTAAATGCCTTTAAAAACTTGTTCCCTATTGTATTATTGTCAATTAATTTCAATTAGGGTGCTAGTATTGGAAAATATTCTAATGTCTTCACAGATGTAAGAACAGCAGTCATAAAATAAGACAGTTTCAAAGACACTTAAAGATACACAGGAATTTAACTTTTAGTGGGCAAGATGTAACTTTTATCAAGAGAACCTACATATTGCAGGTTGCAAAGTTTGCATTTCACTTCTCTGCAGCTTTTTAAGTTAGGGGAGTCCAGTTTCACAAAAGGGAGAGCTGAGAATACTGTTGTTAGGGGTTTTTTTTGGAAGTATAAAGGGGTGTGGAGCAAAGGACAGAAGTGAAGCGGGGAGCCTGGTGGTGTTCTCCAGACATGCCTCCTATGTGATACGCACTCTTGCATATCACATATGGGATACACGTGGGATACACGTGTGGGAACAAGCACGGAGGGGATGGGAAGCAAAACATGGTTCCTTCCCCTTATCGTGGCATAGCACTATCTATGTGCCAGGATGGGACATAATATTGTTACCTGGGCTCAGCACAGATTTTGGAGCTCCACGGATCCTAATACCTGAGCAATACCTTCATTCCAACAATGCTGTGAAAGTTTCTGGCAGAAATAGGCACTCACTTTATGAGGAAAATTCACTGTAGCTCCATTTTTTTCTTTTCCTATTTTTCTGTCTTTCCTGAAAAAAAATAAAAGTCACAATGCTTAACTCCTAACTAACGTTTCATACTTAAGCATTTCATACTTGTAAACAAAACGACTGAAAGCTGTCAGTTGGAAATGTCATGTCTGCTGTCAATGGTTCATGAATAATTGACACCAAGATTACCTAGGGAAAGCTGCAATTATCCTGACTCATTAACATATGAACTAAGCTTGGTTTTGTTCTGCGGTTGTAGGATTTTCATTTAACTCCTTGATGTAGGAGGTAAAAAAATCCCGGCAGGATGTTGCTATAAAAAGAATAAATCTGAATGAATAAACAAAACCTCAGAACTATGAATATGTATCAGAATTTCAAGTCGTGTTTCATTTAATCTTGTATATACCCTTTTTCTACAGCGTTATTTTACAGGGAATATCACTGTGATAAATTTGTTTGCTAGCCTAAGGCTTGGAGGATAGCTCTTCTTTGGAAACATATATGTACATGAAACAGAGGCGTCGATGGGAAGATCTTCTTCCCCATCTTCATATTTTCATACACAACACAGCTGCGGGTGTCTGCTCAGAAAGAAGAAATAGTTGGTGATCAATCCGAGCACAAATAGAAAAAAAATTCCAGCAAGCAAAATCTCCTGGCCGGCAACAGCATCAACAGAGGGAAAAATATTTTTTAGAGGAATTCCCTTAAACAAACAAACAAACAAACAAAAACCACCAGAAAAACAAAAGCAGGAGCATTAACTTGGCTTTAAGACTAAAGTTTAGCAAAGCAACATTTACTGCTGAAACAAGCAAGCAAAGAAAGCAGTAAGAAATTCTACGAGCCAGGAAAAAACGTGTAAGGACACAAGCCCACAATATTTACAAAGATAATATAAATTACTAACTGCTGCTTCAGAGGCAAGGTGTTAAAAGCTTTCTCTCAATCTGTACGATAGGAGAGACTCAAAATTTTTTAGCTGCTGTGCAAAGCTGTAGGGCAGCCTTGAGGTTTAGGTCATAGACTGAGTTAAAAGTTCTTGAAAAAAGCCCTTTGAATTGAAAGCTGAAACCATGACGCTATTTCCCACAAGTAATTACCATTTTGGATGCCCCTCACTGCTGGTCCCACTGCCTTTAGAAGCATACCATGACTTGGAGTCCATCATATCAATCTATAGAGCTGAATTATAACTTCTTTGGTATAATGAGCTTTCTTTGACAGCTGCACACAGTCAAAGTCATTGTTCAGAAAGGATAACCAAGCTATTACCTCTCAAGTGTAATACACTTCATTAAAATGCAAGTCATTTCTTAAGACACACATTCACTGAACTCCAACCCCTCATAAATCTTGTAACGTTTCATTTCTTGTTCGCAGCTCTGAAATCTTTAAATTGGGGCCTTTGGTAACTTTCCTCATAACCTCAAAACACATATAAAATTCCCACTTCAGTCTTATCTTTTTTCTTCTTTTTTTATAAAAAAAATTGCAAAAGAAGATGACAAACAGTTTTGAAGATCTGGCCCAGAATGCCAACCGTATCCTGGGCTGCAGCAGAAGAAACATGGCCAGCAGGTCCAGGGAGGAAATTCTCCCCCTCTACTCTGTTCCTGTGAGATCCCACCAGGAGTACTGCATCCAGGTCTCGGGCTCCCAGCATAAGAAGTACACGGAGCTGTTGAAGCAAGAGGAGGGCCACGAAGATGATCCGAGGGCTGGAGCACCTCTCCTATGAGGACAGGCTGAGAGAGTTGGGGTTGTTCAGCCTGGAGAAGGCTCCAGGGAGACCTTATAGTGGCCTTTCAGCACTTACTTAAAGCAGGCCTACAGGAAAGATGGGGATGGACTTTTTACAAGGGCATGTAGTGACAGGATGAGGGGTAATGGCTTTAAACTGAAAGAGACGAGATTTAGATTAGATATAAGGAAGAAATTCTTTACTGTGAGGGTGGTGAGACGCTGGAACAGGTTGCCCAGACAAGTTTTGGATACCCCATCCCTGGAGGTGTTCAAGGCCAGGCTGGATGGGACTTTGAGCAGCCTGGTCTAGTGGGAGGTGTCCCTGCCCATGGCTGGGGGCTTGGAACTGGATGATCCTTAAGGTTCCTTCCAACCTAAGCCATTGTATAATTCTATGATTTGGTCCTGGTAGCACACAAAAGCAATTATTCAGACACTGGGTCTTCTCACACTGTTGAAGACTTCCTGACATCTGCCCAATTTCTCCGTCCTTTAATTTCATATCTTTGTTCTGGGTGATAATATCTTGGAAAAAGAGAAATATTTCTTTCTCATTTTCATAGGTCAGGTCTTTTATGTGGCCCTTACATGGTCTTCATTCCTTCTTAGTGGTTTAAATATAAGACTATCCATCCGAATGCAAACACAGAAAATAAAACAAACAAACCAACAAATCCCTATGTGTGTAAAATAAACATGAGAACAGAGGAATTATGAAGAAACAGAAGCCAGTTCCTGACGTTTCCTCTCTGTCTTTATAAGCACAGCATTAGTTTGAAGCTTACTGCATAAGTGCCAAAGAAATACCAATGACAATGGCAGATCCCCATTTCTCTAACAAGTCTTATTAATCTTCTCCTCCAATAATTTTTTATTTTTCTCCAAATGCTCTTTCGTCTTTGAGTATTGATGTGGTTTGGTGTTTTTTTTTTTTAACTCCTTGTTCTGCATACAGTTAGTTCCTCTACTATGGCCTAGTCACTGTTTCTTCAAAATACAGCGTGAACCTGGTAATAGGTGACTGATGCTCAGATTTCCTTCTTACAGTGGGTTCAGCATTAAGCAATGTCAGACATATTCCAATAATATTACAGTTGTATACACTGTGTTGCACTCAGTACCCACAATCCTCAAGGAGGAGGGTAAATCTATTTTAAAAAGTCTTAATATTTAAATTTACGCCACCGCCACATAATTCTACAGCGATCTCTGGATTGTCAAATGATAATCACTTTATATAGCTGAATACAATTATGCATCATTTCCCCCATAATCTACAGAACAAAATCAACTGTATATGAATATAAGCAAAAATAGCACAATGTGTTCAAAGCCATTTGTATGTGTAAGCCATATGAGCTCTCAGCATTCCGCTCGTACTCGGGCAGAACCAGAAAAACCTCAGCAGATATTTCCCAGAAATATCTAAATTTACTTTTAATAGGGATTGATTATTGCTTATGTACAGAAATTCATACACAGCAACGAAGGGATGGGGGTTTAAGCACGTTTAAGCTACGATGCATCGTAGCTACATACATATGCAATCTGTGCAATATGCCTATACACACGTCTACAAAGCCAGTCTCTGTAGGCATGTTTCAGCACGGCTGCTGTTTGAAGCGACCCGAGGGTGGCTTTCCAGCTTCTGGAATTTAAATGCCACTCTCTGTGGAGACTCAGAACAAGAGGAGAACTCTAACCGAAGATTAAAGCGGGGCACAAGCCTTGCGCACAGAACCATCACTTATTCATGAGCACTTACATATGTAATGCTGTACGTCGGCAGAGCGAGGATGTTTCACCACACCAGCACTAAGTCAGCAGCTCTTCGTTTCTCTTGTTTCCTAAGAGTCAGGCACCGAATCCCACTCTTTAAAAACGTCTTTCACACGTAGTCTAGTTGTCCTCTTTAACTAGCAAAGCCTTTCCTACAGTAACGTTTATCATTCTAAGAGATTTTCTTTTTTTTTTTAAATGTTGAGGCAGCGACTGACAAAACCAGCAGTCACTGGCTATTATTTAAGACCATATTAAAGAAAAAGGAACAGAAAATAGAACGTAAAGTTTCCACTTTGAGGCTGCAGTAAAGCCGACAGTCTAGTAGAAAAGACTAATCAGTACATAAGAGATTCAAGGTTGCCAGCAATTAATTCTAACAGCAAACTGAGCATATTAAGGGGGTCTCGGTCAAATCCTAAGAGTCTTGCAAAAATTTAACTTAATCTTTGTCTTCCACTGAGAGCTTGCCAGGGTCTAGACCAGCATCGTATGGGGGAATATAAAATCCCCTTGCACTATTTTCTATAACTTACAAAGCATACGCTAGACACCTATGGAAAAAAAGAAAGGAAAGATAAAAAGAGAAAAAAAAACCCTGTCTTTCACATTTTGTTCCTTCATGGAAGCAGCACCTGTTCTTCTTGTCAACCCATTTCTTTCAGCTGGTTTAGCTCCCCCTTTTTTTAGTCATTCTCTTAGGTATTGGTAAACTCAGGATGTCAAACATCACTTTAACTTTGTCATGCTAGCACATTTGCAGCTATGTTCCTGTCACTTTTTAATTCTAGCTTTCAATCAGACACACTTACGGTTACTTTCCAGCAGCATAATTTTCCAGGCTGAGTAAAGAGCCTAATTCTACACCGAACGGTAATACACAGCATTTCTCAGAGAATTATCATTTTCACCTGGCTTGAGTGGCGACCGTAGAAACTCAAACAACTTGTGTTCGAGAGGATTATCTTATGAAGGCAAATTAATTTGAGTGATGGCTCACAATATTTTAGTTTTAACTTGTGAGCAGAACTGGAGCGACTCCCTTTGTACCGTGCACTGAAATGGGAAGAGCCACAGAGACTCTTTTAGTGGCCACTGGACAGCTAGAAATGATCGCAGACCTCTAGCTTAAAAGAATATAATCATGTCTCCATCTTAACATCCTTAACGTGTGACCCGACAGTGAAAAAAAGGGAAGCGATGGTCTCCGGTGAAGCCACTGACGCTGCTGCCCATCTGTTGCTCCTTTCCCTGCCTGTTCTCCAAATCCATCATTCCTTGTTTCCTCACAGGCTGGCTGCCGAGCTGCCTGCTCAGGAGGATTTACAGCCATCAAACATTGCTACTTGAATCGCTTGACTTTCCTCTACAAGAATGTCATCCCTTGCTCCTCAAAACCCGAAGAGACCTTTAACATAATACACTGTCTCTCACTGAAATAAACGAAAAGGAGTTTTGTGGGTAACCAAGAGAGTATACATTTTATTCCAAGCAATATTACAAATCCTTGTTTTAGAACGCACATGGAATAAACATTTAGATGAGAAATTAATAAACAAATTGTTGAGAAACAAGGAGGCATGTCAAAGCTTGGAGAATTTACAGAATCTGCCAATGAGTGGAAAAAAGCAGCAGAGCATTCTCAGTTATTGCGTTTATAGATCAAATGTGCTTTTTTGGTTGGCTTTGGGTATTTTTTGTGTGTGTGTGTGTTTGTTTTTTGGTTTTTTGTTTTAATGAAATACCTTTCAGGAGCTGAAGAAGAGGATGGTTTTCCTATTGTCGTTCTGCAAAATGTGTCAATTGATTGTAAATTTTGGTGTGGCTGTACTGTTAGAAGCAGCACCTAAAGTGAGAGAACATGAGAGATTTCCCTTTTTACTAGGCCTAACATCCTTGATTTATTCAATCTTACCTTCTAGACCATTTTTTTTAGCCCTTTCTTTCGCTCAGCTATTCTACAGGCTCTACTCAGTTAACCTGTATCATTGCAGTTCTCCAAAGGGGGCCCAGTAAAATCACAGGCGCTGGGCAGGATCTAGGATACCCTGGGCTGGGAGGGACCTTGGGAGGTCTCCAGTCCCACCTGCTGCTCAAAGCACCGCGTCAAGACAGGACAACACAGGGCTGTGCCCACTCAGGTCCTGAAAACCTCCCAGCAGCCTAGGATGAAGCTGATGGGGCGCCGTGAGTTCGACAGCACCCAACTTGAATTTTCTGCAACTTGTTTCTTTGTATTTACAGGCTTGAGATCTTTCTTCCGATAAGCAACAGTAACTGTGCTAACGAGATCCTTTTTCAGTGGGAACTGAAAATTAAATAATCAGCTTTCATTGGCACTGCTTGCTGATAATTTTCTCAAGCACTGGACAAACATTTTCTTTCACTTTTTTCTAGTAACAATATACAACACTTGCTGTTAATCCTGGTGTCTCTTATCAATTGCATTTCATGTACGCCTTTGTTTTTCTAACTTAAACTTAGGTTGCAAACTTTCTGCTTCCTGTGTGCCCATTCATCTAAATGTAAGCTAAAACCAAAATGTATTTATTTTTTCCATATTGTCCATGTTTTCCAGATCTGTAGTTATTCTTGCATCTGCAGAACTGTGGATGAAAGGATTTATCTGGTAAGCACATAGAGAAAAATCTATGAGGAATGTTTGATATATAGAAAAAAAATAAAAATCAGTTTGCTCTTTCTTGCTCTTGACCTGACTGCAAAATGTGATACACATTAATGTGTTACAATCTAATTTATTTTCTTTTTAACTTATAATCAGGTTCCAGGGTTAGTTTTTCATAGGACGTATTTGAAAAACGGAATAATTCACGACTCCAATTTCCCTTTATCTTGTTATATTGATAGTGGAGAGATGGGGCTGCTGAAGCATTACAAAGTCATTTTATGTTAGTTGATGTTATTGTTGTTTTATTATTAAATGATTTCTCCTTCTTTTGGATTTTCTTAAACATGATGATTCATATCCTTAATATACTAAAGGATAGCTTTATAGAAATATGTGACCAGAGCCACAACAGTGAATTATGTGTGAACAGATGAAGCCGCAGCTTAAGTACACAGAAGAGATTCAACCCCAGCAAAAGTATAAGGAAAATTAGAAAAAAATAGTCTTAAGGATATAAGAGATCTCACATCTTCTCCTCCTGAGCTATAGTTAGACTATGTCAAACTAAAACTGCAAAATCAAAAAAAAACACCAACCCAAACTTGTTATATGTAGGTAGAAACATCAATATTTTAAGAGATATCTAAAACATAAGTGATACAGTGTTTTGCAACATTGGTAAAAGACAAGAGCAAAATGTAACTGAGGAAACTTTAGTCTGTGGGTTGCAAAAGAAACATTTGTCCAAACAGTTTTTTATTTCTCTCCTTATCGCTAGTTAACAGACCTTTTCTTTTCTGAAACCAGCCACTTCTCATCAGACCAAAATGCATTTGAAGATTGTGTTTTTAGCCATACAACTGCATCAAAGATGGAGAGCTTTATTAACGTTATTACTAAAGCAGGTAGGACTCGGACAGAGAGGGCGAAGTGGGCATAACCAGCAACTGTGGGAAATAAAAGCGGTATTACCTGCCATTGAAATGCAAACCGGTCAGGAGCACTGAGCCACGGGAAGATCAAAAGTTCCACAAGCCTCGGCGCTCAGACTCAGCCCTTAAGCCTTGCAGCTCTTCTTCCCTTCTACAGTACTGGAAATATAAATCAAGAGGGTGGAAGAAGAAATTGATAAGCAAAGATTTTTAAAAGTACGTGTGGACATCCTGAGCTCTTTACCAAAATGTATTGCAATAACAAGAAGGAAATTAGCTATTTGAGGGTAATCATCTTTCCATCAGAACTTTTTTTATAAGGTAATCTTTTCCAGCATTTCTGTATGCGGGTTAGTATGTAATACGTTTTGAACTGCGTAGTGGTTGGTCAGACAAGAGATACAGCATTATTTCAGTTCCTTTGAGACAAATCTGTTTTCTTAAGGGCCTTCCTGCTGTATATAAGTATGTGCTATTGCAACAAAAAGGAACGATAAAAATACGCAGAACTGGGATTTTATAACTTTTGGCAGAGGACTTGTGCTTCTACACACTTCATTGTTTCTGAAAACCTGGAGTTGGTAATAAGCCAATTTGATGTCTGAAATCAAAAGGGTAAATAAATGATGTGTATAGAAAACCACGTGAAGCAGTCTGATACTGCAAATATCTAATCACGTGATTTCAGCAGGAGGTTAGGAATGTAAATAGGAGTTAAGAGCCCCTGCTGAACCTGGAGCATGGCTAACTTCATACACTTGTGTAATATTTAAATCAATGGGAATTCAATATAACATTAAGTAATCTCATGTTTCAAGGAATAAAGCTGAGATGATTCTTCTCGATTATATGCAGTTTCTTACGCATTATTTTAAATCCTTTTATTTTCATATCATTTAAATTCATAGTTCAGTTTTCCTCCTGGTTTGCTGAACTGAATAAATGTTCGGTTTATCGATATTTTGTGAATAATGAGGTCCACTAGAACATACTCATCACTCATAAAGTATCAGCCAGCTCCATGTTTATTCAGCACAATAGAAGTAATTTGAATTCTGACTTGTTAAATGAAAGAAATTTTATCTTATTGATATTTCTAAGTGATGAGATCACTCAGTAGCATCACTTGTCTGTAGTACGTAAAAATATTCCATTCAACACATCAGACTACTATTTAAATTGTAGTATAAATACATCTTATTTTACCAATTCACTTAAAATGGTATGGTCATAATATCTATAAATTCTTCCCATATCTAAATACAGATTTTGATTAAAATATTTTTACTGAATACAAAATTACAACTGTATTTGATAATTTTATATGCATATGTCACGTACATTAATTACAGTTTTTTATATATATAGATACAGAAACAGTCCATCCAGTCATGAGAAGAGAAAAAGCCCCACTTCTGTTTCATTCTGGTCACCCTAATTAAGGGTGTCCAGGGTGTTCCCCATTCTGGATCCTGCACTTGGGTCGCAACAACCCCACGCAGTGTTACAAGCTTGGGGCAGAGTGGCTGGAGGGCTGTGTGGCAGAAAAGGACCTGGGGGTGTTGGTCGACTGCCGACTGAGTATGACCCAGCGGTGTGCCCGGGTGGCCAAGAAGGCCAACAGCATCCTGGCCTGTAACAGGAATAGTGTGGCCAGCAGGACTAGGGAAATGATCGTCCCCCTGTACTCGGCACTGGTGAGGCCCCACCTTGAATACTGTGTCCAGTTTTGGGCCCCTCGATACAAGAAAGACATTGAGGTGCTGGAGCGGGTCCAGAGAAGGGCAACAACAGCACAAGAGCAGCTGAGGGAAGTTCAGGGTTGTTCAGCCTGGAGTAAAGGGGGCTGAGGGGAGACCCTATTACTCTCTACAACTACCTGAAAGGAGGGTGTAGGGAGGTGGGGGCTGGTCTCTTCTCCCAAGTAACAGGCGATAGGACAAGAGGAAACAGCCCCAAGTTGCTCCAGGGGAGGTTTAGATTGGATATTAGGAAAAATTGTCTTCACCGAAAGGGTTATCAAACACTGGAACAAGCTGCCCAGGGAAGTGGCTGAGTCACCATCCCTGGAGGTATTTAAAAGATGTGTAGATGTGTCATTTAGGGACATGGTTTAGTGGTGAACTTGTCAGTGTTAGGTTAATGGTTGTACTTGATGATCTTAAAGGTCTCTTCTATCTAAAACCATTCTATGATTCTATGATCCTGAACAGGAAATCAAAGCTTCAGGTAAATTCAGGTTTCAAAGCCTGAAGTCAGCTTCCTCTAGGCCAATATAATCTCTGTCTGATATTTTCGATAATTAATCTCTGGTAACTAAGAAATGTCCCAAGTATGTTATGTATATAAAAAGCCAAAGCATCATCAGAGCAACTGCAATTTGAGAAGACTGGGTAGAAATAAACAGTTCTAGCTTTAAGACAGCAGGGCTGCTGCAGATCTCTAGTTTGAAGAGTCCTACAGACAGAGTCACTGATATGAAGACAGCACCTCTTCACACCATCATTAAAAATTAAAAAAATCTCCGTTCATCATTGGTAAATGTTGTTTTTCTCACGTATTAATATATATATGTGTGTGCGTGTGTGTTTACCCCTAACTTTGCTTTGTCGCTTTCTGAACAGAACTTTGACATGTGACAAGCCAGGGTGTTTCACAACCACTGCATCTCTGGGCAAATGAAACAAAAAAGACAATTAGGTGGCACAGCTGTAGCATGACATATTAAATTCTCTTTTAACTTACAGCTTTCAATTTTACACTTGAAAAAAAATGCAAATGTATATTCTCATATCGAAAGATGCAATGGGTAGTCAGATTATGACTACCAATTATATTCCAGATGTGACGTTTCTTGCAGCAGCAAATGTTTCTTTAATAGTCTATAAAACTTTTACAAGATTTAGTTTGGGCAAACTTACAGTTGTCAAAAGTCACCCTTTTTGCCAAAATCATCCTTTTAGTCAACCAAAAAATAACTGTGTTTTCTCTGTCACTTTGAAGCTTTTAAAATCCTACACTGAAACTTATGGTACAGAGACCTATCAAGAAGTAATACTGAAGTGACATACTGCTTTTCCAAGAAGAAAATAGACACTTACAATGAAACGTTTAGACTACCTGTACCTTCATAATGTCAGAGATAAATGAGAAATGACATTTTAGGCTATTCCAAAATGTTCATGATTTAATGCACCAGAAGGCTACTACTGATTACGGCGCTTGTCCTAGGTATCAAGTGTACCAGCTACGGCATTATAACAATAAATATATCTGCATTTGCACTTAAAAATAAAGCACGGAATAACTTCTCTAACAGTTAATTAATAAAGTATCTTTATGACCCACTAACCTTTGCTATATCTGACAGTGTGGATTTAAAAGAAGAATGTTATCCAGTCTCAAACTATCAAGGCTACATCAGAGACTTCTTTTTACAGCCTGTAGGTAGACAATAACAGGAGATTTATATTTTTTTGGTACTGTTTTTAAACAGCACGTATAATCAGCTGAGGAGGTGCTACCCACAGGAGAGAGATCTATAGTGTTAGAAGTCTCCGAATGGCTGCAGCAATGATCTGGTTTTTATTTATTGCAATACTACTGATTCTTTATGTGCCTGAAGCAGTGCCACCATTTCAGTTGCAGAACAGCTTTTATTGTGATCTGACAGTTTTAACCTTGCACCCAAAAAGTTCAGAAATGTGTTAGAAACATCTGTACTTACAGCTGATATCAGCATTGCATCATCTATCTGTCACCTCAAACGCCATAAGCATTTAGGGCCAAAAAGGTACTGTCATCCCCATTGATTTTATTTTGACCTTTTAAAAGCAATTTGGGACAGACTAAGAAAAAAGCTATTAATTCTTAGCCATAAGTATTTCCAAGTATTAACAAAACTGCTTAACTGTATTGAGCAGGATCGAATATATTTAAAAAGTTGTTAGCCATCAGAACTAAATAAGTCATGTAGGGGAAAGAACTTGTTTAACGAAGTCAGCCCAGAAGCCCATTACGAATTCCTGTCTGCAAATTTGTCTGTAAACTTTAAAAACAGTAAAATGTTGTAAAAAAACTGTTGTACAAACAGTAACAGAGAAGGTAAGCAAAAATAATGTCAGAAGAAAATTCGCATAGTAGGAAAGTTTTTTGCCAAAGTGTTTGGTTGTCTGGTTTTCAATATTACCACTTTTAATAGTGAGTCATAAAATTGAATGCCGCAAAAAGCATATATGAAAGAAAAATTGTTATGATTTCAGACCAATCTAATACTTATACTTAGTTATCCAACAAAATAACATTTCCCAAAAATCATTGAATTTCATAACTTTGAGTCAGATTACCAGAGTGCTATTTTTCACCTGGACTCATTTTTTATTAGAATTATTGTTAAACTTAGAGAATTTTTTTTTTTCATTTTTAAATTCAGGATATTGTATTTTTGAAGCAGGGAAGAGCTACATGATACTGAATCTTGCCAACTTCCGATTAACAATAAAAATATTGAGAGTACTGGACTGTAATATAATGATAAGATTAAACTGTGAAACAGGTTTGATTATAAAAGACCTGGTCTGAAAAAATGTATTCCTGATGTAAAATGTTATACATTACGGCTGAGAAGGAATAATAAACCAACTTATGCATATACTAAAAGTTAAATATTCAATTATATTTTAGAGGTTGTTCTTATCAGTGAAACACACTTGCTCTACCAAAATAAAAGTTGCATAATTGGAAATGAAAAAGTTACAGCTGTGTCCTACAACTTTTTCCAAGGTGCCTGTTGATTTTTCTCTGGAAGAACGCTTGAGATTATCTAGTTTCGGGGTGGGGGAAAATCCACTTCCATTTTGTTCAGTCATTTTCCACTTAACTGAGCTACACGGTTCCTGTAAACTTCTCCAGTGCACATTATATTTCAGGGTAAGTATTCAAACTAGTAAACCACGGACCTACGCGAACATTTGCTTATTCATTTTGCATATGGGAAAAACACAGCACACAGCTTTTCTACACACACACACTCATACAATACTTTGTGGTTTGATTATTCAGTCAGTTTTGAGTAGGTGAACTTTACGCTTCTGGTAAAAAGCGCTTTCAGGTATCGTGGTTGGTTTATTCAGGCTTTTATGGAGACATTGCCACCTCCTAATTCAGTTTCCAATACAAACACAACATATTAGCTTCTGCAGAACGATCAAATACAGTGGCTGTTTGAATTAGATAAAATCAAAACATTAGATTTGCTGAACGGTACAAATATTTGACTGACAATTCATTTGCTCATCGCTGATTAAGAACAGGTTTTGTAAAAGCCTTCTCAAACCTAGACAAACTCTAGGACTTAATCCCACTAATCCTCCAAAGCTGAAAAACCTAAAAAATATCAAATTTCTCTTGCAGCATGTCCTGTTGGTCATGCAGGTCAACAGATTGAGGCCCTAGGAAACAAAGTGGTAGGTTAATGGGTCAAGGTGAAAGCTGAAACGCATTTTTTGGGGTCCCAGAATCTAACCAGGTAACATTATGGCTCATGCATCCAAATTTAGAGGCATGGATCTAAAAAATCTCTTTCCATCCTCAGGATTTAAACAGCACAAAATGTTCAAAAACTTGTAAAGGGGTTCTTCAAGGGATTTGAAACAGCCAAGAATTACTGTGGCTCAGGAGTCGCTGGTGAGCACATTGGTAACCCCCATGCTGATACCCCCCCCTCATCTGACTGTTCACTTGTCTGATATCGTGCTAACAAATCCTTCCCACCTTACTTTTTTACTAGTACTCACCCACCCTACTTTTTTAGTTCTCCTGTTACATTAAGGACATCTAATTTTCTGTTAAAGGCAGAAGTTCTTACTCATTAGGCACCTAAGAACATTGCAGAAGACACAGTTTTAGTTCAGCATCACCGGGTTTTCTTATCTAGTTGAAAACGCGCAGGCTTCTGCAAAAAGTTCATTGAAGGAAATTAAAAAGTTACGGGCTAGGAGCCAAAAGATCAGTGCAAAGCAATGGAGGAGGGGGAACAAGCAGCATAAAAATAAAGCAAGATTAAATTAGCCACAAATAGCCAAAAAAAATGACCTGAGCAAGGTAACAATTTATGCTAAGTATGCTATGCACTACTTATTTTGTTGTTTTTCCCCGGTAAGAAGGAGTTGAATGGTGGACGTAGCCCCGCTCTTCTTTGGACCATGAGAACATGCCACCTGCTCCCGTGGACTAAGAGACATCACCTCCATTAAAAGTAAGAAGACAAAGTCTTCTCCACCCCATCACGTGAATGTTAGGAGATACCATGACAAAAGCCACGAGGTTAACGGAAAATATCTGAATTTATGGTCTGCTACTTCCGTAATTTTCAGGATTTTAGACCAATATTTTTGTTTCTACTCTAAGGAGGTTTTCATTTAGATAATGTGCATACCCTCGTATTTAAAATTAAAATACTCAAAGATTTTCTAGATCACGAAGGAAAATGATTATATTACATGCTGGTACGCTGCTGATGTGTTATAGATGTTTAAGCAGCACTCAGCATTTATTTTCCATTTTGGTTTACGCATCTAACAAGGAATTCTTTAGTGGATTTCCCCATGAAGTCCAGTTCCAAATACTCTACTCTTCATGTTGTTTCAAATTTTCTCTTCTTGACACCATTTCACATGCAATAATCTAGATATCACCACATCTGTCTTCCTCCATGGGCAATTTGCACTGTTCTAGTTCAACAACAGATAGTTTCTATGCAATACTTTATTGGTTCGGTTACTTTTAATTATTAAGAAAGGAAGCAGAAAGAAAATAAGCTTTAATGTTATTTTTGAGGAGGCAGAACGGGACATGTACAACCCTGTTTCTGTATCCTGATGGCCTCGATCATACCATCTCCTGCAATATTCTCCTTTTTACCCACATAGATAAAGGAAAACCAATAGCTACTATTTGTTTAAAAAAAAATAAAAGATAACACCACTAAAGGTTCATCAGACTTTGATTTTGGAAGAAAGCTCTTCATAAACACCTGCATAACTTCATGGTTAACTGAAAATCTGCTAGTACAGCATCTTTACAGGTTATTGTTACACGGCTTGCTAAAGTCTAAACCTATTCCAAATGTCAACATAAATGCTAAGAATACCTTCAGGCTATGAAAAAACCCACTGAGTCTGGGCTCATTCCATTCCATTCCATTCCATTTCATTTCATTTCATTTCATTTCATTTCATTTCATTTCATCAGACTTCACTCAAAGCAACTAAAAATATAAATTTAACTTTCACATGTAAAAAATATCTTTATATTATCAACTGCCAGCTGAATTTTCTATGACTTTTCAATAGGTTCCTTCCTTTTAAAAATGCTGCAATCCATTCCATTTATTTGCAAAAGTGTTATTGCATTTTAGCAAAACAAGTCAATTATAAGTCATTTTTCCAGCCAAAATGTTGTAATATGCGTTTTCTGTACCATAATTAAATATCTCCTTTCCTCCTTACTGAACCTCAATACTTTTTGAAGTCATTTTGCAATTGTGCTTTTGCAATTTTTAATGTGCTTCTTAACAGCATCTCATGGTAACAGTTTTGCTCCAGATCCTTGAAGAAGAGCCTTGTAAAACATAAAAGTTTTGACGCATAGGAATGCTAATAGAGTTATTTCCACCATGTGTATATGCTGGAAATAAGACTCAATCATCTGGCCAGTGCATTTTAAATTTGGCAATCTTTCTGCTCAATTGAGATTAGCAGATTGTTGAACATTCATGGGTCAGGACTTTTTATTAGAAGACCCTGGTCTTATGTTCTCGCTTAAAACAATTCATCATTGCCCTTTCCATCTGAGGAACTTTTACGTTTTGAGAGTTAATTTACTGTATAAAGTTTGATTTGATAGGCCCTGAACCTTCTGCTCACAAGTTAGTTAACATTACATTTTTGCTACTCTTTCTTTTTAAGCTTCAAAATCATGGTTGATTTCCCTGTAATGAATAATTAATAAAGTAAACTGTTCTGCTGGATGAATTAGAAAGGAAACAGAATAGCAAAATAGCCTTTTTCCTTTGTAGTTGGGGTAGAAAAGTGTGACTGTGAAAGAAGAATATGAATATATGCATAAAAGTTCAATTCTTTCACAGACCAGCAGTGGCTATCTGGTGACATCCAGCCAAATTTAGCCGCAGGGCAAACTGGCTCACGTTTCATTCCATACCATACAAGTTGCATACACTGAAGTCAGAGTAATGTATTCTATCGTGTTCGTATTAGCTATATGCAAACAAACAAAATGCCCAAGTTTTGGTACAGATAAACATTCAAAAACTGAACTAGAAGGGTTTACCTAAGGAAATCCGAAAACTGAATACCTGCTGACCTGTTGAAATGCATTATTTCACTAACTTTTAAAATCTTTCTTAGCTCTTTCACTAACTTTTAAATCTTTCCTAGCTCTTCTGAGTTCTTACATAAATCAAATTGTTCTACTAAGTGATCACCACAAAAATTAGAAAGCAAAACAATGAATAAAAGCTAAAAAAACCCATTTGCACTGCATTTGAGGAGCTAAACATACAGCTTCTATACTGAATTATTTCACACCCGCTGCTGACAACAGAAAACATTCCACAGTAGATCGGTTGAAATCTCTACTTTCTCTCAAAATCCCTGTGTTCTGTTTCTATACCCCAGAAGAAAAACATATTTTCATATGCAAAAATGGCATACATTTTCATTTTCTATAGAAATACTTCAGTTGAGTTTAAAAAGCAGGAACAACGGCAAATTTTAAATCAGAAGATGGAAGACGTATGTTTCTTGATACATTAGAATCACCTTTAGCTCCAGAACCCCAAGAATTCTAATAAAAGCAAATATGCAGCATACCTCTTGTTTCCCAGACTTACTGAATTCCCTTTTTCTCTTCAAACTGCCCCAAGAAATTTCTTTACCCTGTTCTCTGGACAGGAATTTCTCAGGGGAATAAAAAACACATGCCTCTTGATTCTAAGCTAATAACAGCTCCTGAATGAGTCTCTGCCATAATTTAAGAAGCCTAAGGGTGTAATTACACAAATGAATTATTAAAAGATAGACTTACTGTATTTTGGCCATTCTGTTAAAAGCCTACATATACATGCTCTTTCTTTGAGGTAATTGAAGTTATTTTATCTTATATTCACAAAGATAAACGCATATTTACACCACATTGTCAGAACCTGGATTTTCGTGGCTTTATGCCTGATTTGGAAAAAGTAAATGTAAGTTATTACACCACAAATAATGATGCCCTATTTGTGATATTATTAATATGTTCTTTCTTATATTGGAAAAGAAAAAGAAAAAAGTGCAGACTATTTGTTTAAAAATCTGCAGGAGAAACTTCTCATTAGGAAAAACCAATCCTTTTAAAAAGCCCACTCTTCACTAACATTACACCATCAAAAATTAAAAGCTAATATTTAAAAGGTTCTTTTTATTATTTGCCTCCGAGTTCTAAGCCTTGCAGGGCTTTTCATGATCATCTTTCATAATCATGAAAGACAAGAGATTTTCACTATATGAATTCTGAAATAAGTATGTGCTCATATAGCTCCAATTTAATTGCAACTGTAGTGATAATTCTGATTAAAAGTCACGTGCCATGCAGTGCAAAACCTGTAAATGTTTCCATGCATGCAAGGAACATCCTCAAGAAGAAATCTCAGTGACCTGAGAGTGCCTTTTTCACCAAATATGATCCTATTAGTCCAGTGTTTCTTCAGGATTTTTTTCCACATTGTGTTCTAAATAGATTTTTTTTTTAAATATATATTATGGCAAAGGCATCCCTGCTGTGATAAGATAGCAACAGGAAAGTGTCTTTGGAAAAATCAATAGTAAGAGCAAAGGTGTGAAACAGCTTGTCCTTTGTCACTGCAGCTTGGTTACTGAGATGAACAAAACCCTTAAAGAATAACGATATACCAAAAGCTGATCAGAAAATGAAAGACAAGTCATTTCAAGGAATATTTTCTCTACAAAGTTAAGAGTTTTCTGGGGAATTAAAAAAAAAAACCCAACCAAGAACAAGAACAATTCTCTTTGACTTTTGGATAAAAAATAAAATGTTACGGTCTTCAATGAATAGAGTGTTACATCATGTAAATTGCGATTATAATTCCCAGTACTTCCACACCCTTCTATATACCAAAGTTAATTGTTAGACTACAACTGATGTTCCCACAATTTCCCTTTGAAAATTACAGTAGTTTCATGATGATGACGATGCACAATGGGAGTAAAAGCCTCACAAAGGAGCCTCATGGCCTATAGAGGGTAATGACAGCATTCTTACCAAATTATTCCATTTACTTCAACCTGTTTGTCTGCCCTCATGTCCACTTCCCAAATACTTCTGAAGCTATCAGCAATAAACCCTCTCATATTCTCTGGAATACTTCAGGTAGGCGAGACAAATGTATTTAGCTTTGCATTGTAAACAGATAGTGATACACTAACAGTATTTTTAGGCCATCTTTAAATGTAAGAAAATTTAAAAAGCAATATTCCTCCTCCCACTTTCAGGTCGCCTGTAATGCAACCCTGTATCAAAATAACAAAAAAAATATAAACCTTCCAATGTTTGTATTACAGTAAGGTAAACATTTACTATTTTCAATTCACAGTTATCTATTTATTTTTAGTCTTCAACAAACAAATTAAAAAAATGTAAAATGTGAACTGTTTTGCTAAGATTTCAGCAATTTGAATCTGGCGTCTTTTTTACTTCACATTATAAAAGGACATACGCCATCCATTTAAATTCATTATATGGAGGGGGCAGTAAAGTATCGTTACTGTTGGAATGTAAACTTTTCTTAGCTTTGTGAATGTGGAGGTGAAATATATTACCTTTCATAATACTGTGTTTTATTAAAGCCCACAAACACATACAACCCCCAAAAGCCTGCAAGTACAGAAGTGCTAGCCGCATATAGTGTATGAAATGTGTTGAAGACACCTTAATCTGGAATGAAGTGGCCAAATTACGATTTTGAGACCTTACTCTGCCTTACATAGTGTAGCTTATCCCCAGGAATGCTGTGCCAGCCGCAGCCTGGAACCAGCAGCTCATCAACTGGCAATGCAAGGAATGTCGTTTAATTAATCAAACCTAGTTTTTGACTTTGTTGGCACCCAGCAAAACATGTGAGCCAGCCGCTGCAACGCTCACCAAGCTGCCACCAATCTATCCAGAAGATAATTCAAGATAATAGGATAGAACGGACATGGAAAAGGAGGTTTTCAATGAATTCACATATACAGGTCTAATACAGAGAGTGAGCAATCGAAAGCTGATACCATGCTGGCCTTAAACGGGTGTGCTGTGCAGAGCTAAGTCACTCTCCCCAGACACCCCAAATTTGTTATATGAACTGTCATCACAAAACCTCCCAGGAGTACAAGCAAAGCACTTCTATAAGCACCCAGGGACTATCCCTGCCATGACTCTGGCTGGTCAGATAAACCAATTTTACCTCTTAGTGGCATTCTCTAATCTCATGGCCTCTCCTTGCTCTCAGCTTAGATGGTTGAATTGGCTTCTGCTCCTAAATGCTGCTAAATCCCACCGCGATCATGAATCTGAGCTCTTAGCCACGGTAGTTCATAGATCAATATATTAACACAGACTAAAATCAATGATGGTTTGCATTAATATGCTAGATTTTGAATTGCAGCACCTTAGGACCAGACCCACTGCTCTTCAGCCAGTTTGGGGACTTGTAAGCACCACTCAATGGATGTGATGGACAGCTGGAGGTTACAACCTCTAAAATTGTCCTAGCTTGGATCAGTAAAGCTTGTCAAACAGAACTCATTAAAAACTCCTTTTCTCCTAATGCAAAAGAAGTACCCAGACCTTCCCTACTTCCTAGTCTGGCTTTCTGCTGCTAGAAGAATCTTTTATTCATACTTTGTGTCTGCAAACTCTTCCTTTCCATCATCTCTGTTTTCTCCATATTTTCCTCAGTTAAACTCAGAATAAACAGCTAATATTTCTTCCCTTGTCCATTGTTCAAGCCTTGTCATTTTGTTTAGCTAATCATCTTATCAGTACCTCTTGCCTCCTGTACTAAATTAAGTCTCCTCTTGACTTTACGTAGTCTGAAGAACACATAAAAAGATACAGTGAAAAACCTAGAAGCTTTTAACTCAACAATTTTAAATAAAGGAAAGTTGTAATAGTATTATCAGTCATGAGTTAATTTTTGTTTCAGAAGCATATCCTGTAACTCAGAAAAGAAGACATGAGTTGATAAAAAAGAGCTAAAGTATCTATTGTGCCTGAGTGCCTGTTAAATTCTCCCCCCTACACAAACACTGCAAAACATCATTAATTTTATACACCTATTAACTTAATATCTATTAACTTAATACAAGGCAACAACTCATAAATAGCTAACTTGGCTGTCATATGGCTGGACAACAGAAGGAGCTAATTACAGCACAATTTCCATTGTTTACTGTAAAACATGAGGGTTTTTTTTTTTTTCTTCCTATTTAAATACAGTTGTGAAGAACACAAAGCGTGCAAGGTAGGCAGCAGAGCTGAGCATGTCCAAGATTGTTCATACATTCAGGTTTAACTGGGTTAGGGCAATGAAAGAACTTTCTCCCAGGCTGAGCTGCAGGAATTTAAAAATATTTTTGCTTTCTCTCATAGCTTGAGGAGTTAGTTGCTCACTTCACAGGTTCTCCTGACAGTTTTGTCTGACAAATTCCTTCTTGCTGCTCCATCGACCTAGGACATCAGTTATCCCCTTCATCTTTTTCATTGCCACTCCATAGCTTTTGTAGGTTTTTCGCACTAAAGACTGGAGTTTGCTATAGAGTTTCCGTGTCTGTACTGCAGCGGGAGTGGGCAGGGGTAAGGAGCGAACTGCCAGCTCCTGCAGGCTTCAACTTGAAGTATAGGGAAGGCAAGTATGGACACAAACAATCTTCCCGTTCAGAAGGGCCTTTGGTTTCTGTCCTGTACAAAAAGTTGCCAGCAGCAAACTCCCTAAGCTGTCTGTTTAGGTACTTTGTCACAGGTATTCACACCATTTTCCAAATCATATTTTGGCCAAGACTGACTACATTGCTGTGTAAATCACCAAAGACAGTCTACACACACAATTCGTTCTGGAGAAAGTCAGTTGCATAAATGTAAAAACATCTGTGTGAACACAACACAGCCCAGTTAATGGGAAGAAATCCAGATGTTTTACTCCTGTCTTACCTATAAATCATTTTCCGCTTGAGAAAATTAAACTCCAGCTGTGTTCTTGTGCCTACCTTTCCACGCTGAAGCACTTTGGTGGTCCATCTGACAATTTCTACAGCACCTCATCCTGTTTCAGTACGTCACTCTCACAGTTTCTACTGCCTGCTGGGCATTATCCCTTGTTTATATGTCTGGTTTGCTTTTCACTGCAACAATCTGCAACACTTTGGTAGTACCGTGAATATCTTACCTGAAGGGAAGAGAACTCCTCCTGCCCACCTGCCCGTTGCACTGCTTCTAAAACACAGACACAGCTCAGACATTCTTGGTCTGTGGAAACGAGAAAAAAAAACTTTTCAAATTTTGTAAGATAAGGCACAGAAAAGAACACAGTGACTATGGCACTGCCTGACCTGGGCCAAAATGCAAGTGCTGTAGAGCTGCAATCGGGATGAAGGAATTTGAAGCAGGAGTGCAAGAAGGAGGACCACACTTTTAAAACAGAAAACAGGTGTCTAACCAGATTCCAGCTCCCAAACTACAAAGGGCTGGACAGGATGCCAGTATACAACTTAATTTCATGTCAACATGGGCAACAGTCATAAAAATATCAATACAGGGACTAATGATTCTTTTTGAAGAATGGACCTGGCATCAGAAACTCTTTCGTTTGCCTGTTGAGGCAGCACATCAATCATTCAGACTCCTTTAACCCTCTTCCATCTCTACTGGACTGCTCGAGAGCGCCACAAGGGCAGAGAATGCTAAATAATTGCTACCCTATTCTGGTGGTGGAAGTCAAACCCTACACGTGCAGTCACAGACCAGCTCTGCCTGTTTTCAGATGGGGTGGGTATGAACTGGACTCTATTCTGACTCCAATTTCCACATGCCGCTTGTTAGCCTCTTACCAGTTGCTCCAAACTGTAACCACTGCTTTGAATAAAGATGCCGTCTTCCCTCTACCAGTTGCCTGGTTAAAATTAGGCCCCTTGTCCCCCCACAACCTCTGCCACCACCCCCCCCACACACACACTTTGCATGACCAATGTGGGAATCTCACCACAGTGACTGTTCATAGGGGAAGGTCAGGTCACTTTTCCTACCCTTACTGTTACTTCATTATCGGCCTTGACGCATCCCCTGCTCCTTACAAACAGCAGGCGCACACACACACATAAAAAAAGACAGAAAATATTATACAGAATGTAGGTTTTGAGCACCTGGTAAGATGATAAAAAAAGACAAGCAAAACTAGTATAAGGTAGGGAGTTAAAAGAAAAAAAATCTGCAAACATTTACGGCGTGTACAATGACGTCATTAAAATGTCTTCAGTTTTATAAAGATAAAACTGAAATTATTTTGTAAAACAAATCCTAGAAATTTTGTTTGTTTTTCTTGTTGTTTTTTATTCTTTACGACCAATACATACATTTAAAAAGCTTTTTTAATGTAAGCGTAACTTCAAAAGTTTATTTTTTTCCCTTTCTCCAGTAAAGCTTTTATCAACATCATTTCTCATTTAAACCAAGCCATACAATAGTAATTTCCAAAGCATAAACAGGCAGCAAGCTGCAAATGCAAATTACCAGGAAGCCATCACCCTTTTTTTCCTTAAAAGCCTGAAACGTTCTGCGCAGCAACACAACACAACGCAACCATGTCTGAACACGTTGCTGGCAACACGAAGTGGAATTTCAGAGGCAGGAAGTATAGCAGCCATAATATCTCATGGAAGGACTAGTATTTTGCCATTTCCTGAGTAGGCAGGTATGGTTTTCTAGACAAGTAAGAAAAAAACCCAACGGTGTTATTTTAGTGAACATCATGAATATGTACTCGTACAGGACTCTCCTTGCCTTTCTCCTATAGGTATGTGGGATTTGCTCCCATGGATTAGTGCAAGGCCGCCTGAAGAACATTAGATGTAATCACCAACCTGACCTCATCAGAAACTGTATTCCCTTTCTCCCTCAACCTGTGCCCTTCTAATGTCATTAATTAGATATCTGGCCTCATGCAGCCTCCTTAATGATAAATGTAATGCAGTGCAGCAGCAAAACAGCATAAAGACCACATCTATCAGCTCTGTGGGCAAATAGGATGAAAAGTGAAAAAAGGATTTTCTGTCTTCAGGGAAGACACTCTAAAAACAGCAATACAAAACCTGTGTCATGGAAACAAACAAGAACGCACTCCAGAAACACAACCACAAACTCCCTTCATGCTCTCACACCACAAAAATAAGAAAGAAAGAGGGGAAAAAAAAACCCTCTTATTTACTGCCACTGCCACTAAACAACACAACAGGGCTACAGCAGCTGAGTTTTTGCAACACCCTCCCCAGAATATGAATAGTCTCCAGCGTGGGCATTAATTTCAACCACAGGGTAAAGCCAGGCTGCTTGCGAATGCACCCGATGGAGGGAAGTCAGTCTTTACCAGCATGTCTCCAGTGTGAAAAAGGAAAGTTACGTTCACAACCATCCCAGAGGAGGGTTTTACAATGCATGGACCATATGCTTGAAGGAAAAGGGAGAGTTTCTGACACAAGGAAAGGCAGGCACGCACAGAGGCACACACAGACACATAGGATGGGAATAAAGTCATGCCATTGCCCCGACAAATGAATGGATTTGGTGCAGGGAATGGTGTGAATGGGGCTTAAAGCAGCAGGGAATCCTACGCTGCAACAACTTGAAGATAAAACATAGCCTACGCCAAAGACACTGCTAGGTTTATACATCCAGTTAGCAGTCCTTATGGTCTATCCAGGTGCTAGGTTATACTTAAACCCCATTCGGGGGGGGGGGGGGGGGCGGGCAGCTGGTAGTGAGACTTTCTAGGCACAGCAATACCCTCTTCTCTTCAGTTAATTCCTCAATGCCGAACATCAGCATGGAAACCATGATGCTGCAACCTAGATGGACCCAGTAAGAGAAGCTGTCCTATTCGATGCTCTCGTAATGCATGATTCCATGTCACCCTCATTCTTACATCTTGTTGAGTTTATTTTATTTTATTTTATTTTATTTTATTTTATTTTATTTTATTTTATTTTATTATTTTATTTTATTTTATTTTAATTTTATTTAATTTTATTTTATTATTTTAACTTTTTGGTTTTCCCACTGATTCCACTTCATAAGCACAAAGTCCTAACAGCTCCTATGGAAGCGTTATATTTTCAAGTCAGCCTCACAGATCAACTTAATAAACATGGAGCCTCTGATTTTATTATTCAGACACCAAAGTGCATTTGCTCTTGAGCACAGGATGCCAATGAGTTAATTCCAGGGTACTAAAAGCTAAACGTACACGCGCCGAAAGATGTGTGCGTGAACAGAAAACAGGCATGAGCAGATCCTGTTTAAGATCACGCATCTTCCTACAACTTCAAGTGTTCTCATGGGCCATCAGGTCTCAGTCTAACTTTAAAATATTTGAGGATAAACAAGATTTTCTTTAAAAAGGACTTGCACTCGCTCTTGTCAGCAGAGGCACACTGTGCTCCATTCCATGTAAATCTGAATCTGTTTTAGAACGTCTGTGATATTAATAATGTTTCTGTGGTCAGAAGAAACTGTTCTTTTTTTATTCATTCAATACTGTGGTTCAGTCAATTTTCCATTTCTAAATGTACTTCTACTGAGAAAAAGGATGCTGTTCACCAGTTGAACAGATATGTAACTCTTCAAACTCCTAGCACATGTACATAATTTTAATTCTCTCATTACATCTACTGATTTCAACAGGAACGAGAACGTTCCTAACACATTCACTTAAGCACATGCGGTCATTGTAGCATGAGGCCCCTGAACAATAGTCTATACTAGCAATGCTGTGCATTGCAATAATCAAATTTTCAAATTTAAACGCCCCGCAGAAAAAAGCAATATTCTCTCCATTAAGTCACGGCAAAAAAAGCAAGTCTGACTCATTTCAGACCTATTTTTAAAGCACTCTTTTAAGTATCTCCCTCAGGCAATGAAAGAATTTGCAAAGAGTTTTGGTGAAACATTAAAAATATCTCACTTTTAACGTTTTGAAATCTTGCTCATTTAATTATTTTCAACTTTGCAGCATTTTTAACGCACAGAAGGAAGCAGATCAAATTAAAATGCTTGCTGCTTTCTCCCTACCTTGATAAATACAATACGCCAAATAGGGCATGATAATGGCTTCAAGGTAAAGAACGGGAGAATATTGCCAGTTGTGCAGCTGCCTCAAAATACGCAGAGTACTGTGTGAACTCAAGAATGACATTTGCTACTATTCTACCATAAATGTTATAGTTGCAATTCAGTGCTATACTGACACAAGGCACTGCATAGTTTTATGTTTCTAACACAGAATTATAACTTTTCCAGGTAATTGCAGTACAGTCATATTTCTCTTAGGTTCACAGATAAGGCATTTATGTATATGAAAAAAGAGTTATTTCACCTATTATGGCAAACTGATGAACGAAATCGTCACACTAATTTCAACATTGGGAAAGTTTAAATGAAGACTATTAATCCTTCACATCAAGTCTAGAGCCATCTATAAATGACTATTCATATTTTAAGGGTACATCTTTTATAGGTGGAGATAAGATTTTTCTATCTCATTTTGGAACTTGAGGAACATAATTATTCTCGGCCTTGGGTCACTCTTAGTTTCCAGCTCATGAATCTCCGTGAACTGAAATACGATTTTGAGGACTGGCAAATAATAACAAAGAGACTGTACTATTTAATTTTCTTCCTTTTCAGTTGTTTAAACAAGAAAAACAAATTTTCAAAACATTCTCATGTAAGATGAAGGGCCCTTTTTTGGTTGAGAATGTCTTTTTTCTACAATACCAAATAAAAATTCAAGAAATAATGTTATTCCTGTGAAAGCGTAAATCTAGCTCAAGTAGTTCTTTTGGAATTCTACTGTAAGAGTTGGTACTCAGAAAAACAAACAGGTTAAAGAAATTTAGGCACGTTCTGGAAAGTACACTGCAGTGTATGCAGCTATCAAATTGCAATGGCTTCAGAGTTGCTTCCGTATGTCTAAAGTTGACAGATGCATTGCTCTTTCTCATGAAGACTAATTTTTTTCTATCCTGTTGATTTTTATTAACATAAATACAAATATTAATTGTACAGACATAAAGTAATGACTTCTGCTTTCAGAGCCCTAATTGTTGCTAAAGTATCTCTAATCATTTCACAAAATCCAAATATAAACAAGTTTTAACTCACAGATCAGTTTTTCTCAGAAGCTGAAGATAATACAAAGGAATTAAGGTGTAGAAACTATGATGTCAAAAAATATTTCTATAGGCAACTCAAGGAAGCCAGAACTTGATTGTAAGATAAATCAAATGTGAAAACCAAAAAAAGGTATACACATTTTTGAGTATGTGTACAGTCATGCTATTAGGCAGTTTACGAAACAAAAGTTCATGGTCACATAAAGGAGAGTATCTAAATTCTAAGTTTCCTTTATCTTGAATATGATTTTCATAACAGAGGGATGAAATAGTGCCAATTATATAAAGGAAATTATCTTGAACCTCCAAACCTCCGTGTGAGACATATTAGCCCTTTCAAAATGTCTTTTTTGCCTGTTTGTTTCTTTCTTTCTGTTAGGCAGAGATGGAAGAAAGCCAACAAATACAATGGTGCAGAAACCCCACAAATTGCTTCTTCCTGCTATTGAGCAAGGAGTTTTATTTGATCATGGAAATTGGCTTCTCTTTCTTCTTGTTTTACCTCGTTTTTTATGATGCTTATCCATCTACATCTCCTTGCTTTTATTCTTTCAAAAAACATCATGTATTTGAAACGACCAAAAATTCTCCACCCAAGTTAAAACATATGTATGCTTTTTTTCCTCTCCTTTTCCTGCTTATAATGTGGACAACTGAAAGCAGTTTAGCTAAGACAAATCTTTTACTTAATCAAAAACTCACAGCCTCTGGTATTCTTTCATTATCGGGATTCATCGGCTCTAATCATCTTTAGTTCTCAAACCCAGAGGGTATAGCATAACAAGAGTTGAGTGAGTTGCTTAGGGAAAAATCCTTCTAGGAGTAAGTCTAGTTGTCAATATTGAAAAGATAATCTAATAATCTATTACCCCACAGAGATTCATATTTTAATTTAACTTAGCTAATTAGACCTACAACTCTAAGGATCTGCAAATACCCTTTAATGCTATTGATGGCAGAAATGTGACTGAAAGTAAAGCTGTGACATTACTTTGTTGGAGATTTAGATCATCTCTTTGTCTTCTAAATACTTAATGCCAAAAAGCAAGTCCTTCGAGGAAGTGTCATCTTCTAGCTCTCCCAAAAGAAGGTCAAAATAGGCCTCTCATTAGGTCCCTTAGAAAAGAGTCTGATAAAACTGTAAAGATACAGCTTGATGTACGAATTTGTTCAAAGACCAGGAAGCTGGCATAAGAAATTCATCGATGGAGTATGAAAAAAAATTAAAAGCTGTCAGTATTTTGGTAGTGCCTTTCAGGTTAAATACACATTCCAGGCAAAGAGGAATGACAGTTTCCACCCACCAGCTTTTGATAACAGGAGTTTTGAACTTACTTAGCCATCTTTCTTTCAAGTCTGTTAAATAAACAACATATTCTATTACTTTCTCTCATTTCAACAGAATAGAATAGAATAGACTAGACTAGACTAGAATAGAATAGAATAGAAAGAATAGAAATTTCAGTTGGAAGGGACCCACAATGATCATTTAGTCCAACTGCCTGACCAATTCAGGGCTGAACAAAAGTTAAAGCATGTTAAGGACATTGTCCAAATGCCTCTTAAACACTGGCAGGGTTGAGGCATCAACCACCTCCCTAGAAAGCCTATTCCAGTGTTTGACCACCCTCTTGGTAAAGAAATGCTTCCTAATGTCCAGTCTAAACCTCCCCTGGTGCAGCTTTGAACCATTCCCACGTGTCCTGTCACTGGATATCAGGGAGAAAAGATCAACAACTCCCTCTCCACTTGCCCTCCTCAGGAAGCTGTAGAGAACAATGAGGTTGCCCCTCAGCCTCCTTCTCTCCGAACTAGACAAACCCAAATTCCTCATAGGACTCTCCTTCCAGGCCTTTCACCAGCAATGTCTTTTGAGGACCCCTTACTACTAACCAGTGGCCTCAAGAGGTTCATCAGGAGCGCTGCAAGAGGTGGGAGAGCAAAACGCAGGCCAAGAGCATCTGCTTTGACAAATTACTTATAGCTCACAAAAAAAAAAAAAAAAAAGAGAAAAGAAAAAAGAGGAAAACCAAGGTCTGTTCCTTGCTCCTTGGCTTCCCTTACAGCCACCAGACGCTCACTACCATCAGTCACTAAACAGAATGGCTGACTGCAATGCTCTCTGCAACCTGTAACATCACTGGTATTTTACCCATGTTTACTCCCGTGGATGCAAACTTGCCCAAAGCTAGCCTGGTGGATCAAAGAGACGGTTTCAGAATAACTGCCTGCTTTCTTACATTGTTTTAAATTTCAATAACCACCCAGGACTAGTTGCCAGAACAGATCTGTGCAGAGTTAAGTGTGGGGTTTGCAGTATGTGTGGGCGGTAATTAAAGGAACAGGGAAATGACAAAATTTCACAACTGACCTTTTGCTAATGTTTCTTTCAGAAGCAACAGAAAACAATCTTCTATAAATGGCAGAGGGGATTATGCCAAGTGTGAATGCTAGAGTTACTCAGCAATAGGTGAAACTGAGATGTCAATCCCGTTTTCAAGTCAGAATCTCAAGCTTTGCTTGAAAGAGAAGTAGTGGTCAATATTTCCCATAAACCATAATTGCAATGTTATTTGTTATGTAAAACTCTAAATTTTAGGAATATACACATATCCACATATATGCTAACTTATTACGAAATGGTTTTTTTTTCGGTAAATGCACAACATACTGAAATTTCATTCTCTGTCATTTAGAAAGATTAATATAATTATTAATCTTCTAATTCATTACCACATATGAGTCACATATATTTAGCTACATGTAGATACAAAATCACCTTGATTATTTCTTCCTCTATATGGGTTTTCTGAAACTGCTGTTGTTCGCTTTCAGTAACCAGCACCAGTAAGAGGAAATAACATTCACAGGATACACACGGAACTTGAACAGTGAACTCATCAGGTGCATCTTCTATTCAATGCTGATCAACGGTAGTGCACATGGGCCCTGTTTACAGAAATGTTATCTACGTCCTAAGTTTGGTAAGTTAGGCACGAAATCCAGAAAGTTCGAATGTTTTGTGACTACATTTGCTCAGTGAAAGCCAGAGACTAGAAATCTGCTCATTCCCTCGTCTTGCACAGCTGGTGTATGTATTATCCAATTCTGAAATCACTTAAAAACATACTAAAGGAAGACTCCCAGGGACACAGTATCTTTTAAGGTTATATGGAATTTTTTTTAAATTCCCGAAGCTAAACCTATGCTTTGGCAGCCATATCAGTAGCTACACATTACATGGTTAAGAGCTAAATACGTGGTTACATGCTATGATGAACTAGTGTTCAGGAACATTTTGTTCAAAATCAATAAAAATGATTTCTCAGATTAGTTGACAGATGGGACATGTCATGGAAATAATGATCAGAGTGTCCATTGCAGGTTGCAAAAAAAGGCCTGGTATATCATATTGCCTAGACTGCCTATAAATAAATGTAAGTTTCTTCTTCGAGGCCATCGGTATTACTTTCAGCCCTTTACTGAAGGTGGGCAGCAATGCTAAGGTAACTTAAGATTAAATGCAGAAGGCAGACACGCAAGCAAGGCAGGCTGATAAATCCAAATAGGCTGCCACCATGGGGACTACCAGCTTTGGACTTAAAGTCCCATTCAAAATCTGTGGGTTTTTATAACCTTGGACGTGATTCTGTTTTCTTAACACTACACTGATTTCAGCACAAGCTGACTCAAACAGAGCCCTCTGGAATGCATTTCTGGCAGTTCAAAGACTGACTTGTTCTCTTCCAGGTCAGTAGGACCCGCAATGCTCACCTCCTCCCAAGCTTTCTTCCCTTCCTGGAAGTAAGATACAACTTAATGCCTCATGCAAAACAAGGCTGACGAGTCACCTTGCTGACTTCCTGCTGTAATAGATAGAAATCCTACATCTGAGAATGTCATACTCAATTTGAAACTTTTTAAAGTCTGCAGGTTGGAAGGAAGGAAATATGTTTTTCAGATGCAGCGAAGGAAAACAGAAGTGAATAACGGCAAAAATAAAATAGAGTATGATGAGTATGAACAAACGGTCTCAAATGATCATTAATATGCTGCCTAGAAACTGTAAGTAAATGAGTTGTCTAATTCCTAGTGATTGAAGCAGAAAAATATTGGTCTAAAGGCAATGCAAAGTTTTAGGTGTGATGAAAATGTGAAAAAATCATCAGTCTTCAATTAAGAATTCTCTTATTATGATTCATTATGACTGCATTTCAGGTCTTTTGGAATTGCTTTTGAATTCCTAATTTTACTAGGTTTCCCTTTAACACAGAGTTACTCTAAAAGTCTATTTGTTCTCTTTATTTCTCAGTGTAGGTGTGAGTGACTGCACTTCGACTTGCGTGCATAACTTATTTATTATAACCCTGATTAAATATTTAACGCTATAGATAGGTTATGGAAATTGTTATGAATTGCTGACAGCGGTGGGTGTTAACAGTCACTTGTCATTTAGGACAGATATAAAGAACTATTAAGCTCCTTTATGCAATTAGGCAGCTCAAGCAATACCTATTGGACCACTCTCACACAAGATACTGTCCTTCTTCCCATCCCCAAACACCATAATTTTGGCAGCCAGCTAGGCGCAAGGATGTGGACGAGTTCAACTACAGTTTAGGGAGAAGGAGTAAATTATTTTAGAGGACAAAGCAGAAATATGAAATATGGTAAGCAAGCACAAAACTGTCTCAACAGGTATAGCAGCAAGTCTCCAAAAAAGCATTAAAGTTCTCACTTCTTGGCTGAATGACAGTCATAGGAGGCCATAAACGAGGAATATTATCTTTTCGGAATATTCTGTGAGTCAGGAATATAGGGTTTGGGAAGTTTCTTACACAGAAACTGCAAGAATTTAATCAGTGATACCTGATCCCAATTTTTTTTGCTGTTAACTCCGATACACAAAGACCAAACTTTGGAAAACAAGTAGTAAAAATAACTGAGTTACACTATTTCTTTATTACATTAGCCATTGTCCCCTTTGGGGGAGAGTTACACTATTTTCCACTGACAAAACTGTTGAAAAATTGGTTCTGTAAAATGCTACATACAGTTAAAAAATTAGGCATGGTGTTGTTACTTACCATGTGTCTGAAAGGAATAATGTCTCACAGACATGGAGTGAACCAGATGGTACGACAAAGGAAATTGGGAGTCATTAAATTGCAGAGAGGGAAAAAGATGTTGTGGAAGAAAATTAAAGAGCTAAAAAGCACATATGCCACATAGAGCAAGAAAAAGAACTGGGGAGAATACTTTTGTATCTCCCTGTGTAAAGGCAGAAAAAGTGAAAAATGTTTTGAGATTTCTTTTTTATTTTGTTTTGGGATTTTTTTTTTTTGCTTTGTTTTCTAAAGGACACTTTTGCTAAGAGTTTTATGAGCGTCAGTATTAGTTCAGATAAATGTGTCTCAAAAACTCTTCCTGTGAGCCATTTTCTTGTTTCATTATTTTATTCTCAAAGAAGGAGTTGCTTATTTTATCCTCCTTTGAAGAGGGAAAAGACTATCAGCTACCAGATTTAAAAAATAAAAAAAGAAAGTCTATGAACTAAAATTAACTATGGTATTTCAAGCTATTATTATTAAGTTGCAATCTTTTGAACCATCAAAGAAATGATTCAGTACAAACCCAGTACCACTTACTAGTTCTTAAGATTAGCTGTAAATGTAAAGCTGGCATTAATCAGTATACTTTACCAGTTGCAGTAAAGCTGTGTTGATACATGCTTGTCCTGCTCTCACCACCAATTGTTAACATCTAGAAGTTACTTACTAAGCTGGGGAGGTACAGTGCACAATAGCAACCTCTATTCCAATACTTTTGCTCTAGGACACTCAGACGCTTGACACTCGCACAAATCAAGGCTACCGGCACCACTCACCCAGGGAACAAGACAATCACCAAAATCAGTCGGCACGTCAGGTCCTGGATGGCAATTTGGCCCCTGCACAGAGCAGCTCCACCTCCCCCACTCTTCCTGGGGAGGGCTACAGCTCATTAGAACTTAATTTACCTATTGCTCCTTTGTTTTTCTGGCTCCTACGGGATTATCTAGTAACTTAGAGCTGAGTAGGTGTGATCAAGGCCTCAGGTGTTTTTGGGTAGGCTTCACCCTATACAATCTCACTGTCCAAAGAGGAACAATGAAGCTGATGAAGGGTCTAGAGCACAAGTCCTGTGAGGAGCAGCTGAGGGAACTGGGGTTCTTTAGCCTGGAGAAAAGAAGGCTGAGGGGAGACCTTACCACCCTCTACAACTACCTGAAAGGAGGTCTCTTCTCCCAGGTAACAAGCGATAAGACTAGAGGAAACAGCCTCAAGTTGCTCCAGGGGAGGTTTAGATTGGATACTAGGAAAAATTTCTTCACTGAACGGGTTATCAAGCACTGGAACAGGCTGCCCAGGGAAGTGGTTGAGTCACCATCCCTGGTGGTATTTAAAAGACGTGTAGATGTGCTTCTTAGGGACATGGTTTAGTGGTGGAATTGGCAGTACTAGGTTAACCTTTGGACTCGCTGACCTTAAAGGTCTTTTCCAACCTAAAAGATTCTATGATGCTAAGTAACTGGCAGCCCCAGCAGGTAACACATCAGGGTCGCTTCTATCTACGTAATATACTTTTACTCAGGTAATTAGGTCCAAACGTGGATAGTCGCAGAATTTAGGATTGTATTTCAAGTCAAGCTTTAGGAAAGACACTTCAGAAATAAAATTTCCAAACAACTAGCAATAGACATCAAACAGCAAATCCCTCCTCCTTTATGTGGTGGAATGGAGCTTTTGTACAAGGGATTATAGAAATTCCATTTTCAAAAGAGGGCCTTACTCTGCAAGTATTAAATTAGGACCTTAGAAATGAAAGAAATCCTCAACAGAATATCCCTTCCGAAAGGAAAGCAAGTAAGGAATTTAAGAAAAAAAAAATCCCATGGCTTTTTTGTTACTATTTTTAATATTCTGAAATGTAAAAAATGTTTCACAAAAACATTTCCGTTTCAGTGATGTTTTAACAGATCCATTATCTTTTCCACACGTATCACATTGATTATTCTCAGTCCTAATCTCCCCCTAATTTCATAAGAAGCTTTTTCATTCCAGAGATTTGTGTATGGAACAAATTGTCTGGGATTTCTGAGTTCCCACCTACTTTTCCTGCCAGATGGGCAACTAGCTCTATGATTTCCTGAACTTCTGGACTCTCTCTTGGAGCACCAAGCAGGATGGCCAGCATGGTATCAGGAAATCTGAGTGTCCTGATCATTTGTGGATTAATCTTGACATAACTCTTTCCATTTCAGCCTCCCATTACTGAGCATTAGTAGTGAATCTCATCAATCCTTGACAATTTGATCATAACTGTAAAGCAAGCGGTAGCTGTCAGACTTGTTTTAACTGAAGTCTCTGAAATACATTCTTACAGATGATACATAATGACAACCCTATTTATCTGAGAAGACAGAGTTCAGAAATTTTTCAATCCATCCCAACAAAGTGGAATTTCCGCCACAAATTTTAAGTAGGGTATAGCATAAGAACCCTTATGTTTAATTCACTTTTCCATATAAATAATACCAAATTACATTAGCTTTACCTCAACTTGTCTATTACTCTACAGATAGGATTCCATGGGAAAGCCCGTTCTTGAAGGAAAGGAAATCAAGCTTAAAGATAATAATTCTAATGAATTCAGAGTTCTCATAAAATTGGCTTCCCAAATGGTAACAATACTTTTTGCTCACTAAATTGATAACTTTGATCACTGAAAAACTCTATAGCCACATAGGGGTTCAGTAATTTCCTTTTATATGTAGAGTTTTAACAACATGATTACAATTCTTGAATTTTGATTGAGAAGAAGTGGTTTCAAACTATACAGGAACCTTGTAGTTTGGAACTCATATATGACAGCCTCTCCTTCCTGCCCCCCAACAAAGTGCGAAAAGTATTGAGAGGGGGTAGTTTCTGCACCAGGCAGGAGGATGCCGTATTCTGGAGGATGAGAAAGCTACACACACAATCAGTACTCTTCAACAGTCAAATCTGTGATTTAAATCATAGATACCAATCATGTAGGTTACCATAGTATCATACTGAGAGGTTTATGCTATTAATAGGAATACCAGTCCAGAGAAGCTGATAGATACCTGCCTCCTCTGAAACACCATCTTATTGACAAGAACGGAAAAGGTTATGCAAATGATTAAATACATAAACAAACAGATTTAATAAACAGCCCAGCTAAAGCTAAGACAACAGTGTTGAATGAATATGCAGAAATGCTGAACAATGAATTCAAGATTGGAATATATTACCTGGTAAGAAGTAAAAAAGAATCTGCAATTTGCATGTGTTCACCCACAACTCTAAAATTACTGAGAAAAGTGTATCTTGGGCACTGGAGGACACATTTTCATTGTTAATTTTAGCACATCCTGTCAAAGCCCAAAGCGTACTGCCAAATTTGCTTTCCAGCCATGCCATAAAGCTCTGCCTCCCAATCACATTTCCCAACTTCAGGCATGCTTCGAAAGTGCAAATTCTCTTTTATAATGTGTCCAGAAAGAGTGACAGAAGGAAGGCTGCAGGGCACGAGCCTTTGCTCCATGTGCTCTGAGAAGAGGGGCCCAATCCACTGCTATTCTATACGTGCTCATCCTCACGTTGACAAGCACACGAAATTTGGAAATTAACCTGCAGCGAACAATCACAAAGTGATCCAGTATCCTTCAGAGCCCCATGAAAGCCCATGTGGTGTGGATAAAACTTGACTGAGCTAATTCTTTAAACACTGATCAAACACATTACAAACTGCAGCCTCTTTTACTTTGTGTGCTGCCTCTTCCAACTCAGCAATGAATTTGTTCCTAGGTCAGTCCGTAATTTGTAACAGTGTAACTTAATATGGAGATGAGTATCTAAAATATTTAGAGATGCGTATATTATGAAAAAAGCAAATAATCATCATATCTGTGTTTTAGTGATTTTCAATCATTTAAGGTTCTAACTACATCTCAGTGATACATTTTTATGTAGAGTGATGTTATTGCTCATTCACAGGGCGCCCTACGGCCCTGTATGATAACAGTAAAAAGAATGCATGATTACAATTTATACCAGAACGATTCTTCATGGATGTGAAATTCTTACCTGATGGTCAGAAGATTCACATTAGAAGTGCTTGCATGTGCAGTCATCTTCAACACAGTCTCTTCTCATATTTTTCTGATCCAATACTTCTCACAATCTGAAAAGTATCAAGTAACAGAAGAAACATTCTTGAGATCAACTCATACACATTCAGAGAAAAAGAATCACCAAATAATAATAACTTAGTGGGAAACTACAGTCCGTTCTATAAGAAGAGAAAGCAGATAAATGCACTGAATAAATCCTTCTGTGAAAATTATTCACTCAGGTCTAGCACAAATAGGAAATTTTACAAGTCCGCAAAATTGAAAGAGTATCTTGTGCTTCTTTCACAGCAACTCCTTGCATGTGTAAAACTTGCTTGTCTGTCAAATTCTTTCTGCAAAAACGACAGTCTAAAGGGCTTGTCATGTACAGCATCTGCTTTCAGATAATCCAACTGCACCATTCCAATCTTTTATCCCACTGATGTAAATGAGGGAGGAATCCAGCGCACAGTCATCACTGTGCTTGTGACAGTGCTTTGCTGTGTCAGGAGGTATAAAGCGTCTGCAGGTATACTCTTTAATTAGGAATAATGTGCCATAAGTAAAGTCACACCAATTGGCATTAGCTAACGTACAGAGCAGCAAATTATTCTAATAGTTAGGCTGTGTTATAAGAGCAAATGCTCATGCACCATCCAGAAGCCTGTTGTGCTCTCATCAGCAAAATAAATATAATTATTTTGGTAAAGGCAGGTAAGTAAATTTGTCTAACCAGAGCAAGTAAGGGGAGGTAGAGAATGGAAACCACTGACACATACACATTTTCTTCTAATATTTTAACAAACAGCCGTATTCAATCCCATGGAACACATTATCTCAAAAAAGCAGACAATAGCTTTCCTTAGATTGCTTACTTCTGCCTAGAAGCGGTGTGAAAGTTATAAAAGTAATTTGTATCAACTCATTACTATGTCACCTCATTTCAAGCCCATGTTAGACAAGTAGCAATAAGCTCTGGGTTAGAGGATTCCACATTATAACCATTAGTACAAACTCTAATGGCACCCAGCTGTTGAAGATTACCCTAGACAGTTATTGAGATTTAGGAGGGGCAGCTTTCTACTGATTTAGGACAGATTCTGGAGACAATTTTATCATTTATTCCAGAACCGAGGTAAAAAGCTAATTTCATGAAGAGCACTCTTGAATTATTTCCTTCCTATAGGTACCATAATGCTCCCAGTAGAATGCTTTTCTTGCTCTTTAATTCAAGGTAATGATGTTGCTGCATCTTCTGTTGGCACTTAAAACGCAGTTTAATGCCACATCGTCAATCAAACCTTCTGTGTGATTTCCAAAGGTATTAAATTATCTGAAAAACTGAGCCAAGAAATGAACATCTTTGATGCATTAGAACTTTTCTGGGCTTTTTAAGGGACTTTCCCCCCCTGTCCCACCTGAGGATTGTGGAATGAGGACGACTTCCTTAACGTGTGAGAAAATCTGGACGAAAGTCTGCTCTGAGTTTCATTGGAGGTATGTTTATGAAACCATTTCATTGTGCTCCTCCATAGAGGCTTCTGTGGAATAATTCTTACAGATGTCTCTGACATCTACTTTTCACTTATTTGTAATCAGTGACTCTGACAAAATGGTGTATTTATTAATTTATTTACACCCTTCTGCAATAAAGTATCTGGCATAACAAAACCTAACCTACTATATATTCAATGTTTTTTTTTCCCCTGTATATCAAATCTGAGAGTCCCAAATCAGCTTATTTTCCTTTCTTCTTACAATGAATGGGGATTGGTAATAGTATTTTTCTTGGATCTGCAGGGCCGGATCAAACTGAATACTCATTCACTTTCATTTCATCATAGCCCACCTTAAAATAATGATTAAAGAACCTGTTGAGATTAATAAAGGTGTTCAGAGCTTTTTATGAGTGTTAAATAACAACTAGGTTTTATCAATCACACTGTTTTTGTATTTAGTCACATATACAGTAGGAAAAGACCCAAAGCAATGAGTTGTCTTTTTTTCTTCTTTAAATTGAAGACCTAATGCAATATGGAGCTAAATTTATATATTTTTTAATGGAAGGAGAACAATTACTTTGTTTCCTAGTATTTCCAAAATTTAAACAGCCAGTTTATCTGTTTCCTATACACTTCAGCTAACACCTGATTACATATCTTTTTCTTATACTGTATTTACACAAAGCTCCTAATAACAGCATGAAATATAACTCTATGAGCAGATAATAAAGTGATATAATAGGTACTAATCCTCATGGTTTCATGTTTATGTCACTAATAAAGATGTAACTTATGCTGAACACAGATTTAATGTAGTGTCTTTGTCTTTGGGTCAAAATCCAAAGGAAGAGCAATACAGAATTACAGTGCCCACGTAGAAACATTGGGAACACCATGGGAACACCACATGAGATAATATATCTGCTCTGGGGAGAAGGCAGAGTCACTTGTAATATTCGTTAAAGACTTCCCAGGTCAGCAGGCTGAGCGTATGAAGGATGAAGAGGAATCAGAGGTTTCACTGTCCCTTCCTGGTGAGCGTTCTTTTCTTCACCACGTTTAGATGCATCAATAGGAGCAGACAACTCCACAGTTGTACACCAGAGTCATAAACAAATTTCTAATTTTTACACTATCCTTGGTATTTAAATAATCTTTAGACCACCACCAAACATCCAGATTCATCATTTTGTACTTTTTTCTTACTTCTGAGGAGAAAGCTGAAGGATTTACTGACTCACCTGTTTCAAAGCATTTGTTCCTGTCATAGACAAGCTTTTGTGTAAAGGAGGGGAGGTGGCGGGGAGAGTTGCTTGGGCGGTTTTTGTTTGTTCATTTGTTTGTTTCCAGCTACAGAATATTTGCTTGTGACACATTACATTGTTAGAATTTGCTGTGGTTATCAGGAACACACAAGCCTGGTCAAATGAGTTTTCAGTTTGAAGAACGCTGGTGTGCAAATTCAGAGGAGCACAGACACTTATCGAGGCTGCTCTTTTGTTCATGGAGAATGTTAACAACGATGGTTCAGAGTTTACTGATAAACTCACTCAACACGCTAAGTTACAGGACACCATTGTGCACTTAACAAAACGGCACATACTAGGAAAAGAATATTTTTGTACTTGAAAAGAGTAACTTGCAATCTTACAGCGTTGGCAAAAATGTCACAAACGCAGGTCACGTCTGAATCCTATGTTATTTAATATTAAAACTTAATTAAAAAGAAGTTTTAACAATAAAAAACAATACGCAGAGTCCCCAGAAAGAAAGAAAGGTTGGAGGAGAGCACAGTCCAACCATAGCACTTGTCTGGTTTTAAGTGTGCTCCGGGAACAGGAACGATTACATGTGAGATGCTGAACACAGACTTCATAAGGATTACCCTGAATTCTGCTCTGTTCAGATGTTTGCTCAGCTAAGGTTACGGTGACAAGATTACATGACAGCAAATCGTTTTCTACCATAAAATAAAGCTGACTAACTGACGGCATAAATGAAGAAACCACGGGATAGATATATTTACTGTCATTTTTCACTCTTTTGTGGTTTCTATTTCTCATATTTTCTTTCTTCAAAAGTAATTATTCTTGGGAGGTTCATACTCAAGTGAAAACGTACTTTAACAACTGTGGCACATTCTAAACCACTTGCAATCAAGGAGTTCATCTGAAAGAAGCAATATTTAAACAACGAGAGAACACACAGATAGGGGCTATTCAGCTCTGGTAGCTGAGAAATGAATTTGTTCCTATGAATAATTCTTTCTTCATCTATGACACACTGTAGCATTTCTCTTAGCAGTCTTAATTAAAGTGTAAATTTTACAATATAAAAAGATAGTAAGAATTGCACCTGGGAAGAAATTCTACAAGGCAGGAAATTAATGGCTTATTTAAATACATGTTGGCATATATGTACATAGAGCTACAACTCTAAAAGAGCGAATGAAAGCTGAGAGGATTACAACATCAAGAGAACTGCATCTTATTTTCATGGCTGCCCCCAAATACACCAAAATGTGGGGTTTTTCAGAGTCTTTTCTATTCCCTGTCCCCTGCAGGCAAAGATATAATGGTTGAGGAGTGGATGGAGTCACATTCCCGCCCTCCTCCGACTTCGTTGCCTCAGCCAGCATAACTGGCTACGTATAAACAGAGTGGTGAAGGGAGACCGAGGGAAACCCCGCACCATGTACCTGCAGCAGCTTCAACAGGTAAATGGGTATCAACCCGGTGAAGTCAACAGATGCCAGCAAAGTGCTCTTTCACATCATTTCCCCTTAATCGAGCATGTATCCTTACTAAACCAGTAAGTCCTAATCCAAAACTCATTTCGGCTTCTGCTTCAGTAATAGACAGGGTGTAAATATACTGATGCAAACTGTTTTAAGAACAAATGAAAAATGCGTGTCTCCTGTGAAAAATTTTATGAGAAAATGAGAGTTATTTTATACATGTAGCTTGTGTTTGTGTGGCACTCCTCACTGTGTCCTCGAAAGATTAAAGGTAAAACAATGAAATAAAAGGTAAAAATGATACATTGAATATATTCCTCTTAGACCTGTAGATCTACTAAGTTATAGGCTTCTACATTGTAAAAAGATCTGACAGACCATCAATTGCAAAATGGGACACACAAACCACTAATAACAGGAGATGAAGAGACAGGTTCCAGCTCCTGTCAACCAAAAAGACTGACCTCCTTGACTAATCATTTGAATTCATTCTACCAGAAAACCTAATCATAAAATTCACTAAACCCAAGAGGGCACTTCCATGAGTTATTGCATCGAAAGGGTTAAGAAGCTGATGGCAATTAGCCTCATTGTATATAATTTTCCTGTTTCATCTTCCTGCTGAAAACTGTGTCTTTTGCTGAACAAGTTTTAAATGAGTGAATTAACATGATTGCTCATTTCTGTGTAAATCACGTTTACAACTTTCTAAGTGTGACCCTTAGTAGCATAATCAAAAATATGGTTTGTAAGCAATTCATGCATCTTAAAGAATAAACACCTCAAATTTTGCCTCATCAGCAATCTCTGTGTTCATAACCATCTTAAGCTAAAAGCATTAAGCAAAGGTAACATTGATACAAATTTTAGAGTGCAGCACTAAATGCTTCAATATTTTGGTTTAAAAAGATTAGCCTATATAAATAATGCATCAAGAATAGTTTAAGTATTTTACACAAAAGACACCTTTCCTGTCGTTTATTGTTCTTTGAGATGCAGAACAGAAGCACTATGCTTGAGGACAGCAGTGGAGAGAAAGCTCCTCTCAGTGTATTTAAATAGCTCAGAATAACTCAGAGTGAAAGCAACCTACCACTCAAACATTCTGGCAAAGCATATATTGGTCTTAACAGTAAATGAACCTTGCAAAGAACCTCAATTATTTATTTATAGACTTTCCAACGTATGTCAATCAAAGTAAAGGACAACTGAAGAATACTAACTCCAGGAGTTTCGGCAGGCAACATCTCTAACTCCATAACCTTTTGATATGAAGAAATGCAGTGCAACTACCAAATCCAAGACCTACTTCCTGCCTATTAACATTTACTACCAAATGTGCTTCTGATCTAAGAACTAAGAAGTGACATTTCCACCTAATGAAAAAGATGTTTAAGTTCTAATTCAGACACTCGGTTCAAAGAAACGCGCCTGAACAAGATTTGAGCACTGAACAAGAACTTATTTTGTCATGAAAGATTCAAAAATTCATAGTTCACAAATTTCAACACGTAAGATAATCAAATCAATTATGTACTAAAGTAGGGTAAACGTAGAAAATGTCTTATGGCAAAAATGATCTCTATTTCTCCCTGCGGATTTAACCTTGCCATTTTTTGAGTAACTTTTAAGCAGCTCTGGACACCTCCAGCAGTCATTGACTTCTTTGACTCCTGAGACTACAGTAAAATGGAGTATTAAGACACAAGTCAGTAATCTTTAGAAGAAAAATAATAAAAGTCAGTGAAAGTTAAAGTGAAACAGAAGAAGAAAAAAATCAATCGTCTGCCAAATTTGGATAAGAGATGGTCAATGAAACTATTTCAGATCTGTTCTCCAGTTAGCTGGTTTCCCATCCTGAAAGTAGCATTGCTCATTTTTATCAGCGGAAAACGGCTCTCAGTTTTGTGTCTCTTCTGAAATCATATTATGGACAGTTGTGGTAGGAAGATGGAACAATGACCATGTGAAAAGTCAGAGGTATCAGGGATGACAGTATTATCTGTTCTAATTATCTGTATATTCCTTTGTTCTGGAAGTTAATGCTAAAGGCTTACAAGCCAAGCTTACTTCAGACAGCAATAATAGCAAAATACATTTATATTCAGAAACATGATATAAAATATATCCTAAAAAGAAGGGGCCAGAACACTGAGAAGTACTTTGAGGAGGTTTAGAAACTGAGAAACATTTGGATTTGTATGATATATTTACCCTGAAATTGCCCAATATTTTCACATCATTTTCTTAGCCACTATTCATACTTGATATCCAGGATCACCATTTATCTTTATTTTTTGTGAGAGACTTTCAAAGTACAATGGCAAAAAAAATACTATTTGCATTTTATCAGGTGCAAACAATAAAACAGGGTTAGAACAAATGTCCATGTAGCTTTGTGTCCTACTGTTATGGTTTAACCCCAGCCAGCAACTAGGACCATGCAGCCGCTGCTCACTCCTTCCTTCCTCCCGGAGAAGTGTAGGGAGAAGAGGGAGAAAACGAGGGTAAATGGAAAAAAAACCTCGTGGGCTGAGATAAAGACAGTTTAATAGAACAATAAAGGAAAATAGCAACAATAATTATAATAATGGTATAAGAATATATAAGGCACAAGTCACACCACCTCGTGAATTGGTTGCCTGGCCTGACCCAAGCAAAGATTGTGGATTCCCACCCCCCAGCCAACCCCCATTTACACACTGAGCATGACATCTATGGTACGGAGTAGTTCATTGGCCATTCCATTGTTCTGTCTGTGCTCCTTCCCAGCTTCTATGGGAAGCTGAAAAAAGTCCTTGAATAGTATAAACGTCACCTAGCAACAACTAAAACCATATGCATTATCGACATTCCTTTCACACCAAATGATTCTCCCCCTCTACTCTGCTCTTGTGAGACCCCACCTGGAGTACTGTGTCCAGCTCTGGAACCCTCAGCACAAGAGGGACATGGACCTGTTCGAAGGGGTCCAGAGGAAGGCCACAAAGATGATCAAAGGGATGGAGCACCTCTGCTATGAGGACAGGCTGAGAGAGTTGGGGTTGTTCAGCCTGGAGAAGAGAAGGCTCCAGGGAGACTATAGCGGCCTTCCAGTACCTGAAGGGGGCCTACAAGAAAGCTGGGGAGGGGCTGTTTGCAAGGGCATGTAGCGATAGGACGAGGGACAATGGTTTTAAACTAGAGCAGGGTTTAGATTAGACATTAGGAAGAAGTTCTTTACAATGAGGGTGGTGAGACACTGGAACAGGTTGCCCAGAGAGGTGGTGGAGGCCCCATCCCTGGAGGCATTCAAGGCCAGGCTTGATGAGGCTCTGAGCAATCTGATCTAGTTAAAGATGTCCCTGCTTACTGCAGTGGGGTTGGGCTAGATGACCTTTAAAGGTCCCTTCCAACCCAACACATTCTATCATTCTATGATTCATATCTGGAACACGGCAGCCACTAGAAAGAAAATTAACTCTATCCCAGCTGAAATCAGGACACCTACCTCTGACTGACCAGAGTGGATGCCAAAAGAAGGTGTAGAAAAAGAAAGAAAAACAGCAATGATACTTATTTCAAAAAAACTGCTGACTCTTCAAAAACCTGTGTGGTAGCACCTCTTTTGTATGTCACAGATGGTGATAATGCTTTCTTTTTGTGAATTTATTCAGGGTTTTTTTGAACCCATGTAAAGTTTTGGCATTCAAAATATATTGTGTAATATAATGCCACTCTGGTGTGAAGAAATACTTCATTTATTTTAAACAAATTGGTTGTTTTATAAACATGTTGTTTGCTTTAAATCTGTTGTTTAATTTGATGTGCTTAGTACTTGGATTGTGATCACCTTATTGTCACTCTTTTTTTAATATGTTTTAGAAACATATATCATGCCCTACCCTAATTCACTTTTTTCCCAGGATGAAGAGCCTTAGTCCAAATAAGCTCTCCTTGTGTGAAAGCAACTCCAGATTTTGATAACCCTTATAACACTTTCTGTACGCTTTTAACTTTCACTTTTCAGTATTTAAGCATTATTATCTCATGGGCATATATAGGGGAACTGTTGGATGGTTTCTGTTTCAGTAGCTATTCCTCAACCAACGTCCTTGAAATTCTGTTTGCTTCTGAGCTGATGGTTTCACAGAGCTGTCAAACATACTGCCATTTCATCTTGGATAGGAATAGATAATTTAGAGCTCACCACTGTTTATAAACTTAAAACTACTTTTCCACAAGAATATTGCTTTGCATTTATCAATTTTGAATTTCATCTGCCATTTTATTGCCCTATCACTCAGTAATGGGACTGTTCACAGTAAAACAACCTCTTGTGTTTAGAATCTTAAGTACAATCTGCACAGTCTCGTCTGTAGCTTTGCTGGTTACTCCCTCTCCACAAAGGTTGTACTGCTCAGCTCTCAGATCACGTTACTCTGTGCCTCCAGTAGTAACCCCTCTCTGTCCTGGTAACTCATCATTTTATACCACCATTTTTTTCTTATAACTCACAGTTGCAAGTAATTATCAAAGTAACCATCTTTATCCTTAGTTCTTTGAAAGTTTAAGGGATTTTTTTTTTAAAGACCATTTGAGGATGAACATTGTGAAACGGGTTTTGCAAGTAGAAATAGGTTGTAACAACCATAGCGTGTGTACCTACCCAGGCAGTAGCACACCACAGCCTTCTCACAGGTTTCTAGGAACTTGTAGAATCTTACTATTTGCTTATATATTCTTATACATAGCCATAATATATGACTAAACTTAACCATGCTTCTAAGCTTGAAATTATTTTGAAATGAGACATGATCCAAATTTTCATTGTATGGAACCCATTTTAAGAGAGGTAATGTATCAAGAAACACTTTCTCATGCTCACAATTAAATAAAACGCTTATTCTTCTACTTGCTCTAACATGATCCTCTAACTGACTATAACGACTGTAATACAAAATACTTTACCTGGATAAGCAGAATTAAATTTTTAGATGAATGCAATTTAACAGCTAGGAATGAAGATGAGAATTGGAAATAGTATCAAATCAGTTTACAGGGAGCAACGTCCAGAGGCTGGACCCTAGCCTTAGGTCATCTTCTCAGCAATATCCTCTTCTTTTCTCAGAATCTGTATTTTTTCCTCAGAATCTGTGTTTTCTCAGAATCTCAGAATATGTAATAATTGCCACACTATCAGTGAATTATCAATTACAAAACTTTTTTCCACTAGGAAACGCTGGACTAAACAAAACATTACTTCACTGTGAAATTTTTCGGTACTGAATTACTAGGTAAGAATGTAATGTTATTATTAACAGGGTTGTTAGAGGCATGATAGTGCCTCAAAAAGACAACATGTTTTATTAGACAAGCTCATACAGCCAGTCTTTCATCAATATGCATTCTTCTCCCGGTCTGAAAAAAAAGAACAATTTTCAAAGGTAATCCAAACAGAGAACACTACATCTGAGATCAAACGGATATGTTAATTGGGAAATACCTAAGAGAAAAGGTGGTTAGGACTACTGGAACAGAGGAAATGCTGTAACAGGAAAAGGTGATAAGATAGTTTTCTTTTACAGTAAAGGATGAAAGAAGATTTATTGCTGGTAGGGCACGACGCGACAATTTGGGAGGGAGAGGGGAAATTATCACTTGTCATAAAATGGATATCTCTATCGGGTCCATGATTTTTACTATCCCGTAAAGTTATATTGTGAACTTCTATGAGTAAACCTGGACCCATATGTAAATTTTGTTTGACTGATTTATTATTTTCTGTTTAAAGAATAAGGTATCAAGGCTTTCCACAGCTTGGCACAAAAAACAGAGGAAAACCAATCTTGTTCAGCTCAGCATTTTGTTTTGCGATGGTTCAAACATAAAGCCTCAGTAAATGCTAAGATTTTGCACTCCCTGGATCTGAAAGCAAGCCTACCACTTAAAAATACCAGATTTCACATACTTTTAGATAAATTCCTGCATAATAAACTTTTCAGATAATGAAAATTGAGACTAATATTGCTTGAATAATCAGTAAGGATAATGTGCACAAAAGTTGTAGGTTTTTTTTTAGTCTTAAAAAAATGACTTGAGCTTATTTTCAGAACAGCCCTACAATAACAACCTAATCAGATAATTACACATTTCACTATTGACAGAGAAGTAGCATATCACCAGAGACACAAGAGAAACTGCAAGGAAAAAGATTCAAAAAATAATTTCAACATTTTTAGAATTCAAGTTGTTTAAAATCACAATAACATAACAACCAAAACGACGAAACTGATGTATAATCCTGTGATAACCTGAAAAAACAAGTTGCAAAGACGTTGCTAGCGGCTACACCTCTACTATGAAAAACACAGCACAGCATATTATACGATTTCTTATTACATGCATAGTTAAATGATATGACAGTGACAAAGATTTTGATTACAGTTCATGGACATGCTATACTAGGAAATATTAAAAAATAATATATATAATGAATTATGCCTTATTTCTCATTGATTGATTTAGATATTGAAGGTATTGTAAAAGGTGCATTTAAAAGTTTTCCAGCTACAATGTTAATATTATTTGCAGTACATCTGACTTCCTACTTCAGCATGTGCTCCATCATAGAAACCTTCCTGCCTGCTATCATGTTGTAAGAAAATTTACTCACTTTTAATTGAAGAATAAAGTTGTTTGAGGTGTCTGCCTAGTGATACAGATTTAATGAATAAGCAGCTATTCTAGATGGAATAGAATCTCTGCTTTCAATATGAATTAGTATGTTTCTAACAAACGCTACGAAATGAAGCTTGATTGCTTTTTCTTCTACATTGTGATAAATGTGCATTATAGAAGAGGTGTGGGGAGTTAAAAAAAATCACTTTAAATGTAAATATAATAGATTGTGCACAGTAAGTTTAAAGAGTTACCGTCCTGTCCTCAGTGATTTACAGCTCTACACACTTGCTTTATCAGTCTATCAAGGTTTTCTGTTTGCTTTGTTTCTGCTCTGCTTTGTTTAATTCATAAAAGTGGAGTGGAATGGAAATCTGTAATCGTGTCCTAAGGCACAGTCTTCAGTACAAACAAAACCGTCAAAGAAATGAGTAACAACAGTCTTCTTTGCTTTCATAACAACATAGTTAAAATTTATGTTATGGGTATCACTTGTTGTTCATTCATTTTGTCAGAGGCAAAACACAGAACAGTCGTAAGAATGTTTTAATTTGTGATACGGATGCAGTATCTCCATTCTGCGTGGGTGGGACAGTGGCCTACAGGAGGGTCACTGATGGAGATGGCATCTCCTTTTTACTCTTTATAATCAGTGAAAAAAGAACTTTTTCCTAATAGTGATTTCAAATGCTTGAGGTTAAGCTCAGCTCTGAATAGTTGTGGTGTCGCGCCTGTCCCCTCACAGGTGATTATAAAAGCAGCCTAGGGCAATTAGGCTGCTGTAACTAAAGTCAGGCATTGTAAGTGTCTCAATCAGTGAAAATGACACGCACTGTAAATCCTCTACATCTACCTGAGCTTTTGTATGTGCAAATGTGAGCATAGTTAGTCCCATGAAAAGACAGCCTAATAGTAACCCCTCTCATTATAATATTTACTATTTTCCAGAAGTATGTTTTTACCACATGTAAAGCCACAGGCTTCACCAAAATGGGGATGCTTTCAATCTAAACCCTGGCAATGAGGGCTGAGGCTGGTAGCTTCTAAAGGGCAGGAAACAAAGGAGGCAGACTGCCTAAGCTACAGGCTGAGACATTCTTCTGCTTATTTAATCCCAAAATTATTAAATGCAAAAGGTGGAAACATGCAAAGGGAGCAGACTACCAAGTAAACACACAGGATTTGCCCAGTTTCACAAACAAAAACTTTGGGAAGTCTAGGAGTTGAATTAGAGGAACCTTGCTCTAAGTCCTCAAAACCAACATCATAACCCTTTTCTTAACTCTTTGCTTTTTATTTTTAAAATGGGAGTGAACAATCAAGAATACTGTGATCTAAATATTAGTTAAAACTTAATTGCATTAGCCGAGCTGATTCCCGCTCGCAAACTACCTATCTCATTCTGCCATCACAAGAAATGTAACTCTATCTAGCTTTCTTTTGGGTGATATTGAGCTACCTGCAACATGACAAATGGATGTCCAGTCACAATTTGCCTACGTGCCCTCCTCCTACACGTACCAGCTCCATAGCACAGTAGCTGTGCTCTCTTTGGTGGATGCCCAGTTTACAAAGGTACACAGGGAAGGAGAATCAGAGTCATATCATCTCTTGCCATTTGTCAGTATAAACAACCAGGTGTTACAGACTATAAGAGAACTAAGTTATAAACCATTATTTCACTTGCACTGCAACACAATGACAATTCTAATGCTAGTACAGAAGCATCAGTTACCAGGCACATATGAATAATAACAAACTTTTTGTGGTATTTATCCTAAAACAATCTCTCATTTTAAAATTTATTGTTGTCTGTGTAATACCAACCATTTTGTAATCCCTACGCAGCGCATTTGGATTCTCACTAAATAACCATGGCCGCAGCATTATAAATTATTTACAGTATATAGCCTCACTTGAAGAGCCCCCAAAACAAACACTCACAGTCTGTAAGAACTGTAAATCACCACTTCAGAGGAAAGGCACATGTGGCAGCCAGGCCAACACCAGTCAGCCCCATTAATTCTGAATTTATTTATCTATTTATTTATTTATTTATTTATTAGCGTGTGTTCTTGAGAATTTAGCCAGCTCACACAGATTGTCTCCACGGAAACGGTTACAAAATAAATAAATAAATAAGTACAGGACCAGCTTCATCCCTTGTAGAACTATATTAAAATAACTGGCATAAGACCAGCATTTTAGACCTTAATCAGCAGCACCTGCCTAACCAGGAAACAGGCAGCTTGCCCTTTGCCTTCGTCCACCTACACTTTGGAAAACAGCATTGAGAACAGCATTAGGCAGTTGCCAACAATGGCATGGCACGTCTTCTCATCTTAGAATAATCACTGGCTGGTTATTGAAACGTCGTCTCCCAAAAGAAAAAAGGGAAAGAGGTAGATGGCCATAAAAAAAATTAGCACAGGGTAAAGCACCTACTTATCCACACAGTGCTCAAGTTCCACAGAGATGCCGCTAGTAACTCACAGGAAAGAAAAAGATGAATTTTCATCTGGAAATCCAGCTAACTCTAAAGCGTGTTTCCAGTGGCAACAATTAATCAACGTAACTCAAAGGCACTGATCAACATCGTAGACTTTCTCTCCTCTGATTTTCAGTTTTAAAATAAATATTCGTACAGGAGTTACTCTGTTATTGTGTATATACACTGGTAATAGACGTATACAGCTATACTAAACACTTAACCTTTGATTGGAAAAAAATAGCTTATTGTACAGTGCTACAAAACACTTATTCCCACAGCCGCTCAGCCAGTTACTCCTGTCCTGTCTGAGGACACTGAACTCCCAACAAGTGCCTGCCATTTTTGTACTTCGTAGATCAGAATATGGCAACGTGTCAAACCTAAAAGTGAACGCCTTCCCTCAGAAAATGTCTTTCCCCTATAAGAAGAACGGTATCTATGAAAATGATTCCATCGGCACTTGAAACACCTGTAACGTCCCACCCCAAGAAAACACACACACACAGATTTGCCTTTCTGTGAACAAATGCTGTACATTTTTGTCAGCTGATTCTTACATTAAAACCACAGCTTGGGAACAACTTCCAGCACTGCTGGTGAGAAACAACTCTAGACTTTTAAAGACTTAAGCCTATCAGCCAACAAGGAGTCTGCTGCATTTTCTACAGAGCTTGGGTCAACATTTAATTCCTGTCACTGGGAGAAAAATCTCAACTTTACTTACAGGCTGAATTTATCCAAACTGGAATTTGTAGTTTCCAGCTATTAGAATTTAAACATCTTTCTCTTATTTGCACCTTTTGCTAAATTCATTGTTCAACCTATGCTGCTAAATTTCACCTATACATATTCCATGTTAGTTCATGTTTGTCAGCCGTTTTTCTTTAAACTTGCTCTATTTATTTTTTTTTTTTGAAAAGAGAACGAGAGAAAAAAAATAATAACCATCATCTTCATCTGCTGAGAAAATTACGCTTAGAGCTATAAAGGGTAAATCTACAGCAATCTCACTCAACCAAGAGTGTTACTCCAGAATTACAGATGCAGAATGTGGGTCTACATCATTAAATCTGTTTGGTCCAAATGGTGGTTGAGCTGCCACTGAAAGTCAAATTACCAGTCAAAATTCTGGGCATTTCCGTGCACCTGTGAAAGCTTGGCAGACTGAAGATAAGCAGTGCTGACACCTCTGTTTCTGTTTATACGTACAGTCAATGACTACATCATCCGGTCTGGTACAAGACACTTAAACTTTCTTTTCTCCCTTCGTTTGGGCATCTTCTGCTTGAGGCTCTCTGGGTGAGCACAGGGGCTTCTGCCACATCCGGGCTCAAGTTTGCTGCTCAAGAAATAGAAGATAAGCTACGACACATTTCTTGATCAACTGATGTAGCTTTTAAGGTGGTTTACTTCCCTTTTACTTCCCTGAAACCTGGGAATCTGAAGATATATAGTGAAAAAAAGCATCTCTGCTAATTTCTGACAAACCTTCCAGGATTAATGTAGCTGAGATAGGTATACCAGAATATGGCAATTTGAAGAGGCTGGAGTAGAAAAGAAAGACATACTAGCACATGTACTTTTGCATTTCCAAGTTCAGCATTTTTATGCTTTTTTAACTTTATATTTAGGTGGTCTGTCTCATTCAGAGCCCGAGACCTTTCTTTTGGCAGTTCTTGCATCACAATCACCTGCTTTGATTTCACTATACATAGCACACCAGTACTTATAGGGGAACTTTAGGTCAAATCTCTATGTTAGATAACAAATGCTTTAGAAATATTTATTCTGAGGTGGGGCTTAAGGTCCCCTTGATGGCCATCCTTTAATTTTGTATCAGTATGGCATACACTGCAATAAAGGTGGGACTTTCATGGTTGGAGTTTCAAAGAATAACTACTTCTAATGGGAGTTTACTTGCTATAATATCTTTCCTCTTTTAAATACCGGTGTGTGATCTTTTCAAAGGTCACAGTCAACATCTTTTTTTATTTTAAATTTTTAATTCAGCAGTCTGTTGAACTACATCTGTTGATTCTATGAACCTGAGAACAAACATAATTACTAAAAAGTTGTAGAATAGAAGAAAAGAGGCAGGAACCACTGTCACACTCAAAGGAAGGTAGATATTACAGAACTGTCTACAAAAATAAACACAGTCATTTATAGGACTATTGACAACCTCTACGATTCTTTACTAGAAAATAGCTTCCCATTCCTCACCTGCAGACCTGCCTCCCAGTGTCAAGTAACAGGGCACTAGTCCAGTCTGGAGCTGAGGTCACCAAAAACGACAGCCATAAACATCATTTATATGAAGCCATGGTTACATATAAATGATGTTTATGGCTGTTTTTCATCAGCATGCAATTTATGCCCTGTCTCCCAGTCTCCGACCCGATGCGTTCACAGCACCAATTGTATTCAATTACGGTTGACTCTCGTATTTTGGTCTGCACCTGGCTGTAAAACCACAACAGTAAGGAAAAGCCCTCATCCAGTTTCTCAGTAGCAACCTTCTACAAACATAGGCACCTCCTAGGCAGCTCCATCTTCTGTTATTACATGGCCCATTGTTTCTGTCACTTGACCCTGGATATGTTCTGAGAGTTTGGTGGATTGAGCCTGTGCTGTTACCTGTCACGTAACTCGGTGTAACAGCATCTCAGATGTCAATATTCAGCTAAGTCAAGATGTCTGCATCACCTGGGACGTAAAAGGCTTGTCTTTTCATCACTTAATGGGTGAAAGAATGTCTCTTAACGGGTGAAAGAACACTTTCATCCATTTGCATGATCATTGTTTGAATCAAATAGGAATGAAAAAATCCGTATTTACTGTTGCATTGACAAAAACCATGCAAAAGAAATTGCTTAAGAAACAATACGCCATGTCCAAACGCTGATTTAACACTGAGATCCCTGAACTGGTTTCAGAGTAGAAGCGAAAGCCATTAACATACAACAGTTCATTTGTGTACTAAATCCCACGGATTTCAGTCATAATTCTTTAAGACATGGATGGTCCACGCAGCTGGGAATATAGAGCACTCTGCAAAAGATGTCCAGTCAGAAGTGTAAAAAACAAAAAAAAAAACCCAAAATAAAAAAAATCGAAGATTCGTCCTCAAAATTCTCCCAGCAGAAATCTGCCTAGGAAGTAACTGCCCCCAGCGTCAGGCGTCCTGAGCACAGATAATTGCAGCTGACCTCAACCTCCTCCCAAACTACTTCCCTGGGCTGACATTTGCACCTCCTGAGAATTGACACACACCACTGAACTGGTGCTAGAGACTCACTCAGCTGTGTCAGCCCTGACACAGCTACAGTACCTGTAACAGTCTCAGAGTCCACAGCTTAGAAAACCTTATCAGTTGCTTTGTGACTTTTTTGAAGAAAGAAATCCCTGTGCTTTTCTGCCTTAATGTCCCGGTGACACAAGACACCGGCATGCTTTCAGAGGTCTGTTGAGAAATCAAATACACCCTACTTGGCATACTCTTTTTTATGATTTAAGCTTACAAATTATTAATGTTATGGTTCTTGAAAAGTCATTCCGGGGTGTACGTTTATTAAGATGGTATTAAAATGTACTGAAACACACTAACACAGCATGAAGAAATTCTCAGAGCTCTGTCTGAATGTAGATAAGACTGTACTGAAATAAAATTATACCATGTCCCACTTTAGTAAGATTAAAAAAAAATATCTTTTTTGAGACATGTATCTTTGGATAGGAAATAACTGTTGGCCAGCTAAAGCACGGCAGTATCAAGCACTAAAAATCAGCACTCCACATTAGTTTAGATGATTTAACTCAGGGTCTGCCACATTCACCCTGAATGTGGAAATAGGTGTGGGTGCCTGTAGATCTTCACACAGTTTAACAGATACCCATGCGTTAATGACCTTACACCAGATTCACACAATTCCCTTTCCCCTATGTGCCTCTAGATTACAGGACTGCAGTACTAACACTAAGCATAAATTAAATTCAGACTTCCTTTCACTCCCTCCTGGAAACAATGACAGCAGTGATTAGAAAGGAAAAAGCTTTCTTGAAAGCCAGCATCAGTATCAAAAGAAAAACAGTTTAAAATACTAAACCAAAAGCAGTATGCTAATTTATATGGATGCTTTTTCTGCAGCTTTTCTTGAAGACTTGCTTTCTTTTAGATTTGAAAAGTCCCAAATCCTTACAGAGACTGCCAACTCTCCTCCCCATCAGAATTCTCTAATAATTGACCTTTCTTCTTCTTCTGAGACTATATAAATATATACACATATATACACACATGCATATATGTATATATTCCTACATGCAAACTGTCCTCAGCAGTGAGTTCAGCATGGATAGTAAGACTGACCCCCAAAATAGGTTAAACTATGCTAAGTCAGGAATACAACCACAATCATTGAATCCTAGAAAACCTCAAGTTGGAAGTGACCCATAAGGATCACCGTGTCCAACTCCCTGCTCCTTGCTGGGCTACCTAAAACTAAACCATAAGACTAAGAGCATCATCCAGACACTCCTTGAACTCTGACAGGCAATGAACAATGAAAAACCAAAAGTGAAGGCAACCCATTCCTTTGCCCCCAAGTATGCAAACTTTGTTCAACTGCTTTCCTGCTGAAGGTTACTAAGCAACATCAATCTCTGCCAGCCCAATCTCTGCTTCTTGCTCACATGGTGTTCCCAGTTTTCTTGTCCCTGCTTCTGCAATAACATCCTCTTTCCAGCAGCTTCTGCTTGCAAACCAGAAAATAAAAGCATAGCAAAACGACAACAAAGACACGAGTTTACAACCTTCAAATGTCACCATTTCTGAAAAAGAAGGCAGGAATTTTGGGAATTCCTTCCTCAAATGTTTGTGAACCTCATCCTGTAATTTGCAGTCTATTCCTTTTCTAGACAACTTCAGGAATGAAAAGTCCCAATTGCCTTTGCATGTAGAGCCAGCTCTTGTTGCTCTGATGCTCTCAAACAACCTTCAGAGTGTTGTCTGAGTACATCACCAACAATATCCAAGACTCAGCCAACAGAAAAAGAAGAGATGCAGGCAAACTCAAACACCACAGTGCCTGACAAGCTGAAACAATCCGGCTGGTAAAACCTCAACATCCCTGTGCTGCTAGAAAATCATAATGCTGTAGAGATGACAAAAGCCCCAGGTTCAGTCATGGGTTGTGATTTTAAGTATATCTGTGTTTGATTATGCAATATTTGTCAGTTTGATGTGAAGTTATCAGGATTTGGACTACCCAGGTTAAGGGTGACAGCTCAACAATTCTGTAAGTGGGGCTACTTTCTCCTTGAAGTCACATTCTAAGTCTGTATCTCATTAAGTTCATTAAGTCCCTTGTTAGGACACTCAGAACCTAAAAATGGCACCTTTGGCAGAAAGAGCAGAATGAACCACTGGGTGTGGAAACAGGCAGGAGCTTCCAGAAGACACTGACCCACAGCAGCATCTAGCTAAGGAGCTTGCTGCCCGTGAAGCACAACTCTGCAAAGCACTTTTTCCAGATGGATTTAAGCGATTCAAAATAAGAACTTGTAATGAAAAAAAAAAACAATGAAAAAACAAACAAACAAACAAAAAGAAAACGAAAAAAAAGAGGCGAAGAAAGCGACTTGTGCTTTTGGCACCTGTTTGCTTCCCGTGGTCTCCAAATGGAACCCCGTATTGTTTTTGCTAATCCATCTCTGAGCTGACAGAGGTGCAAGTTGTGAGCCACAGCTTGCATGCTGTGCTAGAGAATGGCAGAGCTCAATAAAAACAATTATTTCAAAGCCTATATCTCATCTATTATTAAACCTGTGAAAAGAGTTTTAATTTCCTGTGCAATTATATGGTGCAATGTCATATTTTAGGGAGGGGGAGGGGGAAAGAAGAGGGCTTGCTTTTGATCAAAAACCTGGTTTTCATATTTAATGGTTTGGATAGCTATGTACCTGGGGACCTAATTTGAAGCTCATATATTTCTCTTCAGTCAGAATTTGAGTAAGTCCACTTAGCTATTTAATTATTCCATTTTTTCCTCATAAAGAAAGATAAATTATTAACATCTTGCAGCTTGGAACACCACAAGCAAATGTTGCCTTTTCTATCCATGTGTAGATATCTTGCTAATGTGTAGTAGCAAGGGATGATTAATGCATTTTGCAATGAATTCGTACAATTACTTTGACGCATGCTTCCATGTCATGTGTGACACAAATCAGATTCTCTATTACTATTATTTGTTTTCTACTTAGCAGTGATTATTAAACAATCCATAACAATGACCACTTTCCTTTAAAAATATAGTATCAATTTATATTCTTACTGGGGATAAGCTCACAGCAAATAGATCTTTGGAAAAAGGAAAAACAAACCAAAAAGACTCTCTGTTTAAACAGTTGCAGGGCTTCTTTGCAGAGTGACAGAAGCAGAAAGCCCCAGTGGGGCCGGAGTCTCATCTGCGAGACTGCGGAAAAGAAGAAGCTTCTGACATTTAGATCTCTTGTAACCAGTCTCAGCAATGTGTGGTATCATTATGGAATTAAAATTCTTTTATTCTGCTCTTCTGTTTCAGAAAACATTTGGAATAACCATTTCAGGGAAAATTAGGATTTCCACCATTTACACAGGGACTGCATCTTTACGTGCCTCAGCATTCAGCATTCAAATGTACTGTCACTTTGATTATATACAAGATAATGAAATATTGAATAAATATTCATAGGAATTCAGGAAGGGATTATGATACAAGGAAATGAAACCACTATGTACAAGGCAAAGTGAGAAATGATTAGGTATCTCAGATCAGGGAAGGTATAGCTGCAGGTCAAGTAAAGGAAGGGGAAGCGCGCGTTGTGCCTGTATCAGGTAGAAGATGAATCACTGCAGATCATTTATGAGGCCTTTAAGGAAATGAAACAGATCTAGTTTTAGAAAGGGCTTACTAGAAGGATAGAAAAGAACCCAAGGGCAGTTTTGTTATTTACAGACAAGGACATACATAAACGCGCATGAATATATACCTCCACATATACGTGTATACATATATATATGTATTTATGTGTGGGACAAAGAGATGGAGAGAAAGAATAGATCTGGAAATCAATCCCTTGTTTCTTTCTTAAATTCAGAGAGAGAGAGAGGGAGAAAGAGAGACTGATTTCCAAATGCATTTTCGAAAGCAGGACTCGTTCTGGAGAAAAATCTGAGGGTCTGTGTGGCAAGACAGAATGCGCAAGCTAGCAAACTAACAAATTGGTTCATGGGAACCAAAATATATGTACCTGGAAAACATCACTGCATTTTACGAATGGTAACAAAGAGAGCATTTCCATGGATAGCATCAACATTTCCTTCTAGTCTGTTAACCATTCATACAGGGAACAGAAGAGAACACCAAAAGAAGAAACAATAAAATGCATGATTTTTTTTAATAAAAAAATTGTCAAATACTTCAAAATACAGTAAAGTAGCAGAACTCAATATTCATGGAGTAAGAGTTTTCCTGATTTATCACATGTATGAGTAATGTAATGTATTATTCATGTCCTCTTACTAGAGGAAAAACATCCAGCAGATTATATGGTCAAACCATCCTCTTAGAAACACCTGTGCAATCTGTGCTGTCTTTGAAGTTCACCTACATTATACATCACCGTCTTCGATAGTCTTTAGAAGCATAACTGGTATCAGAGTTTCTCTGTGAAGGTGGAATTTACTCAGATATTCTGTCTCAAATTTGCCGGTACAGCTCTGCCGTTTTCCAGTATTCCAGGCAGTTAACTTGTCTCAGTTTTTTTGTAACTGCAGTTTATCCTGAAAGTTCCATAGAATCGTTCACCTGCCCCACCCCCCCAGAAGAAGTATATGAGAAGGAACAGGACCTAGTCCAATTTTTCCCGGGTTCCCTAGACTAGAAGAAAGGAAAAAAAAAAAAAAAAAGGAGCAAAACTGATTTCATCTACTAAGAAAACATGATTCTCATTGACACACATTCTCTTATCAGGCAGGGCTCCGACAAGGTATAAAAGTCAGCACAATACTAGAAAACATCTTGCGAAAGTCAAAATGAATGAGGAAGAAAAAATAAGGGAAAGGAAGGATTTAAATCTTACCCTTCAGATAATAAAAGTACGTTGCTTTTTGTGCTGTAGTATTCTGCAAGTTTTTGTCATCATTCTATGATTTACGCTTCCACAACTCAGTCCTGAAAACCTGTTCAACATTATTCTTCATTAAACTAATACGACAGAGCACAGTTAAACTTCTGCTATTTGGTGCTTTGGCTATATTCTTTTCTGCAGTGCCCACAACAAACAGGGTATTATTCAGTTATGAATTACTTTATTGATTGAATTAAATAGTACATGAATTTCATGTATAGTACACATGGTTTATCCTCGCTGTCATAAATTATTTCCTATTCCACTGAAAGGAGCTATTTAAAATTAGTAAGAACCTTACTTAATCACGGGGCTTTTTCTGGAAAATCACTATTAGAGAGTAGCTGCTAGTCAAGCTCACTCTCCCAAAAACAAACACTTAACAAATTACTATGGTGAAGGTCTCCACTCATCAGGAACAAAGATGTATTTTTATACTTCCTTGCTGTAAAGAAAACCAACACTACCATGTGGCAACGTTAATGGTGCAAGGAGCCATTTGTTTTTTATTGTAACTAACTGGCATTATATTGTATTGTCTTAAAGTTCAGTGGCGTACTCCACAAACTTGTAGACCCCCCGATTATCTAGGATCCGTGCAGTACTAACTAAACGACAGCACAATTAGCTGATAGTGCGAGACATGAAAGATAACAGTATTCTTGCCCTTCTCACTCAGTTAGTCGCCTGAAAGCTGGCTACAAGGATGAATGACTGAAATGCTAATGATCTGATCACTGTATAAAAATACTGTTGTATTTGCACTCACATAAGCTTCCGTTCTGGTTTGTCACCCAGACCGTTTCCTGCTTTGGCTACATTTGGAAGGCTAACTCACGTTTCAATGGGGGCTGCATGGCTGAGAAAATGTTGAAAGAGATTTCTTATTCTTGCCTCTCTTACTGGTTACTGCAGTCATCTGTACTGCAAACCTTTAAGACCTCACTGTGAGTCGCTAGCAGACATGGCTGTCAATAAGCCATACAATTTTTCAAGCATTTAAGTCTTTTAGAATTAAAGTATTATTTTCTGAAATAACTTAAGCTTTTAGGCCAGCATTGTAAAGGTATCTCAAGAGCCTAAAGGTAGGAATGACATCAGGCAATTTTAAATGTTTAAATGAATTTATAAATCTGGCCCAAAGGAATTCAAATTTCATTTAAATTAAATTAAGCCAATCATTTTGCTCCTTTGCTTGAAGACAGAAGTATAAATCACAAAAAAAATCCTACTGATACACCACAGGGACTGAAACTGAACTGACTTCTTATCGGTAATGACCTCCATGATTGTCTACAAATAAAAAAAAAATGTATTTCAAAACTTTTTATAAACTTTATAGCTAAAAAATCTAGCCTGATACTGAAGTTAACCAGAGAAGTATTGGAGACGTTTCCATTACACTGCTCCTGCTATGTTCCCACCTGTTAGCATTCAGACAATATTTTCATAAATGCAGAAATCTTCTTCCAGAGATATACATACATATATATACACACACACATATATATACTAACCACTCCTCCATCCCCACCCCCCCATATATCTATAAATTGCATTATTAAGACAGGGGAAACAAATTAACTCATCCAGCAGTCTGAATGTGTCTTGAACAAGGGTATGGATTCAACCTACCACAGAAAGTGGTAAATCAAGAAGTTCAGATAAACCTTCAGATACTATCATTCCTCAAACTTCAAAATATTCAGAAATGTCATTATGTGATCCTTTTGTAGTCATCACATATTGTGTATTTATTCAAATTCTACAAATAGTACTTGATGTTGACTGATGTTTCCTTGCCGTTGTGTCAAGCCACGTCTCTGCACACCACTGCTTCTTCAGATGGCTGACCCTAGCCTTGGCCCATTTGGTGAAAAGAGGAAAATTCATATATTTAGCGTTTTAGCTTCATGATTGGGCTTCTCATCATAAACAGCAGACTTTGTGGCTTGGCAACTGTGCCTACTCAGTGACTGAGGGTCAGTGCATGATGGTGGTTTCGGCAGGAAGTTTTGTCTTGAATTTGCTGGACAGAATGGAAGCCTCTACTATGAAAATATGTATTGAAATGAGAAAATGACTCACAGGTCTCTTATCATTGCTGAAATTTCAAGACTTAAGAGTATTTAATTGCTCCTTTTTAGCAATCAAAACTTGTAATATAAATTAGGTGGTAGGCGATCTGCCCTGCAGGCAAAGGGGCTTGGGAAATACAAAACTTTGTATCTTTTTAAAGTTATTTTTATTTTCTTCTAGAGTGACTTGGGCACTTCATTCTGTGATGGTCATGGGCGGTAGAATAGCCCTGAGAACAGGCAGTCCGAGTTTCCCTATGTGAAGCTGGAAAAGCTTTCCTTTATCCAAAGAGAAAATGATAGTTCTGAAGAGTCAAAAAATGTTTGTGATCCCGTGGTGCAACAGCAAACACCACTAAAACCAAAAAGCTGTTAAATAAACAGATACCAGCAGGTAACTGGCAACTAAGAGTCACTAATAGATAACAGATTTGTTCTGCGTTTGGAGAAAGAAACGAGTTTTAAGTGATGATGAGGTACTTTTCATTCTACAGAATGGATGAGTTAAACAGTTAAGTCATTTTAAGTCTGTAAGTCTAGAAAACTTGCATCTGAGAGTTCTCTGAGAACCACTTTCAACCACTAATGTTCTTTTCCATTAAGTCTTGTAATGCCGAGGAAGAACTAGGCAACTGATAGAAAACTAATGCGTTGATAATGTGCATATAAAAAGATAAACAGGATGAGGTCTGTAATTACAGGCTTATTAGTCTCCAAAAAAAAAAAAGCACACTACAAAACTCAAATAATAAAGATCTGAAGAATTAAAAGTGGTAATATAATTAATTCCTGTCTGTGTGAGCAGATTTAAATAAATGGTACCAAACCAATCTGTTTTCTACATTTAAAAAGGAGAAATTTAATAAAGATAGTCACATTTATGTAACTGACAACGTGTACATGAAGTTTTGATGGATTTTCTAGAAAAACACATGAACAATATAGCATCTAATATTTGTATTAGAAACTGACTGCCTAGCTCTCTAAATTTTTTTTTTTAAATGATGATTTGTTGCTAAGTAGAAGTGCTTCTAGTGATCCACAGGGAGGGATTCCGACTCCCCCTCTTTCTTAGCACTGAAATAAAAGAATTGACAAAATCACGTCACAGAAATAATATGTGAAGGGAATAATAAACAATTAAGACTGATGACTGATACAAAAAAATACAATAGTTTGGTGAAGCAGACATATGCAAATTATATTTACCTAATGAATGTTCTAATGAAAGTGAAGAAGCCAAAAAAACCAAACCAATCCTACAAAGTCACTGGCTCTCCCCTAAGAATTGATAGGGCATAAAACCTTCAGCAGAATATTACGATCCAAGGCCAATGGTTCTATTAGATATACAAGTGGGAGAGACTGAGGCTGGAGCAGAAAAATTAAAGTACCTCTCTGAAAGTGCTAAAGCATGAACTGGTTTTTTTTTTTTTTTTTATATGTATCTTCTGCTTTGTTGAAGCTGGATGACAAATTGCTCTTAAAAAACAAAGCAGCTGAAATTTTAATATATAGGAAAGAAAATAAATATATGATGGTAACATCCTAACATCAAACAACGTGACACTTACAGAATAATACGCATGGCAATATTGTATTATTCAGGAACTACATCATATGACAATATAGTCACTGTAGTCACATATTTTGTTTACGCTTCAACTTACTAACTTGTGGTATAACAGAAATAAAGTAAACAAGAATATTTAGTACTTACATTTCTGTAATCAGTTTGAAAAGTTTGTGAGTGTAAGTATGGCTACATTTTATTTCTGAGTAAACAGACGCAGAGTTAAGGTTAAAGGCCAGTACAGTTTTTGGTACTTTGACAAAGCTGAGTACCAGAAACTGTAGAGCTATTTGTTTTAAAGAAACTGAGATAGAGAGCTATCTCTATTTGGTTTAGAGATATTTGATATCCACCATTTCAATGAAAAATGTAACAACAACCACATGCAGTGGATCTGGCAAAATTGTTCTGTATTTTGAGACAGAAATGGATTTACGTCCTCCATTTTTTTAACAAAAAAGTGATATCTTTGCCAAGTCTTGTCCAGTATTTCCTCTCAATCATTTCTGTAGTTCCTCAAGCACACTGATGAAATAACTGATTTAATACAGTTTCAACTTTACAGTTGCTGCCTGTACTTACATGAATTTCTCAGTTAACTCTAAAACTATGCGTGCTTATTCAGGTAATGTTTGTTCAATTTTAATAAGGTCTATCCAAGCCTTCATGTCAGTCTAAACTGTTGAAAGCTCAGTTTCTCAGCCCCATTATTTTATGAGGAAGGGCAGTTTACCTAAAGCTAGAAGGATATCACTCTAGCATCTGCCCTCAGAGCACAAGATGAATTTGAGGACTTGTTCTTAGGTCAAATTATTAATGCAGATGGGGATTCAGTGGGGCATTTGTTCCCTCCACAGTAGGAACCAAGTAACAAACCAAAAAGTGAGAACTAGACATACTGACATCTCAGGGATCTACATGGCTAGAGTCAGGTTAATATGCATTAAGTATTATTTGCATAAAATAGCTTCGTATATATTTTGGTGGGCATGATTACACATATCCTGGTGTGTCTATTTTTTTCTAACTTGACTTTTAAATAAAACGGTTCCAACATTTTTTCTGAGTAGATAAATCTGAAAATGCACATTGGCAACAAGGAACTGACTGATAGGAAAATATATTTTAAATAAATTTTCCTAATTAATATTGGCATTCTGAATTTACCATTACAGTATGTGCCATTCTAATTTACTAGCAGTTTGCAGTCTCCTAGCCTGGATTTCTGTACCGCTGCTCCTGAAAATTCTACTGCCTTTTAGTAAGAAGGCCAGTGGCAGCAGCTGACTCAGTATTATCAATTTTAATTAAAATTTTCATTTTCTGGTACATCACAAAGTTTTTCTATGGGAAAAAGTAAAAATAGGCATGAAAAAAAATATTTCAGTGTTCTTACATCACACTGGGTAAATATATATTCTATTGGCTTTTTCACTCTAAAGATGTCATTCTTTTCAGATGTTTGCTGACAGAATCTAGTTGACTTTTTTTATTTTATTTCCGTTTTTACAGTTCATTGTATCTGCCTGCAACAAGACGTACAAGACAACGTGGAACTTCACACTGCAACTTTATTTTGATGTTACAAATAACTGATTTCTCTCACCTTTTATATATATATATATATGTGTGTGTGTGTGTGTGGATCCTGTACGAATTAGATCAATACCCGGGGCATATAAATCTTGTGCCGTGCAATAGGCATTGCACTGCTCTCAGCTCTGCACATCACAACAGCCCTCAGTATGTCTTTTCTGAATATCAGCCAGAGGGGTGAGTGGGTAACTCAGCAGGTCTTTGATAAACAAAAAAAAAAGGCAAACCTTAGCATTAACAGTTCTATAATCTGACTAACGGCTGTATCTGTACCTGTGGATCATAAACTGCCCAGGATCATCACCAAGAAGGACTCCAGTCCCTGAAACCCACCGGTCCTTGAGAAAATGGTGTCCTGCAGTATCTTTCAGAGCAGCTTCCCCGCTGCTCTGAAAAAAAGGGAATGTCTGCTTCCCCCATGGGGAATGTGGGTTTTTGGTTTTTTTTTTCTTGGTATCAGCTTAGACTATCAAATTAATTTCATAGAGGACATTTAATAGTTATCTTATGTTATCTCAGTTCTAAATCACTTATCACTGAGAGCTTTTCCAAAGGCTCATCATTTCAGTTAGAAGCGTATTTGTGCATTCTGACAGGAAATGTTAGATTTTTCGTGTCCTGGTTTTTATATTACACTTCACACTGTATACAGTTAAACATTACCCAATTCAATCCTTCTTACGTTTTTAAAAATACTACTGTCATACAAACCATACACACATGAAAATATATTTGAAAGGCACCTACGATCTCTGTAATAAAATTGTCTAGGCAAATACAGGAACAAAAAGCCATTTCCTTCTGGGTGAAAAAATAAGCCATAGCAGGTAGATCATCTTCAGTCTATACATATTTGCTCTTCTGCTCGGTACTTTAATTTAGACATTTGTATATAAGCAAAAGGTAAATCTACCTTTGAAACAAAGATGAAAGCTTCCAAAATACGCAGTCTGAATTGTTTTACCCGATAAATAAAACGCTAAATTCTTATTAAACGTGAATACAGTGTAGACAGTTGTTTTCCTCCCACCCCGTGCCTTTTTGTGTTCCTTGAAGCTAAATTGCAATTCCAAAAATGATTCAGATACACTTACTTTTTCTGAGACTAAAAATTGACTAGACTTGAAGTGCCTGCTCAGGCAGCTGTCCATTGGAAAAATATTGCAACATAGCAGTAAAACTAAAACATCCAAGTGAAGTTTAGCGGAGCAAATCACAAGAACAATCAGGTGGAAAAATGAGGGTTCATTTCAGAAAACAAAGTCGGCAAGAAAAAAAAAAAAAGGCTTGAAATATATGGCAATATATCACAAATTTAGATCCGTTACCTTGAATCTTTCAGCTGCTGAAGTCTGGGCATGAATGAGGGTGATGAACAAAACTCTGGAAGCTCTTGTAAGTTATGAAATCTTGTTCTACATCTAAACTAATTCATTGCTAAGTCCTAAGACTTTACCTGTACCAAGCCAAGCTGTGAGGAGACACTCCATCTTCCCAGTAACAGTTTAACACTGCTCTACAGGAGCAATGCATGAGCAAAAGTCAAGGTGCGGGCTCTCTCACTAATTTTACATACCTCGTCTAAATAGTTCTCACTGCCTTTAAAAGAAAAAAACCAACAGGTCTGTTTGAAACCTCATTCTTATGGATCTATCTGAAACATAATTCTTATAGATCTATCTGAAACATAATTCTTATGGATTAGTTGTTAGCGTGAGGATATCAAACTGAGGGTGGAATTCATGTTGCAGTGACTCCTTCTGAGGGTGTAATTACTTCAATCTTCTACATGCCTGCTTATTTTCACGTAACATGAGAGTTGCAATATGTCACAAATCAGCATTTGCGCTGACTAATCTGGATGAAATGGGGCACTGGGATTAAACATTCAGCAAGGAACTAAAGTGGTACTGAAGGTGCATGTTTACTCACCAGCTGCCCTTTCTTTTTGTCTCTGGCACACGGAGGGAACCAGCTACTGTTTTACTGATGTGCAATCAGTACACACAGAAACACAGAGCATTGAGGGGGCTTGGTGGGGAATCCAGAGGTGCTGGGACAGGTCGAAAAAAAAAAGAAAAAAAGAAAAAGGCATTAAAAAGGAAGGCAGGGTCAGAATCAGAAAAAAAATGAAAGAGTCGTTAACAGAGAGCTGAAGTAGAGAAATTTGAGCAGCAAGGATTTGTCTCATAGAAAAAATAAAAGAAAATGTTTGAGAAATATTCGAATAAGAATAAGAAAAGAATAAGAAAAGGCAACACTAGAAACCATTGACAACAATTGTTCTTTACAGCTAGGTCGAAATCTTAAAGAAGTGGATAATGATACTTGTATGTGCCATGTGATATAGGGTAACCTGATTAGGTATAGGTTGGGAAGAGGTGAAGGGGAGAGGGTGCTTCAAGAAACCTGACTCACAGAAGATGAGAGCCTGAGGGGTTTGTATGGGTGAAAAATAATATCCCTGACATACATAATTTTTAAGACTACTTCACTTTTAAAGGCTAATGTTGCTATTCTTATTTGAAATACACACAAATTTAATGTCGAATCTTCAAGGGCTGTTTCTTCTCTTGAGAATGCTTTATAGTGATTTGTGATGCGATGATTTGTAGTGGAAATCACTGCTATTGCTAACTTTGTGTACGAATCTCAGAAAAATTACAAGACAAAGTTATTGTTTTCTTTATAAAATATTATTAAGTGAAGGGAATTCCATCTGGTTAAATATTCAAAAAGCCTTAAGAGATGCCCTTTCCCAGGATTTCCTGTTTGTTCTACTCATCAGTTGTACCTACCTAACTACTATCTTATGAAATAAAGGAGTAGATGACATTACAAAAAAAAAAAAAAAAAAAAAAAAAAAGACAAATCAGAGGATTTATTGGAGAATGGCTTAAACTTGAAGAGATCTAGGGAGGCAGGATTACTTTGCAATTTTTCAAAACTACTCAACGTGTTTCTTCTTTTGGTATCTCATTAGGTGAATAGGCCTTTCCTTCTCATTTTTTTCTGTTACTTTATCACTGTTCTCCATTTTTGTTTCTCCTCACTCAATTTTTTTTTAAAGTTTTTTTGGTAGTTTTCAAGTGTATCATCTTGGAAGACCTTCTTTCCATATGGGATCAAATCAGTATTTCTCAACATTTTCTTTCTAGTTTCTTCAGGAAACTTCCATCTTGCACTGCTGCACAAAACTTTCTACTCTTAATTATGTTATGTATCTATTATTAATAAAGACAGATAGGCAGGCACAGATAGACACACATGGGGAACTGGAAGAACTTCTCAACTGGAAAAGCTTGTAAAAAAAGGCAGCATCTATCAATACCTGCCTTATTTGACTAATAAATAAACTGTAAGAAATGTAGTAGGTGTGTCATTTTTACATAAAATACATTGAACTAAGCACATACATTTGACCTATTAAGAAAAAAGACAACAAAAATATTCACTAGCAATAAGCTTTGTAATTCTTTCTTCATTGACTAAGCAATGGGCTATTTTTGTCATTTTGCAAATGACATTGAAATGGGCAGCCTGTCATTTTGCCACTAGATTTTTCTGCTTTGATTAGAAAACAGCAGCTCATTAGCTCTTTTTCCTGTATATGTCCCCATCATCACTCTGAAGAATGCCAGCACTTGAAATAGGACAATTATTTTTTTTATTTTTTTTTTTCTAACTCAAGTGCATTTCGCCTTTGGACTTTACACAAAATTAATTATAATTTTCCCTTCTAATCTCTAGTACATCATTAGGACTCTGAGACTGGGAATCTGTTTTCTCTAACAAATGGCTAAATGCCAAACACTAGTGGCATTTTAAAATGGAACTGAGTAAATGCAGCAAAATGCTTTCTCCTTCCCTGGCATTTCCCCTGTTTTTCCCTTGTGTTTCTGTGAATATCCTCTAGAATGACTTTACTTGAATTAACTTTTTTTCTGACTAAGAAAGAAGGGAGTATTTTAATAAGAACAGAGCTTTCATGAATGGGCATATGGAAAAACCCAACAAGAGTATACACAGAGACACTCATCCAAGTGTTTGGGCAGCCAACGATCGCTTAGGATTCCCATCCCCAGACTACCTTAACTTGATCATGTGTTTTTTCCACCTTTCACAAACAATCCAAGAGAAATGAGCTCTGAAACATTCCCTCAGGGTAGCTAGATATTACAGAAGGCAGCAGAAAAGAATGACAAAGTTGATGGCTCTTTACAGGGCTCTGCCTGTAGATATTTCTCTTTTATGAAGAGAGCCACCACCTCGACACTTCAAATCAGCAAAAAGCTGCTCACTATAGCATGAAGCTGTGATCTCTGAACTATTCCTTAAATCTTTTTGCTCTCTCCTTTTTGGTGCTGGGGATATAAGCAAGGAGGAAAACAGGGAATGTTCAGAGAGGAATTTAGCTCACTGGCCACAGTCTTGTTCAGCTTTATGCCTAAGAGCCTCTACATACTGAAGGAGAGTGACATGATGGAAGGCTCTAGCACTTTAGAACATTCTTTTCTTAGTGTATTGACACTCTTTTCACAGTTACACCAAACGAAAAGGAACATGGCAACTCCACAGCATTCAGAAAAGTCCTCCTAAAGTGGTAAAACAGTAGCACATCATAGCCAAGAATAGGCACCTAAAAGCTGATACAGCTAGTAGATTTGGATGAACATCTAATACCTATTGATTAGACAAAAGGATAAGTGTGGATTGTGCATGACACTCAAAAAGCAATAGGGTTTAGAAAGGCCAAGGAGTCTTTTAAGCAAATAATTACTTATAAAAGGAATAAGCTTTTTTTCATCACCGTATTCCCCCAAAAGAACACAAAATCTGGCCAGATATTGATCCATTATCAACGCCAAGGGATAAAGTCTTGAACACTTATAAGCAATTTTTGTGCAGTATCTATTGACCCTCTGTGTTCTTTACTCTGGTTAATAGAATTAAGCCAGAGCGCAATTCAAATAAACTGAAGGAATAAGAAAAGGTTACGTGGAGCCTGCTAGTAAGTACTAAGTTTTTCTTCACCCTTTTTTCAGTATTTTTAATAACTGTGAGTTTTGTTATTTTATCATAGAATGGTTCGGGTTGGAAGGGACCTTAAAGATCATTCAGTTCCAACCCCCTGCCATGGGCAGGGACACCTCCCACTAGATCAGGTTGCTCAAAGCCCCATCCAGCCTCGCCTTGAACATCTCTAGGGATGGGGCAGCCACAACCTCCCTGGGCAACCGGTTCCAGTGTCTCACCATCCTCACAGGAAAGAATTTCTTCCTAATATCTAACCTAAATCTTGCCTCTTTCAGTCTAAAACCGTTACACCTCGTCCTCTCATTACACTCCCTGATAAAGAGTCCTTCCACATCTCTCCTGTAGCCCCCTTTAGGTACTGGAAGGGGCTATAAGGTCTCCCCGGAGCCTTCTCTTCTCCAGGCTGAACAACCCCAACTCTCTCAGCCTGTCCTCGTAGCATAGGTGTTCCAGCCCTCTGACCATCTTCGTGGCCCACAAAATCAAAATTATCCAAGAAATCAAAATTGATATATTCAAAGGAAATACCAGGGATGTTAAATACAGGGAAGACAGAAAGCACGAACAAGGAAGAAACAAGGTCTGACAAAGCCACAAACATAGCAACTTGTCAATGACAATTAAAACCTCATCATTCCTGATAGCAGTATTTTTCTTTCTCAAGGGTATAAAAACGACTTAGTTTGCATCCTAAACATGAGTTCAAATATAACTTCATATATTCTGTAGGAACGAAGAAGGTATAGATTGTTCAGAGCACTGATGAAGAATGTGAACAGAGGGCAAAAATAATGCATAGAAGACAAAAAGCATAAATTAAACAAATGCTAACCCAAGCACCACCTTAAATTACACACTGTGAAACCCTATTCACGTTAGTATGAATATAAGCCAAGGGAAAATACATCATCATACTTGCATACATACATTCTTCATTCTAATTTTGAAAAGTGAAGGCACATTCAAAGCGTGCGTAAGTGCTCGCTACACCACACATACACATTTTTCCCTTCAGAAATTTCCACTCGTGTTAACTTGTAAAGAAAAAGGGCTTATCAAAGCTATTGTAGTTTACTAGAAAGCTGTTCTGAACAAAACATTCTCCTCTTAGATCACATTGATAAATGCTCTCATTAACCTTAGTCTCAACAAGGTTAATTTAAATGATACCCAACAGCACTAAGATCTGCCTTATTAAAAGCATATCAATAAACTAAAATATTGCTGTATTCATTAGAAAGCAAAGTTTGCCTTCTTTTTTTTAAACTAGCAGAAATGGATTTATATTAATATTGGTTTAATGCCCAATTGTATTAAAACTGCTAGGTACTACTTGCCTTCTATTGTCACCTTTTTTGCTTTATTGTCTCTAACATATTGGAATTCCTGGTTGCTCTGTTGCTCTTGACAATTGTCAGAAATATAATATACTGCTTAACTTACATTTTTAAACAGTATGATTGAAATAAAGTATCTAAAAGATGCAAAGATCCAAAAGAAAAGAAAAATGCAATATTTAATTATTAGCTACTTTACACTATGACCTTATCAAATCCCACTCCAGGTTACAGGGCTAAATTCAATGCTAAATAAAATACAGATCAATGTTGCTATTGTCTTTAATTGGACACAGCATCAGGAACTGGAAGGATAATTGCAGATTAGATTAGTAGATTCCACCAAAATTTCACTCCGTTCTTTACAATATGAAGTCAGTCCACTTTTGCTTTTGTTTGCATGCTTTTATAGAAATACCTTCAGCCACTGTAACATGTCTGACTGGATTAATTCCATTTTCTTTTTTTTTAATTCTTTATGGATATATCAATAAATGTATTTGCATACAAAATGCTTACATGCTAAATCTGAAGGAGCAATGAGTTTAGCCGCTTACGTCCTTTTGATTGAATTATAATGATTATCGCTTTCCAAACCATGAATTATGCTTTCCTTCCTTTCTATAGGTTCTGTCGAAGGCCAATTTAAGACTCACACTTCAAAAGAAAATTCCAAATATTAAGATCTGTGCTATGTGATGTTTGTTACTCCTATCCCTGCATATCACCAGTAACTATGATAAACTGTTACACCAACTACCAACAAGGATGTACAACATTGAGGCGCTGCTGTTTTACAGTAACGGCCATCTTCAACATATTCTAATCTGGAGATCCATTTAAAAATCAGTCAGATGACTGGTGCACAGTGTCTTTTAAGAAACTTCTATGCTCTTTAACAATTAAAACACATAATTTATATTTAAATCACTGGCACAAAGGAGATTCAGTTAACACTTCAACAAATTGCTAGGATACAGATCCATAAGTCTAGGGAACCTATGTGTTCCAGATCCAAAAGATAAAGTTCTTAAAATTGCTATTGATCAAAAAATTTAGATGAAAAATCACAGCTTTTAAGCCTCTCCAGAATTTTCACCAGCGAGCTGTCAAGGCTCCTAGAAACTGCTTATTGGCATACTTACAGGAATCCCATTTTTCATGCATTTATCTTGCAAACCAAGCTCTCCCAGGAAGCACAGAGGGGCTGCTCTCCCATGTACGATTCTTCAGATGCACGATCCAACAGGAATTCTCAGCAGACGAACAACATCTCCTACGTTGTCAAAGGAGAAGGGCGTTCCTCCACCTAGCAAAAGAAACAATCTTTACCTCTCAGAAAGGTTTCAACAGACAACATCTTCCTCGCTTATGATTTCCAGTTTTTTGCTACGTTGTCATTTTTCCTGATGATTTTCTGACCGCCTTCTAGGCCCTAATGCTTCCTGGCCTTAAATCTATTCTGCTGTAGACACAAGCTATTGGTATGGAAGTCTGTTGCGTACTCCTCTCAGTATACTAAGAATTATCCTGTCCTACAGTTTTTCCAAATATCTGTGAAGACACCAGACAGATTCTGAGTCCTTCAGTTAAAGAATTAGACCACTGCAAGTAAAACTGAGTGCTTGCATAATTTACACTATCATATTTCACAGTTCACAATCATGGTGAATGCATCCATTGTAAGGAAATGGTGATTATTTGTAGTGATTGTTCTAGAATCAGTTTTTCCTATCATTACTTTAGGTGATAAAACATTTGCAACTATCTATTTGCATTCTTCATTTATTTATAATTTGTTTTGGTTGAAGAACAACATCTATGACTTCTTCTTCATATGCATACATCTTCCACCAAGTAAAAGTATTTGGCAGCAGAATGGAACTGGCTGAGATGTATCATTGCTAATTTTCCTCATATTTTCATTCACATTCAAGACAACTTTTATTAGGCTTCAAATACCAATACTATTTTAAAAACGGAACTTACTGATTTAAGAGGCCAGAGTTTAAGTCATACTGAGACACACAATACTAGATCACAGCTTCAGAGAGGGATTTTGAAGTTATTCTCAAGCGCAATTTTACAGATAGCTAAAGGTTCACAAGCCATCAGGAAATACCCTTCAGATCTCTCAAAATGCAGTATGACAGTAGCTTGGCTCAGGTCAGCAGGTTGAAGATGCTGTTTAATGCTGACATTTATGGTACCACCTCAGAGTGGACACTTCTGACTTAATGAAAGTTTTGATCATCTCTGACTACTCCTCTGAATGAAAGAAAAGAGGAGACTACGGTATTCCAATCCAGACACATTTTTGTCTTTAGTCGGGCAACAACCATTTACTTGAAATCAAATTTCTATCAAAATAGGATGTGAGACTAAGAAATAAAACAAAATGAGCAAACCACATGTAGATTCTTAGACTTAACAATATGATGCTTTCCTTTAAGATTCCAGTTGCTTAAACGCCTGGAAAAAATGCACCTTACTCCAGCCCACTGCATGCATCAAGCGTTAAGCATTCTGTTGCTTTATCCATAGGCATAGCAGGCTTCTCCTTTGCTAACAGTTAAACTTTTTTTTTCCTTCAAGAAGAAACCCTAAATCTCAGGCTTCCTTACATTTGCTCCAGACAATCTGGCAGCCTCCTAGTAGGAAAATCCCAACGCTGCATAAAAATCATTCAAACCAACACGTCATTGCAAAAAATCTATTCTATCTCTCACAAGCCAGTGCTGGCACCCTGGATAGAAAGTAACCTCTTCTATTCTCCTCTGTCATTTTTTATTTTTGCTGCTCCCCTCCAAAGAAGAGCAATTCCACTACTAGAAAATGTAGCATCCTTATATAAAGTTCTATAGTATTCTGCGTAGGATTACAGAAGTAAGAGTTTCAAGCAGGAAAAGAAAAAGGTGAACAGAGTAAGGAATAATACAATCATCAACAGAGTAGGAGATTTCTTTAAAGGTTTCATGTCATGAAATAATCCTCTGTGATTTTTTAAAAGAAGTTGGAACTTTATTTTATATTTGTCATTGAAGAAGAGACAAAAATGGCTTGCTTTCTATACTAATGACTTTTGTTGACATTACTGTCTAGATTATTATTAAAATCTGTACTTTGATAGAAGCTTGATTGATCTTTTGTTATGTATTCTACCAATAAAATGTACACAAACATCTCATCTTGCAAGTGCATGACTAATTAAGCAGAAAGACATGGATTTCAATATATTACATAATTAGCTGTGCAAGTCTAGTTATGATCAATAAGCAATTTGAGTAATCGGTCATCTGTGCATTGAAATACAGTAAATACAGAGATGACTGCAAGCCCTTTTTCTACACATATAGTACTGAGAGCAGAGAGGTTCTGCCTTTCAGTAATGTTGTCTTCAGACTTCCATTGCTTAGTATGCTTATTAAAAAAAACAATGACTGACAATATAATAATGACTAGAAAGAAGCCAAGGTCAAAAATCTATAGATCTTCCTTCCCCACTCCCCTCCTCTTTCCTTCCTGTTGTGTAATGAGTTACTACTTATTTTCATTCTTGAAATACAGAAGTAAAAGCATCCACAAAACATGGGTCTGTGTTCCTGTTGTATAGGAGGCTTTGCCTCAGGAAAGGGAAAGAAAATGCAAGGTTGGTACAAGTTTAGTTGTTAACTGAATCTAAAAATACATTCACGAAATCAAGAAAAAGCTTTCAAAAATCCAAATGAAAATAAATGGAACAGCTCTGGATAGCAAAAATTAAAACTATGCACCTTTCCGTGTCCAACTGTGAGTCAACTGGTGAGTTCAAGTGTCAGTTCAGTATCCTATGCATGTAAACTTTTTGGGGTTTTGTATTATTAATTGCAGAAAAAAGCCTAAGTCCATTTGATTAACTGTATAACTTATGAACTGTTCTGTAATCTTTATCTGGTTCTTATCTGTTCTTTATCTGGTTCTTATCTGTTCAGACACTCTTACTTTTTTTTCCCCCTGATTATAGTTGCAGGCGTCTGGCATCTTCATTACGTCTTTGGGTTCTTACTCTAACTATTGTAAACAAGAAATTCCTTTTCTTTTGTGAAAGTACAGAACTTGGCTAATAGCAGTCAGTCCTGAGATTTTATTTATTATTATTACAGAGATTATTTATTCTTCTGTGCTAGATAGTTCAGAAAAGATTAAATGCAGTTAATTCAACAGAAGGAGAACATGAGAGTTCCTTAGAAACTTTGTGTCTTCTTTAGGATTATGTTAGTTGACATAATCACATTTAGTGAAAACAATTTATTTAGACTAGATTTTGAGCCTCAAAAGAGATACATCATCAATGGTGTACCAAAAAACGTCTGAAACAAGATAAGCACATCATTATCTGATCACTGATGTCAACATCATTTGAGCAAATTCAAATTATATGCAGTAAATGATCTAGGTGAGTCTGTTCTTCAGATAGTATCTTTGAAAGAATCAAGTTAATGAAGTCCTGGATGGTCTTAAAGTCAACAAACACAGCATCCCTTTCACAATGATATATTCTGAGACTTATTGATTAACTCTCTTACTGTGAACACTTGTGGCTCATTTTTCTACACAGCTAAATAAATTATGCATGTAGATCACTGCATATGTGCGAGTGCTGCACACAACAGAAGTGCTTAGGCTATCAAGAAGGAAAATTATCTGTACATTTTACATTCTATAAGCGTAATACATAAGAGATTTATTAAGAGTAACAAATTAATGGCCTGACAGTGCAGAATTGTTCCCTTCAGTACTGTGTATTTCAGAACATGTTATGCAACCCAATTACAAAAGTGCTAAGGGGTAGGAGTATCATTATTTCCCCTTGGGATATTATTCCTCATATTTAACTCATAGGAATTGCTTTTATCCCTGACATTAAACCTATCTTCCTTCCTCTTCTTAACTACCTTCAATTTTTAATATTTGAAACTTGAAAAGAACCATTTTCCATCTGCGATTTTACACTCTTTCAATAATTGTAACCTCTTTCTGTATTTCTTCTTTATTTGCTGCTTGGTCCTATTGCGCAAACTTAATCTGAGACCTCTTTGCGAGTGTCATGCCAGTGGTTTCGTTCTTGGTGGGACGTCACTGTGATCTGGATGATCCAGGTACCAAAAGCTGTTCTACCTCTAGCTTTCATCAGAGCTTAGAGAGTGTAAAAAAAATTTTTTTAAAATCTACCTTTGGTTATTAATAGCTCTTCACTGCTTTTTTTGTTGTTCTTTCTCTACGAAAATGAGGAAGGATGTTTGTTTTCAATCAAGTAAATAAATCAAGTATTTCCTGTAATGTTTTCATCATCTATAATTACTTCCATAACTCTGCAATAAAAGCAAAAGGGTTCTTGCTTTGGATATACTGATCAATGTTCTTTTTAGTATTAACTAATTGCTCCTCAAGTTTTCCCTTACTTTCTAATTTCCATTTTACATTTTAACTCCTACAGTTCATATGCTTTTCTATTGGCACTGCTGACTAAAGCTTTTGATGCAAAACACTTGAACACCTTGCTCTGTATTCTTCTATATATTATTACTTAACTACAGGCTTTTTCACGTTTTGCACCTGCCTTATCCATGTAGGGGTATTGTAGATGATATAAAAAGAAAAAATAATAGCCAAACCACCAAACTCTTCTTTGTGGGGGAAAATTTAATGTTCGGTAAACTGGATTTGAATTTATAGTGCACTATTTCTCACTGATACTTTGTTCTCTAAAACAGAGCAGAGCAGGGCATGATGCAGAAATTCTGAAGTTAGTAGAGACCTTGTTGTGTAAATTTGTTCCATAATATAGGACCATCTGAGTTTAGCAGCCATGTGCCCATGAATTATATATATTTTTTTTCAATGTTACAAATACGAGCTCATGCCCAGCACTGTGAATCCAGACAGACACTGTGTTTGTGTATGAGGCTTGCAGGGCTAGCACACCTGAAGCCTACAAAAGGTCGGTCTGCAATAGGCGACGTGGATGGGTTAACAGGTCTTCACAAGGAAACTTGCAGCTGTGTGGACTTGTACTATAATTTTAACAGACCAGTAAAATAATTTTGCCCCATTGTGCAACACGTACTAACTTCCTGGAGCAGACGATCCTTACCGGCTTGTAATATGAAAAACTGATTTATTGCTAGCATAAGAACCAATTCCTTTATATAATAATATATGCATAAGGGAATATAGCCTCTGCTTTTGTACAGCAAGCAGTCATTTAAAGTACCAACCCACTGCCCCTCTAAATCATGTCCTGATGTGAAAGAAGAAATTTGATGGATACAGTCCCCCTGCAACCTATATATCGTCTTCTGCTCCTCTCCTAGGAACCAGCAGCACTGAAACACCCCTGGCTTCCATGGCCACATAATCAGCCCATCTCCGTGAAAAATGCAGGGCACAGCTTTCCATCTGTTTTAAAAGCAAAAGCAGAGCGCTACAAACCCAAGGGACATGATTGGTTTTTTAGGCATTTCTCGGCACTTGTTATCTCTGGCTTAGGTTTGAATGAGGTTATATTTCTAAACTTAGCAGCAGGCATGGTGATTATTTTTCTTGCCACTTAATTGTCCAACAGCAAGGTTGATAGATACGGACTCCTCAAACAGACAGGAGTACATACCACTCTGATTAAGACACCTTATTTTATCAAGTCGTGGTGTACTATCATTGTCCTTGACTGCACTAATGAAAACTGGACAATTCCTACGCGCTTCCATTAACTCACATTCCACAGTGTTCAGGTTCAATGTTGTCCAACTATTCTGGTCCCTCAATACAGAGGATTTAATGTCGATTTTTCCCTCAGACTGCTTTTAAGTCCTGTCACAACAGGAGGCAGTAAAAAAATTTCAAATAGCCAGACAGCTTCCAGTAACTTTAAAGAAAAAAACTTAAGTAAAGATCTAACTAAAACCTTGCCACAAAAATATTTCTAATAAACTTTAACTTTTTATATATAGTAACATCTTAACAACTGCCCGACAAAGCACCCAGACATCCTAATGATGGACACATCTCCTGTCACGCACAAAACTTCCTTCAATTCCACATCCTCTTTCACCTAGTGGTCTTTGCAATACCAGTCTGAATCTCTTCCTAATTTGCAAATAAAACCCAACAACCAACATTAATATGTGTGGAAATTTACAATTCTCATTTTAAGGAGCAGAATAAAGCTGTATGCAGGCAACATTAACATATTAAACTTGAAAAGAAGAGGTAAAGCAAAAGAACGGATCAAAAAGCTGTATTTTCAAGTGTTTGAGAAGTAACTAATATTTTATTTTAAGAGATTCTAGTTTTATTTCAAATCTATGTTAACAGCAGTTACTAGTTACTATTTTAAACAGTTTCGACCTTAAAACTTTTATAATTTTTTTGTGAAAGGCCTTCACTACTCATTACAGTAAGAAAGTAAGTTCATAAAGAAGATATGAACTGTACAATAGCAGGGATTTCAAGCTACCCAGACATTATCAGCTATTCATTTTTTCCTTTTAAATGACAAATAATTGTTAGTCGTTTATTTAGCTTTTTGTAAGTAGCATAAATCAGAGCAATATAAAATTCATCAATTCGGAGCTGGTAAGAGCTCACTTCTCTTCAGCAATTATAAATTCCCAAAAATTTATTTCAGGGCCCCAGGAGTGACTCCAAGTTTAGAAGCAAAACAGAACAATTGCTGTATTTGTTCCATGTTTCCAGTCATAGACAAGCACCAATTCGGAGACGTGCACTTTCTTTGTCAATAACCAGAAAATCAGTAAATCACCCACAAACGTAACAGAACGGAAAACCTGATCTGTTCTTACTGATAGGTTTGAGAACCTTGTCCAGTATGTTGATAACTCCGGTCCAAACTTTGAGTTTCAACATAAACAGTTAGTAGGTAAATTGTCACTCCTAGTGTTTTTATAAAGCTTCGGTGTTTTTTTTAAAGAAATACTTAGCAGAATGCAGTGTGTATAATCCCAGAGCTTTTCTTTTTTAAAAAAAACCCCAACAAGTTGTTGAGCACAAATAACTCCCATCAAAACTGATATGATAGTGGGATTTATTAGCATCCTGTGTCAAGAAAGCAGGAACCTTAAATGTTTATAAGCCTACACTTGCTGGAACTTCTCCACGAAGAGTGGGTGTCAGCTGTGTAGAAAGAGACAAATTAAGAAGGTTCTGTTCTGCCCTTGATGTGTGCGCAGACTTTAACTTCAATTAGTATCATTAATCAAGAGGAGAATCGGCTCCCAAGCCTACCGTAATTTGATGTTGGTGTCTCATCAGGTACCCCTTGCACTGAGAAAAGACACACCCCAATGCTGACAGTGACGTATCGCCTTGCTGTTAGCTCAGTCACATGCCATATGCTTAAACTGAGAGATAACTGACAACTAAGACAGGACATCAATTATTGTCATCCAGCCACGTACCAAAGCACACATGGGTTCATCCCAGCTTCCCTGTCATATCACTACATGAGCCCATTAAGTGTTCTGTATTTGAAGCCCTTGCTTTTCTCTAGAAATCGTAATTAATCTAATTGCAGTTGACACAGAGGCTCAGGTCAGGCAAGGATGGAGCCTGGAAGGGCTAGGACAGTCAAAGATGACACCACCACAACCAGCACTCTGAAAGCCACTCCTCAGAAAGCTGCTTCTGCGACTTACACCTGTTTGAATTTAAATGGGGATTTAAAGACATACTGTGACTTTCTATCTCCTTATATAAATAAATGTGAGAAGCAGATGATCTATAATGCGTTTCAATGTCTTGCATGAGCATGAGTTTTAATTCCATCTGAAGTCTTTAGCTCTGGCTGGGGAGACATTCAGAACCCACCCCAGGTAAAACACCACATCTCAAACTGACTGGGGCAGTAACGTGCTAAACTGAACCCAAAGCTCTCGTTTCGCTCCCCTGACAGGTTAAAAATGTTCAAACCCCACACCCAAAGACTGTTTCTCATGCATGAAGATGGATGCTTTAAGACTTTTATTCTGAGTACTTAATTTATTACTTGCCTTTCTGGCAATTTTTACTATTATTTAAGAATCAGAACTAGAAATAGAATATAACACCACATCTCCATTCCTTCAGTTCACTGATGCGACTTCTCAGACATTAACTCAGAGTGAACATGAAAACTGGAAGTGGCATAGATGCAAAAAAATCATACTCAGAATTCAGAAAAAATACCATTAAAACATTTTCTTGTGTAAAATAGCTATTATACATTGGAAAACTGAACATTAGAAAATCACACGATAAAAGACATTTCTAAATTTCCTGTATTGGAACAAAACAACCCGTTTCAATGTTTGTGTTTTCCCCAAAGTTTTTGATGATCCCTGAGCTTCCCATTTCAGCATTGGCATTATTTTGCACAATCAAACGTGCACATTTTAGCATTAATCCTTAAATCAATCATTATAAAACATTCAATATTCATGGTTTTGCTCCTGAAAAAAACCACCCAAACCCCCTGTAGCTAAAAGGCTCCTGAAAGCTATGTGGAAAAAAAGATTTTTTGTAATTTATAATGGAAAAAATTATTTTTTTCCTGATACAGTTTAAACTTACTTTCTGTAGCTTATACAGTGGGACCACTAAATTTAGTAAGTTTGGGGTAAGTTTTAAAGTTTGTAGATTTGTCCTTCAAAACTTGTATCAGTTGTTTTTAATATCACAGAATCACAGAATGGTTTGTGTTGGAAGGGACCTTAAAGATCATCCAGTTCCAACCCCCCTGCCATGGGCAGGGACACCTCCCACTAGACCAGGCTGCTCAAAGCCCCATCCAGCCTGGCCTCGAACACCTCCAGGGATGGGGCAGCCACAACTTCCCTGGGAAACCTGTTCCAGTGCCTCACCACCCTCACAGTAAAGAATTTTTTCCTGATATCCAATCTAACTCGACCCTCTTTCCACTTGAGGCCATTACCTCATGTCCTATCATTACACTCCCTGATAAAGAGTCCCTCCCCATCCTTCGTGTAGGCCCCCTTTAGGTACTGGAAGGCCGCTCTAAGGTCTCCTCGGAGCCTTCTCTTCTCCAGGCTGAAATATGAAAACATATCTTCCACATTAGATAAAAATGCAACTTTATTTGCACCGTATTTTTGTTCTTGTGTAAGGATTTCTTCCTTTTCCTACATACTGAGTAAAATATTTGGATTAAAAGGAAACATTAATGAACTTCTGTAAGAAACCAATCCAATTTTAAATCCTGGTTTCAAAAAGCAATTAAAGGAACTTGTCTATTGATACTATAAGGAGTATTTATGCACCTGGCTTTAAGAAGTTCTATTTGGTACCTATTTGCACTTTTGAAATGGAAATTCATTAGAAATACACTTAGTATATAGAAAAAAGACACACAGAGAAGTTACTGGATACCACTGACATTGGCAATTGTTGCCTGCGTTGTGTGTGAAGTCCCCTTGGCATTCTAATTGTGGGCCAAATTATCTCAGAAGGCTGTGCATTCGCTATGGACTAAATCACAATTATTGCAAAGTGAAGGCAATTACTGCATAGCAGCTGAGGCTTTGTAACATATGGCCCTGAAGCAACTTTGCTGTGTAACTTACCCCTAAGTGATATTGAAAATCCATGTGGTTAGGGCTCCTTAAGGGCTTTGAAACTGGGATTAAGTTGCCTAGTAAAAAGTAGGTGCTTTTGAAATCTGTAACTTTCAGCAACATAGATCTTTGCTATTACTTTTTGGTTTGGTTTTTTTTCCCTTTTTTCTTCCTTCATCTCTCAGTGTTGATCTTACCTACTTGTAGAAGCATAATTTTAAAAAGTTTTTCTGCATCTCTATAGGATTTTTATTGTTATTTTAATTTTATGTGAGTTTACCGCAATTTTGAGTAGTTGGGTTTTTTTTTTTTTTGTGAAATTAAACTGAAAAATGATACAAAACCTATATTAAACTTCGATTATGATTTGAGAGTGGAGGGTGACTAGTAATCTAGTCAGTGTGTTAAGAATTCAAAAGAAAAAAAAAAAGACATGCTTTTGTTTGGTATTTGTTAGGGATTTTTTCATCTGTCAGCCCTGAAAACTAAGCATGAGATCTGTATCTCAGAATGGTTTCTTTCTTTTTCATGTCTCATCATTCCTGGTAATAAAAGAAGACTGGGATTTTACTTTTATTTAGTTGGTGGTAAGTTCACTGTTTTTCATTGTGTTTCTTTTTTTTAGTGCTACTCGTGCTACTCATTTAATGGTTATGGGGTTCACAAGTATGCAAGCATAATGTTCACAGAACAATTTTGAATTACTGATGGAAATATTCTGCAAGAAAAAAAGTCCACAGGAAAAAGAGGGGTGTAATTTCTTCATTTCTTTTAGAGTACCTACTTATTTTCAAGGCTTAATTTTTTATTAGTTTTTTTGGTTAACTTTTACATTCATAAGGAAGCCTGCAGTAAGTTTGATAGTTTGAAAAGATGCTTTTACAGAAGGGTTTTAACAGGGTATTGCTTATTTTCTTTCTATTTTCGTAGCCTTTATTTCATTGCACACATTGAAATCGGGTAAGATTGAACCGAATAGGAAAAGCCTACAACTGCCTCTATTTTATGTGGAATTTGCTCTATCATTTCATCTTCTTCCCAACAAGTCACTCTCTCTTGAGCACAAGATCTTCATCCTTTTGATAGAAAGTTCTAGCATACCTGACATACATAACTTTGTGTTACTTCCTATCTCACAAATATTTGGTTATAACTGAAACTGCCACCTGAGAAAGCCACACTGTAATGACACTTACAGCTCTGATTTCATAAGGTCTTCATGTCTTAGTAAAGTGCATTATTATGGAACGAAGATAAGAAAGGCATGCAAAATTTATGATCAGACATGGCACAGGGATTCTTAAGAGACTGAAATCTTAGAAAAGGTAGCATGAAAACTTATGCATCAAATAGCTACGTGTGGAATTCAAGAGGTATCCTGGATCCCACCAAAATGCCGATAATGTGATGTATCACCATTGCTTCTGACCACAGACTCTACCTGCTCTCCTGTTACGACGTTGCAGATCCCCCATCCCTTCCACATGGTTCCTCTGAGAATCCCAGCTGGCTTTCACCGATTCATAACAGGGAAAATATGTTTGCTTGCTTTATCTCACCAAATAGAGGTAAGGTGCTGAGATTTAGTAAAGCAGGCTATGCAAAGAACCACTTGAATTCAGTTATAAAAGGCCAGCAATGATTTTGAAAGCCAAACATGGAGGAACAGACAGCTGACTACTTCCTGCCTGCTATTTTTAAGTGTCACACAGATATTGCATACAGCATAAAAGGCAGATCTAGAAAAAGCTTATTCTAGCTACAAGAAAGAATAAAAGCACTCAATAATTTTAAAAAAGCAAATAGCTTCAGACAAGATCCTGATGGATGGCTCCTAGTGGGGAAGTGCAGATGACCGTCTTGCACAGCGTTAGTGCCGTGCTGCCTACACGCTAATTTCTCTAATTACTGACTAATTCCTGGGTGTGGAAACACAGTGAAAGGCATAAAAAATGTGTAAACACATAGAAAACCTCATCAGGATATTTCTATTTGGCAAGATAATTAAATCATTCTACTTTCAGGTGACTTTCTTCTAGTTTTGTATTGAAGTTTTCATATCAACAGCTGCTTCATTACACAAGCTAGTAATATCCCTAAAAATCCTATTTATCAGCAAAAACTTTCACCATGGCTGCAGCTATCAGTAAGACAAGTGATTAATAGTTTACATGAGCAATTGCTATGGAAGTGTATTTGTTGGCCCATGCTGAGCCATAGGCCTGTGTCAGCCTGAGTAGGCCCATGTCAATATCCAGCAGTGTTAACAGCTGGCCAGTAGCAGTCTACTCACTGCACAACTTTCAGACATGGCTTGTAGACGTATTTCTGTGCTTTAACATCTACGCTTTCAGCTGGCTACTGAAAAAAGCTGGATTCTACATTTGCAACCTTTCAAGTCTTCGTGTTGCACTGGTGGATGGCCCAGCTGAGAGTCAGTACAATAGCAAGAGCTATTTGTAGAACAGATTTTTATTTTTTAACAAAAAGATTTTAAGTGTCAATTATTAAACAGGAAAATTTTCTAAGAGTCCACATGTGAAACGATTAGAGTATATACCACTAATTAGTCTAATGGCACCCACTGTTAAATATTTATAACCATTAAGAAGGCTAAACCATCAACAGCAATATGATTGAGATTCACGGTATTCAGAGCGTAGAGATGAAGAACATTTTCCATCAAAATTAGGTACTCTAGGGATGTGGATAGAAATAAAGAATAAAGTAGGAAAAGGGAGTGAAAATTGATGACTAGGAAGGCTCAAGGAAGAATTTCACTTTGTATTCTGGTATTACCTATAGGAAGATGAAGTCAGCAAGTCATTTTTAAGAGCAGTTAAAAGTTTAGGCACCTTGTAAGAGAAGAAAAAAAATCAAGTAGAAGGGTCAAGAATGAATAGTACTTTATCATCACATATGTGCTAGTTTAAGAGATCGCCTTTGTTTGAAAGACCCTTAAACAATTATGTAGCCTTAGCTGCATATTTCGTTTAATACCAAACACATTCAACTGGTGTAAGATCAATTAACCAGCTGCTGCTGGTTATCTGGTTACTTTGGATACTAAATTACATCTTCATTCATTGAAAAGAAATTCACATGTTCCCTGGTCAATAGTCTGCAAGAAAACAAGTCTTTCCTGATGCATTTTGATAGGCTAATGCTAGTAAGAAAATTATACATAGTACATCACCTTTATATGTAAACAAATCCCCATGGCACCCCCAGTGTCCAAGTAGGGTTCACACAGAGCTTCCTGTGTTTCAGTTTGTGCCCATTGCCTCTTGTCTTGTCACTGGCTACCACTAAAAAGAGCCTGGCTCCGTCTTTACACTCTCACCAGATCCATCAAAATCAGCCTTTTAACTGGCCTCAGTGGATTGCTATTCATAATGAAAAAGGAATTATCCAGACAAAAAAAACCTGACTGCTTAATGGTAATACCTACTTCAGTGTTTAAAAAAAAGTATTTTAAAATGTAATTTATATTCATCACATGTTTTGCTTCAGTGTACTTTATGTGCCCAGTTCCCCATTTGATGTGAACATTCTGTGCAAGTACTTGGAATGACTATTTTTCAATATCTGGGTATCAATTTGCATTTCGATCTACTTAACCAACAGTGACAAATTTAAAAAAATCAGACAAATTTAAAAACTCTTACAACTCTTTGTAAGAGTTATGCTCTTATAAAGTAAAGATCTTTTGCTTTACTCTTCCTGCAATATTTGTCTGAAAGGCTTAGTTTCCCTTCTGAAAATTTCCACAGTCAGTGGCATTGCAAATAAGCTCACTAATATGTTTTGCCTTCTCAAGTATTACATTTGTTCAACAGATTTAAAAATATGTAACTCCACATGCTCATTATCTCCTTCAGTTTGGTAAGGAGGCTGTCAACCTTGTCAATTATATTACTTCACAGACTTCCCTTTTATTTTTTCCTCCCACGTTTTCTAACCTTTCTGATCATGATCTACAGAAGTTTCCTTCATATCCTCACTTTGTCTTCAAATACCCTTTTTTGAAAGAATCTCCCCTTTACTTTTTCATCAGACTTTGTAGTGCACGGGTAGTATATCTTTATTATTCCAGTGCTGCTTTCCATCTTTTATGGATTCAATTTTCACTATGTATTATATTCTGCAGAGCTATTGTCCTCTTCACCTCTTTTCTGTTCTGCCTTTTTTACCTGTAAGCCCCTTCTCCCTACTGTGACCTTTCCGAGTCCTTTGAAATCTCAGTTTGTGCCTGTCCTTCAAGTCACACTGCTACCCTTCAAAATAATTTTGCTGACTGCAGCCTGGACCTCTGTTTGAAGATTTTATTCTAAGCTACTTTTCAGACACATTCGAACTGGAGAGAACCCAGAAAAATAAAAATCAACTATCTTTTAATCTGAGAACCTACCAAACCAGGGAAGCAATGCCGTGCCGTTCAGGCCTCTGATTGCTACCGAAGAAGTGATGCTTTTTCTGAAGATTTTCAATAGTCAGAAGGTAAAAGTGCTGAATTTTACTGGAAAGAAGACTGGAGAGAGAAGAAATGAGGATATAAAGGAGCTTACTTAAAACATACCTATTTAATCAATGTTCCACTTTGCATTTTCAGACAATCCAAGCTGAAGGATTTCAATAACTTCTGAAAAAATCTGTATGCAACCTTGCGGAAGAAGAGATGTAATAAATCATGGGTATACCATTTTAGCCGCTACATGCAGATTAAGCAAGTTTGATCTTTAAGATTTGATTCTATCAGACAATCTTAGACGTAGTTAAGCAATAAGCTTAACCATATTTTATGGGATGTCATGCCACTTTTCTGGGACACAAACTTCATGCTGAACCTGCGTTAGCCAAATGCTCACAAATGAGCGAACTTTCTTAAATGCTGTCAGCCATATTCTGTTATTTCTTCTAATTTTCATTTCATGCTTATCATTGCAATCTGAGCTGCGAAAATTTACAGGTTAAATATTGAACAAGGAACACGCTTTGTCTCCAGTGACAGCCTGTCAAATCCTATTTCCTCCTGGTGTTCTCCTACTTGCTGCAAAGACCATATTTTCAATGGACAAAACGTTGTACATGCCTCGGTATGTCAGGTTTTACTTTGAACAAATTTGCTCCTTCCTCATCTTCTATAGTACAAAACTGATCTAGCGTCAAATGAATAAAGTATAACAGCAGGAAATAGAAAAATCAATCTGAAATACACTGGAAGTTTTGGGAAAGTACAAAACACTGTTCTAATACAAATTTAAACAGAAATCACATTTAATAATTACTGTTCCACTTCTTTAGTCATTGATTTTACAGTAGAAGATGCCAACTCACAAATGTTCATTTGCCTAGTATACCAATAGTACACATGGCAAAGTCGTCTGCATGAGTAAGAAAACTCAACTTTATTTTCCTTCATTAGCCTTCAGCTTTTGGACTTGCCCTCTTACTAGTTTTTATCATGTTCTTTTCAACTTCTTCTCAGGAATGTTTATGAACTGTTCCTTTGTAATTAAAAGCTATGTGCATACCCCTGTCACTCTTGCACATTTTCAGCCACTCTTTCTTAATATTCCTAGGAAGCCACAGTCTGGTGGCACAGAAGCTGACAATAGTTGGAAGTCGACTGCTGAAATTAATGAAAGCTATGCTGCTTCATGGTGGAATCATTATTCAGGGCTAGGGACTTCTATGATACAAGAAATATCTTAAAAGCAACACTAAACAATCACTTTCTAATGTCCTCAATTTTTAGTGTGTTGCTAAAAGGAAAGACAAAATATTAATGAATAGCTATCATATTCTTAAGTTACAGTTATTTTCAAGCATTTGTTTTAAGCGTTAATTGACAAAGCAGTGTCATGTCATAATTGGGTCTAGTAGCTTAATGCTAAGATAGGAAGAGGATTCATAATAATGGTGCTGACTTCTAAAGAGCTCTGCCAGTCCCCTTTGTTAACAAAGATGAAATTTCAGTTCACACGGAACATGATTTCAATACACAGGCAGTGACAATCCAGGTAAAAAGAGACCTATTCAACTTAATCTATTGAAGCTGCAAAGTGTGTTGAAGAGTTGTAACAGAGTTTATTCCTTTTTTGTGAAGAAGTAACTAGGAAAATGGAATCCTGCATTAAGATTTTTTTTAAGGCATTACATGGAAATTTTTTTGTTTTCTTTCAAGATTTTCTGCATTGCATATTTCAGTGCAGTTAACACCTTTTTCCAAACAAAAGGGAATTGCACCTCCCTTTTCAAAGTTTTAAGCTGTACAATATCGTTAGGCCTGAGCTAAAAAATAATATCAAAATTAATATAAGTTAAGCTACACATCTATATAAATCAAATATCATTAAAGGACATGTAACATGGCATATTCAGGAACATAATCTCAAAAATAGGTTGACAGCTCTTTCCTATTGTAAATGTCTGGTGAACTTTTAAATCCTATTTACTTTTTTAAGTAAAGATATACACAAGAAAGAAAAGTAATCTAGTGTGGTCCATGGTCAACAGGAGCGTCTCAACTCTTTTCTTTTGAGTGATCCCAGAGAGCAAGATGCAGTGTGTAGAACTCTGCCTCTTTCAAGGTGAGGCTGCAGAAAGGAACCAGAGCGCTCTATCCTCTTGCAAACCTGTTTGGTGAATACCTAATGTATCACCTCTGTTTGGGCTGCTCAGAGCAACAGCATATAGGATACAGGCTGTCACACAGGATAGCTTTATAAAACAAGGTTATTACAACCAGTTTGATCTCAGCAGCTGAGCTCAGCAGACACAAGGATTTAGAAGGATCTGTATTTGAAAAGCCTTGCTGGTAAAAACATTGAGTTTAGCCCATCCTTGTTCACCACTGTTGTGAATAGCCAAGGTAACATAGAAATAGTCAAGGTAACATGAAAAAAGTTCTTTGTAAGAAAACATAAGAACGCTAATGTTTAATTATTCATCCTGAGAGGTATGGAAACATTGTTATTCCTCTTTCCCTAATAAGAGGTACAGAAACAGTAAGGCTCATGAAAAGACTTGGGTACTTAAATCAAGGCAGATGAAGTGCAAAAACCAAGAGCTGGTCCCTAACATCCACGGCCAACCACTTACGCACATTTTCCTTAGATCCAAGTGGATCTAGACATAATAGACTTATCCAGGAAGCACACTGTACTATTTTCTAGCAAATAGCCTAGCAGATTTAAGTGAAACAGTAATAGCAAGGTAACAGTAACAGGAAGGTAAAAGCAGAAAAGTGAAAGTGGTCTTCAGCTCTTCAAAAGGTATTTCAGTATCTCACCAAGAAGGAAAAAAAAAGCATAAAACAGGTTTTTTAAATAAGTGAAATATATAAACCAATGTAAACATTTTAACAACCAACATAAATAACCGCAGATGCTATCAATAAAGTCAGAAAGTATAATTGAACTCTAGTCTATCTCTTAATATGAATCTCAGTGTCTTGTAAACCAAGCTTGCTATTTCTAGGCCAATGAACAAACTTCTTCATTATTTTAAAATGTGACTGATAAAATTTTACACTGCATGCAAGTATGTAACGCTTCCCTTGAAAGAATTCTGAAAAAAATGGGAAATGATAGATGCTGCATTTCTTGCTAGATTCACCTAAAATCTTTCAGACATACCAGTTACATCATTAGTTACTAATGTACTTATGAAAACTGTTAGTCATTAACCATTTATTATAATTTTTAAAGGCATGAATAAATGAAAATTTAATTGAAGTCTAACCCTTAAATATCAGTGAATAATTTAATTTTCCTTCAACTAATAATGTAAAATAAGCTATTTCTCTAGAATATGATTACTTTTCCTTCCTTTTGTCTTACAAAGGCTACTCTCATTTCTAGCACTTGCAATATCCGTCAATATTCATTAGTAAAAATGCTGTCAATTTGCTTGGTTTCTGATCCGAATTTTGCCCTGATGCCCTAATGCATGTTGCATCATTGCCTACAAAAAGTCACTTAGATTTAATAGGATTTCTTGAAGGCAGCAAGACTTGTTTCATTCACGTACAACATGGCATTGACTCAGCATCTTAGGATACAGTTGTTACATATTCCTGTTTATGACTGGGAAGGTGAGTTGTGTGTTTATGCTGGTACATATAAATGATAAAAACATCAATGCGTTTTCCTCTTCAGACGAAACATTCGTATACTTGCAGTAAACATTTAATTCAGCTAGTAAAATCCTGACACCACTTTCAACTACTTTATGAATTTATCTCTGTCAAATGACATTTTTCATACTCTATTTTACTTATTCTGAATTATTTATGTTAAATTACATCAAAAAGAGACTTAGAATGAATGACAATAAGGTTCCCATGGAATAATCAGACATCTGTTGTTGTTTTTCACTCAAAGGCATTTTTCTAACCTCAGCTTTTTAAAAATCCTGGTCCCTCTTTCTACAATGGAGAAACAATACAGAAGTGATATTCTGGGGAAGATTTTTTTACCCCACAAAACATAGATCAAGATGTGAATATATTATTCTGAGATTACAGTTCAATGAATTCAGAACACAACGAAAAGGATTTTCTTTCTTCCTCTGTGGATTATGATTGAAAATGGGTGTTGGAGAAAGGCTGGCCGTAGGTGCTAAAGCAGAGGGCAGTCAATTTAAGCATCATTATTTTGTAATCTTTTCTTTTTTTCTTTTTTTTTTTTTTTTTTTTTTGCTGCTTGTCATTGCGGTCCTTCAGGCTTGAGGTTTTTTTCAGTGACTTCTCTTTCCCATAATCTACAACTGAGTAAATCATCATCCAATCTCAGCAAAGTATAAAACATCTTGAGGTATACGATATTTGCTTGGTTTTAGCTTCTTTTCCCAAGGAAAATGTAGATATCCTCCAGGTCACTTTCTCAGTACAGAAAGTATACATACTGCAGGCACTTGTATGCATAATTGATAAGGTGGGAGAGAAAGAGGAACAGATTCTTAAGAGAATTCATGTAATCTAATCACATTTTCCTGGGAAGTTTCAAAAAAATATATATAAGTTATCTCCAGTCCTTGTGCCCTTCCTCTTTCACTTCTCACTGACACACACTGGAAATACAACGTTTTTGAGACTCTTTTTGGATGTGAAAAATATTTCTGTTGTATCCAAAAACATAGGCCAACATACAATAAAAAATTACCCAGTTTACACAGTAGGATATACCTTTAATGTAATGCAGATTTTACTTATTAACGATTGTTTTCTTTCCCAGAAAGGTGCATGAGCTCAGCCCTAGACTGACCCCTAGTCCTCTCTGGGAACTGGATCTGCAGAATTCACTAACCATGAAATCCATACCAAATAAAGCACAGACAACATTTTCAGAAAGGCAAGCAAATATAAACATTTCTTCTTAAACAGATATGAAATGTAGTTCCTAATGTGAAAACAGGTATCGGAATTGATAAACCTTTTTTTTTTTTTAAAAAAAAAAAAAACTAAGTACATTTGGTAATCTCTGAGCTACAAACACTTGCCATCTAAGTATCAGTGGTGGAAAAAAAAGCCTTTTTGATTTTTTTCATGGGGGTCATTATACATCAGATGATGCTGCCTCACAGCAGAAACCTTCCAAATGATGCTGGTACAATTCCTCTGTACCACAGCTGGCTTACACTTACACCACTTTCTCAAACCGGGACATACCATTGTAAAAGTCAGTGGACAGGCTGATGTTTGGATCATTCTCCAAATGCACTGGAACTCCCAGCACAGAAAAAAAAAAAACAGAAAACTGAAACGTGGTATCTGTGCCTTCTTGGTACACTATCCTGTTGGGTTTTGGTCACTAAATGCAAAAGAAGAGAAGCATTCACTAAGCTCAGTCCTGTGAGACACACATGGGAACCAGGGAGCTCGCTGTGGGAGTTGTATTGTACACGAGTCTAACTCCAGAGTTCTGATCCGAGGAGCTGGCTGCTCGTTCGAGAGCCGCAGAGACGCACCTTCAATATCATATGCTGGTACCTACTGAGTAACCACTCCCTCCCTCTCTCCACAAACTCTATGTAATTTCTTGCCACTAGGAAGCCTTGATTTCTTTGAAAATTAAAACTGAGGGTAATATTGCATGTAACCGGTTTCAGAACTTAGTTATGAAAGAAACACTCAAGAAAAAAAAAAAAAAAAAACAAACTCAGAAAACCTCAGAACTTGGCTGCTACCAAACCATAGACTTGTTAAACGAAACTCTTTGGTTTCCAGAACTACAGGGATATAAAATTAACTGCTGTAGTATGAAGCACTGGAAAAAACTGTGTTCACGGACTGCATAATTTAAAAGATTGTGCAATTAAAGATCTATATAATTCTTCATAACGTTCTAACTGCAGTTTCCATAAAACCCATAAACTAGATGGTAGCATATAATTATTAGACCAGCATTTATGGCTTTCCTTATTATAGCACTGTTATTTTCACACCATTATTGATAGAACCAATGCTAAGTAAGCACAGATCTAGGTAGTAGTAAGCATTTGTGTGACGTTCTACAGAACTAAAAAATGCAGTTCAGTTCCCATCAGTGCTACTCAATACAAGATTTTGGAAAAGGATAAGTGACGCAAAGATCTTGCTTGGGAAACAAAATGTGTTTTGATTTGTTCTGTTGGTTTGGTTTTTTTAAGAAAAAGAAAACCTGTTGAAGCAGTAAGTGGTACGTAGGAACAGGGTGGTGGAAAGCTTGCAATTTACCATCATTCGTTGCTAATGCTCAGTGCTTAAGTGGAGGAATGAAAACAAAAGCAAACAGGAAAAAAAAATTAATAAAAACATCTGAAGGCATACTTGCTTGCTCCCAGTGAAAATCATGCAACTTTGTTTGGAATCTTTAAATGTAACAGGAAAGACTGTTACATCATGACATCTTTTCATGTGCCCTTTCATGTTTTCCGCCACTTATATCTAACATTATCTTAAAAAAACAGAAGGAGGAAGTAAGAAAATTCTCATTAACCGTGAAGATAAATCCTCCCAAGCAACATTTGCAAAATGTATTCTTATTTCTATTGTTTGGTTTTTTTTTTTTTTTAAATACTTATGCCACAGTTTCCCACGCTTCACAGGTAGGCGCTCGTTTTTATCTGGATTTAAATTTTCAGATCTCCACAAGCTCATGTGAATCTGCTCAGCATGGCTGGATAAACCTCCCTTGTGCGGGTCCTATGCCAGCCCCGGAGCCTACGTGCCCACGGGCTCCCTAGGGCTGCTCACTTCTGCCAGGCTCCTGGGACTAGTTGCCAGAGGTGATGCTTGGATTGCCACGGGATTGCTCTTTGGGAATGACTGGACCATCAGGTCCTCTCTCATTCCTTGCACACCAGTTTGAAATAAAATGTGAAAGTGTGAACAATAACAGTTAATCATAAGCTCAGCCCTGTTCTCACCCCCACTTAAGACATAAGATGACAGTCTCCACTACATTTTTTGCATAATTTTGCATAAACTGGCATAAAACAGACATCAGACTTCAGCTCTCTTCCCTTAAGAACATGACACCATGGAAGGGCTATCATTGTGTGACTGCTTTTGAGTACACCCACAAAGAATAAAGACAATTGTAGCAACAGAGAAGGACACAAGTCACAGAATCACAGAATGGTAGGGGCTGGAAGGGACCTCTGGAGATCATCTAGTCCAACCCCACTGCCAGAGCAGGGTCACCTAGAGCAGGCTGCAAGTCTACCCTGATTAGCGGTACCCTTTCTATAGTAATCGTTCACATTCATCACAAAACAAAGAATCAATGCCAGCCCAAATTTAGGAACCTCTGAACGATTGTATGTCATATACGCATGTCCCCAAACCTAGATTTTGGTTAGATTTTCATTTTTCTGTTAGTTTTGGAGGTGGCCAAACAATTAAAAGACTGATCTCAAAAGTTTTTCATCTTCTCAAGGTTTATGCAGGAGCAACAACATGATTTTGGAGATGGGTTATCTCACAAAAGATGTATTTAGTGGCCTTTCTCTCCTGCAGTCTTTTTAGCAGTGGACGGGGCAGGCAACGTTCATTACTTGATGGAAAAGGAAGTGCGGTTAATTTTCATTGCTATTCTTTATTCACGGTGTGAAAAGGTGATATAACTAGATAAATGGAAGTTTTCTTTGTAAATCCTTGCTATGCTATTTCGAGACTCCTTGAAGTAAATTTGCATGTTTCAGTCATGCTCAGGGCTACCGAAAGAGGCAATTGGTCCTTTCTACCTTCAACAACTGGAATAATCAATCTAAACCACTTTGTAGACGTAAAGTTGTACCACTAACTATACATTTTACCATGATCAAACCCTCTGATTAGAGAAGTCCCCTGATCTTTTACTTTTTGATAAACTGCAAATCCTGCTAAAAAAAAATAAAGACGACAGCATAGGATATTAATGGTTCAAGATAACAAGATAAAACAAGAAACCTGGTTTAATACAAGAAAAGAGATTATGCAGGCTGCTTGGTGATTCATAAAAATGCCAGCCATAAATACTTTCACTGTCATGGGTGAGGAAAAGAGAGTTTGTGAGCCTGAAAACCTGCCTGCATTTTTTCCCCAATTGTATCAGCTCATTTAGTAATGATATTTATTTTCCCTACTGACTTTATATCTTTTGCAACTGTGGTTTAGATAAACCAAAAATAAACAATTCTATTAAAACCTTCCTTCAAGTTATTCTTTCACAGATTTACAAAGCTAACTCAGGGCATCCAAACAATAATCTTTACATATTCATGTTAGCATAATTCAGTGTACTAAAAATAATTTAAAATTTTCCTCCACAGAGTTAACTGAAAGAAAGCCTCCCGAGCAGCTGACTATTAAGAAACAAAATAAAAATATTTGATTAAAACTCAAGTCTACTGAATTTTTAGTTGCACTTGTAAATTTATGTAAACTGTTCTTTTTTTTTTAATTAAAGAACCACACTTAAAATAATAAGAGGGAAAATGAGTTTGCATGGAATGGAAGAGACAGAAAGCAATGGAAATAAACAAAAATTATGTGTTACGGACTCTGAATATTCTTTATATTTTACTACATTAATGTGTATTGCAAAAGGAAAAGACAATGAACAAGAAGCAATGGGTAGCAGGGGTGAGAAGTCAAATCTTATTCCTGCCTTGAATTTAAAAAGGAAAATTTAAATCTTACATTCAATTAATAAAAAATTATACAGATGCTTGTAAGCCAGAATCAACAATAACATTAGTACTGCTTATTCTACACTTGACGGATAATAGCTAGAGATCTTGAAATACAGCTTTGTGGTTATGCAAATCTTCTACCTTCAGATGCTTGTACCTACAGAAAATATCAGCCCTGAAAACCGAACTCTTCCTAAAGATATTTTCCTTTCAGAGGGAAAGTATCGAAACAATTTGAATCAAATTCAGGAGGGAAAGGAGAAAAGTAATCCTACTGTATTTATCTGAACCTGTTGAGAACTTATTGATCACATTTTAGTTTTCAATTACACATTGCAGGATTAAAGGCAGACAGTAATTCGCTGAAAAAGATATTCTCTGTGGAGAAAGCTTCTGTTGAGACGTTATTTTATGGTTTAAGAGAAAATAAGGAGGAAAACAAGAAAAATGAATCTGTTAACACTATTGGACATATTCTGTACTAGATCTGTGTGTGTGTGAATTTCTTAACAGTGCAGGAAAACACACCTACCAATGTGCAGAAACAGAATCTGCTGTAGGTGTCTAGTTGCCCATCTCACTCATAATTGAAAGAGCATTTCTAGGTGGAAATCAGCAAGAGAGAGAAAGTCCCTGCTAATGAAACACCAGCAGCAGAAAGACTGATGAAGAAATAGACTGATGAAGGCAACTCCTGAGAAAAAGGATAAAAGCTAAAGTCCTAAAGGACTTGGATGCTTAGGTGCAGCACACCTGTCTTTAGAACAGGGCTGCAGTATATACTACACAGAGCCGGTCACAAGCTGACTCCATCTTGACGAGTGAAATGTCACAGCACTGGAGTGTGCAGACACATCATCTCAGCTTCTACATACAACGGGTTTTGCTAGTTTTGCCTGAATTAATGATCTCCGCTCACTGTCAGGGCCAGCTAGTACACACAGCACGCTACTTTTGCATATCTATGTTACTATAAGATCTGAATCTCCAAACCTCTTTCTGAGACAGCTTGGGTGTCCCTGGATGTCCTACTACAAACACCCTCTAAACACCTCAAAATTCTTGAAAACACAGAGTTAAATAGTTTGTCCTGGTATGTAAAGCTGTGAATATTTAGGTACTTTCTCTTAACGTTCAGACTTTCTCTGATGTCTCAGATTGGGCGCTTGTATCTTTTCAGAAACCTTCAAGTCTGCCTTTGAAGAAACTCCCACAGAACTGAATTCAGGAGGAAGAAGATGGAACTTTTTACTTAACAAAACCAGCCTGATTTTGTTCAAGGTACCAACCTTTCGATACAACATTCTCATGGCAAGGTAGTTTCCATCGGTGTGAACTGCTCAGGAATAAGATTCTGTTTTGCAGTTGCACTTATTTAAATAGAAATCAGGAAATTAAACTAATTAACTCAAACAACTGACATGCTTAAAAGCAAACCGATGATTTAAAACTCCGAAGGTGTGAGATTTACTCCTGCCTTTTGAAGTAGCATTTTAAATTTAAACTTAAAAGAATTAAAAGGTGAGCATGTATTACTTTTCTCAAATTTTTCATTTTAACTATTCCCATTGTTTCATTTAGAAATTCTGTCACAGTTGTCTGAAACTGTTAATTTATTTATATATTTATTTTTATCTCCAACATGCAGAATAGTCATTTACATAAATCGACTCACTTCTGTATAACACAATTCAGCAGCAAAATGTATTTCTAAAGGGAAAGAAATGATTTTAAATACTTCAAACAGACTGAAAGGCTACTTATAAAAAGGCAGTGAACCTTCTGAAGCACACACCAGGATTCATCTCACTGAAACTGAATCCACGCTCTTAACACATCACTCCTGATTTTTCTGGATAATGTGAAAAAAAAACCCAAAACAGTAGTTATAGTAAAGATTTAGTTAGCAGGGAGGAAAAAAAAAAAAGAGTCACGAGTCCTTTTTTGATAATCCTGCTTAGAACTGTTTCACAAATTAGTATAGTAACTTGCCTGACAAGCATGTAACACCCTGTTGTATACTATTGGCACAAGTTCAAAGTAGATAGAAGAATAATGAAGACCGAAATACCCTGAACAAACAAAAAGTAGCATCAACTGCTTTTACTAATCCTCCCTTATAAAAGCAATGGATACGCCGTGCAACTATAAGCAGTAAACTGCTGATCTGCTTGGGGAAAGAAACACAGCTGCACAAAAGAACCTGCACACCTGAAGCAAGAAGCAGAAGGAATTTATGTCCCTCCTCCAGAAAATTGTCTTTGTTCATTTCTTTCGGGCTAAGGAGGGGTAGGAAAAAGACGAAAAAAAGATGATGTGGCCCACTTCATGAGAGTCTTCAAGGGCTGGAAGTCCAAGTTGAGGCAAGAATTTCTGGCAATTCTAGGTTGTTCCCTAACTCTTAGCAAAACAAAGAGCAAAGGTATGTGCTCTGTATTTTCTTTGTTTCCTCCATGCTATCATTAAACAATCGTCAATCACCATGTTTGCGTTCAGGATTATATAGTGTTCTACTTCTTACACACACATACCATATGGGAAAGTTATGCATCTAACACAGAGTTCTTGACTTTCACATTATGGCTTAATACCTACCAGGAAAACACAGCAATGCATAATTTTTAAGAGCCAGAAGTCAGGTATATTTGATCATCATTTTAACTATGTATTTAAAGACAGAAGTCTTTCTTCAGCTTAATTAATACTATGTATTAGTTGAAAGGAGCATACATTATACGAGCGTGAACTTACACACACACTAGAAACATCTGCAATTTCCATGTTTACTTAATAGCGGTGTAGGAAAATCTCACCCTTTCCACATATATTCCAAAATATCTCAGGTTGATTGCTGTATTTATGCTTCTCAACAGAATAGTCAGTCCACTGTGTTTGATATCAAAGCCATTCTGGAAAAAGAAGGAAAAAAAAAAAAAGAAAAAAAAAAGACTGCCTGCCTTTTGCTCTCTACTGAACTGAATTAAAAAGAGTTTTGGTTGTTTTTTTTTTCTTTCAGTGCGAGAATGTTAGGTATTCTAAAACAGAAAGCGTGAAAAGGGATACCTACAACACACTATTTTACAAGGCAGCATGTGCCATGAAGGAGAGATGTTTGAAACCTCCAGAGCAAAATCACACATCTTTTGTTTCACTATGGACTTAGTGATAAACCAATTTTTCCAGGCGGAAAAGTTTCTCATCTATATTAAAAGGGAAAAGCCAAGTAAAGTACTCTTCAAAATGATACTAGCATATCTTTCTTGTGTTTTTTCATGGTTACGTTTTTGGAAAGTCAGCTTCTTGTACAGTAGAAAGAGGCACATCGAATATCAATGTGGTAAGACTGTAAAGCTCACAAAGCAATAGTTCTAGTATGAAAATTGATGAATACGGATTAGAACTGGAAAACAGCATCTGAATTTTGCTTTGAGAAATTATTAGTAAAGCAGAAAATGACAATTAAAAATCCCATCCTTTCCTATTGAGTTTTAACAATTCTATTTAATTGCAAAACCAGGAGGGTATAAATTTACCTAAATGCTTTTTTAAATTTAAGGAACAGATGGAGTAAGGAAAGGATGGGACTGGAATTATAAGGCAAAGCTGACAGGAACACAGGAAGGGAGCAGAAAGCAGAGGCAAAACGAGGTCAAGAATTTGAGCAGACAAGAGATTGTAAGAGAGATTTACCACAGACACAAATGTCTAGTCCAGATTTTGGAATTTCACGGGTTTCAGGAGTCACACCATTCCTCTGTTACCTAAGAAAGAGTTTTTGGTCTCAGTGGAAAAACTTTCTTCTAGTTCCTGAGATATTAAGAAATGCATACAAAGGAGAATCATTTACTGACACTATTTTATCTCACCCACAGACTTATGCGCTGTTAACTCTTGAGAACATTAGTGCAGTCAAGTGCTACATTAGAAACCTGGACTTTATCCCACAAAGTTGCCACTTAATGCTGGGTAAGTGTATGAATCGAAGTTATTGTAAGTATGCATTAATTCATTTTTCAGGGTGCTTACTCTGAGAGGTAGAGATTTGGTGAAACTGACTACTCACAGTTACACTGGAAGACAGGGAGGGTGGTTCTTTAAGCATGTAAAATCACTTACTTCAGACAAGCCTGTTCTCTGACTTACCAACTTTTCTACCCCAAATTTTCAATCTAAATTCTCAGCATCTCACTTCTACACCTCTAAGACAAGGGCAACATTAACTTGCTTAGAAATTCTCCACTGGAGTTGCTTGCTTGTTGTTCCCTAGTGGCAAGTGTCATTTCGTCAACCTTGAAACACGTCGAAGCAGGCGAAATCACTGCCATTCCTTTAGACAGGCGTTCTTCTGTGTGCACCCAGCCCCGCAGGTGAGGCCCCCTGGACAACATGCCAGGCTCCCCACCGAGTTCCTCCGTTCCTAATGCAACCACCTGATCCCCCAGAGGGTGGAATCCATGATCCATACAAAGCTGTAGCTCCTGACTTTTAAACCAGCATCACCCTTTATTTCTGTGGGATGATAATGGCAATACTGTGAATATCTGCACATGCAGCAATGCAGTGCACCCTGTGCATGGACACTGAAAGTGAAAAATAAAGAGTGATTACCTGACTAAAGAAGATAACATACATGGAAAGCCCAATTAAGCTTGCATAGAAAAAAATCTTCATTCTGGTATGTCCTACATTTCAAGTGAGTTACTTTGCTACATTAATAACATTCTTATAATATTTTTCCCTGAATGTGTATCTCTGTATTCTACATGTATACATACAAATTATTCTACTTAATAAAAAGACTCTGTTATTAGATATAAAATGGAATCCTTTCTGTTACAATACCAATCCAGTGACAGTAAGTGGAAAAAATCAAGGGAAGCAATGAAAACTAGCAGAAGACTGAATTACAATTGTGTTGGGCTAGAGAAACCCTACAAAAAGAAAAGAAAAAAAAAAGCTGTGGCACGACAAAAATCAAACTGCTGCTGAAACTAACGTCCAGCAAAAAGAGCAAAGCATAAGATACATCAAAAAAAATCATATTTTTCAATAGCATGCCAGTCTTTAGGATCAGTGAGAACTATCTAATTGACAGAAAAATTGCTATTCTTGAGGTGAGGTACCTTTAAAATCACAGGCAAGATCACTGAATGGAAAGCTAAATCTCAATGGATGAAGCAGATTAAAAATTGAATCTGATGTACCTATCTCTCCAATTACCAAGCTAAGTGTTCCAGCAACGGGCACAGGTAGATATATGACAAGATTCTGTGCGAGAGCGGTAATATTATCTTGGGCATTTTAGCTCAAACAGAGGAATAAATGAAACAACGTCCTCAAAAAGTAATATGTATAACAGAAGGGTTGATAGGATTTTTAGCAGAACCATTGTATACTGAGCTGCTAAAATACGTATCAATGTTAGAAGCTAAATATACAAGACTCTCATATGCCTAGAGATGACAAAGCAGAGAAAGAGCATTAAACAAGCCTGAAGTCATCTGCTATATTCCCTTCTTTTTGCATTTACATGAAATCCTTAAAACTTTGGTGGCAAGAGATTGAATACGTATACCATTTCCCTTGAGAGATGAATCATTATCCTCTGTTTAGAACCAGTTGCCAGCGGAAATATCTGCATTAGCAAAGAGTCTCCTATAAAAACATTTTTGAAGTAAGAAAAACTTCTTACAGCTGACCAGATGTTATCTCTAATGAACCAAAATATTTCCTAAACTAAGGTTCTGTAGAAAGCAAACATTCTCATTATAGGAATTCCACTGAGTTGGTTCCATGAATCAACAGTCTTTTTATTTATTACTTAAACTAAAACTTCGTTTCAATAGGAAATACTGCTTGTCCTTTTGAACGTTTTGTGTAAGGCTACATTGTCTACATTAATTTGGGAAAGAATGAGTTTTTCTTCATAAATATATAAAAAGTAGACACGTAATCCAAGCCAATATAAAATGCCTAAATCCTATGAAGGTTAGTGAATGTTCCGTTCTGTCTGAAATTTTTATTTAATCTAGCAATACTATGGTAAGATTCAGCAGATCTCTTTCATAGCCACTATCTGCTCCAGCTCTCTCTTATCCCCCCTCCCCCAAATCTGTAATTTTCATGTATTTTGTATCAGTTATCAGTACACACTCCAAGCACACGAGCCACTGTTGAAATTACTTCATTTAAGAGAAATGTTCAGCCAGAAGCAGCTGCGGGGCTGCAGAAACCACAGGAACAGAATGACTACTTCTTTTGGGAAACAAATACCTAGCAGTTACTTGCTGTGCTACATTGATGGAAAAAGTAGACATGTAAGGAGATGTCTATTTTCTGCTTACAGGCTCGAGGCTGCCAAAGAAATATGATCAGGACCTTGGTTTTAGTTTAGTTCAGTTATGGTTTAATCTCCCTACAGCAAAGCTGGCAGAGACTGGCTTTTATTTTTAGATGTTGGGAAATATTGCTAAGCATTCTAATAAAGCAATGACAAGTGGCTGTTTTTAAGAAAGAATATTAGTTTGATTTTTTTTTTTAACTTCTCGAGACAAGATAACAAATCTAATCCTCACAGCACCATCATGATGCTCTTCCCTTCCCTCCCTCTCTCCACCCTGACACAGAGAGCAGTTGCATCTGTAATTAAAAGTGCCAGCACCCAGGTGGTATGCAAGGCTTTTGGTACCAGGCCAGTTCTTCAACAGGTGGACAATAACATTAATCAGGAAGCAATCCAGGCTTCCACCAGAGAAGAACCATGACCTGCCCTGTTTGAATTAGTGCTGGATACTTCCCAGCTGAGTTAGTACAGCTGAAGCCTAATTAAATCATATCCCTTCCATCTTGACTGTTCCTGTGTGTCCAAGAGTCTAGGACAATGAATGAGCACATGTCTTTTAGGGATAGATCTTAAAAAAAAAAAAAAAAAAAAAAAAAAAAAAATAAAAAAGAATTAAAAGCCTCCTTTTAGATTAACTGTTAGTCAGAGCACAAAGATTTCAGCTGTGACTGTCGTGATTTGTCTGTCCAAAATGAACCTCTCCAAGGAGACGTACTCATAACAGCTGGCTCTGTCGAAAGTTCCTATTAAGCTGCCACTAAAGAAAGAAACAACTTCAGAGGAAGAAGCTTTTAGTTCTAGCATCCAAGTTGAGGAAGTTAGAGAAGAACTGCTGAAGGTCAAGGCTGCTAGAAACTTTCATGAAAATGCCAAAAAGTCATGTTGAACGAGAGATCATCCACTAGCATCTTTACAAACCGCAAAGAAATTCAGCTTTAGTTAAGACGGGTCCGTCTAAGAGCCTTGCAGGCTACTTAGTTATCAGTAAGACAAAAGAAAGTTTCAGGGTTCAGGAGCAGAATCTGAATACAGTTATACAGAGAATGAAAAAAATAATAGACTGAAGGAACAGATGAAGCTAACCCATAGCTAAAATAAATTTCTGCGCTTCATCTGTACTTACCTGAGCTGGTGTGTCCCAGTAAAGTCTCATGCTTGTGCACGCCCACCCTACTCAAATTGTAGCTGAACGTGGAATACAAACTGGCATTGCTCCCCACAACAGGTAAGTCCTTCTGCAAAGACTCACAGGCCACATTGTCCATCTGGTATCGATCGTAAGACTCTACAAGAACCACAGACAGCATACGAGGTAGACAGCAGTTCAGGCAAAATGCTAGGCCTGTCCAGCCTGCATGAAACATGTCCTCAGGTGTGCTTTCCATCACAGGTTGTTCCCATCTGTTTCAGCTCAGCTGCCGCATAACTGACCTAAGAATTAGCAAACTATGTAGGTGAGGCTTGCAAATAGAGCAGCATAAGGTAGCTGCTAACTAGAAAGCCACCAGTACATGGCATTCAGCAGCAAGAAAAGTTGTTTTCTTACAGAGAGTGCCAATAGGAGCACTAGGGCGGGGATGATGGGGCCAGGTGGGTGTGGAAGCCACAGGAGGAGCAGACCCTGGAGAAGAGCTGTCAAAGCGGCAGGAGCTAACAGCACCCACATCAGCGGGTCAGTAAGTCCCGAGCACTGCACTCACTTCTCGTGCTGCTTCTCCAGACATCCAGGAGAGGCAGCAAGGAAATGCTGATGGCTCTCAGGAAAGAGAGTCGTCCCAGTGGGTTCCAACAAGGGACAGAGAGGGTCTCCCTGACCTGCAGGCATTGCCAGTCTGGGAAACCCCAGGATGGTGGGCAGGGCTAGGCACTAGGACCCTCACGCTCCCCAGCATACAGCAAACAGATCTGGACCAGACAGGGTGCCTGGGTATGATAACCATCTGGACGCCTGACTTCCAGACAGGGCAGGTGGAGAAGACACGTGTCCTAGTGCTTGGGAGTATACATGGATGAGGGTCAATGAGTCACACCGGTTTTGTTTTAAAAAGGAACCCCTATTCCGCTCCTGTAAAGCCTTTCACTAAGATTTGCTATGTTGTTACCAACGTTGCAACATTAGGTGCTATGTTTGAGTCCTACTCCACAAGCAATTTTGAACAGACCACCTTTGTAAAGGGGGGCATCCACAAAAGGTGTGCTGCTCCTGAACAGTCCTGATCTCTGATAACCGCCTTTAGATTACAGCATCATCATTTGTATTGTAACACAGAAGTATCCATGCCTGGTAATTCACATTTTAGCTAGAGAGATGAGGGGAGAAAAGTTCACGTTTTTAATATCTGCCACAAGAACCTGCACAGAACCTGTGAGAAGGATGTGTGGCAGACTGCTCAACGGTGTTCACAGCTACCACGTCTTACAGAAACGCCTGTGTCTGTAGCACGTCGCCCATCTTGAGGAAATCTGAAAGGAGAACGCTGAGATGAAAATTTAGCAACCATAAAGCTTAAGATGTTTGCTATGGGAAAGTATTCACTGAGCTGACCAAAGGCAAAGGGTTGTCCTTGGCTCGGTTCTGATGTTGCCAAGACCAAACGTGTTACAGGTTCATCAGCCAAATCACGTCTGTCTTAAGCTGCACAGGCGCACAGCACTCGGGAAGCCCTGAGCTGGCAAGTATTTTCTTGGGAAGTGCTGTAAATGAAAGCACGCTTGAGAAGACCAACAGTATCTCCTCAGAGGTCTGACCTTCAAAATAAGCAAAATTACCTCTCCTAAGGTTGTAAAGTGATACCATTTAAAATTTTTTTTGGAAAAAGATTTGGTTTGGATTAAAAAAGATAATAATAAAAAAAAACTTCCATCATTGTCATTTAGTCTTTTCCAAGCTGGCATTAAAGGGTTTCTAAATTCTTTCATTTCTAAAACAAGAGATATATAAAGTTAAAACTAGAAAGCTTTGGTGCGTCAGTTTGAGGCCTTCAGGGAGCCTTTGCAGTTATTCTTTTGCCAGAAGTATGGCTGCTCAGCCTGAGCTTTTACTCCACGGAAGGGAAAGAAAACAATTGTCTTTTAATAAGGCAATTTATGAGTCTGTCCTTTAATTCTTTGTAAGTTCTAGTCATAGTTCCTTATAACCTTGCTTTTTCTTATTAGTGTTTGTGTGCATACACACATTTCTAACTTGTTTTGTTATATTTAATTTACTTGGATTTGACATTTTACTGTAGAAAGTGTTAAAAAACTAATTAAAAAGGTTCTAAAAATTCATTGTTGTCATCTGGAAAACAGTAACACAATCTCTATTTAGAATGCACATTCTTAAGAGCAGCAGTTTCAGTACCAAAAGCTCCTTTGAAGTATCTATAATGCCATGGCAACCTGGTATTTGTATTGCATACAAATTCAATTATTTAATAGCTTTGAGTGAACTATCTGAAAAACCCTATTAATCATTTTATTAAACAAGAAAAAAAATCCTTTGTCTATACAGGTACATTTCCAAAATAATTCTTAATTGTGCATTACTGTTTATAATTAATAGAGCAATACTCTTTTTAACCCTTCATTTAACTTTTGAACTTTGCTTTTTGTAAGCACTCTAAATATCTGAACTTTAAAAACAAGCTTAACCATATTATTTGGGTGGGGTGGGGGGTGTAAGATACAGAATTGAACATTTGTGTTGCAGTTACTGAATTTTCCAATTACATCAATATTTGCAAAGGAAATGTACTTACAGTAACGGATCCCCTGTAATCTTTGTATATTTTTAGAGTGTCATCCACGTAGACATACAGCACACAAACACACACATGCTACTTGGATTACTTGAAAAATATAATTCACTACAATGTAGATGGCAATGTCGCCTGTGTTAGCAGTGAATCAAGCAGAGAACTGGTTTCATGTTCTCATCATACTACGATAGCATCAGAACATACAGTTAGATAATAAAGTTTCTGGATTAAATTCAATGTCCTGAATAAAGTTGATGCACTGTTTCTATGTATTCTTTAGGAATATAATCTGTGACTAAACATTCTCTAAATGGATCACTTTACCAGTCCCCTCTTTGCCTCAGAACAAGCCTCTGCACTTCCCAAAGATTAGGCCTCCTGTGTTGCGTGAACATTCCCACAACCTTCTCTGTAAGTTGAATCTTCCTATTTTCTCCTCTCTCTACAGAAAACATGTACTTACATGAATGATTCTGTTGTTTGAATCCACAAATTTGTGTTATGCTATGAAGGAAAAAAACAGGCTCAAATAGGCATGCAGAGGAAAGCAGGTAAACTCATCTAATCTTTCCAAGATGATGCAACTACATATCTATACGTGAATCTGTAAATGCAATGAGGAACTTATGCTAGGAAAGGCTTTTCCTGAGGAATATGTCGACCAAATTGCACTCACTCACTTTGACAACACTTCTAGAGCAAAATCAAACTGGAATGGAAAGAACTTCAGGAAGCAAACCTGAAATTCATCGGAACAACTCAGAATATTGGTATTAAGGTATGCTACTGCCTAAGCCACGTTGTCACTGTTAAAAAAAAATATGTTTGAAACAGCTCTTAGGATGAAAAAGTCACGCTTTCTTGTGCATGCCTGTTTCAATATACTTCTTTTCACATCAGTTTAATATAAATTGATTTTTAGATCTGAACTCCATCAATAACATTTTCAACATTATTTCCCAAAAGGGCAATGTACGCCACGTGTAATTCAAGAATAACACTGAGGTATTAAAGAAAATGTGATTTCAAGTTTAGTCCCAAGATATATTCAAAACAAGCAAGGAGCTTCTTTCTCAGGTGTAGAAATTCCATGTAATTAAAATGTTACCGAACTATGTTTAACCAGAGAAAGCAGGATAGTATGTTTCAGAAAACATAGTTATTAAAGGGCAGGTTTTATGAATAACTTCGTCAGTTGTCTGTCTGCTTCTGTATTTGGGCGTCAGATAATGAATAGAAGTCTGGTTCCTCTATGCATGGAAAATGTTACTGATGTAATACTCATCTGAATAATATGATTCACTATAACTCAGTATTATAATTTTGTCATTTGGATAGACATGAGAACACAATGTGTGGTGATTAACTCTCATACAGCTATAGCTGTTACTACGTTACATATTTTAATACTTACTTATTCTAAATAAATTCTAAAATGTTTTCTTCAAAAAATCTGCACCCTTCAGCCCCTTCCACATGAATATCTCTTGTTTTGACAAATCATCATTTTATATACAAACTGTGTTAGGAATAATAAGTACTAAGTCAAGTTAGGTAGTAAAAATTATCCTGCATTTTTAACACATTTTTAAACATTAAAATATATTTTCAGGTGTGAGTTTGAGAAAAAAAAATTAAAAATGTTTTAGTGGCTAGTTTTATTAGTTGAAACATTTTGGATAATTAAAGTAACTCCTAGAAAATCAGTGCTTTTCAAGCAACCAGCAGGTTTGAAAAAGTTCAAGGAGTATACAGTCGCCCCTCTGTATACCACACCACCTCCTATCATTACTATTTTCTTTCATATGATTAACTAAACTAAAGTGTTATTAAAAAGCCATATCTGCATGAAGTATTACTGATTGCTTTTTGTAAAGCACATTCTGATTTGTGGATGAAAGTATTGTAGACCATAATTACAAGGTTTGCTTAGCCAAGAGGTTAGCATCCTTCAAGGAATATTCAGGCATGTTTCAAGGACTTTAAACATGAAAAGTGGTGGATAGGATTTGTTTTGAATGTGGCCTGAAATCTTAATATTCTTTCTCTCAACTACTACATAGAGAAAAGTGCTTTATTTTTTCTACTACACAAGCATATTTGATATAAAAAGGCTTTTATGCTTTCAGTTCTTTTAAATGAGACCATTCTGATCCAACACTTCCATTTAAAAGCAAGTGAAAGTTTCCAAAACTAGTATTACATAGCTACATACACTCTGATCATTTAATACTGTCCCTAGTTAATAAAATGAATTATTTAAATACAGAATACGCTTGCATTCATTTGTGAAATATACAGAAAATTTAAACAGATTCCAGAGAAGTAAGCACTGCTACTACAGGCAGAGTGCTTCCTGTGTGCAGATTAAATCCAGATTGTTCATGTGCCTACACACATGTAGACACAGCGCCAGCAACCAAAACAAACATTTTACTTACTAACAACGGTTTAGTGAAATATCTGAACAAAAGACTGCATGTAAGCATAAGCTAAAACTCCAAATTATGACATTCATAAACACCAGATGTTCTCCTGATGTGTGTGCATTAGAAGAAAAGGTACTGATGAGCTAAAAAGGCTCAATAAATTAAATTAGAAACACATACTCAGAATCAAGAGAACTAATCTCTTAATAGTCATCTTTTCTCACACCATTCAAAAGTGAAAGCAACAAATAAGAATGCACCATACCAAATCAAAGGCTAAAACTCTAACAATTAGAAGTTTTCTAAATCGTGGTAAAAAAAATTACATTCTCCTAACACTTATGATACAATTTAGATGAGACCTCTGAATAATTCTGAAATGCTTTCTTCACAAATCTTGCACCCTTCAGGAATTAGTCAAAATCACCACCTTCCACATGAACATCTCTTGATTCGACAAATCATCATTTTAAACACAAACTGTATTGGGAGTAACATCAAAAAGAAATGAGAAAAAATATGGTAGCTGGAAAAGAAATTGTTCTCAAACAGGAAGACTGAATACACTGGTAAATAGTTATATCTATTACCCTTAAATCCTATTACACTGCTAATTCCATTCTTCGTCTGCTTGATATTCCATATCAAAATTAATTACTGATCCCTGGGCCTGGGCCATTTCCATCCAGCTGCAATGCTATGTTTCATCAGCTTCTGTAACCTACCAAAACTCTGTAACCCAACCTGAGCTCAGTAGCCAAGGAGCTGAGCATCCCCTCCCTAAATGGTCCAAGTATGGATACAGCTGCAGTTAACGTACTTTTCTGAAGACACCAACTGCTTCTTTAAATACAGTACCATAAGCCTACATGCAAAATTCAGGTTAGTCTTACTGTGAGTAACATTCCTTTGCCTTGCACAAAGCCTGGACAAAATTATAAAAGCAATAAATTTAAACATACAGTATCTGAATGGAATTGTAGAACGCTATGACTTTAGTTCCTGCTATATTAATCCCACTGCTGAAACAAAGGTCTTCTACCATAACTTTCCTTTAGATACGTCCTGACAGATCCACTTCCTCCTATGCAGTTCGCAGACATACGTGGTCACAACGTACAACTGTTTTACAGACCCACAATAGCTATAGATCAAGCTACAGCTGAATAGCAAACAGCACTCTGAAAGAGTTTGAATAGAGATTATTTTAACCTGTATGCACAGAATAAAGTAACCCTAGCCCCCTTACAGTGGTTAATGCTCTTAATTAAGTCAGACATATCTGCATCACTTTAAAGTTTCAGTCTAGAGGATGCAATACTCAAGAAAAACTGTAAAAACTTATACACAGCTGAACACAATATTCCTGTTTTTTCACCTTGGGAAATACTGCGGTAAATTCATGTTTCTGGTCAATAGAAAAAGGTCAAAACTTCCTGAGAGCCTCTAAAAAGCAATCCAGACGCTCTAAATAAACTGCTGAGATAAAATGGGAGCCATCAAGATACAATTAGGAAACAGCAGGTTCAGAAACACCGGTAGAATTCAGGCCATTTGAATACAGCTACATTTTCTCTTTTCGTTTGAGTACATTTGATCTCTATTTAAATCTGCAATAAAACAGATACAATGCCCATCTACGTAAATTGATTATGATTGCATTTTTCCAGGTTATTCAATGCTATAATTTTTATCTATAAAAAGGTACTACTCATATATATGTATTACATCGAACAACAGCTTTCGTGTGACAAACACTAAGAACAATATTTTTTTATAAAGTATACAGTAAATTTAGAGGGCTTTTCTTAGTAAATCCCCAGCTTTCAGTACCAAAGCAGTGCACATTTCTTGAGATTGAACTTTCTTAAACTATTACATGTATTTCCCTACCATGGAGAATTATACAAAGGGAAAACTTCAGTAGAAAATATTGAAAATAGGAAAGGTAGGCCAAGTCACAAGATTTGACATACAGTAGAAAATGTTTTTCAATAGTTTGGATTTACTCAATTTCATTCTTTCTTTGTCTAAAGCAGAGGAATTATGGACTTAAGCAGAGGAACTGAGATCTACACGTGCGCGCACACACACTTGAAACAAATACTATTTTCTATTTATTAAAGCACAGCAAATCTAAACAGCATAAAAATTCCACTGCTACGTAGCATTAAATACACCTTACTTAGCAATCAGTCTCTAGCCTATCTATTATCCACAAAGGTACCTCAGTTATCTCCCCTAGAAGAACATGTTATGCAGGAAAGAGAACGCGCACGGTGTTAAGTAGACTCATTGGAACGGAGAACAAAAAAGTGTGATCTCTTCTGCGCCAAAAATATAGGGAGGGTTTCTCTCCTGTCTTTTTGGAATTTCATTTTGGGTTTATATGGTCTACTTTTGCTTACCTTTTTTTTTTTTTTTTTTCTTTTTTTAAACAGGCCCCAAGTTCACTACTACCTTTCAAAAAGGCAGCTGTTGATTACCTTTTTGTTTAAAAAGTTTTTAGAAAAACATTGTAATTCAAGTGCAAATAAAGCAAATCATCTTTTCTCCCTTGCAAGCGGAATTACATAGTGCTAACAAAATAGCATCATCACTGCAAGCCTTGAGACAGCAGATTTTGCATAGTGGATCAGTAAGAGTACAAGAGATTGTCACAAGAAGTCATCAGGGGAATTACCGCGTAGTTCTCCTAAATCATACAAAGCAAACACAACAGTCATTATCCCATAGCCAATGAAGTCAATCTCCGAACCTCAAACAAAAGGAAACACACAAAAAAGACAATTTGGAAAGCCAATTTTTTTGTAATCTCACAAGAGGCTACACACAAATATTGTCCTGTGTGTGTTCAGAAAGCTCACCCATAGGAACAAGCTGCCCAAAAGCAGGTGTGTGGTACCTACCAGAGGAATTGCTCTGCACTATGGCACATCTCACATTTTTCTTCAGGTGAAAGTTATACATGAAGTTTCAGCAGAGTAAGTTATTCCTCTGATTTTAAGATTATATTTTAGGACAACTGAATATCCTGGTGTCTAAGGCAGGAAGCCTAGAGAACTGCTTGGGAGATTGCATGACTTTTCCATGGCTAAGGTTAGATGAGATGAGCCCTACCTTGGGTGTCTGATGCTTCTGAATGTGCATTCAGACATCAAATCAGAGAATGGCTGGAGTTGGAAGGGACCTTAAAGATCATCCAGTTCCAACCCCCCTGCCATGGGCAGGAACACCTCCCGCTAGACCAGGTTGCTCAAAGCCCCATCCAGCCTGGCCTTGGACACCTCCAGGGACGGGGCATCCACAGCTTCTCTGGGCAACGTATTCCATAACTTACATATGTTCTAGGAATAAAGCGAAGTATCAGGATATGCCAGGTATGGTGGCACATTTTCAGACAAGTCAGCTAGGATACAAGTATAATTCAGCCTCTTTAGATGATACAAAACATTATTTACACAGGCGAGAGGGGGAAAAGCAGTAAAGCTGCTGCATAAAGCAAAAGCACCGTTAGCATCCTTCAGTGGTTAAGTAGATTTCCCAAGACAACATGCTTTGTTATTAACAGTGTAACTCCTAGCAGATTAGAAAAGACAGCACACTACACAGCGTGGAGGGAAGGGGATGAAGGGTGAGTACACCATGATTGTGCTGTTGTTCCCACTGTTATTAATCCACTGGATAAGCATCAGCACCCACAAGTCCCATCCACTTTTGAGCCACGTCCATCAAGGGCTGTGATAATTGGGCATCTGTTAGAAACAGAACAGTTTTCAAGCAAAGCAAACTTAATCTAAAAGCATATATATTATTTAAAGCAAGAATTTTTCATTAAAGTATCTGACAGCACATCTACTTATAAAAGAGCAACTGAGAAAAGATCCCTAAATTCCATTTTATTACATACTGCAACGTTCTTTAATTGACTTGACAGTTGCTGTAGCATGGATTCGAGACAACTATCAATTACAAAGTCTTCACACTCTCCGGCTAGGCCTACTGATCTTACCAAAGAATCAGTCTCTTCATTAAAATATTGATTGTATTCCAGCAGTTCTAATTTAAAGCTTTATTGAAGAGGTTATAAAGATATTCTCAACATTCAGACACGGACACATACTGCTCAAATACGAGCTAACTAAAAATAATACAAATATTTGTATAATAACGTGCTCTATAATCTGCTGAAATTCAGTGCCTACATTTTTATTTAGACGAATGATGCATAAGTGACAGGAGCATTAATTGACAGAAACGTTCCTCATTTCTAAAGCAGCTCATTTGGTGGAGCCACTATCAAATACAATTCTATAATGGTTAAATTAGAGGGCATTTGAAGGCAGCAAATTGATCAAAGTGGTTATTTTTTTCTTGCTTCTAACAAACAGCAAATAATTTTAGTGTGGTGGTGTGCTTGCACGCTTTGCACCGGAAAGGTAATACAATGAGGATCTGTATTTTGAAGTAAAATGAGGATGCCTTTTTCTTCCTGTTTAAAAACAGGAAGGTTAAGAAATGTGTGAAAATACATAAAGATGGTGATCCTATCAGGACTTTTGCACTTACTCTTTCCCCGTTTAGGTTGACAACATGCAACAGCAGAAGCTGTATCCATCTGAAAAGCTTTCTGAAGCCCTGGTTGCAAAGCAGCATTCACAGTAGGATTTGCGTGTTTTCTTTCAAAAAATCTTTTCCTCTTTTAATTTTTGACTGAAGGTTCATGAATATTTCCATTTATCAAGATTTCCATCCGCACTATGGTCACTAAGGCCAAGAGGATTGCAAGGTAAACTTTAATCATATCTAAGCAATGTTACAGATCTGATTTTACGTACTTCTCTAACAAAATCTTACAAATTTCAGTATTTGCAACGGTAGAAATTGAATGCACCAAGATACTGCTTCCTAAGAGAACAAAAGAAACTTCAAACTAGCAGAAGGTGACAGCAGAGAAGAAAATATTCACAGTTACCTCAGACATCTGTATTAGCCATAGTGCTTTAATGTGGAAAACTGAAATTCTTCCCCAGCTTGCAAACAACATCAAATATAAAAACACCATAGATTTAAAACATCAAAGTATGCCTTCTTAATATTGGCTTCCTCATAATATTTCTTACTTTGTGTCCCACACATACATATCCATCTGAAACGTGGCCTGTATGCATGTGCTTAAGCACAGAAGTCTGTAAAAAAATTAATCAAATAGATTCTTGACCCTTATCACAAACTGCTGGGAGATGATAGCTCAGGACAGAAAAAAACCAAACAAACCCCTTGCTGGAAACATAGAAAATATTTCCCCGGGGTTTCCTGGGCCAAGGCAAACAAGAGCGAAACACCTACACAGAGCCGGCCTTCCTTTACCAGCTAAACCAATACGTTTCCCTTCTCCATTTTCAAATCTGCCTGTGCACTTTGCTCCATTTCACTCAGCCACCATGTCCTCGTTATTCCCTTCCTCAAGAAAAATAAGAAATGGGAAAATACTGCCTGACAGTACAGACGAGAGCTAAGAACCAGGAAAACAGGGCAACAGCTGCAAAATAATCAGGAGGAAAATGGGCATCAGAAAAAAAGAAGAGATGGTCCTCTAACTGAAGGAGGTCCACTTCGAACTAAAACTATTCTAAACTGTTTCCTCTACCTCTAGTTGTATAACTTGACTTTTACGAGTTTTATGACCAGAGTGTTGATGCGATTACTGCCAGTCAAAAAAACCTGGCGTGCTGGATGTTGATCCCATCTTCCCCTTACCCCTCTACCATCTTTCACTCCCTGCTTCAGCGAATACCAAATAATTTCCCCTGGGGAAAGCCAAGTGTTTATCTGAAATAGCTTTACATTTTTATTTATTTTAAGAAAACTCCTGATACTGTTTGTAAAAACTCTACAGATTCTGTGAAACCCCAAATTATATTCCCTCTAGTCTAAAATGATTTGACTTAAAATGCATTTTTCTGATAGCTCTCCAGCTAGCAAACTCTTCTTTTTTTATATTTCCAGATACAGGGACCCAAAAGGGTTTTTAGCTAACAACAGCTCAATAATTACCTTTTCTAACTTCCCATCTCTCCACTATTGTTTCTGGCATATTAGTTTTCAAGGTCTCAAAGTTCATGGCAGTTTTTTTGCAAGAACAGTGATAAAGTGCTTGCATTATGAATAGTAATTTTATTCTCTACCACTGTAGCGGAATACAGTGACATACAGGCTACCTGGTTTCAATATTCCATTGCAAATTCCTTAGGGCTCTGTGTCAGCAGCAGCATATTTAGCAACCTTGAAGAAACCTTTTCTTTATGTTGATGGTTTTATTTATTTAAAAACCATCCTCATCAGGGTAGCCACACGACACGCAAGGACTCACCAACTGGAAGATCCAACAGTACAGTAAACGTTCTAAAATTCTCTACAGCTGCTAAAACAGCTGCTAAACCAGATTTAAAAACTACCATAGTTTCAAATGCTAGTTAGAGATTGTATTTCAACGAGACAAGCACATCACGTAATTATTCTGCTTTGAACATCTTTTGATCTGGATGTAAGGATCTGAAGGATCTTGCAAACATTAACATTCTACCTTGCACTTGCTTACTTGGTGTTAATTAATTAAATCTTGTTACACTGAGCTACTGCTATCTGAGTTAGAATTTGAAGCAGGTGCTTTCTTCTTTATACAGATTACAACTTTTGATTATACATATATTTAATTTATAGGTTTATGTGGCTGTACGGAAATACCTGATCTTGCCAAAATCCTAATTTTAAATTAGAAATAATTGATATAAAGTGCTTATGAAAAAGATGCAATATCTATTGAAGTTGTTATGTTTCAGTTAGCAAAATTAAGTATCAATTTTATGCTGGAGCCAAACCTCACACATGGGACACTATTTAATTTACTGAAACAGAGGAATATTCTATACTGTTCCTTTTTTCCCCCACATACAGTATAAAATGGAAATAATACATGAGTCTCCACAAATTATGTTGTTAAAACTATCTATCTAAAGAGTGATTTTCATTATTTAAATTTTGTGATTCAAATACAATTTCACAACAGTTTTTCCCAAGCAGACTGTCCACAAATATATGTATTTGTAGTTTGAACTATAAAATATCAGGTTTTTTATACTAACTTCCAACCAATATAAAATGAGAATTTCTTAAACCAAACAAAATTTTTAAACTCAATGAGACTTTCTTAAAATAGCATCTTCTGTAAATATGCATAAATGGCTAATAGGAAATCTCTTTTTACACGTGTCACACACACAGACACTTGTTAGTAAACTTCAGATTTTATCCTTGTAAGATGTTTCCACAGATTTCCAGATTTTTTTAAGACAGTAAACTTTTATTGCTTTTAAGTTACACATCAAAAATTTCTGTAGAAATTAATTTGTTGTATTTCCATTCTTGATGGTATAAATAAACAGCACAGATTTTAAAAAAAAAAAACCCTAATTCCTAAACGTTGAATTATTTCTTCTAACCATAGTCTCAAATCCTACTATTACTAAGCTATTTACAGGAAGTAACTTTACATTGAAATCAGCTCCCCGAGTTTCAATTTGTTACAACTCCTTAGGAATGTTTATTTTTTATTGTAGTGTAATTTTTACCAGCTTTATATTTATATCACAATTCAGAATTTTAATACATCCTAATTCAGCGTAACTGGATGGACAAGGCAGCAGGTAAGAAGGGCTTCAGCTCTATGGAAGCCTTCATGACTCCTGCTCTCATGCAGCAAAGTATAAAACCTGCAGCTAATTTAAATGGATAGAACTGCACAATATCTAAATGAACATATTCTTTGATCAGAAAGTGACAGGCTTTGAATTCATTATCTACAGTAAGTGAGGATATACTGCTCTTCCTTATGCTTGATGGGCTATGCCAGTTAACATGCCTAATTTCACATTCTGAAGCTCTGATGGCTTCCTGAATTAAATAGTGTGGAAAAAGCATTAACTAAGTCAGGTTATTCTGTTCACCCACCTGTTACAAAAAAATAGAAATAAATATTGAACTGGCTAGGCAGAGAAAATTCACTAGCCAGGTTTTACCATATATCAGAAATGAATGAGTTCTCTCAGCTGTGCTATCTATGTTTAGAAGTTCTTTCATAATAATTTTTAGCTGCCTCTAGCCCACTAAAAAGAAATTAAAACTACATTCACAAGGTCAAAACAGTTCTTACCCCTCAAGAGTTGGAACCCAAATTCAGGTGCACTAAATACTTGCCCTGAATCACAACACGAGTTCTACTTTTGAATAATGAGAACATTATGAAAAGATCCGAATAATGCACTAAATGTGCACAGGAAATACATGGACTAAGGTTTAACTGAAACTTTGTGAACAATTTGTTTAACAAACCTCATTAATAAATTCAGATGATCGCATTTTTAACCATTCCAGGCCTACTTACATATTTCTATTTCTTGTGTGGCATATTTCAAATTTGACCAGAATCTGATGAAAAGCAGAGACGTTAGATGTGCAGTAAACTATACTTTGGTATAAATCCAGACTTTACAAGAGCCAAAAAAACAGTGCATTTAGATGCATGGTCATTCCTTAATGAATATGAGCTTGGAAATTCTATAGCGTCTACACGTAATTGTGAAAGTTGCATCTCATTGAAGCAAAATGAACATCACATTAAATTAAGTTTCTAGATTTTTTTTTTTATCCAGAAATACTTCTTGTACTATATGTTCACAACACCGGCTTAACCTATAATCACTTGTTTAACATATAACAATTCTGGTGTCATTTTCCCTTCTGAAAACTTCTTAAAATGCAAACATACTTGCATGAACAACATATATTTCCCATCACATTTTATATTAATCATCACTACTAGTAATAAAAACATCACATTAATCATTAGAAATAAGTTAAAACTACAAGACTATTTGGCGGAAAGGACAGGGACGGGATAGATAGGAAGATTTTTTGTCTTTGACGATAAGGAAGGATAATTAGAGATTATTAACATACTCCAATTTTCCCCCCTCCAGTGAAATTCTTGTAGAAATAGGTCAACTGAGATTGATTCTGCAGTGGCTTTGAGCTGTTTTCACACCATGTGCCCATCTTTTTGAAGGGCAGAAGTACAATCTAAGTGCTAAAAAAGTATTTACAGAGGGCAGAGTAAAGTAGATTTTTCAGGCATATACAGCTAAGCAAAAGTAATCTATCCACGTATCTCCAGTGCTGTATCTGCAGCACCAGGTCAAGGAAGGTTGATCTCCCATCATGAATAGGGTGAAATGTCCAATCTCCTAGCAAATATCTCTGCATAAATTTATTTCTCCGGTACTTTATCCTCAGAAATTTTCTTAGACTTTCAGAAAATATGTTACAATACTTCATCCTCAGGAATCCTCTTAAAGATTTTTAGAAAATTTGTTTCTGCATTACCCCAAATCAGAGAAACTATCTGAAAAATTAGATGCAAGGATTAAAGGCGAAGTCCAGATACACAATTTAGGCCAGAAGAATTATACTGTTTTGGTCAGAATAACCAACTGCACCGATATAGGGTGAAAAACAAGAGTCTCAGAGACAATTTCTTTTCAGGAAATGACCTGTGGGATATAATGGATTACGTGAGACATGCTGTAGTGAAAAAGGCAAAAACTTTTCTCTGCATGTACAGGAAAAGAGTCTTCAGAACATATAAAGTTATTTCTTTCTGCTTTTCTCAGCTCAGTACTGCATTCAATTTTGGACACCACACTTTAAGACTGATACCAACAATTTGGACAGAATCCAAGAAAAGCACTGAAAAGACCAGAGGTCTAGAAAATAATCTCTCTCTCATAACTTGCACAAACTGCAGTTATTCATAACAAGAGGAAAGAGCAATAGGGAAGATACTGATACTCAAAAATATAAAAAGGCCACACAGGAAAGGAATATATTATGTTCTCAGTAACCATGGTGAGTGGTTCAAGGTGAGGTTCGTGGTGAGGAGCTTAAGAAGTTACAAATTAGATGATGAACGGAAAAAAAAAAAAACACCCACCAAACAAAATTTCCACTTCTAACTTTAAAAAGAGACTTCAATTTTCTAAGAATAGAAGAGATTTAACTGGAAAAGTTACTAAGGACTTCAAGAGCAGGTTGGATTACCATCTATAAAGTATTGCATGCATGTTATTAATGGTGCTTTGGGATCAAGATGAAGACTAGCTAGCCTCTTGAGGTCAACATACGGTTCCATCTCCTCATGTTTCAAGAGCTTTATAAAAAAAAAATAACATCCCATTGGAGATAAATTCCACTCAACTCCCACTTCAAATAATCTGTTCCTAAGTAAGATAAACTACATGCCACTGCTTTTATTTTCCCTGCAACCTCCTTGAAGAGAGCAAACAACACATATTCCTGGTTTCTAAGCAAACAGGATAAAATAACTTCTTTTTATGAATTTCAATACACTGAACATTTTTAATCAGAACATGATGTATATTACAACTTATAACAACAGGACAGCTCTGTCTGAAATGATGACTGAAACTTGAATACCTGCCACAGTAATTTGCCACACTAAAGTTGTCTAGTGATACAGCAGAAAGAAAAAGGCAAACAAACAGAAGATAGAATTAAGTGTTTTGAAAACCTTCAGATATGGTAGAAAGAAGGACAGGAGGATTATGGACAGGGTTTTGGAAATTATCTTCTGGGAGCACTCCAGTTATGACTTTTCTTTCACATACCAGCCTTACTATACTAGTACTTAAAGGGCATAGTCAAACTGAAGACAATGAACCTTTTGCCTGATTAAGGACACAAGAAGATTAAAGTAACAATAATTAAAATCAGGGCCCTAATACTTACACACTTCATCTAATTTGGACTAATCAAAGTGGCAGAATGAAACACTTGTTCCTGCAGTATCAATGATTAGGTGCATATATAAGGTAACTCTCAAAGTAAATTCTAGTATAAATATAAAATATTGACAAGGTAACAGAGATGAGATTAAAAAAATAGGCTTGAATGATCTGTGCAATTCCTCATCTTGAAAAAATAAATATGTCAAGATTACTTTAAATATTAATCGTTGATTTGTTCATTACAACTTTATAAGACTGGCTGTAAATATTAACAGAACATTAAAAAATTACTCATTACAATCTTTTTGACTTGCACTTTCAAACATTGTTGTCACATGTAAATATCCTCACTGTGATATAATTTGGTTTTGACTGTTTTTTGTTGTATTTGCTGAAAATCTAAATACCAATAAATAACTTTTTTTCCAACACCAATGGTAGACTACTTAAGAATTCTGTGCATTATTCATGCATTCCATTTTCTTCTAAATCACATTTTGTTTAGAATGTTATTCTTAGCTCATTTTTTGTTTCATTAATATACAGGCAGATATGATTTGAAGTAACTTTTAGCATTTCTGCTAGAACATCTTGTTCATGTGCTTTAATCTTTTGGGCTTAATAGCCTCATCAGACTGAAGTACTCAAACCACTATTCTAAATACTGCCTTATCAGCAGAAGCTGTCAAACCTGGTTTTACTTGCACTAGAGTTAGGAAGAGTTTTGCACCAGTAACTGCAGCTTACCTTCCAATAATTTTTGGTGCTAAAAATATACTCTCAGACTTCAGATAAAAGTCAGATTGACATTTCTTGATAAAACCAAAAACCTCCAACATTACTTTTCCCAGTAGCTGGCTTTACAATCATTACAAAATCAGAGGGGGGAAAAAACCTGCAGAGTTAATAATCTTACAGAGTGTTACATAAAGCATTTTGGTTTTCAACATTAAAGCCAAACTTGAAGAAAAGAATCTGAATAGAGGCAGATATGTATCTCAGGAACTTTGGTTGGGAACATTTAAGTGCCCACTTGGTTGCGAAAACACTACATGGGAGCAGTCTGGGACACTGGCTGTGCTCACCCATTGTAATGACACTCTCAGACACAGTTAGTGGATAGACGACTCTTGGCAAGCGATGTAAATTTTAAATCCTAAACCAGTCTACCTTTTGGTGGGGAAAGGAAGAGATAAAGGTGGTACTATAGCTTTAGAGATACTTGGTTTATAAACATCTTTGGTTCCCCATACCCAAGTTCTAAATTGAGGAAACCTCAGAGAGAGCTGAAAATCGTACCTGCTACCGTGAAACGTTGGGTTTTTAATTGAAAACCTTCTATACAGTAAATCAGAAATACATAACAACCAAAACCTACCCCCTACTCCAAACCACAGAAACACAATGATTTTTTTCCACAGTTACACACTGCCCATTTTACTTTAAAAAAAAATCTCTGTTTTCCAAAACTCTAGTTCTAATTTAAACAATTTCTTGACAAATAATATTTATGATACAACTTGGGATCTTCTCTACACAATCAGCTTCAGAGCACTTTATTATCTTTAAAAGGCTTAAGAAAATGGTTTAATTTTTATGCAACTTCTTTACTAGATGAACTTTCCTTGAAGGAGACCCACAGAACTGACACTCTTCCAGTCCAGATCAAGGACGAGTACAAGTAATTCGGGGATGATAAAGTGTTATTCGATAGGTTTGCACTTTGTCACCTTTATCTCTGTGCTTGTTTAAACCTACCCAGCAATGCCATTTGCAGCGAGCCATAACCAGTATACTTTGCCCTAATTAATTCTGTCATAATCTTACACACTGTTAGCTGACGTTTTGTAACTTCCAGCCCTTTGACATAAGTGTGCCATAATGAATATAACCTTTAACATGTTACTTCCAGGCTAGTGAACACTACTGACTGCAGTACCTCTTCTTGTTGAACTTGTCAGCAAGAAAATGTAAGCTATGAGAATTCAATTCATCCTATGAAATGTTAAACTAACCAGGTCCATTGTTTATAAAGGACTGACAGACACTTTTGACATGCTACAATACACTCTTTGTACGTTGGTCGTAAAGTACAATCTATAGCTGACGGTGCTTGGGTTATTTAGTGTTACACTAGAAAATATCACATATTCTAACAGAAACATTGAGATATTCGAACTTAGTGTCATTTTTTTAAATAATCTCAAACCTCTTTAAGATCAGAATGCTGCTATTGCTTCATCCTCTCTTGAAGCACAGCCAAGAAGGAATTAGTCACCTGCACAGCAGCAGACAGCCAGGCTGTAATTTGGCAATGGAGATTAAAAAAATGTTGTCTCTAGTTGAAAAGGCAAGATAAAAGAGATAGGAAAATGATATGCAAAACCAGAATTTGCTGGAGAAACCAGTTAACTTTCAGCCCTTTCGGAAAAGAACCATGGGGTTTCAGTGCTTCATTTCTCATCCGCGTGTGAGTTTCTGGTTGATTCTAAATAATTGTATCACTGTTTCCCAAAACTACACATCATACACCACAGCACTAGAAATTAATGTAGCCTCTAGAAATACAGAAATAATTTGATCTTAATATTGTAGTAATGCTTCTAAAACCTAAGGATTTCTTTTCTCTTTAAGCTCAGTAAAACAAATTTCTTTCTCTGTTCTTTAGAAGGAAAGCCAGGTTGGAGTCTTATGTATATGTCTAATAGTACAGGCCTACTGTGGTTTCTTGAAGGTATACAATAGATTTGGGGAAATGTGGTTGAAATACAAGAATAACTGTAAGAAAATAGTGCTTGAATGCAGATTCCCCAAAGGACTGTCATATAACATTAAAACTGATGTGCTCCTGTCTGATAGCTAAGGGAAAAAAAGATAAAGGAAAGTAGTACATGGTACAATTCTGATTAATTCATATTGGCTTTCTGGGAGATTCAAAGGCAAAGACACACACACAAAAATGCTAAATATGATGACATTAAAGCCTTTAATGAATTCAGGTGAAAAAAAAATCTCAAAGGTTTTTTAAAAGTCTTACTGAATAGAAGTATATTCCCAGAAAAGAATTTGGAAATCTGCCACGGTAGATACGGGTTAGTAAGTCAGAAATTTATTCAGGAGGCAAAGTTAAGCACCTTGAAAGTCAATATGTTAATCCTGAATTCAGTCTTCCCTCTAATAGTCACCTGGGGTGAAGTTCCTGTAAAACTAATATGATAGGAATTGTACAGTTAGACAGAATAATGCTGTGTTTTACCCACTGGAAGGTATACTATAGAGACTGACACACATTAGGGAGCATTAACCTTGTGGAACAAATATTCTTTAGGGAGGCAAGAAAGCAAGAACAGAAGACCTCTTATTGCACTTAACGACTCAAGAGTATGCTGAAAAGTCAACAAATGACAAAAAAAAAAAAAAAAGAAAAAAGTTCTCTAAAAGATGATAAATCAGAAACAGTTTGACATACACAGCCAAGTAGCTAGCAATGAACTTAAAAGAAAAAAAAGCAACATTAACAGCACTAATGGGGAAATGAAGTTCATTTGTGTATTTGTCTTGTTATTAAGAATACTAATTATATTTTTCCACACAGAAACTATTTTTCACTGATTACCAGAGCATTCTCTCAAGCCCACAAAATAATTAACCCTCCCTTTGACTTGGGAGGTGTCTATAAAAGTAACTTTTAATTATTTGTGTCACATGAAGCCTCAAACTAATATCTTTTTGTGGAGAGTAATAAAGACCATAATTGCATGAATTGAGTATGAGGTTTGACGAACTCTCACAGGCTGAGCTATTTCACAATGAATTATTTTTACTGAATTTCTTTTTCTTCTCATATAGGGATTCCCTTGGGACTCCCATCAACTGACCTCTGGACATGCAAATACTTAGAATTTTTGAGGCAGCAGATGCTGCTTTACAGTTGCTGCTAACTGTGATACTGTCCAGGTTGCTTCTGTTATTCTTGTCCCCTCCCCGTTAAGATTTTTTTTAAGGCAGCTTATGAAAGGTATTAGCAATATCACCAATGCAGCAATAGCCATGGTCCATATAATAACGGATTCAAACACTTTGCAGAAAAAGCCTCAGAAATGAAAGCAACTATATAGTTGAGGCTCAAAGAACATGCAGTGCGAAGACTGACAGAAGTTACCAAAAGCCACTTTGATCAAGTGTCTGTAATATAATGTTACATTACTTAGTAACAGCAGAGATGCAAGACAGAGAATGCTGGTCCCCCAGTGCTAGACCAAACTAAAATAATTACATCTTCCCACGATAAGACTTATAGGGCAAAGCAATGCATTATAAAGTAATGCACAGCCCTGGGAAAACATTGGCCTGGAAATAAATCTAAAAAATCTAATTACTTGTTCTAAGCCTGTAGCACACCCCGCTAAGTAGTGAAAAACATTATAAGGCCACTATCAAATTGAAAAGCTTATACTATACAATTTGTCTTCATTAACACTTATCTATTATTTTGTAACACATATCTAGTCTTTTGTTCATAATATATTTCCCTTTCCCATCTTGCAGTGCTTCAACAGAATCAGGGGTTTCAATGTTACATGGTAGTATTTAATTTACTGTAATTTTTATATTATGTACAACAAAATTAAATTGTTACATTTGCCAAATTCAAAACAATTAATTCAGTGATGACCCCTTCCACCATTGTGAATCATCTGAATCTTATTTTTGACATTCTTGCCATTTATATTATAATAACACTTCTTCTTGCTGAGATTTCAACAATTAGATTTTTATTAAATTAATCATTACTTCTGATAACTCATTAACAGTCTGTTCTCCTACCCTCTCTTTATAGTGCTCCTTCTCACAGGTCAAGGGTCTCTGAAAAATATTTTTTTTTCCTTTATTCTCTTCTGATGAAACAAGCAGAATCAAACATTTACACAGAAACTATTAGTTCTTATGCACTGGGTATATTTCATGGAGCTGCACTTCAGCATGATCACAAATATTTCATTTCTACTTCATGGTGCTAGCTGCATCTCCCTGGGAGCTGGGTGCTTACTAAACATAATATGATGGAGTATTATTACGTTTCCTCACCTGGAAACTGACAACTTTTCCTACCACTGAAACGTACACTGTGCATTACAAATCTCTCCAAGATCCGCATGAAGGAAAGAACAAGTGTACAGGTCAAAAAGGCACCCTTTAGGAAACTTGGAAAGAATGAGCAGTGTCATAAACAAAATAGGTTTACAACTGCCTCCGAGAACTACTTCATCAAATCGTCCTCCTCAGGGAAATAACAAAATTAACTACTGCTCTGGACTCAAAAAATCATTGCATGTCCCTTTAAGAAACAGTTTTCCCAAATGTTTTTTTGTTTTTTTCCAGGAAAGTTCCAGAGTGTCAAGAAAATACACATTTCCATTCATCAAAAGAACAGTAAAATATTTTTGCAAGAGCCTGCTCTTTCCTCCTGTTAACATATATTGAGAGGTTTCAACTGAGATGCAAATTTTAATAGATTTTTATATTAACTCAGGGCTAAAAATTTCAAAGGTAACATCCTAGGGATCCCCTATAGAATGTAAACCAGACTCTATACAGTAAACCAGACATTCTTATCCTTTCGACAGGTAATTTTCTTCATGGCACAACTACTGCAGACCCTTGTGAATCACCTCTTTCTTTGGGGGATGAAAATATTCCTCCGGCAGGTTACAAATCTAGTTGCAAGAACAAGCTTAGGTGCACTTTGCTCTAACTTTGTTTTGTTTTGTTCTTTTAACAAAGCTTGTGCTTTGGAATTTCATTATATGGTACAGGAGAGAGCTGAAATATTACCTGGATTACAGTTGTAAATACGGATGTTGTGGCTCCACTGCAGTAGTGTCTAGCCTTATGTACGTATTAAGTAGTCACGCTCCCAGATACATTTTCTAAGGTCTCACGAATTAACACCTGACACCGTTAGGACTTCTTGACTTTAACAGGTCTTCAAACTATGTAGGGATATATTTGGCTGATACAAGCAGCAGGACTGGAATCTGACTGGGCAAAACAAAGAAAAGAATAAAGAGCTTTTTCCACAGTTTGCAGATGGGAAGCTATAGATACTGAACACTAAGAGCATATTAACAAATATTATTTTTTTTTTTTAACTGTGAGCAATTCTTTAACTTCATCTCTGTTCACTGACAATTCTCTTCACGCTGATCGTGAAAGTAGTCCACTTAAACTTCATGAGGAGGACTGTACGTAGAGTTAATCACTGTTCACCTGGGATAACCACAATTTGCTCAAGGTTATGTGAAATCTATTAACAAAGGTGGCATTTTGAGACTGCTAGTTAAAATCTACTGCCTCAAGCATCAGCTCTTCTTTTATTTAAATAATATTTTCATCCATACGTACTTGTGACTACTGAGAGCTAATTGACCTAGGCCTTCCTATGCTAGGAAGAAGGCAGGAAAGTAGAATTCAAAATGCAGGCTGTGTCTTAATTACAACTATGTCTGTGTTCATGTGTATATAAATACACACGTGTATACATACGTGCACCCCGTGCATAATTATGGCACTCTAACTCTCCAGTCAAGGTATAGTCAAGCTGCTTGCTTCAATTTTTGATCATTTTGTTAATGCAGAAAGAGGCGTGGGTCTATGCAGATCTGAAGGTGTCCATTCCCTATTTATAAACTCAAATTAGACTTGACATCAGTATTCACTGCTGCAAGACTGTGTCTAAAGCTCTGCAGGACACTGTTTGCATTCACATGTTCACACACTCCTTTCTGAGCACACAGTGCTTGGCCATCTCATTGGATTGCTACTGAGAGACTGCACTTATGTCTGGTATCATCCTAGAGCACTAAACGGGTCTGCGAGGTACTACAGATGCTGAACTTCCGTATTGTGAACGTGGAACCCTGTCATGCAAATCCCAAGAGAAAAAGTAAGAAATCACCAAGACAGCGCATAAGGCACAGACACCTTCTCACCATTGCTGTGACTGTGACAGGAATCGACCTGTCTCACATTCTCATGAATCCGTAAGGCTCCCTTATCCTACGTCAGAGCTATCGAAATTTTGAGTGCAAGGACTGGGACGTAGCAGTTATCTAGACATTCAGACGAATACAAACCTCCTCCTTGCTCACCCATATTGGATTCCCTGAAGAGAATCTACAGTACTTCATGTAATCGTAACAGATTTTCACTTCTACAGCCTTATTTGAAAAGGTGGGTGATATCTGAGCTTATTCACCCTAATTACTAGAAAAAAATTATTACAACTGTTGTGAGAAGCAGAACTATTTACTGGAATTGCAATTGTCAGAAAGTTCATAAAACAACATCATCCTGCTATTCTATGTAAATGAATAATTGTTCTTCAGGATCTTTAAACACTTGTACCCTCCAGGACTGTTCTTTTACTAAATTTGAACAGAATACACTGGAATAAGGTCTTGTGAAACTAAAATCCAAAGCAGACACTGAGGCTTCTTAGCTGATCTCGTATACTAGATGCAGTCACATCTTAAAAAATGAGATCTACAACGTGTAGTAGCTCACCAAACAAAAGAATACTTGTAAGCGAGGTCTTCCCAATAGCTTCTTAGTGCTAAGAGAATGAGGAAGGGCTCTCAGAATGTTTTATCTCTGGTGATATCCAAGATGAACCAAGATTATGATTCTAATAGCAATTGCTGAAGTCTAGCACAAAAGCTCCGCCTTGTGCTACATCCTCCCACAGCCAAGCAGGACTTGCAGTTTCTACATCTCCATTTTTGGGTAATTTTTTGTACCTAATTTAAAGTTTGCTGCGTGTGCAGCTGTTCCACAGAACATGGCATCCCCCCAGTTAATATTCTGATCAGGTTTTGAAGATGAGATTTTCTATGCCAAGCTACATATTTTGTCTTGCTCTGCATTGAGCATATCCATAACTGAGTCAAATACAGTCATAATACTACTACTTCCTAACCCTAAACATCTCTCAAACTGGAGTTTTCCTTATCAGGAAAATAGTGGCTTCAGAACTTGAAACTATACAAGTCAAAATCACAAGGAAAAAACTTAATACTGTGTTTTGCTAGTTATGTCCTAGGTCCCCAGCTTCATGATGACTCATGTACTGGACTGAGCTGTGAATCAATGTTATCAAATTCAAAAGCACCTTGTGGGTATGACAGATGGTGAATAAACCTTTATTTTCTAGGCACTCTCTCCTGGCATTAAACCAGATGGAGACATTTGCAAATAGTGGATGGTAAATCCTTGGAAGGTCAGGCATTCTCACCACTTCTGTGCTGCTCAGATTTGAGCAGCAGGTTGGAGCAGAGACTTCCTGAGGTCCCTTCCCACCTGAATTATCCTGTGGTCACTGCTTCACACAGTAGCTTTCAGGCTCTTCTCTGTATCCCGTTTCTCCCTGTAATCTGTTTTTCCAAGTAAACTGAGACATTTTCAGGAACAGAATGATGTATTCACTATTGTTCTGTTTGGCAAACAGACCCACAGATAAGAGCAGTTTAAGCTACACCTGCTAATTATGAATACCACAAAGACTGAGCTCAAGGTAGTAAACTCTCAGTCCCTGGGCACAAAACAAGCAAGCTCCTTAACTATATCTTCAACTCAGTCAGTAAAGTTTCCTCCCTAGCTGAAAAACCATCAACAAATTTATTCTGATAATCATAAGCACATCCAATTTTTGTTTTAAGTATATATGCTCTGTATCAAGCTACTGCACTACAACATCACAGTAAAACATCTGAAGGTCTCACAATGTTCCTATTCATACAGGTCTGAAAGTAACCTATTTTACAAATAACTTTGCATATATATTTCCAGGCTACTGCTGAATTGTAGCAAAAATTTCATCAGTGAAAGCTGTATCCAGTAAGAGCTTTGCCAGCTCTGGCATTTGTCCCAGACTCAGTCAGCTGGTGGATGGTGGTATGCAACAGTTTCTCCACAAGCAGGAAGAGAGAACGATCTCCTTTCCTTTCTTTACATTCTCCATATTAAGCAAAAGTATAGGAACTGTGCTCAATGTATTCAAGAGACTAAAAAGAAAATTTAAAGAGATACAAGAAGCTTTGTGTGGAGAATCTAAAGTTAGTGAGGATTATTATCTGTTGTCATCGTTCATTTTAAATTATGATTAGGTATTTTTTCATTTGTGCTATCTACCTTAGCATGCATGTAATTACAATACCTCTTAAGGTCATTATTACTGGATTAATAGTAGCTTACTCATATACTTCCTTCTGCATTTCAATATGTTTTTTGTGGGTTTTTTTTTTCTGTTTTGAAAAGGTGCATTTGATGGTTAGCAATACTAAGTGATAACAGAATAAATGATGAGGGAATTCTGCTATCAAGTTCAACATTCCTCACGTGGACTCATATTTGTTCATCTGAAGTGTTCTTTATCACGTATGCAGATATGTATAGAGTGAGTTTAGAGCTAGAGTCAAGACCTTTAGCAAAAAAGTACCTAAAATCACCTTCCTAAATTCTATTTCAGCACTGAAGTAAGTGGCCTTGCTATCAAACTGCAATCTCTTGGGTTGATAGACACTTATTACTAAAACCCGCAATCCTTTGCAATGCAGTTTTGTGTTTGCTAGTGGAATTTACGAATCTCCAGGAGAAAAAATATCTGAGTATGACCCATCTATCTTTGTACGCTTTGGACTCAATTAGTTTTGAAAATGTTTTAGTCTGATCTAGCTATATTCTAGAAGCATATTCCAGCAGTATGAGCTTTTGTTTTAAACATATCCGCGTGCCACATGTAACAAAAAAGCAAAAATTGGCAACTTATTTCCAAGGAATGTTTTCTTTTCTCTTCATCTATACTGACACTCTGAAGCAAACAGATAAAGCATCCAAGAGATTAATCACAAAATTAGAAAAAGCTACTCCAACCAGAAATTAAACATTAGTTTCCACAGTCAACATTTTTAAGAAGAGGATATCCAATTCAATTAAAACAAACTTCCCTACCAAAAAGCATTAATGCTTCAATTCACATATATTTTCAGAGAAAAAAATAACCATTTTAGCATTATTTTACATATTATTGGTACTGCTAATAGTTTCCTTCATTCCTTTTAAAGAATGCAACTGAAAAAATCGCTTGTTTTTTCTCACAAAAGTAGGACTTTCAGTTCCTTTCAAGTCTAGAAAGTTGAAGTGATAATTCTTTATGCTAAATCAACATTTCTTCACTGGGCAACTCTCATTAAAATCTGTAATGCTACTTCATTTTGCTAAACTACTATTTCTTCATTGTAACTTAGCATTACATTTTCAAAACATATTTTGATGACACTTCCAATTCACTGACATTTCAGGTATCTTCTTAATCTGGTTTGCAGTTAAAACGACTGACATAATATTTTTGTCTCTGAGAAAACAAACATCCTGTTTTATGACCAATAAAAATGAAATTATATAAAACTTAAAAGCAGAAATGTATAAATCTAGGGTATTTTCCCAAAAATGTAGAGGGCATTGCCTGATTTTTTTTTTTCCCCTTTATAAATTGCATGTTTAAAACAGATTAAAGGCACGGCATTCCTCAGAATATCATTTTGTTATTGGATAATATTGCTTATACAAACCTAGTGTGTCAGAGACCTCCTTAATACCCAAGAGACTGTTTGGTGTGTGCAGGGCAGGAGTCGCACCTATAGATATAGTTGGACATGGCTGATCCATGAGACCCTGTAACAGCCCTGCACTTAGAGGAACAGCTTGTAGTTTGCAAGTCAGCAAATGGCACTGTGGATTTGATTTATTTATTTTAATACAGAGCATCACAGAAAAATTCAGCCATTCATTCAAAATTTTTACAAAAGCACACTTTCTGAAATAAAAATCAGCTCAAAATACAGATGGTACAGTAGCCCATGTGAATAATAAACTGACAGAACTTAGTAAAATGCCATCCTTTCAATGCAATCTGCAACCACTGAACAAAGTAATTCCCTAACTTGGGAAAGCTATTCATTATCAAAAAAGGTTCAGTTTGGAGGATGTAGGAACATGGGAGATTAAACCAATGTAAAATCCACTAATAATATTAATGGGAAGCAAACAAACAGTATTAGTACTAGACATTAGTAACTGCTGTTTCAAAAAAACAACAGAACAATTCTGCTAACTTCAAAACCAGAACTTGGACCAGATTCTCAGCTGGTATTGTCACTGTAGCTGAAGATTTAAAAAAAAAAAAAAAAAAAAAAAAAACACACAAAAAAAAACCGGAAAATAAGAGAAATAAGAGCTATAGAGGCTGGTTTATTAAGCATTAGGTGATTTGAATGTCTTATTTTCAATTTAGGCAGCAGCACTAGATGCCAAGTCTGTATTAAAAGATAAGAGCTAGAGTCAGAACCGAGGTTAATGTTCAGGTTTAGAAAGACTGGGGTTGCACAGCCTGAACCATTGCTAAATCCTGTCAGGTTGGTGGAGCAAAGCTGACAGCTGACATCAGGAGATAAAAGTTCCTAAGTTTTAATTTTTACTTTAGTTCTTAACTCCTCCACTTCAATGAAGGCGGTGTTTGGGATTGGAATCTGGGAAAGCAAGGGATGAAATTAGTGCTGTAGTTAGCAAGAGAACTGACAGCTGGTATAAGTAGCTCTGAGTACCCAACTTTTCATTTCCAGGCTTCAACAGGTTCCTGATCTTGGGTGAAGTTTAGGAATAGAATTGGAATTAGTTTGTAAGGCAATACGACTAAAGAAACCATTACCGATTAGTATTTTCAGGACTGTAATGATAAACAGAGTGCTACCATCAGGAGAGTCGGAAACCTTAATTTCGGGGCATCAGTCTCCTTTCAAGCATGGGAGTACGGTCTCTTTTCAAAATGAAGTTAAGGATAGTTCATGACGGCAAGGATGCCAAAACTTGGGTTTGACAAGCCAACAGAAGTCAATTACTGACAAGTGCAAAGGGATTGTAGAGCTGTACAGAGTATCAGTACCCAGAGCAGACGTGTCAAAAGGCACCGACAGAACTACTTTCACTGTCTCAAATTCCTGCCCACTTTCCTCATCCTGTAATTGTTAAATGGCCCGAAAGGACCATTCACACTAGTTGTGTGGCCTGGGGGGATTTACTACCATCACAACTGCTGTTCTGATTATATCTTTGGTGATTTGGGGGCAATTTCAGTTAATCTTAAGTAAGACTGTTCTCATCATTGTGAAGCAACTGGTCAAAATCTCAAACTGCTGGAAGATGCCTTTGGGTAGGCTCCTTTATTGCCTCTTTTTATTGCTTGCAATTCCAAGCCTGAGAGAGGACCGTTTGGGGCCAGATTTGCAACAAGAGATTTGCCAGTTTGCCCTCTTACCTCCTTAAGCACCTCGTTTGCTTCCTCAGTAATTCTTCCCTACAACACTGAAGGGGTCAGTAAGATACAGTGAGTAAGGAGACCGAAAGGGTACACTGCATTTGTTTTACTTTTCTATGCCAGAAAGATAAAATAATTACAAAAGCATTTATTTTTGGGGTGTAGGAGCTCCATTTCCTCTCATTTTTAGATCCTAAAGGCTACAAGAGTCACAGTGGGATAGACTCCTTATGCCCATTACTGCATTAAATAAACAAAACCCACAAAGAAATAAATGAAGTGCTAATCCAGAATACGACTTGTTGAGTGAGTTTGTTATTCACAGTATTATTAAGAAAGGTCATACAAACTTAACTGCGAACTGTTAGAATACCATACTGAACACAACAGCTACGTGTTTAAGGTCTCTCAGAAAGACGTGATAAATCCATTAGTGGCTATTAAGTACAATGATCTGGAATGCAATTCCTCAGGAAATTGCTAATGCCATTGATTGGCCATGTGAGGAAAGGATCATTCTACTCTTCTCCTTCTGTATTTGTTTATTGGATGCTGTTGAAGAGGTAAGGTATTTGGAGAGACGAGCCTACAGTCTGAACCAATATAGTGCTTGTTTTGTTCTTAAAGATCAAGATGCGTGTCCATGATGCATCATAACCGTTAAATTTTCTGGTACATCTAGGATACTGATAAAAAAGTGCAGGTGATGGTAAGATAACGTGGAAATACAACTGGTTAGTGTGTCACTCTTCAGAGCTTGCTAAAGAAAAGAATGATTTTGAAAATCCTTACACTCAAACAAGAATGAAGAATGAAAAAAATAATTGGATATGCTGCCACCTACATGTGGTGGAGCTCAAGATGCTAGTTCTGTGATCTGTGGAGAAGGGGCTATACCAGCATCCACAGACAGACAGAGAAGCTATTCTGCTAAACTCAATGCTAGTTAAAACAGCATTACAATTCACAACAGCTGAAAAGGAGAGCGCTAACCAAGCAAATATAGCACATTTGGGAGTTATGAGCAAACCTGGAAAGGACGGGAAGAAAAAATACATTTGTTTTCATAGCCATCATTACAATTTGGCCCAAATATGAAAATCATAAAAGGGTTTGGGTTGGAAGGGATCTTAAAAGGTCATCTAGTCCACCCCCCCTGCAATCAGCAGGGACACCAGAACCCTGTCCAACCTGACCTTGAATGTTTCCAGGGATGGGGCATCTCCCACCTCTCTAGGAAACCCATGCCAGTGTTTCAGCACCCTCAGTGTAAGAAATTTCTTCCTTATATCTTGTCTGAATCTACCCTCTTTTAGTTTAAAACCATTACCCCTTATCCTATCGCAACAGGTCCTGCTATAAAGTCTACCCCCATCTTTCTTATAAGACCCCCTTTAAGTATTGAAAGGCTGCAATAAGGTCTTCCCAGATCCTGCTCTTCTCCAGGCTGAACAATCCCAACTCTCTCAGCCTGTCTTCATAGGAGAAGTGCTCCAGCCCTCTGATCATCTTTGTGGCCCTCCTATAGACTCGCTCCAAGAGGTCCACGTCCTTCTTATCCTGGGGGCTCCAGAGCTGGACGCAGCACTCCATGTGGGGTCTCACCAGAGGGGAGCAGAGGGGCAGAACCACCTCCCTCAAGCTGCTGGCCACGCTGCTTTTAATGCAACCCAGGACGCAGTGGGCTTTCTGCGCTGTGAGCGCACATTGCTGGCTCATCTCCAGCTTTTCATCCACCAGTACCCCCAAGTCCTTCTCCTCAGGGCTGCTCGCAATCCCTTCATCCCCCGACCTGTATTCATACAGGGGTTGCCCCAACCCAGATGCAAGACCTTGCATCTGGTCTTGCTGAACCTCATGAACTTCACATGGGCCCACCTCTTGAACCTCGTATGTACTGTTGAAAAGAAATGGTATTTCTTGAAATTCTTGGATGACAAAGACTGAAATGTTGTTTAAAATCTGTATGGCATGAGCATGGTATAGAAAATGCACATTAAAAATATGATTGCTTTTTTTGTTTGTTTGTTGTTTGTTTTTTTTAAATCATGGATAATGAAGAACCACAGACCTTGAAAACACACACACCAGAAAAATGGAAACTACAACTGTGTTACAGAACACTGAAGAAAACTGGAGAATAAAGGACCTATATTTTAAGGACCAGCCTGTAATCCAGAAGGGAAAAAAAAAACCCTCAACATCATACTACGGAAGATTTCAAATGCTGAAAAATATACTGGAAGCCTCAGGTGACCTATAACAAAACATCATTAATGACAACCATGAAATAGCTTCCAGTTTTTATTTTTTAAGGAGAACAAGAGATACTGTAACTATGGATCAAGAACTTCTTTTAGACCAGCAAGCCTCACTATTTAGTGCTCAGGAGTCGTGAGTCAGTCACCTGAGGAGCTTCCCAGTTTGGAGATACTAATTTTGCGTAACTCATACATAACAGGAATATTCTAGAGATTGTGGGTGTTCAAGTTATGGTTTTAAATGGCAGGCAGCATCATTAAGGAAAATACGGGGAAATTGGTACAGCATCAACCATAGGGGAAAAAAGGTTGGCAAGTGTTAAAGAAAAATAAACTACATTTAACATGGTTTATACAGAATAGTCCATTCTAGGTTCCACAGATAATGATATAAACTAATAAATACCTCTGTAAGAAGTTTGATTTACTAGCATATATTGCTTGGAAAAAAAAAAAAAAAAAACAAAAAAAACCGCCACCTTAAACTACAGTATTATCATTATACAGTACTGCTGAAGCTTACACTAATTTGAATTTAGAATAGATTAGAGGATATATGCCCAAATCAGTTTTCAAGCAAAAGACATTAGTCAAATATAAAAATATAAGTATGATTCCTTGGAAGTTAAATTTAGGGATTATGATATGCAACATATCAATCATTTAGAAATTAAAAAATTATGGGTGATGACCTCAAAAATGGTAGCATGGTAAATGATGTTGAGGACAGGTATTATAAAGAACCATCTCAAACCATTCAGAGGGAGGTAAAAAATTTATTTCACTGCTGCTTGTAAAAATGTTCAGAGATGTCAGTCTGCTCAGTTCATCAAAGAAAATTTGAGAGGTGACTTGACAGCAGTATATGAGCACTTCCAAAGGGAGAAAATATGGGCTTCTACAGGTCTCTAACACAAAAAGCCTTAACACAACTCAGTAGCTGAAAGCTGAAGCCAGACAAATTCAAACTAACCATGAGGAAAAAACTACCAAGAAAAGTCATTCATTTTCTACCTCTCACTGTGTTAAAATGAAAACTAGACATCTATCAAAAAAATACACTTTAATCAAACACAAGCTATTCTATGCAGTGCCTGAATACACTGGTGAAAGAACTGTTTGCAACACACGTAAGATCAAAATACATATTCACAGGTCAAGCTTGGTCTTATATTTTATACACCCAGTTTCAGCAACTATGTATACATAACACTAAACATTGTTCTGTTGTTTCATTTTCTTTGTCATGAAATGTTTTCTCAATCATACTAATCCTTGCTTTTGGAAACATTTACAAAGAGAGCTCCCCTATAGTGATATTCATGTTCTTTCGAAGGTTCTGATATACCATTTCTTACTGTTAATAGCCTGAAAACTATATAACTGGTTTACACTTCAAATTACTCCATTTACCTGACATTCTTTTTTTTCTTCTGCCAAACATGCATTCTGCAACTTTGTCATTTGTGTACAAGCATATAACTTGAAGGTTTATTTTAACAGTTTTCTATGTAAGAGATTCCATTTTTTTGTTGTTCAGTTTGATACTTCTATTACTTTCCACCCTCAGAAAGAGTTACAGCATGTCCGAATCATTATAATTTTTTTCCATGACTCACAGTTCACCCTATAATTCTATTCTAAATTATACGATGTGTAAAATACATACTCAACAAAACGTGTGAATATTCTCAGCTCTATTACAAACCAATCTAACTTCTTTGGTATTTCTTTCTCAATAGCAAATTTATTATGCTCAAAAGTTCCTTGGGATTGTTATAATACCAGGACTCTGAACAAGGCAACAATTTCCTCTCTTACTCATACTTCTTTTTTCAAATGTGAATGCATAAAGTTCTTGCAGTCCATTCTGCTGCACAGTGCTGTCTGGCACACTGGAGCTGCGGGCCATCTGACTTTTGAATTTACTATGCAAAAGTCTCATCTACCTCTTTGAAAGCTTAACACTTCTAGGCTGGTGAACTTCAATTACTTTATTATTATTTTTTAAAAAAACTTTAAGAATACCTTTATATTTTATGCTGACACCATGTAGTATTAACAACAAAAGCTCAGCCATGCTTCTGGTCAGTCAACCATCTTTCTTCAACTGCTTTCCAGGCAGTTGCTGCTACTTGTCTGCCAGTCTAACAGCACACACATCACACACCTGGGAACTGTTGAGTGAAAAGACTTGCAGTCTCCGCCAATCCAACAGAAAAGTCTCACCTTGACTGAACTATACCATTATCCAAAACAGCATTATTGAACTGTTCTTTGTTCACCATGCCTTGGATATTAACAAAGGCATTCAGGCATGCTAGAAGCCTTAGTGAGCTAGTGGTAGACTTTCAAAGCATTCCGAGTATTGCTCTGCATCTGCACGTAAATTAAGCAAGTTAAACACAAAGTTTGACTTGCTTACTTTTGCGCTATCCAAATATTTCCACTTATGCAGGATGGAGATATTCCATTCAGAGAAGCACAGTGCAATGCTTACAAAACAAATGCTGTATAAACTTAAGTTCATCAAATATTTCATTACAGAGCTGATACTTAGAAACAACAAAAATGGTCAACTGCAAACACAGATTCTTGTGACCCTGCTCTCATGAAATACAGCTCAATACATGAGTGGCCCCTTGAAGCCGACAAGAATACTGGTGGAGCAAAATCACAGGAAATCACAGTAAAAGAACCAACAATGTGTATTGGGTTTGCGTAGCAAGGTTTTGGTAGCGGGGGCCTACAGGGGTGGCTTCTGTGAGAAACTGCTGGAAGCTTGCCCTATGTCCGATAGAGCCAACACCAGCTGGCTGCAAGATGGACCCATCGCTGGCCAAGGCTGAGCCCATCAGCGACAGTGGTAGTGCCTCTGGGAAAACATATTTAAGAAGGTAAAAAAAAAACAACTGTGCAGCAGCAGCCAGAAGAGAGGAGTGAGAATATGTGAAAGCAACAACTCTACAGACACCAAGGTCAGTGAAGAAGGAGCAGCTGGATGCCCGAAGGAGGCTGTGACCCCATGGGAAGCCCACACTGGAGCAGACTCTTGGCATGACCTGTGGTCCTGTGGAGAGAGGACCCTACGCTGGAGCAGGTTTGCTGGCAAGAGTTGTGACTTCCCAGGGGACCCACACAGGAGAAATCTGTTCCTGAAGGACTGCACCCCGTGTAAGGACTCACGTTGGAGAAGTTCATGAAGGACTGTCTCCTGTGGGAGGGACCCCATGCTGGAGCTGGGGAAGAGTGTGAGGAGTCCTCCCCACAGGGAGGAAGGAGTGGCAGAAATAATGTGTGATGAACTGGCCACAACCCCCATTCCCTGTTCCCATGCACTGCTGGGGGGAGAAGGCAGAGAAAATCGGGAGTGAAATTGAGCCCGGGAAGAAGGGAGGGGTGGGGGGAAGGTGTTTTAGGATTTAGGGCTTTTATTTCATTATACCTGTTCTGATTGAATTGGTAATAAATCAAATTAATTTTCACAGAATGGTAGGCGTTAGAAGTGACCTTCAGAGATCACCTAGTCCAACCCCCCTGCCAAAGCAGGTTCACCTAGAGGATCCTCCCCAAGCCCAGTCTGTTTTGCCTGTGATGGAAACTGCTGAGTGACCTCCCTGTCCTTATCTCGCCCCACAAGCCTTTCGTTATATTTTCTCTCCCCCTGTCCAGCTGAGGAGGGGGAGTGATAGAGTGGCTTTGATGCGCACCTGGCATCCAGCCACAGTCAACCCACCGGAGTATTTGACAACTAAATTAGAATGCCAGTATCACACATATTTCCTATTCTAATAGAGGAATTTTGTATGTGCTACATAACATAACAGTGAGCTTCAGCAGAAAGAAGCTATCGACAGCGGAGCCTATAAGCCTTTACTCTGTTTTACCGCAGACTCAACTACGCCTTTGTGCAGGTGACCTGCAGATTTTTGTTCCTTGTTTTCTCATCCCACATAGTCTACACAATGCTTACCAGCTCACTTCTCAGACATGGATGCCCAAATATTTAATACTTCTGCTACTACTGGTGTCAATGTAGTATAACTTCTGTAATGACTGAAATGTGCTGAATAAAATGAGCAAATAAGTTGTAATTCAGGATTTGACGAAATCCTACTTTTTGCTTTTCGTGTTCATATTAATAGTGACAGTTTTTTTCCTCATCTTTAAAATTATTAACTCCTTTGTGAAATTCATTTAGTCTGTGGTTTCTAATTGAAGATAAGAAATTTTAATTTTTTTGGGGCTTCAGTGGCAGAAGTTATGGTTACATTGTCAAGTTTGTAGAAAATAAACTAGTTATAATGTAGTTACATTTGTGTAAGATACACAGACAAGACTTACTTCTGCTTTCAGGCATCTGAATGACTGAAACCAAACTGCAGAAATACTAGTGAAGAACAAGCAAAAACAGTATCCTAAAATAAAATTTTAAAAAAATCAAGACAAGTTTAAAATTAAATTGAAACCTGTGAAGTTCATTTAGTTCTGATTTAGTTTAAACACGTGCACAGAGATTAACATGTCTACTCCAGCAACTCTCTATCTACACAAGGAAAATGTCAATCTTTTCCAGGATCAGAGGCAACATTACCCAAATTACAACCGTATTTTTCTCTCACACCATGTTAAAAAATTTAGATTTGTCATAACTGAGACTATTATCTGGATTGTCCTGCCATTTAACAGATGAAGGGTCCACATGTAAATATTAAATTGGTTAAAAGTCAGCTACAGAAAACAACAATCACTAGAGATGAGCAGCCACAAATTCTGAAAACTCAAAGCCATTTTTACATTTATAGAGATACAAGAAGCATGTTACCTATTGCATGAGAACATTGTTTTAATATGAAAGATTGTTTTGTATATACAGCATGCATAAAGCCAAGCCACTGTTAAAATACAAAGGTTAGTATACAACAAACAGCTTTCCTTTCATCAGTTGTATCTAATTTGCTAACCTGAAGACTAGAAAGTAGATTTGCCTAACTCATATTACTAAAACTGACTTTCACAAAACCATTACATAGATCACTGTGTTATCACAGTGGTCACAATTTTCGTGAAAGAAAGAAGATTAAAGAAGGATTTTGTGCCCATTCTCTATATAGCTAAATCCCTAAACTAATGATTAGTCATAAAATCTGCAGTCCATTAGCTAAACACCATAATGAGGGGCTACCATCTTGATGATATGCTACTCTCTGAATGGCTGACCATAAGAGTTTAGCATTTTGAATTGATGGAGGAAGACTCACTATTTGCTAACTTCTAACACTCATCCAACAGTTGAGTAATCATAAGTACTTATTTTTAAAACTGAAAAATAACATGAGTTTCTAGAACCTAGCTATAGCAAGTATCAGAACTTGCTATAGAGTTTCTGCTTTTTTTCAATCAATGAAATAGCAAGAGATTTTGAAAAATTCATATGTTTAAGAGCTTCCAGAGTGATTGGAAAGTACCGACACAGACAGAAATCAAATTCATTTGAAAGTATCTCTGTGGACTATTAACATTACTTTTAAACAAAAGAAAAATGTTGTGATGTTGATGGTGCCTACTGACCAGCCATACATAGATCTGTCCCACTGCTCCAGAGAGATCTATAATGATTGTTGCTTCGCCGTATTTTCTAAGAGGAAATATAATGAGAGGTAGACATATCTGAAGTCCTTATTCATTCATTACTTACCCAAAACATTTTCCAAAATTCATTAGTAAGCGCAGAAGTGCCATGCAATCCATTTCTTTGGATTCACCAGGATAAGCTACTCGCAAGAGCAATCAGGCATGTGTTAGTAATACTAAAAGGCCAATGGGACACTGTACTCAAGGCTTAGCCTGCCACTAATTAGAACAGGATGATGGTATAATAAGCAACAAATTATTTCAAGCAAAATACAAAAGACAGATGGGTAAGCATCTGATGTATTTCCTCAGATATTTTCTCAAATTTAAAAAAAAAAAAAAAGCATTAGCGAAATTTTTTTCAAATGTAAGTTTTCCTAATTTTTGCATAGGCATTAATAACTACATACTACAATGTTTCAGCCATTCACACTGTAGTTACATGAGATGGTATTATAAAGACAGCTAAATCAAACAAATATCTTCTTTCTCTTCTCTCTGTATTCAGCTGTGGGTTAGGCCAGCAATGGCAAGTTGGTGTTAGCTCAATACACTCAGTGCTAAAATCTTTGTGAACCCAGCTAGGATAATTTGTTTAAAAGCAGTACACTCAGATCACCAGGTAATGGAAAGTCTCTTCCTTGTGGATGCAAACACTGATGATAAGAGGATGAAGAGGAAAGATTTAGGGCATGAAAAATAAATCTCTTTTCTTCCTCTCACAGAAATTAATAATAATAATACCTCCTCCAAATTACAAATCAAATTTGAAACAATATATGCAGGATTTTCTATGGTATCATTTAGTTCTGTCTCACAGAACATCTTAACACAGCTCTCAATTTTCAATCTAGTGTAGCAGACAGGAATGCAGCTATATAGTTTATTGTTTTTAATTAAAATATAAAGTATATTGTGCAACATGTGCTCATAATTTATTCACTTAAGTCGTAGTATGTTCCAAATGTGACTGAAATCTGTACAAGTGAAGAAAATAAATCATATGGATGAGTCACATATAACTAAGAATTGGGACCAAGAGGCTAAGACTTTTCTCTGCTTTACTACTTGAAAGGACTGAAGCAAACAAGAGTTTCTGACAGTTTTAGCACAACATCATTTGTATCTCAGTTGCATCAGCAGCATCAAATCTCCGCCTCATTTTACCTTAACACAACATTAAACAAAACGGCACAGTAGAAAGTATACTTCTGGTTAAAAAGTATGTCTGGAAGAATTTTCAAAACACTTACAAGGATGTAGCAAACAACTTCAGTAATAAAACTTTTATGGAATGAGACTTATCCGATTCTTGGTTTTAATAATTTTTTTTAATTGCTACATATTTTTCATGGAAAACCCCAGAGACTTTAATTCTCTTTGCTGTGCTCTGTCAAACCACATTTCTTGTCTTCAAACAACAGGATCCAAAAGGATTTTGCATTAATAAGGGTTAGAGTTACAGGTTACTATTTTATCTTAGTGATACAGAGAAAGCAATAATGGGCAATGAATAATAGTGACTAAAAGAAAGCACACAATCTGGATAGAACCTAACTGAAAACTGCAGAAAAACCTTCACAGTTCTTAAGTGTGGGAAGTGCTACTTGTGATTTAAAAAATAGTAAATAGTGAACACATGATGAAAAAGACTATAAAAATAATCAAAAGTTGTGGACATATGCAAACTCACCTAAAAGACTGCGAGATTATAACATCAGGACGATACTTGAAGTGTAAAATTCTGCAACATCAGATGAATTTAAGAGAATATAAATTTAGTTGAACTAAAGAAAACTTATAGCGATACTCAATCATAAATGTTATTTGGGGAAAAATTATAGAAATTCCTTTTTTGAGCTAATTAAAATTTGCAATGAGCTGGAGAACATGTTAAAGGAAAAATCCTGTGCTGAGAGGTAACTGAAGAAGGATACATTGACAGGATGGCAGATCAGTTTGTTTCTAATATCTGTGATTTCTAAGGCACTGTCAATATCCTGCAGGAATATGCCACTAATACTTTGCAGAATATATATTAAGAGTTAGGAGACAATACATACGTTGCATTATGCACACTTCATCTTTTTTCTCAATGCCCAACTGACGTTTACGAATGGCTGATGAAGTCTGCAGTCAACTCCAAAGTCCTGACTTCTACTTTGCCTTATGATTTTTCAGTGCTTGAATTGGCTTTACTAGTATCTATTTTGGAAGCTTTGCAACTCCACTTCTCCAAACCAATAAACATTTCAAGGATTTTTATGGGTCTTGTAACATTCTAAAACAAGCCATCAACATGCACATTTACAAGGCAATGTGATTTTGCTTAATGAATAAATTTCTGATGTTTTACATCTTTCTGGGGCAAGACAGGACACCACAAAGGTTAAAAAAATCCACAAGCCCTGACCCTTCCTAATGTTGCTGTCAGCAGCAGGGATGCAACACACACGGTTGCAGATCATATTTTCACTGCTTTAAAACATACAGAAATGGGTAGAGATTCATGATGATTTGCTAGATCAGCATCAGAACCGTTTAGCTGTAAAATCACTCATTGTACTTACACACCACTCTGAACGCAAAAAGTCTCCTTGATTTAAAACTCACAGGAAGCATTTCAGAGAAGGACCCCTGTCCTATGGGAACAGTATTCCAGGCATCTATAGACAAAAGGAGCAGCTTCAGTCCTAAAAATCAGCTTCAACTCCAACACAGATGAACAGCAGAGAGGTCAGCAGCGCAGGTATTCACAGCAAACACAAGGTCAGCAGAGCAGCCCGTTGCTTCTCCCCTGTCATGCTAATGATATTATCCCAAACAAACAACAAAGCTAGGAAAACATCATAGTGGGATGGTTCTTGGCTGCCTATGGTATCATTAGGAAATATAATTATTACCTTGAGCAGATTACAAAGACTCTGTCATTCTAGCCCACTCGTCTGTTTTGGATTAGCCAACTGAACACTTAAATATCACAATAGATTTCTTAATGATTTGGTTCATACCGCATTACTGATCATAAATTGTCATGGCTCTATTGCATCATTTTGCCAGACTTTTTCACGAGCTTTGCAAATACACAAAAATACAGGTCCAGACATTTTTTTCATTGAATTCTAATGTATGGCATATACTACATGTAGTACTCTCTCCTGAAAAGCTGAAGCAAAAGCCAGTACTACTGGATAGGCAATACTTTAGAATAATACAGCAGCAAAAAGGATATCTGGACAATATGTAACACTAAGGTGACACCTCCTATCGAACATTGGATTAGTTCCTTACTAGCAAAGGCTAATGAAAAGAAGCTACTTCTATGAGACACATCAAATTGTAAATTTATGCCCATATCTGACATCCCCTTTTAGACATATATACTGAAAAACACCTGATGATGTTTGTGGTTTAGTGAAATGTACATACATATACAGGAGATTAAACACGTTCCATTCACCTTTTAGTACTATGATACAACAAATCTAAATAACAGCTTCAACAACAGTTTCAGTTAAATCTTGAAACAGACTTTTGATATCAGTATTCACTTTCATGCCAAAATAACTTACAGAAAAAGCTTTTAAAGCCTTTTCATATAAATTAATAATCTAAATTACAAAACCCACGTAGTATGTATTTAGTAATATAGTAAACATCTATCTAGAAATATCCCTCTAGAAATTTAGCCTACAGTCACAGGCACTGTAACTTTATCACAAGTCTCACATTATTCAACTTTTTTCTTTCTCAATAATTCAGGATACTGGAGTCTGAACTCACATGAGAATTGCAAGATTCAGTTAAAAACCAAGCAAATGAGTATCACGAGCAACGAGAAAAGTTATTAAATCCAACATTGAGAAGCAAATACAATATTTTCCTACATACTAACCAAATCTCATCCTCCCTTACTTACAAAGCAACAATCATTTATTATTTTAACATGCACAGAGAGAATCCTGTAACATACCCACAGATGCACAGCAGCATCGTATCACTAGTTAAAAAAGAAAAAAACCCTTTTTTTTATGAAGATACATCATTCAAACACTTAATTTTCAAGAATGTAATTTCCTGTATTTTAGAAACTTACTACTGTAGGCATTGACGTAAGATGTAGCCAAACAGAGATTCTGATCAGATTTGAAACTTCCTGAACTTGATTCACACTATTATCTCCATTTGATTTCCTACAGCTGGTCTGAAGAGGAGTAAAGAGCTGATTAGATTGGAGACTGAAACATTTTCAGCAGGTGGAAGTAGAGAGCAGAAAAAAGCCCATGCTTGCTTGTACACAAAGCAGACAGTTTTGGGGGTGATCTTTTCTTCTTTTTGAAAAGCTGTTTCGGCTTTTGCTAAAACCATTAACAAAATCTAAAGCATCATTTACGATGGTTTTACTAAGTTATATAAGGCCCGTGAAAGACACAAGAACTATGTTTTTCATGAGAACTCAGTTCTCTCCGGTAAGACATCCCCTACTTAAATGCCTATCATGTTTTTCTTCTTGTCTCTGAAATGGCAATATTTACAGTTTAAATTATTACATGCAAAAAAAAAACACCAACACCAGTACTTCCCATTGAAGTTAGATCCCCTACGCAGCTCTAGAACTATTTCAGTTAAATTCTGGCTCAGTCCCACAGCAGTTGGGACCCAGTGCCCTAGAGCACTACAGAAAGTCATCTTACTGGAAGAGGACAAACTGCCTCAAGACTGCTGACATACGAAGCACACGATACAATACCTTATGATTAAACGTACAAATTACATATGCTTTCTGCTTCTTCCTTACATTGTCACTCAAATGACATTATATTTCTTATATATCTGTCTTTACTGTCTCTCTTGGCTGACCTGCTACTTCAATTAATTGTTTGGCTGGCAATAAATGAACTATCACTTAAATGACACCTTTCTTAGTCATTCTTCAAAGTCAAGCCTGAGAAAACTTTTTCAAAGATAATTAAGACACTTTCAAACGTTAATAATTCCCTTTGTTACAACAGAGACTTGCTTCTTTGTTAGCAGCCAATGAAAAAATACTGAAAAATATTTGCATGTATAAATATCTTCCCTAATACATTGAAATCAGCCCTATAGTTCACATGCATAGAGTATTGTATAAAGCACAATTCACCCTACTTTTAACTGCTTTCTTTTGTTAATAGACCTAGATAATTATTACAATTCCTCTACGACTTCAGCAAGGAGATGATACAAAAGATGTTGTAACTCTGATGTTAATGTTATTGACTGCTTTCAAACTACAGGGCTCCGTCCTGCACTGCCATGATCAAAAGCATTAGGCACAGATTCCAAGTTAAAAATACACACTCAAGCCAAACATTCTGATCCAGATTAGTGTTACTTCTTTGCGATTTCATTAAAACTTCATTGAAATAATGCAAATGGAACAGTCAAAACAATACAATAAACAGACCCCCTTTTTTTAAATCTAGTCTGTATCTCCAGTTGACGGAATCAATTTATAATATTAAAACTAAAAGAATAAAAAAACAAGTAACTCATTTCTGTGCTTCTCAATGGTTTACTTTTCTTCAGTTCACAAATGCAAACCAGCAGTTCATAGCTAATCTGGGCATTGCTGCCCACAAAAATGGTATGCCAATAAAAGCAAACTGGAATACAAGGATTTTTGTACCTTTGTGGTACAGATGCACTGAGAGGCAAGGAAAGCTTATTCTCTCCTCTACCTTAAAAGCAGCAGTCATGCCCTCTAAAGCTTTTTCTTGTGAAACACAGACCACGTAATAAAAACAAACTAATTCTCCTCAGCCCCAGAAGTCTGCATACAGATACCGCCAATATCCAGCACAACCTCAGAGGTCACAAAACCAAAAGAGAACCAGAGTGAGGTCCTCTTATATACGGTGAAAAATAAATATCCCTTTTTTATACAGTGGGAAATAAATACCCCTCATTCAAACTTGTTGATTTTTTTCAGTAAAGTTACATATATAACAGAACAAAGTTTGCATTAACCAGGACAGGTTGAGCCTACAAGCATGTGTAGCAACCTGATAAATACATGGAGAACAAATATTTTCGAGACAGGATGGGGGAAACACGTTTCTTTTTCTCTCCGGAATTTCTGAAAATTGGAAGCGTGTGTAGAGGCATGTCTGCCTACATCTGCACAGTTCAACAGAACCAAGAATGTATTCCTTTGCTTAATATTTCCTACTGTACTGCTGGAAAGCCCCTACTGTGGAAGCAGTTTTCATTGCAGGACTGTTTGGCACGGCAGCCACGCAGCGTGGCCTCCAGGAGCTGCTGTCAAGTTGGAAGTGACGCTGTGTTGCCTCTACCCCCGGGGCGAGTAAAGAGCAGCAGCAACTCTCGTCTCTGCTACCAGCCAATTCCGCCTCCAGGGCAGGCCTGTAACTTCACAGCAGATATTTTTTCATGTCAGCCCCAGAGCTCAGCATCCAAAGCCTACCAAGACCTCCCTCCCGCCTACAAGCTGCAGCGTACAAACCCCGACCATGCTGTGCCTCGCAGCAGGAGCTACAACCACCCTTGTCTTTGTTGCAGTGATTTAACTTCTGTTTCCGTCACAGTGAGGTACAAGGAGCTCTGTCTGAAGCAGAAGACCCCAACATTACGCTGATGAATGGTCCTGGCAGACACAATGTCCCCGCTGCAGCAGGCTGGCACGCTGGGGAGGGTGCTGGAAGCCACAATGGTGGCTTGGATATCCTGTGGGCCCTGCGGTAGAACTGTCACCGCTGTCACCTTCTGGGACACGATCACCCAGCTGTTTTGTCAACCTCAGCAGCTCCTGCCTCGGAGAAGCTGCAAAAAAGCAGCGGCTGCAATCCTGGTTTGTAAGCACGGTGGCAAATGACACTTGGGGTGCCCACTGGCTGCGGGGCAGGTACTGCTTTGGAGCCAGAGGTGCTGCACATCACAACAACGATCCAACTCCCCCTTTCTGGCAGCATAACAAAGCACCAACACTGCAATTTCTGCTCTTCAAGGTAAGGCTCTCATTGCACTACAGGTACACTACAACACCAGGAGGGAAATTTGGAGGCAGTGTTGCGGTGCTTCTCTAAAAAGAACGGGTGAAACTCACTTGTGAGGACTAGCGAAACTAATCCATAAAAATCCCTAAGACTGGTCAAATGAACTGAACCTCACTGGAGGGAACGACTTCAACATGGCCCAAAGCTTATTTCTGCCAGAAACCTCTTGTTTGGTCCTTAAAAGAACATCAGAAATGAGAAACAGAGCTGCTTCTGTGGAATGCAGGAAGCCCTTCCCTGATCTCATGCTGCATTCATTAAAACGCCATATTTTCCATGCATGGCCTAAATTAAATATAATCCTTTGTTTGCCAAAATATGATTTTTCTTTTCTAAACCTGCAATAGATTCTTCCGTCTTTATTCAAAATAAGTAAAGCTTTGCAGTATAATGATAAACTCACACTGTCTGAGGTAACTGCGTGTGTAAAGACACCTTTTTACTTGTAAAAAATTATTTCTATAAATACATATATTCACATACACTTACATACCTCCATTTAAACTAACAACCTGTAGCACCTTCATAGATAACACACTACTCAAAACAGTTGAAACTATGGTTATTCATGAGTGGTTTTAGTGCGTTACAAGCTGTTAACGTTTCACTGGATGATCCGCTGCTGCAAAGCCACAAGGACGTGATCTAACTCAATTATAACCCACAGCTGACCTGTGAAGCTGTATTAGCTGAACTTACAAAAGAACCACCAGTACCGCAAAATAACTCAGCACACAGCAGCCTGATTTTCATGGTTCATGTGTCATGTTTCACTGGTCATGGAGATATTTCTAAAAGGAGATTTTGACAGACTAAGTACAGTATGTAAGATTAATAGAGCAAACAGAAACAAAATAGCGCTTTTCTTCCTGTAAGTACAACAGTCTATTTTTTTAGAAAATCTTTATACCACATCACAGCATATCTTTCTCAATGGAAACAAACACTTTTCCTCCCAGATGTACTGCTTTTCTCAAGCCACATAAAGTGCTATATACATCACTGTCACATTGTTTGCAAAGATTTCATCAGACAATATATGTCAGTTTGTAATTTATGGAGAAATTGAAATCATTTGTAAGTACTGTTTGTAAACAAGAGGAAAACTATCAAATATTCAAGATAATTGGATATCAATTTTTTTCCCCCTTCTATGCCTCATACAGTCCTGAGAAGCAGTGAAAGAGATGGGGGAAGAAGGATCTAGGGCGCATATAGTTCTGAATGGTTGCAATGGTGTTAATTAAATGTGTTACATTGCATAGTTCCCAGCAGTGCAACGCTGCAATCACACAGCCATATATGCATACAAGAGCAAACATCTGGTGTAAACTGTCATTGAAAAGTAGTAATAACATTAAAAGCAAAAGCTAATGAGCATTGGATCTTTTTTGAAGACATTTCAGGACAATAAAAAAATGGAAGTGACCCTGCTGGCTACTAATTTCAGCTGCAGTTACTCTACAGCCAGCTTGAAATTACTGACTACCAAATCTTTACTATATATTTATAGTACATTATACATATATAAATTTATTTGTACATTATAAAAACATTTATAACTTCTTCCCATTGTTGATATGCTTTTCCATATGAACCCGATAGGAAGGCTATTTATGTACTGACAAAGTGTTCCTTGCAACGTGGAGGCCGTATCTACCATCACAATGTTGACATGCATATTATCATTCTGAATGCTCAGATGGGCTTCTGCACCTCAAAGACTTATATGTCTTGTGTGTGTGTGCATCTGTGTACGTGTGTGAGCATGAGCACGTATAAAATTCTGCATGTCACAACATCCTCAAGCATTCCCATCAACCGGAGGTGGTTTAGCCTACAGAATTTTAAGGGAAAAATTCAAATCCCACAACCTCATCTAACGAGACTGCGCTACAACTTTTTAGCCTGCACTATTTCACACAGCTCTCATGGGTTTCAACGTGAGCAGTGTCTGTTCAATGCTTGTGAAAATGAGAGCACATGAATTTATCACAGTATGACAAGAATTCAACCCAATGTAATCTGAGAGGTCCTTTTGAGGTGCAAAAGGACAATAGGCTTAATTTAAACAAAGGCTGCAAGACAATTGTTCTGCAGCTCCCTGAGAACAATCCTTTCATCACTGACACTCGAGGTATTTCTCAGCAGGAAAAACTCTAACTTATTTTTATTCTCTTCATAGCAAGAACCTGAATTTCTAATAGTAAGCTGCCAAAACCCCTAGATTTAAGGGAGAATTTTATTCATCATTTCATATATATGAAAGAACAGCTTCCGCACAGAAGAAAAAACCTATGATTTTTAGATATCTTCACAGAACTATTGCTGATGGGACAAGATTATTATTAAAAGATGACTTTTACTTTAAAAGCAGATAGAGTGTATTTTAAAAACTGGTTTACTGGAAGACTTGAATCTTATGTAAAACAACATGATACTTACAGATTTCATCCCAGTGCAGTTAGTATTGTAAAGCTAGAAGCTCAACATTCAAAGCAGAAAATATATACCCCTCTCTAGTCAAAGCTCTTAGTAGGGTGATAAATATTTTGCAAGTGATTACCCATTTGTCAAGAGAGTCTGTTTATTTAAAGCCATTAAGGGAGAGTATAGCTGCCCATGGATTTTAGGATTTATCTCACCTGGTTTTAGACTGTTGCACTAGAGACATCCATTTTTGAGATAATCACCCTGAGCTCTCTTTAAAATTGTTGAGGGTGTGATGTATGTGGCCTGTTTCAGACATCAACCTCAGGATGAGATGAACTATGTCTTAGAAGTGCTTATTTTTCTCCATTTACTATAAAAATGATTATAAGCATAATAAGTCCAGTTTAAAGAAAAGCAGTGCCTACAGTTTGGTGGGATGTCACTTGTAAAATGTAGAGTCAACTTAAATCCAGCAAGGTTGTCAATGTAGTAGGGAAGTCCTACCTTATCTATCTGACCTTGGTGCTACAGCCTAGCGGGCTAGGCTGAGGATTCAGACACAGAAGCGGACTAGGCATACAAAACTATACACTTGAAAGCATAATAGAAGCAAATGTTTGCTCTTGTTCTTAGAAAAAAATATTTAATAACCTAATGCCACTGCCATTCAGAAAGTTGGGTAGGGTCCAATGATACCTCGACCATCAGGCAAGGAGCTACCAGTCCATCATAAGGTCCAAGTTGCTCTTGATGTATGGATGACTAAACCCTGCTCAGAGACTCTCACTCAGTAAATGTTTTTTTCACATTTACTTTAATACACAAAGGAAGCTTAAAGAAGATACAGTCACTTTTGGTTTGAGACTTTTACAGGCTATTTACTTCTTAAACTGAAATCATATCTACGCTATCGCAGTTCATTGATACTCCATTCTTATACATTATCAATTGCTGACATGGTTTGTCAGCTGAGTTTATATTATGTGTAGCAATTGTTAATGTAACAATTATTTCATTAATTTGGTTTACTTTTTATGGTACACTGGTTTTGATCACTCTGCTTACTCCAACCAAACAAGAGGTCACTAATTGTGTCACAAAAGTGTCACAAAAGTGTATTGTGTCACAAAAGTGTATTGCAAGGTATGCAGACTTCCTGACTGGCTAACTCTCACTCTACCATGTACTTTAAAAGAAACCAAGGTGGCCAGTAGCCATCCCCCCAGCCTAGTCTGAATGGTCTCCATCAACCCATAACATAGATCTCACAGAGCTAGCCTGGTAGCATGAGCATTCCTGGTCCAAAATTTAAAAGACAAGCTATGTAGCACAGATATTGTCAATATTTATCAAATCATTTACAAGTACACACCAAATATTATAAAGCATCAATAGATGCTTGAACTGCATGAACACCCAGTTGAGTTCCAAGCAGGAATAATCGAAGTGAGATTACTTTTTCCTCAGCTGTAGGAGATGCAGAGGCAGCACTAGCCCATGAGTGAGCGTACTTGAAATAGATTGACCTTAAACTCATGTTTGAAAAGATTCATTTTGCTAGACTGGCCGTAAATGGAGTGATATGCTTCAGGGCTGCTGGAGCTTTAATATGAGCTGTTTTCAACTTGAAGAGGGGGGAACAAAGGTACAAAGCAAATGTACTGACCCAGTCTTACCACTCACTGCTCGCCATTCACGTGTTCAGTATTTTTGGCATTTTCAAATGCGCAAGTGGCAGTGAGATGCCCGCATTCCACTTGTTTTTGAAAGAATTAAAGCAAGTAGCTGCCCTTACTGATCCGGATTCATTTTCTCAGGCAACCATAATATAAAATTTGTAGACCTTTTTTTTCATTAAAACATAGCAAGAATGGACTCTTTTGATTCACTCACCAAATTAGGCAACCGAATTATATTGTGGCGTAGAATACCATAATATATACAATGGAGTATTACCGTAAAGAAGACAAAAGAAATAATCTGGTTAAAATCTAAATGTTTTAGAGTTGTGTTTTTTAATAGAGCAAAATTCAAAATAATTTTAAATAAATGGTAAAAATGCCATTCTATTCAAAAGAAGTTGATTTATCTCTTTGGGAGTTCAAATACTTCTTAGTCTAGATCAATTTTCAAAAAAAAATCTGCTGTTTCAAAAAGAGAAGTCAAATATAATGCTTTGCATATATTGAACTGAAGTGATCACCATTTCTGATACAAATCATTTATTTAAATGTATTAAAAATGCTTTCCTTTTATGTGATAAGGAAGTTGTCAGATACTTGAATTTGCAATAATTTTAACCTCCTGTCCTATACAATGCTTACTTGTACTTCACAGGTACACTTTACGTAGACTCGTGGTATTTGCTTAAAAATCTAGAAACGTTGCCAAAAGGCCTTAGATTATCTATGGAAGGAAAAAAACATATGAATAGTTCACTTTTCCTTGGTCCAAGCAGCATGCAAAAAGATTCTAGAGTAAATACTATATTCTCACTAACACTGATTCAGAAATAAATTGCCATATTTTAAGACAAGATTATCTTGATTAAAAATAATATAGGCTATGTGGATTCAAAATTTACATTTAAATGCAGTTAATCAATGAAATGTGAGATAATGCAAGTTCAGTAATATTCAGAATGAAATATCCTGGCTCAATAGTTTAATTAAAGTCACACTTGCATTGGCTGCTCTTTAATCTTTGTTCTTTAACATTTACTGAAATGTCAGCAAAAGGATGATGGAAGACTCACAATAATTAGAAATACAATAAAATAGAAGAAAAAAAATAAATAGATGTACTAGAGCAAAGTTAATATTTGTGCTGGGATTCTGTGTTTTTCTTCCTCAAATGGGAAGGCCACTAGATTTACGCTGTTCCACAGTCCCAAACAGCCTCCAGTATGGAGAACTCTGTAACAAGGACCGTGAAGTGAACCAGTGAGTACGCTCTGAAGCCCCAATACAGTCCCGAGTTTCTAATATGGCTAGAGAAATGTAAAAGGAAGCTCCTTTGCAAAGAAACTCCAGTATTTGAAGAAGCCTTCTAATTTTGCAGACAACTCCAGTCAGCTATTTAGGACTTTTCCCACATTTTTCATGCAATGGAGCCATACTTCTTCCACAGACTCTCCAATGGCTTTTGCCGCTATAAAACCGGAGCTGGTTTTGTATCAAGGGAAATACAATAAATGACACTATTCACCTACAAGATCACAGAAGATAGCAATGAAAAAAATATAGCTAACTTGAGGAAACAAAACCAGAAGTAATCAGGGGATGATTAATATGACAAGCCTAGAAACACAGATTTCATCAAGCAGGAAACACCATGCTGAACTGAAGAGGTAGGCTTGTAATAAAGAAGACCAATTCACTCCACAGATACTGTAGTTGTGTGACAAAGATTAGTAATGTGCATTCTAATAACTCTTGTATTTGGATTATTGTTGTACAACTATACTATGTGGTTAGAATCACCACAAGCAATGTAGCTCCAAGGCAATCACAACTTCAGAACTAGAAAAGCACTCCACAGAACTCACTAAACCCAACAAAAAAATAAAATCAGAGTAAAGCAGTGGGGTTTTTTTTCTGAGATACAATTCTAGACCTCATCTATCAGACTTTAAATAGGAAAATATGAGAAGTTACCAACCAGAAGTTCTTTTCCACCAGCACCAAAGGGAAATACTGGACATAATTGTAATATCTCTTTAAAATATCCAAGGTAACTACATAAAGCCACCAAGTGAAAACCAACAGCATGAAGAAATGAAGGTTACAAAGAAAGTATTTAAGAATTTTAGCCGAAGACCAGAGTTGGCATCACAGGTTAGAGGGAAACACAAGCATCTCATACAAAGTTGTGGAAAGAACTGGTTTACACATTGTGGATGGATGGATGGATGGATGGATGGATGGATGGATGGATGGATGAGCAAATCAACAAGCAAAGCTGCTTAGGTATCTCAACAGAACTCAGCATTGCTGTACGGTGCACTGAAGAATAGCATGGCAAGTAGCAATCTCTAACAGAACAAAATAATTTAAAATTTACCATAAACTTAAAATAACTTGACTACCATTGCTGAAACCATAATCTTTATAAAGGAGAGCTCCATGAGCCATAGAAAATGTCAGCTGTTATTAAATGTCTTGAAATTAGGCGCAATTATTCCTTCCTGAGGGCTAACCAAATTCTTTTCACATTCTTTCTGTATCTTCGTGTTGTTGGGGAAAGAGGAAAGTGATTTAGAGACAAATTCTAAGTCAGTTTTCCGTTCATTTTGGCAGTTTGTATTTAATAGGAAGATTATGCAAGTCTCACTGCCTTTTCCTTCCTTCTCATGTCAGTCAGAGTGGAAGAGTCTGCATTATTCAAGGTCAATTAAGCCATGCAAATGCATTCTAAATGATTTTACAGAAGTAATAATAACTGTCCCTCAGAAGGATGTGCTGAATTTGTTAAAAAAAACTAAATGACGTAGGTGTTTTGTAATTTTATTCTCTACTCAAAATAATCAAATAGATGTATGAGTATAATAATCACGAACTGGTAACGGTATAGGTTTTAGGTACAAATTCCTCAGGAACTTGATCCAAAGCTCTATCCTTGGAGCTACAGTGATGTAAGTCATAAAAAATGTCTCCCATTGTGCTGCTTGCATTTCAGAAAAATTGTGCATTTATTTAGCTATCAAATTATAGTATTTTTTTAGCTTGAAATCAGGTTTTCAAAAACATGCTCTGATGACATTTAGTCCTGAATGTAAATTACAGAAAGACTGAGACATATAATTTATTAATGTTTTCAAACTCTTAAAACTATGTATTTTGACAAACATTGCTTGTAACATCAACTACACTACATTGAAAAACCCAGTATCAATGAAGATGGCTTTGCCAATATAAAAGTATCATCACATCATGAGAAAACATTCCTACTCAATGGGATTTTTTAAACTCAATAAAACTATACTTCCCATATAGCTTAGTCCAAGCCTCTCTCCCCAGACCAAAGACAGGTATATTGTACAAAGATCAGTTCTGCAGCAAACATCTTCTGTTTGAACAGTGTGACCCAGCACAACAAGGCATGTCTGTGGCACTGTGAAGTCAAGCTCTTGAGTATAAACTCAGTCATGTTGTGTTAATATTTAATAAACACAGTAATTACACAGAAATTACACTTGCAGTTACACTGACAGAGTCTCACCTGAAGGATCACAACTAGCTGCTGAAAAAGGCAGGGAAACCACCACAATCTGCTTCTTTGCTGTATCTGAAAATATGCACACATCTAGTCCCTTTCAGAACAAAAGGGTTGTAGGTTTAGGCTTAAAACCACTGAAGATGGTTTGAATAAACACTTGACCTTCCCTTGACATGGCCAAGTTATAGCACAGAGGAATTTCTCACCTGACGCCAGTTAACCATGTACTTCTGCCTATCCCGTTCCAGTACGAACCAGGAGTAAGCAAGCAACACAGAATGGACCAAAAAAAGGGGAACTTACAGAAATACATGGTTCTCATCCGGCAAAGATACACCTTCCAGGTGAAACAACAGCCCAACTACATGATCAACTGCCTCTACTCTATACCAGCATAAAACAGCATTTGAGAAGGAGGTGCAGATGTAGTCAGGGTCTTCTTTCAGGTGGGAGGCAGCAAGTAGCTACTTCATCCCACCCATTCCTACCAGAGGCTGCCAGGTGATAGCAACGCAATGGGAATCACTCCTGAAAGATGCAAGTATCTGCATTTTAATTATTTTCAATAGTTTATAAAGGTGTCCATTTCTCTTCAGCAAACACATTACATTGTAGAACTGTACTCTGAAAAACTATCTAAGCTAGAATGGTGTTCAGCTCCATCTTTTTAATAAAAATATGACATTGAAAGCCATTTCTTGGGAAACAAGGGTCAGAAATTTGGGGGCGAGCTGTGATTTTTATTTTTTTTTAGTAGAATGTATTGCACTTTTCTTTGAAAAATATAGTAGGTAGATAAACCAAAAGCCATTCATTTTATATTGCTGAGATTTAAATCGAATCTTCCATGCTGATTAGATATTTAACACAAAACACTTGGAAATTACACCTCTTACCAACACTCATTGTATTTAGCCTGTATCCCCTTTAATAGAGAGCTAACAATATTTACCACATATTTATGTTAAAATCACAGATTCAAGGATTCATTCACAATTCCCTCTTTTATGCAATTACGATGTTTGTGAAAAACGCAGATGCCTCATTGAATGTGCACATTTAAAAGGATGTGATTGTATTCACATCTGTACAATATTTAAAGCCATATAATACATATAAATAGAGTCCCCAAGCTACTATGAAACGCCTAACACCTGGCAGATGAGATAGCGGCTCATAGTAGTTTAAATATTGTATTTTAATTCACTTTTCTGAGGCAGTCAGGCTATACAATTACTAAGTCATAAAGTTGAAAATATGACTGCATAAAACATTCTCCTTCAGATATATCTGACAGAACACACAGGTAATGTTTAAACACTTGTACTTGATGTCTTATGTCTTAACATATGCGTCCTTCATCTTCTTGATTACTCTTTTCTGTTTCTTTTTCATGCCCTTTTGCATTCTGATGCCATTTACCTGGCCAATTACCTAGCATCCCCTCTTTCTTTTTGATTACTCTTCCATTCCCCATTATGTTTTTCCTCACTTTACTTCATTTTGTTCTGACAATTTCATCCTGTGCTTTCCACATTCCTTTGAGTACGCTCGATGGAAAATGAGTGCTTTTATTCTGTATTACCACCTGAGTCTAAATTGTGGTTGCATCTAATGAATGAAGCCAGGCCTCCTTGTCATTTGCAGTGGCTGTGTCAGATGGTCTCACACTGTGACCACAAGAAGCACATAAAGAGAAAGTTTTGTGCATCTGCTCCATACTGAAGTAGGAGGAACAGGAATGACAACTTGGTTTTGTATGTTTTCCAGTCTCAACTGCACTTCTATGTAGCTTTTTCTGCTACTTACAATTTTTCGTATAACTAAGCAAAATATAAGATACAAATACCACTAACTCGGCAGAAGGGCTGCAGGGAGGAGAAGAATAAAAAGAAAAAATATGGTCTTGATGGGGACTTGATATATAGAATCTTTAACGGGTGTTTATGTTATAAGACAAGTAAACATGGATAATGTTTTAAACAATGTTTCAAATGTGATTCTAATTTAGCTCATTAAAGGTGAATGAATAACCAAATTAATATTTTATACCAGGAAAGGTATAAAATATTCATCACGTTATGGTATTTCCACTTTATTGTGTGCCACACATAATACAATCAGAGCACTGGTGGGTACGCTACATTCCAGGAGCCCTATGTAGCTGCTCTTCATCCCTCACCAGTGCTGTAGGACAAATACTGTGGAGTCCACACTTAAAGCTCGCCACTGAACCATTTCTTTTCCTAATGGAAAAGCTTTAATGAAACTGTGGCTGCTGGAAAAACGCCAGGTTTTCAAAAATGTAACATTTCAGTCAGTCAGCTTTGACACAACATCCACCAGGAAAGAAGGCAAACCGTGTTAATAATTTAAGAGCTTGACTTGGGATGTCAGCACAGGTACTTGACTATCACACACTGGTGTGTCTGAGGGGGTTTTTTTTAACGCTTGTCTCATCTTATTTCTCTTCTACATTCCTCTTCTCAGCCTATGAGAATCAACTTCTCTGCATGCTCACACACACTTCTTAAGGCTTCTCTTTTTTCTCAGTCCTTAAGAAAGGTGGGGGAGAACTTGAGAGGTTGAAAAGTTTCGCAGTATAGAAAATCGTTTTCCATGCAGCCTCCCTCACTGCTATAGTTAAGAGGCTCTATTATTGCTTAGGGCCGAGGCCTGTCTTGTCAATAGAGAAATAATGTTTTAATTCCTAAAATATGAAAACTGCACAGCACTGTAATATTTGTCCAATATATGGAAAATCTTCCAAAATTCTTTCAGAAATCCATACCACTTCTATTTTACTATGTTCTCCCAGCGGCTATCCACTGCTAAAAACTGTACTGGCTTAACAAGAAAACTGCATAGCCTTATTCTATATGCATAAATTTGCTCCATTGTTCCTGCAGGTAAAAAGGGTTGCTTTTGAGCATGAAGTACTGAAAGCTCGTAGGGTACTGGGACAGTGCTTCTGGCAGCAAACTTTCAAACAAAGGATTCTACCTATAGTGTTCTCTTGTTTGGGTCAGGAATAATATCTGCTACACATATAATTCTTCCTTCACACATAAAAAGTTGCTAGGTGTCTGTCAGTTCAGGTATTCAAAAGAAACACACACATCTATGTTAAGTAGTAGCCGTTCTGTTGTTTTCTCTTACTATTTTAAGTAGCATATTCTAATAAAGTGGTTTGTAAAAGCTTTACCCTAAAAGATCTGAGTTATTCCATAATGTGGATTACCACCCATTAAAATAATGAAATCAATCACCAAAACTACAGTGGAGTTTATGTCTGTATTTGTATGTGTGCATGATAGTTATAAAAGAAAGCATCCATTTATAAAAATGGGCCATTTGGGTGATTAAGCAGATGTGCTCTTTGCCCTGTATCAGGACAAATTTCTGAAATGAACAGTCATCTGCTTCTGCAGATGGAGAGCTCTGAGGGAGGATTAGCGCTTTCCCATTGCTCATTGTAAACAACCGTGGCCCCAGAGAAGCACAGAATGATCTCCAGCGACTAACTGTGATCATACGAGCAACTTACTATAAAACTAATGTCTCTGAGCACATAGTGACTGGCCTATAAGGTGTGTACACAGAGTAAGAATCTGAATGAATTTTACACATACATGTACGTGCAATAGAAACTTCGCATTATTGTATTTAATAAGAAGCAACAAATGCAGTTTATGGTCTTAAAGTAAATCACCTAATTGTCATTTCTTTTCCCATATGTAAAAAGAGGAAGAAACGCCCATACAATTAGTCTAACGAGCATTATGATACCGAGAAATAATTTAGTTCTTTAAATGATGGCTACTGAGCCAGGGAAATAAACCACAATCACCGAGGTAGGAGAACATGTAGTACAAATAAGAAAGGATTAGCAATATGCCAGTTTACTGCCTCATCACTAGGGCACAATTGACGCTATAGTTCGTATTGCAGATAACCACAGAGCCACAAGTGGTAAAATGTCAATTATAGTAAGTCTGTCCAAAACCAGCAAGTAACTTTCCAAAATCATACAAGAAATATAATGATGCTTTCATTTGAAGAATGAAGACAGTATGTAAAGATCGAGCTGCCAAAACAACCAAATAAAACCAACCCGCATTATACCACTTTTTAGGATGAATTTACAGTGCATTTGCCTAATGAAAACAGTATTGCATACTTCAGAGGAAAAGCCAGGGATTAAGGAAGACAACATTTAATCCTCAAGGACTTTGGAATGTTCTTATTGTAAATTGTAGTACTGGCTTCATTCCTCTCACTGTGGATGCTCTGCAACCAGCTGGGTTGAAAATTGCAAACACTCAAAATTACTGTTGGAGACCCTTTGCTAGAATACATATACAGAAGTATAGGGCTAATGGTTTTCTGGAAACCCTGGGGAATATGTTAACATTTCTGTAGCTGACAAAAACTGTAGGGCATCAATAGCAAAAATCAAAATAACTGCTGAAGATTTTATCAAACTAACTAGCCAAATTTACTGCAAGCTGGTAATGAATACACAATGAGAGGAGGGTACAATATACATTATATCTTTACATTAAGACATTAATGAAGCCATTGGAGCAAATATTGCAGGAGGAAAAACCAAATAAAATAGGCAACAGAATCTTGTATCTATTATTTAAATCAAATACTTAAAAACCTTTTGCTTGAGCAAACTTTCCTTGCTTACTGTTTTTTCCCTGAACACCTTTGTTTCTTCAAAAGAATAAAATACACACAAATAAATCGTAACTAGTGTAAATATTATTTAAATAGAGTCAAGCATAAATTTGGAGAGCCTTCTAAAAACTCTAATAAAAAAGAATGCAATCTACCACAATTAATGCTCATTCAGCAGCATCAGATTTGTGACTACTAACACTGCACATTAAAGCAAACTACAGCAGGTAGACTTAGGAAACTAGACATTTAAAGTGATAGAGTAATTTAAAACTAATTATTGGAGAGAAGATTCAGAACTACATATGTGAATCCCGGCAAAATTCTTCAAAAGCTTGTACAGTGCAGCTGAACGCCACAAAATTGTCAGCTAGGAAAATACACTTAACAAGAGGTTCCAGCATTTTGAACATACTTGTTTTATAAGCCAGCCATTGTTATATTTATGAAAGCCATTCTAAATAGAGTGCTTTCTTTTTGCAGGCAAAAGACAAAACTAAAAGACTGATGAGAAGAACTAGAAAATGCACTTTTTCTCTAGAAAAAGTAGGGAGAAAATGCAATACAAATAATCCTTCCCTAGAATCCTTTAACCGGTGTGAGGCTGGTAGCACTTATGAGTCCATTTGGGTGCCAAAGCTGAAGCAAAAGGGGGAAAGGTGGTGTCAGAAGCAACAGACATAAAAACATTCAGGTATCTGACAGGTCTGAAGGCAGAATCATGACTCTTACTGCTAAATACATTCTTACCTTTTTTCCTGCCAACACAAAGAGTGGTGGCAGGGACCTCTTGGAGTGAGACTTTGTGAAATGTAGCATTATCTGAGATCACATACAAAACTGTGAGAGATTACTGGAAGTAATTACTGAGCAGTTTTACTTGTGGTTTGAATCATTTTTAATCAAAGACTTCACAGCAGAATAAGTCTTTGACTGAACACAATCAGAAATATACACACATATGTTCGGTTTTAAATGCTTTCTGTATTTAAAAATATGCTTTCTTCAATATTGTATTTGTATGCTACCTTGCACTTTGTGTTATGCAAGCTCTGCTTACTTCGAAAACAATGATAAAAATGCTGATGCTTCCAATCAAAATATGAATTAAGCAACTACTACATGCTTTGAAAAACCTATCATAAAACAAGGTCTATAACAAAAGGCCCAGGGCCTCACTTGTATGTAATACTGAGGAGATAGTATCGCCATAGATACGTATCTGTGCTCTCCTCCCATACCCATCCCTGGATTTCTATTCTGATCTGTGTATGCAGTGAGCAAACTAGGGAGAGAGGAAGCTTCATTATGGAGTAGATGCATGCAATAAAATGCGGTCTGTAAGATTATCTTTTCTTCCCAGCAGAGTAAGGTCTAGAAATCTCTGGCATGCTCCAGATCCACGCTGCACTACACCTTTCCACTAACAGACTTGGTCACCTAGGTTGGGACTAGTGATATCCTCCAGACTGTAAGGAATCCATTACATTTACAGAACAGAAAGGAAGTATGTACCTAAATCACTTAATCAGGTCTTGGTTGGGGAAAAAAGTTAGTAAGTAATGCTTGACAAGTCAATAGCTTTTGATAGCCTTTGTGCATACTAACACGAAATTGTCATATATTCAAAAGAGCCCTCTTAATATTTTAATTTTTTTCCATTGATGATTGTCTAGTTTCATGCTCTGGTAATTCCAGTCACTTCAAGTGGAATTCACACAAGGGTTAAATTTGGCCTCATGTGTCCTACGGCTCGCAGTGAGAATGACCCACCTTTTCTGGCATTTGCTGTATTGTAGAGAGAAGCATGACTTTCTTCTCTTTTGGGAGTCTTTTGAACTTGTATAAAGTAGCTATTCCCAAGTGATTACTTCCTTTCTCAATTGATGCAACAAAAGATCATCACATAAAAAAAGAGTCCCACAGTGATTTTTCTTTTGAACACACAGGCAATGCTGAAAACATAAATGTACATGTCCAAAAGCTCTCATCTCTTGCCCCTTTCTGATACCTATTAGCTCCACGGGAAAGTAAAAGAAAGGAGAGTATTAAAGCTTTCTGCATCATCAGGGTGAATCACTCTTTTCACTTTCATTATTGCAAGAATGCCACTGATAACCAGAGAAAAGGAAAAACATACCTGTAGTTCTTCAAATTGTTACAGTTTAATGTAAAATCTAGAAGGATGTCTAAAGGGGCAAAAAATCCACTTACTAGTGAGTGCAAGTCGCTACTTTTTCCTGCCTTTCTATACCACTCCATGCAGGAAAGCAAATGTCTTTCAGGCTTCTCCTTCCTTTTCGCATCCAAGAATCTCTCTGATTTTTTGATGATGATGAGCTCTGTAAATTCATGCCTAGAAACAAGCAGAACACATGTTAAAACATGTGGTTGAGTGGGTAGAACTTTCTTTACTGATAACTGTATCTAAGTATCACCTATGTCCATTTTCACACAAATAGGGAAGTATATGCAGACCATCTGACAGTGTCTTCATTTCTATGCATGCTCCTCGCTTTAGAGTACATCTGATGTTTTCCAAAAGATATCCTCTCACTACAGTAACTGTAAGGAAACCAACCTTAATTCAAAGAACTTCATAGGCATTTATTATTCAGTAAGTTAAACACCTTAGTAGGCCATCAGTCTGGCTTCAGATTGGATTAGGTCCTCCAGGTCCACACTAGTAATCCTACTTGTGCATTTTAGGTATTCGTTTAACTGTAAAATTCACAACTAAGCCCTGACGCCGTGACTGTCTTCAATGAGCTGACGCTTACAGAACCAGGCTTCCTCTAGTTTATTGTTACTCCTCAAATCCCAGTTTGCATTTGTTCTACTCGGCGGCCTGTTAGGAGAAGAAGCAGGGAGGATGGTCCAACCTGCAGCCCCGTAGGCTGTGCAGTTAGGACACCTTCATAGCTAAGGGATATGGTGGGTCCCTTCTCTCTCACACCGGGGACATACTATAGTCCAGCTTTCTGCTTCTTGGGCAAGTTTTCTAATCAATAGGCTGTTTTGTAAGTGCTGGGAAAACCTAAAACTCTTCCCTTGTTACAATTCAGGTTGAACTCAACGCTATTTGTCAGTGTTCGTTTTGGCTTGAGGATCACAAGACCTAATGGATTTGCTCTGTCAGCAGATTTTAAGAGATCTAAACTTTAGAAATTACAGTTTAAGTGCCTATTTCTTATATGACCTTAAGCATCTATCAGCTAGAGCTTTAAATTTTTGGAGCATGTGCAGCAATATAGCTTTATTTACCAACTATAAACAGACATTTCCAGACCAGACTGCAGTAGGCTGAATTGAACCTAGACATCTCAATCTCACACAATTCTTCATTATTTATCACAGTGGCCATCAGAAGAAATACTCTTACATCAGAATCTATTTGCAAGAAGTTCACTTTCCACAGTAATGGAAGAATAAATCAGACTATTTCTTTCTTCAAATTGAAGTATCTCTGTGTTTGAAAATTGGTGATGGATAAATATTTAAAAAAAATAATCTCAAAGACAATTTTACCCATAATTTATCCCTAATTTTATGGATTAATTGATTCGATAAAATAGTAATAGATCATTGATATGATCCACCATCTTGTTTTCCACCTTGGCAGAAAGAGACATGGAGTTGGTTTATCCCGCTGAACTGCAAAGGTTAAAGCAGTATCCAGCAGATATCCTTCAGATTAATAAAATTATCCGGGTCTTAAAGAAAGCTGCAGATTTCTAATTTGAGATTAGAGTGTCAACAGGAAATAAATAAATGAAAAAATTAAAAAAAAAAAACATTTGTAGTGCTAAGAAATATATGGATCAATTCCAAGAACTCTGGACATCTTAACCAGATCCTGACAGGCACGGTAAAATGAGACAGGATGAAACTATTCTTCAGATACAAAATCAAATAACCAGTAGTGTTATCAACTCTACTGTTCTCATCAGTACATGAAAAGCTAAATGCCAGCACTCTTCTAATAATCAGCTACACACCTGCATTTGAGATGTCATATTAGTATTGGTAATTTTATCAATTGTCATCCCCTGTCTAAACTGCCTGTAGCAAAGAAGGTGACTGAGACGTTTATGTTAAACAGCTGTTATGCCATCTGGCATCTTTGACTTCCACGACCCTTTTCAATCTGGCTTTCAGCCTAGGGAAGGTACAAAGACTACATTGGCTTAATTGGTCTATGATCTCCTCTTGGCAAAATACAGAGGTCAAGTTTCCATGCTGATTATTGTAGATTTGTCAGCAACCTTTGTTAACACGAACCATTAAGTTTTGTTGACTCATCTGCAGACACTGGCAAGGATGGCCAAAAATCAGTGTAGTGACTCTGGTCTCTCCTCTCCGGGAGGTCTCAGAGGGTAATGTCGGACAATTGCTCATCTGCCCAGAGGGCTCTCGTGACCAGGTTTTTCATCATTCCACTCTGTTGCCTTTCTTGTTCAATGTTTACGTGAAGCTTCTCAGGGACAGAGGAAGACTGTTTGGGGCTGTCATTTCATCAAAATGCATTTGACATTTACCGTTGTTCATTGTGCTTTTTTATGTGATGCAGATGGTCAAGTTGACCCATCTCCCAGCACCTGACTAGTTTGGAGATCGGGGCAGGAAGACTGGCTTAAATTCTACTTGCACAACTTATTTATTTTTAAGAAAGCTATTAGTGAGTGTGGGAAAGCAGAAGGTGAGGTTGGCTTGGAATCTGGTAAGTCACAGCTGTAGGTTTAAAATTCAAAAGAATTATTCGGCTCAGTTAGTTAGAAAAGCTGCTCACAAAAGAGTAAGAGAGCTGCTAATTATACTGTTTGAAATAAGGAGAAATTAAAACAATTTTTTAGTCCACAAGGAATACTTCAATCCTGAACATGTGAATTTCACTATTTATCCTATTACTAGGCTTTTCATACAATTCTAAAATATAGGTACTATATTAGGGTCAAAGTAATAGTCTATGTTGGCTTTTTTGTTGATATGCACATATCTTGAGTTCACAAAACAGGAGTTTCATACTTGAAGCTGCTTATGAGGTATTAAATGAAGCATTAGACAGTGCTAAAAAAGCAAAACTGCCAGTGATTATTTGCTAGTAAAAAAGATACTAAATGATTATGATAAGTGCGGGCAATTATTCAATTACTTTAGGTTAGGTTATCAATAGTTCATTGCTGAAAGAAAAAATACACCTGGTTGTTCACTGACCACTCTGCTCAAATAAAGCTATTACTGTTATCAATCCTTTAGACTTTCTTCACAGAACTTGGAAATACCTTTGCATCACCTCATAAAGCGCATGGGAGAAAAGCAGCAATATCCAAGTCGTATCATGTTTGTCTGTTACAGCTATTCAATGAAACTTCCCATTTCTTTTGTAGAAGTGTTCTATACATATCACCTTAGGAGCTAAGCAGTGTTTAAACTTAACGGTCTGAACATTTACAGAAATTTGGTATTGAAATTGGAGCACCCAGAAGCAGTGCTTTACATAAATACAATCTACAGCGCAAAAACTATTTTCAAAATAATAAGCAAGCACACTGCAGATCATTAGATAGCATGCCCCAAAACAACTATCACTATAAAAAGAAAATATTTAGTAGAAATAGATTTTTAGACTGTGCAAAAGACCCAACATTTGCCTGTTTGGTGTTTTACCCACGCACTAGATCACATGAATTCATTTATGCATTACTTTATTTGACCCAATGCTCTCATTTCTCCCCCAAAGCCCTTTCTGCCCTGCTCCTCCTTGAAGAAGGGCTAAGTTATGAGTGGCTATGAAGTACCAAAAGATCCTGGAGAAGGTAAGGGCAGAGACACAGGATGGTGTGGGAGGAGGTAAAACACAACAAAGGGTTTATGGACCCTCATGATTGCAGGACAGAGCGGAAAGTGCCCAACCTCTCCTCCTCTCTAACTCTCCACCTCCTTCACTGTGAGCTCCTCCTGCTAGATTTTAACCTAATTCAAGTATTAGGTTAAATCCTTTGCTAGCAACAATTTAAAACCAGAGAATGGAAGTCAAAAAAATACTTTTGGGACTCAAATCTTCTACCTGCTCAGAAAAAGAGATAGAAGAGTGTGCTTCCCTGCTCTTGCCTATTTTATAGGATTCCCAATTTTATAGGAGGAAAACTGAACGGGAAACTATGAAGCTGCTAATATGAAAGCTTGCAGTCTGTAAGAGGAAGACATTTTTGATGCTCCTTGAACAATATTGGCATTCAGATAAAGACAGCCAGAGGAACACCATTAGGCTACTCTTGTTTTTTGGGAAATTATACACTAACGTCATCTGAGCAACATCATATCCTTCAAAATCCCCAAGCCACTTGAATATCAACATACAGAGTTCATACATTTGACTTTTTTTACAGTGGAGGTATTCAAGTTTGGAAGCATGACTGCAGCACGAACCTGCTGTATAAAACGAAACCACTACTCATCCTCTATTCAAGATGTTCGTATTTGCTTGTGGCCATACTTAATTACAATACTGTAATCCAATAGTAATCTATTTCTCGTGATGAAAGTAAAGCAAGTAAAGCAAGATCATGCCCAATATATAAAAAGAATTCTGTTTTCCTGCAAAAATTACAAAAGTGGGTATCTAGGATACATAAGGCATCTATCGGAAAGTATATCTGTGTGTTGCACACAATGTAAAGGTATTTCTAGACTTAAGGTGTAATTACAATTACCAATAATTCAGAAGGTAAGCTACTAAAACAATACGAAAATTTGGGCAAAATTAAGCAGTATATGAATATGTAAAAACAGTTAAGATTAATGTAAAAGATTTCTAAACATGTAGGAACAGTCGTGGGAGGCATCAGCTTGCTCCTGTTACTGATTCTATGCATTAATCATGAAGACATGATAAAAGCGTTTTAGTGACCAAGACGCCAGCTTGAAGAAAAGTGATTTTAGAAGATAAAGATTTACTTTTTCCTCCTGGTGTCACTACAGGGCTGAGTTAAGGTTGAGTGTCTCAAGTCTCTGCTTCTGTAATTTAAATCAGTTTCAAGACTTCTTTGTAAAATGCATTGCAAACATAGAAAAAATATTGTATCCTTGCCTCTAAATTATTGATAAATACTGGTGCCTAAGTTTGCATTTTTGAAAGAAACAACAAATACACCTTCCCCTCTCCTCCCACCCCAAATTCTGTACTTTCCACTATATTTCTATTTATACTGGTATGTCTTTACATGTAGGAAGACTAGTTTACTCATTTGAAAGCTCATTAACTCAATGTATGTGTTTATTACTCCTCAAAAGAATTTCATTGCCTTATGTATGCACAGAAATCACAGTCTGTTCCTGAACACGGTGGCTCATGAACCCAAGTTCAGAACTGACTTTCACAGAAACCAGAACCTTTACACACTGAGCATATACAAATAACAACAGAAAATACTCAGGGTGTAGCTCTCTGGTTGGCTATAAGGACTAGTTTGGGAAATGAAACAAGCTCCAGTGACCAGAAATGGCCCACTGCAACATCAGGGAGTCCCTGATTCCTGATCCTGAATGAGTGGTATATTTATATACATATAAAAATCTCTGTGAGGATTTGAACTCTGGAGTGACAAAGAAAAGCACTGCTGTAAGACATACAGTTGTGACAAAACATCACTACTTAATATTCATAAAAATCATTCTTACATCCTTTGGATCTTCTTTAAGAGAACCACTGAACAGCCCGGTGACTTAGATGATAGTTTGACAAGATACGTGTTTTGTTTGCCTCTTCAAATAATTTCAAGATCCACAAGCTCTTATAGATCACACTGTCTTCATGCCATTTGATGTTAACAAAACATACAAGTTACTCAGTACAAGCAGAAATTACAGCATCTAATGGGTACATCTGCCTGCCATAAAAAAATATTAGAAAACCAACTAGAACATGAAAGGCAAAATGGATATAATGGTTAATTCTGCAATCTTAAAAGATGGTAGCCTAGATATCTTTAATATTCTGATACCAAAATCCTGTTGCCTGGGAACAGAGTCATCCTAAGTAATCTCAGTGTTTCATTTTATGAGCACTGTCACGTTATTCAAACATAAGCACAAAAACAACTAGCTCCCATAAATCCAGAAGAAACACAGCTCGTCAGTACAGTAAAATGGCTTGAAAAGACCTGAACTTTCCTTTACTATATGCTGTCTTACAAACATTACCTTAAAATTCAAGTCCCATTCTGAAAATTGTCTTTTCCCTGATCCACCATAATATTACTACTGATATTAATCCACCTTAATATATTGTTCACCAACATGAGGCATTTCCACTTGCAAAACTTCATGAGGAATTACTATTACAAAGCAAGTGACAGCTCATATCAAATATTTAAAATGGTGAGTTGGCTTAAGTTTTGCTTCTCTAGTAAAGAATTATTTTAAAGCTCTGAGCTTATGTAACCAAAAGTTAAGATAAAAGAAGATAAAAGAAAGAAGAACCTTTATGACTACTTTTTTTTTTTTTAAAACATAGTCTATTTTTATTCCTAAAACTCTTCTTCCTAAACTACTCATAGATCAAATTTGGAATAGCTGTAGTTAAGATTTAAATTTCCAGATGATAAATTTATAAATCTCATTAAGAGATCTGGATCCCTTGTTTCATTCAAGATTTTAAGTCAGGAGTTGGAGAGTTCATGAAAATTTCAGGGATAACCTGAAAGTGTTTGTCCAGTAACATCTCTGATGACTGGTTCACTAAAACTTTACTGTAAGAAAATGCTTCTTTCTCAGACTTGGCAGAGGTGGCATAAAAATGAATTATACAGTGTATTGGAAAGGACACTGAGCTATTTTACCTGTATCAGAATAACCCTACGCTTGTCACTGGTAATATTTCCTCCTGTGAGCACAACCAATGCCAGCAGGCCTTCTTCAAGCCACGTCCCAATCCTCATACTAGTGCGATACCCAGAGTGGAGGGGCAGGAGGAAGAGCGATCTCTCTGGCTTTCGTGGTAGCTAAGAAATATAAAAGCCAATGAATAAGCAACTTCCTTACTCAATTGGACCTAGTCATGAAATAGCCTGGTGATCCGTTGTGGAAGTGCAATGTAACATACATACTTCATGGTATACACTTTCATATTACACACATGAAGAACATTCAGATCAGAAGCAGAACAACATTCCCCTCTATGTTATTCCTTTTCATACAATTGCCATCTTCTCCTGGGATGCAAGTAGCAGTTAAAAAGGTGCGAGAAACTGCCTTTAAAGCAATATTTGGGTCTGCAGCGCAGACGCTGGGGAATATAGAATGGAAAAGCTCACATATCTGATAAGGTATGCAGTTTATGTGGGCAATAAATAAGTGTGAGTTTTTCTTTTCTTCTTTTGAAGTGTTTCAGTGCTGTTGAGGAAAAAAAAAAAGCCGTTTGTATCTTTAAAGCAGTCAAAAGACTTTAATTAGCTCTGAATTAGAAAAGGGAAAATAGTACATAAATCAAGGTAGTGCTGTGAAATGTGCTTAGCAGACATGTGAAGCACATTCAGTACCAGTGGCTCTGTTCTTGACCATTGCACAAAATCATGAATTAGATACTTGGGACCAAGATAACCTAAGATGGAAATATCTAAGTGGCTCGTAAATATCTCACAGGTCTGCTGTAACCCATGATACAGATTTCTTCACCAGATACAATTTCTGGCACATAATATAGCATGAAGCTATTATTTTAGATACATTGTTACACTTAACAGGGTACTCCAGACCCCACTGAAACAGATCAATAGGTCATTCAAGTGTAAATTACTGTAAACAGATGACAATGCAATCAGGCAAAAATATTCTTCAGATTTCCTGACAACGGTGTTTTTAAGACTGGCTGGGCATTAAACAAGCTGCTCTTGTATAAAGAAATAAATCCCTACAGTTCAGGAAAACTTGAGAGTTACAAGTGGCAATTATTTTGGCAGAAGAAAAGAAAACCTGGAGGTGTAAGTGGTAAAAAATAGATATTACTCCCATGGAAAAAGAATTAAAATTAACCAAGATATAGAAGAGTGAAGCAGATAAAATATTATAAAAATAGCATTCCATTTATCACTGTTTTCCAGTGGTTATGTAAATTTAATCCATAACACCCCAGTAAAAATAATTTTTTAAATGCACAACATGCCAAAACAAATTAAAGTTTCATTAATACTTTAGGGTTTTGCCAAAGAAATATCAACTAAACAGTTTTAAGTTTGTGGCACATGCAGAAGAAGCTACAGAATGACAGGGCAATAAACAGTATTTTAGCTACTCATTTGTGTTATTAGTTAAAACAGACATGGACAAATAAGTGCTATTTTTGGGGAAGGGAAGAACATTTCCCCATGTTTTACCTGTTGAATGCACGGGTACCTTCCTCCTGCTCATCTCTTCTATATTACCTCTCCATCTTAAACGCACTGATAAGACTTCCGCAGCTCCATGTTGCTTTTTAAGTACCCTCTCAAGCTCTCTTTGAATTGTCAGAAGTTTCCTTTCCTCTCTCATTTCCTTCCTTCCTGCTTTTTGTCATAACTTTTAATCTATACAGTATTTCAAGGGGTTGTGTCCTATGCTATAGTGGGATATGTGTGTTTTTCTGCTTGAACCTCTTGCCTTTTCTGTTGCTTCACTTGGTTATGACTGGGACAAGCCCCATAGAAAGGGGAGGCAGGTCAGAAAACCTTTTCTGGTTTTGAATATGCTGCTTTAGCCTTCATGATTTAAATAACTAATCAAACATATTTTTTTTTAAGCTTACACAAACGACATCAGATTTTGTTTCAACAAACTGAATCGTCTACTTCTCAAGCACAAACAACCTGCTACCAGGAAAACCAGGAATTTATCTGCTACTCTTTTGCATACACTCTATCAGTCGCACATCTTCACATGGTTTCAGTCTCAGCTTTGACTTAGACTTTTAGCCATAGACTTGCAAAATTTTGTCATCTATCAACCTCCAACCAGTAAACTGAAATGATGCTACTTCTCCTCCGGATTTTCTGCCACCACTTTTAAGATAGAGCTGCAGGATTGATGCTTGCTATGGTTTTCAAGCCAGTTTCCAAAACTCTTTTGGAATTGCATTCTCTGCTTATTTTCCTTAGGAAGCTATGATTTATTGGCCAATTTTAACCCAGTTTGAGAGAAGGATGGAGATATCAAAAAGACAAAGTTTCTACAAACTCTGTGAAAAATCAGTAGAGTCTGAAAAACTGATATAGGGAAAACACCCACGTTAAATGTTTCCAACACGAAAAGGCAAGCGTGGCATCAATAGTTGGCTGTGTCTTCTGCGTGGCCAACATGAATGCATATACTTGTTAATCAGGCAAAAGATGTACTCTTAATTGAAGGACACAAGGACAAGCTGAGACTACTGGCTGACAAGGGACAGTTGGGCAACTGAAAGCACTACAGAATTATAAACCTCAAAGAGAATAAAGGAAGAGGTGGAATTAACTGCAGTACAAGGATCAAGGAAAATAGGGTTTCATTTTTACATGTCATGAAAAAACATGTTCTCTATTGCTCAATGCAATCTCTCACATTTGCCGAGATACTAGACGTACTAGTATTAAGTGGCAATTTCTGCAAACCTCTGCATTTTAAAGCTCCAGACCAGTAATTTAGGAAAGAGGACACTTCTAGTATCAACAGCATGCTAAGGCTACAAGAGCTTATAATATGAAGATCATTTCAAATACCTGCTGGGCTACTGAGGAGTGACCTAAGCTCTCCTATGTCTTCTAAGATAAATGTGCAGTGAAAGCAAAAATGGATTCACTACCAATCTCAGGCCTCCAGTAGAGGACTCAGATTTCCTACCTACTGAAATTTAAATATGGATCAGATATAAACAAGTTCAAACTAGCATGGAAGGAGGGGAAAACAAAAGTCTGAACAAGTTTTTCACTTTTTGCTGGCATGTAATCCTATTGTTCTTTGCATTTTGGAGTGCTCCCCATGTGAGAAAACCAAATTGAATTTAATAAAGCAGATTTCTCTACTGTCCTACATTATAGATAAAAGAAATGCGAACAAAGAGCCTTATGTCATTTTGCCAAAAGCACTACAGAAAACCTACATATTCTTATATTAGAAGATAATTCCCCAGTTATAGATGGCAATGGTATTCTACGTTGGCAAGATCTCCAAGGGCAAACATTACTTGCACTCACAGAAGATCTCAAATTTTGCTTTAACTAATGTGATGGTAAAAGTATTAATATTTAAGATTGAGAGGCCTAACTAGGAAGTTATCTTTACTAAAACTACTTTCCTTTTGACTAAAAGCCCACAGTCCGCGGCTGTAACTCCCCACTTCTGAGCTAAGATAAGACAGGGTGTGCCACTCCGTATTGTCATGTTACCTTCTGTTTGACTCCTCCTTTCAATTGTGGCAGTTAGCAACCTGCTTAAGGAGGCTTTTTTAACATCAAAATGACTGGGTTTTATAACCTTTCTTTTTTTCCTGAAACAGTAGATAGGTGGGGTGTCTGCACGCCCTTGGCAGGGAACAGGGGAGCAGAGGGGGAAGAGCTGGCCCCTGCGTTCCCTCCCTGTGATCATAGTCAATTAAAGCTTCTGTCGGACATATCCTAAATTGTACAAGTGTTATTATGCACTTGGAGTCCCCACTTGACACTAACAAGAATTATTGAAGTACTTCGGCTCAGTTTCTACTATAATATTTTCCCCATTCTGTAACAGAAGTAAAAAATAATACTTCATACGCTCCACTTATGTTTGCCTATTTATACTGTAGGAGCTACTCTAGGAATGCACCATTGTGCATTTAAATTTAACACAGATACTATTTCCCCTTCTTGCTTATAAGAATGTTATAGTCTAATCACAGTAATTCATAACTTTTTCTCCCTAATAGGTCCATTAGAACCAATATTCTGTCAAGACAGAAATTAGAATGCCTTTGACATAATACTTCTGGCAGAACAGCTCAGGCTGTTTCTTCTCACCTTTGAAGGCTTTTAAACTGCTCAGTAAGTTATTTCAAAGTTTTCCTTGTTATCAACATTAGTCTAACTCGTACAGAATTTTAGACCTTCCTTCCTCTTCTTCCGTAAGTGTGCCAGATGACTTCCATTCATGTGGAGCCCTATGGACCCTATGATCATTTTAAAATACTAAGAATTCTGAAAGTTTTTCAGATAACTCCACAGCTAGCCTACTATACATTTTGTCACATTATCCTGATCTAGATGTGTAGTTTATTTAAAACTTCTAGACTTATTATTTTCATTGCCCTAATAGTTAATAGAAATTGCTTTGTGATCATGCTGGTGACTATATGTTCACCAATAATTTAAAAATTAGAAAGCAAAGGCATTAAACATCTCAGCCTCATTTATTTTACCCACTGTTTCCTTATTCACTTGGTTAGGCACTGGAGCCATACTTTCTTTTAGCTTTCCCTGTTTTCAGATGTGATTTCAGAGTATTTCTAGAATCCTTAATAGTCCTTAACTTGTACAAACAGTCTTATGTTATTATTTTATATCCATTCCTAACAATATCTTATTCCATGCTCTTGTACAATTCTGTTTTGATTTCCATATCACTGAAAAACTCTGTTAAATACGCTTGGTATCTTGCTCTCCTTTTCAACACCAAACAGAGCCTATACGATGTGCCTGTAGGATGTTCCCTTTTCAAAACTGCCATCTCACTACCCTATGTTCTTTTACTCCCATTAAGATGTTTTCCTCAGGGAATTCTTCATATACAACTAATAGATACTAACTTCAACTAATAATACTAACTTCACAGTTTCTTTAATCCAAATTTCTACTGTTCTAAAGATTTTCTTTCTCTGGTTACGCTATCTTGGCTTTCACAATCACTTTCATCCTAACTACTAACCTGTTCAATTTCAACTAGTTCCTCAGAAGTAAGTCTAAAATAGCTTCGTCCCCAGTGTTATTCCCAAAAGCAGAACCACTCACATCCTTCATAGGCACATTGCTTAACTCCCTGAGACTGAAGTCCTTTTTGTGTATTCAGGGAGGTTGCAACAGCAACAAAGTTTATGTATCGATGACCAAGCCACCCCATTGAACATAATATTGCAAAATTCTTCACATACTTTTATCAACACCTGTTGGCTGTCCAAGCCCCTTTTTTAAAAAACAGAGCTGTTCAAATCAAAATCCAAGAGAGCCAAAAGTAGTTCCAGGAATAAAGATGATTATTTCATACAACCTAAGGTGAGAAAAGAAAACAGAAATTACAGCACTGACATAAGACGGCATCTGCAGTTTTCTTAGTGCAGTCTGTCCCTAAGCAGGCCTTTAGCAATGTGGAACTGTAACAGGGTCTGCGTGAACAAAAAAAAAAGGTGATAATTAAGTAATTAAGCACCACCTTGCTCTTCAGTCCGTGATCTGCTTGAAGTATTCAGTGAGACTAACACATTACCTCCTATGACACATAGGACCTCGCTACAGCTTCCAATAGTGTTGACAGTGGAACACTCAGGTAGCTCCATATGCAGAAAGTGAAGCAATAGTAATTGCAAAGCACGACTGGGGCATAACTGCAGAGCCAACTACCTGTACCCGATGCAAACCAAGAAACAGTGAATAACTTCTTTAGTTCTTTTCTTTATAATGCCCTTCAGGCAGTTCAAGTAAGACTCTCATTTTCAATTTTTTCCCCACTGACAGTGGAAAAAAACACAAACGATGTTTTCAAAAAAAGCAGGACACTGACACTCACATTATGAATTAAGAGTTTACTACTTTGATGACCTCATTCTCAAGTTTTCTTCATGTAATTCCCTCCTGAGAGAATGTTCTGGGACTGACCGTGTAATTTACACCCAGGCAAAGTGTAAACGATAAAACGCTAGCGCTGTTTCACACAAGGAGATAATTACAATCTAACACTGTTTTGCATCCACTGTGAATAGCTGTAAATAACTGAAGAAGATATGAGGTTATGGGAAATATGGTGAATAACTTTTTTTTTCCACGAGTCCTTAGTCCTTTGAGTATTGAGAGGTTAAACAGACTGCATATTATCATGCAAAAAACATACCGTATTTAACATCAAGATCTATTGTAAAAATGCCAAAGGAAGATTTTTTTTTTTATAGTTATCATCACCTTTGTATATTTACCTATAGGGATTTTATTTATTTCATTAAAAATATTCTAAGAAGAATGAAGATAGTAACACAACTCAATCAAACCCTGATGTTCTCACTTTTTTCAAATGTTTTACCTGTTGATTCATCCATTCTGTACCACAAAACCAAACCATATTCTCCTGTCCATTTTTTTGCTTCATCGAGGCACAGAAAGTTGCTTAAGTTTACTGTTTTGGACAGGGCTAGTTAAGCTTTTGTTAGCGCTCTTTACTTTACTGCAGACCCCCCCTTGAAAGAACTCTAACGAAGCAGCCAGTCATCCTTCTGGCAGCCGCAGGAAGGTGCTTTCAGGGAGTGCTGTACCTCCTGCCCTGTGCTGCAAGTCCTTCTCCCCCACACTTCCACATACAACTGCTTACTACCTCCTACCAGCTGAGCAATTAATGAATTAAACGGCTTCATTGCACCAGTACAGTACCATTCGAGAGCAGGACCCTCCTAATCTGGACAAGGTCTTTGAGAATAACTCCCTGTAAAACAGGGGTCATGCAGAACTAGGCCTGAACAAATGGGTTTGCCTACTGAAGCATTTTATTTGCATTTTGACCAAGCTATTTTAGTCTTTTGGGAAGGACACATTTGCAAAGCTTCTCTTACTTCCAGATAGCTCAGTTACCACTAGAAGATACTGTACAAGATCACTATGCATTTGTGGGACCTTCAGATTGCCAGGTCTATGCACTCCCTTTCCAGCACAGGCAGGAGTGAGGGTCCTGATACACCATCAGCTCCAGGGTAAAATCAAGATCCTGACATGGGCGATTAAACTAAATGTCATCAGTTAAAAGGATATGTTTACTCCTCTCAGCGTACAGCGACAGGATGAAAATTAAGTACATCGAATACGAAGACAACTAATGTGCTGTTCCACAGCTGAAAACAGAAGGATGATAATCACCACAGCTCAAGGAAGCAGCTTCCACAAAGCCTAACCCAGCTCAGCTCCCTCTGCAAGTCCCACCAGCAGAACAGCGGAGCAGGAGCACTGATTTGCAAGCTGAGTTAATGGGAGAGCAAGTGAGGAAAAAAGGCAAGTTCAGAAGAATGAAGCAAATTCACCGGTATGACTTCACTTGATGGGGGTGGGAGCTGGTCATGATAAAAATCAAGAATCATCTAGTTTGGAAAGGAATTCTGGATGTTCCCCGGTTCAGTCCCCTGCTCAAAGCAGCCTCACTTGAAACTGAGTGAGCACTAGAGGGGAACACCGATCGCAAGCCCACGCGAAAACTTTTCTCCAGGCTCTGAGTGAAAATCTGGCACCATGTCATGGTCTCTGAGAAAAGCAGGTTAATGAACTTCGCACCTTTTCCCCATTTTGCATTGTCCAAAAGTTTTAGCTAGCATATTTGAGTAGTATTTATCAAACCTTCTAAACTAGTGTCCAACCATCTTTAATTATGTCTTTAATTAGGACCGGACACACACTATGTGATCTATAGTATGACTGGTCCAAATACTTTTTATAATGATATTTCTTGAGCAATTTCTGTCTTTTGAAACTCATAACTTCAAAAAGAATTACCAAAAAGTCTTAAGAGAAAGCCCTTTCCGCACACATTTTTCATATTAAGCTATTCATTAAAACAGCTGGGGCAAGCAGGGAGAAGGTATAAGCACAGGCAAGGGCAACTTAGCGTCAGTGTAAACAAGAGTTTTTGAGGCATTTACTCAGCTGTAATTATTCTGATCTTGTATTGAGAAAGCATGTGTAGGAAATGTTTTTTCAATCAAATGATCAAGAAAGATAATCCAGAGTTCTCTACATCCAATGTTGCAATTAATTCTCTTAAGCTTTAGCTTTATTCTTGTTAAAAGCACTGTGAAATTCTGTGAACTATACCTCATCTTGCTGTAGGTATTATTTTGTATATCACCACTGGAGCATAATAAAGCATTGGTTCAGTTACGTGTAATGCTGAAAATGATATTAAACACAGCTAATGCTTTCTTTGCGTTTGAATAAATCATATTGACCAAGATGCTGTTTGTCAGTAGGCAGCACACCTACAAAAATCTGTTGTGATTACTAAGTTATGAAATAAAGAATAATAGAACATGACAGGCCAGCATTTGGAACATACTTTTAAAAACATATGCAGCAAAAGTCAAAATACGCCTAGAGCAAAATTTTGCCACAATGTTTATTAATTAGAAAAGTGAGATTTGATATGTGATTTGGGTATACACACCATGTGTCTTTCAATATGTCACAGCAGACAGAACATTTTATAACCAGCTTGCCTTTCATAAGTAAAACTTTAATAAGATAATGCACATACCACTGTGTACATTACTAGAGAATGATAAAGGCATTTAATAAAACTGATCAACTTTTATGACACTATTAACATCATGAGATGTGCATGTAAACAGATACGTACGCAGACATGTTCCTTCTAGGAGGTCAATTTATGTTTTTAGATGCTGCACACACTAAACTCCTTTTCAAACATTAAATCTCATTTGGAACAAGTAGACCACTCTATTTTAAACTGCTGGCCTTAAATAGCTGATCATTACTGTGTCAGCCATTTGTCTGAAAATACTAAAATGGATTTTGGATGGCTTCCAGAATCTCAAAGAATTATGTGTCAATGTAAAATGGATTATATATTTTTTTTCAATGATGAGTCCAGCCTGTCAATTTCATTATTTCTCCTCTTGCTGTGTACCCAAGATATACATTATGCTTTGGAAACATAAAGGTCAGCTTTAGGTGGTGCCAATTACACAGATAACTCACAGTGCTGTACCTTCCCATTTGTTCTGTTATTTCTGCTGGCAATGTTAGAAATGAGTAACACTTACTGCTCTGTCCAGTATTGAGTTTCTGATTCACTCTGACAGGATACCATTAGCAGTTATTCAGACTTTGGCTGGACACTAAATTTTGTTATATTATCTTTTAAGGTAATACTGAATAATACCGAACCATTTTGTTGGAGTATTGCATGCAACTCAATTTCCTCTGATGCGAATGGAAGTCAACAATGTGCAAGAAACCTCAACAAGACATAAAGCTCTTGCTCTGGAGCAAGAATATTGAAACAGGAAAAATCAGTTTAAAAATAATAATTAACAGCTGCATGTGTTATGGAAGCAACTAAGAGAATCTATACTAACAAAGACATGTATAAATATTTTGGTTTGTTGATTTTGCAGGGGGGTGTATGTATGCATAAATGTTTCCATCCTCCCAAATATGCAGAGACTGTTGATGCACCTGTTGACACTAAGGCTGCAGAAATGCACAATCAGATTATTAGCTATTAAAGTTCGTAAGAATTGAAAACTCTAGGCTACTCCTGACTATTTTTCAGCTCTTTTCATTCTAATAAATCTACAAAGGCAGGTTTACAGCTAACTAATCCTTTAATCTCCCAATTTCTGTCCCAATAGTTAGACACCAACATCACTTTTACAAGAGTAATTTCAAAGTATAGTTAAAAACAATCAAGTGTTTCTGAAGCTTCTTAACAAATGCGCTCTATCTGGATGTTTCTTCACTACACAGGTTATCAGGAATGATTTGTGAACAACAGTTGGCAAGACACTTCTGTAAACAAGGGTTAACTTTACAGCCTTGTGATTAGAGATGTGTGAATGAGGTGCAGAAAAGTCAGTTAGAGGCCCAAAAGCCTGCAGTCATATTGATGAATTTAAAGCAAATTTTCAAGAATTGCTTATTTATGCTGATGATTGGCAGAAAGACTGGACAAGTGGTGTGCAGTGAGAAAGCGTATTTCATTAGCACTGTATGTGTGGAACTGTACTGCCCGCACATGTGGAGTGCTTTACAGTGTATCAGTTTTTCCCAAGAATTACAACTCAGCTTGTAAAAAGCGCATGAGACGTTAATAACTCAGAAGGAAGTAGGCAACCACCACATGAGCTTTTAAATTTTAAGTAATAACTGCATTACACAAAGCCACAGCAAAACATTAGTTCACTGACACATTTCTCTGCATTCTTCCAGTCAAATACAGACTTGTTCTGAACTTGCTATATATTATGATGAAACTGTAAAGGTAAGATGTGGCTTCCAGAAATGTGACAGAAAAACAATCTCATGTAAAACTGTGCAAGACCTTCATTGATTTTCATCAGTTTTGCATTGCTGGAAGCAAGGTAGTGAGACAGCGGGGGTATCTAATCATTAGGGAAAGAAATCTCCGTCATTCTTTAACAGTACAGTTCCCAGGATATTTGGGGAAGCAAATGAAGTCAAAATTAAACTGCAGGAAGTGGAGGGCAAGAAAAAAAAAACTGAATTAATTGAAACGTGCATTAAAAAACATGGCTTAGAAACTTCGATGGAAGAGGTAATATTCTCTGAACTCTGGTTCTGGGAAGATGAAGCCAAGCAGCAGATCAAGAGAACGCCATTCAAAGGGAAACAGGGTTCCTGGAGGAGACTGTGGACAAAGCAAAAATGTAAGGCCCCCACATAGATCGCATCATCTAGATATGCTGACCTCGCAGGATCCAACGAGGTCTGGAAGAAGGCCTTTACCTCTTGTAACAAAAGGCAAGCTTGCCTAGGTTTTTAATTCAGCAAAACAAGATTTTGCCTGAATCCTCTTGGAAGCACAATAAAACTGTGTTTCTCCTAGCCAATGTTCTTTGGCTGGGAAAAAGAGCAATGGAAATGTTTTCCTTAATTGAGAAAAATGTATTTTATTACATGGCATGAAGACTTCTGCCTCAAGACTATTTCAAGAAGTGGTTTAATTTCTAGCTTGCTATTAAATGAGGATAATTTTTGAGTTTCAAAATATGAAATTACTATAAGATAAGCACCAGTGATATCTGTACCCCGCCTTTGCCCCCTGCGCCCAATCTGGAGAACGTATTTCCTCAACACTTCTATAAACGAGTGTGTGCATGTATACTCACCTTTCTCATACTTAATTTTTTTTTTCTCCTTAACTATATTTATATTTCCTACTTCAAAGCCTTTTAAGTTGCACAAAAGGAGAGGGGTGTCTGGAGGACCTTTCCTGGAGGGCCCCCCAACAGTCTACACCATAAGAAAGATTATTTTAGTTACACTGATCAGATTGGAAATAGACATGGATTTCTCCAAAGATATTAATTTGACATGTAGAGCCTTATCCAGAAAACAGGTATGAGAGACTTCATACATTTCATCATTTCTCTGATCTTTTAATCCATATTCATGCCAACAGTGCCACTACAGCAAATGGGATCAGGGTGCTTAGGTAGGTAAAAAAAAAATAAATTAAAAAATGGTTTACTTGCTTGTATTAGGATTACTCACACAAGAAATGAGTTCCACGATTATAGTCATAGCTAGTAATGTTCCTCGTGAGCCTTGGACAACTGGATGAGCTGGGGATTTCCATAATCTTGTCATAAGAATCTATGCATAAGAGATTAGAAGGTGGTTCAGCTTTGTTCAGTGATAAGCTATAGTCCACTACCTCTGCCCCAGCATCATTCCAGAGAACAAAATAAAAAAATCACAATACTATAAGACAGCTTTATCTCTTTCTCTTGTCATATTGGCATTAAGATGGCTATCTTCATAATGCTATGGAATAACTGTGGAATTAAAGATTAACTTTCTCTTTTCCTTTACAGGATCTGACTTTTCCAAATCATCAGAAGGATGGCACTAGCAGATACAACTCCACATTTTAAATGTGCTATTAGCAATAAGAAAAACAACTCCAAATTAATAAATATTAAAGTAGGTTTCTTTTGTTCAGCTTTCTCCTTGTATTACCAGAAAGTTACTTGACTCATTTAGCAAATGTTTCTAAAAAAAAGTTTTATCAAGTATTTTTGTCTCCCAAAGAAAAAATGCACCACTAGAGACAGGTTGTTACCCTGAAATTAGGATATCTATTTGGGTAAGCTCCTTTTCTGTGTTTATATATAACTTTTTTTTCTTATAACTGACAAAACAGGAAGAACATCAAGTTAGCTACTGATAGATACAGTTGCTCTTTTCTTCCTGGTGCTACCACTCTTTATGAGAAGTTTTGCATTATTTTTTCATTTTGACATTATAAACTAGTGCCTAAAAGCTTCCTCCTTCATCCACTATCAAACTAAGTACTGAATGGATCAATAAAAATACAATAAATATTAAATCTTCAGCACTCATCTTCAAAATGCTTTGCAAAAAGTTTAATTCTTTTAACTTCCTTTTCTCAGATGAAGAAAAGTTGTAATATAAAAATTGAATCATGTGAAGTACAAAACAAAACTTGGTATAAGTTTGCTACATGTGCAACGATTTACTCTTTGTATCCTTTGGTCTTTTAAGCAGAAATGGACAAGCCTAGTTTTTCTTAGGCATTAGTAAGTTTCCAGAGTCATTAAAATTGTCAATCACTCTGAAAACTACAAAGGAAATTAGACAGCAAGAACATATTTTCAAATAATCTGATCTTGGATATCAGTGTAGGATATGCAAGGAGTTGGTTGACACAAAGAGCTGTTGGTTGTGCTTTGAACACATACAGAACATGCATGAGCTATGAAATGACTGGCTAAGGTCGAAGACAGTGTTTAAGAAGTGAAATGAAATATCTTTCCTGATTAAAATACTGATCAGAAAGCAAAAAGGGGTCTAAAAATACCCAGAAGATTATCAAATTATCAAAATGGATTAACTTAATTTGGTTCTGAAGGGTTTTTTGTCGGTTGAGATCACTCAATGGTTTTATGCGCTTGTTATTAAAAACAGAGAAGTGCAAATACTACCTTTTATGTAATAGCTTAAAACGTGTTAGGGAACCCTACTGCAAGATATGACTGACAACATCCTGCATGAACAGTTCACCTTCCCAGCTATCTTACTGGAGCAGGGTAAATCTGTCTCTCTTGCTAATATTATTAATATGTCAAACAAGGTAGAAAGATTTAAGCCAAAGAGTAAGCACACCACAATCTCTTGGTGCAAAGACAGTGCTAAAACAGGGTATGAAAGCGCGGAGGAAGTTGTCGCTGGTGAGAAGAGTGTGCCTGAAAAACTTACAGATCTTGAAGAGTACTAAAAAAAATAAATCTATATATTTAGGTTTTGATAAGGTAGAGCATCACCTGCTCCAGCAAATAGTTTAAGACTATAAAGTACCGAGCACCATCAAGCTTTGCTATCACAATACCGTATGTATTTCTGACCTGCCGAGGACAATACCTTTAGAATATAGTTAACATTAACATAGGGAAAATAAGTTAAAAAAAAAAAAAAGTATAATTTTGTTGCCTTCATAAGCTTTAGCGACTTTTGGCAACATCTCAAATTCGAATTCCCTGGAGTCAGGACAACTCCTGGTATAACCTGCTAAATTTTTAGATTATAATGCAAATAGTAGCTTTCCTGATTTTTTGCGTTCTCTACGTCCCCATGACCTATGAAGTCCAACAGGTATGCTTCTGTCTAGAACTCAGATATTTTCATTTCATAGTTTATCTACAAAAGTCCTGAAGAACAAAAGCACATTCTGTGCACTAGCCTGAAGGAAGTCAAAAAAAAAATAAAATTAAAGCCTGAAGAGATGAGACAGTCCTGAAGGGCCCCTTAAGCCAATTTCCAAACAGCAACCCAAATTATTGTTAACTTCTACAGCCTAGTGCAAAAAAAAAGCGGGTGAGATGAGAGACAGCTCAACACGGAAGCATTACATAGGCCCTCCAACTTACGCGTGTACATATGTACTTTTTTTCCACTGGAAGACTTATTTTCATATTTTTTAAATTTACTTCTTATCTTGGAAGCTTTCAGAGAGATGATTTCCAAGCAAGTTAAAGCTGAGACAAACATAAGCTGATACCGTCTTTCAATCGCCTGCTCCACAAGAAAAACACCTCACCAAATACCACAAGCGTCGGTGAAAAGCTGATTTTACAAGTATTTTATGGTGGGTTTTGTTTTTTTTTTTAATATAGGTAAGACTTCAGCTTTCCAAGTAGCTCTCATTTGACTTTAACAGAGCAGAAAGTTTGGAATGGCTGGATTTAATGCCGGCATTGCTCCCCGAAGGAGGGCAGGGACGAGGGGTCTTCCCGCCCGCGGCGACAGGCCCTGACGCGGGGCGGGGCGGGGCGGAGGGACGGCTCTGCCCGCAGGGCCGTGAGGCAAAAAGGGTCCAAACTGAGGAAAAAAAATAATTAAAAAACTCACACCACCTGCACGTCCAGACCCGGCGGTCTTTCCGTCTCCTCCGAAGCGCGGGGAAGCGCCGAGCCGTACCCGACTTCGCCCTTGGCCGGCCCCGCCCGGCGCCAAAGCGGCGCCCGGGCCCCCTCACCCTTTACCGCCTGAGGGAGAAGGAAATCGCCGTGGCTACAGCCGCCATCTCAGGTTTGTGGTTGCCGCCCTTGGCAAAGTTGAAAGGCGGGCCGAGGCCCCACCGCCCCACCCCGGGCCTGCCCCGAGGCCCCCAGCCCAGGCCCTGATCGCCAGGAAAGCGAGATGTCTAGTTTCTCGCCACTGGAAAACCATTCTCTTTTTTTTTTCCCCTTTCCAGTGGCTGGAATGTTCAGCCCAGTAAGAGCCTGATCCCCGCTGAGGATGCACAGCTAACTATGGCCGAGAAGCGCTTCAGAAAGGCTGCAACTGTGTCTTCACCGGAGGTGGGGAGAGAAAGGGAAAACAAAAGGTCTGTAACATCAGCCACAGGGTAATGGCACAAAAAAATTCACCCTTAGATGCTGTTCTAGGTATTTTCTGTTCCTGTGAGAAATGCAGCTTCAGTGTGTTGCCTCACTGGACAGTTATGGGAATCTATTAATCGCAAGCCAAATAACCCATTTAATTTTCCCTTCTTTGGTTACCAAATCCACAGCCAGACAAGAGACAGCAGCAAGTTTCCCCGGCCAGGTTTACTGGCGATCCGTCTCGGCTGTTACTGTAGCTTTCCTGGTTGTAATGCTCAGCAGGGAGCATGTGTTCCTACATGCTTTCTGAAATATTAATACACAAAATTGTACTGAGGTTTCTGATAGCAGCAGATTGGCTTCTCTGCGGTTTTCTGATTAGAGGTGTATTGGTGATTCCGAGAAGCCAGTGGCGCCGAAATGGGTTAAACCTAATAAGGTTTTGAAAGCTGATAGCATAATTTAAGAGGGCTCAGAGTCACAAAGCTACAGACCTGGCTGACCCCAGCAAATTACAGTGTTTGTTAATGTTCTGTTATAGACATCTTCTAGTCAACCAAAAGCAGATATATTAAGTGAAAAATTGACTTGTGGTTCACAAAGGTAGGCTAGCCTTTCTGCCTTGTTTTTGACGGTTGGTTGACTTAGATGTAAAGGAGGGGCATTATGGCTTCTGTTTGTACCAAGGCTCTTGGGAATGCAACCTTCAAAAACATTAACTTCAGCTTCCAACTAAAGAAACATAATTGCCTTAAAATCTTTATCATCATAATCTTACACAATATGTGCCCCTTGGGAAATCTAAAAACAATTTAAGGAATGGAAGGCATGGGAAAAATCCTTTTACTTTGAGCATGATGATTATAATCATATAAGCTTTAGAATCATTGCAACTGGAATATGAAGAAAGAGTGATTAAAAAAAGCACTAACATTTGTATTGTGCTTTCAGAATCAATGTTAATTAAATGAAGTGGTGGCCAACTCACGGTGTTTTAAACTGAATCTTCTTACTAAATGTTTAATGACAATAGTTGGCTTAGGAACATTACTTGCAGTCTTTCGAGGAGGGTTTTACTGAAATTCTGTTTCCAACCAGGACAAGCTGACAGCTTTAAGAATCTAGTAACTGAACAGGGAAAAGGGATTTTCATCGTTACTAAGTCTAAATTAATGCAAACAATGAACAGAGGTAACAGTCTCGTGACTCCTCTTATAATCTTGTTATGCTCTGAAGAAGGCATCTGAATTCCCGTGCCTCCCCTATTCGGTAATGAAAATGCTTTCCTAGGCATAGGCCAACACGAACGGGAACAACAGTCAGCAGGTGAAAGAGCGGGCAAAGTAAGAATAAAGGTGCAGGATGTTGATGGTGCAGACCTCAGGTTATGTGTTAGCTGACGTTCTCGAGACAGGAACTATAAGGCCTCTTCTACTCAAAGACTATAGCATTTATTCACTAGGACTGCTGAAGTTCAATTTATAACTTTTATTACAAAACAATAGTCTGAGTCCAGGCAAGGTCGAACGCTCCATTTCAGGCCTGAGAACCTTGCGGTCCTGATAGGACTGTCTGAGGAAGCTAATCCCTCACAGCAGAGGCTATATTGTCAGGGAGAAAAGCGGGTCCTGGCCAAAGTCACTTGCATTCTCCAAGCATGCTGCCTCTGCCCTCCCTTCCTACTGCTGCACGGACTGACTGGACAGTGCCAGTGTTAGAAACCAGAGTTCACGGGGGGGGGGCTGTTGGACACTGTCTTGGGCAATGTGGGGAGCCAGGGGCCACCAGGCACTGCCTGGACCACTCATCATAGAATCATAGAATTGCCTAGGTTGGAAGGGACCTTGGAGATCATCTAGTCCAAATGCATTTAAAACGTGCACTGTTGCTGTGTGACATGATAATCTCTCAATGTGTTTTACCTCAATATGTTGCTCCAGAGGCAACTGATTCAGATGTAAAATTCTCTTCATTAAATAACCTTCTGACATGCCCCTTTTAGCAAATGAGAATTTAAGTACAGTAAGCAATATAAGTAGCCTGTGATGATCACAGCACAATTTGAGTGTAAACTGGGATTAATATCTGGGAGTTTCTGACTGTGCTGTCTGTGCAGAGCCCACCTGCATTAAGAAAATGAAAAATACTCCGTTGGGTCTGCATTCTACAAAACTAGCACACTTCGTGAGATTTTTACACCCATTTGATTAAAAGTTTAAGCAGTCGCCTGAATTCACTGCGTTCTACTTCTGTGCCAGTGAATATGGTGTCACTGCTATCAGTGCTGCCTGAAGGCCCAGTTTCTTCAATGGGCAAAATATTTTTTTCTCTGACAGTGCTCCTGGGGACCTCATAAACGTGCCACAATTAGCCTCAGTAGGGAAGTGTTCAGCTTAGGTCATAAGGTGGCCTCTCATTCCAAGGTAGACTTTAGGGGATGGGACCATGACCCATTGGAGGCAGTATAAACACTCCTACAGGCTTCAGACAGACCCAGGAAGTCAGTTCTGTTTAATCTTGTTAGTACTCTGTACAAAAGTTAAAAAACAAACAAAGAAAAGTTTCTAAATAATCCATAACTTATCTCATCAGTACGTGGGAAGGGATCTGCCTTTGTGTTAACTGTGTTTAGTGAGCCCTTTAATTCCAAAAGCTAAGATACAGCTGTTGGGAACACATTATTTTCAGAAAAAATAAAGGCACCCAAAAAAAACCCCCAAACCCCCATGCTACAAGTGAAAACTGAGTACTGCCAAATTGGCATTGCATAAAGATTTACAGAAAAAATAACCAATTACATGGAAAACCTTGGAATCAAACTATTGTTATTCAATCATCCTAATTTTCATGTAATGATAAGTTTCAGTAGCAGGTCCACTTACGAGAATGTAAAAACAGCAGGATAATGCCACAATAAAAAATAAGATACATGTGTTGACACACTATTCAATGACTGACTCCTCACTCCTCCAAGTTGCAAATTGTTGACCGAGCAGTGAGAGTAAAAAACTAATTGCCTTTGTCGTCTTGAAGCCTTAACTCTGCAAAGAATTCTTCCTCCTTTTTTTTTAAATGTTTGTCTCTCTTATATTACTGATGGATAAAATTAAGACTGCCCTGTTGGTGATGGCAGCTCAGAATTTAGTACCACTTTGAGACAATGCAGTACATTTCAGTGACTATGAAATGAAATATAAAACCTTAAATCAAATTAAAGAGAACTTACATGGTTAAAGCTGTAAAAGCTTATTTTGTGTGAAATAAATTTAGAGGTTTATATAGGAACCAGTTGGTTTTATCTATTCCTGCCTAAAAATATGCAGTCAGTGTATGACTATAGATTTTTACTCCCAATTCGTAACCACAAGGGACTCTCTACAGATCTAGTACTGTGATCTAGAATAATGGCAGCTCCCGTGACAAAAAAAAAAAATAACAACAAAAAAATGGCGAGGCTGTTTCGCAAGAACTTTAAGGGAGTATGATAAGGCAAGTCTGGCGCCATTCCTCTTAAGGCTTAGTATAGGATTACATCAGGACTTTTTTTCTTTGTATCTTCATAAAAAATCACAGCCTAACAGGGAAATCATGAATCAATGATACCTAGAAAGATAATGTAAGTGAATTAACACTTCAAGGAGAGGATAACTTGGTGCATAATCCTGAGTTCCAGAATGCCTGAATGGCACCTGTGTAATCTGCACTAATTAGATGGTGTCGCTTTCAGGTGTAACTCCTGCCTCATGTTAAAAGTTTTCACTTGAGAGAGACCTAAGTTCAATAACTTCATGTAGTTTTTGCATGAAGGAGACATTATGTGACTAGATAAGGTATCATTCAAACAAGAACTAGGTATCAAGACAACTCTTACTGCTAACACAGCCGAGCTGGTGCTGGTAATCTTTGTGTGACAAGTCTTGAATTCTGTTAAGTAAAATGGAATAACTTCAACAAAAATAAAGGCAGGATGCTTCCCTCTGTGCTATAGCTCAGCATAATTAGGATTCTCTGGACAGTTGGGATAAACAGAATTAAGAGGCCTCAGGCAGAGGAATAATGTGAATCCAGCGCTTGTATTTGGAGACGGTCTCAGTATTAAGATACTATATAAAAAGCAACTCTAGTCAGTGACGAGTTAACAGAAGGATAGCTGTTGTGGTTACGGTCCGAGAACCCATGGTAAACTGAGATCTTCAGATCAGATCAAAGGTCTGGCAGCAATGTTGAAGGGTTTCCAGGAAGCAGAATCTTGCAGCTACCTGCTCACATCCCCATAATGGCTGAATATGTGTCTTTTAAAATATGAGTTTAAAGCGCTTTCTCATAACTTTTGAAGGTGCCTATCTGCCGTGGAAGAAAGGGAAAAATTAGATTAGGAACTGAAGATTTCCTTAGGCATCTTTCTAAGAGAATAGACACATCTTATTTAAGGTGAACAGATGATGTATTTCATTTTCATGGGGGAAAGAAGAGAAAGAAAATAGATTTGTTGAGTGAAGTTTAACATTTTCTTCACAAACATAAAACCAGGAGTGAATATATTGACATTTCTTTGGTTTTCAAGAAGTGCAAAATTTTCATAAAGCATAGAAATGATTAGAAAATATTTAGCAAAACCTTTTTTATCATTCCTTTCCTCTTCATCCTTCTATGGCTGAACTTTACAAAGAGCATGGCTGTTTCTTCTACAGCAATAGGAGCTCCTATCAACACATGATTAGTTTAGCCAAAGAAAAAAAGAAATGGAAATGCATATAGTTCAATAAAAAGCATAAAGACTTGCACATGCAGCAGATACTCCCTAAATGGGCTGCAAAGGAAAGCAGACTGTGAATCTTAATCTGTAAGTATAAACAGCTTTAGAAGGGTTCACTAAAGGGTATGCTTGTATTGCAAATGACAGTACAGATCAAAATAATGGGATCTCTCCTGTTCCCAGAAAAAGCTGCAATGAACTGATTGGAATTTCACTTTGAGGTCACCTTTGGTCTCAGTTATCTTCTTTAATATGCGTATTATTCAATCACCACTGTGATGCTAGTGACAACATCCCACCAGTATTGCAAAATTCCCAGTGCAATCTCTGCTTGATGTCTGAAAATAATGTGTGCATTCATTGACAGGGAAAAATATTTTAAAGCATACTAGATTTATATAGCACCCTTTAACCTAAAGCATTTCAATAAGTTTCAGAAACTACATGCTTTTAGCAGACTTAAAATATAAATCACCACTGGAGTGGTTTGTAACAGCTCAGGAGCACGCAAAACACTACCCAACAGCTTGCTTGGTCATGTATGGGGATGACAGTAGTGGTTTATTTAGATGAAACATTTTTTACAAAATTTTTGCAAAGTTTTTACTGCACTTCTACAAAAAATGTGGTAGAAGTTTTCCTATCCAGGCTAAAGAAACAAGTTTATTATTTCTTCCCGTAAGAACTACAAGTTATTTATATGGTATTCAATTAATTTACCTTTGAAGGATGAAAGCGACAGTCGGGTTTGTCTGAACGAGGATCCAGAGTTCCAGAAAGTCTGGAGATAAGATGTAGCGTTCAGTTGTATGGATGCAATTCTACTGTATTAAATTAACTTCTCTCAATATCCATACTAATGTAAGAACAATGTCAGTATCACTCTTAAAATATTATCAATCCCAGTTGTTTTAAGCTACTGTTTAGTTCTCTGATGACTCTTGTTCCTACTCTTTTTATTGTCCGCTACAAAGATGGTCACCATCTTCAGTTCAGTGGAGCAGTACCAAAATTGTGAATGATCTGGTTAAGGATGCTATATCCTAATTCAAAAAGCAGCTGTACATAATAGAATTGTCCAGTATTGATCAACTTTTAAGTTAGCATTATATTGCTGATACTATTACCGCAGATACTAAGTGAACGCTCAATAGTGAGATCTGTGAGTTAGAAGGTCAGAAATTCAAAGTTTACACTAGAAGAGCACTTTTAAATAGACATCAAGTACGGGGAAAAAAAAAGGAAAATAAAAGTAGTACTCTGGATCAAAGGGCTAAATTTAAGTATCCTTTGGATATTGCTATGAATTAAATTCATCATTAGAATTAAGGTCACACAACTGTTTTGCTACATTAGACTCAAATCTTTTGGTGTTTAAGTATATCTTTGCCTGTCCCTAGCTAAAGCCAGAAAATATTTCTTTATAAAGAGCATTTTAAGCAATCTTTGTCCTAGCATTTAAGCACAATAACGCACAGCTTTAAAAGCATATAATTGTACTACTTTTGTGGAATTACCTGGTTAGCAATGAATTTACCTTTTGTTTTGTTAAGTTTTTTTTTTTTTTTAAAAAAAACACCCCTCACCATGGAATTGTATATTACAAGTGAAAAAATGAAAATGTTTAGAAGTATAAAAAAGATCAGTCATCCTCTACTGATCTGCAAAATGTATGGTTTGAAATACTCATTTTAGAATCCAGCATGCACTTCTCCAGAACCAGACATGGTTCAGTGAATTACCTTTAACGTTGTTATTCAAATTTGCTGTCCAGATTACTAAAATAGATATAGTAAAATTTGTATACAGGCTTGATCAGAAGCTGTTGAAACCACTGAAAAACATGAAAAAAAGTCTGCAGAGAGCACAGATTGGCCCCAAATATTTAACTCGGAGAAACTGCAGATGATAAATGCTTCCTAGTAGTGGCAGATGGTAAAATGACGGACAGCAGCCCCAAGTTTTGGTTTGGAATGTTTAGGCTGGATATTAGGAAAACCTTCTTTACTAGGAGAGTGATACAGTGCCCACCTCTCCCACCACCACCCTACCCCCCCCCCCCCCCCCCAAAAAAAAAAAAAAGCTATAGAGACCACAGTGCTGCCCCAAACAGTTGTGGAGTTCCTATCCTTGGAGTTTTCCAAGACTGAGCTAGACAAAGGTACAGCTGTCCCTTCTGACACCTCTGTCCTTTTCTGAAATCTACATAGGACTGACCATCCTTCAGCAGGCGACATCCTTCCTGTGATCCTAACACATGTGGCTCTGCCCACGTTAACCTCATGAGGTTCAACAAGGCCAAGTACAAGGTCCTGGACCTGGGTCGGGGCAACCCACATAATAATGCAGGCTGGGGGATGAAGGGATTGAGAGCAGCCTTGAGGAGAAAGACTTTGGGGGAGGTACTGGTGGATAAAAAGCTGGAGATGAGCCCACAACGTGTGCTCGCAGACCAGAAAGCCAACCATACCCTGGGCTGCATCAAAAGAAGTGGGGCCAGCAGGTTGAGGGAGGTGATTCTGCCCCTCTACTCTGCTCTGGTGAGACCCCACCTGGAGTGCTCCAGCCAGCTCTGAAGCCCTTAGCACAGGAAAGACGTGGACCTGTTGAGTGGGTCCAGAGGAGGGCCATAAAGATGATCAGAGGGCTGGAGCACCTCTGCTATGAAGACAGGCTGAGAGAGTTGGGGTTGTTCAGCCTGGAAGAGAGAAGGCTCCAGGAGACCTTATTGCAGCCTTTCAGTACTTAAACTGGGCCTACAGGAAAGATGAGGGACAAACTTTTTATTAGGGTCTGTTGCAATAGGACAAGAGGTAACAGTTTTAAATTAAAAGAGGGTAGATTCAGACTATATATATAAGGAAGACTTTTTTTTGCAATGAGGCTGGTGAAACACTGGAACAAGTTGCCCAGAGAGGTGGTAGGCGCCCCATCCCTGGAAACACTCAAGGTCAGGTTGGACAGGACTCTGAGCAACCTGATCTAGTTGAAGATGTTCCTGCTCAGTGCAGGGGTTTGGACTAGATGACCTTTAAAGGTCCCTTCCAATCCAAACTATTCTATGATTCTGTCCACATCTCTGCATTTTACATCTCCCAGCTTCTGTCAATCCACAGAAGAACTTTTTAAAAAAGTGCTGGATTGTGAACTGTATAGTGTTGTGGATTTAACCTCAGTAGCTTAGATATAGATGAAAAGTCTGACTCTCACAGCCAAAACAAAGCAGGGGAATATTTTAGCCCTTTACAGAAAGCACTAAACCATTTTACTAAAATCAATACTAGAGGATACAATACCAAGTTTTTGTTTTTATATCCCTTCTCTCCCCCACTCCCTTGAGAGTACTATACTGAATGGTTTACTATCTTGCTGGAGTACAATACTGTAATAGTAAGTAATATGTCAAAGCGATGTTTTCAAGCAGAGTAATGCTGGGATTTTATATTAGACCACAGGTTTCAGAATAATCAATGTATATTTATAATGACTTAATTACAGTGATGAGGTATGTCTCTGCTGCCATGAGGAAAACTGAAAGGAAGAATATAGTTTCAATTATATATAGCATAACCCAGCTGTTTTGCAAAGTTTGCTGTTAGCAAAACCCATTTCACCTCAGTGAAAATAGCTTTTTCAATAAGAGACTCTGGAGACGTAGAACGCATTACAGCAGGCTTCGAAACTGAACTTGTTGAAGGAATCATCTCACCTGAAGCAATGATCAAGGCTTTAACTAACTAAGATTCGGTTCAAACACTCATTTAGAGTATCAGAAAAACCTGCTTCAAATCTTTCTGGTACACTGCTACAATGTGAACCTCATGCTTTGCTTTTAAGTTGTGGCAGACCTAAAATAAAGTGATAGCAAAGTTCTAGTCTTAGACTGCAATATTGATACGCCTTCTGAAATGCTTTATGGATGCTTTCTGAAGTTGAAAAACAAAGCCACACTTGAAAAATAACCTTGTTTGGTTTTTTCTTAGTTTATTAACAACACAGCACAACAAGAGACACAACAAAATTAAATGAACTTCTGTTGCTCACTCAGGTGATAGTAACTTTGATGTCCACAACTTTTATCTGTGACAACATGAAATTTGGTAGCAAAGAGTGTTCAGAAAAGATGTTTTGTACGGATGCAGTTATCCATATCACTTAGCTTCCTTAACCTATTTAGAAGTGAATGGAATGGATGAGGAAAAAAAGAAAAAGGCATGTATTTTATTCTTCTTGATCGTAGTCCTGTAAGAAAGGAGCTCCAAAGATTTCTCACTATTCCAATGTGTGACTTTTGGTTGCTACCCAGTTCTGTGTTAGGAAGTTTGGCTTGCACACAATGCGAATTAGAGGTCTGTAGGAAGAATCCTTTAAGACAGAAAAGAAAAAAAGAAGAATCATGATGCTTTCCATGGCACTTGAGCAATTCGTCCATGGTCAGTCTGTGTATCACAGGCAGCAGTTCTGGACAGCGAGCTGTCTCCTTCTGCGTGAGGCTGTCAACCATTCATCTCCTCCTACATGCCACTTTCCTTGCGTAGACTGAAAAGAACACTCGAATATCAGTGGTGAAAACACATTCCTGCAATGTGGGAGATACTGTTTCAAAGCAATCTACCTGACTAATGTATAGCAGGGACTTGAACATCATTTTCCGATATCCCTAAGGAGTGCTTTGTAGTGCAGTGGCTGTCCTGGAGGGCTTCTCTGTCATTTTTAAAATGAAGTTTGATTAATTGATTATAAAGCCAGACATGGCTTTATAATCTCTATCTTATATCTCTATGTTGACCATGGAGACTGACTTCCTATGAAATACTCTTTAGGGAATTTCAGCAGAAGACAGTAAAGCAAATCTCATTCTGATGTAAATAATTATATATTCATTGAGCAAGTGCGTGGGGAAGACCAATCCAGAGAGCAGTCTGTAGGGCAGTTTAGCAACAGAGTCAAATATGACCGCCAAATTGCCCATTTTTTTAAGTCAACGTTTTTGTTTTCTAAGAATACCGAGGTGGTTTTGTATGATTCTTTTTGCCAGATACAGCCAGTATAAATATCGTGGAAAACTATCCTACTCACATCTCTTCACTTCTTTCTTTTAAGGGATAGACTCTTATATAGATCTATGTTAACATAATGTTAAGAATTTCGCTAAAACGTGAACATCAACAAAATGTAGTAGTGAACTAAATGAGTAAAGCAAACATTTTACCTTCATGTGCAAATGTGATTGGCACATTAAAAACTGTGACTGTCAAAGATCTGAGAAAGGAGGGGGCCCAAAACTAGACTGACTCTAGAATTGGTCTGTAAACATCTATATCATAATTCTCTTTTTTTATTTCTTCTTTTTCTACCACTTATGTTACAGCCATTCTAGGGTTTGAAAGAGAACTGTGCATTTTATCCACCTTCTTTTTCTTGTTTCCAGCTTACCAGTCTTTCATTGCTTCAATAATACCACTCATGCTAAAAGGAGGGACCCAAGTTCTCCCACTAAATCGAAGAAGGGTGTGTTACATGACTTTTGCAAGTGGTACCCAACCTGCTTTAAAGCACATATTGCCTCTTGCTTGTTCGGTTCCCTTTCCACTTAAAAAGCTGTTGGAAAAAAGTTTTTTATTCCCTGTATTTTAGATTGCTGGAAAGAGATTTCAACCAGATTTTTAAGAACCAGTCTCCTTTGACCAACTGGAATATTCCTGAAGTTAAAAAAAAAAAGAGAAGCTAATGTATTAAATTAATGGGATTATAATTTAATAACTTGTATCACCTTTATGTAGTAACAATAACCTGAAGTTCTGTCTTTTTTCTCTTTAAACAGAGATGAACAAAACAGAGAATTAATAAAAATAAGCATTATGTAAGAGTCTTTCCCCTTCTTTCTCATTTTCCTGCCTGAATATCACCTACTTTGAACTCTGATCAACCACTGTTTAAAATATATGAAAATTTCATGCTTTAATGTTCCTACTTAACTGTGCAGTGAAGTAATCAAACAACAATCCTACTTGCTTTCAAATTTGCGGTAGCTTATTATCACTTCTTTGTTCAGGATGCTCAAAGTTCTTGAAAAGGAGATGAATATTTAGTCCAATAGCTGTAATGCTAGCCTGAAGCTTTGAAAACTCAGGTAATTCTCTACTTTGCTGGAGACTTGCTGTGGGGTTTTCTTGGCGGGGGGGAAAGAAAAGACTAGCACCCGAATCTAAGCTTGTCTGATACTCAATACAAAAGCTTCGGAAATACACCGGGAAAAATCGTATGGTAGGCATAACGTTATATACAGATTTGAAATGTGTGCTTTAGGATTAATTTTCTTTCCTCTAAGGATCTCTGTCACTTCTCTATTTAGGATACAGTACGTTCTTGAAAAGAAGACATACGTTTGGTCCAATAGTTAATGGTGCTAGCCTGAAGCTTTGAAATCTCAGATAATTCCACGCTTTGCTGTAGACTTACTGTATAACCTTGGAGAAGTCATGTCTTCTGTCTGTTGCAGTTCTGCATCTGTAAAATGAAAATAATAGTAGTATTTCCCTTTCAGTGGGGTGTTGTAAGGGGTGCAGTTTTCACAGGGATGAAAACTACAGCAGTGGCGTAAGTGCCTTTAGAATAATAGAACGTTTTTAATTAGCAAGTACATTTTGCTTATATACAGAAAAAGGAGGGTGACTTTATCATTGGTGAATTTGTCAGCCTTGAATGGAGGCAGCACGAGTCCAGCTGACATTGTGGCACCTGAAAAATGAAAGGAGCAGTGTGATTCATGGAAGCCCCAGAATGATGCATGCATATTGACATATAATGCAAATCAGTAAGGCAATAAATACTGATGTCACACAAAGAGCATCGGAACAAACAAATGTAGCTTCAGTATTATGGAACCTTATCACAACCCTCTTTTCTCATGCTAATGCATTTTGCACGCAGCAGAAATTATACTTCTGAGAAGAGCCACTTTTCTGTGTTCTCTAAAGATTATTCCTTTACTCAGTGTTGAATCATGCATATCCCTTCCTGAAATCATTTTAATCTTCCCTCTCAAGCTCAGCTGCATTGAAATGTATATTCTGTATGAATGCTGCTTTGGTGCAGCAATTACTCCATTTTGATTAGAGATGTGCTTATGAGAGCTCCACTAACTAAAGTCCATTTTAAATAGAATTCACTTTTGATCCAGACCTGTCTCTTCCCATGAGACAAAACTCTCCTGAGATTTCTGACATCTTTTAGCGTTGGTGAACTAGATAGAGAGAACGGCGTTTTTGATTCTAGATCTAACTGAAGGGGGAAAGGAGAGAAGAAAAAAAAATGTTCAAAACTTTATAATCTACTAAAAAATAAAGGTAGGAGAGTAAAGATTTATCCTGGGAGTATTTCTGCTGATGAACGTGATCAGGAATGATGAATAGGAATGCTGTGCTGTGAAAAATATGCAGTAAAGATAGTATACAAGCATTTAAAGACCCTTTTGAACAAAACTTTCTACAGTAAGTAAGGAAAAGAACCGGTTCAAGCAACATGCAGAAAGTACAGGGAAGTCTCTCCTCCCTGCCAAAATATTTCAGATGACCAAGATCATTTTCCTGGCACTGCAGCAGGGTTCCTTTTGAGTATATAATCATCTAAACAGCATAGAACAACACAATTTGGTTCAGTCTTTCTTACCCTCTCATATTTTTTGGTCAGAAATGAGAAGCATGAGATTTAGAATATAAAATCAAATGTGAGGGAACCCTGCTCCTTAGAAGAAGAGCCAAGAGGAGACAGGGAGTGAATAATAAGCAAGTTAGAAAAAAATAATGTGAAGATTTTTACTGCTTATATACTTCTTTAAATGATCTCTATCTGTTGGGAAGAAAAAAGGGGGAAAGACACAATATACTTCACATCAGGAAGGAATGATATAAACAAGAAACAGGTGTGCTATTTTGTTTTTACATGTCCTTTCATTTCTTTCTCTGGCTGATACTGTCAGGTAGCGTCTAGCGAGCTGACAAACCTGAAAGAAGGTGATAAAGCAGAAGAGATCACAGAATTAGAATTACACAAATGAAGCATAAGGTTATTTTTATGTGTTCTTGCAAAGAAGATGTGTTTTTCCTGTGACCAGTGACCTTTCTCTACTGTCCAGTTATAAAGCATTTGATAGACAGGTTTCATTTGTAGGAATGTTCTCACAGAAGCCGAGCCGAGCATATTTGCTCAAAAAGACTCGTGGAATGGTTCATATTGCAGATCTCTCAGTCATAATTTAAATTTTTCACAAAACAAATTCTCAAAAAATATATTAGTGAATAAATGCTAAGTAGAAAATAACCTCTTTTGTTTAGAATGAAAATAGTAAGATGAGTTATCGCAAAATTTCTACAAAGCTCATACAGGGATAAACAAGTTTCCCACACTATTATTAACATTTTTCTATGCAAACACTATCTCAAACAAAAAGCAATTACAAACAAATGCACATGAAAAATCAAAAACAATTCACAAATAATTTGCAAGCAATCAAAAAGACAAAATTCCTGGAATAAACTGATCACTAGTAATAGCCTATCTCTAATTTGGAATGACACCAGCTGTCAGCAATTTGCTGAGAATTCAGATTTTGGTGTGGAAACTCTTTTCACTTCATCTGTCACAGTCTGACATGAGAGGGTTAGAAGATAAAGGGACAAAAAGTAAATAAATTCTGCTTGTTGCCCAAGGCAAGATTTAGTTTGTTATGCAGCTTGTTGCAGTATGCTTCACTTTTAATGAACTTTTTAATGAAATTCACTTATTTGATTGACTATTTTTTTTATTCCGTGAAAGAACAAAAACATGTTTGTATGCCTCTGAGTTCAAGAAGTCGCACTGTGAATGAAATGTGTGGAATGAGACTGCCATGTTTGTTGAGATCTTGCAAAATACAGTTAATTGAGAGGTTAAGGTGGCTCTCGACATGCTTTTCCCTGATCTCCATCAAGACTAAATGAAGGAACAATTAGTATTCTTTTGATTATCAATAAATGAAACCAAAGAAACTGTTGTCCAAAGACTAAACAAAAAGAAAAAAAAAACGGAAAAAGACCAGGATTGATTTAGTTGCCATTGTGTGAAAGAGTCGAAAGACAACATAGACCACAAGTGGAAAAATGTGAAACCTCAAAAAAACACGTGTGCTGTGATACAGGGAGAATGATAAAAAGAGTGTGAGGTTTCAGAGAAATCTCCACCTCCTGTAAAGTACCGAATCAATCAACTTTGATTGCTCAGGTAAGATGAGATAAGAGAACTTTGGAGAGTATTTTCACAAGTGAATCTTGAAGTTGGGAAAGGAGGGAGTAACCAACCTTCACAAAAATTGCTTCCGTTTGGCCAGTCGTCCTGATGGTGGCACTCTTCGCTCTTAGATCCAGGCACTCACACCTGCCACATAAAGAACAATAAATAGGATTGATTTAACGTTCAGAAATAGGTAATTTAAAGAACAGCTGCCCCCATTTTTTACATGCCTGGTTCAAAAAACAGCTGTATAAATGTGCTATTTTAAAAAACAATGAATTTTAATAATGACAGAGCGAAATCATGTCATTCCAATCTCAAACGTTCTCTAGCCTGAAAGGACCTCTCTTCACTTTCTCTATATTTTTCTCCTCCCACTGTGAATGGCTTAGAGAACTATTTTTCCTACTCGGTGCTTTTATTTGATCTTTTCACTCTCCTTTTCATCAAGCTAAAATGTTTCTGCAATATTCATGAATTCAGCAGCAGCCCAGGAGTGGGTGTAGGGTGTTGTTTTGCTACTGTTTCTCCTGCTGGGCCCCCTGCTCAACTAGAAAGTATAATCACATTTTAGAATTTAACGGGCTTTAAATTGGGGGAGTTTGGGGTTGGTTTTTGTTGTTGTTGTTGGAAGGTTTTTGTGTGGTGTTCTTTTTTGTGGGTGGAACATGCTGGTTGTGGTGGTGGTGTGCTTTGTACCTACGCCTGAAGGAAGAAATGTTCTGAACGCGATAGGATTTTACCGATTCTTGCATTGCTACATTAACACCTTCCCGTATTAGGTCAAAACTACATCTGATATATATGGACCTGGAAGTCAGTGTCAAAAATCTGTGAGCAGTTTGAAGGATAGCCCCAAATTGCTGTCAGAAGATTGGAAACTGCATGTTTCTATGTACATGTTTCCATTTTACGTGGTAGAAATGAGTATGTTGAAATTTACATTTATATTGGAATTTCTCGGAGAAATTAATCCCGTTCTCAGACAGCAGTTCAGTTCATTCCTCTACAAACTCTTGTGCAGATCAGCCAAACAATTTGTCTTGTCAAATAATTCAGATTAAACAGATACAACCAGCCCAAGTATGACTAGACACGTATTTTAGCCTGAAATAAAACTGATAGGTTCTTCCCCTTCCTTTCTTTTCCCTTCCTTCTTCTCTTCTTCTATCATAACGGTAAAAAAAGGGGAAAAGCAGAGTAGTTTCTAGCCTAATTGACAGCAGTGAGCTAGTGAAAAGGTGTTGCCCTTATGTGATAGCAGTATTCAACAGCCTCCCTCAGGTTTAGGGAACGGTGGTTCTAGCTGTACAAACAGGGAGGAAGCAAACCTCGATCTCTAGCAGACTTAAGAGTCTTAAAAGGTGCAGAAGATGGATAGGTAAGAAATACAGCTACAATGTTGAAGTAAATAAAGAAAGGGAAGAACTGATATAACGATTAATTATATGTTGTTGGGCTTTTTTTTCTTTTCACTTAGAGAGAGGGTAATGGAGAGTTTAATTAGAAAAAAGAAATAAGAAAAGGAAGGCAATTACTGTTACAGTCCATCACTTCCCTCAACATGATTAACAGGTCGAATTTTGTAGGCCTTAGGGCAGAGTTGAGTCTTGAGGAAGTATTTGAAAGAGATAGATATCATTTTTATAGATCACATCAGGAAAAAAATTCACACTTTTAAGTCATATCCTGCACAGATAATACAGTCAAAGCAAAATGACAGTATCAGAGATATTTATCAGTTGGAACAGTGTTACATCTGTGAATACTGTTGCCAGTAAATTTGGTATCTGCAACCTTAGGGAATACAGGATATTTACAATAAAAACTGGTAAGGAAAGGTAAAGGCAGCTGAATTTAGCAAATGCAAGTAAAGATTATGTTACAGCATTTTCTAAGATGAATGACTATCATGGGAACAAAGAAAGCCAATCAAGCAAGATGATTGTACAAAAAAAATAGTTTACAGGATTAAAAATTACAAAGAAGTTAAGTATACTAAAGGAGGAGAGAACATATAACTCTATCAGAAAGCAGCCACTGAAGTGAGAAAGGTAAAATCCAGTTTGGAGAAAGGAAAGCATGAAGAACAAATTAAAGACAAGGGGGGGTGTGTGGGAAGATGTCACAGCTGAGAAGGTAAAAGGAGAAGAGACTGAATCATAGAATAGTTTGGGCTGGAAGGAACCTTTAAAGGTCATCTAGTCCAACCACCCTGCAGTGACCAGGGACACTCAGAGCCCCGTCCAACCTGACTTTGAACGTCTCCAAGGATGCGGCATCCTCACCTGTTCTGGGCAACCTGTTCCAGTGTTTCGCCACCCTCGTAAAAACTTTCTTCCCTGTATCTAGTCTAAATCTACTCTCTTTTAGTTTAAAACCATCACCCCTTGTCCCATCGCAATGGCCACGTACATTTTCTTTAGCATCAGAGAAGGTTCTTCAGTCTTGGGTTAGGGACAGGAAGAGCTTGTACTGATGAAGTCTGAACAGAAACATGAAAACATGAGGTTTAAAGCTGAAGGAAGGCTATGCAACAGTAAAGTATATTAATCACCATGAAGTGTTGTGCTCTCCCTGTGTGGCAGGACACTGCAGAATAGGCGAAAATCCAGCAAGGATTACTCAAAATGTGTGAAAGATAGGAGTGCGTCTGGTTAGCCTGTTTCATTTCTCCCTTCCCTTCCCTTTTCTTTTTCCTTTTCCTTTTTTTTTTTTTTTTTGAGGCTGAGGGAAATTACTCACTATCTGTCCTGATGTCATGAAGGTACCTTTGTGGAAGGCATTCACTGTATATCCTCTTAGAAGGGCTGCATGCTGTGTTATTGGAAATAAGTTACCACTGCTTTCAGAGGCACAAAATGAGCTGCTAGACTGATTTCTGGTGATGCACAATGGGTCTGCGTCTTACAGGGCTTCCTAATGAAAGGCAGGGCTCCTTCTTCCACTCACTGGTAGATGGCGAAAGAACAAAGGTAAACTATATCCTGGTTGTTACAGGCTTGGTCTAATGTGTCAACTATATTTTCCAAAGTTTTCTTTGCAACACTTTTCATGTGCTGAAATAATGTTATGTTAATAACAGTATACATTGTTAATAGTTCCTCATCTAAATGTTGTTTGAAGAAATGATGATTATTTTAGCTGTCCTTGGTGTGCCTACGAACAACACAGTGACCTTCTTTAAAATAATTCCTATGCAGTATTCTAAATACAGTTTTAAATAGATGTACGGAGAACAGCCATTTCCTCATATCCAGAAACTAATAACACTGCTGCCATCCTCTGCTTTTCATTTACGTACACTCATCTTACGCTCCTACACATCTCTCCCGCGTCTGCCCGTGCATGGTTTTGAAGAATGAAAATGGAAAAGGCTGTAATCAGTATCAAATATTATTTAATTGCCTAGAAGCGGGTAAAGTGTGTCTGTGTGGCCAGTTGCAGAAATGATGTAATTGTCTAGGAGGCTGATAACATGCGAGGCAGCTAGAGATTGCTTTCATATTCCCTCAATGGCATCCAGCTGTACTATTTGCAAAACTCCTGCTGTGTTTGCGTGTGTGTGTGTGTGTGTGCGCGCGCACAGCTGGTTAGCAAAGAACGCAGACTGTTATGTATATGTAAAAAAAAGAGTAATCTAATCTCACTTCAGAAGATGTTTCTTCATCTTGCTAAACAAGAAAACAATTCACCAGTCTGGGCAGAGCTGTTTCAAGCTATCCTAGAATGGCATAACGGAATCGTGAGAAAACGTAACCCAGATCTGGAATCCAGAAGCGTATAAAATAGCATGTACTGCTGACTCCCTTATTTGCCTGAGAACTGTAATTGTACACACACACACACACACTCGCTGTCCTCCCTCTGTTTATCTCGGAAGCTGAAAGAGAACTGTTGATGTGCAATACCTTATCATAAGAAAATGATAAAGAACATCTCACTTTTGGCTGAAATATATCGTCACGAAAACTATTCAGCCTTAGTTCAACCTAATCTCTGCAAAAGATTACCAATGAGAGATTTCTAGTGCCAGTGCAACTTAAAGTGCATACAAAGATGCAATTTTTGTGGGAGAAATGTAAGGTTCATCTTTTATTTTATTTTTTTATTTTTAGTCTGGGTTCAGTAAGAGATGGAAACGGCAATTGCTGATACATAGTTACTCACCTTTCCAGTAGATGGTAGTACAGATGTGCTTAAAAGAATATTACATTTGGGACTGAAACAAACAGTACGTAGACATTTTCAAATACTGAATAAGGAGGAATTTTTAGCTCTGTCAGTTCTTAAAACTAAGTCATGTGAAACTGCCATTGGGAAAAAATGAACATCGGCACCTTTTTTTATTCTAGCCACTGATCTTTAGCAAGCTACTGAAAGTTTTATTTTGATAGAAAACTTGGTTGAAATGCAAATAGTCATAACTGCAAGACAGGGATCTCTATAAACCAGTAACGCTCCGATTTATGTGGTGTTGTATAATCTGAGTGGTGGTGCATGGTAGTCCCACTGAACGCAAAAGCCTATGGCTGTATTAGTCTATAATCAGATGTGCGTATTCTTTTTTTTTTTTTTAACCAGGCTTGACTTAGCAATATTGGTAGAGACAGAGGTAACAATCCTTTGTGTGACCAGCTTTACAGGGTTTCCCTCACAGATTTGTTACGCCTGTATGTGCTGATTTTATTAGCAATAACTAAACATACATATGATAACAAACGCAGTTCATTAATGTTTTAAATATAATAAAAAATGTAAGCTGTAAATGTAAATAAGAAATTGGAGATATTTCTTTAAATAACAATTTAAGCTTTCTAACTTTTTAGATTTTTTTTACAGTATTGTAACTCTGACAAAATGTAACAGACGTGGATTACAATTTATCTGATAACCAAAAGTCAGAATTTATTGAGGCCGTTTTAATTATTACTTAAATTTAAAAAAAACAGATGTCAAAAAATTGCCAGTTATTTAGTGCATAAATTTCTAAATTCTTCCTGATGGGGATTATTAACATATGGTCTTTTAATACCTACAGAATGTTTTCATAAATCGCTTGTAGACATAGGTTCCTTGGGACGTTTTCTGCCATTATAGTTGCTACTAGTTCAGTTCAGAGTTACGCACACATTAGTGGATACGCTAAAGCTTGCTTGGAGTAAATCTCCATGAACTTTCTGAACATTGATTACCAGCAACAGCTGACATTAGTCAATATTGCAGTCATATTACCTTTGAAGTCCTACAGCATTAACATAAAACCCTAATTAAGGATAGATGTAAATACAAGACTTGCAAGAGAGATAGGAAGGAGTATAAAAACATTAATTACCTGTTTTATTACTGTTGTCCGATATATCGTAATGGTTGCCACTGAAGAAACTCCTATGCGGGATTTACACCTGAGGGAAAAGCCAGTGGTTCGTTTTAAATGACACACTCAAGATTGGTGGCAAGGCAAAAGGGGAGCAATTACGTGGAAGACCACAGATGCTGCTCCCATCATCTGTTTCCAGCAAAAATAGTAGAGATACGGCAACAAGAGCAACTACCTTCTGGATGATGTCAAAAGAGAAATTGTCTTGACAAATGAGGGAGATTTTAAATGGGAGTTTTCTCTGACCTACAATACAAGGAAAGGTTATGCTAATATGTTACGGCACAGGCCTTTACTAATGGCTGAGCTGTAGACAAGGCAGTGTAGCTGTAGATGAGAGTCAGGTTTTTGTACTTCTCTCTCCCTGAGTGACTGAGAAACACTCATTATCCCGTCCTAGGGTATCCTATTATAAATGCTCTTAGCTTATTATAAATGTTCTCTGATATAAATGTTGCAAACGGTGATCTTGGAGAAGAAAGTGTGAAGTTAGCAGCTGGCACAAAGAGGACAAACTACTTCTGTTTCAAAATTAAGGGCAGCAACTGTCTTGTTAGAGGCACATTCTGTTCTCGTGAACAGTCATCTATCAATATACGCAACCGCTATAAATCTGTGTTTTCCCCAAAATATGTATTTTTCTGATTAAAGCCAAATTTGGCCCTGAATTATTCTACGTGCACTTTTCCCCATGAACAGTGAACTGAAAAAATATTAATCTTTTTAAAGCACCTTGAAGCCCATTTCTCTTTTCAACTAATGAACTATGTAAAGGAGCCTTAGTTGCCCCAGGGAAGCTTGTCAAACCCATCACAAGGAGCCTTTATAAAGCCTAAAGGACATGTATCATAATGTATAAAATTTGTCATAGCATATCATTATTACCTTTTGGGAGGCTTGTTACAACAATTACGGATGATTAAGCCATATTTAAAAAAAAAAAAAAGGCAGTTCTATGACCAACAGAACAAAGGAAACTGTTTCCCATGTTTTGGGCGCTTTTTTTTGTTGTCTAGTTTAGAGTAACAGAAAATGAAATCTTCATTAAAGCTTTTCCTGCCATAAAGGTGTTTATAGGAGCCTTCTCCAGGGAGGATTCTTTGGTGTCCAGTATTGCATTTATGCAAGATCGTGCAGCTTCCCTCTGTAGGTTGTCTGTGGCTACAAAACTCGAACCCATGTAATTATTTCTGAGACTCTACCTTCCACCGAATCTGGCTGCAATGAACCGTGCAGGAATTATCAGAAGTTATTGGGGGATGTGGGGGGCACACAGATGCCTTTGGAAAGGTACATAATTGCAGTCTGATGACAACTGTGGGGAACGAGGCTGAAAAAGGTACTGACGTTCAACCTTCCCTATTTTTTTTACTGTCCTGAGTGTTTCCTCTCTCACTTACTTTCATTTCAGACTGAAAACCAGTATGAGCATGATTATGTAGAGGAATGCACACAGCTCTCACCTGGCGGAACGATGGGAAGGAGAGTTTGGCCCAAGGGACAAACCCAGACTCGCCACGTTACTGCAGTATCGAAGGCAGGCATGCCCTTTTCCCTGGTCTCCACAACTCTTGTACAGTAAGTAGTCCCCGTCTCAACAGGAAGAGGTAAGAGAGCTTTGGGCAGACTCGGGAAAGATGAGATTTGAAATCTTTGTCATGAGGAGGGAACAGCACTCTGGTCCTTAACTGCTCAGCTAATGCGTAAAAAGGGTATTAGTTTTATATCCTGCAGCCAGCCTCACTCAGTATGCTGACTGTTTTGAATCTCCAACAGAAATGCTTAACTGTCCCTCTGCACTGTCGGTTTCCTTTTGTGTTTTTTGTTGTTATTGTTTTTTAATTGTAGCTAAGCCTAAGATAAATTCGATGCCTGCATACAGTGTGTTTTGGAGCACGAGGCAGCAATCTCTAAACCCATCGTGACCAAACCAGTGGCAATAAAGCTCATCAGCTCAGCCATAATAAGCTGAGACAAAGTACTGCACTAATAGAGCTCTGATGCTTTCAAGACAGTCGCTATTGCACAGGAATGCGCTGCGCTGCACTGCACCATGCGGAAGATAGTCATACTAGTTTGCATAACCTTGCATTTCTAGGAGGATTTCACAAACTTACCTTACTCAGCACCGTCGGTGACAAGATTGGTAACAATAGGTATCACTTTGACTAGCAGAAGATATAAGTGCCACCACTGCCAGTGGAGACCTTTGTGCCAGCTTGCAGATTCTTGTGCAGTCTGGCTAAACTTCGGCTGACCACCCAAACTGAAACAAATGTCAACTTGCACTTTAAATATTCCTCGGAAATTTTTTTTTTTTTTAATGAAATAGAATTGATACAGAGTCTTGCTAAAATTCTAATCACAATCAGTAACCCGATAACGTACATAAATTTTGCTATATAAGCTTCCAGAGTGAAACTTTGAAGAAGACTAGGTTGTCTAGAAATTATCAGTGTAAATTAGTTCTACCTAATAGACACTACAGTTATCTTCTGATATAATTATAGGCCACATTTTTAGCTCTGCCAATTTTTTTGATCTTCAGGAGTAACTACACCAGCTAGCAATCTCTAATACAATAGAACAGCAAGTATACATGCCATCTATCACAAAGACAATATTTTTTAAAGTGTTATGCAAAACAAATTGCTGCTCTGCTCCATCTTTTGTACCTTTTTGTAATGAAAACCACCGCCTTAAGTTATTTTCTTAAATCACTTCTTTTATTATCCATGTTTTATGCCAAATTTCCTTTTTTGTGATAGCTATTTATCATAGCAAAAGCAAAACAGAAACATACTTCAATGTGGGAGTTTTATTTTTATAGTAGGAGGCTTTAGTGGAGATGGGATTGATACATCAAAGTCTTATCCCATGATAACAGATGTATTTAAATATTTACCTTCATTTTTGTCCTCTACAGTTAATACAATATTTCCCTAACATAGGCTGCTAAATGTATTTTCCTCTTTTTTATTCTTATTAAAACTGCGATTTGAAGATATATTCCTAAAGCTGTGAATAGTTATTAACATTTCTTTAAAGGCTTCAATATTTGAATGGCCAAATTCCAGCTTGAGTAATTACATTCTGCCTACTTAAATTCCCCACACAGTTTCAATTAGATAAGTTATTCTTCTACTCTTTATGTCCTAAAACTGTTCTGCAGCATTGCTGCCACCATTGAACAGCTGCTGAATTTTGCCCCAGAGGTGACTGAACTGATCCCTATATACAAAACACAATATATAAAACAAACTGAATTTTTGCTGGATGGAAGTTGGTAAATACAAGTTTTATGATGGCTAAGTATTATTTTTGAATGCTCATTCTAAGGGTAACAATAATGAAACCTTTCCCACAGTGTCCTATTAACAGTGCTCTAGAAAAAATGGGAGGACTCGTCTTCCCTACGTGTTCAGAGCATTTCCAGGGACTATCATCAAGAATAATGCCCTCAAATTGTAGGCGCGTTGCCATATGGGTATAGGAATGACCCCACCAAAGAGATAAAGGAACTGTAGGCTAGATTTTATAGATGCTTAGGCACTTAAAGCCTCAGAAAGTAAGGCACGCTGTGGAGGACACTTCCCCATACGCTTTTGGAAACCCTGCTAGGGCTTTTAAAAGGAAATACAACGCCAAATATCTTTGAAAGACTTTCCCCATATACTACGACCTCAGCCTGAAACTATCCGGTCGCACGGAATTTTACTTTACCAAGCAAATCCATTTCTCTCTCCTGTTGTTAAACCTGTGAGATTCTCTTCCTTGAAGAAACAGCTAAAAAAGGATCTGAAGTAGCAAAGGGCACTACCTGCATCATTTAAGAACACCTTTAGTGTGGTCCCAGGCTGGCAGCGTGCAATGCATTAAAGATTTTTTTCATATCCAGACTTATATTTCTGCTCTTTACAGGGGACCTGTTCAGATTACGGTGGTTACTGTAACTTCAGGGTAATCTGATGCTGCTGGGAGGTTGTGTGGGAAATCCCTGTGTAACTGCACATCAATAATTAAGCCAAATTCCAGAACACGCTTTTGGATTTAGGCCTTTGTAAATGAAATCCTCCCTCCTTCCTTCATAAAAGATTTCTGTAGATAAATCTTCAAATAGGCTGAGGACAGGTAGGCCCCAGGCTTATATATAAACTGAAATTATTTCTGGGGTCAATTAAAAATGTAGGTTTAAATATAGAACCTGTGAAAGTTGAAGGAATGCTTAAACATTTATAAACTTGAATGCTGCTGCGGCTGAAGGAGGCCTTTTCTTGTTTTCCTTCTTCATGTTTCCTGGAGTAGGTGACGTATACTTGGGCAGCATATACCTCAGAACAGGCATTTCTCTGGATTTTTTTTTTTGGGTATTCTCTCTTGCAGAAGACAACCTGCTGTCTAGCGGAAAGATAAATACTTTTCTTGCCTGCAGTATTTCTTTTTCTTGGGGGGATATAAGGCTTTTCTCTTTCCTTGATGAACTGATGAGGTTTAGGGCATCACCTAAAAGAGATGAGATTTCTGCTCTTCTTTTTTTTTGTCTTTTTCTTCTGAATTCTGTTTTTTTTCCTAATCTTCAGTCTTCATCCACATACTTCCCATATCTCTGAATCCTCCCTCCATACAGTCCAATCTTTTTCTATATATTCTATTTCAGATAGTGAATCTCTCCTTTTGCTTATCCATCCCCATTCTGTGTCCGTTTCCGTTCTTTCTCGGCCCCAGGCTTTTCCTTGCTACAGCGTTAGGGGGAAAATGCTGCCTACCAATCTCTGTGATTATATTGAGCTGCACTTCAGGATACAGAGCTGAGCTTGAACATTACTTGCTGCCTTCTGCTTGTGCTGAAGAGCTGAGACAAACGAGGCAACAGTCCTCAACCCTGGGTAGCTTCTAAACTGTTCTTCACAACACTATCTAAAACACAGATGTTGAGAATGGTGTTGCGGAAAATGTCCGGGCTACAGAGTCTTAGTGCAACATAAGAACCGGGAGCAATTAAAACCGAGTAAGGACACAGCAGTTTAGGAATCGGCACAATATTCTACTTGTAGTGCAAATCCACAACAAAACTAGTAGTTCCCTAGGACTATGTCAAGTATCAAAGATCAACATTTTAAATAAAACTCTTAACCAAAGCATACCAGGATTCCTCTTAAAAGTCAAAGTTGCCAGAATATAGCTGTAGAGTCTCTGTCTCTCCTAATAAAACTCTCATGGCTTCCTACCATTTGCACTCACCAGAGGAAGAGCACAGACAGTGTTAAACATCCCATGGTGCGGCTGCCACAAAGACTGACAGCATCAGTCCCACGTGCCTCATCTTCTGTGCTCTAAGAAAAGCTCTGCCATGGACGTGGGCTTTACTTAAAACAGCAGCTCTTTTCAACATTTGTTAACTAAATTTTTTAATTTCCAAGAAAACATGCTCAAATTTTACAAATTTCCCTAACAAAAAAACACCCGACACCTCATTTCCACAGTGCAGCCGCTGTTGTTAAGAAAAAGAACATTTTCTTTGTCTATAAGGAAGAAAACACAGTAAAAGGATACTAAAGAATTCTCATTCTTCATAAATTCTTGTTATTTACTATTTTAATAAAAATTTATATATATATAAAAATGGTAAAAAATATTTCTAATTCTTTATTTATAAAGAATTCTCATTCACTAAAGAATGCTCATTTTTGTGAACTGGCCCACTGAGGATCACGTTTCTTAAAACATGACCAAACTAACAGCTAATACAGGTTAGTCAGCTGATAAAAAATGATGCTCTCATAGAAAGGTCTTATTTTTAAGACAGACTTCCTTATAGAGCATGTCTGCTCAAGATGATTTTGGAATGGAAATTTTCACAAAGCAGGGTATGGAAACTATTCAGACATTTTTCTTGTCCTCCGAATTTTCACTGTACTTAAGTTAGTTATATATAACTATAAACAGTTTCACTGTACTTTCTTCTAATTAGTATAATAACTACAATAATTGTAAGGCCAGGATTTCAAAGAAAATACAGAAGACAAACTGAAAAAACCTGTACTTTTTCACATATTAAGATAGACACTAAAATGCATTAGTCATTATTGAAGACTGAATAATTATATTTGCATTTTATATTCAATTTGATTTTTAAAAATGATACTACTCCGGCACATTTACCATATGTTACTTAAGAAGCCATTATCTAAAGTTTGAAATAATAGAGAAGACTCTGGATCTCTAGGTATAATTTGCCAATGTATTCCACATTTTTCTAAAAGCCTACAAAAGAAAGCTTTTCCAATTAGAGATTAAATGGAGAATAGTATTTTCCTCATGATTGCAAGAAAAAGAAAGTTTTACTTTTTAAAGAAACTGCTCCAGAATCTGATATAGTTTATGTATTTACTTATATTTTAATTAATGATTCTCGAAATGCGTCAGATATGTAAGAATATGTGCATTGTTACTATTAATGTATTTCTACCATATATCCATTGATAAGAGGAGTACAGTATTGCACACAAGCACATCACTGAATGTTAAAAGTAAACAAAACTACAAAGTTTAATATTCTGAGTTTTGGTCACGGTATTGAAGGTTACACTGACTTGATGCTTGTCAGTGCATTTCCTACATTTAAAATACAATTTGATTTTTGAACTCAAGATTTTTTTATGCACACAAATGTTATCATATTGATAATGAGAAATATGCAATTATTGCTGAAGTACTGAGTCACAAAACAAATATAATTTACCTTTGCTTAGTTGATTGGTTCTGATTTTAGGAGGAATGTTAGGAATGACCATGGTTGAAAGGACCCTAAATATTTCTTGAACAGGGCCCTACTAATGTTATTGAGGGTGAGGTTGAAATCGTAGTTGCAGTTGTTCACTGCTGTGTTCCCTATAGTTTTCTACTGTGGCATATTCTTTCTATCATACAATATTTGTTTTTTGACAGATCACTGTAACATAATCCGAACACAGGATCGCTTTAACCTTCTTATTGCCTAGTCAAATGTGAACTCATTGCAGGGCGTCACTGCATGACATACGGTAGGGAAGCACATACAATGGAATGTAATAATGAACAAATTAAATGCTTCCTTTACTTAGACGTTTTTGGATTACCGTTTTCTAATTAAGATTTATATGTTGGTATATATGTACACGTACACACACACACAGATACATACAGAGAGATACGTATATGCGCCACCAGTTCTCCCTCACAGGTAGGTCTGGGAGTGAATGAAATACAAGGACCTAAGTCTGAAATGCTTCAAAGGTTGAACAAAGCTCAGACTTTGATCTTGATTGTGATTGTGACTGTTACTGCCAGCGCTGAATCAGTGATGGGGAATCTATCGCTTGCAGTTTGCACCTTCACAAGAACCCTTGCGTGCTTATTTTTATCAAACTTCTCTCTAGTTTCACTCCCCAAACATATGACAACTGCTTGTTTACCATAAAGGAAAATACTACAAGAGGATTACTGACCTGTATCCTTAGTTATCTATTTTTGCATTGATATTATTAACTGATAAGCTTAAGACATACTTTTGGCCTACAAAACATTGGTCATTATTTAGGTGGCCAGTAGGTATCATGATGATAAGCTTAGTTTCACTGTGTTGTCGTGATCCTTTACAATACTTATAGACACAGACCTAGATAATCTCTTCTGAATTTACTCACTTAGTCTGGTGGCGCCCTCAAATCCATATGGGAAGATTCAAAAGCGATATGATAGGATAAACAGGAAAATGTCATTACAGCAAGAGTCAAGCCTAAGCTATAAATGGGAAATCTAAGCTTCTTTTAAGTATGGGGTTTCTGGTTGGCAGTTCTCCAGCACTGGACAGTTATATCCATGTTTAGCATTTTGCTTACAGTCATCTTGTAATTAAGTTATATCAGTGCCATCCCAGGCAAATTGTTTATATAAGAAAGAAGCCATTCGAATGCGTTGTGTAGCCGTATAGGAATTTCAAAATCAGTTAAGATAATCATGTCACATTAAGTAGCATAAGGTGACAGAAGGTTCAAGTGGGAGGCTTTGGCAGTTTTAGCAGACATCCTTAAATCAACAACATAAATTTTAATATAGTAATTGTATTACACCAAATGGATGTGTTAACAGGATGCTGCTTCCAGACTATTTACAGAGAACGCAAGACAGAAGTAAAGTAATATAAATACATTCCTATTCTTTCTAACCTCTTTGTTTTTTAAATCTTCTGCAAACAATCCAGCCCAAACAAATCTTTTTCATAATCTACTCCATTTCTAAAACACCTACTGGGTTAGGCTTTCCAATTAAAATATGATTCTTTATGCATGTTTCATAGAAAATGTTTACTCAGACATTGTGTTTACTGCAACGTATGGCTTTGGCATTGCAAGGAAATGAAAATTTCCAGTATCTTGTTTAAAGCTCATTTCTAGTAACGATTCACAGACAAGTATCTGTTAATTTATCATATGAAGACAGGGGGACCAGCACATTTTATGACACTGTTTGGTGATGTAAACAGCCTAAAATTTGTCAAGATTTTTCCCAGATTCCTTTTTTTTGAGGATTGTGACAAGGTGAAGGGAATTAGAGAATTCCCAAATTTCTACACAGCAATACAAGAAATCCCAAGACTGCCTGTTCACCTGCTCTTGGTGCTGGTACCATTCCACCAGCCAAAAGCAATGGCTACCAGGGCAAATTCTACAACATCGTGGAAGCACGCAAGTAAAACAAAACAGTTGGTGCTAAGAATTCAATGTTGACACCGTATGTGTTTTGCAGGGGCTACTTCATAGTCGCCCTGTGGGCTGAGCGTTCTTTGATGGTTGCAGTGCAGAAAGCAAGCTCTTGGAGCGTGTATCTTCCAGTTTTGTTTTGCCCAAGAAGAGGTGCTTCTCAGGCTCTGAGGCTGTTCCACAATGTGAACCAACATTCTCTAAATAGAGACGGGTCAGGAGATTAATTTTGTGTAGATGCTTCACAAAGGAACTGCCCGATGCCTGCATGGCCCACCAATGCTCTTCAGAGATGGCAGACAGAAACTGGGGTTTCACCACGTTGGAATAGCATTTGTTTTTGACGGAGATGAGAATCTGGAAAAACGTATTAGGGAACACAAGAGAATAACTTGTTCTAGGCAGGGTGTTTGCTAAACAACACATCACCGGTCTTGATCTTCGGTGGGGTTGTGAACAGCGAGAACTGCTCACTGCACTTTGATTGTCAAATGCTTCTGATCAGTGGTGGCATTTCCTCCAGGCCTGCAGTGGCAGCTCACTGCAAAAGGTTTCCTTTGCCTGCCTCTCTCTCTCCTCAACTAGTAAAATCAGATAAAGAAAAGATAGTGTAGTCTCTAAGTAACCACTTTTCAGGGTCGGGGGACAATTCCGTTCCTTTCTAAATATGAGATTTACCATGCCAAAGTTAGAAAGCCACAATGATATTTAAAATGTTCTAAATTTAATAAGCAATTAAAGAGATTTTTTATTATGCTAAACCCTCAGATTGGGTGACTGCAGCTACAATATATACAAACACCGATAAATGTTCTAAATCAGTTGTTTATATTAATGTTAAACCAGATAATCTAAAAGAAAAGTAATTGCTATTTAATTCTAGCATCTTTGCAAGCGTCCATTTTAATTATTGTCCTTGGCTACTCAGCTTTATATTTAGTTTTGTTAGTGTGTATATATTCTGTGTTATACTGAGTTAGTATAGAGTGAGACTAATTGAGATCACTATGGAAATTAAGATTACGTATTGATAAATGCCAGGATGATATTGTGCTTTGGTAATCCTCATCAGTGCAGCCATGAAAATTAATACTCTTTCTGGATTGCACTATTTTCTTCTAACAGTTTAAATGGAAAACATCTGATCTAGAATTGTTTGCAATAGATAAAACAAGCCTGCATGGTAAAGGATCTAACATATTTGTAAACCAGCAATTATGGCATATACCCAGCAATTTGAAATATTTCTGAATTGTTCAGCACATCCCCAAATTGCTCATGTAATGAAAGCACATGAAAATGTTATTATCATTGTTTCTAGTTGTCTTCCATTTCCCACTGGAGACTTTTTTGTCAGCTTAATACATTTTTGTTTGTTTTCTGCTCTGGCTTTATTTGTTTTTGGTCCTGGAATGAAAATCAGCTAATGACACCTTTTCTCAGTCTACAGAGGCTTCCACTGTCTAGCGAGAATGGATTAGTCACTCAGTGCATGATCTCAGAGTGAGATTGGGGTTTGCTGCTTCATTTGTTTATTTAGATTTATTTTAGAGGAGGGAGCTCCACGATGCAGCTGTACAGGACAGTGTCATTTACACTGTCTGAAGGCTGCTAATAAATAGTCACTTCATATTTTAAGAATAAACACAATGGACTTTTCACTGTGGGTTAATTTTTTTTTTCCAAATTAAATGAAGGGATGCAGTAGAAATCTGAAGAACCTCTTGCCAAAAGCCCAACGTACCAACCCACAGTATTTTCAAAGAGTTGAGAGCCGAAGTGACTCAGGGATTAGGAATGACAGTTGTATCATTTTATCTCCTGATTTTCAGTTTGAAGGTCGTCAGGTTGGTGACAAATATTAACAGAAGCATCACTTAACAGCTTAGAATACGGTACAAAAGGACGGTCACAATCCCCCCGCCCCATGCCCCAGATGTTGTTTTATAGACGCTTCGTGCCATGCTGGAAGTGTAGAACAGCTGTAACCCAACTGAAATAGCTCTCAGACGAATTTTCTGCCTAATCCGTAAGTGGCGCAGAGTTGCTTTATTCTCTGCAGCACCGCTACCACAGCCAGGGACAAGCGGGGATGGCTGCGGCGTCTCCATCGTCAGCTGCTGCCAAAACGATGCCTCGGGAACACAGAGAGTCTCTCAGAAAATGGAGTGGTTCTCAGGATGCTCTGATTCACAGGGGACCAGGCTGGCACATACTCCAAAGAACCGGGAAAGAAGGGAGGTTTACCTCAAAAGCAAATTAGCTAGCACAAAGAATTTTGATGACAGTGCCCAAACGTATGATAGTGCTCATAAAGAATTAAAATGTGACAACTGTCATAACAACAGAAAGCATTGTTATAATATGAGATTGTCTTACTAATTTGTCATGGCATCCCTGAGGATAAGCAGGCATTTTGGTTCTCAGTTTTTCATTTTGTTTGACTGATATCAACCTGAACATCTAGACTGCGCGGCTCAAAAATACCAACCTTGTAGAATATCAAGCTGTGTGCATACAAATTGGAGATGGATTTGCCAGTGCAACATATTGTCTCTGGTATAATTACTCAGTTACCAGTAAAACCTCTGCAAACAAATGTGTCTTGCAGTTTAAAAAAGAATATAATAATATATATACTTTGAAATTGCAAAGTCTACATAAGCTAAATAAATCATCAGGCTACAGCAAAGAAAAGGATTATTCTAACTCCAAACCTAATGATGAAAAGCAGTTTTTAAATATATTCTTATTAAAGGACAGAAGAAAGTGTGTACAAAATCAGATTATTTGGATCACCAGTAATTTGTTCTGGGTTTGTACACCCTCCATGGCCCAAAGAGACCTGGTCCATGATTGAGTCTCCTGAGCATTACTGCAGTACAAGCACATGAATAAAATACTTATTAGCATAGGCTTAAAACCAACGCGAACAATTCATATCCGTGGTTGACACACAGGGAAATATATGGGTATGTTTAGAGTGAAAATAATTTCAAAAGTACAACAGAAAGACACGTGCTTGTTCTCTTTCTCTCATGAATTCACAGACATCCTGCTGCCCTAGATACGTTGTTTTGAGGGAGGGGAAGAGGTTGTCCTCACTTCGCGTAACCCAGTTAAAGACCACTGTCAAAGGAACTATATTTTCAAGGGTTATGAGGGTTCACGTAATTTCAATTTCTAACTCTTCAAAGGTATCACAGAGTTTATATAAAAAAGTAATATTGAGTAATAAAAATTTAAACTTGATAAACACTTATTAGCTGTCACTTTTTACAGTTTTTATTATGCAGACTTGATGAATTTTCTCCATTGTATCAGGCCTATTCTATTAGTGCATTTATATGCTAACTATACAATAGCTGTGCAAATTTCTTAATTTTCCTACAACAAGAATCTCTTGACATTTGCGTTTTTCCATTTAATAGTCTGAAACTTCAGCAACTGAAAAGTTTATAACATACAAAGGTGAAAACTCTGAGCATAATCTGTATTTATAATAGCTAGTGCTTGGTATGATCGTGGTTTTGAAAAACAAAATTATTTGTTTTTTCTTCTCAGCTTTTGATGAGAAGAAACTGCTTTTGTATTATTTCACAGATTTATGGGAATAAGAGTTGCTGTGGAGTAATATTGAATACATTATTAACTGTGCAAAGTGAATAGAAGAACTGAAAACACAGGCAGAAATACAACTAAGACTTTAGACACGCAGCTGTACTTACTTATTGCCTGGCACTTTCTTTCTCTTTTTTCCTCTCTCTTCTATCACAGTTTGCTTCTGGATTTCCGTATTTTCTTGATATTACCACTAAGAGGTGTTTTTTTTTCTTCTCTTCTTTGTCCAAGATTCTTTTCCTGAGTAAAAATTAAGCTGTTTATAGTTATCAGTCTTGAAACAGTTTGAGTCTTTCCCATTTACTTCTTTTTAACTATTTCTCCTCCTATCTCATATCATAACAGTGAAAATAAATTGAAAGCAGAAAAAAAAAAGGTTCATAATTCTCCAGTAGAAGGGAAACAGAGGGAGGGCACTGCAGATGAGATGTCAATTGCTAAAATCACCTTGTCTCTGTGATCAGACAGGCCTTGGATTTATTGAACTACAGGGCACTCTACAAGATCTATTTAGTTTCTCACATTTGTTTCACAGTGCTGAACTGAAGGAAGTGAATGATTTGAGCGTGGTTATTGATTAATATTGTTTATTGCATATATTGTTCCGGGCACTTAGGGAAAAATATAGGTATGTTTAAAAGCAAATAAATACGTAAGTAAGATGGCGAGCTGGACACCCTCTTTCTTGCTCTCCCACTGCATGTTTATGCATTAGCACAGCTCTGAAAAGCCACCTGGACAATTCATAACGATAGCAGGCACTTAGGAAAAAGTATCGGTACGTTTAAAATGAAAATATATACATAAATAAGACAGTAAGGCAAGCTATATACATACATCAGCAGAGACAGGAAAGGTGTTTAAAGAATTCTGTGAGTGGTAAGCGTGCCACAGGGCAACTGCCTGAACACCCAAATGGGATGGACCAAATTAATTCCTTCCCTGAGAGAGCATGACTTGGTGATCCAAAGGGCATACACAGGATGACTGGGAATGTGAAGGCTCTGCCTGGAGGAGCACTGGCTGCTGTTTCAATAAGATTTCCGCCCCCACCCTGGAGTACTAAATCGTATGTGAAATTTTAAGAAAAACTCAAAAATTCAGAATTTCAAACTCAAAAGTACAGACCTCTGTCATGCTTTCATGTTTTTTGTCAGTTTAATTCATGGCAAAAGAAGAATTTTCTACTTAAACCCTGTTTTCTGAAATGACCTGGGTCATGAATGTATTCTAATCCCTGGTGTGGCCGTTACTGTTTCTTATTAAAAACATTTTCTAAATGGTTTTAGCTAAGTTGTGGAAAGGCTGCAAGCACCTACAAAGACTGCCCACACAGAGAGTGAGTCTGCAACAGCTACTGCTCCGCAATTCACACAATTTCTCACTAGCGTCTTCATGTAGACAAACTCTTCCTAGTGACTGAAACAGATTTTCTGCGTCAAAGATGTCTCCCATTTGTGTTCTAATGAAGAGGTTTCATACTTCAAAGTGTCAAACTGTGTCACTGTAAGACAAACAGAAAACGCTTTGATCTCAAAGTATGTCTACACAACGTACTGAAGGTGTGATGGCAGTACAGACAGCCATTCTAGTTTGAATTTAGCGAGCGTGGGTAACGTTAAGAGCCTGCATGTCTAAGGAGAAACCAGCAGAAACCTGATGGGGACGCTCCCTTGGGCTGCTAAGGAATAAAAAGGGGCTGGTCTTTGTGGCTAACAAATTACCAACAGAACCATCTCGTTTTAGAGTCTGCAGTTCAAAGGGTGCACATGTAATGTTAATACAGGGCCACGCATTTTCATTTCATGTTATGTAATTTTTTTATTGATAATATATCAAGTTTTAGTATTTATTAATATATTCCAGTCAGAATACTTATCAAATTCTGTTATGCTGTTGAAAGAATAAATTTAGACTAAAACATACATTTTCATAAACTATTAGGATTTCCTTCTTTCGCTGTATTTACACGGTTTATTCACTGTATTTCTGGCACTAGGATACGGACAGTAAGGTTTTCAGCCAATTGATCCACTATCTTCCTCCTCGCCTCTTCTTTGACCTTACAATGAATAACCCAGTCTTTCCCCAGTTTTTCTCTCCTTGTCCAGACTTTATATCTGCTTACGATTGCATGGGTACCTTTTATTTCTAAGTCTGTGCAGGCTTGATGCTAGCGAAGCTTTCCGTTTTATTCCGGCATGCTTTTTTTGGATCAAAAAAACTCTCTTTGGCTTAGAAAAGAGAAAATATTCCAGTTAACAAGTGGCAAACATTCAGTGGCAGATGCTAAAAATAAAGTACGCGTTACAATAATTCAAGCGTTATGTCAGATTTCCAGAGGTCTTAACTGTTGTACGTTTGTACATGGCCACTGCTCTGTGACATGATCAAATATCAATTTACAATATGACTATAGATTACAAATAAAACTTAAAGAAAATGTCAAAACTCTTAAACAAAATTTGAACATCTGTAGAACTAAATTTTGAAATAAAACGCTACACTAATCTGGGGGAAACTGAAGCCTGATTTTGGAGAGGGTGAGATTTACTCTTGTTATGAATCAAAATAGAAACATTTTGAAATGTCATCTTTTCTGGTAAAATGGAAATTCAATTTTTTGAGCAGGGCTATTAATCCCTGCACTAAGCGTGGCCTTTATGACATGAAAGACAGTCAGATTCAGCTGCCACAGGAGCTGGAAGCTCCACTTGTTTGATAATGAAGAAACAAGTAGATGTTCTCTTTTGTTACAGTTCTAATTCACAGACTCTGTTAAATCTAACAGAATGCTAATTACCTTAAGTGGATTTCACAGTTGACAGAGACCTTTGCTGGGAAGACGAGCTTGACAAAGGCAATTGAAACTTAGCTAATGAAGAATACTAGATCCACCTTTGAGGAATGTTAAGTGCTTTGCTTTTTATGAAAGGTACCTCTTTTATATGTAAAGTAACCATAGAAATGTCAACATTTCATTCTTAGACACCTTGCTAAATTCTGCAGAGGGTTATCAAATTACCTTTAGGTTTTCCTTCTGCGTAATTATATTTATTCATACAGCATTTCCTTGCAGTGAAGCTCTGTGGACCAATCCTGAAAAAGGCACACTCAACGTTTGCTTAACACAGCTTAATCAAACCAGTCTTCGTATTGACAACCACGGTTATGGCAGAAATGTCTTCCTTGCAAATGAGGGCTATGCAGGTGTGTCTAATTATTGCAGAACTGCTTGGAGCACACAAAAGTGCGGGTAAGAGCTGGGACCACAAAAAGGTTCTTTTGTGACCAGGTAGCTCAAAATACGCAAATTTTGTGGGACTCGAAAGCTAATCATAGAATCACTTAGGTTGGAAGAGACCCTTGGGATCATCGAGTCCAACCATCAGCCGCACTCTACAAAGTTCTCCCTTACACCATATCCCCCAACACCACATCTAAACGAGTCTTAAACACATTCAGGGATGGTGACTCCACCACCTCCCTGGGCAGCCTATTCCAGTGTCTGACCACTCTTTCAGTGAAGAATTCTTTCCTAATGTCCAGCCTAAACCTACCCTGCTGCAGCTTTAACCCATTCCCTCTTGTTCTATCGCTAATTACCTGTGAGAAGAGACCAGCACCAACCTCTCTACAATGTCCTTTCAAGTAGTTGTAGAGAGTGATGTCTCCCCTCAGCCTCCTCTTCCTCAAACTAAACAGTCCCAGCTCCTTCAATCGCTCCTCATCAGATTTATTCTCCAGGCCCTTCCCCAGCTTCGTTGCCCTCCTCTGCACTCGCTCCAGCACCTCGATATCACTCTCGTATTGAGGTGCCCAGAACTGGACACAGCACTCAAGGTGTGGTCTCACCAGTGCTGAGTACAGGGGGACAATTGCCTCCCTCCTCCTGCTGGTCACGCTATTTCTAATACAAGCCAGGATGCCATTGGCTTTCTTGGCCACCTGGGCACACTGCTGGAGCATGTTCAGCCGCTTGTCAATTAGAACCCCCAGGTCCTTTTCTGCCAGGCAGCTCTCCAGCCACACTTCCCCAAGCCTGTAGCGATGCATGGGGTTGTTGTGGCCCAAGTGCAGGACCCGGCAGGACCCTGAGCTAATACCAGCTCAGATTTAGTACAAAGTTGGGATGCTGCTGAGAAATATGGGCAAAGCCTTGCTTGTGTGGTTACCTGGCCTAGATCTTAAGCTACCTACATATTCACTGTGCTAACGGCACTACGTGACACTGCGCCGGAACGCAGGATGGGAGCTGACAGGAGCCCAAGAGATTACTGGGAGACCACGTTCACACACTCTGAAGAAGTTCTAGTTAGTTGGAAATCCTATAGTCGGGCTCAAAAACACGCAATCCAAAAGCTTTAAGATTAACTCTCTCCTTTTCGCACTAAAAGTTGCTTCCTCGTTGTAGAAGATGTTGTGATACTGCAGCATTCGTACAGAGTACAGAGCACACCGCCGTCGTCCTTGGGCTGCTGTCAAGTATTTTATGGCTCACCTGGCTTTTTCAGGCAATGACATGTTAGGTTTTCAGCACCAGTAAGACTTTCTGTATGCACATAAATTAAAGTTGTTCAGGTAGCGGAGAGTTTCAAAGACTTTTTAAAGCCAGAAAACAGTTTATTTTCTAATTATTTGGGGTTTTACTGAAGAAGCCAATCAGAGAAAGATTTCTTTGAAAATGATCTAGTTTAAAGTTTTTGCTCTCTCTCTTTTCTGAATCATGTCCTACATGATAGTTTCAATTATTTATTATAAGGCAATGGTAAAAAAGTGTTAATTAGCAAAGATGAAAAAGACTGACTCAATGGGAGCTCCTGTAAAGAAGCTCTTATTTCTAATGCCTGAGGTGACCACTAATTTACAGCTTTTGATAGCTTGCATGCATGGTTCACAGAATAAATTGGTCTTGGGGAAAAAATACTGTACACCTTATCTGCTGTGGTTAATGAAGAAGGTCTAGGTTTTGCTGCTGTTTTTGTTTTTGTTTTCTTAGTTCAGGCAATTTAGTTTTGATAAAATGGTTTAACTTGACAGCAATAGAAATTAAAATATGCAAAGAGAGAGGAAGTACAAGACTGGAACTGCAAGATTTTCGCCATTCAGCTGAAATGCCTACACCCAGCCCAAGAGGCCAGCTCTAAATAAAAATAAATCGTGCTTTTTTTTTTTTCCGTGCCAATTTCAGCTACTCTTTTCCATCTTATAAAAATCTTTAAGATTAAAAAAAAAAAGCTTTGAAAGTACTAATATCCCAAGATCATTACACTTTCTTTGTCTTAGTGAAACTAAGAGGACAAATAACAGACAGTACTAGATGATTATGCTAATAATGGCAATCATACAGAAGACTGAAACTAAAATTTCTCTTAAACATAATGCATCAAAATTACCATCATATTTTGTTGATATGTTTTATTAGCTAGACCTACACAACAGTGTGAAGCAAGTTCCTTAACAAAATGAATTCTTTTAATTAATTAGAATACTCAACGAGGGCCAGTAATACAGCAGTCACAGGTCTAGTTTGACTGTCTTTTGCCTGTAATCTCCGTGGGACACGTCAACTTGTTTCTTCAAAGTTACCACACAGCAATTCATTTTTGTCACTGGTTGTCCTAACTGGATTTTAAATAGATGTGACTTACATGTGAAGGATTCTGTCTCTCCCTCTTTTTTTTTTTTCCTCCCTCCTCCTTTTCCAATTTTCCCAACTCTCCTGGTCATTCTCAAAACAAAAAAAAAAGAAAACCTAACCAAAAAAAATGGAAACTAAATTAGTCTTCAAATTTTGTTCATCCATTTTGGCATTTAAGGTAGCTAGGTCAAGGGAACAACGTAAAATTTTTAGTGACCAGTATGGGAGAGTGGGTTCCAAGAACCTGCGACGTGCTGCACGTCCCTCACACCGAACCCTTCAAGAAAAGCAGGAGTCCTGAATGTTGATTATTTTTTTCTTCGCTTCGGGTCACTGGCTTGGTGTTCAGCTAGTAGAAATGACTGCAATATTTTTTTCCAACAATATCTGAAAATGAAAACTTTTCAACTGAGTGCCTGTCCCATCTACACTAACCCAGACTTCCTGACTGTCCATGTACTCTCTCCCAGTTCTGTCGATTTTGCTTGTGCGCGCATTTTTCATGTTGTCTCCCAGCATCGCAGCTGTGCAGCACCAATTCCTCAAACCTCCAAGCAGATGAATTCACAGGAGAAACTCACTCTTTCTTAATACTTTATGTTTAGATCTTTCAAGCCTTTCAGATCTTCCTCAATTAACACCTTTCCACTTAGCCTGTTTTCCTTGTTTGTTTGTACATTTTGTTGTTGTTTTCTTTATTAAGGAGATATTAATTGACAGTCTCTGTGATGTTTCTTATGCTTCAAGGTTTTTTTTCATCTCCTGACGAGTCTTGCTGAACATAAAATGAGAACAATGAACAAAGTCGTTGTGAGAGTTAAACTAAAAAGGACTATAAAATGGTAAAGTCCAGAATCAACAGCAACAGATAAAAGATTAACATGATGCTGCTGTTGTGAGGACTTCATTATCACCGTGTTCCTAGTCAGAACAAAGGTGTGAAGGACAGGAAGGTTTAACAATTTAAGAGTGTGATGCGAAAATAAATGAGATACTCAGGACATTTAAAATCTAGTAACGATTAAAATCCAGATTATTGAAATACTTCAGAACCAACTGAAATAATTCTATGATATGGAAAATATTTTGGATATTTAGCATTACTGAAGGTAGTCAGAGTTTTACAAAAGGTAAATTGTCTTATAGAGGCTTCCAGCCTTATTTTATTACCCTTTTGTACCCTCTATGCATCGATTAGAAGGCTGAGGAGACCCACTGAGAGGAGATGTCTAGTTCTTACACAGCTGAGGCGGGATGTAATCAATTTCATACATGCTACCATGTGGCAATATCTGTGAAAATTCGTGCCTCCTTAAATTCTTGTCCTCTCTTTAAAACAAAAAAGCATGTGCTTCTTTTGCATATTTTCATGTCTTCCCATGAAAAATTGTTATTTTACCAAACGGGGAAAGGACCGGTAGGTGATCTTCAAAGAACGTGTTCTGATATTTCTTTCAGCCAGGGCCAGTGCCAACCTCAAACAGTAAAACATAACTTGGAAGTACAAACAGAGGATGTCATCTGCTGGTGTTGAGGAGGGAGCATTTTCTTATGTTGATTCTTTTCTCTTTGACTTTCGGGTAGCATATAAAATGTGGTCATTCATTAGAGATTTGTTCTGGAAGTAGGCTTAACCAATCAGGAAATGAGAGTCCCTATCACACAACTTCTCTAGTGAATCACAGGAGGGGGTGAAACAAAGCAAAAAGGGATTTATTAAAGATAAAATTTAATTAAAAGTACAGAATATGAAATATACTAAATATTAAAATAAAGAAATGCCTTCTGGGGCAGGTAGTGACATGAACATGGGATTAATTTTAATAAGGTGAATAACCCTTCACTAATATGAGGAGTATTGGGGTCAGAGTCTAGCCTAAGCGTTTGAATATTTTCCGTGGTTCAGATTATTCTTCCCATAGATATGAAGCAGTCAGCTTTTTCTGTTCTAGCTGCACGTAATTTTGAAAATGGTTTGGTGAAGAAAAAGAAGTAAGAATGGAAAGTTACAAGTTTGCATCTCATAAGGAGGGGAGAGACAAGCCTCTTCAGTTTTAATTAAGTTCTTCAAGTTTCACTTGAGAAGACACTGGTGTACCAGAAGACACAAAAAAATAAGTTAACTCATGTTCACGTACAAAAGTGGATGACAAGTAAAACTAAAATGCAAGGCATATTATGCAGATTTTTTTTCTGAATGGCAGCTACAGATTTACATAAAATTAAAATAACCTTTAAAATTAGGACAGCCGGGTCACTCTAATGTGATCTGAATTACTGAGCTAATGATATTCTTATCCCTCCACGTCCCCTAGGCACTGCCATTGAAAGTTTAAACCGGTGCAAGAAAACTTAAGTCGGAGGAGCTACCCTTGGAAAACTACGCCATATTTCTCTATTGGCGCAACATCTGAAGACAAGATATTTAAAGCCAGAAATGTCTAGAGCCAAAAATAAACAAAACGGCCATTATTTCCTATTACTCTTCCGTCTGCATTTGAGACCAGTACTTTTTTTTTATGCAGACAGAGATTTGATTTTGGTGCATATTCTTAATACACTATAAAAACTGTGAAGTCATCAGTTTGACAGTAGTAATGAAATTAGCAAATAATTGATTTTCTGAAAAGTATAGTCAAGATACAGCTGCATAAAAGGTACTTTTATGCTGTACTACCAGTGAAAACAAACCCAAAACTGGATTAAGTGGCCAGCTGGGGATACTCACTGCATAATTGAAGACCTGAGTGATAAACAAGTATTTTAATTATCTCAAAGAAAAGAGCGTCCAGGGGGAGAGGGGAGGAGTGACCAGAGTACATGGTATTCTGGCAGTCTTCTAAGGATCCAGTCGTTGCTCGAGACTTATAAATTGGAGTGATCCTAAAGAATACAAAATCACTCATGTTGTCCATTTCAGACTTTCACATGGGTGCCAGAATCCAGGCTACTAGTTTTAAATAACCAGGTATGCAGACTTCCTTACTTTCAGGACAGGCATTTTAACTCTGTAGTATGAGTGTGTCTCTTCGTCCTGTGCGACTCCTACATGTGGCAAGCTGTTTTCACAGCCTTTTAATGATAAAATCTGTGGCACATTTTTGGTAAGCTTTGTATATGGTTACTAGATATGATTTTCTAAATTATAGGTGAATTATAATTAGTTGTCTAGGAGCATCTCTTGCTATTAGAGAACGCTTCCAACCATATATACGTCTATATGTTTCTAACCTGTCTTTCTTAAGTCAAGCACTTTAAATGTACGGTGCTGTTTGTAGTGGAGCGATACAGAACTCTGCTACAGGACTCGAGGATAAATTCTTCTCAATATTTCGAGCAATGATTTGGAAGTAAGCACAAAATCATGGCTGATAAAATTTGTGGCTGATGCAAAGATTGGTTGAGTGGTAAATAATTATAATCAGGCCTCGCATTCATCTGGAATGATCTGGATTACAAGAGTTAGATTTATTTGACTTCTGTTGGGTTTGGCTCTGCTCTGAGGCAGCCAGACACGCGCTAGCTCTGATTCCAAAGGCGTGCAGATGCGGTCAGCCCAACAGGTGTGTTTGAACTCTCAGCAGCGTTCATTAGCTTATTGAGCAGACCTGCACAGCTTCCGTTCTGCCGCTCTCTGGGTTTGCAGTATTAGTAGAAAGCATTTGTGTCTTCCTTAAAAATCCCTTCCAACCTTGATGGGCTCATTCCAGCAAAATGAGTTTTAAAAGAAGAAAGTGCAATGGTTTTCATCTAATGGAAAGAAATCTGAGTCCTACCTACAGCACAGGGGACAGAGCTGTGGTTTCCAAGGACAGAAGTCTATTGTGGGGATTATATTGAATAAACAAACTTAGGGATGGAAAAATTACATTAAAATAAAGCTATTTTACTGTCTTCTAAACTCAGAACTATTGGACGGGAGCCATTATGAAAATTATGAAACTGTGAAAATGAGAAGTCACAATTACTAAACAATTTTTTTTATAGTTAGAAAAAAAGATCTCAGTCTCTTTGTCTTTCCAGAAAAAGCACTGGGGAAAACCTCATTGTAGAATTACATGTGAAGAACAGGAAAATACTGAATTCTGAAAGGTTCTTTTTTATCTCTTGGAGAAAGGTGCATTGAACACCGGAGTACCACACAAACAAAAGTATGATTGCCTCACACAGCTGAACTACCTGAGATGATTTTAATCTAATGACTTCAGACTGGCTTCTTGGAGACTGTAAGGATATACTCACATACATATACATTTGTAAGCAGTGCAAATGATTAACTATGAGACAGATGAAAATAGAGATTCTCTGTTCCTTTGGGCAGGATACCTGGCAGTAGGTGAAATGTAACACCTTTGGTAAAGAAGAGTTCAAACTAAATTATCTAATGCTCCCTTCTACCGTTAATGTCTCTGAATGTACACATGCTTATGTTTGAAGAGCACACTAACGCATCATTTACAGCTAGCAGCATTTTTATGTTTTAATGACACACTTATCCTATGTTTTGTGTATGTCCACATGCACTAGTGTGATATATTGGAAGTACTGCAGCAGTATCATGTCTCCCAGATGTAACATGTATTTGCATAAGCACTTTAACTATAGAACATAGTACATCGCCTTCTCTTATCGGTACAGATTTGCAGAATTTATTTATATATGAGTCTATAGAGAATAAAAGAGAACTTCAGGTTCCATAAAAGTTACACTTAATGACAATTTTGATTGCTGTGGTTTTCACTTTAAATTTTAGGTTTAAGTGTTCAGTGCATTTCTTTCAAACCTGTCACTGGAGGATTTTATCTGAAGTTATTCAATATCCGGTACTCAAATTGGCAGCATTGCTCTTCTCATTTTTTCATCACGAATATAACTAGTTTATTATTAGCCTGTTATTACCATTGTTTGTTAATTACTGTTTTGTAATTGGCGTTTAACTGGATTATAAGTAAACTTTCCAATATTCCCGTATAAAAGAGGATCTAAATAGAAGACTTTACAGTTGCTTTAAAAAGCAAATCTAAAAAGAATGGACTTTCCCATAGGTCTATGTAGAAGTAGAGTTATGTTGATAAATATATGTACTTGACTAAGTACAAAGTTAGATTTTTATTAATAAATTTTGTTTGCTTTGCTTGGCCTAAGGGGAAGTGTCAAAAGGTCTGATGTACAGAAAAAAAACCTGCCAACTCACCCACTGAAAATCAGCTCCTTTGAAGTTGCTGCAGTTCAGGCACTCTTAAACTCAGGCACCTAAAAGAAAAAAGGAGCTACATTTAAAAATATTTTCTCTTATCTAACAGTTCTTATTTGTGGAATCTCTACTGATATGGACACACACACGTTAAATATTAATAAGCCACTAAGAGAATAATATCTAAGAAGGTAGTAAATACACAGTTTGTGACTCGGTCATGATGTTCCTCCCCAGGTTTCCATTCCAGATCTGTGTTCTGCATTCCTTTTACCTCGCTATCATATTTTGTCATTGACTGTTCTGCAACGGTAATTGAATGGAGTTTTTGCCTAAAAGCCATAAGTTCAGACACTACATACTGATTTTTAGTACATTTTGTGACCAGAAAAGACATATAAAAACTGTTATTCATTTCCATTTTGACTGCGCAGTACAATCACCAAAGTTCAGTCACCTTGGGCATTTCATGCTACATCTCCGTGCTACAATTTCCTTATTTCCTGAATACTTCTTAGGATACCCTTTTTCACAAAATATTCTATGAAGACTTTAAATAAAAGGTGAAATATAAAATTATTTAAATCAGGAGAAAGGCTGAAAAGCTGGAGGATAAAGCTGCCATTCAAAGGGAACTTGACAAGATGGAAAAACCACATGAAGCTCAATATAGGAAAACGCGGAGCCTTGCGCCTGGGATGCAGTAGTATCCCCACGCACCTGTGCAGACCGGTTGCTGATGAGGTAGAAAGCCTGGAGGCTGGAACACGCATCCGAGATTGCAACTGGGCCAGGCCCTGAGCAACCTCATTCAACTCCGGAGGGGAATCTGACTTCAGGGTTGAAGTTGCTTTGAGTCACGTACCAGATGAGACATCGCCTCATCGTTCCTTCTGAAAAAATATAGTCTATGTCTCTGTCTCAGCACAGTTTCGTCCAGCGTGGTACCTGAAAGAGCTACAGCAGTGCTCAAAATCCGTAAGCGCACAAAGGAGTCACACATTCTCCCTCTTCTATCCCCCTCAAAAAAAAAAAAAGGAAATTTATAATGTGTAAAAGGATGTTATTGTCTCTTTTTATTGGTTTCTGATCTCTTAAAAATACAACTGAAAATAATGTCTTTCTTCTGTGATTAGAACTAAAATAACACGAGACTACGCAGCAGGTTGCTTATTCTCAGCTATAAATTTTATGACTACTACCCGAATTCTCTACTAAACATGGACAGCTTGTGAAATACTTCAGCCTGTCTGGCTTCTGACAGGTCTTCCTACAAAAACCTGAGTTATCCAAGAACACTCTGTAGCTGTCATGGCTAACTATCACTCCAAAAGCCTGACTTCTAAAGAAAAATCCTTTGGGAATCACAGAATAACAGCAACGTTAGCCAAAACGTCCACCTTCCTGTGGAAGAGCACACAAGTAGAATTTATTTTTGTGTCATAACTCTGAATTTGGAAAGAATGTTGCTTCCAATTTTATATGAATGTCCAGACTGCTGCAATACACCCATACATTTTTTTTCAGGAAAACAGAGGTAAAGAACAGACGCTGTTAAAAAAAAACCAACACAGCAGACCCTTGCTGTTAAGTTATTTATTTAGTAGCTATCAGTAATGACAGAAATTGAGCATATGGGGTTTTTAATCTACTGCTAATAGTAATAATAATATTGATGATAACGAAAACCCGAATACCGTTAATATTCTACCATTGCACTAGATACGCTCTATGGTTTGGACACCTTCACTGTGGAAAATCCAGGTGACACAAGAAAATATTGGATTTGTGTCAAGAAAATTGCTTACATAGTAATATACTTATTGAATTAATCAAAAAATGCGAAATGACTGTGCTTTGTAACACTTAGAAAATCATTAGACTTAGTGTCTCTCTTCTGACATACTAACCTTTCTACGACCATGGTAATATATAAAAGTTGGGGTTGGTTTTCTTTGCTTTTTAGTAAATATAAGGTTAACTTAAATTTGGGTTTCAACAAGCAGTTATATTGGCATTGTTGGATATGATTTTAAGACTATGAAGATTTCCATGTGTGTTCCAGTATTTCTAAAGTGCTGGAACCTTGGAAAATGAATGTACTTTTCTTCATGGTTTCCCTTCAGTTTTCTCCCATCTGTTTTTTAAATTAGGCTAAACATTTTAAGTACAGACCGCTTTTCTAGAGTTTCTGATGTCAAGTTTCTCCAGAGTCACATTAACAAATTACATACATATAATGCGCATTCAAAATACATAAATCAGGCATTCCTTGAGAGAGTTTTCTTGCCAGGACATTAATTAGGAAAATGTTCCTTATGACTATCTATTTAAATTACCAATGTTTAATTAACTATTATTGCTGAATTAAGGATTGATTTCTCATATCAGTATATATTGGTCCAGGCTCTTGCCCGTCGTAGCCAAGTTTGCTCAGATGAAAAGCGCAGTGAGAAGGTGACCTTGGATTCTGGCGATGCTCGATGCCAGCTGATCCAACGATTAAAGGCCAGAGAAACACAAAAGGTGATCCTACTCATTTTAGTTGCCAACAGCAGATTGAGATTGTCCAGGTAGACCTATCGGCTTTATGGAGAAAGGTTTTTTAAGAGTTACGAAAGTTCTCTGCCATCAGACTTTCTCCAAAGATACTTTTGCTGCAGAGCAGTTGTGCTGAAAGTGCCTTTGTTGTGAGGGGGATTAAGCGGCGCTGGTGTAAGTCACTATTGGATCCACTGACTTCTGCACTAAAAGGGTGTTCCGTATTTTTAAGAGTTGTCTCCAAGTCTGTTGAAATAACTGCATTTCACTTCTTCAAATGTTTGGATGCATACCTTTTATTTGGACTTAAAACTGAATGGATCTATAGGCACGATAATCTATATCTCTAAGGTTAAAAAATTAATTAACAAAAATTGCACCGCAGGTATTTCTGAAAACAATTTCAAAAGATGCAATAAAGAAACAGGAATAGTGGAAGGTTCAGCAACCTTCTGGTTCTCATGTTCAAAACACAATTTATGGGGAAAACCAGCTGGAGCCAATTCTACATAACAAAGACAAAAGGTTTCATTTTCTAAACCATGCTAGAGAACATATTCTGAGATCATATTATTCTCTTGAGCTTCCAAATTCCCAGGGTAAGATTTTAGTCCCCGTAACACGAAGCAATCATTGAAGGGATCCCTGACTTCTGTCCAATCCTAGAGCGCAGCAGACCATAGACCTAAACTCTCCCTTCATAGTTGCCCATTTCACATTTCTGCTTTCATCAAATTTGTGGTCTAGGCATGATTAAGAAATAAAGTTAAAAAAACAATGGAAAATAAGCTGGCATTGTAACATTTCTTGCCAAGACGTAACCAAATGCTGCAAAATAACACTCAAAAAGAGCCAGATGTTTGAGTCTGTGCTTTGGACTCCTATGAATTTAAGGACTAAAGATGCTTAAATTAAAAAAAAGGAAAGAGAAAAAGAAAAAAAGAAAATTAATTTGTGCATATTTACCCAAGGTGATTGCTATGCAGGTAACAAATGCATAATGGAATGATTTGTTCATCCTACCACCATCAGGAAAAAGCAAGAGCCCTTCATTTCCTGGTAGGAAAATAAAATCTGTTCCACCCAACAGTGACCTTTCACTAGCTTAACTTCCCTGGAACCTTTCAGTACAATTACTTAAAGAAGGTGATAAATAAGGACAGTATCTAATACGATGAGGTCTAAACGCATCATTTTCCATACCAATGAAATGATAATCATTATAAAGAACTTGTGGTTCTCTGTATTCCCATGGTGGGACTACAACAACTGCATAAATTGAACATGGGCTCTAAGTTGCAGCTTCAGAAAGGAAAAAGGGATGAGCATCTTTAGAGAACTTGGAGAACTGGAAGAGCTGTATAATCAATGGCTCCCCTCTTAAGTTGCACGTGATAAATGGAAAATAGCAAAACAATAGACACACCTGATGTTAGAATTCAGAATCCATCACTTCACAGGTTCACAGTCATTATTTGATCTACATAATTATACTGAACATTTCAATTAAACTAAGAATAATTAAATAAGAAAATGATCTGAACCTCATTTCAAAAGATGACTTGGCTACAGTTCGAAAATACTTTTGCACGTCTATCTTAAAGTGTATGACAATGGAAATATGATTACATCTAAAAAGTCCATAATTTGTTCTAAAAATAGAAATCTAATACATGCATCTGTTATTTTTAAACATTTTAATTTTAGACATTATGGCAGAGAATAAAGAAATACTTGCTTAAAAGGTGATAACTGATCCCCCCTGGGGGAAAAAAAAAACAACAACAAAAAAAACACACCAAAAAAACCCCCCCACAACCAAAAAAACAGACCACCACTTTTTGGTGTTGTTTTTTTTTTTTTTTTAAGGCACCAGTTCCCCTGTCCAGTTCAGTACTAAACTGTGGAAAGAGTGGTCCCGGCACAGCAGCAAGAGGGGCAGGGAGCAGTGGTTGGAGCTAAGGACGCTTAATGCCTTCAAAGAAATGCAGGTGGCACCCTTCTTCGGGGGGAGAAATCGGTCCCTGGGAAGAGTCCGTGCTCCTCATCTAAATTGTACGGCTGCTAAAAACCTCCTGTGCGTAGGCTGCACCGTGACCCCAAAGCTGTAAAAGCGCTCTGGCTGTGAGCACTTTCACCCCTAATCTGATCCCTGGAAACCAAGCCTTAGAAGATGTGTAAAGTACTTATTCACTTCTGAACATGCTTTAAAGCTATCCCTTGGAGCAGATGGAGTTTATTTTGTAATCTCTTTACAGCAGCTGAGCGACAAAAAAAATATACTGCAGTGCAGTCCAGAGTCAGTGTCTCCCTTTAAATTATTTGAAATATTATAAAAATTACTTTGTGTCTAATAGAGGCACCCTTTCCTGTCATAAGGGAAAGGTTAAGTTATTGTCAATGACATGTGATTAAATATTTGCTAATCAAATTTATTTTTCATTAATGGATGGATTTGTTAGTCTCTGCGTCTCAGTGATAGCCTCGAGAACTCAGCACTAGAAAGTCTTTGATTATCCTTGTACAGATTTATAAATATTTTAGTGATCTAATCAAAGTAAAGGAACAATGGAATATGATTTAGGTAAGTATTATAAAAAGAGCTAGCGAACAGCTAGTCTATCTTTGCACAATCTATTTTTGAGTAATTTTGAATAAGAATGAATTCCTTAATTTCAGTCTGTTTGGAAATAATTTATGAACAGAATAAGGACAGACATTCTTGAATATGGTAATTTTTGTAAGTTGTTTCCCCAGTTCTAATGAATTTTAAAAATAAAATTCTTTAGAAAATGTATCCCCATTTGAGCCTGAATTTCTCTCTGAGAAGAATCTAACACAATCTGGAAGCCCAATTTTTTCTTGTTTTTACAGAAATTGGGGCAACTGAAAGTGAAGAGTGAGAGAGAGTCTCTATCCTATTCTATACTAAGAACATAGTATTATAGTATTATACATATTGATTATATCTAATACATATTATAATAATAGCTCTATATTACCATTCTATACTGACTTTTAAAAAAAAAAATTAATGTGTACTTGAAAGGATGAACACAAGACTTGATGGTGTACTCCAGTTACCACTTGTTTCAACATAATATACGCTTTAGTTAATTTTACTTGCACTTTAGTTTTTTATGGTAATTGCCTGCTTATCCTGTTCTCATCAGCTAATCAGGAGTAATTATTACATCTCTACTTGACCAACAATAACTACTGTATCTTGTTTTGTTAATTAAATGCTTGTTTAGGAGAATATTTAATTTGCTGCAGTAACTTTTCCTTTCTTGGCGAGCAAGTCAACGTAACTTTATTATTATTCTGCCTGTATAAGGCAGTGCATGCAAAGCTCCTAAGAAGATTATGTATAACACCTTATATCTGCCATAAAAGGGCTCAGCTGAAGCTTATGTTATTGTCAAACGTCTTGTAAAAGGAATCTGTGACAAAGTTTCAGTTACGATACGGAAAGCATTCCAGCACAGGAAAAACTCAAGAAAATAAGGTGATTTTCACCATAGATAATATGTTTGGGATCTTATTTTGGGCTAACTCCCAGCTTACACGGTCTTTAACGAGATCCCAAAGAAAATCATCAAAGTCGCAACTCTTTGTTCATAATGCAAAGGTGACACTTACCAGGAGTCAGCAGTGTCCTCAGGAATTTCAGTCATCTGGGAAGCTGGAGTGAAGGAGACAAGGGAACCAGGAGATCCCCATGGCCACTCTTCCAGCACAAGCTCTGCAACAGCGCTGCTGCTGCCACTGTGCAGAGAAGAGTGACAACAACGTACAACAACCTCTGGAGAGATGGTCTGAAGTTGCTCATGGCGGGGAGCCTTTGTGCCTACCTCAGAGCAGGGTGTGGAAAGTCGGGTGGCATCGTCAGGCGTAGCACACCCAGTTCCTACAGTCACTGCTTCTTAACCACAGACACGACACTGATTCGGTGTTGCCTAGTCCTCACATTTAGCAAATCTGTGTGTAGGGATAAGCAAATGACTTCTAACCACATCTTACCGTAATTTAGTTTGATGAGCTACACACGTAACACAGAAGTAAGTTAAGACTTTTATAAGAAACAAGAAACTAGAATTCACATAGTGCTGACTCAGTAAACTGAAGACTGCATAGTTTCTTTGTTAAAATGTTTGCTCTACGGTTAAAGGTCCACATTTGCTTCTGTTATTTCAGAGTTCCTAAAAAAAGCTCACTCTCGTGTCGTTCCACAATGCAGTGCAATTTATGTAAGCTCATGAACCAATACAACGTACGCAAACTCAGTCTGTTGACGAAAAAGAAGAGGTCACTAGGCGCTTGGGACCCCACAAAGCATAATCCAAGAGCTACAGAACTACAAAATAAAGTTCTTCATATATTCGTCCAACCAATTATTATTAATGATGTGAAAGCAGAGGAGTGGAATGTTTACCTTAGTCTTACGAAGAAGAAAGTCGTCTTTAATACGTCCAAGGGCTTTTTTTCAGTGAAGATGATCCTTCTGTGAAAAAGACAAGGACATTTCTTTCTTACAGAAATTTCTACAAATACGTGTATCGCAATAGAAAATACAGCCTAAGAAACAGAATGGTTCAGGTTGGAAGGGACCTTAAATATCATCAGCATGCTTGGCACAAAGTTGAAAAGATTGAAATCATGTGATATGTAGCATAATGAGTAAAATCTTTTTTTCTGGAAAAAAAAAAAAAAAAGAGCTGTTCTGCATGACCTTGGTCAAATCAGAATGTTTTTCACTCGTAATAAGCTACTGGTATTGTCTTCGAGAGGCCACACCTTGCATACGCCGTGACCTTCATCTCCCTTTCATCAGCCGGGGAAGCACACGGGTCCCCTTCGAATATACAAATACTTTTTTCTGCTATTCTGAAACGACTCTCCTTGCTTTCTCACGCAAGATTGGAAGGTAATACTCTCTAGTTCTTAGTAACTGCACATCCGGTGAAATTATTTAGCCCTTATGCTTTGAATGTCATGTTTTAATCTTATTTAAAAGAACGTGCCACTTTGGAATCAAAAATAAAGCAGCACCATTTCACCTCATGTGTGATGCTTCCAGAGTTCAAGTCCTGGCACCGTGCGGAGGTTATTTTTGTCTGTCGGTGCGTCAGTTGTGCTGCGTAAGGGCAGCTGTTTATTTTAAGTAATACATGATCCTTGGAATCTGTCCAAGCTGTAGTAGTTGTAGCTGATCATGTGCTTACAGGAGAGGGGCCTGTTGTGTTGTATTTTACGTATGTCCTTGGTCTTGAGTCTTTACTACCAGATTTGAACGACTTGGCCTATTCTTATCTGCAAAGTCAGAAGAGCATGAGGGCTGTTTCTGAAGGAAGACTTAAAAGGAAAATAAATCCAGGATCCTTCTAGTAGCTAGCTTGGAATTAAATTGGAATACGTAATAAAGCCTGTATTGCTAAATATCATACCGAGTTGGAAACAGCTGGTTTGAATATGCAGAAGCTTTAAAAAAAATATATGGGAAATTATATGTGATTGGGAGAGTGCTTCAAAGTGCTTTTTGGCATAACACGCAATTATTTCGTACTAAGTAGGATTCAAACTACAAATGATTAAAAAGAAAACTGGAGAATAAAGTGTGAGCTAAAGAGGTAGCAAATCCTGATAAATAAAGCACAGGTTCATAATGTGGTGGTTTGTCAGTATGAAGTAGACTAAATTCTTCCTACTTGGACTTTTTAAAACTTTTTCAAGGAAAACCAAAACCATTAAGGACCTGCAGCTCAAACAGCTCAAACCAGACTTGCCAGAACATCTAACGTGGCTGTTTTAGAAGTTTTTCATTGCAAGTGGAAAAAGTTTCTAGTGTTCTTGACCTGGGTTTAAGATGCTGCAGAAGATTTTTTTACGAACTAGTCAGATCGGGTTAACTGGGTTTATTAATTAATAGCGACACAAGCATCTGTATTTTTTACACACTTATGCTTCTTAGGTGTCCCACGCCTACCGCTCAGCTGATTAATATCTTACTCATTCTAAGGTTTCATGCTAATAAATGTATGTTTAAGCAGGTAATGTAGCTGAATAAAAGCAATATTAATAGACCTACTATGAATAAATACCGATTTCCCCACTTGCTCAATTGAGAGTGGCTGACTTGAACGCAAAGCTCGAAAAAGGTTGGTGTGTAAATAGGCAACTTCAATAGAGTATTCATAAAAATTTGGATTCAAAATATCCATAAGAGCTTGTTTTCATGCTCAGAATATTAGTAGATTTGAAGCTACACAACATGCAGAGGCAGAATTGAAAAGCTGAAGGGAAAAATTGCTGTGATAGGTGAAAAGCAGCTATTTCTCATTTTATATTGAAATTAAACCATTTGGGGCCTGAGTCCTTAGGCAATTTTCTGCATAGGAATTCATTTAATGCTGTTATTATTTTTCCCCTCAAATTGATGAAATAAGACCATGGAAGACATTATACTTTTAAATACTCCTTTCAGATGTGGAAAAGATCAGAGCACAGCGGACTCCTCCAGATCTCATTTTCTGCTGGAGCAGAACAGAATTTCTGGCCAGATCACCGCTGTATGAACCATAACCATCTGTTCACAAAGTGTAATATTGACTCTAACAGTCTGCCTTGCAGTAAACAGGTACGATGGTTTAATAAAATATTACCTAGGGGTCACCCATAAGTACGAAGAATGGTGTCCCTTTAGAAATTATCCCATGCAATCGAAAGCAAAAAGTAATACAGTGTTAATTGCATGAGATAGAAGCGTAATACATTGAACAAAATCTTCATTATGGCAAAACAAAATACCGACATGGACTTAAAGAGAGATTTTCAAAAGCAGTAACTGCCAACACAAGCTCAGCTTATCTTTTTAGGCTAGTTTTTACCACACCTGCTTCAGACATTCCTCAAACCAGGCACGCTGAGAAGCAAAGCTGTGCTGTGCATTTCTGACGCAGCACCATGTCCGCCAGCCCTGAGAATCAATCTTGGCCCTTCATAATCGAACCTTTCTTGGACTGCCAATAAAGAGTACGCTCACTTTAAGCCTGAGAGCAGTCACACACCCATGGATTTCCAAGGCTTGCACACATTCCATGTTGTTTTAAAACACATTTTCCACAAAATCTAACAGCTGGTATTAGTAATCTGGTGGGGAAAAAAAAAAAAGAAGATAAAAGACACTTAAAAATGGAGATAAAGTAAAAAAAAAAAATTTGTGATTTACTCTCGTTTCTTCTTCAGTTTTTCCTAAACTATAATAAAAGAACAGAATGGTTTGAAAATGCGAAAAGGAAAGGAATTAAATAGGAAATAAATGGATGAGACAGAGTGGTATAGTTCATTTGTAAATTGGATAACAGTAGAGGTAGTAAATATAACTATTATATATAATTGACTTCCCAAGATGCAAGATTTGAGGCCCGAAGGGGGGCTGAGCTATTTACTCATGACTTACGGATTTATATGAATTCCTTTGTTACTCAGTCCAGTGCCCAGTTTATTATCTCTCCGGAATTTGGAGGACATCCAGTAACTTCAGTAGCAGCTATGCAAGTGTATCTAAAGATGATGTTTGTGCAAATAAAAAGGCCATTTTCCCTTGTGAAAAGAAACAGAATGTTTCAACAGCGTAGCATGCAGGTACATACTTTTCCTAAGTACAGCGATACTGGCATCAACTAAAAAGTAAGCATTTAGTGTGGTCTAGAAACCAGTGTGGGTGTGACTGGTCAATTCTAGATATCCCTGGAAGAGCACAGGAGTGCAGGCAATTTATTGCGTATATATACTTTATTCCCACCTCCTTTACCCTGTTTTTCATGGCTGAATTTTCCCAAATGCTTGCCCAGAATCTGTCCCAACCTCTCCTTATCCCGGTCACCTTTCTTTGGGTATCTTGTTTTACTGCGCTGTCCCTACAGCATCACATTTTACTGTGGTGTTTTGCGAGGGCAGAGTGGGTGAGCACCCGCTGTTCAGACTGAGGTGACATGGCAGAGGTATGTGCAATGGCTCACAAAGCTCTCTGCTTTACTCTTTTTTCTAAAAATATTCGGGGTTTTTTACCACAAAGGAAATTTAAGATGAATTTCATAAAACTCTTTCTTACAATACTCAGGAACAAGATTCTCAGTGTAACTTAATTCACTACCTCCCATTATGCATGTTAAATTGGAATTGTTTTTCTTCCTGTTTACTACGCTACATATATCAACATGGATCTTGAGCTGCCGTTTTACCACCCATTCCCTGAGAGCACCTTCTGCATCTTTTTTATCATTACCCTTGCCTTCATTACCCTGAATAACTTAGCAAACCGTGTCACTTCAGTGCTCCTTCTCTTTTTCAGATCACTGATGGATACGTCCCCGTGGGAATCCATGGTGATTTTCTTCCAGCAAGAAAACTGACCATTAACTCCTACTCTCCGTACTATAAGCTGTTGCTGCGCGTGGTAAATGCGCAGAGTGGGAGGCTTCTTTTTACATACTTGCACCTTTTAAAAAAATTATTCCATCTAACTTACAATTATGTCTAATACATAAATGATATTTTAATGATATAAATATATTCCTAGAAAGAGACTCCACAATTATTATCTTGAAAACGAATGTTGTGGGTTTTTTTTTTTTCTTATTGGAAGTAATTTAGGTTTGCCCTCTGTCACACCTTGACATTTTTGCTCAGCTTCTATTTGTTACATATGTGAATCACGAGTTTTTCAATGCAGAACTGTCACAGACGTGTGTATTTTGAAGAGAAGCCAAGTTTCAGTATCATTATACTTACACATTCACCCTGAGGCATAATTGTTCTAATACACAATTTTCATCCTGCAATTTAAAGGAGAGTTAGTGTGTCTTTTTGCCTTCCAGTAACTATCATAGGATTTTCAGTATGCATTGGATAACACAAGCCCTTTCCTGTTCCCATGGAAATCAATAGTAACACTTCATACTCATTAAAATCTATCAGAGCAAAAAAATGGGATCTAGGTAATTAAGACCCGCTTCCATTTGGTCACTGGTTTATTTGAAATCAGGAGAACTGTCAGTCAGGAAAGCGCAGGGCGGTCTGCAACAAGCTGAAATTTTCAGGCAACAGAAATAAAGGTGAAATGCTCAGTGTGTCCCCCGCACTGGGACCCCTCGCTCCTCCCATCCCCTCACCACGGAGTTGTGTCACACCGTGCCAGCAGCGGAGCCGAGCTGAAGTTTCCAGTGACTCACCTGGGCCCAGAGGTGCCCTGGAGGGCGGCGATGCCCCAGGCGCAGCCGGGGGGAGTGGAAGACCGAGAAAGCAAACCCCGTGTTTGCAGCTGTGCCGAGTGAGAACCTCACCTCGTCCAGGAATGGGAGACCCGGGCAAACGTAAACCACAGCCTGGTTTTTCTAGTCGCATATTTAACCTGAGCGTTGCTTGGCATCACGACATCTAATTCACTGTGACACTTTGATGCGTACCAGAAGATTGGTCTGGGATACAGAGTAAAAGTAATGGAAATTCGCCATCCATGTTCCTTTTCTTCAGGTTTCTGCATCAGGTCTGTGTGCCCACAGAGGTCCTTCTCTCAGGCAAGATTTAAGGCAGTTTTAACTCAGTTTGCTGAAACAATGAACATTTTAAACGGGCTGTCGTCATCCCTTGGGTGGCAAAGCAAAATATATTTAGGTGAAATCAAAATAGGGAAAATTTTCCATAAAAATCCCCCAGTTTTGAAAGACACAGAAGAGCTAAACATCACACATGGGATTAATCATAGATTGCTCTAACTACAATTTTTTATTTAATAAAAGGAAGAAGCATTTGCCAGATTTACTAGTAACTGGAAGATACAGAAAGTTCAGAATCAACGCAGTAGCAACACTGTGCACTAGAAGGGCGGAAGGTAACATAAAAATGCAATGAGACTCAGTACAACGAAATTATTGACTTCTCAAAGGAATATAGTTCAAATATCGATCACATACAGTGTATTCAGGACCTTAAGAGACAACCCTTGCACTAAGTATCTTAGGATCACTGCAAGTTTTCTGGATAGTGCAAGTTTTTTGACTCCAACTGCTATTAGCAGGTGCGAGAAGGTAGTTTAAAGCTTTGCAGAAACACACAACTACGCTGCCTTCTTGCTGGAAGTGAAAGGTGCAGCTCCAGTAGCGAATTGTAACGGCACCCCAGGTAACCACGTGGGTTTGGAACCCGCTCAGTTCTTGCGGTCTCCAGTACGTCTTTTGATTGTATTTAAATGAATTCGTGCAGTATCATTTTCTAAAAATATGGATATCCAGTTCTTTCTTTAAAAGCATATTCCTTTATTTTGAATCTTTTTCTAGAACCCAGCAAAAAACATAATCTAAGATATACTATGTAGAAATGAAATACAATATTATGCACATGCTTTGCTGAAGTAAAAAAAATTAAATTTTCTTTACTGTATACCTAGTGCGGTTCATCTTTGACTTACCGAGTACCTAAAAAGAACAGAATCAAGCAGGAAAGCACTAACTTGCCACTCTGCCTACCTCAAACGTAAGGTTTAAATACCAGCCTCAATTCTTGCGGACCTTGTTTGTTCTTAACTCTAACCACATATTCGGTTTTAATCTTACTTACAGTGTTCTTCACAAAAAGTAGCACAAAGTTCTTCTTATGTTCCAGCTGTGCTTGGAATCCATGGAGCTGTCAAATTGGAAAACTGGTACTTACATAGAAGGTGTTCTGTGAAACTTTACCATGAAAAAAGGTTGATAAAATATAACGTAAGTATAAAATAATGACCCAGATATCCTGAAAGAAACGTTGTATAGTCGCTAGAAACTGTGCAAAACCTGTAAAGCTAATTAAAAATTCTGTTCAATAGAAGAAGCAGCACAACAGAAATAAGTAACGATGAATAACCATTGTATTTTTACACCCCGTTGATGCTCTATGTACTAGAACACACTCAGTAATTAAAATATTCCAGAAGCACATCTCTACCTGACGATCTCGCTTTTCCTTTCGCCAGTCTTGCCCTCCAATTTTTCATCCCTTGGTTTTCTTCACAGCAATGCATTGATCCTGCAAGCTGTAACTTGTCTACTTTTGAGTTTACAAAAAAATAAATCTATATTTTACAAGTCTGATTTTGTACCGAAAAGGCCTAAAATAGCAATGCATGTTATTAAAATAAGCATAATTATATAAACAAAATGTTCTGCCTGTTCTTTAAAATGTATTACACCAATGAAGTAACTAGAGTTATTCGTAGTACAACTTTTACATAGTTATTGTACCAATTTTACAGTTGTAGGAGACACCCCGGTAACTAGCAAGAAGCACAATAATTTAAATAGCAATGACTACCACTGATAGGTTTCACAGGTCTTTGCTATCCTTCCGGTTGTCAAGTACATGGACCTATTTTGGTGCTCCAAAATTCAGTATTAGTTTTGATTTCTTTTTAATGAAATAGCTAAGAAAATAGAGCTATTTAGAAAGCTTGCAATACCACATGGAAAGGTATTTTCAAAACACTTCTTTAAAAAGGGGAAGCAAAACATCAGAAAGGCTGCCTGTATTTGACTATCGTGAAAAGCAAGTACGTTTTGATAAAGCAACTGAAATTGAATAAATGTATATAAATGTAACAGTATATAATATATATGCACAGTAGGTCTGATAATTAAAGAGAGTATATACATACACATAGGTTTTCATCTGAACCAATGAACATACCTCAAAGTCTGCTACAAGGATCAATCAGTAAGATACTCTAATGAACTTCAAGATGTTTCTAAGAGATAGGACATGTTACAGCGGGTTGAATACAATCATTGCTATTATTTGTCTACCTCATAACATCGGTGGATTTGAATAATATGCAGAAATACAACAGAATGAGTGAGAAGATGGAAGCATATTGAGCAAATCCACCAGCTATACGTATCTATTCCCAACACATTTGTAGTTATTCTGCTGAAGTTAACAAGGTGGAAAAGCAAGAAAAATTCTGCTATGACTTGACTATTGTCAGCCTCTTTCCTACAACACTAATACTACTGTAAAACAGGAACAGCAGTAAGTATAAACAAATAATGCAATGTAAAGTTATAAAGCGTTTTTATGTCGATGGAGTTTTGTCAATAATTTTGCTGGGACTCACTTCACCAAAATGTTGCGATAGTAAGTTGGAAGGTAATTCAAATACTTCCATACGATTCCTGCTGAGTTCCAGAAGTAAAATAAGTTCAGCTCTTTCTGAACTTTATGGAAAGTATGGTTCAAAACAAGCCTACATACTATCGCATGAGCAGATTCCGATTGTCAAGAGCTTTATATTCAGAAGATGAGGCAGATATGATCTACTTGACATTTCATCAGCATCTCGGCCTAAGTGCAAAGAAGGAAATTCAGTCCCAGAGTGCTTCACAGAAAAGCTTTGTATTTTATCTTATTTTTCCTATTTTTATTTTAAACCAAGGTAAAGCTTATACGCATCTAACTTTGAAAAGACAAGCAAAGTTTTAGTACAGCAAACATAAAAGAAGTGTCTTTCAGTTTTGTTTTCTTCCTAGGTAAGGGTAGGTAAATGTCAAGAAATCTCTTTAATTTTATATTCTAAAAAAGAATGATTTATGGAGAAGAGAAATCAAATTACTTACCTATAATAGGAGATTTTTGAAGGTAGTTCCCTGTTTCCCTAAAGGTAACACTGAAAGATCTGTGATGATTCACCAGTTTGTACTACAAAGTTAGGAGGCAGAAACTCCATTAATTATTCAACTCTATTAAGGAAAAGAAAGACAATGAAGAAAATTAAACATAGGAAACATGGTAATGAAAAGAAAAATATGCACCTTTTCCTCACCTGTCAAAAACCCCCAGAAGTTTCAAATGAGAAAAACAGGTGAGCTGAGCCTTCTGGAAGAAAAACTGCTAAATTCAGAGAAAGAGAGTATTTAAAAGCCTGGTGCCATTGTTGCGGATTCTTGGTCTCTTGTATGCAGGGACGTTGGTTCCCAACAGAACCAGGCAGGTGCGTGCGTCCTTTAGCACGTAAATACAGGTATAAACCTGGCCATTCATGTAACTGAGCTTTAAGGACCACAGAAACTTCCCTGGGTTTTAGTGTACCGCACAGCCCAGCGCTGCAGGCTGAGGCTTCAGGCTTGCAGCATAAACAGCCCTTTCAGCTCGCATAATTCAGCAGCCTTCTGTGCACCTCGGTGGAGCAAGGTGTAGTTACCAAGTGCCGTCCCTGAGATTTTAGCGACCACCTGTGTACGGCAGAAGGATGTTGTGGGCTCATAGCAAATGGTGTAGGAATGTAAATGTGTGCACGTGAACCTAGAGGTAAGGCCCACAAATCCATAATGGAGAAATCTAAATGCCTATTCAGAAGCACACAGCTGGGAAAGTTTAAAAGCAGAGGGAAGAGAGAAAACACCGGTATGCATCGAGAGTGAAAGAAAAGCCTCGCTATTTCTAATTTATTGAGCGCTGAATTAGGATTTGAATATAAAAGAAAGGACTTTGAAACATTAACTAAGACCATTTCAACCAAATTTAAAAGAATGTTACTTTATGGAAGGTCAGGCAGTGTTCCTACCCTGAAAGAGCTGGTGGAGTTCCTTAATTCCTGGGGATATATTGAAACGGAAATGGGGAAACAAAATCCTTATGATTTGTAGTCAAAAACTCTACAGACAAGCTTTAAGGGATCAATTCTCAGATAAAATAATTATGCGTAAACCTGTCTTGTATACATGCTCTTTCTTAACTTCATCTTTCTATCTTTACTGCATCCAACATAATGCATCTGAACGTCTGCTTGAATGCTCCATAATTTTAATTGATCATCATAGATGATTAAAAGGAAGGTATAACGATTGCACATCTCAAGAGAACATGATCTATATTTGTTTAGAACTGTAGTATTAGCTTGTCCAAAAGGAACTGTTAAAAACAGTCTAATAAAACCACAAGATCAGTTCCTAGAAGTGATAGTTAAATCAATAACAAGTGCAACCTATTATTCTGGTTGACATAAGCCTTGAGTAGTCTGTCAGCAGAAGGTTATGCTATGAAACATAATCAAAGAGAGATAAAATTGATTACATATCTACGTCTTGAAACTGGAAAGGTATTTCTGATGATTATTGAAATATTGAAGTGTTTAATTTATCTTCTGTTTGCACCGAATCAGTAGAAAAATCTCTTTTGCAATTTTAATGTATTGCTCCTAAATTTGCTTTTATTATAAGAAGGTACTTTTCCACTCTAAGAAGTGGTTATGAATAGAGAACTGATGTTCTTTGAAAATACCAGTTTGAAATGTATAGTAATGAAATCTGATGAATACTTCCTAAAATATTTCTGAGCTTATTTTACTGTATCTCTGTAAGAGCTTTACATGTAAATTAAAACTGTAGAATAATCATAATTGCTATTTTTATTTAAGATAGTTTTCCTCTAAAGTTTACAGGACAAGAAGAACAAGGCATGTATCTTGCTTTCATATGTGTCTCTGGGATGATTTGGATTATAATGGCTCCTGAATAAGGGAGAATCCCTACAGCGTTACATCTGACAAAGCCTTTATATGTAAGATGTCATTGTTCAAAGCCTATTTATTTTTCTTTTTGTAGAAAAGAAAGTCATTTTATTGGTCTTTATGCAGAATCGGGGTTAGATGATCTGAGATCTAGTTTCAGATGTACCTGTGAAGATACTGTGCAACTTTAAATAGGTCAGTTAACTATTGTACACTTCAGTTTGCCTTTTTGTGAAAGGAAAATAAGGTAGATAAAGACCTAATAATACAAGGTAATAATATTTGTATTTTCAGTGGTGTTGGGAGGCTTGTTTATGTAATTTGCCTCAGTTACACTGATGTTATGTAGCCACTCTTACAGAACTGATTAATGTATGCCTACAATGAAAAAAACTACCGTGTCTCATTCTCTTTTTATTATACGTTTTTTATAATAGTGTAACTTCAAAGATTTCAGGGCAAAGGCATAGTACTCGTGTGCCCTGACAGGAGCAGAGAGCTCGTTGTATATCATTCCCACCTGGTGCTGCTTCTCTATATAATTTTGTTTGTTGGGCGAAGCATTAAAACAATCAGAATGCAGTCATTATTCAGCATCATAATCAAGAATCAACTTCGCATAGGAAGCTTGTCTAATTTAATCTTTCTGAACTCTATTTTAAACTGCTTTTTTGCACTAAATGAAAAGAGCGGTATTTCAGTGAGCCGCATTAGTTCTATCATTTCAACTGCATCAGAGTGGTTAATAGTATACGTCGCACAAGACGGGGAGGGGGGGAAGTAGAGCCAACAAATGTTTCCTAGTTCCTTGTTTTCCTTCACCCTTTATACCACGCTGATAGCCAAACCTAGCCGTTGAAGAAAATAAAGCAGCACGCACGAATTCTGGCAGACAATCAGCCTATGAATTTCAGAGCTGTCAAGGCTGCATGTTTCAATCAGTTTTGACATCTCTTGGCATTTCTCTTCAGATTCTGCTATCTATAAATAATTCCCTCACTTGGGTGTTATTTCTAGTTCATTTCTGAAGATATTGCAAGAATGCTTCCTCACCTCTTATTATGGCTTTTCTTTGTCTTCACTTTGGAAACCTATATGTACAAGAATTAAAACTTCCTTGGCATTAAAATAGTCTAGTACGTTTGGATGATGTAACAGATGTTGCATTTTAAATCAAATTTGGAATTCTCACACTGAGATCTTGGAGAAATTACCAGCATCCCCCTTTTCTTATTTGAGATAGTCTGAGTTTCCTCTCAGCACTTTGAGTGAGTTGGCAAATTACCAGTCTCCATCACAACAGGAGAGCCTAGGGAATGGGTTACATCCCCCTTCCATACTTTCTGCCTTGGCTCAGAGAAAAATAAGTTACGGAACGATTTCCATGCACACCCATTCACCTCTACTGGCACTGTTGTAGGGCGTGCAGAGAGAGCAGCAGTGCTTTTCCCATGTAGCTCCTTTAAGAGACCACATATTACTCTAAAGGAGAGGGAGGCAGCTCAGGAAGGCCACTTCGTGCCCTCATGCCTGCTATTTCATTTGACCTGAGCTCTACAAGGCTCTGGCGGCCTCTGGAGAAAAAGTCCACGGAGTGACCTCCTGAGACACAGTGGCTGTTTAAACCTCTTTTTTCCCCCTCAGATACTTGTACCTTCCTGATTTCTTCTGCTTTCTGAACTACAGAGAGATGACAGGAATCCCTGATTCTCTGGGAAGCGTTCCTTAGCAAAGCTGCTTCCATCACAAGGCGTGTGTCAGGCGATCACCAGGCTCTTCAGCTTTCTTTTGGGGAATTGTCCTGGCCTGGAGAGCGTTTCAGTCTCTTGGTGAAGGTGGAAATATTCTATGGCTTGAAGTATTTCTGAGATGTTCACCTTGCAGTGTGATTCTGCATTAAGTGGGAATAATATTCATCCCTTTTGGTACCCAAAAAGAATGGGATAAGATAATTGCCCTGGGGAACCAGTAAGTGAAAGTCCTGATAAATCTTCAATAGGGACTATCTATTTAAGCCCCTAAGAGGAGTAAACTTCATAAAGATAATTAAAGGCTTTTCATACAGTTCTCTCAGCTCAAATCTTTTCTAGCAAACTTGGGGGGGTTTGTCGGTTTTTTTGAAAATTGCAGGTTTGATTGATAAAGCCACCTCGGTTAATTTTCCACTCTCCAGGTCATTTTACTTAACTAAAGAAAACTTGTAAATGGAATGAACTGATCATGCAATGAAACGGATTTCAAGTTGAATCAAACTGAAATTTCCTGATAGAGAACCACCAACAACCCTTATGAGGTCCATATTTTGACAAACGCTCTTCTGCATTTTCATCAGTAATTTGGACTACAATCTAATTACCAGCATCCCTGCCACATCTACAAAAGTTTTTAAGGATAATAAGCAATTAAGAGAACCACTGAAGAATTATCAGATTGCCTGGACACCAATAAGTAAGTTTTAATACAGAAAAATTCAGTGTAAGATACATGTGAAGAAAACATTCAAGCCATGACAAAAGACCCTTTCTAAGAAAACAGGACTTATGAGTCATTAACTATAAGCACATCAGTACATAAGCTTGCCATTGGTAAAGGTCTGATGAAGTCTTTGGATATATATAAAAAAAGGAGAATTTAACACCGAAGAACATGCACACAATGCTGATAAGATCTGTATTAAACACCTAGCATCTCTGTCTTGTTTTGAACGATACAAACAGTTCCAAATGAGTGTGGGGAAAAGGAAAAAAAAAATACATTCAGATCTCATTCTCATTGTGGTGCAAGAGTTAAAGCAACTCAGCTTTTTTGTCTGGCAGAAAAGGAAGCCATCATCCCGTGTTACGCAGTCATGGAAAAATGTTTGAGATTAGAATAGAGACAATGTATAGAAAAAGCTTCACAACTTTGCTGAGGAAAGCACAGGAAGCTCTGAACGTTAGAAACTGACTTCCCATGAGCCTTGCAAAGAATCTGGTTTAGCTAAGACGTGTCGCTAAAAGTTCATTTGAAGACCTCAACCAAAATACCCCTGATAGAGTTGTTTCAGTAATTAATTACATCTTATGTTATAAACGTACCTTATTTCTCATCTGAAACTAGATTCAACTTTCTGTCCCTAGAATTTCTTGTGCGTTAGCACGCCAATTGAAAAATCATCAAAACTCACCTTCTTGAGTGGGTACTAAAGGAGTATGCTTCCTAGCATTTCTTTGCTTTCCTGCTGAAAAGCAGGTATTTTTAACTCCAGATCACTCCTGCGGCTCTTTCTTGAGCTCGTTTTCAAACTACAACGAAACTTTACCCAACAATTGATAATGCTGTCATGAATGTTACATACAGTAGAATAGTAAATACCTACTTCTACTCCATGTTCTCCTGAGTTTCCATCCAGGAATCCTATCTTAAAATTTTAAATAAGGAGTCTGGTTTAAACCTGTGATGCTACAAGTCTCCTCAATAAGTGTGGCTTATATTCTTGTTTCAAGAGAAATATTGATCTATACAGATGTAACACCACATTGGAAATACAGAAAACTTGATGACCTAGACAATTCTGTAACAACTACCCGTCTCTTCAGTTTACCTCTGCGAAACTACAGTTCTCTGTAAAATTTACTACTTTGTTTTAATGCTGTGGCCCAGAGTAAGCCTGCCAGCCCAGCGCAGCCAAATGCTGTTTTCATTTAGAACTATACCAATTTGGCCTAGGACTTCAGTTAACAGATATAGATATTGGCTAGTACTGGACCAAGAACAGATAACTGCAGAAACTGTTAGAAATTCTCCCAGCAGATGATTTCCTATGTACAATTACTTTTTAAGGTCTATCACTCTGTATTACAAATATCTGCTATTTAGCATGATTAGGAGGGAAAAAGAAACGCACTTACTTGAAACTGTAAAACATGCGTCCTTGCTGATCCACACCTAAGGGCTGTATGCCACTCTGCTCAAGCTATCCTGTGATTCAGAGCTGAAAAAACCAGCAAATACATAATATTTAACATGAATCTAGAAGTTGTAGTTACCATGTTTATTTTCAACTATTGACCTCTTGCCTATTTATGGAGCTGGGAGCATGAGACACTGCAGAAATACATCCCGAGGTGCCAAATCATTGTCAATAGAATTAGTAGGAAAAGATCTTTTCCTTATTGTAACCAAAAAGAAAAGAGAAAGAAAGTAAAACGCCAAAAGCTTTTTGCCTTTCTTTTTGCCCCTCCCTGTCCCCCCCCAGCCAACGGCTGGAATTCTTTCAGCCACTTTGGTTTGGAAACCTTTTCTTCCTCATCAGTTTGCCTCTGTAGACTTTTCACTGCTGGCAATTAGCAAGTAGAAGAAATCCTGCTGAGGAGAGCAAGTTAAAAGGGGACTTAAGAATGCCTGTGCCTGGGAAACAAGCAGCCAATCTGCAGCAGCAGACTTCCAAATTTCAAATACACACATTAAAGAGATGAACAGCAAGAGCAACCTCTCTTCTTAATTCCTTTTATCTGGGTCTCCAATCTGCTCACAACAGTGTTTAGTCCAAAACTTCGTCCACTTCAATGGGCTTGGAAAGGAAATTACTGAGATTCCAGCATTCATTGTACCCCAAAAAAAGAACAATTTAGATAATGGCTCGCTACGTCTGGATAATAACCAAATGGCACTTTTCACATCCAAACCATTTCAGTCTGGCATCTTCCAGGAAGCCCTGATGTCTACACACGAAAACTAGAACATTTACGCAGGGGGAAAGCTCTTCCTGCTGCCCAGCTTTCATCTGCAACTTGAAGAAACTGAAGACGTTTTCAGCGATTTCAGTAAATCAGGGTAGTCAGTCTTACGTGCCATATTTATGAGGAGGAAAATAATCTTACAGCTATGGATCAGCTTGAGATCTTTCCTTAAGGTCATAAAAGCTGCGTAAACACAAGGCTTCAGAGGAAAAATGTTCCCCAAGTGCAACTCTACTACAGCTGCTGTTGCAGAAAATGCATTTTTGAACTTTCAAAGACGATCTTAGTGTCCCTATTCATGAAGCCTGCATGATATTTTAACAGTGTGAATAAATGACAATGACTGTAGGTAAATTATCTTAAAAACATTGTCAGAACACTGTTAAATAAAAGATGGCTTTTCAAACAGAATGTAAAATGTCACATAATGTATTATCATTAAATAACTGGTTTTTGAGGGAAAGCAAAACCAAAGATGCAAAATTCTCTCTAGGAATATTAACTTCTCAAAAACAAAATCTGAAAATACAGAAAACAATTCAAAACCCAATTAATTTCACAGTTTCCAGCATCAAAAAAAAAATATGAATGTACTTCTTGAAGTTGCCTGGTTCTTTTTGGTTTGGCTCTAAACTATCAAAACATAACAAGACCTATGAAGAATTATGCATACAGAAAAGCGAGATAAGAGGGGGTTTTACTATTTTTTTTTTAAATAAACTAAACAAAAACTATCCAAATGACACAGGAATTCACTTTGTAGCTACTCCAGCAGGCTGGCGTCTATCATTGCAATTGTGTTTTAGCACTCACGCCCCGCCCTGCTCTCCTGTTTTGAACAGTTTCTTGCCTCCTACAGCACCGCAATCTCCTGCCCCAACCAAATCAAGGGACAATCAGAGCAAGACCATTTGGTCATTGCACTTAACTGTCACGCCGTTTGGAATGATTTCTCAACAGTAATTTTCTAGTAACATGAACACTTTATAAAGAACCAAAAATGGTACTGAGGTACAGATATGTAGCGTTGGTCCTGAATTACTACATTTTATTTTTGATTTGAATTTTCATCATGTTTTGAGGTACTTCCATTCAGGGCTTTGATTTTGGAATCTTCTTTACAATTTGCTTCTGCAAGAGTAAAGTACAGAACAAGATTTCTCAGTCTGTAATTCTGTTATAGTTCAGCGTTGACATTTTGGTTGAAATCCTGACCTTACCAAGTCAGTGGGAGTTTTTCCGATTGACTTTAGCAGGATCAGGATTATTCTTCTTCAGCTCTAATTAGCATCGTTCATTTTATTTGTCCCTGTTACATACTTCATTGTCATATTATTATCCATTTTCAACGGATGAGATTACATGTACATACCCCTGTACACATACACCTACAAACCTCCATCCAGTCATTTAATCATTTTCTGTCTTTGAAGTAAAATCAGTAACATAAATCAGGGCAACTCTGTCTTATCCATTGAAAAGGCTGTGGTGAAGAGACAAAAAAAAGTGCTTTTCACAAAGTGAAAAGATTAGCTATGGTGACCTGGATGTAGAACATCATATCCATTGCTCCATGGTGCAAACGTTGTTGCTATGAGCAACGTAGGAACCAATTATTCAACCTTATTCCACTCATAGGTTTTAATTTCTGCTGTAACAAGGATGGAAGTGAAAGTTTGGCCCACCTCAGAAGGTTTAACTGTACGTATTAGATAGGAAAAGCTCTTCTTTTAATGAACTGGCATGTTTAGGGCAGGAGACAAGATGGTCTTCCCAGGAACAGGCAGAATTCCTGCCCTTGAGCACTGCCAGGACAGTGAAGTGCTTCCTTTTCTCACCATCTCATTTACAGCAGGTGCACCAAAACGCTAGGAAAGAAGAGCCATTCTCTTCCTATGGGCTTATCTTCTTCCCAATGAATTCGCTAGGCACGCAGAGAGAGTCAGGACAGATGCAAACTTATCAGCAAACCTTTCCAACATCTACTCATTTGATTTCCTGCCTTCGCAAAAGGCTTTCACAGATGGGTTGGATGTGTCAGGCTGTAAAGTCTCTCTCTTGGTCTGATGGACTGAACCTTGTGGTTCTAACTTTGGTTCCTCTGCAGTTCTGCATTTCAGAAGCGTAACCAAACCAACTGGAATGAATCCTGCCTATTAAAAGTTGGATTCTTTGAGCACATTTTTGGCTGACTATCTTTCTCACGTTTCATTCCGAGTCACATCTTCTACTTCTTTGCCGCAGTTTCATAGGATCTCTCTTATTGTCTGACCATGTTGATTAAAGACAGGCAAACACATATCAGCAGCGCAGAACTGCCTCGCTCCTGCAGCCACCCTCCACCGCAGGAAGAGCGAACCAACATGCCTGGGAGACACCCTGGTTTTGTCTTAGCTGTCCTGAAATGTTCAGGAGAAAATTACTGGTGGCAGGCAGGCAGTTCATGCATGTAAAAGATTGAGAACTTCTGTTCCCAGACCACTTTCTTAGCATTTTTTTATGGCTTTATATAGCATTTTATCTGTGTTTTCATCATTCCTTTTGGGGAATCAATGATGCAACTTGGCTGTTTATGAATGACAGATGTATCAAAATACATGCTCTTAGACCACTGTATTTTAAGGTTCCAAATAACTAGCATAGTATAGTTAACTTTTTAATTAAAGCATGACTAAATGTTTCAATTGTAAAATAAACCGCACTAGTTTAAGCCTGCAATAAGGAGACAATGCTGCTTTCACTCCCTTTCAAAGTAATATTTGGCAGTGACTCTCTTTACTATCTAATCGCTTTAGAATGTTTAAGTGGTCAGAAGGATCTTTTCTTATTTTTTTAAAACCAGGAATTATTAACTACTTCAATTAAATCAAACCTGCTAAGCTCACACGACATTCTCCATAACCATTTTCATGATGTGTAGGGTTTTCACTTGTATTAGAGAGAATCTAATTTTGCACAATAGCAGTTCCAAAGGACTATTTGCTGCACATGGGGTAAATGACGTGCATTTTTGGATTTGTTTATTCATTCATTTGAAATTGCCAGCAAACTCCACTGGAGGGGGAATGGTATGTTGAACAGGAAGATGCTCCTGTTAAATGGCACATAGCTCATCCTAGTTTTTTATTGTTTCTCCTGAAAGTGTTGGAGATAATAAGAAATCAGCTTCTATTTGCTTTTGCTTTATGCACGCCAAATAAAGAGAGGCTGAAGCAGTCAGGGGATATGATATTAAAAGTCAAATTAGAGCAGAAAATCACAACCAATGGTTCTTTATAGCAGCCAAAAATTAAAAGCAAATAACAAAAGCATTCCTTTGGGGTCTTTGATTCAGTAAGGTACTAAAATATGTTCATATATTTATGCAAAATAATAGATCCACTGGAATTGAAGGTAAAGTAAAATTACGCCCTTGCTTAACAGCATTAAACTGAATTCTAGCTTAAAACATATTTCCTCAAAAAGATGCATGTCTAACTTTTGTATGTGCAATTACATACAATTGTATATAAATATACAGATGTAGATATATAATATATCTAGGTATATAATATATAGATATAGTGTTGCTGTTAAATATGCTGATAGAGACTGGTCCTGGTTTTGCGCATACCTTACTAAAGACTTACCTTACTGTATCTTTATGGATTAGTGTAGGACAAGTAAGATATCCCACATTTCCCTCTTTGTCAGCACTGCCCAAGGATTTTTCTTTCTATCATCTTTTCCTTCCTTCCAGTGGGAAAGTTCCTTTGCATTAAAAGCAACTTATCACTGGAAATCTAAAATAGAATTCTATGAAGCCCCACAGAAAACATAGTTCCTTTAATTAAAGTTGAACCCCATTGCTGATTTTTTGCCAAGTGACAAAAAAAATGTAGATTTATTTATTTAATAGGACGTTGAGAGACAAATTTTCCGCTTTTCTTCCTCTGGGAAGTGTTTTATTGTTTGCTTCCTTTCTCTTGCCTGCTTGCTGTGTAATTTAAGACTGATGCCTCCCTGTGGGAAACAAAACTTGATCAGAGAACAGCCTGCACTGCCACCTAAACAAATTATGTTTTAGTCACTGCTGATGTTGGCTCTGTCATAATGGAAATGTATAATTAATGCCTTTGCTTTTACTGCTTTGGAAAAAGAACTCCCTGAAACTGGTTCAAGAGGGGGAATTTTAGGACTACACCCTTTCCCTTTCTAACCGTTACCACAATGGATCACTACAGCTGCCTCTAAAAATGAACGATCGGGTCCCTGATCTCTACAGTTATTTATTCAATCTACAGTCAAGGCAATTTATTACTATTAAATAATAAAAATCTGCTATGCAGTAAGAATTTGGCAAGGAATAAGAGAGGAAGGAAAACTCAGTAACACAGGTGAAATCCTATATTTCTCCTTTTAGAGAAGCTTGAAAGGATTAAGCTCTTTCCATTAGTTTCCTGCAGAGGTGCAAGCAGTGATAATAGACATGTGCTAATTTCACTATTGCACTGTGCTATGAAGCAGCATTTTAGATCATCTTTCACCTGTGACATGACTCCAAATATCCCCAATTAACAGCTCGCTTTTTATTTTCACTTTTTGTTGTTGAATTCATAGCAATGGCTAAACATCTGGTATTATGACTGCAAATAGTCTCCATCTTCTCACCTCTGGGATGCAGTGTAGCTTTAGACTATTTATACTGTGATCTAAAATTCTAAATGACCAAATTATTCTGCTGTAATAGGTCCTAAGTGACATTAAATGGATGGTCTCAGCTTTTTCTTTCCAAAACGGACAGCTCTCTCACCTCTTCGAGCTACCGCACTGCATGAAAAGCTCAGCACAATGAAATAACAGCAACACCATTTTCAGCACTGAAATAACCTTTGATTTCTACAAAGACACATATAGGCCGAGAAACGGCAATGAACGCAATAACTGTGCTTTAGGCACATTCCCATGGCATGAGCAACTCAGCATTTTTAGTTAAATTTATTATCAGTGTGTCCGGAGCTGTACAGAAACCAGAGCAAGGAGGGGAAGGTATCCATATTTAAAGAGTCATGATTTAAATTGATTGAAACCATGGATGAAACAGGCTTGGCTTCTAAAATCAAACTGACATTTCCTTGTAAGGTATTCCTAGATATCATTCCCATACAGTTTCATATTTCCACAAACGTTTCATTCTGAAAATCTCGAATTCCATTGTTTGCTATCACTAAGTAACATATGTAATTACCATTATCATCATCCTCCTATTTTACAAAAGACAAAACTGGGGTACAGAGGTTAAGTCATTTGCTGGACTTCTTACGTAAGTAGTTTTTTTTTGGTCAGTTGGAAATAGATGGGAAGAGGTTGCAAAGCGCAGGTCTTGAGCGGATGTAAATTAGGTTACTTACTCTGAAGCCATAAATAGCTAAGATGAATTCAGACAGGTCTTAAATCTGTCCCCAGATCTTCTGACTTCTGGTCTTGTAACTGAATCACTGAAGTATTCCTACTGTTTTTCAAATCCAAAGAGGCAGACAGGTTAAGTGTGACACTGTTCATTGATATGCCCAAAATTATGAAACTTATATCAAAAAAAGAAGTCTGATACAATTTCAAGCTAACAATAGGTCTCCCTAAGGAGAACTAAATCTAAAATACCACCTCCTTTTTAAATGCAAAAAAATTATTTCCAGACATTAGTTTAGGAAAAGTAAGTGATTTTTAAACCAATCAAAAGTTAGCCAGAACTCTTCTCATCTTTTGAATCTGAATTTTTTTTTTTTTTTTTTTCTGTGAAAACTTTCCTACATTTCCCTCTGGCTTTTTATTATTCTACTTTTTGTTTATGGACTAGGATCTCCTGAGAAAGCAGCTGGGACAAAACAAAAACAGGGTAGAAAAAGAGACATCTTGTTACCAGCCTCATTCAGAGAAGCCTAGATCATCTAAAGGTTATAGGCCAACAGCAAATTAACTTTCAGATCTCGAATTAGGCTGGATTCCAGTCGTTGTGTGGTTTCTCATCTTCTGTTCAGGCACTCAGGTAACGAGAGACTGGGAAGAGGCTCGGCTGCTTGCTCTGGCACAGCTACTGATATCCTTTGGGGTGGAGGGGGACAGGACCTCCTTTGCAGGCCACTGCAAACCCGTTTGTCCTGGTCCCTCCATTTTTTCCCTTTTCAGTTGGTGGTAAGTCACATCAGCTGTCAAAGACTGATTTTTTTTTTTGAGTATGCACACAGCTGCAAATGGATCCAGCCTTTTTGGGGGTGACATAACCCCTTTGGGGCATATGTCATGCCTACAAACACCCCAAAGAGGTGCTTGGTGGGCAGGACAGATGCCAGCTCATGCACCAAGGGGGCTGGCGTGGGTTGCTCTTGCCCAGCAAGACGGTGTAGCCCTGCCTAGTGCCTCTTTTCTCTTCTGCAAGAGTAGCAGATTGGTGAAAACGGAGCTATTTATAGTCTGATGTGTTTGGAGACAACAAGACCACGAGGCATATTGAAGCACAGAGATGGCCACTTGGCCCATGCTGCTTTCCTTATTAAAATTCTCTCCTTGTTTCTACTCGTATATCACCTCAGTTGGCTCCTTCCTCTGAAACGATGAGCGCCAATAAACAGATATCGGAACACACAGAAAAGACTAAAGAGGATGGCCTGCCCCAAGCTGAGAGTTTTGGGTTGTTAATGATTATTTTCTCGCAGTAGAAACTTCATGGTCATTAGCTATTCAGCACGGCGGAGGAGCCTGCATCTCAGAGCCTTCAGCATTAATAATATTCAGGACCTAAAGTTCCCTGAACACGAGAACTTTCCTCTGAGCATTGAAAAAGATAAGAGGAAGAAAACTAAAAGGAGCTGTGAGGCGAAACGACAACAGCGGCGAGAGTCACTCATCACCATCAGAAAAACTGGCATGTATCTGCGCCGGCACCTACCGAAAGTGACTGGCAGCTGTGTTAAAGGTCATGAAATCTCCCTCACTGCACCGAGCGCAACACCACATAAACAGAAAACCACAGAAAACAAGCAAACCCAACAGTTACATGCATATACACACACGCATAGATGAACAGAGAAGAAAAAGGCCAAAGCCCCTCTGAATGTTCGAGTAATTGGGAAGTACACAATACCCCTGGGTAACCACATTTTTCTGAAAATCTATTACTGGAAATCCTGTTTGCTAAACTTAACAGTCTGACATGGGATTCCTCACACACATCACTGCAGGCAGTGAACGTACGAATCCCTTTGAGGCCTTCATAACGCTGTCAACAGATATCCCTGTGTTAACCTCCCTCCTGCACAGCTATTTTTATTCGCCTCCTTAGTTTGTAGACGCTAAGGGTATAATTTATTTTAATTATTTGTTTTCAAGTTGAATGGCTACAGACTCTGAACAAGAAATATCATTAGGCTTCAGCATATCAAACAGCATTGTAAAGATGCTATTCATTTTGTTGGCTTGCTAAGAGAATGTTAGCATTTTCATTTAATATATTGATAGGGTGAACATATTTATTTATAAAGATAGCACACCAACTTATAAAACAATAAAATGTATTCTATAATACTGTGGCAGAGATCTTGAGATAACAGCATTATCAAAGGAGAAAAATAGGATAGGAAATGTTATAGCACATTTATCATTTATATACCTTGTGAGGTTAGGACCCTTATCTTTCTCACAGTTGTTTCACTTGAGTGGTATAAGGATAAATGTATTATACTGTACCTTTGTCTTCACAGTTATGCATTGTGCCATCTTTCACTCACTACGGGCAAAGGTAGAAACAGAATTATGTTACAACGATCTTTTTTCCACGTTAGGTTCCATCTTCCTCCTTGTACTGCAGCACTTGCAATAAATTGCTTAATATACGTTTAGCTGAATTTGCATCTCTACGTTATCCATAAAGATAGTTCAGAAAGTCGTCTTTCAACGTAACCAGGGAGTAATATCACTGGAGAGAAGGAAATTAAGCTGAAATAAAAATATTGCGAGTTGAGAATTGGGACTAAAACCTCGAGATGATTGCACAGAACCACTGTGAGGTTCCTTTATTATTTTATAATTAGAAGGAAAGCACGGACTTGAAAGTCAAGACGGAGGGGGGGAAAAAAGCAGCGAAGAGCTGCAGCAGCTGTCTCAGAAGACCAATACCAAAGAGAGTACCTTCTGCCATGCCCTCTGCCTCCCGCTGCTAGAGGCAACCGCTGTGCCACCTTCCCTTCCGTAGGGCCGGCTGCGTTTTCCGCACTGGGAGCGGGAGGGTTTGCACGAGGCGGTGTGACTAACAGCCACCAGGTACGCCAGAGGAGTTTCCACTCTTCCACTCTCGTAAGCTTACACATGGGAGTCCCTAATATAGATTACTGGGTTGTTTTAGCATGCTACATAAACCCTTATTTTCCTCCCTATTTGTGTATGGAACAGGGTTTTCTGTGTCATGGAGTGGAAATTATGTCTTCAGTGTCCATTACTGCCTGAAAGGCCAGTGGATTTATTTTTCCTTGTACCACTACTGTCTATCAATGTAACATTTTCCACCTGAATCACTAATGATACTTTCACAATTAAATGAACACAACTTTACAACGTTTTTCTAAAATATTCACGCCCCTAATTTTGCAAACACCTGCCATGATTCAGGCCAGTTCAGCTTGAGCCCTACATCCTTTTTACCTCCTAACGCTGACAAAATTGAGATGGTTATCCCTTGGGAAACACCTCTTATGGCAGAGCCGATTTTCATCCTTAATTTGTATCTAATGCCACCATAGTCTTGTTTTCATTCACAGAAGCCAGAGTGCTTCATTTCACCCTGACAAAAAGCCTCTCCAGTGGTTTTTGCCTCTTTTGTCCTGCATTCTGTCAATGAGCGGCACAGCTCTAAGGAATACATTATTACTGCTGCAGGCCCCTCCAAATGATTCAGAGACACCCTTTATATCATAGCCAAAAACAGATGAAGAAGAATTGGGTCCCCCTGGGATCCAGATATTGCCCAGTTCGGCTGAAGTCATTCTTATTTGGTTTGTCTGAGAGTGATTTTGCATTTTAATTTTTAATAATTCTTTAATCCATCTGAAATGGGGGAGGGAGAGCAAACAAAACAGAATCCCTCCGCAGCTTCTCTCCTTTCTGCCTTATTCATATTCCCATTTTTTCCCTAAATTTCATATTCTCTAGCTTCAGGAGCTAGTGCTTGAATATATTAGTACTTCTTTTCTGTACTCTGAACTAGGGAATTTGCATAGTATTTTTTCTATTATTGTTCTAAGTTCTATCGTTCTATATTTTACTAAGAAAATCTTCACTGAAGGTACCCTTTTATTATGGCATTGAACGTCGGAGGCATGTAGGAACAGCCAAACTAGAATTAGGGTTCCCCTGTATTCTTTACAAATTCTCTCCTTTTCAATTTCACCTCCTCCTTCTTGTAATCTAACTTTTCTGTGCCATTACTTCCTACTGTAAGTTCTTTCATTTCAGCAGATTTCTCTCTCATACTTTGTCTTACCATGGACTAGTTTCTGTATGTTCCTTGTAGAGATGTGCGTATATTACCGAAACTCCCTCAGAACCTTGAAACATCTTCTTGATTTTAAAAGCAGTCTTATCTCAGTTTCATAAAGGAAAAGATTAACTTTAGCTCAAAGCCGCTCTATGACAAAAAGTCACACTTGTAAATGCATGAACCAGAGAGAATACACTGAAACCTCAGCAAGTAGCTATTTTTTGCCAGCAATTTAAAAACAAAAGCTGCAATGAAATACAAATACAGAGGGGGAGGCTGAACAGCAAGTTTAGGACGAATGTGATCTAATTAAACCTTCACAACTTCAGAGCCTGAAAAATCTGCGTGGACTGAGCCTGCATCTTACACACAATTACTCGTAACCTTAAGAGCTGAACTGGAGAGGATTAGGTTACTGCTAGTTCCAGCGAATACCAGCAGCCCGATTGTATTTCCAGCGCACTGGTGGGCAGCAGCAGATGGCGGTCATTTCCCTGGCAGGCCATATCGGGGGTAATTACTAGACGGAATTCCATGGTTTATGATATTATAAACCTCTCTTTCATTTCTCATTCTCTGCATGTAGAAAGCATGGCCCTTTTAGCTCCCTTCTTATTGATTTTATACTAGTGTAACACCTTTGCCTTCAATGATTTTGAAATGATTCAGTGGTGAAGTAAAGCAAGAAATAGACCTTTTAACTCAATAAAAACAGAAAAAAACACAACTGATCTTAATGCTGTTCTTATTTTTTTGCGTTTTAAAATGAGGAATAGCTTTATGTTGATCAGTGAAATAAAATGCAATAATTACTAGCAGAATTTGCTGCATTGGGTCCTGGCAGAATTTAGTACCATAGCCTTTTAAAAACTGCTGATGCTTAAGACAATTCTGAAATAAATTAGCTTTTGAACTAACTATACCTACAAGACTCGTAATACTTGAAATGGGCCAGCCAGAATCCAGAATGCCTGTTTTGAACTGGACTAAGCAAAACTTTTTGTTTTAGTCTGATCTGGATTGACTGCAGTACAACAAATAAGGAAGATAAAACTCGGGCCTTAGGGAGTTTACAGAATAGATGATAATGCAAGTTAGAGCACACGGGTCAAGATCAGGCACAGATCTTCTATTTCAGCAGTTCAAGTTCTATTTCTTGTTCAAAATGTTTTATAGCAAGGGGAAAGAAATTAACTGCATGATGTGTCTCTAATAACAACGAAGAGACTCACTCTTCTAATAAACCTAATTCAATGTGGTTAAATTGGCTAAGTCTGAACTTTTAACACATTTCAGAGATTCAGTCTCTGAGCAGGGAGATTTACCCAGTCAGTCCAGAAGGACCTTGAAAAGCTTCAGAATCAGGCCAACTGAAGTTCAACAAGGAAAAGCAAAAAGTTCTGCACCTAGGGCAGAATAACCTTGTGTGTCAGTACAGGCTGGAAGCCAACCTGCAGAGTACCAGCTCTGCTAGAAAAGGTCTGGTGGTTACTGTGGATGCCTCGTGGAAAATGAGCTAAAGAGTGTGCTCTCATTAGAACAAGGCAAACTCCACATGTGCATCACAAGGAGAACCACCAGCAGAGCAAGAGAAATTATTATACCCATCTAACTCAGCACTCGTTGAGGCTCACCTGAAATACCGTGACCGGTTTTTGGACTCTCCAGCTCAAGAGAGATGTTGAGAATTTGGAGAAAATCCAGCAGAAGACTACCAAGATAATAACGGCCCTACAGCACATGACTTGTGAGGAGGGACTGAGGAAGCTGGGTTTGTATAGTTCAGGGAGTAGGTGGCTATGCAGCCTGCAGCTACGGGGAGGGCACTTAGAAACATAACACAGCCCAGCTCTGCCTCATACTGGTGGACACTATAACATCCTGGTGGAAAGAATTCCTCATTGGGAGGGGAGGGGAGGGCAGGGCTGGAAGGCATTAGCCCGAGAGGCAGTGCAAACTCCATCCTTGGAAGTTCTCCAGACTCCAGCAGTCCAAGCCCTGGCTGGCCTGATCTAGGGTTGGTGACAGTCCCGACTTGAGAGGAATGCTCCACAGGGTGACCTCCTTTTCAACCAACATTTCTATCATTCTCTTCTAATGTTTTCTTTAAGTTTTTTGTGCATTACTTTGATTATGAAACTGTCTCTTAAGAAAAGGCTCTTTGCCCTTTCCTTGAAGTCAAAATGTAATAGGTAACACGCTTTGCTATGGATTTTTTTGGAAATCAAGACTGGCAACAGGGTTACAAAACAAAGAATATAGAAAACATGGAATCGGGGTGGTAAGTATTTAACCATCATCAGTTCATTTATTCTCTTGGTTTCTAACCAGGTACTAGCAGGCCAGGGCCAACTGGAACAGCACAGAAGTCACTGAAAGATAGCCCAAGGGGAAAGAGACGTGATCAGAGCTTCCATCTTCTACACCTCTAAGGTATTTGGTACTTAATATGAAAGTCTAAGAGTGCTTCTTTTGTCTCATATAGATGCTGGAGAACTGCGATTTTTCCTGCAGTTGATGGCAAGAAAGTAATACGCAATGGAGTGAAAATTAATTATGCCAGCTTAATAGAGTAGGAAAGATACAGAGAGGATACAGAAAACGGGGATATTAAAAAAAAAGAAAAAGAAAAAAAAGAGTTACAGTACCAAATTAGCTGATTAGAGTAATTCAGGCATCTTTTTTTTGCATCTAGTTAGAAAACAAAGGGTTAACATACTTCATCTAGACCAAGTAGTTTCCAAAGTATAAGATATATTGCCATGGAGATAATCCATGCTGTGAACCCATTACTGTATCGTCTCTAATTTTATTTCAGGTACAGAAAAACTATACTATCTCACACAAGTATGTGGGTTATTATTGGGGGGTGGCGAAAAAGAGCTTGTTGTTTTGTAGAAGCTATTAAAGAAAGTCAAAAATGTCCCCCCATCTCCTAGTGGAGGGCCTCTGAGACCTTCTTAGGGACTCCTGTCACAGTGACCTCCCGTGGCGATTCCCTTCAGATCTCGCTAGTATCGCTCCTAGGCAAGCTCAAAAACAAGGAGAAAATGAGAATTGACAGAAGATACCCTTCCTAGAAGTAAATATATTGCCTCCCATCCTTTACTGTCCCTGAGTAATAACAGACTTGTCCTGAAGCGTTCACTTGGCTTGTGAAGTGCTGTACGAAAATGAAAATGTGGTCTGTGAGATACTAATATTTCTTGAAACAAGGGGGAGATCATTCCTGCCCTTTGAATAATCCCTCATGCACTGCTCTAGTCCATTAGAGATATAAAGGTGCCTTTAACAGGCCTCTGAGCAAAGTGCTTTATGCAACATATTCCCTGTCCTTGACACAGAGACAGTATCTTAAGCAGTGTCTCTGACTAACACAAAGTATTCTGAAACAGAGGAATGCCTCCAGAGAGCTTTTTCTGCCAAGAGAAATCAGAGCAGCTCATGGTTATTCTAACTTATGGGGCAAACCGAGCCGTGCCCGGGGCTGCGGGGTCGGAAAGGTGCCGGCTACGACCTGCACTCTGCCGCTGCTCGGGTGGGCTGCGCGGAGGAGCCACAGCGGAACCTGCCCAGTTCTGTCCTCCTGTGAGTGCATCCCACTGGTCCCTGCAATTACTGCAACGCCCCTAATAAAACGATGCAGGTGGCAAAACTTAAGAAAATTATCGTGCTAATCAATTTTTTTATGGTTTTGGTACAATTTACACCTCATTGCATAAGACTGTATTAAAAGTTACTGAGCACTGTTAGTTGTTTCACATAAACACAGGAGGGCTGCTCTGCAAAACAGAGAATATGACTTATTTAGGGCCACTCAGACTGTATCAAACAATTTAAAGAAGGGGATAGATGTTTCAAATACACTTTCATTTCTAAGTGAGACTGATACAGATAGCAGCACACGCTGACTAATGGCATTGCTAGACTCAATACTAATACAAATAATTATAATAATAAATTATAATACTACTACTAATAATAATTGCTAGACTCAATACTAATACTCAGTACTAAGCTGCAATGTATTGGCTAACTTTTTACAAGACAGTTTCAAACATGTGTGATACAAGCACCTTTGTGGGCCCTGCCTGGTAACTTTGTAAAGTGCACACACTGTAGAGCATGGTCTCCGTATGATCTTCTCTGTCATTTTATTATTGCCTTCTTATAAGTGTTGGAAACTAATTTTACTATGAAAGATCAGCCCACCCACTCAAATATACCAAAACCTATGCAATGAATCTACAGCAGTGTGGCTGCAGAAGAAAGTAGGAAGATCTGAAATAGAAAAGATGGCTGGTTATAAAAAAAACAATTCAAGAACATTAACAGATAATCAGAAATTTTGGGAAAAGGGGAAGGAATAAAGGAAGAAGGAAAAGATTTCTGTGTAGTGCTTTTACTAGAGTACTATCAAAGATTAGCTTGATAACAGCACCAGTTCCTCATGATCACCAACACAAGAACTAGTTAAAACTCATAGTAAGAGTTACAGACCTGGCCTGTTTTGCTTCAGGAGTAGCCTACCTGTTGGTATTCTTCCAGTCTGTCACCTAATGTCTTTACAATAAGCATCACGTTAAACCAAAATATCTGAGTAACAAGACTATTTTCCCCTCAAAACCCCACGAAATATTCCACCAGTGTCATATTTCTCACACGGGTATTTCCCTTCAAAGAAGTACTTTACATCAAACCACTCAAAAACAATTATAAACAGTAAAATTTTAAACTAGTAGGAATCTGCTCATCTCTGACATGCGCAATTTTCTTGAATTTAGGATATATGTATTTCTACCATGCTGTATGGTTACACAGAAGCTCTTTCAGAAGCAATTTTACTATTGAAGCTGGAAGCCAATGTCAGGAACTCGGTAAGTGTCACTGTTTATGCAGCTGAAATGCCTGTTGAATAAATGGTCCTCTGCAGTGCTGTTACACTTGTCTGTTTCTGTGTGCCAACTATGATATTTTCTAAAGTATATACCCTTGTGCTACCTAATCACTGACAGTCAAACACTCCACTTAGGTACGGTTCCAGCAGTGCATAGGAGCCATAAAGAAAACTTAATGAGCTTCCTGGGGTTTGCCTATAATAGAGTAACGTGCATGTGGCATATAGCTGCTTGGTGCTAATTCTGAAAGAAAAAAACAAAAAAAGGTAGGTGTAAAATCTAATACAGGGAAGTCTTGCACCAATGGGAGGAGACTATCAAGTGCTGAATGTATAGCAAACCTTTTGAAAGTGCTAAGCTGGAGATTAATGAAAAGATCTGAGACTTCAGAAAATTTCTGCATTTAAATTACTTCTCTCGTAAGGAGTATGGCTAATCAAAGTTCTTCCTATAGATTTATGACTTACATCCTTTTATTCCCTGTCCCTCTCTATAGTAACTCTTGTTCTTCCCTATGCATTCCAATTTCTTTCTCGCTTTTGCAATATTAAGTCCTTCCTCTGGATCCTCTAAACTCCCGCTGCTCTCCCATCCTTCTCTCAGCTTCCCCCAAAACCTATTAAGAAAGAAGAAACAGCCATGACTGATTTTGAGCCACAAATATTTTGAGTAACTCATCTAGCACATCAACAAAACAGATCAACTCAAGCTCCCCTTAATTTTTGACTCTAATTCTCATCAGTGACATACTGCCCTCCCTCAAGACAGCCACTGAAAATTGTAGTCAGTAAGAGGTCTGAAAAACCTTTTTCTCTCAAAATCGAACTGCTTAATAGGTTGAAAAATTACCTAGAAGGTGTTTGCAGAACAAATAAAACCAGATGACCAGGATAAATGAGCCTAAATAAATGTAGGAAGCCAAGAAATGTGGTTATTAGAACAATTTTGAAGCATAGATGAGGGCCCTTCCTAAAAAAAAATATTATACTTATTCCCATAATTCCTGAATTTGTTACACAGGTTGACATCATTTCACCTTTTTGCAGACATCTTTCTTGCAAAACATCCTGCAGTTTTCAGAGATAGCCCTGTACTATGCCGCAGCACCAGTGCCGCTGCAGTGCAATGGTGTGAGGAGCCAGCATAGCAAGGGAGAGTCACAGGGGAGGTTGTGGGCTCCGTTGAAGTGGGACTTGATTCCATAACCAGATCTCAAAGAGGATACATTAGGACCCAGCAACTACTGGTAATAAGCCGCAGTATGCCAGGTACTACAACAGGAGAAAAGACCCCAAAACCACATATTTTAAGGGCCAGCGAGTGGCCACAAGCAGAGCAAACAGAGAAGCCAAGTACCCCGTCCCAAAGCAGTCATTCCCTGCTCCGCTCAGATTAGCTGAACATCTCTTTCTTCTTCCTACAGTTTGCGGCACCTGCAGAGTGATGCCAAGGGTTGTTGTCCACCTCTTAGTGCTGCCCCTTCCCACACAGACTGCTCCTGGTTCTTCCCTCCTGTTTTCATCGCCCTCCCTCCAGCAGAAGGCTGCACTGCCAGCTTTACCAAGGGTGACACATTTAGAGTGCTGTATTTTTAACACAGATATTTCACATAATGCTGTTTCCATCCTCTCTTTGCTGTGGATATCCCTTTCAATGTAGCATCACATCCAGTTCAGGACACAATTGTTGGATGCCAGCAGTAGCCATGCTGCCTAATTAACAGAGAGTCCTGTGGGCAATCTACCTTGCAGAGAAGGACCATAAATTAACAGGCACTGGACACAGCTGAAGTGGGGGCACCTCACTATTGCTAGGCCCAAGTACACGCTGGGTTTCCTGCACCCTGCACACAGTGGGTCAAGATGTGGCTGTGCACCATCTTCACGCTCCTCGACTTCCACGGAAAGGAAACCCAGGTGTGTATACAAGGAAACTGCAGTCTGTTCAATAAATCTTCTGAACTGGACTCCTATTCACACCTACCTTTAAAATACCTAGCTTGAGGTGTACTGTAGATACAATCATACCTACAGAAGCTCCTCTATACTTTTTTTCTTTTGGTAGTATTCACTTTCATTTTATAAACAAGAATTTGCTTTCTCTCTTTACAAGGTCCTTTTATTTTATTATCTTTCCTCTCTACCCAAAAATGCAATAAAAAGAGCAAAATCACATAAACATGAGACACTTCATAATAATTTCTTTAAAGCCTAAATGTTTTAAGATCAGACAGGGAAGGATATGTATATTTTATGAAGTTTGCAAGCACCACATTAGATACTCTCTGATCAAAATATGTTGTGCTTTATGCTGAGAATATTTGGGGTGGAACATTTGCTATTATTTCGGATGTACACTCAAACTTTCCTACTTAAACTGAGATTTAAAGTTATCCAGTTCTCCAGTCCCATTGGCTTTTCTTATTTCAGTGATGAATGGTATTAGCTCCCTTAAATCGGCTTACCAAACACCTAGGAATTATAACCTCAAATAGCAGTTCTCCACCTAAGATCTATTTTGATCAATTGGTGGGAAAAGCTTTGACTTTTGAGATCACTTGGTCACTGTGCAACATTTTCCTCCTAACTAAAGCAAGGAGCAAAAATAAATAATCATTACAAAGTAACTTTAGATAGAGGCAATCATTTGAAGAAAAACAAATACAACGTATCCTGCAAATTCAAAGTGACACAACTAGAAACTTAGTATTTTTACAAACTCAGAAATATTTGTGAAACTGCTCAGGTTAGAGTAATCAATAACAATGAGAATAAGTTTCTGCTGTTCCAGCAAAATATAAGCATGCCATTGCTCAGCTCCATATCAATGTACAACTACTACTGACACTATACCAAGAATACCAGAATACCAAGTTAACGAATTTTAAAAATTTTGAAAATAATTATTTTAAATTGCATTTTTTTTCCCCATCCTAAGTAGCAATAAATTAAGAGATTTGTAGGAACTTCACAAAGTGATAGTAACATTTATTTGTGGTGGCTCGCTTATTTGCAGCTACTTCTTGAAAGTCTTGAAGTTTAGAAAGCTGCCTGTAAGGTTGTGCTGTTGCGATAAAATTGGGGGGGAGGGTTGATCCCTAATGTAATAAATAATTTAGTTGGCTTTTGTTCCTGATGTTTTTTTCACCATCAAATTTAATTGCTGAGTCATATTTGTACTCAAAAAACATACTTAGCCAAACCCTTCCCTCCTTTTTAAAGCCATCCCTTTTCTCTCATATAACAAATGTGGCATTCTGCACTTTTCCTACCTTTGTAAGAAAAAGAAAACAGGAAAGAACAGGACTGTATATGGTGTTTGCCAAATCTGTGTCTAAAAATTACTAACAGAAATCAAGAAGAAACTGGAAAGACTGCTCTTAAAGACAGATGATACTAGAATCAGAGTAGACAGACTAAGCAAGAAGTCAAAAGATAACCAAATATTCTCATTCACCTTTTCACACGAGCACTCCTGCTGTAGACAATGGGGTAAGTCATACCAGAAAATCTATGTAACATTTTAAAATGTTGCAATCTTTTTAAAAATTATCACGAGAAGTGTTACCATTTTCACACAGACACATGTGTGAAGAATGTAAGTAAAACTCAAACCTAGTCGCTCTTAATAGATTGACTCTGGAGATGCATCTCCTCCCCCTCCCCCCCATCCATTTCTTGACCTTCATTTGCCCTGAAAAACATTCCATAATAATTTAGCTGGTTATGGAAGACTTTACTGACACACTTCAGCCTCTTTCACTGCCAAATGTTAAAGATTTACAGTACACTGTAAAGATGAAAGTACAGGCATAATTACCTTATTTCTTCCTTTTGTAGATTACTTCTGAATTCTCAGCACCTCTTACACTCTACAAGTCAGTCTCCTGAAGGAACAACCCAAGACGCGTCAAGCAGAACCTGTGCACAGCCAAAGGAGCAGACGTGTGGCTTCTGGTTCCCCTCTGGGTGTTGAGCCTGGGAAGAGCAGAGAACTGCATGACGTTTCTTTTCTGAAATACGTGTTACCGGTTTGGCCAAGAGAAAGTCTTTATGCTGGCTCTACTAGAACCCTGTCCCATGTAGATAGTAAAGCCTTTCCATGCGATACCTTTTGGATTCTGTTTCGAATACTGTTTCATGATCATATGATAACCTGGTCTTAAAGACATACATGCAGTGGTAACTACGTTTTTGGCCAGGGAGTCACTGAATTAATATCCAATACAAGTGAGATTATTCAATCAGCTATATCAAGGTCTGGTCTAATTTCTTTATTTTCACACAATAGGCTGCTCAGACAAGAACTCTCTGCACCTGCACATGTATCGATATCTAAAATTGCACTCAATCACCCGTATTCATAACTGCCTTCAGCTTTCAGAAAGGAGTTCTTTGAAAATGCTAACGAGATACAGTTTATAAGGATTGTCCTCTCTTTGTACGCCCTGGAAGTAGTAAGGTCAGAGTCACCAGCTGGACTTTGCATTCTTGTGACAGAGGCAGACTGTCCTCTCTGACTCACCCACACACCGTGGAGAGGAAGCTGACAAGGAGGTTCTTTTCTCTGTCTCTCATTTTCTATTACATTCTCACTTGCTGCTCCTGCATTAATGGCCTTGTTCAGTTCAACAAGATTTTTATGCATGTGTTTCGTTGTTGTTAAGTATTACACGATGATGAAGTAGCAAATCCTTTTTTTCAGGGGATGTGTTGAGCGAATATCCTTCAGGGGATAAAAGCGGGTCAGCTATTTCAGTAGGCAGCATCTCCAGATGTAATTCCTCTATGAATTATATACACAGAAACTTGCAGACGCTCTTAACCGAACTGGCATTTGTAAAAGAAGAGGCAGCAAACTGAAGAAGCTAATTTTCTACAGCAAAAATCCTACAATATGAGTTGTAGCTGTCTTGTACAGACCGACTTCATTTGACTCCTGAAAAAAGGTTTACTTTGATTTCAGGAGCTTTGGTTACTTTGGTTTTGTAAGTCAGGTCATATATACTGTATTTAAAGAATTCTTTTCAGAGAATGGCAGGAAGAATAATTGGCAGGATGGTATAATTATGAACTGAGAAATTGTTCTATATGATGTGAACTAAAAAAAAGTGCCGCATTGTTCTAAATTAATGAAGGTCTCCTGTAATACAGGAAATAGTAAAAATAGAACCTCAAATAAATTAAACATATGCCTTAGCAATTCCTTAACAGATAAAATCCATTTATTTCAGTTGCCAGAGAGATAAATATAGTGCACAGTATCTGTATAAACAGACATATAATCCATAAAATTTGCTAGTAGTTGAAACAGTCATTTCGTCCAATGAGAAAAGAGACAAGGAATGATAATTATGTCATCTGCGTATCTTTTTCAGTGCCAGGCTGCAGTGCCCACTGATGACAATCGGTATTTTGTGAACTTAGCTGTTTATCTTGGCTGAAGAGATAACAATCTAGTCCTCTGAAAGTAATCAGAAAGTTTTCATCAGACTTGAACAGTGATGTATAAGGAGTAATTCTGGAGGATATTATGTCCTGTGGGCACACTTTTCCCTTACAGTTTCTCAAATAGTTTATTTTCAGTCCCAGATTATTTGCTACTACTTTATACCAGCAATATTGCATTTTCCAGTCGGACTGTCTGCTGAAGCAACAGAAGGGGAGAACTGCAGACTTCTACTGCTCCAGCTACCTCCCACCCATATATTCAGGTAGCAAATGCAATAAAAAAGTGTTAACACGATTTACAATTTTTTGACTCCTAAAGCTAGTGATTCTTTGACCTACGTATGAAAAGCTCTGCCACAAAATTAATACCAAATCTGGAGAGGAGACACTGGAACTCAAGGGATATGTGAAGGGGATGCGAACCCTCAGCCTACTGTTATCCACATTTAGTTTCAGTGGCGAACAGAAGCTTACCTCAACCGTGTCCTCCTAGACTTAAGGTAGTATTTTCAAACATGACTGTTATTTTGTCATCCATGGATGCTATCCCCAACTTTAAGGGGTGGGGACAAAGTCAGAAAAGAGTTGAAGGGGGAAAGTGGGGGAGAAAGGGAATTAAGCAACCAAAGGTTGTATATAATGTGAAGGTAAACACACTTTGTAAATAGTACCACTATGTCTATTAACCAGAGGTCAGACAGACAGTAGGCCAGATTTAGGAATGTATTTGTGAGACAGTAACTAGAACATCCTTGTGACTTTTTTTTTTTTTTTACTTTGACTGTGATTAGTAAAGCTTTTTTTATTTATGTCAGTTTGTGTTAAGTCATCGCTGAAGAAAAACCAAACAATCTGCTTTATTTGCTTCATAAATATAATTATAAACTTGCCAGAACCAGGTTAGCCACAAATTAACATGACAGCTACATTCACTTTCACGTGGATTATTTATGAAGAAACTTCAACAGGGTAAAGCTACTGATAGGACCAGGTGTTGCTGTAGAAGCCAATAGAGTTGCTATAGTGACAGGCCACAAGAGTGGTCTAAAAGGTATGATAAATGACAAACATCTTGCAATTTGCAAGCCAGCAAAGTTTGGCATTTAAGAAATATTGGTTACATCTGCAAATATATCTTCTCATATGAGAAAAGGCAGGTATATTGTATCAGGGTCCACATTAAGCTAATATACTCTCTTGGCTCTCTTACGCCTATAAGCACTGTGTTGCTCTCAACGTCCACATACTAACTGAATTACTCCTGTCCTCCTTGCAGATACAGATAGTATCTTCTTCCTTTCCTCTAAGCATTAGACTTAACAAATGTCCACAAGATGATCCTCCTCAGTATCTTTGGAGTTTCCAATATATGCTATTTGTGGTGGCACTGGATTTTAAATATTTTAAATTCATTCACCATTTTAGATCTCTGAGCTGCCGTGGAAAACGGCAGCAGATTTTCCAAATAAATAATACAACATAAACCTATTTTATCCATCAGTTAGCACTTCCAGACTAAAAACCAACACCACAAAAAATAAAACCCAAAATCTCCATAACCATAGAAAAGGAGGAGGCCTGGAAGTTTTCTTAAAGCAGTTAGTAAAACCTGTACAAAGCTGTCTTTACAGTGCCAGAACTGTCCGTGTGCATAAATGTTGGATCCATGGATATTTACACACTGTAAGGTTCTTTCTTTTTCCTTCTTGAATTACAGGAGGTCAGAAACACCTTATGAATATACCTGACAAGGCTTAAGCCAAGAAGCAAGAATCACAAGGCTAAGAAATGAGAAGAAAAATAAAATAAAAATCCCTGCACTTTTGCAGTAGCATAATATTGAAAGAACTAGCAGCTATTTAGGTGGTGGCAGTGACAAATTGTACTAACTTTCGGATCAACATATGCAATGCTACACCCCTCCGTACAGAAAGCATGAAGTCATGGTAAACTAGTCGAACAATAAATTAATGCTACGAAAGCCACATTTTCAAAATGGGATTAGCTGCCATAGGGACACTTGAAGAGTCCATTGCAGTGCTGAGATGTATAATATATTTAAGGCTCAAATTAATCCTTTAAATTGCCTTCTGCATTTCTGTTCTAGAGTCACTTGTGTTACTTCCACAATCAATTTTTTCCTTCTTACATCTTGCAATAGAAATACTAAACTAAACTTAAGTAGAAATCATAGAATGGTTTGGGTTGGAAGGGACCTTAAAGATCATCAGTTCCAACCCCCCTGCCCTGGGCAGGGACACCTCCCACTAGACCAGGCTGCTCAAAGCCCCATCCAGCCTGGCCTTGGACACTTCCAGGGATGGGCCCTCAACACGTTCCCTGGGCAAACTGTTCCAGTGCCTCACCATCCTCATAGTTAAAAATTTCTTCCCAATATCTAATCTAAATCTACCTTCTTCCAGTTTGAGAAATGGTCACAACTTCCTTCTTTCTCCAAGGCTAGAAACTTCTGAACTTGTACACCCCCATCCATTGCTAGAAAAGGAAAATGAACAAGCACCAAACATTGCAAATTTCAGAAATTACCTTTCTTGATAAATTACAGTTTGTTACTTCAGCACATGGTGTGGCCTGGCTATGTGAGAGAAAGCCACAACCAAAATGACTGCATTTTAATGACTGGAAAAGCAGCACACATGACATGAGTTTGCTGCAAGCTGCTGGAAGTAAACCTTTCCAAATGGTGTAGTACACGTGGTTCTGCAAGCATCCAATGCAGCTCCTAACTCATCACGTGTGCTAGCTCACCCAGTGACAAGGGAAGAAAAGCGTAACTGTTTTCAACATCTACTTCACGAAAAGTCATTTCATTCAACCAAAGTCATCTTTGCTGTGTTGAAAGCTGCATTCTATTAATGTAACTGCTTCACAAGCAGAGGGAGGAGGAAGGCTCCCGCTGGCTGAACAGTAAGAAAAAGATTGGGGTTGTGCCCCCCATAATGCTGTGTGTTACACAATTAGCCAATTAATGACTGCTTCACTGCAGCCTAATTGCATGCTGGCAGCATGTAATGGATGGAGAGATGCACCCAACTCTCTTCTTAGGGGCCTTAGGGTCTTTAACCAGGCGGCTGCCTCCACCATCATCACAACAGCTATCATCAAACAACTTGCCTCTCCATTGCCATGACCTACTTGTTCCCCAGTGGTCAGAGCACGCACGCTTTCCTCAGCCTCTGACGATGCTCTCTTTCAGCAAACTTCTTCTCAAAACCCCACAGCCCTGAACAGGGCATGATAATCCACGTCCTTAAACAGCGTGCGCCTTACTGCCTATTTCTCACTGTGTGGCCCAGGTTGCTTTTGTGCCTTTTACCTGACTGTTGGTTTGTCCTCCATGCGGCGGTATCCATCACCTTGCTATATAATTCACTGTCATCAATGGCAAGCTGTCTTCTCCCTGAGAGCCGGCAGTATCACACTGTGCTGTTCACCAGAGACAAATCAACAGAAATCTCAAGATTACATCTCTGCTGACATATCAGCTGTGAAAGAGAAGTTGGCTACCTGGTGTGGGCTACTGACTGATGTCATCTCGCAGTATGTCAGTCTGATCCAGTCTGATTTTTACTTATAAACTGGCCATCAGAAGTCAAAAGAAAAGAAATACAAGGATATCCCCACTCTAGCCATTGGCCACACGCTGGGGGATGTGCTATGATGTACTATACTGCATTACATGGTGCAAGACTCACTATATTTTAAAGGCTTATTAAAAAATTAAAAATGGACTGCTTTCTATCTCAGTATCTCTCTTCCAACCACTGGAATATTCATGTTCTCTACTTTCCTCTCTAAATTCTGTTAATTTTATATGAGACCTCACATAAAGCACTCAATGATCACATGAACAGAAAACTGCAAATTCTCCATTTTTCACTTCTCTATATCAATAGGGGGAAAAAAAAAAGAAAAAAAAACAACAGAAGAGAATTAACTGAAACAACAGAAAATGCTACAATTTATGAGGACTGGAACAGTCTTCTAACCCAAGAAACTTGTGGCGTTGTAGTGCACTTAGCAAAGGCAAAGCATGTCAGAGGTCTGAATTCAAATGAGCCAACTAAAAAAAAAACAACTATTAAGACCTAAGAAATCTTCTAGACTTCAGCGAAATCTGTCTTGAACGACCCAGCATGTAGAAGTCTTATGTCACTGCAGTACTTCAGGGTTTTTTGGGGGGTTGTTTTTTCTTTTTTTAAGACCAAATACAGACATGAAAAATATTTATCATCATAGGGGAAGGGAAATGGATTGTTAGTGCTATCTGAAAATGTTATTTACAGAGGCAAAACAAAATGCATTATAGGCATAAAGCCAATGTTTTTTGACTTGCTTTGCAAATGTGAATATTCTCCAATCAAATGTATTTTAAGTAGGCTTGCTTTCATAAAAAAAAAAAAAAAAGAAAGAAAAACACAAACCAAAACAGCCCTTCTTCAATGAAAACACAATTTCTTTAGTTCCTCATAAGACCTTGTGGCTGGTAAAAATTAAGAGGAAGTGGAGACTGGATAACAGCAAAAAATTAATAACAAACACCTACCCTTGTATTACATGAGAAGTTTAACGTAATGCTAAACTTCTAAGTTTAGCGTTAGAAGTTTTGTCTTGAATTCTCTACAGTTTCAAGAAAGAACAGAATTTAAAAAAAATACACTCTCATTCAACTCTAGATGGATTTTAGAATCGGAATAGTTTGGTTTTTTATAAAGATGCTAAAATACTCCTCTACTTAAGAAATACTCAGAGGCTTTATTTCAATATTTAATAACAAAAAAGGTGAAACAAAAAGTCTTCTACATGGTACTGAATAATTTAGCTTTTTATTGATCTTTACAGGCTTATTTTCAATTGATTTTAATATACAACTACTGAAATTACTTCTGTAGCTGCAGAAGACAAGAAGAAATAGGCACAGATGAGTCTTTAAAGAATACAAATGTAAAATACAGTGTCTGGATAACTTTAGGTAGATGTTCTTTGCCAGACTCCTCCAGTACTCTCACTATTTTTCTTCTAACGTGTAATAAAATTTTAATATGATGGTTTGCAAAAAACCCCAAACAGACTACATATAATTTCCATTCTTTTCAGAAAAACATAACCATTGTAAAATCACAGTCCATTTACAGTATCACCACATCATAATTCAGCTTTTTTTTTTTATCATTTTCTTGTGTGCCCTATGTGGCAAAATTATAACACTTATTGAATAGAACAGCTTGAAGACTTACACAGGTATTTGCTATTATGTCAAATGACTTCTCTCCCATTCAGAAATGTCCTAAAACCAGCTTATTTTGCAGTGCTCATGCAAAGCACATGTATTAGAATTTTAAAAGAAAGGCAGAAAAAAAACCCCACAAACAAATCCTTATTTCTAGACTTCCTTATGTGTCTGTCTTAGAGTAATTCTATCATTTAGCCTTTCAATTTTAAAGATTGTGGTTTAGTATACAATAAATTGTCATTGTAATGACAATTTGTTCTTGTTCTGCTTGCAGAACAAGAAAGTAGATATAGTAGATAAATTAATCACTGTAAAACATTCACTGAATTCTGCAATTAGAGCTTTACCATTGAACAATGACATTCCCATAAATACTTTTATAAATCTTTATTTTTAGGTAGAGCAACATTACCCACCTTGCATACTACATTCTTTACACACCAGGAGCTAAAAAGTAGCAAAATTAAGTACATAGTCCACAAGTAGTAATTTTGCATTCATAGGGACAGAGCCTAAATCTTTTGTACTAGGTAGGATAAACGTACGTACATGGCCTCTGTATGCCACCCCTTCTCCTGCTCTGCGAGCCAGATGCCTGAAAAGAGAGTCTCTCTCTCTGAATGTGGAAAAGCAAAGACATCGCAAATACTTAACGAGGTTTGTCCTATTTCTGTGAAGATGATTCATACATGAACTGGAGCAATAAGGAAACTGGTCGCAGACTTCTTTATGACCATCACTTCTAAACATGTCCAGATCCAAGGAAGTGGAAAGTTTGCAGACACAGGCTGAATTCAAAGCAGCATTAGTTTTGGATTCATATGAATTTTGAACTGATTCCTTAAAGAGATTTCTTTCAAGTGCTTTTGTGCTTGGATCTTGGATAAAGTTTAGAAGCATATGGTGCCTTAATTCCAAGACATCCAAGCCTTGGGAAATCCAGTAACTGATTCATGATCATCTTTCTTCAGAAAAACAAAAAACAGTCACTGCAGATATTCTTTGAAAAAGCATTTTTTAAAGTGCAGCAGTACTTCCGTGAAGAAATATGATAATTATTCACATTAATTTTATACAGTAAGGAAAAAACCCACATATTTAAAAAAAATGGTGCCAATCAGAACATGAAGATCAAGGGAAAAACACCCCTACAAAAGCAGAAATCTTTTTGGCAAACAGCAGGAAAATATCGAAGCATTTCCATCGAAGCATTTGAAATACTTTCACTATTGTCAAGAATCAGCTTACACCAAAGAGGCTCCAAAGTGAATGCTACAGAATATCTGGCTGGAAAATACTGAAGTAAACTTGGACTATTCAAAGAAAATTCCGAAAGAAAAAAGCCCAATAAGAGGTTCAAAAGTGAACAGAAGCCTGATGAAAAGTACAATTAAAATCTCATAGAATGAGACCTCCATAGTAATTCTTAAAAATAACTCAGCTAAGCAAACTCACATGGTTCCTCACACAGCTGCTTTCAGAACACTGGACCATAATTTAAGATCAAACGATTAGAATACACTTGTTCACATTACTCTTATTCATCGCTGTTTGATGAGCTGGCAGTTTGTCCTGAGATATTAGGTCAATTTACTAATTAATTTTCAAAGTTAAAGTAAGATGCACTTTGCAAGGATGTGTTTGTTCTACTAAAATGAAATGACACGAGAATCTCGGTATGTTTAATTCAGATCTCCCCTAACCTGGCTATGAAATTATACCGAGTTTAACAAACTTTTTGGATCCATAAGCATTACAAGTCTTTGATCCTCTAGCTTAAAAGAGGAAAACCCATTTCTTGACAGCTTCACTTACAGAAAACAAAATTGCTTATATGTTGTTCCATATACAGCATTTGTTAACTTAGTGGGAGTTTGTTGATGCCTATTTATATGGTTCCGTGTATGCCTATTTATATGGGTGACGACCGCTGTAGTTCAATAAGGATAGAAATGATACAGAAGTGGTCGGAATAAAACTCCAGAGAGCTTTATGAACAGAATTTCAGTACGACAGACACGAAGGGATTTACTCTGTAAGTAGGCAGTCATTGTTTCACAAGTGGGAGTTTGAGACAAGTAGGAGCACGAGCAGTACTTGGGGCGGCACACTGCTCCTGGTACTAGTCAAACTTTAGCAATGTACGTGAATAGAGGTAAGGCAAGTAATATACTGAATCTTTACCAACTGTAACTCTCCGAGTGACGAAGACGAACCCAGAAATACAACTGGATCAGGAGGTTGAAATGTAGTGGAGGCAGCTATAAATGATGTATCTCTGCTTAAGTGCATTTAGGAATAGGTTTACAGAAAGGGAAAAAGAATCTGAACAATGAAAAAGTTGGTTTATACTTAGCAAACATAATTTCCCAGCCATGACTGCGCAAGTTCATAACTTATTCCATTGTGTTCTTTATCCTGACTTAATAAACAAAACACACATGGAACACATTTTCAGACAGCAATCAACCACAAAAAAAGACCTGACCTTGGAAGACGAAACAGTTAGACTTTTTCCAAATTCGCATGGATAGTTTCGAGCCCTTATTATACCACTCTAGATCCAATATGCTAATGTAGTTCACAAGTGAATGCAACATATTTCAGGATCTTGATCTTCGAGATTTGTGTCTATGCTTATTTACTCGTTTTATTGTGAGCAGTTTTATTGCATTATGTTGAGCTCAGTTTCCTGACTTTTGTGGAACCTGGCCAACTGGTATCAACCACAAACCATGGACTTCAATTAAAACTTGCGCAGTACACAAAGGTAAACAAAGAGCACTTGGGGTTTAGGGTTTTTTTTTCTTTCCCTTAAGACCAGGCCACTGCTTTCAAAAGTAGTGGATCAGACTATACAACCACATTTATTATCTTTTTAGCCAATGACTTTTGTGTCAATTTATGACTTCAGAACTTTAACGATCGGCATTTGATGAGGTCATGCTTAGAGAAACCAAGTTCCGAAAATTCAGCAAGAGGATAATCATTAACTGCTGATCTCGAGACTTGAATTAATCGACTGATTATTTAAGACAGTAAACACCTGCCTGAGTAATTATACATAGTGTAGCAATAAATGTAACCGTATTTATTCTATAGAGTATCATCATATGATTCACGCATGGAGCCTTCCTGGGCATTATCTTATAGAATATACTTCACATTCACAGACATTCATCTGAAGCCTGACAAGCTGGTGCTGTATTTTAATTTATGGGAACTATGGTTAAAGGTGATCTGAACAAACAGTTGAGAATTGAAGCAGTAATTAGTGGAAGCAAGGAAGTGTGTAACGATTAGGGATAAATAAAATAAAGCCATTTTCTGGTAGAGGGTGTCAGAAAGGTTCTTAGGGAGAATTTTAAATGAATTGAAATTGTTTTATGAAAATGCAGTATTATTATGTGGATTAATGATCCATTAATGTCTATCATTTATAATCATAATAAAGTTTACTACTTGAAGGTATGTAAAATAATAGTGTATTTGATATATCACCATGAAGTTGTAGGATCAAACTGTTTCAGTTAACTGTTCATATAAGCTGGGACACTAAGCTTCTTCATTACTTTGTAAAGTAACAGTCTTCGGGACTCAGAGTTCTGCCTCTTCAGTTCCCTCCTATTCAACTATAATGCATGAGTACTGCATGAAGCATACTATCCTTAGGGTTTAAACCTCCTCTTATGGTCTTTTCATTTTGAAAACGTTATCCGAAGAGGATATGTCTTCACTTCTCTACTTCTAAAGCTTCACCAGCACAGTAGCCCCAGCAATTATATATGTGAAGCTAAAGGGTCATTCAGGTGGGTCATAAAGACGTTGGGACCCACATTCTCTGCATTTGCTAAGCGATTGGGATTACAGTGCCAGAAAAGACATTTACAAACATACTGGACACAATCATTCCTTTCTCTCATGGAGGGACAACAAAGAAGTTGCTAAGCATAAAGAAAATAAATACCATTGCCACAGTGCCAATGCACTATCTACGTTCTCCAAGAAACATTGCCAAAGCTTTACAGAGCCTTGGCAACAGCTGGGGAAGCAGCACGTGGATCAGGGGTGGCCTCTCCCAGAACCGTGTCTATCTTTTTTTTTTTTTTTTTTTTTTTTAAATGCACTTAGGTGTAATGATCACTTAGTGACCAGCCCTGAATGATACTGAATTTTCCTGGACCAGCCAGATGTGCTAGACCAGGATGAGAGAGAGATTGCAGTAGTAGCTCACCTTGTCAGATGCACAAGAAAATGGAGGTATCCAGTAAACAAATCACAAGATCTTCATTTGGGCACTTCTTGCAAAGAGAACTGAGAAAATCCCATCATTAGCAGTTCTGTTGGGGTGAAGCTGGCTCCAGCAGCTGTTGCCATCCACCAACGAAAGCAGCAGCAGTACCTTAGGGACAAATGAAAGATTTTTGTAGCAGTACTGTTGCCAGATTTCACTCTTTTTTTCATATAGAACTGGCAAATACAAGATAAGCGATAGTCTGCACCTCCAAAAGAGGATGTGGGATCTGAGAATGTATTGTGAGAAGTATAATTTTCTATAGGACAAGTGGCAACCCCATTTGAGATACAACCATCAGGATCTAACCCTTGAGTGAGTTCACATTTCCATTGCCCATGGTAATATAGTCTACACTGTGTTCAGGTGTATATTTTACAGCAGTAATGAATACTTTTATTATTTTATATGAATGGTTCCTGTAGTCTTCAAACAAACTAAAGCCAATGAAGTGGTTTAATTAGGTGAACTGGATTTAACCTGATCCCATCCTAGTGACACTGACTGTAGATGATCTGTAACTACTCTGGGAAAAAATTAGACATAATTTGCATATGAAAAGAAAAATCTGAGATGCTTCCAAAGTTCAGAAATGGGATTTGGTTCATAGAATTTTTGAAGCAAGAAAAGACCATCTAATCTGACCTGTCGTGTAACTAACACAAGGCATGTTCTGCATACAGATCCTTTTCCTGATTCAACCAGCTGGTATTCAGACATGCCTTTAGAAATGTAAACGTTAACTATTTTGAATTCCTAAGTCTGAAAAATGTGTCTAAAATTTTCAAAGGGAATATAATTTCTAGGAGATATTGGCATTACTATTTCTTATCTTGGATACAAATCCTGCAAGATCAAATTCTGGTAATTTTGCCTGCTTTTCTGTCACAAGCTACAGATATCTTAGTTGTGCAGACAAAAAAAAAAAGACTACAAATTCTTTCAAATGTTTCTAGACATCATAATTCCTGAAAATTCTTTCATACTGCATCTGACAGGGAAACTACCTTCTAAAATGAAAATCTACTACTTGAGTACTACTAGAATAATTTAGTTCCTAATCTATTTATGGCTCTCATTCAGGCCCCTCAGTCTGACAATGCCACATCTTGATGTCCAATGTTACATGATAATAACTTCATATTATTTAGCTTTCTATCTTTGCACAATGTAACCATTTGCAGACTGCTTCCTCGAACAAATGGCCTTTTTCAAATCTGATATAATTTCACTGTCATCGTATTTTAGACATTAGCCTTACACATTCTCCAGGAATGGGATGCCTAACCATGAGAAAAAGAAGATACACATGAATCGGTACTGGTGAGACAGAGATTTTTGTTTGCAACTGCATCTGGTTTTGTCTTCTCATTGCTACAAGTCTCACTGCTTTACTCCTACCACTTTCATTCACCTGTACCTTTTCCTCTAAACTGGCAGCTTCTGCTTGCAAGTGCAGAGTTTTTTTTCCCCTCAGGACAACAGCGACAAAAAGGCAAACCCAAAAGCCTGTAAAATATCCTCGCTCTTGCTTCTGTTGTAATAAGTTACAGCCCACCTCGTACAAGGCAACAATTATCTCTCTTCCAATATCTCATCTTTCAGATATTTATAAAGGAATGCATTTCAGGTCTGAGAAACTTTCTGGATACAACCAGCAGCACTGCTATGCGATAATGCCCTAAATACCAGAGCCATAGCACCATTTTAGCTGCTTTGAAGCCTATCAATGGATGTGCCCAATAGCACAGTTTCCCTAAGGAAACGATTGTCACCGATGAGCAGGAATATTGTTGTGATGCCATGTTCTGTTTTCCTGGGCCTCCACTGTAAAGAACATAATCAGGGAAAAAAGGACAGATCTGTGATGTCCCTAAGTTCCAGTAACTCCTACTTGCCAATAAGCACCGCTAAGGCAATAAGCTTTAATTTTCTCTAATTCATGAAGCAAATCAGCCTGGCCAATGGCCAATTTTAGAACAAGAGGAGTGTGACAGTAGCTCAAAGCCAGCTGACTCCAGCACAGTACGTTGCACTGTGCTAAACCTGCACTGTGCTAAATCAGAAGCCTTGGTCTGAAGTTATGAAAGTGAATCAGTTCTCTTAAAATTTCCTATGAAGACACAGTAGATAGGAAAAAAATATTCCTCAATATAAACAAAACAGACACCCCTCCAGCTATATTTGAAGACTAAATGCAACTGGTAGATTTTAACAGTTTTAAATTCTATTATATCGTATTATCTTATACGTTCAGTGCTTCTGGCTTTTAGGCAATATTTGTCTATGGTTTTACAAGGTTAGGCATAAAAAGATGCTGAACTTAATTCTAATTCATTGTGGGAAGTCTTGCTAAAAGATGAGTGGGGTGAGAAACAATTGACTTATTACAGAGCTTGAAAGAGGGAAAATGAAGGAAAGCTTGAAGTTATTATTAGGTTGCCAAAGTTTGGGACTCACCAGTGTCTATAGGCAATCTATCATAATCCAATTTAAATCCAATTCATATCAATTTGAAGTTATTTCTTCCTCATATAAAACTAAATCAATGGAATCTTGAACTAAATTAATGAAAGTGCTCACACAGGAAGTTGCATAGTTTTAAGCAGACAAACTCTAAAAATGGTATTAACAAAAGCAATGCAGTTCATGTGAAAGCGAGTGATAAGATCGTATGCTGATGAACAGCAATAACAGACACCGTATAGACGGAGACTTATTTGATCAGTTTGCATTCAATCTGTTCTATTTTCGGATATGTGGTAGAGGACCTAAATGCTATCCCTGTTCTTTGAAGTAATTTTGCAAAACTCATTGACATTGATAAGGACAGCAGTAGGCCCTTGCTATTGATTGCTTCTGCCTATACATGTCCACAGGCAGGCTCCCAGTAACCTAATGCAAACCTGGTTTCTAAGAATAACTGGCTAAATAATGGATGAACTGTGACACACACCCACCTTGTGTTTATTCACAGTGAAACCTCTGAAATTTCATCTGTAACTCAATTAGGCTGTTAAAATCTAATTGCATTAGGGCAAGCAAGTATTTCTTATTGGGCTTAATTCTTACAAAGGCTGTCAATCCAGTCCTCGCTCTCTTATTCTACGGTTCTGGACTTCCTCTTGTATCAAGGCTTGCAATTTCCAGGAAATCTTCACAGATGATGGAATGGCGTAGTACTGTCGTCTCATTACCGAATTTCCATCCCAGATGGCTTGGCAGTAACACTCCTCCAGGTCCTGCTGTCAGATAGGAGCTTCATCTGAATTACCTCCGTTCCAGGCTCCTGGACACCTTCCTGCCCTTCTTTCCTACACATAATGTCTTCTCCAGACTTTTGTTCTCACTATACTTCACCCTACTGAAGCATAATGGGGACAGCTGTCTTCACTATTAATGAGACAGGATGAACAGATGTGGGCGAAAGAGCCACTTGCTGTATGACTAGTAGCCTAAGTTCAGAACAGAGACACAGAAATTACAGTATGCTCCAATATGTGGTAGATGCTCACAGCAGTTACTTCACATGCCCTTAGGTCTTTGCGAGTAAATCTACATTAGAGTGCATCAAGCCAATTGTTCTCATTGCTGAGCATGAATTTCTTGGTGCTTTAATTAATTCACCCACAGCATGAGCACCACTGTGTCTGATGCACACTCATTCTTGAAAAGCTTGGGCATATAATTACTACCATGAAACAAAGACTAATGGACTGATAGAAACGGTAGACTAGAAACATGCAGGAAAACAGAAAAGTAGAATTTTAGTAACACAGGCAAATCTAACTTGGACTCTTTCTGGCAGAAGCTGTCATCACAGAAGAAAGTATATATCGACACACACATATATATATATATATATTTATCTTCACTCATTTCCCCTCCCCCAAAGGCTTTGTGGATTGAAAAATGACTCTTGTTAGTTTTAGGTTTTACCTGGAGTTGTATTTTAAAATTATGCCTAGTCATAGTTTTATTTGTTGGCTTAAGAACACTTGGGGCAGACCGAAAAAGGAAAATCATAGTTTTCATTTGCCTTTGTTCTTGAAAAGCTGGTTTATGTACCCTATGCAGCGAGATGAAAACCAAAAAAAGGAAAAATTAAATCACAGCAATAAAATATGTAGGCACTTCTCTGACTTGTCCAATAAATGTGCTATTCCAGATAAATGGGAATTCTGTTAGCATACTTCTTAAATATGAACAGCTTTTTCCCTCTTCTCTCTGAATTCTTCTATAGCAGGGCATAGCCTTCCAGCTAGCTCTCATGGCATAGCTGCAAGCCTTTTGCTTCTGGGAATTTCACAGGCTTTCCTGAAATCAGACCACAGGAATGCAAGTTCTTCTCGTGATACTGATTTTCTTACTTTATTCATTTGATTACACTTCTAATTTATGCAACTAGCATGTTTTGATGTGTGCTTTTCTCATAGAAAGAGAAGGTTAATATAGCCCTGCTTTTGCAACAAAAAAGTCTATTCCTACACTTAGCAGGAAAGTTGTTGATTTAAGCCAGAGAATTACATACATTCATTAAAAGATTTTGTTCAAATCTTTAATGCAGAACAAAGCTACTACAAAAAGTTGAAAAAGTAAAATTAAACTTGAATTAGAGCACTATCAAGAAACTCAACCTTATGACGACATGATAACAGTTTAAATTACAGCATTACGTCAGTCATATCACTGTATTTAGACTCAACAATAGAAAGCTGAAGAAAAAAATAAATTGCCACCTTTGATCTCAGATTCAGATTAAACACTTGCATGCTGTACATCTTAAGCAAGGGGGTAATAACTAACAGCATAGGCAAAGGTATTGTTTGTTTATTCCATGACAACCTGAGGTTTTCCCCTTTGTACAGAAAAACATTTACTGAATCTATGACAAGCTGATTTCAGGCCAGCTACTGGGACCTCATCTGGAATGTACTAATTGGAAAGGAACGCGTATACAAGGGTCCCAAAACCCAGATGATTGCCTTGATCAGCAGGCTATGTAATTAGGGCTCTATTTCTGGGTTTTCATGATAATTTGGAACTTAGTGTTGCAGTGTTCTCTCCAATAAAGAACAAAAATAAATGTGGAAAACGCAATATTGTATTATATGTGGAATCCTTCTTTTCCAGCCAAATCTATGTACATTTGCTTTGCTCTTGCTAGCAAAACCTTTACTTCTCTTAAGAAATACTCTTGCTTCACTTTAAGGAAACAAGACAATGTTTTCACACTCAGCAATGCCCTAAAGAAATCCAGACATTTGTTGGAGAATGAAAAAAAAGAGAATAGGCAGAAATGAACAAAAGGGGTCAAGCTATCATGAGGATTTTTAGGTATATCTCAGAGAACAAAATCCATACAAATGGGAATAAACAAACCCTCCAGTGTGGCAGGTCCTTCCAAAGGTTTGCCACCTCTGATTCACACTGATGAGCTCGTATGGGTCTCTTCCCTGTGTTCAACGCTACAGTAAAATCCCAAATAAATTTCCAATTTAAGGAAGAGCTAGTGTCAGCTGCCAATCAACACAAGTTCTGCTTTACTATCTATCCAATTTATTGCTCTAAGAAGAGCCCCAGCTGTAGTTTGCCTGCTCGCTTTATTTTGTATTTTTCTTATGCTGTTGCAGCTTGGTTTTCCTTACAATCCTTGATAAAGCTGTTGCAGTCTGTTCATGTTCAAATCCTGCACATTACACATGCAATACAGTGGTTTCTGTTGGTGTTCCAGAGCTATTCGTTATTGTCATCATTTCAGCACACCATGCTGTTACTGCAGGCTGCCAACTATTGTTTTTCATGTGCACAGATTTTATGCCTAAAGAAAGACACCTACTATTGTTATTTAATAAAATGACTATAATAATACTACCTTACATTTATATAAATCCCCTTTCATCCATGAGTCTTAAAATACTCCATGAAAATTTTCTTCCTTGGATATAATGCTACGGATTGTTCCACCTGCCACTGAAAAAACAGCTCCTTTTAACATGCAACATATCTGCCCAACGGCACAAAGCAGCGCTACACCATTTTGTACATGCCTTTATGACTACATCAGTTACAGGAAACGGTATCACAAGCATCCCAGTGCAGAAGCACAGCTGGGCAACGTTAGAAGGTATCAGTATGGACCAATTTGCTGCTCCCATGGTCACTGCTACCAAGAAAACAGGGCCACAGGTCTGCTGGCCCAAAAAAAGGAGATTTAAGGGGAAGTCTGAGGCACTGCTTGTAAAAATGGATGAAAGAGATTCAACAATAAAGAGAGCAGTGTCTAAGCTGCTAAGGTGCATTTTCAATCACAATTATATCCAAAACGCCTAAACTCTCAAACAAGAAATGCACAGAGCTTGAATTTAAAGATCCGTGGAAGCAGCAGGTGAGCTGCTTAGCATAAATGCAAACTAAAACCACCACTCTTCTTGTCTCTCTAGCTCCAAGCTGAAAGAAGGCCCTGACACTATGAGAACTTGTGCTCTACTCACCTCCATGGCCAAACTAACCAAATGGTTTATGGTAAGGTTCTTAATTTACCAGACTCATCCCTTTGGAGTGCTTTGATTTGAAGACTGAAACTCTGTGACAGCACCAAGTGCTACTATTTCTCAGAAGTGCTGCAGTGAAGCCTGAAAAAGGAAGGGAGAAGAGATGGGATCACATTATTTCCACAAAAGATATTGAAACACTATGCGGTAAAGCCTACTTTGTCTATGCCCCTCATCATCTACAGTTACAATATCAGCTAGGTCACTTGCAAGGGTCACTTGTACTGTGCCACACTGACTTTGAAAATGCTGCTCACCTATGAAATAAATGTAGGGCTTCATAAGCTTAACTGTAAAATTATTTAAATTTGGGATGCTTTCCACCCAAACTCTTTCTGTACCTAACAACTAGAAAAAAAAGTATTTTTCTAAATGTGCGCCCAACATAGCCTTGAAGCTCTATATGCACATCAAGGACAGCACATGACCCTAAGTTTGTCTGAATCTGTTTTTGTTGAAAAAGGCTGTTATAGTATTGGGCCTGTTCTTATCTCTTGAAGACAGTAGCCCAAATTCTTTCCTGTTACACGAGTCCAATCTCACATTGATTTCAATGGGTTTCAGTGGAATAACTGAAAAGAGAATTTGGCCCGTAATCTCTGACTTTATCATATAACTAGTAAGTGCTTGGGTAAGATTAGATTAAAAGATAGCCCAGGGGGATAATTCAAGGTCTTGAGAACCTTTACTGACACCAAAGTCTCCTGCCTTTAGGTAAAACACAAAACAAAGTGCCTTTAAAGCACTGTATTCCTTGAATGGGGGGAAAACCTTAACTAATATGCTAACTGATGTTTCTCTTCCTCCACCAATAAGATAAATAAGAGGGAATATTTACGTTCTAGAAGAGAATTCAGTTTTTCCTTTTCTAAAGTTTTCTTTCAAAAATTTATATGTGCGTATACTTGATTGTCTAAGGGAAGGGAATAGTTTCAGCTTTTTTTAAATCCTACATACAACATAGCTGGAAACAGCAAGTACCTCCATACGCATTTATCTACAAAGGTTTTCTTTTGGCTTCCTTTGAGTTTGTTGCCTAAATAGATGCGCCTAGTTTCTGTTGCAGGCCGCTCTGTGCTACAAGTTAATCGGTCTGTGAGCTAAGGGACTAGACTTTTTTGAAGCTTGAGTTGTTGAGTAACAAAACACAAGGCAGACTCCTACAGCCCCACGACCTTCAATACTCGCAGTGACAAAAAGTTTAAATGCTCGTTCATGATTGAGAAGGTGGCTTATTAGCCTCTGCTCTACTCACCAGTCTTCCTCCCTTGAACTGCACTCAGGCTTGCGAGTTAGCAAGAATCAATCCCCAAAAGCAGAAGTCACTGAGTAAAAAGGACTTGATTGGATTTCACAGCAATGTGGCTGCTTGCTGCTGGCTTTGTGGAGACAAGCACACCACTCTTAATGCTAAAAAAAACCCCACCACCAGAAAAGAAAAGAAAGTCAAGCACTTCTTCCCTCTCTGAATTCTTTAGTCATACGCTACCACTTTGTTTACATTACAAAACGTTATGAGGCAAGAAAAACAAGTATAATTTCTGTCTAGCTTGGATAAGAAGACCAAGAAAGATCACAGCCGTATTTCCAGATTTTAGAAAGATTTTCATCTTAATAGGTGCAGCAGATAATCTTATTCATGAAGTAAACAAAGAACGCCTTGCCCAAACAACCTCGAACCCCTGATGTAAAGATAACTGAGAAATCAAATGCAAACGGTAATTCTGAAATCATTTTTCTAATAAAATTACACTTGAAGGCCAGAAGGAATAGGGAAGACACTAAGAGCACAGGATCAATGAATTAAAACAAGTCCCAGGAGTAATGGATAACTCACAGCCACTTTTGCAAGCTTTTGTGTATTTAGATTTTTATTCTAAATTATGCCTCTGGAAACAAAATCTAGCACGGGTTTAGGTGCCTGCAGAAATATATGTTATGAAGAATGCCATTGGAAGCTTTAGGCTTGCAGAAGCCCCAGCCCTGTTCTCTCACCACCCTCTGGAGAAGGCACGGTCCCCTGCTCCCTTTTTAATTCACCTCAGGCCATATTGACAGTCCTGATACACATATAATTAGTAAACAGCTGTGGCTGTTAGAGATGCCACAGCCCGACTTGTTTGTTACTGCCCCTCTGCCAGAGGTTATCATCTTCTCAGGAGAACGTTTCAGAGCTGCTTTATAGTTGAGCACTTAAGTTAAAACCCATTGTCACTGGCCACATGAGGTGAGTTTGCAGACTTTGCCTTCAAGGCAATGTCCTGACTCTGGTGGAAACGGCAGCGCCCAGGGCAATAACAACAGTTTTTAGTTCACCATAGACGCTACCTAGGCAAAAGTCTCTCAGCAACCCACAGCTCTGGTAGGCTTCATTACCATCCTTAAGTTACACCATCATAAACCGTAAAGAGATGTAATACCTGTCTGCAGCCCTCACTGCTCTCTCCTCTTAACTCTTCCTTTCTTTCTTCTCCAAACTTAGATCTATATGGTCAAAATCAGTGATGGCTGTTAACATAGAGAGGGAACATTTCTGTGTCTTCTTTGCTGACTGGTTGAGCAGCATAATGAATGAATCTACGTATTTGTCAATGGTGTGGTATGGACTCGGAAAGCTATTCCTAAAAACAATTTCAACAAAAATAAAATGATTCCAACTTATCCCCATATGCAACATCAAACTTGCTGCACAATTACAGGCAACTGCACTCTGCCAACACTGTTAAATTGAGGACCTCTCTTTTCCTGGCTCTGCTACTGCTGGACAGCTTCTGTTCCCACTGCTTTGCCTCCATCTGTGCTAACAACAGAATCCTTTTTGATTAAAATGTTGCTGTGTTATACCGTGAAAGCTCACTTGAACTGTGCACTCGCTTCACTTAGAAATATTTTTCCCCCATTTGGATGCAAGATATAAGCATTTGAGAGTGACACCTCCAGCCTGAGGTACTTCAATGAGAGGAAAAATAGATCTTTTAATTAATGTAAAGTTTTTCAAGAAAGAGGAATCTTAAGCTCTGGAATATGCTTCTCCTATTGTCTATATATATATATATATATATGGTGGTTGTTTTTTTTAACAATGAGATAATTAACCAACATGTCTCAAAGAATGCCTGGAAAAAGCGCAAGATGGAAAACTGACAGCAGTGAATACACAGCAGTACTTTCTGAAACTGAAAGAAAAATCAGTGTTTCACTAAAGATCTGCTTAATTGAGACACTGAAGGAATGATAACTAGCTAAGTAGGAACTGAGGTCCTAAACACTGAAATGATTATATTTCATGCAGAAATCTCAGGACACTTTGGTCTCCACGCAAAACCACCTTTTTTTTTTTTTTTTTTTTTAATTGTGAGAAATGTATAGCGTAAGTTTTGCTGTGTTCTCAGGGAGACTGACGATCACATGGTCATTCAAGTTTCTAGTGAAAATACGCTAACTGCAAAGTCACATTTAGCTGTTTTACAGCAGGTAAGAAACATACCTTTTGTCACAGCAAAGACTGTAAAGTCTGCTTCCCAATTAAAGGAGGAAGGATAAAAATGTAACAGATTAAAGTAGGGATTAATAAGGAAATCACCAGAGGAAATTAAGATAAATTAGTAATTAATTAGACTGTAATTAGGAGATAATTAAGTAAATCAAGGAATTTAGGATGTACATCATATGTTCTAGCTAAAACAATAGTTCTAGTTCAAAATCTGATGTCATTAAGCATTTTTGTAATTCTCAGTGACACATTTCAAGTTTTGAATTATCGAAGTTTGCATTTTCAGGTGGGCCTTCAGCCTAACCAGTATCTGTGTTTGAGAACAGTGGAATCAAAGAAGAGTTGAACGTGTTTCTTGGGAAATGTTCAAAATTTTGGGAATGATGCAATTCCTGCATTGAAAAAAAGATTGGGTTTGAGTCCAGGGTTGAAGTCACTTTAGTAAGTGGAACAAGAATCTGATATTTTGCATCAATCTTTCTGAAAGCAGAGAATAATAATGCAGGAGGCAGAGACAAACAGAAAACGTCAGGATTCCCGACATCTTCAAATATCAGAATGTGTTCATGTCTGATTTGTATTTCAGGGACAGACTCAGACAAGTTCGTACTTTATCTAAACTGCTCCTTGTATAGATACTTTCAGGTTACTTAACAGGCTGACATTAAGCAGGTTTCACAGGTATCGCAAGAACAGAAGTACTCTTCTCTCTCACTAGCGTCCAAACATTTACTAATAAAAGAAGTAAGATCCTGTTTGTTTTCACGGGTCTCCAGAGTTCCAATGCCACTCAGATCTAACATTTACTTGGAATATGCATTATTTAGGACTTTACAGTTCAACCCAGGTACAGCCAGAACAGGAATTACATACAGTTCAGAGCTTGGGTGTCTAAGTTAACCACGCTTTTACATCAAGTTCTTACCCTTTTGCAAAATACAATGCTCTGTCCACGAAGGGGGAAAAGGTCTGTTTGTAACAACTCCATGGCACCGTACTTCAGCTATTACAAAGCAATCCATTTTCCAACAGGCTTAACCAGAGGTAAATTTAGGATTCAAATTATTACGCTGAAATTAGCCTGTTATTCCCATCTGATATAAATTCTTCTTAGACTGTGAAGCTACAGAGCTAAAGCCTGATTAAAAATAAAAAATGAGCATACACTACTTCCCCTATGATAAAATACCTCTGTCTTCAATGAGTTTAAACTTGCAATTATGTTTGAAGACTGATGTCAGATAACTGCTGAGCTTCTGTTCAGGCAGTGAGCACTACCTTTCTATTCACTAGGTACTGCATGGAGCCATAGGCCAGCATCATGGAAACTGTCTCAGTTGCTGATAAAGGGGACAAAGGAGTTTAAGGGATGTTTCTGGGAGGAATCCTTAGAAAGGAGTCCCCAGCAGTTTTCATGAAAAAACAGAGGCAAATGTCTTCCTTTTGTTCTAGAACCTCTCTCTCTCTCTCTTTCATCAGAAGTCTAAAGTACATCAGAATACATATGATATATAAATAATCCTTTGTTGAGGCGGTATTAATTACCTGGAAGGAAAATGCACTTGCCAGGGAAATCTATATAGGAGCAATGGGAGTCAGCCACTAGAACACGATCATCTTCTAAATAAATATAACTACATAGCAATAAACAGCAGCAGCATGCAGTACAGTAGAATAGGAGGAGCAGAATAATATGTTCAATTGTAAATCACTGTGCATGGAAATTTAGGCAGGCATAATACAATTACCCAAATGGAGGTCAAATGCAATTTCACAGGGTGAATAGCAGACTATGACCATGTATCTGTTTAATTTTTTTTAATTTCAGAATGATCCAGCCATTATTTAACATTTGGAAATATCTTTCATTTTTCATATGCTATTCTGATGAATGCAATTAATTAATTTAGCAGATGATTGCAATTTGCATAATTTTCACAAGGAACGCTTTACTTAATATTTGGAGTTTTTTATTCTGGTCCCCACACTTAAACTAAAAAGGGAAGGACGCAAAATGAACAGAGACTATTAATCATAACACTTAGCTGAGATCACCTCAAAACACTACCTATCATTATAATCTGGAATAGATAAGTTTGCTGGAGAGGAACAGCACTATAAAATATAAATAATGGTAATATCACATTTATTTTTCTAATTAAAAAAAAATATACGCGGAAACTTCAGATGTATCTGACTTGCCTATAAATCTTCCATCAGACATATGAAATAAAATAAATTAAAATGGAAGAGTCCAGATTTATCTTTCAAATCCATACCAATGATCTCAGGAAGAGTTCCATTACATGAACACTCTCAAGTTGAGTTTCACAAAAACGAGGATCTTGCTCTTTAAGTCCTTCTTCATGCTTTGTAGCTATTATTTACTACCTACATGCTTCATTGTTATTTACTGATATTCAAATTTTTATTTTTCTCCCTTTCCTTGAAGATCTTGATTCTGTAATACATACAAGAACAAACAAATAAAATGGCCAGTTTTTTTGAAAATGTGAAATTTCATCATCACGTTGATTCAAAGCGAGAAGGAGAATTCTAATCAGAGGTGCCGGAGTGAGTTTTACGTCTCAGACACTGCTGCAAACAATTCAACATTCACGAAAATATTTCTATCACTTCAATGGCCAGTTTCTGTGTTAGCTTTCAAAACCAACTTAAAAAAATAAATCATTATTTTTGAGACTGTTTAACCTGTCTTTTAGAGGCCTTAAATACATACCTGAATCATGGTATCCAAAGGGCACACTCAACACAAGTAGTTATAACTTGCAAAATATAATGCTTATCACAGAAAATGACATAAATGGTTCATCACCCTAAAAACCTTTAGTACTATCCCCATAAATACAGTACTTCATTAATAAGACACTGGGTTGGATCACTACTGGCTCTTCCTGACAGTTCTGCTACACACCTGTCTCATTTTGTTAGTTTAATGAACTTGTTCCCAGCTCAATCCAACAAGTACAGTGTGGCCTCTGCTTTGAAAAAAGAAATTAAAAATACGATTCGGCTGATACAGATTTTAGAGTCACTCATCTATGCAATACTGAGTGACTTCTCTTGGCCAGGGATCAGCAATGAGCAGCAGTGCGAAGCAACTTTTTCTGCTGCAACGCTTTTCCCTTGTGGAAACCAGAAACAATTTTAAACCACCATTCAGTATCATTAGTTAAAAAAGTTCTTTGAAAAATATTCACTGTGCTCACCAGCTGTTCCCTGGGTAGGGACATACATGCTGTACCCCTAAAAAACAATTAGGACAGGCAGATGACAAACAGATTTATCTGGCCGCATTGTTTCCTGAGGCTGTCCCAAAGTTAAAGATTTTTCCTCTTTCTGCCTGCAGGTTGATAACATCATTGGAGTCACAAGTCTACAAGTAAGAGGTGAACTTGGCAGCCATCAACAATGAAACCACAGGGTAAAATTTATGTTTACTGTACATAGCCCAATTGTTCACAGAACTGAGCATGTTGGCACCAATCCAGTAAAGCACTTAGAGGACGGCTGGCACTCCCGGCGTGCCGACAGCTCCTCCCATGTCTCAGGGCTCTGCCGAATTGGGGCCTGAGAACCGAGCACCTCGTAGGGCAGAACCCGTGCCAGACTACTGTACTGTACCTGGGGCTTGGCCATCATCCTTGCCATTAAAGGATCAGTATTTCCTGATAGTAGTAACAGTGGCCATCTCCTCAGACGAACCTGCGGTATACCAGGAATCTTCACTGAAGATTCATCAAGGAATCTTCACTGAAGTTAATGAAGTTTTACTGTTGGTTTCAACACAGATTCCATTTCATTTGGAGGGTGTGTGTCCCCCTCCCCCGTTTTGCTTTTTTAATTATAATATTTCCCCCCCCCTTTTTTTTTTAATTTAAAGCATTTTGCAAATTTCTTTGATCAATATTTGCATAGCAGGGCTTTGGCCACTGCAGTGTTGGTCTCTGAAGCACATATACCATCTTTGAAACCTAATTAGTGGCTTGTCTGGTTGGTTTTGTTGGTACAAACAATCAGATTTATCTACTAGTTTATCAAGATGCGCTTGGGCTTATATGGTATAGGAGAATGACTTGATGACCTCAGGAACAGAGGTCCCATATCATTCATCCTGAAATTTCTAAAGCCCTGAGGGAAACTTCTCAATACACAGACAAGAAGAATCCACCCAGGAATTATTTCCCACTCAGATTTCATGGTTTTTTATTATTTTTTAATTTAGAACGTTCATCAAATCTTTGACATTTAGTACCAGGCTTTTCTACAAGACAAACAGGTAGAGATCCCAAGCTAAAACCCCTGTGTAATTGCAGCACACTTTCTCATCTTGATCCTGATAACTTGCTAGTAGTAAACCACAAGAGAGATGCAAAGGAATGGTAATCTGAAAATAAAGAATGATGGGAAACAGCAGATTTCCTACCAGCAGTGAAACAGCAAACATGATTGGTTTCTTAATTTCAGATAATGTTTCCCTAGGAACTCATACAAACCAGCAATTCCTTTAGTATACTTTTAAGGATAAAATTCTACCAAAAATCACTCTGTGACTACGGTCAACATGTTCAACCTCCTGATTTAGGGTCTCCCTCTGTTCTTGTGTGATTTTTTTCCTGCTGTACTGAAATACATAAATCAAGGTTTTATTCTGAAAGCCTGCTATTTTTGCAGTGATTTGCTTTCTTGATTTCCCTCCTACATATTAGTCTGCCTCTTCATCATGAAATCATTGTTAATTTCCTTCCACTTCTGTTTTTCAAAGGGTCTCCTCTAATTCCACTATTTTGAAATAGATGAGAACCCCGTCCCCAATCTTTATGCTAATGATTTAAAAACTAACTTGTCAGTCCTAACATAGCTCTATTCATTCATATTTCAGCATGGCCCATTAAGATCTTTATGCAGATCTTAGCCATCAAAAAAACCCCAACCCTGACATAAAAACCAAAACTGGTAGCAAAGGAAATAATGAATCGAGGTTGGGTATCAAATCCACAGTTGGTATACACAGACTCTGCTTATGCAAGTTTGCTATAATACCATTAAAGGATCCGCACCCTGTTCTCTACTTCAATAATTTCTCTTCATCCATATCTCTAAAGGCATAAGTAACCATGAAGTTTAAAGGGTCCTGTCTCTTTTTTCTTTGCTTCTTTAAGTGTAACTTTCAAATGGAACCAACATGTGGAGCCAATATGTATTTTTGGATTAGGATGTTGATATTTTTCCCCTTAGTCCTACACCCTCCTCCTGTCATCCTCATACCTTTCCCCCATACCTACACACATTTGAACAAGAGTTATGAGACAGCCCCAAAAATGACCTCTAGGAGAAATTCCTGCCTGAAAGATTGATATACTAAGAAAAAACACTTTCATCTTTTAAATGTAATGATGCTAGAAGGAAATTCTTCCTTTTATAGTTTTTCAGTCAGGCTGACCATTTGCATATGATTTGCAAAATTCCTCTCACTTCCCTAACACAAACAGAGTATAAAATCATACCTTTGTGTCTCCATGAGACGGCTTATTGACAGATGCTCCACATAGTTCACGGCCGTATCTGCAAATGGCCTGTATATGAAAATGGAGTTTTAATTCCTCCACCTGGTGACACTTCCTATTGCACCACAGTGATTTATTTGTTTTCTTTAATCTTGGGCTAATAATAAACTGCAAATAGAAATTATTTGTGAAAATACAATCGCACAGTAGTTGTGTAAAACACGTATTGTAGGGGTGGGAATGGGAAGAGCACAGAAGGATATACCTTATTCAATGCAGCTGAGAAAAGCAACAGAAAACTTGAGCCTAGAGAAAAGGGAGCCTTGATGGTTTCCATGACTTTGTCAGTCCTTTCTGACACTGTTGGCGTAATAGTGAGCCACTGACTTACCTGCAAACAGAAGGGCAGGAGCTAATTGCCCCACAACTTCTTTATCTATGAGGAGAAACAAAATGAAAGAAAAACAGAGAGGCACAAAGAAGAAAAAGGTGTCTAAATTATATATACTGCAAGGCTGTATACCACCCTTCCCTTCTCTGTTTCCTACAGACTTACTTCCACCAGCCTGTAGGTCACAGTTAGGCTAGTATTGTGAAGAGACAGGGCTTCCTCCCTTGACTCAGAACCTGAGCTGTATGTCATCTTAATTTAGTCATTTCAATTTAAGAAAAGAAAGCACGATGTATGGTAAACTGTAACTTTCATTTCCTCCTATAAAAAATGCAAAAGCTTATTAAAAAATTCTCATTCTGTTCCAGAGCCCTGAAACTAAATCATTGATTTCATAATCTTTAAATTTTAATTAAAACTAAACTCTCGCAAAACAAATTAGAAATACATAAATATCGTGTGTTAAGAATACCAAAGGATTGTTCTGACAAGGTACCATGTCAGTCCCCCTGTCTCTGTGGATGTAGCACGGTACATAAATGTGTTTTGAGGTTTCCTCCGTCCTAGCTTCAGTTCATGATCAAAGGAGCTTGTCAAATAAATGTCACAAAATTGTCACTACATTAAAAATGAACATAACTTTTTTTTTTTAATTTATTTTTTAAAATTGGCTAAGATTATTACCATTAGAAACCACTAAATGTCCCAGAATGCACTGGAGAATGCACTTCAACAAAAAAGCCCCGTTACCCTGTGTGCTGTGTTTAGCGGGTTCCCTGTGGCTGCCTTTTGTGGAGAGGATAATGCCCCGCAGGGTGTTCCACCAGCCTCCAGAATGACAAATGCCAGGACAGTCTGCCACAGGAATAATGAAAACACTTTTTTCCTTCACAGTCCATTCATCAAGTTTTCATTCTTATCTATGTGATGAAAAAAAAAAAAACAACAAACCCAACCTGACGATTATTTTAAGTGTAAAATTTTTCACTGGCATGAGTATTTCACAACTCTGGGCACTCAGTTTTTGAACTATTTTACAGAATTACAAGGGAAAACATCGGAAAAGTTGTAAATGTTAACTTAAAAAATACTAGAAAACTTGCGCAAGACCGAAGGTTCAGTGAAAACTGGCACTATAAACTGTTACACACTTGGAGTAGCTTTATGCAGCTGAGAAGCCCGAATGATCTTAACGGACGTCTCCCTGACAGGAAAATCAAGCACAAGCTAACACGATTTTTGCAGTGTCAGGGCTGCTGATTAGCAAATGCTGGACATGCTAAGAAACCCTTGCAGGTTCAAACCTGTGGAAAGGATGTTTTGTGTTTATTGTCTTATTATCCTTTGTTGCTAAAATCTGGATGTAAACAAAACATGGTTTGGGTGAACATTTAGCTGTAAAGTCATAGAATAAAATAATTGTGAACAACGTAAGCGTACGTCCCAATGATACCAACAGAAAGCATTCCAAGGGAATTTTCACCAGCCCCCTATAACTATTAGAAGATTCGATGTTTTATGATCTTCACTAGTTGCTTAAACATTTTCTAGTATCTATAGGGAGGGCTCATTCCGCTCGGTCTCTAATCTTTACTTGGGAAAATTTACCTTGTGCTGATTATTTTAAAAATATTTTTTGAATGCTTTAGTAAAAAAGTCTCAAACCATTTCCAAGACTAAATTAGGGTGAAATACTTTTTAAAATTCACACGGAATTTTGTAGCCCATTCCTTCAAAAGCTTTAGCACTTCCAGTTTCACAGCAGAGACCTGAAACTCACTTGGGATTGTCTCTCGCTACAAGGACTCATCTTCTGCTGGATGTGGGAAAAAGCAAATGCTAAAGCCATCCTAAGACTTTGATCGCACTTTGCATATGCTCAGCATTTTGGCAGATGAATTCCCTAAAAAGCCCATCTGCACTGACCTGCTCCAAACCAGGTCTGCACGGACTGTGTGGAATTTCATCTGTATTGTGGCAGCTAGATGCCACTGTGGCACAAAGCACTGCAACTGAAAGCAAAGATCCTTTTTCCTTCCCTGCTCACTGTCTGCCAGGCACACAGGAGGAAGCTGGAAGCAGCCAAACTTACACACAGGCAGGATCAGGAGCTGGACAGGTTCAGAAGGGTTAGCACATGGGAAGGCCAGGATTCAAGAAGGGGCCAAGCTGGGAAGGAATGAGAGAAGGAATTCGGCTCAAGAAAATACTTAAAAAATAAGCTAGGACTTTGGGGAAAGACTTAGAAAATAAAATGAGCAGGAGCCATGCTGTGATTTCATATTGCAAAGGGTACAGGCAGGAAAGGCAGGAGAAACCAAGTTCGAGTCCATCTTTCTTATTTCTCTACAGCTTGGAATAGAAACTGAGAAATTTGATGTTAAACATTAGTTTCCTGACAATTCGCTACCTTAATGACAGAGATACACATCCTGTGCATCTTGACGTTGATTAGACACAATCATTCTGCTGAATATTTCAATTTTCAAAAACTGAGGGAAGAAAGGGAGTATAAAAAAGGCAAGCCAAACCTAAGGATCCTGGTCTTCCCATGGCATGCCTGGTAAAATAAATAATTCTTTCACTTGCATTGCTCTCTCTTTGTTGCAAACAATCATTTATATCATGAAGCTGTGTAATGTTTTACATGATTACTTAAAAATAAATGTGAGAGAGTTTTTAGTAGCTTATTCTATATAGAGATCTATATGAAGCAGGCACACATATGGGGAATGACAAAAAAAGAAATTGTACAACACAACTTACTTCTGTGAAACACAAAGTTGTATCAGGAAGATGGCTGAAAAGAATCTGAAAAGCTCCCTTTACGCTATGCAAAACAACGTTAGCCTGTGACAAATGTCCCCCTGAAGAGAAATTAAACATCTTGTCTTAGAGCAGCTGTCATAGCCTGAACTTCTTGAAATTACTATTTGACTGAGGGAGAGAGCTCTAGTCGCTCTATAAAGCTAAGCCACTCAACAACAGTACTCTTCCATTTGTCCTTGACAGCTGTATTTTTTTAATGACACTTATTTGCTTGGATTTAAAAGTTTCTGTCCTTATTACTATATACGTAAAAATGACAAAATGACAAAAATACCACAATGTAGATTTCCAGAAGCTGAAGAGATGGAGTCTGAAAATTTAAATTCAACAGAAATCATCAAAACTGCTTTGAAAATCTAGGAGATCCATTTGGTGAGTCCTCCTCCCTTCAACACAAGTAATTTTACAGAAGGGACCACGGAAGTTGTGCTGGGGAAGTTATGTTGATCACTAGTGGGCACTTTATCTGGAGGGAAAAAACAACAAAACCCGCACTTACTTGTAATAGACAAAAATATATACACATAAACAGAAAAGTCACACTCACCCCTTGCTTCGCCTCCCTCCCCCTATGGGTTTTAATATATCCTCTCCTCTTCTTGCAGTTTCACAGCATGTAAACTTTACCCCAGGGTGGCTTTCTTCCTACACTTCAAGAAAAGAAGCAGCACCAGAGCTAGACCAGACAGACACACTGCCATGCGGTTTGTTGTCCATCACCAGGAGAAAGAGAAGCTCCTGCTCCACCCTGGGGACAGTGCCTCTGCCCCTTCCCCAGCAGCTCCAGCCTTGCTCGTTCCCGTTTGCAGGCAGGGTGTTGCCCAGTTTGCAGCTCACCATCATGGAAGAAGGCGTGGTTGACCCCTTGAAATTTATGCTTGGGGGAGACAGAGAACCACCATATACATAGATACTACAGATGGAACACCACACCCTTGAGAGGCAGCCGAACCAGATCCACTTCCCTGCTGCAGCTGGGGCAAGACAGAGATCATGCATTTCCCACATCCTGGACAAACGCAGGAAAGCTTGCTGATCCAACACTCTGCTCTCTGACCTGGTACAATCCCTCAGAAACAAAATTGACTAGCAGGAGTTTTCTGATGGAAAAACACTGTCAAAAAAACCCCTCCAGTGAAAGGAACCGTATTTAGTTTTTCAGGCTTGTTCCAAGAATTTTTTGCTGCAGAACATGTTATGCCGCCCACATTAGACAGCCTCGCAGTTATTAATGCATCGCAGAGACCTTGAAATCTCAATCTGATATACGGCTACTTCAGTCTGTGCTTCTTCCTACCCCATTATAAACTTGACCTTAATTAACCCTCTTAGTGAAAGGGAGTTTGTTGACTCTCAAGGACAGTCTCATTGAAAAACAATGTTGCAATGTCACTCAAAAGCTAAAGTAAGGCTGTTTTATAAAGGGATTTGTACTAATAACCATTGAATATTAATAGCTGCTTATGCTATGTGGTTTATATAAACTTATCTGTGTAAGCTAGGACTGAGCTCTGTCTTTCCCAGACTTTAAGAAAGTCTACATTTCCTTTAGCATAACCTATTTCTTTTTGGCAATCACTACATCAATTTTGTAAACAAATCTATTTAAGTGTAGATTTCAAATCAAGTACGGCAGATTAATCTCACCAGCTGTAAATCAAAATGCTACATGTGAAACTAGGACATCCAGTTAACACAGTAACTTCTACTTTGGAAAGTAACTTCCTAATGGGAATGTTTGTTCCCTCCCACTTTAAGTAGTTTTATAGAGAACAAATATATGGGGCAGATCCTTAGGCCAGATAATTTAATTTAAAAATCTTCTATGGAAGAGTTGGGTGTGTCAACGATAACAGCTACCCTGCATCCTTTGAAGGAACACGCCCAGGTGTGATAGTGAGAAGGGTCTGTATTAGCATCCTATCTGTATGCTGCAAATGTGATATAACTTAACAGCAACTGATCTTTTACAGTTCTCTTTAGAGGGAGCATATGCTTTCTTATGAAAATAATTGAGACCACTCAGAACTAAACTGCTTTCTTTGTCCAGAGTTTAAAGGTATAGGCTTAAGAGCTGATGCTCACACGTTTTTTGCCCTTACATATCTCTGTGCCAGTCTTCGCTTTCAAGAGCTGTAATGAGCTGTAATTATTTCTCAGACTATTTAGGGACTGAACAAAGATTATGAGTTAGTTTAACAATGAAAATATTCATATAGAGCATATAAGTAGCTGAAGTTATAAAAAATCCAACTGGTATTTTTCTGAATGGTATTTGAGCATTAAAGTGGTTTTTTTTCACCATAAATTACAGACTATTTTATGGATGTACAGTATATTTATTACCTTGTCACAAAGTACATTTTATCCTCTTGATTCTGAATAAGAGTATGCATATATAGCAATCATGCCAAACAAGGGAGCTTAAGACATTTACATACCAGGGAACCAAAAATAAAAGCTATTATTTACCCGTGGGTTAGTGTGCAAGCGTTTCTCCACAGCTGGCATTATACCTGAAATTTGAAGAACCTTACAGTTTCACCCAGGTTTAGAGTATTTCTCATTCAGTTTATTTTTCTACTACCATGCTGAAGTATTTAAATAAAATCCAAAATATTTAAATATCGTGGCCAATACAAAGCATGTACTACCATGCAAAGACTGCAACGTCAGAGGGTGAGGAGGGAAACACTCCTTAGCATCTAAGCACATGATTCATTGGGCAATGCTTTGTACCAGAGAAGTTTCTAGTCTTCCACCAAAGCCCAGTGCTGGTGGAGGCTGGTCAATATTCCACCTTAAGGGGGAGCTCAGAGTGCACAACCTGTGCACATCCAGTCCTCCTCCCAGTGTTCCCGCACTACTAATTGGACTAGGAAATGTGGTTCATAAGCATCCAAACTTCTCACCTGCCCCCTTGCAGAGACTTCTTTCCCTTACAGATACAGTAGAGAGAAAGAAAATTCATGTAATCTTTTTGTGTAAGATTCAGTAGAGCAGTGAGAGCTTTTTGCTCTGCAGCATACCTGGGGACCACAGGCGACTGCCAGTCTCTGTTTCCTTCACCTGTATTATTCTGTCATTAGATGCTGAAAATCATGATATTGGAGGTTTCTCTTATATGCCTACTAACATGAACTAATTTACCTGTAAATTATTAAAAAGACATTAGATAATAACTTGCTGATGTTACTACATTAACAAAGACAGGATTATGTATTGCTGAAAGGGGAAGAACTCTAAAACATAAAGCCAAATGCTGAAATTAGTTTACAGTCAAATGCTAGAGAGGTTTACAAGCATCACTGTGGACTAACTGTCACTGTAAAATTAGTAATTCTTTATCCAAGTCATGCAGCTATGTTAGAACAAAATTTGAATTATTTCTCTCATGCCAAAATTGCATGCTATGACCACAGCACAAAATACTCAATTAGAGAAACCTAACTGTTCCTTTTTTTCCTCCCTTGAAGCTCTTCCAGATTTTATGTGTTCACAGTAACCTGGCAAAATTATTTAATTTAAAGTAATAATTTTACCTACAGCGTATAAAATTATCAGCTGTCAGAACAAGCCTTTATAAAGTTTCTTTTGAATGAAATTGTTTTAATTGTATCAACAAGTCACCTTGACTGCTCTTCTGACCAGCTGCTTTTAGTATAAAATAGTTTGCAGGCCTGTCACGCATTTCATCATTGAAATACCACGGGAGAGGATGGATTCAAGGCTTGCTTCACCTGAACTAGTGTGCCTTTGAAGATAAACAAACAAACAGAAGCCCCCAACCAAAAAAAAATTCTCCCAAGCCAAATCAACTCATTGTGAAAAGGATTCAGTTTGGGGAGCATTCAAAATATTATATACCGTTTGTTCCCTTCTACACTATTTCTTTCATGAGGCTTCATCCTGGGACGTGATCTACTGACCACCGCTTCCCTGCTGTATATAGTTACATGTCAGTAAAGGCCAAATTAAACTACAACTGTGTGTGATGAAGTTGGGGACTATGAATCTGAGTAGTTTACGTATCCAACTCAAGATTTATCATCTTTACAGTCTTTATTTGCCATTCTGGCATACACAGAGCATATTTTCTCTTTCTCCTGTGACAAATAACCTTTAGGATCTAGGACTCAATTTTTCAAATATGTCAAAGTGTTTAGCAATGCTTAAAAAGGTAACATTTCTCTGTGTGGAATTTGAAACTTTTTGATTGATGACATTGTGCTGGAATATTTAACCAAAACAGGAAAGCCTAACACACTGCTGGAAATGATCTGCTGGCTAGCTTTTGTTTTTCCTTCCCTCTAACATCATATAAATTGTACAAGCTAATTCTATTTACTTTCTCAGATAGCCTACTATAAATACATTCAAGAAAATATTTACTTTTTCTATTTACTTTGTATAAATCATAAAAAGAAACAGCTGCTTTAAAACCAAAAATGATGAAATGTGGGCAAGTAGCAGGGTGCGTCTCTCCTATTTTTGTTATTCTAACATGGAAGAACTCGACAATTTTCCTTAGGTAACAAAGTAATGACATGATTTATTTTAACCCAACTCTATATATTTTTGGGTGTTTGTAGCTAAGAAAACATGTATTTTCAATTCTAGTATCTGTAAGAATTCCATCTGATCTATCCAACATTAAATATTTATTTTGTTACATCCAAAAGCGATACATTTCCCTTTTCAGAAAAGTCTGAATATGCAGATGCTGGCAGGCTGAAAATCATGTTTTACAAATGAGAAGTGCTATGCTTTAATTTTTTAATAAAAAAACCAACCAACCAATCAACCAAAAACGAAGCCCCTCTGAAAGTTAACCAAATACCGAGTATGTAACCTGCTAAAGCTATAAAAATTACAGCTAGTATTTTCTGAATTATACCTGACCATTATTTTTTTTTGATGGAAGATGATAAACTAAATATTTTACAGATGGACAGTACATTTATCATCCTGCACACGGTGAAGAATATGTCTTGAATAAACATGACCAGGAAAACAAATGGGGCAAATACTAGCTCACTTAATAGCATTAAAAGGACAGGCAGCACACGTAAGAATGAGGGAATGAGTCCTGTCCTTCCTGAAGCCACCTCATGAGGAAACAAAATAGAAGTAACTTCTATCAAAATGACTCAACCACCCCTCAGTTGCCTTCTCAAGCCCCATGCTGAACAAAGCACGTTGAAATTGGAGAATTTGGACCTACACTATAATATATATGTGTATATGTATATATACACCCACACTAGAATGTTTCATTCTAAAGAAATCTAATTTTCTGTCTTCAAGCAAGCCTTCCCTATGATCCCAATGCCTACTTTATTTTTAAGTAAGTGTTGTAGATACAGATACTAAGAAGGTGAAGAATAAGTTTCATGTTTTCAGACTCATTACCGTAATCAAGTCAGAGAATGCATACCTTTAAGATGATGTATATTAATCCATTATTAGGCTAAGAACTACATTATTAATAAGGATTTTCATCTTGTTAAATAACACACTTCCATCTGTGATACATGGCCACCTAGTGACTAATTTAAATTGATTGAAACATTTATGTGATATACACTGTTAATTACATTTCACCTTCACCATTTTAACATATACTGAAACAACTGTCAAGGATGCAGCACTAACCTGTAATTGGAGGCTGTGAAATGTGTAGCTTTGATAAACACTTGGTGAAAAATGTGCTTATGATTATATTAAGACATTATTTTAAAAGAGTCAGAGGCAGCTCCACCGTTTAAAAACAGATGTGCATGCATTGTTGTTCGGGAGAAAAAATTGAAAATCATTTAACATACTGATAGGAAACAGGGAGATGTTTGTTTGACATGCGTTTGGTTTTTCGTTTTGTGTTTTTGTTTGGGGTTTTTCTGTGTTTAGTTTTTTTTTTTTTAAATCTAAGTTTAAAAAGGAACCTCTTTTTTTTATTGAATGTTGAAAGTAAACCCAATTCTCACTAAAATATAAGGCACTTTGATCAATTTCAGCTGAAACCAAGAAGGTTTCGGAGTTTAAGAAGGTGGTTCCACTTGGATTTGGCTTCTGTGAGGTTAGGTAAAATATATATGATTATTTTTACATTTCTGCAATTCCAGTTTATCCAGAACTACAAATACTTACATGATCCTCACACACATTCCTATTCTGGAAGCTGCCATTTCATGGTTTTTTTTCTGATGTCTTGTACCATATTTCCTAACAAGAAAAAAAACCACCACTGAAATAGTATTTGAAGGTGCAAATAAGTATTTGAATTCTGCACATTAAGCTGTCAGGTTATTATACCCATACTGAACGCTCACAGTTCTCTATTTAAACACAGAGAGATTAAAATCCAGACAGTTGCCTACTTATTTTGCATGCCATCATCCTAATTACAGATGCACATTGGTAGCAAATTTTGTTTACAGATACCAATCCTTCGTAGTGTACTGTGAAATGCATACAACCACTAGCTAACCATCGTGAATGAAATAAGGAACAGAAATGGGAAACTCATTTATTAACTTGCTCTAACTGACTTTTTTGCTGTAATTCCCATGTTCTCATTAGATTCAAGAAGTTCACATTTGTACTTGCTAGTGAACTGAACGCGAACCAGAGAGGTAATTTGGACAGTGATGATGACATTTGGATAGGTGATCTCTTGGAATCCTGCTTCCAATAAAATAACCTTACAGCAGCAAAGTATGAAGAAGGAATAATATCCAAGACCTCCAGGTAGAGAGGACGGAGAAGGAAGATTAAATAAATAAGTGGTCCTGACAGTTCTTTATTCGTTCCTGACAGTTCATGGCATTTGAAGGCTTCTGTATCATTAGTCATGACACAGCACACTTCCCCTCTCTCTCCAGCTTTCCATACATTTTCCAGCTCCTTTCTCACTTGTAAAGTTTAAATGTACAATTATTTTAGCATTGCTTTTTAGGGTTTTAAATTAAGCTTGATGTTTGTTTTCTCTCATTGTGAAGTCAGTTTAGATTTCCGGGCTAGTAATGAATGAAACTTTGACAGAGTATAAGAAACACTTTAAATTTGCTACTACTGTATGAAAGATTGTTTCCACTCTGTATTAAATTTTCACTGGAGATTCAGTCTGTAAAATTACCTATTCTCTATTCATAATTACAAAAATAAAAGCTCTGGTAAGGATGAAAACAAACAGTCCCTTCTCCCAGCTAATTATATTTGACCTTTACTTGCCATGTGGTTTGCAGCATAAAAGTGCTGGAAGTAGCAAAGAGCAATCTCAGAAAATGGGTGTTGCTTGCTTTACAAAGAAAATACTTCAGAAGTTGCAAGTGATAAGATAACAAAAGAAAGTGGTGTTTTCTATTGCATTACCTATATCAAATATTATTTGGTTGCTCTGAATCAGTAACTCTGAAAAACTAAGCTGGGACCAGGTACTGGCATATTTATTAATTATTGCTGCATTCCCTTTTTCTTGAGGTAGGCTGGGCTTCCAACTTTCTTGCAACTGGAAAACTAATGCAGTTTCAAATCATATCTGGGGAGCTTTCTTAAGAGTGCAGAAGAAAAGTGCACATCTCCATTTGGGGACTGACATATGGCTGTACCGGGTTTAAAAAAAGTTACCTCTGAAATTCCTCCCCTTCAGCTCCTCAAGAGGGTGAATCCATCTCCTTCTGACTCTGACACCTGTAACTGGCCGAGGCGCATCAGTAATGATCTCATTCTGTTTCTTCTCCTCTTGCAAAACGAACTCAGCCAGAGCTTCTTGATGTCCTGAGAACTTCGCTTCTCATCCTTCCAGTTTGAAGACCTGCATTGTTAAAAGTAGCCAGTAAAGTTCAGCAGCTCTTTGCCTCTGTGCAAAACTGCAAGAGAGGAAACCAATTTTCCTAAATGAAACAATAACAGAAACAGGAAATTTGATTTCCTACTCAAAATAAGAGACTAAGGTACTATATGGGAAAAGAATATTACATACGTGATTCTTATTTTCAGATGATGTTTCATAACTCATATTATTAGACCATTTATCAAATCATCCAGCTTGTTACAGCCAGGGACAAGAAGAGAAAGCACGCTTCATGCTTGGCCAGTCATGACTGAAGAGGTGACGGTCCCTCTATAAGGGAGACAGTATGCTAAAAGACCCCCCCCCTTGATGTCAGGCTCCACAAGTATCGTAAATCTGACTAGCAGATGAAATAATTTAGAACATACAAATATAGAACTTACAACATACCTTCCTCAGATCTGATTTGCGTTGACAATGTATTTTTAAGCACATGTGGATGATGCAGACAGTACTTACAGGGAATACAGAGACTACTGGAGGACACTGACTGTAATCTCTGGTTTTGTAAAAGGGTTCCAAAGTTTAACAAATCAGATTATCAGGAACTTGAGAGTCATTTTCAGGTCAGAAGTCTCCTTGATAGTCATTTGGACAAATCTGTAGAAGGAAACAGACTTTATGGTCAACCCCTAATGTTCTTTTTTGTTAGTTTTAGGGCAGTGGGTAATCAATCCGTCTCCAGAATTGTAACTTTTATAAAATATAACATCAAGCTCCCTAATCACTTACAATAATTAAATATTATTCTTCAGAGCACTCATCTAATATCACTCCATAAATCTGTTTCTGAGAATATAAAAGATTCTTCTTTTGTATTTATTCTTTGCTAATGCAATTAATTGCAATATGCGTTCCCTATTCTAAAGAGTTTATATGTTCCTTGAGCATTACAAAACAAGTGTTGCCTTTTCCTCTTTTGAGTTACTGAGCGCTGTATAGGGACAGTATCCATAATCACACAGCGCAAAGAGTCAAGATCACCATGAAATGTTTAATCTTCCACTAAAAAGCCAAATAAAATTTATTGATAGAAATGGGAACACAATCAATATAAAGTACAAAAAGGCATATAGTCAAATTTAATTCTATTTTAAAAGTTGTATCACCTGTACAGTTCATACCACAAGATGTTGACTTGCTTGTGTAACAGTAGAAGAATATTAATTGTTTCTAAAGATAATTTTGTAATTCCTAAGCACATGGAAACATTGCTCTGTGTACATTGGTTACACAAAGCCCCTCCATCGAATGCATATTTATTTAGTGTTTGCCACATAAATTATTCTAATGGGAGAATGTTGTTTCAACACAGTGTGTTGAACGTTCCATCTTTCTGAAAGTGAAATGCCATTGCTGTTCCTAATTAAGCTATTTTCCTTTTAAGTTTTCCAGGGGATGATGTGAAGGGTGGCAATATTGATGAAGATTAATTGGATTGAAACTAACTGTGATACAGCTGTAGATAAGGTTATTCTGCTAGTTAGCAAATGAAAATTACAGCCATTTAAAAGCTGAATACATAAAGGCTTGGCTTTCTTACCGTTCAGATGGTACACAACAGAAAAAATCCAGGAGCTGCAGGAAATAGAGATATTTCAGATATGCTGGCATCCTTCCACTCGATTTAAGAACACTGTGAAAATACAATAACAATTTGTAAATAAATAAATAAAATATATGTATTATGTTAGTGGATTCTTTCGTTTTGTCTGGGAACTTGATAGATCTTTTTAGCTAGTATAATTAAAAAAAATGTCAAGGGAACAGAGCTTTGGCTGAGCACTCTCACTACAGTGCTATAAAGGTACTAAACAATTATAATTGCTTCGGAAAGACGGTTTTTCAGAAGAGATGAAAAGACACTTTCTCAGATACTTGAGGTCAATGGTATCAGGTCGACTTCTTAACCTACCCAAAACTTTAGAACTTGTCAACATCTAAACTGATAGCACGACTTAAACTGCTATGAAGAAAACAAAATCACAGCCCAGAAGATGCTACCTTTCAGAGTAAATAATTCAAAATCCATGAAGTAAACTGAGATTCCAGATGCTGATTCGTCCTTTGTTAAAAGACAAATAAAAGTCTACTTTTAATTTACTTCCCAGACATTTGTTTACATAACCTTTGGTCAACAGCAACTCTAACACAGTATTGCAACTTCCTAAAAGCTGGCTAACAGATTCTTCAAAGATTATCTTCTCAACACTGGGCAAAGTAACTGCAGCGGCAACTTTATCATGAGATTCAGAAACAACCATAGTAGAGATCATTTTAAGCAGTAAGGAAATAGTTTTCTGAGAAGTCAGAGTAAGCCTATTACATCTTCCTCTTAAGTCATATTTATACATACACTCACATGTGTGCACACACATAGATATAAAAATAAGAAGTGGTTGACAACTTGAAGTATTTATGTTTCACAGTTACTTAACCGAGCAACTAATTTTCCTGAATGTAACCTCACACTGTAGCAAGAGTAAAATCAGCTGCAAACTAAAACCAGGGCAGATACCTAGAGAGAAATGAAGCCATTTCAAGTACTTTATACAACCATTTTACATTTACAATGCAGAAACAAAAGTACCAGACACATCTGCTAGTGGCACCTTTACCTTTAGATATGAATTAAAGCACACATTTCTTCATTACCTAAGTCTGAACATAGTGTATAAGTTAGTACAGCAACTTCATTAACCTCCTCTTACTCCAGCAGTCACACAGCCTGACTAGTTAAATTCAGTTTCACATTTGCAACAGTTCTATAGAGCCGTGGCATTACTGTTCATTTCCTTCATAAGCACAAGTGTAGAACCTATTCAATCAACTGAGAAACACAGATCTATACACATTTATCTACACGTATTATGTTAGTACACATTTCATACTTAGTTCAAGTATTACTAAAATCTATAAAATCATTTGCCCTGTATACTTCCTGGTAAGTAGCAAGATTAGGCAGCACCCAGATTTAGCACGAGGACTTGTTAGAAGAAACTGTGTGACAAGTATATACCTAGATTACATAAGACAGAGCTGAAACTAAAAAGCTCAGTAAAACATGGCACTCGGCACCAGGCTCCAGCAAGCAAAACCGCTGGATATGAAAACGCGAAATGGCTTGACACAAAGTCAGCTCCAGTCATGTCCAGCAAAATCTTAAAATGCAAAACCTGTCGCTGTCCCTTCTCAATTCAAGATGTTTCTATCGATAACCACATTAGTACTGCTACAATTTGCTCCTCGGCACTTGAGGACAAGTTAGTAGCCAGGACAAATCGTCAAATCTATGGAGCTGCCGCAGGACTGGCTAAGCCCTCATGGACTCCTAACTCCTGGGAAAGGAGAGGCACATATTTGAGAAAAACTGTATGTGGAAGCAGTTGTGTCCAACAAACCCTGGCTGAGCTGTGCTGGCACTGAATTCGGCAATGTTTTCTGAACTATTTACATGAAATAGCTAAATTTTGGGTTAGGACATGGCAGCCACTTGTTACCATGCACAACTGATGACTACATAAAAGATATTTCCCTAGGGGGGGAAAAAAACCACCTCACTTATAAATTTTATTGACTAGTATATTATATTGATTTTTGAGTTTAATGTACACAAATAAGGGAGATCCTTACTTAACTTGTTAAATAAGCTAAACCCTGTAGGAGGACATTCAATGAATTTCCTAGGAAATAAGAATATTTCATGAATATCATTAAGTGGAGAAAAGAAATACGCAAGAAGCCATTTAGCATAATAAAGCTCCAACTCTGTTAAACCTCTTGAGGCTCACCACAATTTTCAAACAAAAAACTTCTCCAATGTCATAAAATCTCAAAACATAATACAAACAACAAAAACAGCAGACGTCCATCCATATCTCTCCCAGATATTTGTCATTTACAGTTTACACTCTATTGAAATCCATGCAAGAAAATAAAATGGTGATTTAGTATGTTTGCAAGTCAAAGGAAAAAAGTGTCTTGGTTTCCTATCTGCCCAATTTTCTTTTCTCAGGTGTTCCAGAAATCATACCAGACACCACGTGTATACCTTAAGTCTCTGTGAGGACTTGGCTTTTCATGAACGCTTATGACTCGCACAGATGCAGCACCATCAGTGTGGGGGAGCTGGAATCTTGCCTATTCCACATCACATTCACAGCCAATTACAATTGATACTATCCGTCAAAAAATCATAAAAGGCAGAAATTTAACTATACTGCAGATTAAATAACTTTACGTATTTTGGAATTATGCTAGTCCATACCTGTGGTTGAAAAACAAAGCGGATACAATTTCCAATGTCATCCACGTCACTATGCTCTTTGACTTTTAAATACAAATGAATCACATCCTCTTTGACACCAAAGATAGAAAAGTCTTGGTACGGTGCCCACGCTGGCAGTTTGTTTCCAACACGATAGGTAGGCAGCACTCTGATGAAGGGCAAGTTGTGAGTTGCAGACTGGCTGCCTACTTGAAATCCATTTTCCCTGAGGCACTCTGCCCCCCTCCCTCTTGTGCAGACAGAAAGCAGCGCACCACGCGACTCCGAGCCACGGTTCATCTTGAAAGTTGTATTTAGATTGCTACTTATCCTTGTTTTCCACATGTTGCAAGTTCTTTGGCTCAAGTACAACTCTCATGAGATGCTGCAATGTCATTATGAATGTTTGCTTATTAAATGAGAGACTGATTTTAAATCAAGATCCTTTTTATTAAAAAATAGGTATGTCAAAGCCCCGACTTTCCATTACTAATCTATTTCAACACCGCACTTTCCATCAGCTCTGCAGGACAGAGGAACGCTCGCGTCTTTATTTTCATGGGAAATTTAGTTGTCCCCTCACAAATTAGCAATATTAAAGCGTTTCTATTATGATTACTATGACAAGGCATGCACGGAAGCATCATCATCTCCTTCTCTTTCCACTTCTACTTTAAGTTGCGCAGCTCTGTTTGATAGAGATGCTGGCCAGTAAGGCTGAGCAAGACAAGCATCTAGAGCGCCAGGGAGCTGCACAGTGCGCAGCCAGGCACCCCTCATTAGTATTGGTGGAATCACGCACTGAAAATGCCTCCAGCTCTTTACCTCTTTGGTAATTTACCTCTACTGATGCAATTTAGATGACTATCAGTACTGACTCTACTTTTTTCCATGTAAACAATGTAACTACTCTGCAAAACAGAAAATATGGAAATCCTATGATTTAACTTTACACAGCAATTCTGTACAAAGCTATACTATGTCCCAGAAGGTTTTGCCACTAGATCATTATTTACTAATGGGCTGTAGGGTAGCAATAGAACATAACCTCCAAAGGCACCAAGATGAATATTTAATCCAGAGTTTCTGCCTGTTAATATTTTATTAAAGCCTGGCTATTTTCCACCATCCTGAAAATACTAAATTCCATTAATGATAATTGTGAATCTCAATGGATTCACAATTTTAGCAGCTTCTGGATATTACAATGAAATAATTCTTATGCTGTTCATTAACACCAAAGATGGTGCTATTTGCAGCTTCAAGCCCCAGTATTTATTTTTTAATAATTTTCTTTTAACCAATGAGTACAGGGTAGGAAGTGCGTTCAGAACTCACGTTAACAATAATATTACAAAAATATTTCCTTTTTTGAAATACGAAAAGTAGCACTTAGGGTCCAGTTCCCTTGTGGTGTGAGAAATAAGATGCAAGCCCTTTCTCTGTTGTGAACTGAGCCAGCTCTCACAAATGATAGCTCTTCACTCATCCAGGTAACCTTAACTGGATATCACAGCCTGCTTTTTGCTGGCCCTCTGCAAAATAATATACATGATGATGGTGCCAGCAATAAAGCAATGGGCACTAAATTAAATTTTCTAGATCAAGCCCAGTAGAAAAACCTTTCCCTGTGCGTTTCTATGGCTAGAAGACTAATCTCCAATGACTTTATTGAATGTCTTTCACAGATATTCGATTATCTAAAACAATAAAACAAAGCAAGGCAGTTTATTGCCTTGGGAACAACAAATTTCCTTCCCCCTTCATTACAGAGATACTGGAAACAGAAATCCACTACTGACAAGTCCTGTAGGACTGGGATGGAAAGAAAATAGTTAAGCAAATGTTCAGGATCACTACCCACAGAAAAAATTCTTTCACCTTCCTTAAGCCATTAAGTTGCAGAAGAAACTGCACTAAAAAGTTTGCTGCCACTCCTTTTAAAAGCACTTCTAGACCATTTAGAGAGCTTTTTAGTAATTGTAATGGCCTAACCAAGATGCTGGAGTGCATCCAGAGGAGAGCTACCAAGCTCAGTAACTCGGTCTGGAGACCAAGCCATATGAGGAGAGGCTGAGGGAACTGGGCACGTTTAGTTTGGAGAAGAGGAGGCTGAGGGGAGACCTCATCGCCCTCTACAACTTGTAAAAAGGAGGGTGTAGGGAGGTGGGTGTTGGCCTCTTCTCCCAGGTGAATAATGACAGGACCAGAGGAAATGGTCTGAAGCTGCGGCAGGGGAGGTTTAGGTTAGATATTAGGAAGAATTACTTTACTGAAAGAGTGGTCAGGCACTGGAACAGCCTGCCCAGGGAGGTGGTTGAGTCACCATCCCTAGAGGTATTTAAGAAACATCTAGATTTGGCACTTCAGGGCATGCTCTAGTGGCAGAGATTTTAGGGGTTTTTTTGTGTGTGTGTGTATGCTTGGATTCGATGATCTCAAAGGTCCTTTCCAACGATGAAGATTCTATGATTCTATGTGCCTAGCAAGAGACGCAAACGCAGCTACACAGGCTGCTTACAAACTGGAAACATTTTTAAAGTGAAAGTTGCAGCAGCTAGAAAACAAAGGATTTGGTATTTTGTCCTTTAATTCCTTGCAAAAACAGTTTCATTTATAAACTTCATTCAGACAGCGGTGTAAACACATCAAAGCTGCATTTGATGAGCAAGTGTTTATCACCTCTGGTAGCTTTTGAATTAAAAATCTATAAATAAAAAAAAAGTCCAATATACATTTACATTCATGCTTACCTGTCACTAAAAATATTATTAATGCACATAAAATCAAACACATTTTGTTTTGAAGGCTAAATCTTCAAAACTGCAATGAGTGCAGAAATTACATAATTGCTACACGTGTTCATTAACGAGCTTATTTTAGCAGATTTTATCATATAATGCTTTCTACCCAACAGAAACAGAATATATTTATTAATTTCATTTCCTATGAGAATTTTATTATTCAAAATATGCTTTTATATGAAACATACACATTACATATTAACATATTTTGGATATTATGTGTGTCTACATATATGTATTTAGTTTTTATATGCAAAATGGATCCCCATGTACTTTTCATTTTTAACTCTATACATTTATGTGCAAGACTAACCCCATTCTGAAGACGTATAACCCTCCAATCGCTCTAATGTTTCATAAATCTTTGGATTTGTGATTATGTTTGGATTATGTTTCATCACTAAATATGCCTATGTTTTGGTTTGTACTTTTAAGTTCCACCTGACAGCACAGGTGTTCAGGCCTTGATCTAATGCCCACTTCAGTAAAAAAAAGCTTTCATTTACCTGAATTGCCCTTCAGGAAGCAAACTCTCCTTCCCTCACTACAACTCAAATTTCTTACTGTGTTTCAGCACATGGAGAGTGGATGCTTTATTTCAGAAACCTTTGACATTACCTTTTGTGAAAATACTTTCGCTTTGCAATGAAAGCATTCACACGATTCCTTGAGAAATCATTTCATTTAAAAGGAGAAAATCCATTTTCTTAATCCTTTTCTTCATATTTTTGTTCATTAGTCTGTCACTATTTTTATACTTAATTCCACTGACAGTAAAAGGAAGATTTTTGTCACAGAATAAAAAAAAAAAAAATAAATTCCTTTCCCCTTCCCAGTCACACACAAAAATAGTGACAAGTTGTTTTTAAAAAGAAACAAGTAACAGTTATTTACTCTTTTTTTTTTTTTTTCTATGTACATTACTGAGGAAAGGGAAGAGGCGATAGAGGACGAACTGGTAAGTATTCTGTCTCATTTCATGATTCAAAATGTTTTGAGAGCAGTGACTACGACCAGGAGAGCGTCAGCAAGTCAGACTGAAAGGTAGAAAACTGACAATGTACAAGAATAAAGCAAACACGCAGGGACTTTTATGTACTTTCATCACAAATCTTGCGATATTCAGCATAAAATGATCTTAAACAGCAGTTCTGATGTAACAGCTGATCAGTTTAGTACATGCTAAGCATTTTGCCCTGTTGTGATGAGTGACAGTGGCCTTTTATTCCAGATGAGAACTGTATTTTTGACCACAAAAAGGACTCATACAAAATCTCATGTTTAAGCAGACTCTTAAATGTGATGGTCCATTAATTATTCAGACAAGGTAGGAAGTTACCAAGGGTTGCATTAAATACTGTCAGTGCATCTGTGTGAGCGAAAACATACACAGAGGATTTGACTGATGATACGTGGCAAAGCTCTCACATACACTCATGAAGTAGACAGTTGATAATGGCAAAAATGATCATTAATTAAAACACAGAACTGAAAGATGCTTATCTAGAATGCCATTAGCTACAAAGCATGCTTGGGGTGAAGCTGAAGGATATACATATGAAGAGCTAATGATCTATGGCTGGCTTCTACGGATCCTGTTGCTGATAAGGATTTTGCTTCTGAAAGATAAGGAAGTGGCAGGAGAGATAACTCACTTGATGGGGCACTTTTCAATTTGCCTTCTGACTAGGACCACGGCAGAAAATAAATATGGAATGGATAAAATGTATCACAAACTTGGAGATGCATTTAAGCATTTCCCTATACGAGATTTTTTCTTTAAATACTCAGAGTAATAAGTGCCGTTACTTCTGTAGTTGAACATGCCCTACAGAGTATATTACACTTAGGTATTTATGTCATTTTGTGTAGTGCAAGGTGAAATGTTACAGGTCTGGGAAGAAAAGTAGTCCTCCACTGAAAAAAGGACAAGATTATCATTGATTCTACTAAAATGAGGATTTTGATTTTTATATATATATATAAATATTTGTGTATGCGTATGTATACGCATGCGTAGCCAAGCTGTATTTTAAGCATAGCCTAACATTAATTAATAAATGTATTGTTATACACTAATATGCCAAAAGAAACTTTTTCTAAAACTGGAAAAACGCAAATCCTACCAACAACCGCTAAAACAGATGCCAAAAGTGAGTCTTGATCATCATTTTAGGTGAAGGCACAAGGAACTATTTTGTACCTGCCCTTCTCGCTGGGAATGCAAGGGGGAACAAAAAAAAACCCCAAAACCACAACCCAAACTAAACAAAAATAAAAAACCCACTAAGTAATGTGCTAAAAATCTCTGAGTTGCTGTTAAGAACATGAGCACTGAACTGAACTTCTCTAACAGTTCAAACATTATGCAAAAGCAAAGAATAAATCTGTAGCACTGAAGACGAATTTTTTAATGTAACTAATAAACGGGTACAATACAGTAAGAAGCACTAAACTGACACTGCAAAAAAATTGCAAACAGATTTTTTGCCTCCCTCTAGAGAATGCACATTTCTTTAGACTGCAAATAAGAATTGGTGACTTTTTTCTCTTCACAAATCTTGGGAGCTTTAGTGCCTCGCTCTCCTTTTCCTAGAGCGGTACAGAGCTCTCGTTACACCATTCATCATCGATATGAAGTTGGATTGGTGGAACAGAGTATTACTTCTTATCTGCCCTCGATATGTGTATATACTCATCTGCTGGTCTCTCCTGTGTGTAGTTATTACACGAATAAGAAATACTGACTTCCATGCTATCAGTGGAGCTATAATCAATTGCCTGCTGAACGGCTGTGGAACACAAACTAAAATCTAATTAATTTTTTAAGGAAGCTATGAATAGGAATGCTAAGGGCTATCGACAACACATCTCGGCATTCCCAGGAAAGACTGTTTAATACACCCAAGAACATACACACACCTCCCAGCCAGAGCAAGGAAGACGTATCCATTCCCTGCTGACAGCTGCTGGAGACTTACCAAAAGCACAGGAGAGATTCATTAAGGTAGCTTCTGCCAGAGAAATGCTGTGAAATGAATGGCTATCCCATGTCAGAAGCTGAGAGGTAGCATCAAAATAAGCACCTGAAGCCTTATTCTTTCTCTTTTTAAATGAAAACTTTTTTTCAGTAAAAAAATTCTCAGGCAAGCAGAAGTTTCAATGAGCCACACCAGTAACCAGGGATCTTTCATGTTTGCTTCCCCATTTGAAAGTTGAAATACCAAGTCTTATAAACTGAAACAAGCCAGCCAAACCCATCTTTATAATAGAAGGTAAATTTGGGTACAGACGTCTTCCTTTCAAGGAAAACTTAACGTTTTGACCTGGAACTGTGACATTATAATCAAAATAATTCAAGAACAAACATGCAAAGATTTTACTGATCTCACATTAAATTCTGTACCAACAGCCAGTGATTTTAACGGTAGGATTACTCAACAGCAAAAAGCAAAAAGAAAGATCAGGTGGCATTTTTCTCCAGCCATATACAGGGCACGGTGCTATTTGATCCACTGCTTAGACAGCGATGCCCTGGGGATGAGGGCCTTTTCTGCAGTTACACAAATTTCAGCGCAGCTCAGCCCTTGTCTCTGACCTGCATTCCCAGTCACCACTAGAAATTCAGCGATGGAGAGAAGCGGGGTTTAAGGCTCGCTGGCTGCACCCCTCCGGGGCAGGCTGACCCCATGCACTGCGGGATGAGAGCTGGGGAGGCTGCGCCGCGGGACCTCAGCAGCAGGACCATCACGGCAGCCACTCTGCTACCTGGTGTGTGGCTGCTGCTTCACACTTGCTCTTAACCTTTAGTTGCCTGTGAGGCATGAAGGACCCATCTCAAATTCAAGAAGACAGAAAGAGCAGGATCGAAGCAGCAGAACACAACAGACGATTCGGGGAATTTCTTTATCTTACCCATTACACTGGAGTCAAGGGCTCAGCCACCCAGCACACCTGGCACAAACTTTCTACTGGTGCTAATAGAAAGCAGCAGCTGCACGGCTGTTGCTTCACAATCCTGACTACAGACATACCGGCCAAACCATAATACAGCTAAAGGGAGGCTTAAAATTTGCCAGCTCAGCTGTGGAGTACATTATTTGTCCCCTTCTGGTGCTTTTCTGAAACTGAAATATATTGTTGTTATGTACCCACTGATGTATACAAAGAGGTGGTTCACAAACAGACACTTTGAAGATGTTCTATTTTAAGCTAATAGAGAAGAATTGCGCAATCGATTCCTTTCCTATTTATTCGAGCATTTTGGAACTATAATATATTACAAGCCTGTTCCAAGCATAAGAAAATTTCTTGAATTCATGCAGGCAGTAAGTGGCCCTTTGAGGATTTGGGTGTTTACCCCCCCAGACACTCTCCTTATTCTTCTGGTTGATCTAAATCTTATCAATTTCTTCCTCTTGAAGTAAAACACAGTCCAGCTCTCAGATGGCTTGTGGTTTCTGAGATTGAAGTGGAGGGAGAATGACAGTCTGTCCGTCTCAAAACCTATTTCTGAATTCATTTATGAACCCTCATTAAAGATGTAAGAGAATTATGAAGGCAGAGAAATAATGAAATGGGAGTCTTTTCCAAACTGGCCTTGCTATCCCACCACACTCAAATATCTGATATCCATTGTGACACACTTTCTTCCGCATTGATGAATTTTAATTTCTGTTGCTCAAGGGTAACACTTCAGGAACAGCGTGAGTGGTCATTATATCACATACATATTAGAGTCTACCTCTCTTTAAACTAGATGCCTGAATTAATAAGGTCCTTTTCCTGTACGGTGCTGCCATACTGGCAAATACTTTCTGACTGGGTAAAACTAAAGTGCAAAAAAGTGCTTTCCCAGCTGTCTTGTGAAGTCAAGATCAGAGAACAGCATGCAGGGTTTTGATATTTCGCGTTGGGATGCACATTCTCCAGAGCTCTCCATATTGCCAACGGAGACCCTGTTCCTTGACAGCCTTCAACTTGGCAAGGGGGCAGAAAAACCCCCAAGTGCACCCCAGTCCCAAACAAATCACAAAGCACTACCGTCACCCACAACGGAGTATTAAATAATATGTTACTTTTGCCAAAGGAATGGTTTAGCCTGGTCAAGGCCAATTTGCCCTGCTTTATGTACCTGTATAAACACTTGGAATGATGCTTCAGAATTCATAACTCCAATTACTCATGGTTTGACCCCTACAACTTTATTTGCCCTTTGCTCTGAAGGTAGAATACACTCAGTACTGAAGATGAGACCTGATTTGTTAATATTGGCTTGAAAAGACAGGTTGAAGTGTAACAATGTTTATCTTTTGCTGAAGACAGGAAAAAGGACATCTACCAAAGTGTCATGCATGACCTATTCACTTAAAGTAACCTAGGTTTTTTTCTTTACTGCAGAGTAATAACTTTGCCATATGCTAAAAAAGTTAAATTATCGAAGACAAAAAAAATCTTTACGAGGTTTTTAAGAGGAAAAATGTAACGCTATTTCTTCACAATAAACTAGCTTCTTATATGATTATATCATATTTTTTATCTTTTATATCAACAAAGCAAAATGCATTATTGTGCCACAGAGCTGAATATTCTGTCTGAGCAGTATCCCAACTTCAGAACTCAGATTTCACTGTAAAATACTTAAAGAAAGATGTATGCCCATTTCATTACGCTGCACCAATCTTTTTGTGAGTTGTCAAGAGCAAAACTGTCAGTCCATATCACAGAGGTACTCAAAGGACTAATTTGCTTAAGCAAAATGCTGCTGTAAAGTTTTCTGAACCACCTTTTCTAAATATAGCTTGGGTATTCCAGCACAGCAATAAGTTTGCCACGTAGAAGTATGTTAACTGTGCAGAAGCTGCCAGTAATTTTGCTTTCTAAGTGATCGCTCAATAATGCCTGATAAGATCACATCAGCAACAAGGCCAGCCTTTCAATATTAACTAATTTTATATCTTATCTTTTCCCAGGGGACTGGCTGTGATGCCAGGTGAAAGGGTGATGAAGGGTTCAAAACATGAGATAAATGACAGACGTCTGCAAATTTAATTAGCAAAAATCCAGGGATAGCTATTATTTAGTGGAAAGACATAAGCCCTGGCAAGGTATCTGTGGGTTCTTCTATCTTGACATAACAAGGGACATCCTGGCAAGGGGAAGAGAAGACCCAGATTCTAAATTTTTCCCAAATATGGGGAAAAACCCTCCCCCGCCCCACAGCTGGTTTGCCAGAATGGTCTTTGCTTGAAATACTGCTGTGCTCCAGCCATCTCTCTCACACACACACACACTCACAGAGTGAGGCATACCTGCCTAGGAAATACCTCCCCAGACCTGTGTCTGGTCCATCAGCGAGCTCAGTGTGTTTACTCGGATCCATTTCTTCTATTAGAAGAGCTTTATCATCCTTGCAGCTAAGCCATGACTCAGTTTTAGAAGACAGAGAAAAGGGGGGGGGGGGGGGGGGGGGGATGAAAGAAAAAAAACTGTACAGAGAGGAGGAAAAAAAAATTAAAATTGAAATCTTTAGAAACGATTGCTAAGAAGTAGTCCTTTCAAGGCAGGTTTAAGTCCTGTATCAGTTAGCAGTATCGCACCCACAATACAACATCTGCTCAAACCTGCACTGTCAGGTCCCCTGTATAAATAACTTGTTCCTCTGTGGACCATCTATCAAGGTATATTGGTCTTGAGATGCAGATAATATTCTTTTAAGACGTGATATCCTGACTGATGTTTTTTCAAGCATGGTTGGATAGACAATACTAATATATTCTTGGTGAAGTGCACACTCTTACTTTAGGATTCCCAGGTTTCTTATGGTCTTTAGAAATTTGAATTACATGCCAAATGTTTAAAAAACTAAAAGTCTCTACACAACACATTTTTAACTACTTGTTATTATTATTTTAACAACATCTAATTGCAGCAGTGTTATTCTATGTGTTTTCTATTTTTTTTCAGGTGACAGCAAGCAGCAACCAGAAAAAGTAAGTTATGTTTGAATAATACATTTACACTGCTATTATTTAGCATGTTCTTCAGCTGTCTCAGAACCTGAACCATTGGCAGCTTTCTGGAAAGCCAGTTTTGTAGTATATACCAAATACTAGAAAGATAGAGATGTATTAAAAGTTGAGATTGACAGACAGCTGGCTGGATTTAAAGGGAAGGTAAGTAGAGTGGCAGTAGCAACTATGTGAACTTAATAGCAGAAAAGTGAGAGTCGTGGGATATCTGCGATCAGATCAGGCTCTGTCAACCAGAAGATGATATTACACCTTTAAGGCCATTGGGGCTCCCAGTCTGGTATGGAAACAGAAGATTTAAAAATAGCTCTGTTTAGCATTAAGGGAGGCCAAAGTAACTTGAGCTGGCAGAAGGATTTATAAAATTGCATTGGTTTAGGATAAAGTTTGGCCTGCTCTTCCTGGCTAGTTGAGAAATAAGGTAATGCAGTGAGAACACGCAGATTCTTTTTTCTTTGTCTCTCTTTTTAAATTATTCTTACATTGGTTTTCAGTTTGCACATACTTAGTATGGACTGGCATGCCTACGGGTTATTTAATGCCATTCCTGTTCTTTGTAGCTATGGTTTTGTTTTTCCTTACTGAACACCAAATGAAATTGAATAACGATCACTCCAAAGTCACCCTATGGAAGAAAGTACACACATGTCAGAAATCCCCTTGCAGGTGATGATATGAAAGTTTACTGAGGAACAGAGTTTTTCATACTAATGAGGTCACCTCATTTACTTTATCACGGAGTCAGTTACAGTAGGATAGTTGTATTACATCAATAATTTTAATTGCACTTTTACTGAGGTGTGGACAAAGTTTTCCCCTTCTTAGGGATTTACATTTCAGGGAACAGGTAAATCATATAAAACACAGAAAAAGGAAACCTGGTAGAATTAATAAAAGAGATTACCATTGGAATGTAGTCTCCAAATAATTAATTCCAGAACTTCAATATTGGAATTCATTATCTTACACAACACTCCAAAATGATCTGTATTTTTTGACCCTCACAGAGACTGAAAAGCCCTTCCTTTCGGTCACATATTTGAGAGACTTCTGTAGGATTTTGAGATTTGCATAGATTCTACATCATTTTTCCATGCTAACTAATTGTTTAAATTTTTAGTCTGTTACTGATGACTTTAAATAGCACTTTTTAAAGTTTCCCTTGCAGACAGTTTGTACACATTGACAAGTTTTTCTCTGATATCTTACTGTTATTTTAATGATTCCTTGCTATAAGTAAATTAGAGAACACACTATTTTCTTTAGGAACTAGCCATCTAATTTAGTGTCAGTAAGTAGCAACTAGGAAGCACAGTGATGACAGTAGGTCTCTATTTCACACAGTTCCACCATTGTTCCTTGCCCCTCCTTCACACTTCAGTTTCTCTGCAGGTAGCATAATTTGACAAAAGTGAAAGAGAAATGCTGAAAGAGTGCTTCTAACTTACTCTTTTGTCTAAGCAGGGAAGCAATTGCTAAAAAAGTGTCAGAACTTTCCTTAGGAAGGTACTGGAGGTATTGGGAAGCCTAGAGAGTAAAATGAAAATGACCCAAATACAAGGGATAACATTCACTAAGAATGACACAGAGATTAAAGATAACGTCAGGTATCTTCCCAAAACCAAATAAAGACTCTTCTGTATTGAAAATAGAGGCAAGGACATTGCCGATGATCAAAGGTAAACAGCCAGGGGAAATACCAGACAGTGAACCTGTATCCTGAGATAAGAATAAAATCCCCAAATTAAAGTTGATCGAACAAGGAACAGGGAATTTGCTTATAGGAACTTATTGTTCTGCTCTTACTATTACTGTAACATATAACAACAGGAAAATTATAGATCTTGTAGCTCTCTCTAAGAAGGAAGAGAAAAAGGAAAAAACAACATTAGGCAGGCAATTTAAGATCATTAATCTTATCTCAGTTGACCAAAACTCTATCTCCTCAAAACTTGTGTATAAAAGACAGGCATCTAAGTTAGTGAAAGTGTGGTAAAATTGTGTTGAATTTTATTGAAAATAAGATTGTTCCAGACTAATGCAATAATTGCTTTATAAACAAGATAAATTGAAACTAAGTTCAAATAAATTACTCCATGTTCAATACAGCACTACAACAAAAATCCTGAGTTCAGCTGTAAAAGATAGGCTGTAGTACAAGAATTGTAAATTGTATGAAAAATTAACTAAAGAAAAATAACAGTGATTTGCATTGGACCAGAAGAGAGTTGTTCAAGTACTCCTCCAAGGACAAGTCTCAAACTAATATTAATTGGTTAATGTTAACAATTTTGTGGAAGAAAAATGGAATGGACTTGTAAAGTGTGTTGATCTGGAAAAATTATCAAAAAAAAGTTGGATGTAACAGTGTATAACTCACGGAAGTGACGGGAGCAGTAAAACTGATGATATTCAGTCGAAGTGCAAGATCATTTATCCATCAATACAAAGCATTTCCAGTTTTAGATATGAATTATTTGGAAGTGACAAAGGAAGACAGAGACTTAGGTTTCTTTTTCAGACTGATTGACTGAGCTATTAATTCAGTGTAGCCGTGGAAGAAACAAATACAGTCTTTGTGAGGTGGCAGCTGATACATTTCCATTTTATAAAGTATCATTAATGTCACAGTACAAAACCCCTTGCAAATCAAAACAGCTTAAAACAGTGACATCTACCCTGCCCATAGCACTGAGATAATGAAAATATGCCTCTTAGAAAGCAGAGAACTTAGTCGACTACTACGCTGTCACTTTTCACTGAGTAACAAACTCATTAAAACTAAAGATGATAAGGCAATATATTCCTATGCCTGAAGAAATTCCTCACCTCAATCTGAGAACAGAAATGATGCCATCATTACAAATCAGCATAACCTTCAGCCAACAGAAGGCAACCGGACAAAGTTAACCCATTTGGCTGCTGTTACGTGCCTTACGTTCAGATCTTGAAGACAGAATTTCTAACGAAGAACCTCTATCTGAATAGCGATCCATCAACAGCTAACATATTTAATGGCCTAAAGCAAATTGCTGATTCAACTGTTGACCTTATATAGCTCAAATTATTCTTTGCTATGTTACATTTCTATTACTGTTATCATTGTATACAGCTTGTGTTGCATTTATGAAGCATAGAGGTCTACAAGACTATAAATATAAGTTATCTAATTAGGTATTTATTTGTTGTGTTGCATGTGTAAGCAGGCATCCATCTTGAAGCCTGTTCCAATTTAATTTCAGTGGAAATGTTGCTATCTTCTTTCATGCATGAAGACTGGGACCTCTGCATTTTTATTGCACATTGCCTGGTCAGCGGGTCTATAAAATTTGTTACCTCAAAAATCCAAAGGATTAAGACCAGAAGCCAGTTAGAATGCTACACCATAGCAAATCACAAAAAGGTCACAACAATCATCACATTTAACATTTGGCATTTACAGCACAACTTCTTAATATCTCATAATACAGTAGACATTAATACTTTATTTTTTCTTTCTATTTACATCAGGACTACTGAATGAAAAAGTACCTTTATGGAAATGACAAAATTTTAATGTGGCCCAGCAATAGGTATACTATTTATGAAAGGAAAAAAAAAAAAAGCAGTATTTTCTGATTTTGCACAAATGCTTTGAAGCCTTTGTTGCTGCCACGACAGCAGCTTCTCACTGTTCAACACCTACTACCTCACCATGGGAAAAAACCCTAATAACACAATTTTATCATGTGGATTTCCATCACTTTCAGTCCTCCCATAGGTGCATTTCTCAGCAACTCAATCCTTTTGCCAAAAGCTACCAGCCTGCAACAAAACTTTGTGTCAGTCACCATAAAAAAGCAGGGAAATCAAAGTAGGAAAACTGGCCAAAGTTGCAACCGCAAGCTTGACTTTTGATAATCTCTGCACGTTTGTCTGGATCCTCTGTCTGAATCTAGCCAGGACAGGCTGGCATGATGCCACCTGCGGTACTGGGCACCGTTTTTTGGAAATCAATAAAAACACCTTGTGTAAGAGCAGCAAGGAGCACAAGCACAACTTGGAAAGTCCCAATACAGATCCTGCGTGACCTCTACATCCAGTGCTGTGTAATTACAACACACTCTTTCCAAATACGTCTCCTCCTTACCTAATTATAGAATTGAATAAGAAATCTCACAGCAGCCCAGAATCAGAGAGGTGTAAAGGAACTGAGGGTTTAATCACCAACCTAAAGGCAAAAGCAGTGCGTTATGTGGTACGATTTTGAAAGTAGTTCTACTGATTCCCTACCAAGGGTAGGCTTATTTATGGCATAAATCAGTACACTTCAATGGAGATACACTTTCAGTTTTTAACCTGAAAATCAAAACTGAAAAAATCATCCTGGAGACATCCAGAGAACTTCAGTTTTTATCATCTTTACATTGTCTTTTCAGCATTTCCTGTTACTTCTGTAAGACATGAAGTTAGTGGCCAAACTTTAAAGACAAACAAACCCATCACCATTCTAAATGCAACCTAAAAACAAGGACATGCACATTGAGCTTTACATTTCTCTATGATTTTTTTTTTTTTTTTAATAATGCCTCTTAAAGTTTTGGGAAATACAGCTTTATTCATTAGTTAAATCAGTATACTGATTGTAAAAGAAGTTCATATGCAATTGTATCCTCACTTTTTAATTAATCACACTGTTATTTGGCATTTAAAAATATCTGACACATCACATGAGTGGCATGCAGGGAATTTTCTAAAAAGTTTGACTGAAGAGGTAGGGAGGGAGGGAAGAAGGTTATTTTTTTACCTGGTACTTTGGCACCAGCTTGCATCTTGAAAAATGAACATAAGAAAAAAGAAATGGTCTCACAGAACTTTTAAGAAAAATCACAAAATTTTAACACCACCAACTGGAGACCTTTTTGTTTGCTTGCTTCCTATTCATCAGAGATGCACAGTAAATACTCCAATACCAGAACTACTGCAAGGGAGGAACAGAACAAAGACTTTAAGCTTCAGTAAAAAGTTCAGGCGTGATCTTAATCTCAGTCACGTCCAAGTGAGCTGACACTGTGATCAGCGTGGCGATGTGTAAGGGACTGAGATGGTGTGCAGCAAAAACAGAAAACCTTTTGTGCAATTATGTCGTATGTCATTAGAAAAGAAGTTCCTACTTTTTGCATGAAAGAAGATGGCACTGAGGAGAAGAGCTCTTCTTAAGTTATCACTGGGGCTGTAACTTCACTGCCACTACAGTTTTACTACCCCTTCCTCCCCTTTCTGGCACAGCAAGTGCACTTAATCTGCATCCACAGCTGTTGGGCTGCTTCACTGTCCAGACAGCTGTCTGCAGCCCCCAGAAAAGTTTTTTTTTTGTTAATGACCTGGCTTTAATCCTCTTCATCCACTTCCCACCAAAAATAAGCGAATGCCTGCAGCTGAAGTCAAGTCAAACCAACTTTACTTGATGACAAGTGGGGAAAAAAGACATGCAGAATAGGGCTTGTCCTTCAGTGCACATCACTAAAATCAGTTAGAGCATACGAAGGGAAGGAGGTCTGCAAGCGAAAAAGGCAGACACACATCACAGAGTTTTTTTTCACAGTGCTTGAAGGGAGAGGGGTCCTTGATTCCTGGTCACGGGTCCCCTCTGACCTCCTCCTGGAAACGTTAATGATAAAGGTGACAACCCTCGATGAATGCCTCATAACCCTGAACATAACCTCTAGATTTAATTCAGCCGTTCTTGTCTCTTCCACTTTCTGCCACAGTCTTGTTCAAGAGTTATGCTATCTTGGCTTATAACTTTGACCTCTGAAGGCTAGGGGCATGGAGTTAATCAATTCTTCATACTTTAGACCTACCTGAAGGACTCTATTTCATCATGTCATTGTATTCACTTTCTGAAATATTCTCTTTGAATATCGTGAAGGTGTTTTAGCCTCAAACCTACTATGAAAAAATGGAGTGAATTCTCCCTCACCCTCTCCCAGCTGTAGTCATGTTTTTCTCTTCCTTATTTTGGTGGAGGGGAGGGTGTGCATGTGTGTGTGAACCAACAAAAAAACCTCATGACACATTCAATAGCAAAATACCAGTGTGCTGGCATATACAAATGAAGAAATTCTTACTTTTCTTACTTCCAAACTGAAAAACTACTGCTGTCTTCTGTATTTATTCTCACAGTTCATGTCTTACTTGAAGCCACAGGCAACAGAACAAAGAGGCGGAAAAGGCTCCTAACAATCCATGCTTGCCTATCCTCTCTTACAAATTTCTCATTATGGGTAGCCCTTATTTCCACTGTATGTACAGCTATAGGTATGGATTAGTTTAAATATCAAAGTAGGCCACTGAAGAGCTAGACAATTAGATAATCTCCATTACAGGAAAATACTGCTATTTAATTAGCTTGTTAAAGACAACCCCTTACATACCCTGAGGATAAAACCTCCTGCAAAAGAACAAAAAGATGTTTAGCAACTATGGCTGCCAACTTTCACAGGTACACAAATGTATTTTTCAGAGAAAATAAGTAGAGACCATTGTGAGATTTACTCTTCTTAAAAGTCACAGGATTCAAAACTGCCTGAAACCTATTCTCTTGGCTACTATGCCTGCGTGCAAGAGAGGAAACGCTGGCCAGATGTGTATCGGAAGAGAGGAAATCCCTCTCACCCCGCTCCAAAACAAGATACTTAAAACTTAGCCAACTTGGAACAGTCCATGGAGAATCCAACTTACTTGGCACAGATGCAGCTTTCTCAGTTACTTACTTATCCCCTGTACTCCCTATGCACACATCTGCCCTTCCATCTCCTACATTAATTCTTTTTAAAGATATATTTTAGTTTTCCTCCTAATTAGGAAAACTATGCAGAAGGATTCACTGACCCTTAGAAGAGCCTGTTAATTGTCAAGCCCAGAGTCTGCTGCCCAGAAGCATTATTTATTTCTCATCATATTTGAACCGTTGATAAATCCAGAAAGAGGAGACACCAAATGACATCATTAATTACTCTGCAAAACAAAATGAAGCTTGCTAAGTTTTATCCAGAACCTGAATACCCTTGCAAATGCTCCTGTAAATTTACATTACCCTAGTAGCATAAACTACTTTTCCCAGTTGTTCAAGTTATCGATAAAATACAGTTGTGTGAAGAGAGACGACATGCATAAAGAAACCTTCACTACACTATAAACTGTCCAGAGGAAAGGAAAACTTCTGCCTTGTGATTCAAATACAGATTACATGAACTAAATTTTGACACAAGTTATGCTGGGATGAGAAGATACTTCAAATCTGAACTGCACTTCATAAAGCAAATAGTTGTCCGAACAACTCCAGTAAGAATATTTTCACAACACAGCTTGGTAAAATCCACAATATCCTTATTTTTCGAACAAAAGGCAAAGATCCATAGTGATGATGCTATAAATTTTAACCTACCTAAAACTTTTCCCAGCTACCAAAACAACTACAATTAATAATTCAAATGGAAATTTCTTTAACTGTCCAGGGGAAATTCTCCCAACTAGTTTTAAACAATGTAATTTAATGAATTTCAACAAGAGATCCGATTTAGCGAAAGAAAACAAACCCCCTACAAGTTTATTGTACTGTTGCGAAACTGTAATCCATTGGCATGCTGTCTCCACCTAATTTGTTGGTAATCAGCAAAACTGCTTGGTGGAACAGACATCATGATCTTCGCTCCATATAAAATGAAGGATCCCAAAAGGGAGTTACGGCTCAGGCATCATGTGTGGAATTCAGGGCATCTGTCAACTCTGCAGTGATTTCTTGAATACTCTAAGCCTTCTACCTATTTAGGCAACCAAATCCCAAATGACACCAAGCTCATAATCTACCAACTATCAGCTAAACCTCTAAGATGCATGCAGTTGATCCATAGCATACAGGCATTAATTAGAATATCAATCAAAGATTATCATCATATACTTTTCCAAAGGATAAGAGCATCCCCAAAGCCTGAACCTTCAAAGCTAAAAAAAATATTAAGTCTGAAACACCTTAAAAGCTCCATTTCTCAGTTTTGTTTTTCAGGAAATAAAATTTTGCTTCACAGCTTGCTTAAAGACCTACAGTAAATCTGTTATGTAAATCTGGTAAGTCACTAGAAGGAATTGTCTTTGAAACTGAGGGATAGCTCATATCCGACTTCGCAATTCTATCCTATAAACCTGCATCAGGATCTCTCATTACAGACAATCTTTCAGTTGCATGCATAGATGATATTGGCTTCCACAGTGCTTTACAAGCTTCCCAGTACTATATACCATTTTAGTAAAAAGGCTACATGCGTAACACTTGATGAGGGAAGAGCCCCCCTGCAGGAGACTACTTGATACAAACATTCTGGTTTTTCCTCAAGCACATTTTCTTCATCATGGCATATATAATCATTATATAAAAATGTAAATATGCTCACACGAGCTCCCCTATAAATACTGATGTATTGCAACTAAGTTTGACAGAAGCCTAAGAGCATCAAGAAGAACGAAATTCCTAGAAATTTCATGACAACTGGCCCTTGAACAGAGGAGGAACATCCCTTGTAGGAGGAGTGCTCATTTGGAAAAGCATGGACTCCGAAGCAGAAGACATCTTTTTGGCTTGGCACCAGCCAGGGGCAGAGTCAGAGCCACCCACCTAGGCTGTGGTTCAGACACATGTGACACTGCTAGGAGTGCTGCACGTGTGCCGGTGAGGGGAGTCAAGGGCGATGGCAGTGCAGGGATGCGTTTTGTGGTCTTGGGAAAACCTACAGCATTTTGGTTGAGAAATTAAGTTTATTTAAGTGAAAGCAGATCAAGAAGGTTCAAACCTAAAATGAGATGTTATACCTCTGTCATACTATTAATCAAGTTCAGCATCAAGGGATAAACGGTGGGCTGGGACCCGCACTGTACAAATGCAAACAACTATTTTGTCAGGGTACAGCACAGCTTCTGTGCTCAATCATAGAATGGTTTAGGTTGGAAGGGACCTTAAAGATCACCTAGTTCCAACCCCCTGCCATGGGCAAGGACACCTCCCACCAGACCAGGTTGCTCAAAGCCCCGTCCAACCTGGTCTTGGAACACTTCCAGGGATGGGGCCTCAACAGCCTCCCTGGGCAAGGGAAGTTACTGAGTTGTTACTGAGACTTCACTGGAGCATCTGAGAGATCAAGAGTTCGGGAGAGCAATTAATCTCTGCCCAGTTGTCAGTGTGACTCCTTTCACCCACCTCACTCCAAACAGCAGGGACTGGCTCTCTGCTGATAACGGGAGCCCCAGCTCTTCCAGGAGCTTCTGCTCACAGCCAGGAACATCCGAGTGAGTCACTCACCACCCTCAGCCATATTTTGTGCCAGTTATTTGTACCCAGGTATCCCCTGACACAAAGATTCTTACACCAAAATAAAGCAACCAGCATTCTATTTTAAGAGATATCTGCATATTACCACCCCTCAACTATGTCTGTATCACACAGACGAAGAAAAGAAGGAGGAGGGGTATTTCTCCCTCCCTCAGCCTTACAGGAAATAGAAATAAGTGGTGTCATGCTACAAAGGCAAGAGCTTTTTCTGTGCCTAGCGACTGCTGTTTTCCCCTCACAGCATATGGTCTTGTTTAGTTTCTTTCTCTCCTAGCAGTGACCTAATAAACAAGAGGTAGGCCTCTGTCTTTTCACCAAGGGAAAAAGAGAAACGTACTTCTAACAAAAGGTAGGCACTTATCTTGATGCCAAGAAAAAGTGTTCATGCCCCATTAAACAGAAGGTAGATTCCTGTCTCTCTGGTTCTTTTGTTTGTTGCCTCAGAGTGTTAAACAGAGCAAGGGCACTCCTGCTTCCAAGCACCTGCATTTAATTGCAGCTTATTGCATTCCCCACAGGGAGGCAGGAACAGCTGCAAGGGAACACTGTACTGATGCAAGAGCAGAAAATACGTCTTTTTTTTTTTTTTCCTGAGCAGGAAATGTGCTCTCTTCTACAAAAAGCACACTACTCTAGAGAGAAATCATTAGGAAAAACAACTAGTACTGCTTGGTTTTCCTCTATTTTCTTGCCCTTATCTTTGCTCAAACAAGTTAATAAACTGCTAGTGTAAAAAAAAAAAACCACACACCACAAGAACTTCAAGACTCTATAAAGAAACTATTTAAAACTCACTTTTCAAGAAAAATGTTTTTTTGGCTGAGCAACATGCTTGTTTGTTTTTCACAAAATATATTTTTCACAAAGCTTTGGCAGGTCATCAAGATTTAATTTTAAGTGAATATAATTCAATAAAATTAATGCATAAACTAAGTTTAGGACTAGCTTCTGAAGAATAATAAAAAAAATAAGGATTTCTCCCCATCCTACACAGTATTTAATTGTTTTTTTATGGAAGGCTGTGTAATGAAACTCTGGGAAAGCATATACATTTTTCCCTTCGCTACGTTCAGTCCCTCTTTCCAGCATTTGTTGCACTTATTTGTCTTCTGAATAGAATATTTTAGTAACTCCCTGCACATATAGAGGTTATTTTTTTCTGGTATTTTTGCTGGATTTTTTCTTGGTCCCTTTTAGAAACTACCTAGTATGATGAAGAATGCTAAAAACACCTTAATAATTATACCAAGCCCCAAACCCACAGACTGGCCAGTAGTTCCCACTTCAGTCTTGGGTGATCTCTATCAGTTGACAGGACAATGAGCAAATCTTCCTATGGTTTGAGAGTTCCTCCAGCTCAGGAAAGGAGAGGAAATTCAGAAACCCTGGTCCTCCAGTTTGATGAAAGTCAGCAGAAGGCAAGGCATCACGATGCAAAGAACTACCCATGCTCATCTCACACTGAAAAACCAGGAGGAAAGCTCCTCCTCGTGCATTAAGTTCCCAGGGCTCCCTTGCCTAACTAGGTCACCTCTACCAAAATCAAATGGAAACAATAATCCTAGTGTTTGAAAGCCCTAGGGCCTCCTAGCATAGTCACAACAGCTTTTTTAGCTTGCAAATGTTTTCCAGGTCCCAAGATTTAAAAGAAAAATTTGCTTTCTCTATATCATCTTCTGTACCCAGAGGCAGCATAATAAAGAGTATAGTCACAGCATCACTCTTTGTCTAGGCCTCCAAATACAATAGAAGGTAAAGAATAATTTTTGTTTCTTCACATAGCACTCTATTGCCTTATTGAATTAAAAAGTGGCAATCTTTTCTTCCCTAAGTACTAAACAAATAGAATATTTAACCTCCCACCTGTTTCCCCAAAATAAAAAGAATAAAAATGGAAATGTTTTCTTATGCTCTTTGAAGTTCATTGGATTTAAGCAGACTGTAATACTAAGGTTTGGTTAGTTGCGCGCACTGCTTGCTTCCTGTTACGTTCCAACTTATTTATTTTAGACAACTAAAATAGACTTGCTTTTAGTCTAAACTATAGACTGAAAAAGTCAATAAAAAAGAGCCAATTTGACAGCCTCAGTGGTTGAAGCCTTTGACAGAATAGGCACAAGCATTCTTTCCCTACTTTGTTTATTTGCATCAGCCTTAACTTCGAGATACCTCGTTTTGATTCCAGAGTAGCTCAGCTTTAGTAATCCTTCTAGCCTTTGCCTTAGGTCTTGCAACAACAGGGAATGTTCAGACAGGAGAAGTGGGGTTTCCTCTTAGAAGACAGAATACACTACTACACATGTCGGTTAAGTGAAGGAGAATACAAATACGCCGTGCATAGTGCTCCAGTCACAAATGCTGGGAATCGAGATATCTCAGGGAATCCCATCTCCTCCTCCCCCTCTTCTACCCTCCAGTCTCAACTGTTTGGCAAAAGAGCTGAGAAGGGAGGGACTGCTGCTTGCATTTCCCCCGTGGATCCATAACCACCTTGCAGATGAAGATCAGAAGCCACAGGATTGCCCTAAACATATGAGAACAGCATCTATTTCCTGCCTGTCCGCATGCATGTCAGAAACCACATCAGTTCAGGAAGATCTATTTCCTCATCTCCACAGAGGCATGGTGATGAGCCTGCCCGGCTCCCCTGGCTAACCTTGCTGTGTGCCTGCACATCCGAGCTCAATTTGCTCTGATTTCTGCCTCCTCACAATCCTTTGCTCCCCAGATGAAAGAGGTTGCTCCAGAGATTAGAAGGGCAAGCACGATGGCCCAGATCATTTTCTGCAGTGGAAGAAATCTTCTATAGAACTAAAATGACTAGAGCCTTCACATTTGTTTCTTTCTTCACAAGAACTTCCTAAGGATTTAGTTGAGAGGCAATCATCAGTATTTCAGTTTCTGGTAACAAGTGAACATGGACACTAGATAACAGAAGCTAGCACTTGAAGAAACTGTTAGAAAACCTTGGAAAGCAGCAAGGAAACTGTAGAAGTGAGCATTGGTTAGTACTGGAAGAACAGTGGTTAGTACCACCCAGTCTGAATTAAGATTTAGTATTTCCTTCATTCGTGGGACCTGCCTCAGGTTAATTCATTTTCTACTTGACCAAGCCTCGGTCTCTCAGTCACCTCCAGTGATGCCAGGGCTCAAATTGTGACAGATGAAGCTGTTCTCAGCTGCTAAACATAGGCTGACATCACATTTGCTTCCTGTATAAATGTCCAAGAGTAGTTTCTCAGTTGCCCTCCAAAGGTAAGCAACTTTCTAGGTATTAGGGGACAAGAGCATGGACAGGAGCAGTTGCCTCTGAAGCAGCTAACATTGTGCATGTTCACACCTATGCTTTTTCTCTATTAAAGTTTCTGAAGCCTCATTCATTTACTTGTTCTTAACAGCCTGATTGAAGTAATAACCCTCCACATTTATAACAGCAAATTAGAAATTGGAGATATTCTCATGCATAGTCTGAATGCAATTTGTCTTGAAACTTGAACAAAGATCATTATCGCTAGAACTCTGAAGTGGGTCATGCACATGCAAATGGTTTGTTTTGAAGATTTCCCAAGAAATAAAATAAAATAAAGCATTCTAATGAGAATTTTATTTGCTAATGAGTCAACTTCTCCTACCTTTAGTACTGTATTGCAATAAATCACATATCTATATAAGATAATATCCTGTCATTTCATTTATCTGGCATCAAATACTGTTTTACTATATACCATAAGCTAAAGAGGATTCATGCAAGTGATTTAAAAGTAAGTCCTCTAGTACACTATATTTTTATGTCTCCACTGAAAGCAGCTTAATGCCTAGAAAAAAAATAAATAACTGTTCTAAATGCATATGTAATAAACCATTTGTCTGACTAGGTTTATATAATATGATTATCTGAATATTTAATATTTAACTAGCAGTATGGTGCAATCATTTACTCTGTGACTATATCTCACCATCATCCTCAAAAGCAAGCACTAGAAGAAAACAGACCATGGAACTAAGAGGATTTCAGACAGGGATTTTATCTTAATTATCACAACCAAGAGCAAGAATCCTTACTTGCCACAATACTAGCTCCAAAGCAGAACATTCTCAGAGTGCTGAGGGGCATATGAGTTTAAGTAAAGCTATTGTATGAACACCTTATTTTGTAATTGTCTACATAACAAGAATTGGATGAGAGCTCTACTAATTCCATTCATCACATTTGTATTCGTAATTGTAAGGTGACACTTTGCATCTCTTCTCCTTACTTTCTATTTGTCACGTTATTTTTCATATTTACAAGCCATGTCTTGTCAGATTCGATGAATATTATCTACCCACTGGTTACACACATTGACAATTTTAAATAATTATTCATAAATCACACTTTCTGCTGTTAGTCAACTAGTCTTTTTTGTTCCCAACTTCTTCCCTGTATCCATCGCTCAGGTGTCTAAACCCTTGAGATTACCAGAGGCTAAGAATATGGACATTTATTTGGCACTCAAGCAAGAACAGTACATTCTGCTAATGTACGTTGGCGGCAGCAGCTCTATGCCCATGACTTTTTTTTTTAGTCAGAATTAAATGAATTTGTGTATATGCACACATTATTAAAATCCAACATTTAGAATTTATCCAAGATCTGATTGCCTGTACGCCAAATGGAGTTTTTATTGCTCTCTGTAATAGGATATCCAGATAACTATTTTAGTTTGTTTGTATGCCTGCCAATATAGAATTTGACATAATTTAATCTTTTAGATTCAAAGCAACCAAGATGATTAAATTGCTTGCATATTATTATATCTTTACAGAAACTCCCTCTCCAAAATATCATTCATTTTGAGGCTTTTTGCTTGCTTGTTTCTAAGGATATTGAGTCAAAGCAGAAAACAGTTAACACAAATCTGCAATCTACATAAAAGTAGGGAAATCTACAGCATTTCTACGACATATGAAAAATGAATGGCAAGTCAGGAAAAGAGTGATAGATTTCTTGGCTACTACAGAGGACAAAGGAAAAGAAGCATGTGCATGTACGCTTTTTCGGCAAACACATTTACACCCTTATTAAAAACATGTTAATTTTTAAAATGTTTCCTGTCACTAGTCAACTTATGCATCAGAATTTCAGGGATTGTTTTAAGCTTATTTGAAAGTTCTTCTGATTATCATATATTTTAAAGTTTTACTAAAGTTAGTCACTTCATGCAGCTACCAATTCATGTATTCCTTGCAAACATGGACTATAACACTTGTATTACTGTCTCTTAAAGTTCTCACCAGTAAAAGAAAAGCAAACACCCTGTGTACATTAAATGACGTACCTGAGGGAAGCGCATGCATAAGGGAAATTCCAAGTACTGGGAGCAAGTATGTGTTTACCCACCAGGATTGTACCAGAATATCTTGCAAGCAACACAAGAATCTCGGCTTATGCAGGGAAATATATATATATATATATATATTTGTGCTGCTGTGATAAAGAAGTCAAATAACTTTAGAGATATACCAGTGTATTGCCTCTGAATCCTCAGTACTTTTAACCCCTTATTCCAGTTCCTCTCTACAAACCCCCTGAAAACCACAGTAAGTCTTGACCAAGCATGAGTGATAATCCTACTCTCTCAGACTGTCCTAGAATCTAACACGTGAAAAAACGTAAAATCTAATTATCAGCTGAAAATAAAGAGACCTGTCGTGCTGTTTACCAACTAAGGACTGTAAAGGACTCTGCCTTGCATCCTCTCCTTCTCCTGTGTCCTCCCACCCCACTATCTCATGTGTTGTTTTTCTTGGAGGTCGTTATCCTAGCCCTGGATTCTGATACACTGACATGCACCAAACAATAATTTAAATCCTCTTTTAGGGGCTATCTGGGAACTCCAGGTATTCAGGCTTGCTTCCTCATATGCAGCTGCACACTTACAGGCATTTCTTCCCCTTCTGATGCCTGCAATACCAGCGGTCCAGCTGACAAATGTAAAAATCATCCAGAAGTACATAATGCTACTCCCCATCACACCATCGATATTCAAGCCCTGAAAAGGATGAGGAATTTACCTAAAGGAAGAGGTGGAGTGGGAATTAACAAACAGTACCTGGTCTACCTAGCAGAGATGCTTGTACGTTCTCTTACTTTAGTTAATAGGAATAGCCAGACATTCTGAATATGAAATAAAATAAACTATTTTCAGTGAGAAGTATCAAATTTGCCTGGCATTCCTGGAAAAATTCCACAGAAAAACTAGCTATAAAAAGTAGTATCATCTACAAACAAAGGAAACTCTTCACTGGTTTCTCTCCACAGTCAGAAGCTGAGGAGCACAAGAGAGCCTGAAGAATCCACAGAGTGCTTAATACACATCCTTAATGGTGTTACCAAACCCCAATATAATACATTTTTAGCTGACTAGGACAGAATCACTCAACTCTTCCTTCTTGCAGAGTCAGGGCACTCAGTTCACAAGCTGGCTGAACCTTGCCTCCCTTTCATATATCATCAGGAAAACATAGACAACTTTAAAGAAGATTCACCTCTCTCCTCTTTGCCCACCCCATCATTACTTTACAAAAAGCATTATTTTATTACAGAGATCTGTGTAATTTTCCAATTGTGGTACTCATCGGTAGTACTATGCCAACTTACAGAACTGTAGGTAGCAAACCTTAAGAGTCTAAACGAAATCTACATTCTTCCCTCTTAATCTTCACACAATCACACCTGATTTACACAAACCATTCAGCTTAGCCTTTGCTTATACATCTATGCTTTTTATTGAGTGCATATTCATAAAAGTTCCTAATTTTCCGAGCTCATTTTTATTTAAAAAAATACAATAAAATGTTAAGAAAACCCCAAAGATTTAGACAGATTTTTGAATGTGTGAATAACTGTACTTGCAAACTCACACCCATAAAAGACACCCTGAAACTCCTCAGAGAACGCCAAACCTTGGGCTACCTTTCTAAATAAAAGGATAAAACAAAACAAAAACCTTAACAGGTACAAATCCAGTGACCAATAAATTAAACTCACAGAACCGTCTTTCTCTGGAGATTAGTGCTTTCACTGATGTTTCACAGACATGTTAGCAATAATCCCTTTACACGGGCATGCAGATTCCTTTTTACAGATAATGTAACCTCCAGGAGTCTCAACTTGAGGTCGTCTTTTAAGAAGCCAAAGGTCAGTATTTCAGATTTCTTCAACAAAAGTAAGACCAACAGCTGTCAGTGATTAGCAACTATCTTCATTTATACAGTTGCTGAGATATACATGTTTTAGCTGCAATAACAGTTACTGCATCATGTGCCTTACATATATTCATTGGCATTTTCCCTTTTCTTCATACTGGCTGCAGTCTGTCTGCCTTTGGTTTCATTTTATTCCCTACCTCTTCCATCTGTTGCCTCTTTTATCTCCATCTAACAAATGAAGATTTCCCCACTTCATTTCAAAAGCTTCAGCTATGACAGTTGTACATGCTTATTTAAATTTCTTTTTATTTGTACCTATTCTGACTTTGCTATGCGAGGACTTGGGACTAGAACTAGTCAAGAATTTGTTTCATGAAACAGGCTTCTTAAAAATTATTTTCATCAACTCAGAATAAATAATGGACTAATATGAGGTTCAGATAAAATGAATTTTCAAATAGGAGTGATACTGTTTAGCTGTGTTTCTGTTAAATTAGTTTCCTAACAACATCAGGCTATTCAGAATGTTTGGACTTATTACAAGAACTACGTTTAAAGCAACACACAAGTTGCTCATACTTATGGCATATCGCTCACCCTAAAGGTCAGCCCATACTGGCTTCCTCATGTGCTAGTTTAAATAATGATATTGGTTATATCAGTAGGCCCAGTTTTAGGAAGCCTGTACAAAAGAACTAGCTCAAACATATGCAAACATGAGCAAATTTAAGAAATTATATTTAGGAAATACATTGTACTACCTCTGTTATGGGGGAACGACATCGCTTTTAATGTACAGGAAGAAGTGATGTTAAAACACCTTATATATTAAGGAAGATTAGCTATGTTATTTTTTTTAACAATAAAATAAAAATGCACATTTATATTTAGAAACAGAACTAACCCATATGTATTCTCTACATACACATAATTAACACCAAATTTAGGTAGACTACTCACACGCATATTTGGTTGCGTACTTAATAGATTTCTTCCTTTCTTTACCAAGAGTATTTTTTACACGAAAATAATTAAAATCAGAATGAAAATACATTCTATCATATAATTCACTCTCATATTCCATGTTTTGAGCATAACGTCAGAATACCTATTTCTTTCATACAGGCCCTACGCATTTTATGGCTTCCCTCCCTTTTTATATTTTAGTATATCAAATCTTAGTGATTGGTTACTTTGTTCTCAGTCCCACTGGGCCTGTTATCTGTAATTAAATATAAGCCTCCTTGATATTAGTAGTGCGCTGATGGATTGTTGCTTACCTAGCAGGCAGCACTTAGAGAAATGGAGGTCCTTGAAAGCAAACAGCATCAGAGCATAAATCAGCTAGAATGAAGACAGGAGTGAATATAGATTTTGTGGTAAGAACGCTCAGGAGATTGTTCTTCGAACTCCACAGATTGGAGATTACATCCATATTGATTTATCATCAGACATTTATTGATCATTGGCTAAATGACTGTACAGATAAACATATGTATCTTTCCACTTCTGCCACCAGCCCTAACCTTACTGACTATGCAAAACTAAAAGCATAACACTCTCAAACCTAAAATGTTGATTAAATGCTACATGAAGGTTTGTGCAGTACTAAGGATGTGAAATACAAGACAAAACCCCACCCCACCTCTACTCCCCAAAGAACAAAGAAAACCCAATTAAAAATATTCCAGATTTATTTAGACCTTTTAAACACATCTGTGACTACATTTTGTCACTACTCACATTTTGTGACTACTCCCTTTGCTACATCTGAAAAAAAAAAAAGAAAAAGAGAAAAAAAACCCACAAATTCACAGCTACTTACAATTTTCAAACTACAGGCCATTGCTATGAAGAAAAGATATCATAGATGAGAGACAGCTTGCCTGATGAGTAGGAGCTGTCAGCAAATTCCTAAAGTTATTTTCAGTTAGTTTTATCAATTCACACTGTAAAAATCACAAAAAAAGGTCCTATATTCTAGGGAGCTGGGATGTAGCTTACTATAGCTTGATACAAAACCTTTGTTTAAGATAGTTAAGGTCAGATTTGTTCGAATAGAAACACTTGTTTCCATTTGCAAGTTAAGTTGCACTTAGAAATATGCAATGCAGATGTGATTAGACCACAGACCTATTTTCACAGTATGTGCAAATCCAATCTTTCAAAGATACAAACCTCCAATTTAGCAAAACTTACCTTCAGTGTAGTCTGCCATTTGCAACACACTGATTTGGTGAAATCTCTATGAACTCACTTAGTTCTTATTCAAGAATAACCAATACACCAGCAAAATTAACAACAATCACCTGACTATATGCTTGCATAAGCCGAAATGAAGCAGAGAAGGAATAGGTAAAAGAAAGAACCAGTTACATACAAAGGTGAAACCAGCAATCAGTGAACTAGCAGTCTAATTTTAATGAGCATATCAGTTTTGCTGTGGACATCAATAAAGGTTTCCACATGCTAATAAACAGAGAAGTTCATCTGAGCTCAACCTTTGCTAATCAACACTCTCTTCACATTCAGAATAGAAAATGATATGCAGATACTTAGCAAACCACCAACTACGAGTGCCCCAGATGGAGCTCTCCCATCAGTCTTCTCCTCCCCAGCAGCAAAACATTTGGTGAGGAGAGAGATCAGAAGCCTCTGCAACTTCGAGGAACTCTCCCACCCAATCCTCTTCCAAAGCTGGCTGGTAGGAGTGCCTGAACATCATCATTCCTACTTCAGAAAAACAGGAAAAACCCATTTGAAATGCATTCTATTTCATACACGGTCTCTCTCGCAAAGAGTTTTTTGTTCTCCCATCCCATGGTATTTTTTCCCAGATCACTGGGGAAGTCCTTTGAAACCTGTTGCTGGAAGAAAATCCCCTGCATTTCTCCAAGCCATCTGGCCTCCTGATCTTTCTCTCTCTAGCTGCTGCAGCTTGTAATTAGTCCCAGCTGAACAGGTAGTTAATCTCCTTTAGCAGTCAGAGACACATGGGGCATATACCTCTCGTTGCAGGGCACGGGCCAATATTTACAGATTAAAAGGACTTTTCTATTATCTCCCTTTCCTTGTCTTCAGAATCCATATGAAGACGACTAGCTTGGAAGTTCACAAACAGAAAGAGCATTCACCACGTTTTATGATGTAGTAGAAATGAAGAAAACACCTATGTTTACTATTAATTCAAAATTCAAATTAGCATACACTAGAGCTTTTCCACTAGAAAAATAAATCATTAACTGCGAAGACAAAATAAAGACTTATTTGCAAATAGCAAATATTGGTTTTGTAGAAAATGACGTCAGAAGCCAAGGTTAGAATTTATTGCTAGAAAGAAGACTTTAAATTAGGAAGTGTTAAGAGAAATTGTGCTGAGCTGGAACTCTGAAAATGTACCTAGTGATTTTTAAGGTTAACTTAATGTATAAAACACCGCTAGAATAAAAATACCCAGATTAACTATATTATCAGGATCACTTTGAGAGAACGGCAGAAAATGAAATACTGAAAAATAATGATTCCTTCGGAACAGAAAAGCCTATTGCTTATATTTTATTTTACGAAAAAAAAAGAAAACTAATGAGACTGTATAAAACTGTATTTTCATTTCATGGTTATAGCTCCAGTGAAATGTCTAAACCAAAACAAATTTTGTTCATTATTGTTCATTATTTATGATGTTATGAGAAACCAACAACAAAGTTGGCTTATAAGTGTTAATGCAAATTACTCTCACCGCATCCATATACCCATACTATTAGAAGCGTGGACAATTCATAATGAATAATGTGATTTTTTTTCCATATTTACTTCACCACCACCTTGAGGCTACAGCATACAGCAATTGGAGTGAAAAAAGGAGAAGAAAAAGAAAAAGGAGAGATGCAGTCCTGAGGGAGGCAACAGAAATCTAGGTGTCAGCCATTCCCTGACTAACATTTACTGGGCTACGCTCATCCATATACCTATCCTTTCTCTTCCCATTGTCCATAAAAGTCTAATTTCAACAAAGCAGAGGTAGAAAGTACCTCCACTGGATGCATTTCAGAATAATATGCAGAGGAATGTTTCCAGGAGTCTACCTCCACAAGGGAAATCCCAGCTCCAGGCTGCAGGGAGGGGAAGTGCCTGTGCTCAGGGTTGAGAAGCAGCCGCCCCTCTCTGCCCTGCCCTGTGCTCATCCTTGGCTGGCTCTGCCTGCATTCTCCTTGGAGTGGTCACCACCATCCATTAATGTGGAGACCTTACAGATTTTAGGTGTTTTATTGGTGGACCTGGCAGTGCTAGGTTGGACTTGATGATCTTAAAGGTCTTTTCCAGCCTAAACAATTCTATGATTCTATTTGGCATGCTTTCCCAAGTCTAAGCATGGATATTTTTTTTTTTATGACACATACGTATCTTGGATACCTTGAGTTGATTTTCACATTATTCATGGTGATCCTGGTGTAATTACAGTGATCTGTGGTAGATCCATATGGACTCCTGGGTGCCCCACCAGGAACGCAGTGGGAGCTAATGCCCAGAAATTCTCAGGCCAGCCATACCCACTCTCTGCAGAAGAAGAAAGAGTGAAACACATTAAGTGCCTTGAAAAGCAATGCCATTACCTAGGATAGATGAGACCTGCTTTTTGGGTAACTGGGACGCAGCCTGCCTTCACTGAGAGCTTCAGATACCACCATTGCTCAGAGGTATCTCAATTAATACCTCTAGATCGATGCTCCGAGTCCTCAGTGCTCACTTGGGTCGATGTGGCACAGCGTCATCTCAGGCACTCCTGCATACTCCATGGTGTGACTGAGACTCACATGCCCATAACTATATCTAAAAACTCCCCCCCAAAAAAACCCCAATGTTATTTTAAATGTTATTTTCAATGTTGCTAGCTAGAGCCGCAAAGAATAATGTAACACTACACATGGCATAGAGAGCTGTTTGATGAAAATACTGATTGGCAGCCATGTGTCCCTAGTTCTGCTCCTGATTTTGCCATCTGACCTGCAGTGCAAGACTAAATGAATCATTTTTATCCCTTTGTGCCTTTGTTTGCCTATCTAATAGATAGGTAACCCAAACCTGTTTTTCTTTTCAAAGTGCTTGGAGATCGATAGAGGAACAGCAAAATGTACATGTTGAGAGCAAAAAAACTCAAGCGTGAAGCTGGGCACAAAAGGCCGCAGTCTGATGAATGCCTTCCTGAATAAGATCTTCATATCATTTCTTCATCCCTCTAAATAACTATAATAAACATAATGTAATTCTTCTACAGAACATTACATTTGATGATACCATTTGGTACTGTAATTTCTGTGAAGACCTGAATAGAATCGTGTCAATTTTGGCTTTGACAAAATGAGGCTAATAACTACCAATCAATCAATTCTGCACAGACTTTCTACCAAAAAAAAAAAAATGTACTATAGACATACATTACAAGTAGGTACAAATATTAGTAAGTGGGTATTAGTAAGCTGAAAAGATTTTACTGTGAAGGCCTCATAAGCAGAATATAAAAACCAGCTATACCTGAAAATCTGTTTCATACTGGGGGAAATGTTTATGTTCTAAGCGCTGTTCTGCTCTTTTACAGTCAAGTTTATACCCTATGTGCTACCATGTGGCTAAGTAGTCTTCTCAGTGTTAATTTCTTAGCCTTCCTTCTTATTTGAATGATAACAGCTGGGAATGCTAGCATATTATAAACTGCCAATCTCTTAGGAAGCTGCAGTTACAACCATTAAGTAAACATCAGTTATTAAAATTAAGTCTTCAGCATGCTGAGAAGCCTGCGTTTTTATTTCGATTACAAGTAAATGTGTTAAAAATGAGGATGGTGTGCTCCTTTGCTGCTTACTCCTCCTGCTAATTGTACAATGCACTATTTATAGTAGTTCAAGCCGTCCATCCCATTATAACGATCAGAACAGATTGTTGTTACATTGAAATACATCCAGACAAAAGACTTTTTTTGTAAAATATCTCCTCTATGCTACTAACGCTCTACATGATTTACAATGCAGTAATATTTTATATAAGTACCTGTGTTCCTTTTAATGAAAAAATAATTTGGAGTTGGCACAGAGGGAGAAATACATCTAGACACATTTGGAGAGGCAAAAGCCATACTAATTGTAGAAACTGTATCTAAGACCATGATAAAGTTAACAATTAAGGAAATACACAAACCAGGAATAGGAGCTGGATGTGATTGAAATGTAGTAAGGATATAAGGAAGAAAGCCAAGTTTAGGTGGACAAACTACAGAAGGTGAAGGAAAACGTGAGTGGGATATGACTCTCCATCATATCCTGGAATTAGGGGAGTGGCCAAAATTAAAGAAGGAAATGCTAATAATCTAGCTATAATCAGTCAAGGGGTATTAAATGAATGGATTGCCAGTTCAACAAAGAGATTAATCTTTGAATAAATCCAATCTGCAAGCAAATTATTAGAAAGAAGAATCAAGTTTTGGCTCCTACCCTCTAACATCACAGGAGATCAGTTCCTTTTGTCTATGTTCTCACATCTCATCCCCATACATTGAAAGGCCTGGCCAAGGATCATATTAAAAGCTTAGAAAACAATATTGAGGGCGGTCTTCCTCCTGTTTCTGCATTGTATTATATATACATGTATAGCAGCACAATATATACAGTAGTATTTTATATATATGTAATATATAGAGAGGAAATATTTGGTGGTAAAGTTAATACACATTTGCAGCCTAATTAAACCACAGTCCTATTTTCTTAACTCTCTTATGTGATGTGTTTTCAAAATTGCCAAGCCTTCCTTGCCTAGCATTTGTGCTTCAAAGCATTCCACAAAGTAACTGAAAAATAGGCAGCTGCATTCTAGGTTTGACTTAACACAACTTGATTCATCCATTTGCTTTTTCTTCTGTATTCCTTTTTTTTTTTCCTTTTTTTTTTTTTTTCTTCCCAACACACACACAAAGTGAATCAGATGCCTGGTATACGCAGTACAGCTGAAAGTCCTGTTGCGCCTCAAGAAAACCTTGTTGATCAATACCAATTCCATGTAACTTACTGTGCATTCTTTGATCCCTCTCAACTAGTTATTAAAAACCCATGTCCTTGTGTTAGCCATCTACAGACAGAACTGTTGGGTTTGAATTCTGCAATAGTGATACGGGCACAGACAGCGTGGAAAGAAAAAAGTAATTCCATCTGGACAAATAACACTGAGTGACAGAGTTATTTTTATAAACACTTATCACTTAGGTTTTTATGTGTAAAATGAGATAACGGATCTTTTCATATTTCTTTTAACTGACAAACGCTCTCCAAGTCCAAAGAGACTATGTTTCAACAAGTAATCCTAGACCGATGTATCTGCACTGCGATTATTCACAATAATTTATATTTTTGTCAGCTATGCATTACAGGGTATATATACGAACTAGAACCAGATGATGGACTATCAGTAAAAGTATAAATATTGTATTTATCTTGAGAGTTTTCACTAGATCTGCTTGCTAACACATTCAGACTGGAAGCAGAAGACATTAAGGATGAACTAGAAACTCTCTTCAGGTTTTACTGATTTAATGTAGAGTGAGTGACAACCGGGCCCTGCAAGTTAAGACCAGCCACGTTTATACACAACACACAAGATTCTGTCAATCAGAAAGCCCTGAAGAAACAGAGTGCATAATTTCCATTTTCTTTTAACTTTTTTCCCTACCTCCTTCAAGTAGGAAATCATTCTCAGGTGGACAAGTGAATTTTAATTTTCCACCTGACAGTATATCTGCACCTAGAAAGTGAGGATAGCAGGCCCTGTCATGATCTGGATATTTATTTGAATAGTAATGCAATTTCAATTGGTTACCAAGCAAATCTCAGTCATCTAAAGCTTACATTTATAGAAACTTTGCATTTGTTAGTGGTATCACAGAATACCTGGGGAGTTCCTTGGAGTTAGGTGCTGTAAAAAACAACCAAAGAAATTCCCCCCAAACCAAAAAATTCCCTTATTCTAAAGAGCTTATATGCCACAAAGAATAAGAAAAGCACCAAAAATGAGCTGCAGCAAAACTACTGTGAATGGGTTTCCTGATCAGATAAGAAGTAAGCTAAATCTTATGCCTCCTTCCTACTCACCGATCATTCCTACCTTCCATTGAATGTACTGAAAAATATGTTTATTTCTATACATTCTAAGTCTCTTGAACTGGAAAGCCTACTAAAAAATCAACATTTAAAGGAGAGAGATTTGAGGAGAACCTGAGCAATTGTGCCACACTGAAGAAATAAGTGCAGAATATATCTATCTGATCTATGATGGTTCATTGGATATAACATGAAACGCTTATAAAAGAAGCCTTCACATTGTGCTGATAGGGTATTTTCTAGCATACTTTCACCAGCTCTGTCTGACATACTTTTTGGAAATACTTCTAATTTATATGAAGAAAGTATACAAAATCACTGTGCATATTGTTGTTTATTTTTAATTTTCTATGGGTTATAAAATGCACACTGAGAACTGAACGCAAATCGTTTCCTCTTCAGTGTTGCTGAACAAGATATCAGATTCTTAATGAGGAAAAAACAGAACATCAGTTTGTTATGCATCTTATTCAGAGTACATCCAGAAAGGATGAATAGATGGCTGACTGTAATAAGGAATAGCTAATGATACACAGCACAGTAGACATTTTCATTATACATCACTTCTCTTCAGTTACCAAAACTATAGATTAGCAATGATACTGGGAAAAGGAACACACCTGACATTTTGGTGCTTGATTCAGCTCATACAAATGAGCTAATTTTCAACAGATTGTTGCAAGCTCAATAGAACTTCCTGAACATCTTGTATTTTCAAATTAGACATACAGGGAGCAAAAGTATAGATTCCTCTCCTTTGCGTTTAGTTCGAAAAAAAAAAACCGCAGTGAAAAACATATATATGTACCATTCAAAAGCATGAAATATGATGAATGATACAGGACAAAGAAAAGACAGTAACAATAAGCAACACATTCACTATAAACGACTCTCATTCATGTCTCTGCTTTTTTGCCTCTAACAGTCCTAACAAAGGCCCTGGCGTAGCACAGGAAGACTTCCCGCACAGTAGAAAACCCACTGAAGCGGTGTTTTTTGTTTGTTTTTAACCTGTGCGAAAGTAAAACATGCTTACATAAACTGGATCGAGGCTTGTGTTTTCTAATAGTTTTTATCTCAATTTGATTTGTGAGTTTATAAACTATCATGACTATTACAAGACTAACTCCTTTTTTAACCTTTAAGAGTTATATTTACTTTTGATTCTCAGCTCAGTGATTGTTTTGACACAGTGAGGAGGTGCGTATTCCTAAATATGAAAATTAAAGACAAATTGCCTGTGCTAAATAGGCAAAAGGACTCCTTAATCATGTACCTCTACCCCATCCTACCTGCCAGAGACCTGTTTTTCTTCCTGCCCTCACATCAAATGTGATCATTGTCAAATGCACAATATCAAGCCCAAGGCCATGCAATCTTTTCTTTGCTGACCTTTGCAAAACTGGTTTACAGTCTCTCATAGGAGACTGAAATTAGTCTGCTGGGAAAAAGAGAAATATCTGGGGTCAGAATATGCTTTCCTTCCTGAAGAAAGCATTTTGTACAGACTATGTGAGAAATACCTCAAAAGGGGAAGGTTGTCTTTTCTTTCCCTCTCTTATTGCTGTAGTCAAAGCTTGAATGTTTCACTATTCCATATGTTTCCAAAAGGCTGTATTATTTGAACAGGTTCTTAAGGAAATACCCGTAAATGGAAATCTTATGACAGAAAAAAAAAATTGTAGAAAATTTCTGCTTCCAGTCAAAACCAAAGCTTTTGCTCCTATAGCATACCAAATTATAACGAAAATCAGCTGTTTCAGGCTTCTGATATAAATGGGGATTGTTCATGCACATGCAGTGCATCTAACAGAAAAATAATTCTACTCAGCCGCCACAGAACCTGATTAGAATCTTAAATCACTATCAAGCTGTTAAAAATTCTTTCATGTAGTGTTCTAAATGAAAAATAGTATGGATACCTTATTCTAGTAATTCTTTCATTTGAGAAACATACTTTCTCCATTTTAAGTATGAGGAATCTGATCCTGCTTTATAAATAAATTAACAAAAGGTAATAAAAGATTATGTGTTTCATAAGTGCGTGACTGACTGTTCTATCTATAGAGTGTAAAGGGGTAATGAGTTGCCTGTTTTCTGGACTGTAACATCCATTGCACTGTCTGTTCTTATTCTTATAACACCTCATACCTGCAACATGCTCATTAATTATTTATATATAATTTATAAGAAGAAAAGAAAAAACATAAATTAGTTATTTTCTTCTTAGTTTTCTGTGTTCCCTTTCACAAAAATAAGATGGATCTAGGAAGCAGGAAAGAAAACAATGGCAAACTTTTGGAGTAAAGCTATTACACATAGCCAGAAACACTACTGATAAAGAGGATGATGTACTTGCTTGCTATTTTGGAGTGACTAATTAGAAAGCTGTGTAGAGTAGAATTCCATAGAAGCTACAGAGGAAGAGACCAAACATCAGATTTATGCATCTCCAAACTGACAATGAGCTGAGATTTGCGATGAGCAGGGGGGTTGATCTCTCATTAACTCTGTTTTACTGCATAATGAGGCTTTGGGTTGAGCAAATATGATTTGTCATGCAACTTTAAAAATATACAAACCTGTACGGCTTTATTTTCTGTTCTAGCCTCTCTTTCCTCTACATGTTATACCTTTGAGAACAAAACGCTGTTAATGTTCTATTACATTTTTAATGAAGAATAATAAACTGTTAAATCACACATCAATCATTTCGCTGCATCCTTAATGTAATGAATTAGTAAACTCTTTGACTGTTCCACTCTTACTACATGAGTAGAAAGTTGCCAAAACATGGCTGGTAAGTGAAAAAGGAGCAATTCATATACCAGAGTACACCTACTAACATGCGATTACTGTCTGGTTAGTAAAGGAAGAACAGCCCATTGTTGCAGGAATATACAAGCATAACCCTTGTGGTAATGGGCATAAAAAGGCAATATAATGAGATATTGCATTAGCAAGAAAGCTGTCAGTGATGTATTTTGAGATGATTATTATAATTTTCCTGAATATGCCTATGTGGGTCAGTTTTGGGTTTTTTAATGTACATGCTTCTCAAAACAAAGGAGAACCCAAAACAGATCCAGCCTCCTTCTTCCCAAACTTTTGTGAAGTCAGGATCTTGAATCCATCTCTCATGAATGCTACAAACCACATCTATTCCTATTTGTGAAACTAGAACCTTAAAACTAAGCTCATAAGAAATTCACAAACTTTAGCTTTAATCTAAATCTTGACCAGAAGCCTGCAACCTACTTTTCAAAGCTCAGTTCTCTGATCTAAGCTGCCTACAAATTGATTTAAGAAGTGCCAAAGACTGCAATCAGAAAATCAAAGGAGGTAAGCACGCCCTGTATTTCTGAAAGGCAGACCTCAAACAAGCCAAGCAAAAGAATAGGGATTTCCTACGTGGTGGAATCCACCATGGGCTGGTACCCAAAGTTAGCTGACATCATCAGTGAGGATATATGGAACACAATGCTGCTAAAGACAGATATATTAAGATATATTATTATGCATTGACATTGAACTATTTGGGTAAAACTGAAGGCATTTGCTAATACTGCTAATGCATCTGATTCAACTCAATCATATCAGCAGGCATGTGCTTTTTCACTAGCAGAAAAAATCATCTTTGATATTCTTTTAAGGTTCTTAAGGGTCACAAGTAATTAATTGAGTGTTCCTCAAAGTCAGATGCTTCCTAATGATGGGGATAGCTCTGGATCTGCAATTCAGCTTCCACTGAGTCAGCACTCTCCAATCTGCCCTGATGAGGCACCTCTAGAGGTGCTCTGCAATGGAGATATGGTCGGACTTGGTGCTCTTCAGTCTTTTTTATGGTTGATATAGTCAGTAGGTGTCACAGTTTAACCCCAGCCAGCAACTAGGACCACACAGCCACTTGCTCTCTTCCCCAGTAGGGTAGGGGGAAGAAGGAGAAAAGGAGGAGGAAAAAAAAAAAAACACCTTATGGGTTGAGATTAAAGACTGTTTAAGAGAACAGTAACACAAGAGGAAATAATAATAATGGTAAAATAACACACAAAATAAAGTGATGCAACACAAGTCGCTCTCAACACTCGATGATCGGTTGCCCAGCCTGTCCCAAGCAGTGGTTGTGGATTCCTGTCCCCACAACCAACACCCATTTCTATACTGAGCACAACATCTATGGTATGGAATATTCCTTTGGCCAGCTTGTCCTGTCTACGCTCCCTCTCAGCTTCTATGGGACCCTGAAAAAGTCCTTGACTAATGTAAACATCACTTAGCAACAACTAAACCAAAATGCATTATCAGCATTATTCTCATACTAAATCCAAAACACAGCAGCTACTAGAAAGAAAATTAACTCTGTCCCAGCTGAAACGAGGACAGTAGGTTGTTAACAGTACACGGTTGCTAGGATGTCATTCCTGGTGTGTGGCCAGGAGTTGTTCAGCACTGGCTATTGGCAGATACTCACCCATCCCTCAGATATCATGTATAGAAGAAAGGACTGTAACAACCTTGGAAGGACTGTCCTTGCACCAACTTTGATTGCAAACAATGGCACCAACAGCCAACATAGGAATAAGATGCCCTAATGCATCTTTAGCCACTGTCACGCGTTTAAAGGCTGTTTCACAGCTGAGTCCATTGAAAGAATACCAGGTCCCTGACTGGATGTGACTGGATCATGGGTCACATACACATTGCACTGTGTTGGTGGACTTGCCCCCACACTTAGGATTTATCTTTGTCTTTAGTTTTATGTATGTAGTTGCAAGGGCTCTTGAACACTAAATAAATCTTAATCTCGTGCCTGATAAGAAGAGTGAAGAGAAAGTACAAAAAGAGATGATACATTATATTTTCTAGTTTTCCAATCTGCTTACCAGATTCTTCTTTTTTAATACGTGCAAGTAGCAAGAGTCTATTGGGTCAACTAGCTTATAATTAATTATTGATTAGATATTACAACCGTATGCTGAGATTCATTTGGAAACCAAAATGCTTCCTTGGTACTTATGTTAGCATTTATTAAATATGCATTATTAATCTGAATTATGTTGTGTTCAAATGTAAGCCCTTAGAGCAAAGATAATGATCACAGCATTAGTATTTGTAAAACAGAATTGATTTTCCAGCTTCACCAAATTAGCTGAAATATGGGATAGGCTGCAGGTACTGAAGAATGAATGCTACTAGAGGAAGTTGCCATGTTTAGGTTTTTTGATATACCCCAATAAAATAAATAAAAAGCAAGCCTAAACTTAATATATTCCCCTAAAAAGTGTAGGCATAAACAAAATCTAGAGGTCTTAAAAAAATAATTAGGAAACCTTATTCATACATCATGCGTGACCCATTATTTTTATTCTAGAAGGAGTCCTTGCAACATTAAAAAAAAAGCAGTTAACTTTAGTTTTCCATATGCAGCTATTCCACAGAAAGCTAGTAAAACTTCAGTGAAGTAAATGGCTGGACATTTCACTATATATTTTTAAATAAATTATTTTCTTTTTCTTGTGATTAAATATAGTTACATAGCAAAGAAACAAAGCTGCTGAATAAAATGAGATATATGACAAATAATACTTGTGCTATTTGTTTGGGATTTCTTAAATTTTGTATTTTAAACACATCTTGAAATCTCACTATGACATTCACAACTTAGCAACAATCCTGGCAACATAAACTTTCATATACAGCATCCGAACTATAATGTTATGATGCTGATATAGATTATTTCAAGAAATATGGTTAAGTGTCGCTTCTCAGGAGAAACATGGAACTGAATGTAATTTTGATAAGAACAACTTTGAGCAACCTTGTGTAAATGATCTGTCATGGTCTTTTTTTTAAGCAGCACATCAGACAAGGGTTAATTTTAGCATTGTAAGTGTTGCATTTGGGGGGGGGGGAAGAAGAAAGAAAAAGCAACAAACCCAAAAATGAGCCAGTAATGTGAAGGATCAATGTTAGGTATTACATTACAGGGATAATTTCATTCATTTGATAGCACATTTGTCTAATGTCTGTTTTACTGCTTCTCTGTAGCCAAAATGCTCTATTATTTGCATTGAGAATTTTCACATTTATATTCACATTGTTTTCACACAGCAAAAAGAATTCAAAAAGAAATGTACTGACATGGTTATAAACTTGTAGGGTACTGGGTGGGAGATACAGAATCTGAAAATACCCTTCTGTCTGCTTTTTTTTCTTTGTAATACTTCAAAATTATGTTTAAAAGCAGGGAAGAAAGAGGAAGCAGATTTGTTACTTTGTAATTATGCAGTGTGCACTTTTTCTGACAAGACTCTGCAACACTTGGAAGGGATGGGGAGTTCAAGAACAGGCTTTTGCCTCGTGATTTAAAATTCCAGCATAGCTAAAATCATTTAAAGGGTATTTCATTCTGTTGTTGTGGGATGTTTTTGGCCACAGACAAGGTAGTGGTGTTTCATTTATAAAATGGTTACTAAACCTGAAATATAAAGGCAATATTGTGACAGAGAAGAAAATGGATAGTTGGAGTTAAGTATGTTCTTTATACCTACTAACCTACTTACCACTTTGCATGAATAAAATATCGAAGCGAAACAACAACAAAAAAAGAAAAACATCACTTTGGGGTATACTTGTTTTTAGAATTTAAATAAGGACAAGAGTATAATACTGTTCTGATGTTTGCTTGCACTAAGGGAAAAAATGAATATTAAACTAAGTGCTGCAGGTTTAAGACATGTTTGTATGTACACACGTACACCCACACAAATTACAAACAAAGAGCAGACCAGGGACTAAGTTATCTGTTACAGATAACACTGGTTTTATAGTCATCGCTCATTTTATGTCTGTATTATGCTTTTGTTGTTTGGGTCTCCCTTTGCTGTGATTACTTTTAAGCTCAGATATAGTTACTTTCTATTGATAAGAATTAATTTACAATCAACCTAGTCAGAACAAATGAAGATAAACGTTAATAAGAATTAGAGCTCGATGCATTGTATGCTCAAAAAATTAAATTAGATGCATTTTGATCTCTAAAATGCAAGTAAATTCATGAGAATATTTTCCCCCATTTGTACCCATAAGTATTGACAGGTATTAAATTAGATACTGAAGAGCTTACCTATTGTTCTGCAAATGTAATACAATACCATTTTCAGCAAAAAAGGATGTGAATAAAGTACCTGCAATATAAAAGAGACATTTTATCTAGTAGGCTGCACACTGTTGTTTCACATCCTTGAAATTAAGCCAAATTATTTTACAGGTAAAAACACCTTTCACATACCCACAATTATTTCATCACATATTACAGAGACTTCGTTTCTGATTAAAGTTAATACAATGGTATACAACAAATGATTAAACTTAATCTCCCTTATTATTAACTGACAACCACATTTTATTTAAATAAAGAAGTTACTTCTATTTCCATTGTAATATATCAGCACATGGATTTCTTTCTTATATTTTTTCTATACCTGCAGTTTAGCATGTTTAAGCAAAGAAAACTCACACATTTGTTTTCACAGGTTCGGTGCATACGGAATGAACATATTTTGAAGAGTACATGCACCAGGAAAAGCAAAACTAATTTTTATTATGAAATAAGAGTTTGTAAGCTTTCCCACCCATAGCCCCCCGCCAACAAAAAGCATAATAATAGTCTGAACAGACGTCATATAGGTGCACGTGTGGTCTGGAAATATTTGTAGACTCTATCAACAGTTTACCCCAAGAGGTTCCAGTGTGTATATGTACTATGTCATACCATTATATGTTCAGTATAAATAAGCATACACAAATGTTCTTTCTGTCTTCTTCCAAGAGGTTAATTCAGCAGTCTCAGTTTACCAGTTTAGCAATACTCTGATCATAGGGTAGTGGCAACAGAAAAAAGGGAGAAAGGAGAAAATGCTGAGCGACAAACACCAGAAGACAAAGAAGAACCTGCTCTGAAATTACCGTTCAATCAATTGGCAAGTTATCCTCAGGTACCCAATGAGCATTGGAATGACTATTGGGAGCAAATATGCTGGAAGCCGTGCCTTACCTGGTGTAAAGACTCAGAATGTTATTGAAGTTAATAGAACACACAGGAATTTACTCCCTGGTCTTTGATAAAGGTTGGATGAAAGGCAGAATTTCCATTCTCTAGGAAATCTAAAAATCTATTTTTCATTCTGATTTAGAAAGAAAATCAATAGTTTGTATTTCCTGTAAAATGAAAACCCTTCCAAAATCCACCTACTGGAGAAAGGAAAGTGGGGAGGAAGAACAAGAAATAGAATAAGAAAAGAAAAAGGGGGAAGGATTGTTGCTGGGTAGGATGGCTAGATGTACTGTGTGCTTGAAGGTGGCCGTACCCAACTAATTTGGGGAAAGGCAACCTTCCTTGCATTTATACAGTCCACAAGAGATGTGCATACTCTCTTTTTCAGTAGGAATAATAATGAGAGCTGGGTATTGCCCTGTTCAAGGCTTCCTCCGAGGCATTTTGTTCACATCTCAGTGCAGACTGACTCCCGTCCCATGGGTCTTGCATACCAACTAACCACCACCTACCTCTGCTATCTCCCCTCTCCTCCCTGCTTTTTCCCTTCCTTTCCAAACTTTTCTTCAAACACATTCCTCCTCAGAGCTGGTATGCTTAGAGGTGCAGCCTAGCCCACAGAAATTAATTTAATTCAGCACTGCTAAATGACTAAAGTGTTATGGGTTGGTTGGCTTGGTTTTTTTTTTCCCCAATGCTTTGCTTTAAAAAAGTAGGGAAAACAAATATTGATTTCTAATTTGATTGGGTTGTAAGATCTACAGTTTCCTGTAGTCAATTGTTAACTAGGGTCCTACTTATTTGTTAAGTATTATATTTGGAGATAATAAGGGAATGCTTTGTGACATCTTTTCATTGCTGTCACCTGTCATGATTATTTAAATCTAATTTCAAAATAAATGAACGAGTGCAGTCCTTGTATCCATACTCAGGCATTGGATCACTGCTAGCCCATGTGCAGGCTTTCCAACCTCCATATGGTGAAACTAGAGAAAAGAAGGGGCTTAAGTTCCTCGAACGAAGTCTTTCAGCTTCTCCTTTTGGAATCTGAGTTTCATTTCCAGGCCAGCCAGACTGTTTGTAATCTCAGTGTGACCTATTTATTTCAGACCGCACTTGCACAATACCTAGGTCCCATAATGAGTGAATTTATTACCACAATTTATTAATAGGCATACACTTAGGACAGGGAAAAATTCTTACAAAATATAAAAAGCGACTATATGGGAACTGTGCCTTGAAACACATAAACAAGTAACTTGAAAACTTATTTTAAGATCACCCAGAATTCGTTTCCAGTATAGAAAAGTTCATTCCTCTAAGTTAAGCTTTGCAGCTTAAATATGTTTTACTGAGTGTGTAAAAATAAAAAAACCCAGAAGTATTGTACCTCAAGAGTGAGCACTCTTGGAAACAACATGAAGACTTAAAAAAGAGGTAAAGAAAAGGAAGTGGTACAACTAATAAAAGCAGCACTGTTCACACTGTGCTTAAATTTGGTTTTCTTGTGTCATAATAAAAATAAAATGCACTCAGATTTATTTGTCTAAAGTTGTACAATATGTTCTAAGGTCAATCCGGAGAATATTTGGGCATTCAGGACACACATTCATGTATTGTGGAACATCAATAAAAAGTAAACAAATGTATACACAATGCTAGGTATAACTATAATAATTATTTACACTATACATCTGAACATCAAGCAATTGCTGCTTAGATAAGTAAACTAAAGATATGTATTGAACACTAGCTGGAAATTATTTTAATTTGCAACAAAGAAGAGCTAAATAAATATAAATTTTAAAAAAATCTAAAAATACTGAGGCAAGGTGGTAAGTTCTCTGTCATTAGAGCTCCTTAAGAGCCATTAGACAAACATCATTTTGCAAACAGATTATATGTTCTGTCAGATTCCCTCCAGTCCCACTTACTTGTGTTAATACTTATTTGTGTGAATGATACATACATATATATTGTAATGCTCCTCAGCCAAAAAGGGCATGATAAGCATGATTAAACTTTGGTTTTCCAGTATAAAAACATTTAAATTCTTCTAGAAGCTTTAACACAGCTCTTCTGATACACCTTTAAGTCAAACCTCCACAGGGTCCTAAAGAAATTACTTTAATAGACAAATGGAATTGAAAATGTGTCTTGTTCAGCTGTTTTGTTAATTCTTGCCTTTCCCAGAAGCTAATTTTCACTTCTAATTCCAGGAAAAGAAATTTGATATACAGTAACATTTATCTAAATGTAAACATCAAAGCAAAAACTTTGACAAATATAGACAAATAAATTCACCCAGAAAAGACGCAGAACAGTGTCAGTACTTGCTAGATAACAGTCTCCCAGGAGGTCCAAAAGCTCCTTCCTCCTACGTGAGCTAACCCTGTAAGTGGAGGAGGTGTGAGGGATCAGAGCAGTTTTGTGGATCAGCTGATGAGACCTGCTACTAGCCAGGTAAAAATGATGAATGAGAATACGTGAAAAAGTCATAGTTAACTTTTCCATATACTGAATTTTGGAGATGAGCTATTATTAGGTGTACAAAACCAACCCAACCAATACTTCAAATTCTACCAGCAACAATAAAATAAGCTTATGAAAGGAACGCTCAGTTCATCATGGTTCACCAGAGCCCATGTGGTAGCAGCTAAATAATGCATGCAAATTTGGAAAGGTCCAGAAAGTCTCAGTCAAAATTAATTTTATGTCTCAAACTTTGAGGATAAATGCCAAAAAAACCACATCCAGTGAGTGAATTGCCCATCATCTATGTACAATACATGGTTCACTGACTGACTTATCACTCTGAGAAAGAAATCCATTTGTAGGCTCTAAATTACTAAGCTGAAACATCCATGCCAGTAGCTTTTAATGCACTTTGTTTCAGGAATGCTGACAAAAAATCCAGAGTGATGCATCTTCTTTTACTGCAAAATGTGTGTTACAATTTAGAAATATTGATGAAAAGTGAAAATCAATTTCTTCTGTCATACCTTTGTGCAGAGACCATTTGGAAGGTGATATGCTGCAGTTCCAATCACTGTTACATTTTGCAGCACCTATGGAAAAAACAAGTAGGTAAAACGAAATGGTCAAAGGGGAAAAAAAAAAAAGAACAGAAATTTAAAGATACATGCTTCCGGTGTCACTAGACACATCTCCAGCAAGAAATCTCACATATTCTTTTTATTTGCTGCCAGACCCACCATCTACTTAAGTGATGATATAAGCTATTACTAGCTTCAGTAGGAGCTGGAACAAACCTCCAAATTGCAATTGTCAGCGTCTTTCTTGCTTCGTGATATTTGATATCAGCAGGTATTAAACAGCGCATTTTGATGGCGTTTTTACAGCATGCAGATAACAACAGATTACAGAGTGCTCATTGTTTAGTGCAATGTTGCCCTATAATTGCATGTTATGGTAAACATAGATTTTATGACAGAACATTTGAAGAACTTTAAGACTACTGGACATTTAATCTCAAAGAATTCACAAAGATAAGTACAGAAGTGTACAGTGGCTAGGTAGATATAAAGGAGGCCTGATATCAATCGATGAATAAATGATGCATTCTGATCTAATATTACACACTTTAAGAAACAGCTTATTTCATGAAAATACATTTTTTTATTGCCTATATTTAATTGGGCAAAATTCAACAAATAGTCTGTTTTCCTTGGACGTATTTTTGGTTGGTTTGATTGCTTTTGGAAAATGCAAAAACTTTCATTCCTGTTTTCAAGACGGAACATTTCAACTTTCCATTTTAAAGTTGCAAAAATCCCCAAATAACAGAGACAAAGTAGAAGAGGTTGAAACATATACATGCATCACCTGCCTTTGATTGTTTTCCAGCTTTACACAGGAAGCCATCAAAAATAAAATAAACTCAACCAATTTCCCTTCCTTGTTCTTACCTATTTATTTTTCATCCCACAATCTAAAGCTGTCTTTCTTATCTTTTTCAAAGTTCTACTCATGTATGAGTAAAAAAAAAAAAAACCAACCAGGGTTTAATTCAGACTTTTTAAATGAATACCACAGTATTTCTCAGTTGCAGGGGCATTCAGTGTCCATCTCTTTGATGATACATATCAATCACGTGCAAAAGCAGGTGACCTGGCCTTTTACTGCTTGGAGTTGAAATGCCCCAGTATTTCCCTTACAAAGAGTTAGGAAAAATGCCAGAAAGCTCACTAGGACTCCCCACATTAGACTTATTCCTAGGCTCTCTTTAATCATCACCAGTGCATCTCTCCTGACAGATCTAGCTGCCTGCACTCAGCCACATCCATCTCTTCTCAAAGGTATATTTTTTTTTATAGCATAGTTTCCCAAGATTATAGATTTTTATTTGATACCTGTTTATCTTCAGGCAGCAGCAAGCACAGCTGGACTCCTGCACTGATCTACAGATTCCAGACACATTTAAACAAGGCACTGTTTACAGAAGAAAGAGGAAAGACATGAAGATTTGCTCAGCGCTCTTGTTCATCTGAACATGCAACTGTATAAGCTGCTATATAAGATCTCACGGCTTAAGTTACTAAGGTTAAAGATCAGTAGCTGTAGTCTCATGTTTTATTAGCTTTCATTCTGTTTGTAACCATTTCTTGGAGCTTCCTTTGTTGCTCTCCCATAAGTGCTTTCTAATACCCAGAATGTTTTTCATGCAACTCTTAAAATATATCCACTGCCTCTCACTAGTATCTCCCTTCCTAAGGTATAATATTCTACGTGATTGTGAACCTCAGATCCCAAAATGTATTTTAAAAATTCTGTATTATTTAACAATCACATAAAGGGTAAGATAACTAGAACTGTGTTTCTTCCAGTTAGATTAAGAAATATGAAAATAAATACAACGAAATTGCTCTTTCATCAAATAACCTTTTTGAAGATGTTCAGGGAATATTTCAATATATGCCCCAGAGTCATGGAGACAGGTTGCTTACAACATTGTCCAACCAGTCTTTGGCTCCTCAGGTACTTCACGTTCTGGGGTCACAACGGCACGCAACAAATCCCATGAAAAGGGCTTCCTCAGGGGGAGTGCGTGTATGTTTGTCTGTGTGTTTAAGGGGTGGGAGGAGAAAGATACAGCACAACAAAGAAGAGTTTTCCAGTCTCTATAACACCACACTATTGACCATTCTTACTGTTTCCAGGTGTGACAAGACTCAAAGCCAAGGAAATTTCTCTTAAAGAGTCCTATGACATGCAGCACAATTGGAAGAACAAATTAAAGAAAGCATTGTTAGTTAAAGACTCAAGAGCTGTCAAACATTTACATTCAAAATGCTTTTTAATAAAGAATTTAGAAAGGGAAATCTTTCCCAAAAAGATGGTTAGATCTTGAACTATTTATTTTACTTCTCTTTCCTTGTCTCTCATATTTACCATGTTTTGCTCGAGTTTGTCTGATTTATTGTCCCATTTGGACAATAAAATAGGGTCATTGATTTGAAGGGTTTTCATTATTATTTTGTTTTATTTTTGTATTTCCCCCCACAAGCCTAATTAACACCTGCTTTGTTAGAAAGCTGGCTGTATGTACAAAGTAGGTTACAAACATTTTAATAAGCAGTCACTGGCTGTATGTGGTATTTATTTAAAACGCTAACTTATATAATAGATGTGCATATTTTGATAGCACAGAACAAGATGTGCTTTGAACAAAACAAAGGATTACTCAGAGAAGCTATTAAAATGTCACATTTATATTCTTGTTTATAGCTATTTAGCTCACATATAATAAACTGGCCTCCTTCTCTCCTGGTCATGGATACCAATTTGTCTTTCCTCAGTTAGCTAATCTTTGCCAAAAAAGTTAGAGCTCCAACTTCAAAATGAGATTTCTGGTCATGATTCTTCAAAATAGGAGCAAGTGGGCTCAGGAGTTGATACAGAAAGGGAAAAAAACGTTAAGAATCAAAAGCAAAGAGTGGAATTTGTTTACTGGAGAGAGGTTTGCATTGTTAATTTGGAAGATCACAAAGTCGAAGCAAAATAGAGGCCTTAAATTTTGAGGAACAAAGTAGGAGAGAGAGAGCACCAGCAAATTATTGTAAGAGAGATGTATCTGTACCCTTCAGGGACAATAAAACTCTACAAATAAGTTATAAAATTAATAAAACCATGCTTACAACATTAGACTCTCATAAAAACTTTTTAAAATGCACAATAGCCCTGACCTTGCTTGTGTGGTTTTCAATTTGATTTTGTACCTCAAATTGACACTGGAGAAGATTAGAGTAATGCTTCCAAGCACAGAAACATGTTATCCTTAAGTGGAATTATTTTAAGATTTATGATTATGGGTTTATTCTTTTGATACAGATGTATGAAAAAAACCAAATATTAAATATTCTTTATTTTGTTATTAAAATGCTAAAATTTAAAAATTGCATTTCAGTGAAAAATACCTATAATTTATAGACCTAATCCATACAGCTGGATAAACGGTAACTACAGTTACAGACGTTGTGGACTCCATTCCTCATGATGCAGTTCTCCCCCGTTTAAGTAAATAAGCAGTGTTAAAATAAGGGCATTCTGCCTGCAAACGAGGCATGCGCAGCACTGCGCAGTGCATGCTCTGTGTGGTACAGCTAACTAATGGATTTTTCAGTATCATGGGTCACGGATGAACTAAATTCCATGTCCCTTTGCTCTCTTTTTATTATTTTGAATCATATTATGCCATTGATTTTTAAAACAGAATTCCCCACAGAATCGAATAGGACTCTGCTTGGAAATCGATGGTATGATATGGCCTTAAGTATTCTATTTGATTCAGCTGCAGAGATGGACTGAACAGGTTAAAAAAGGTGAAAACCACACCAGCAGGTAGGCTGCAAGTAGACCAGAAAAAGAATTATCTCTTCTCACCCAATGATTTCTGCAGGTAAAAGATGAAGCAGGTTTTCTCTCCCGCCTCTCCCAGGGAACATCGTACGTGGCAAAATGCTGGCTAGAGCTCTCTTCTCCTTGTATTTCTGGTGAATGGTTTGAGTAAGGACAAACCAAAACCTTGTCTCCGTGGCCCACAGGTACCCTGCATCCTGCATCCCCATGCCCCAGGTACAACCCTGTAAAACAAGGACCAAGTCCCTTATCACCCTATCTCCGTCCCATCAAGAGAAGCCACAGGCCAGCCTCTGCTAGTTTCGATGCAAAAAATAAACATTATTATCCCTTTTCTGCTCAGCAATTCTGTTGCTGGAAGCTTGCACACAACTGAGAAATATCTAGGACCCAGAAATTTAGGAAGTCTTTAAATCTGTGTCACTGACTGGTGCAGAATCAACAGGAATCAAGCCAGCTTTTAGCCACTTCAGACACAGAAGACTGGAAATGAACAAGAATAGTTTCTTCTTCTACAAGTAGGAAAAGGAACTGATGGTCATGCATGGGGAGGGGGCTATATTTTCAGTTCATCCACTTTTTCAATGCAGGTTTACAAAGTTCAATAAAAAAAAAAACTTGAAGAGAATGCTTACAGAGGTTACTCATTTCTAAGGAAAAGACAACCCAAATAATACAATTTTTCTGTAAGGATCATAAATCGCAGATCAGTGACTAGACATGCATCTAGCAGAATTCAACTTTTTTAACGGCTCAAGTCGGGTAATTTATATTCCAAGAGGCAAAAGATACATAGAGCACTACCTTATTCTCTCTTACTAGTAAATTGCCAAAGACTGATGATGAGGGTGTAGTGTTTATTCTAGACCCACTTCCCTCACATTTCTTCAAGTAAATTAACCCTGGTGCCACATGGGGAACACAATTCCAGAATCCAGAACCTGATCACATTACAGTCTCACTCTCCCATCATCCATATAACTGCAAGCCGGGACATTAATTTGTGCAGAATAGATCACACTGAGCATATAAAATCCAATGAAAATAAAACTAATGCATAATCCCTTATACAAGTAGCAGAACTTTTTTGGGGCAGGGGGCTAGACGTGGAAGAGTCTGTATCATGAGTGGAAAAAGAAAAGCACCAATGTAAACTAAAATAATGTTGTCCACCATGCCCTTGTATGGTTCCTCCCCAATTAGAACAAGTTTCTTTTTAATATTAGGTGCTTAGTAACAGAAAAGAATTTTTAATAAGATTTCTCGCAGATGAAGCATCCGCTTTTTCCTTTCAGGAAGCAACATTTTCTTTTACCCAGCACACACTTTAATTGCCTAAGATGCAATTTCCCTTATGAATAATTTGAATACAGCTGACTTTTTGACTAAGCAAATTTTCTTCAGAACTCAAATGATGTGTGCACTGTAAAATATGGAAAACCATGTGGCAGGGTAGCAGAAGCAAAGTGATGGAAGTATAGCATTAATTTTAATGTCATTTAAGAAATCACCGAGGTTCTTATTGTCAGTGACACGTGCCCCTGACCAGATGTGTAGCCTACATTTTAGTTCAGAGCCGCAAAGCTATTCTCCGCAAAGCTCCATTCACATCATCCTACTTAATGTTGGCTTTGCTATTACAGACCCTCTGTCCGTAGCTCATAATGGCTCTGAAAAAAAAGCCGCTGCAAAGTGGAGTTTGGCTATAAAGCTCCGTCTCTGCATCAAAGAATTTGTTACTGTCTTTCCCTTATATACTGCCCTCGTGGGGCCTTACGCTTCTGACTCAAAATATGAATAACTTATTGAAGTCACCATGTCCTGCAGTTGGAAAGCAAGCCTTAGCAGCTATAATTAAAATTATTCTCTTTTGACTGAAACATAATAAAGCAGAAAAAAAAGGTTAAAAAAAAAAAACTAAAGCAGCACATTCTTTTCTAGTGCAAGCAGATGTGAATTTTCAATAAATCATGCAAGAGACTTAGATATCACCTGAGAGTCATAGATAACTTATAACAACTAAAAATAGATCACCATCTTCTATTAACAGAATCAAGCTGTACACAAATGGCAGTTTAAATGATACCACAGGGCCAAACCAGGACTCATAAAGCAGCTCTGTTGATGCTGCCAGTCTATATAATTTGGAAATGCACTATCTGAAAATGCACTCGATGAATGCTTTGTAGAAGCTGTATTAGCTGCCTAGTCTAGTAAATAAATTGAAATACTAATTATTTTTTCTTTGGAAGGGGACTTTGTTATTTATTTTAATGTTGGAATTATTTCACTAAAAGGAACTTTATTTTACTACAATTGTGTTGGAAAAATTTGTCTCTTAAGGGAAATAAACTAGCTACTTTTGTACCAACATAAACTACTTCAGCTGGTAAGTAACCACTAACCATAACTTAATATAATTTTAAATTATTTGCACTTTCACTTGCCTGTAGCAGCTAAGCCATCTGTTACACTTTTTTATTATTATCTTTTTAAAAAAGCAGAAGCAAACACTCTCTATCTATGCCTGTTTAGTGGTAATACAGCGTTCAGCTAAACTGCAGCAGTGAGTCAGAAGAAGAAACCAAATTCAGCAGTTTCTGATGTCTCTTCCAAATGCCTGATATGAGATTTTAGTTCACTGGACCAGATACATACACACACTAAACTCTGGCAGACCAACCTCCATTCCATGAAGTTGATCCTCATCACATTTTATACCATTCAGCTATTTTTTTTTTCTAAACAGTTCCCACGTAAAATCAGCTAAATCTGCTACAATCCTATATTAAACTCCATTTTATAACAATAACTTATAATTAATGTACTCTTCAGTACAACTAATCTTGATTAATAGAATAAAACCGGGAAAAAAATCTGCTTTGACATGTGAAATAGGCTTTCATTCCTTTAGCAAATAATAAAAGACTTGTAAGAAAATGGGCCCTTGACTTTATGATTTTAAGTCATTTAAATCCCACGTATCACTGACCAGCCTGAGCATTTTCCTTTGACTGATGAGATAGCAGGCTTTTTTTGAGTTTATGTGATACATACTATTTAAGACAGAAAGTAAGAAAAAAAAAAAAAGAGACAAACCCACAACAAAAAACCCACACCACTCTGCCTGCTCTTCTATTACTCTAGTGACATTCTGCTGTTTATTGAGTTGTGGGATTTCAAAGAAATCCACATTAAAACTTGGAAAATGTTTCCCCTCTGGAGAACAGCACTAATTAATTCATTAGCGATGAAACGTATTAGTGATGAAAAACCTCTATGTATTTAGGTCTATCTTCTGATTAGGGAAATCTTCTCTGGGTGTTGGAGAGCAAACTATTCCCAGAAATTAATACATAAAAGCATCTCTCTGTCGGGAGGAAGTTTAGTAAAACTCTGAGGGAGAGAAATTAAATGAATTCCTAAACTGTTTCTTAGTGTAGACAGCTTTCAATATTTAATGGGCATGCACAAGTTGAAAAGAGGACATAACCTCTTTTCCTTTTTTTTTGTCCTTTAAGATTGTAGTGATGAGGTCTTTTTGTTTTATTTTTACTGAAGACCTAAAAAGAAAAATTATCTACCATCCTGCATCTCTAAGTACACATATTTGGGACAAAAATATTCCAATTCTACCATTGTAATTGATATCAGCTAAATACAAGCAGTTGTATTAACATTTAGGGTGCACATGGTCAGGGAACACCTATGCAAAAAGGTAGGAGATTACTTGAGTGTTTTTTGACTTTTTACAAGTTGAGGGCCCTAACACATTTCTTTTAAAAGAACAGACCCTAGCAAAAGCGTTACAGGAAAATCTATCTATACAGAGTATTAATTTGACTTGAGGGAGTTGGAGGTGATGTGGAAGTCACTAGGGGGGAAAAAAACCTTGAGATGAATCACCTGAAAACAGATTCCTAGGAAACAGATCCCATACTGCAAAATCCTAGTCCAAGAGTTGCCAGTTTAGCAGCTTGTCTGCATGAAGCAACAGCAGCCTCCATGGATTTCACAGTCTCCCAGCCAAGGCTCAAGAGTTCAACCCTCAATGCCATGCCTGAGGCACAAGAGTAGATAAACCCACAGTCCAGGACTCCCAAAGCCCTAATGCTCCAACAATTTCATGGAGATGCAAGATCACACATAATAGCTTATGGCAGGCTGAGTAGCTTCTTTTCCTTCTTTAATAAGATAAAGCAAGTATAATGTAACTTTATCACCTCATGACTCCAAAGAAAAATTCACTGAATTTTCCAAGGGGAAAGCTCTTCACTAGTATAAAAAAAAAATAGAACACTTATTTAGGACTATCTTTCTCCTTTACAGAACAAACTGACACCTCTAACATATAGTAGAGCTGAGAAATTCTGCCTGGTATCTGTGTTCCCCTCTAAAAATTGGATCAATAAGTGCAGGTCTCCAGTCACTAACGTGTCCAAGCACTGTTACTTGTATTGCTTTGTTTCTTTATGTTATTATTTTTATCACTGAAGAATGTTTTATGGTCCACCATGCTGAGTGACTTGCAACGTTACAGTGGAAGCTTGCATAGTGCGTGATTTGCTTTGATTTTGAAACCAGCCCAGTAAAGGTTGACAATACACTTCACTTTTGCTTTGGAACTACATCTAATTGAAAATACAATTACACAAGAAATGTAGTTGTAGAATTTCAAAGCACCACCAAAGAGGAAGGAACAACTTTTGCCTGAACCATAGGCTAAGCAAGCAACTGGAACGAAAGGAAAATGAAATTTGTTGTAGCCACATACACAGATAGAGTGTGGAGAGGCTAATCAAAAGAAGCAGATATTTTATGTAGCGTACACCTCAGAGTGGCCTTTCTTCTGTACTGTCTTGTTTTTAAGAAGGAAATGAGCCTCTTTTAACCCCACTGAATATAAAAAAAAAAATCCATTTGCAGTTTCCAAACCATTATTTCTCAAAGCTAAGGAAAAAACCTTTGTGTGTTCAGAAATTTTACCTTTTTTTCCTTTATTTTTCAATATTTCTGTAGATGCTTGCATTTATCTAGTCTAAGCAAACTGTTTTAGGCTATTTCCAATTTACAAAACTATTAGCCTTTCCCCCAAGCACAGTCTGGTTTCTTAAGGTAGGCAGTTCTCTTGCTTTAAAACATGTTTGTTTGCAAATCTGAAACTTCTAAACAGTCACATCTTTGCTCCTAGCAGAGCTTCTCTATACACAATTAAATCAGAACCAGAGTCTGTGAAATACTGCTTTCTAAAATTTCTTATGCTAAATCTACATAAGCTCCCTATACTGATTTTACCAACAGTACACTGGCTTGTTCATGATTCCCTTTCCTTGACTGTCACCACTTTTCATCTTTCAGTCCTTCCCACCTATATGTAATTGCAAGAAAAATGTAACTCCCAGGCAAATAAGAATATAAATAATAGTAATTTAAAAATTGCCTTACATTATCTGGTGAGACTAGCAGAACTTTAAGAAAACCAGATTCATGCTATGGAGAATAAGATAAAGAATATTTTCCTTTAAAAAGTTGCAGAATAAAAAGGTAAAACCAAGAGATATAAGGGAAAAAAAAATCTTACCAGAATAGTACCTTAAGAACTAACTAAGAGAAGTTTTAGGGCCAAATAGCATATTCGATGATTAAAGGGATGATATTAAAGTTAGCAGTTGAAGTTTACGAGAGTGTTATTAGTTTTCTCCTCTTTTCCTTTTTAATTTAGAAGAACATTTAGAAATCAAGTTTCACTATAAGATATATTCATCCAGTTCTAGACTGATGAATTAATTTAAGTTGGAAGGGACTCTGGGAGGTCATCCCATCCAATCCCCTCTCAAGGCATGGGTCAGACTGCACAGGGCCTTGTCCAGCAGATTTTTGAGCATCTTGCAGGACAGAAATGCCATATTTCTGCGTATCTAATCAGTTTCCTTTGTTGTTACAATACCCAAGAGCAGCTCGTGGCTGTCCTTCATTTCTTTTCCCAAAACACTTCTGTTCCTGAATTCTCAACCTTCATTAAGCAGGATTTAGCCACTATCATAGGTTTTGTCATTAAAGCAGGAAGACTTTAATGTGATCTGCCAGAGACAGTAAATCCAGGCTCATGCTTGAGCATGGATGCAGACAGTACACGTACACAAACAGGCATGATCATATTGTGGAACAAAAGGTAACAAATGGCCTGTTGGTTGAACCACAACTATACATCCTCTGGGTGCTCCCAGACAGACCTATTGGAGGAGAAAACATGCTCCTTAAAACGTGTGCGTAAGATGTTTTACTTCACAATCTGGACAAGCTAAAAGCACACGTAAAGAACTTTCTGGAAGCTGACAGGATAAGGCACTGTTAGTCAGCAGTATTTTCATACAGCAACTTAAGCTTTCAAGCTTAGCTACATTTTCTGTTCACGCTGACTGGCTTGTTCAGAGACCTACATGTTGAATTTTCACAGACTTTGGCTTTGCAAAGGTGGCGCTTGCAGTGAGATCAGCTTTCTCAAAATAGTAAACCATGCTGGAAGCACAAGCAAACCTGCCCCATCCTGTGAAAGAGCAGGGCAGCGGACACTTCCAGCAGTGCCCCTTGCCGAAGTGCTCCTGCTTCAGGATGAGAAACGACATGCGAAGTCGCTTGGGCAATAAGACATAACCTTCTGTTCCAGGTCTGTGACTGAAGCAGTAGCCTCTTCCTCTTATAATGCAAGTACAAATACACTGGTAGGACACAGTGTATGGCAGAAAGAATGGCAGAAAGAAGAAATGAAAACCAACAGCCAATAAATAGGTATTAATATACAAAATGCAGTAAAATTCAATATAAAGCAAGTAAAGACAGATTTAGTAAAAAATATTCTCTTTTCCTCCAATAAATTACATAAATCTGAGACCAACTACAAACCAGAGTTTGTTCAGTATAGTTGCAGTGAAATAACAGGCAAACATTGAGGATTACAGAAATCAAGAGACTAACCTTGATCAAGAAGTACATATCAATTACAGACAGGTGACTCAGACACATCACAGGTGAAAAAGATCTGCATGTAGTCCAAGTAGTGTGACTTACCACAATTTACTAAAAGCACTAAACATTCAGCCAAGATAATATACGTAAGACCCGGTGAGCCTAGCCCAGGCAGTGTTCTCCTGCTATCATTACCACTTCTATCAGAGAAGGAATTTCTATTACAGCAACAAATGCCTCCTAGAACTAATTGGCACTCATTGGCAATCTCAGCACAGAGGCTAATGAAGTACCTTTTGAGCCTGAGAGTTTCTGAAGAGGTGATCTCTACAGCTCAGAACTGAGACTCAGTAATGAAGCAGGATAAGGATGATTCCTCTGCTAATGCTCATCCCTCACCTGTCCTCACTGTAAAATAAATGGGATTCATCCATATGTTTAAGGAACCCAGGAAACCCTTGGGTAGAAAAAGCATTAACGTTGCACTTGACTGCTCACAGGGAGAAGGATCACAAAGAAACTTTGCAATAAGAGCTGGTTTGTTGTTCCCGCCCCAACTTCTCTCCCCTCTTACGTACTTCATTGCTTGCAAAAAGCTATTTGGGATCAAGCAGGGAATATGACTGAACAGTGGCAACAGCAAAGGATTGGTCCCTGGATGTCATCACTGATATTCTACCCTAAAAGGATAGTGTCTCTCCAAATCTTAAGCACAGTTTAGAGGACTGTCACCTACATTACACCTGCTAAATTTTGAGATACAATTTGCCTAAATAGATCAGTTCTTACTGCAGAGCCTTCCCCGACTCAATCAAGCTGTTATTAGGAAAGAAGTACAACAGAAAAATAAACAAACCAGTAGCTTTTATCATGGAATTCTGTATATTCCTATCAGATGACCTATTTTTATTATGTGGAGTGCAAATAAATACACGTCAGTTCAAGCTGGCAGGCACGTTTAAAACGAAGAGAATACCTTAAGTGCTGGACCACAGTCTTTGCCTATGCTACATGTTGAACTGCTTATAATACAGGAGAAAGCTTTGACCAACACAAGTCTAAGATACCTAGGCAGTCTGGAGACAGTATAACAGGCTTGAGGCAGGGCTCTTCAGAAGAAGGGGTGTCTAAAGTGTATACTCTGGAACATGAGGTTAAAACTGCAGTTCATCTGCTTTTTAAATTTTCTCAGAAATAACAGTTCATTCTGGCCATCAGTTATCTGGAACAAATAGATACTTAATATTGTTATTTTGGATAACCCCCAACAAGCATCTTTACTGCTTCACTTTGCATTTAGGATTGGTCTGAGATTAGGCACTTCTAGGTAACCCAATATTAAAACATATCTCAGTTGACGTGAAATTATTGTTACAAGGAATAATAAGAGCTTTGTTAATAATTATGATTATTGTGTTATAACACAATTCCTTTTTTTTTTTTTGCCTACCTATTAAAAAAGCTGCCAGCAAGAGCTTCAAGAAAGAGCAAGTAAGAGGCGTACATAACTCTCCCTGAAAAGGTGACAAAGGATTTGTCATCCAAGCAGTTAAAGGGCAGACCTCCAAACTAAAACACATGGGAGACACACTGAATAGGTGCCATTTGCCAATCGCCAAATTGACATTTTGGCACATATGGATCCACAACGGAAGGCTGGAAAATCTGTGCCAGTGCATGCTGCAGCTTCTGACATGGGCCCTTTATCCCCTCTTCTCCTGAGATGCCGTGGATACAGCTTGTGGAGTCTCATTGACAAGCATTTCATGGCAATTGCAACTGTGATTTAGGTATGTGGATTGCTAATCCGTTGCCTATGTCAAATGCACAAGCAAGTCAAAACTTCTCTGAAGTTTTCTTCTTTGAGAACTGCTCTGAGTCTCTGGAATTTTGTGTGTGTGTCTGTGCTTGCTCTGACAGCAAAGATAATTACGAGTATTACTGAGTTGGGAGACAGTACTGTAATTAGTTATTACATTTAGTTAATAATTTATCATACTTTTATTACTAACCAGCAGACTTCAAGATGATATACCACTTAAATAAAAGTGTCAGCTCTAAATTTCCCTCCTGACAAAGTTTTAATTTTTTTTTTTTTTAAACTGTGTTATTCCTGCTAACTATTTTGGAATGATAACCCTCAAGAAGTTTAATCAAGAAGTTTATAATTTGTATATACCAACCTGGGCCTTTAGCTTCAGTTCTCCAGTTCTTTAATTCAACCAATGCGCTTGTCTCAAAATCTTTTAATTCTATTTAATAAAGAAATTAAGTCTTAGACAATGGAGATAATGTATTATTCTACCCTCTCCCTCTCCTTTTGCTGCTTTTAGCATCTTCTAGCATCGTGTACCTCTAGACTGAGGTACATTTGAGTTTGCAGCCCATTAGTACCATTTTGTACTGCACATTTCCAGAATCAGATGAGAGTAATCACAAGATTATGTCTTGGCTAGAAAAGCTGAAGGCTCCCTGCTGCTAGTGTCTCAGAAACTCAGTTATGCCATATCAGTTGGTTTAACTACATGCTTTCATATTAGGAATTATATCATGACAGAGGCAAGGATTTCTAGGTAAGAGTACCTTTCTACAAGAAACTGAGTTTCAATATAGTGAATTTTAATCCACATAAGTCTACATCACAAATGAAGTTTCCGGTGTTCAAACTTCAGCATACGTAAGAAATGCAAAAGTTCAGCACTTCTTTACTACCACTCAGAACATACACTCATTAATAGACTTTAAATATATATAAAAATATATAAAAATTTCAGAATGTGAAAGTACATGCAGAACAGAACTGAAATCAATATTGAAAGGGAAGGGAGATGGGGTATGTGTGGAATTAATAAACTATAATATAAAGTCCTGAACATTTTTGCTGTACTGAAACACAAGAAAATGAGTTTGTTCTGAGCTCTCTTCCTAGCCTGGTCAAGGGTGACAATAGCCATTCATGCTCTATGGAATACATTTATCACCAATATAAATGGACAAATCTTTGACAATTAGTTAATATATATAAGCTCTTACAAATAACAGGTTACAAAAGCAAGAGAGCCTTTAAGCCTCTCCTTTTTCAGATCTTTCAATCACCATCTAGGATCTCCTCAAGCAACTACGCAACTCAGAGTAAGCTATGCTATAAGTATTCTTACGTGCATTTTATTCCTAACTTAATTTGATTTAGCTCTGTACAGGAGAAGTTGGACTTCCTGTGCTGTGGTACTGATTCAAGTCTAGCTAGATCTAATATTCATAAACATCACATCAGGCAATATCTACCACAGTTTTAATGATAGCAACAAATTACTGTTGCTAATGTCAGAATCTCTTCCAGCTCAGCCTGCTTAATATTTTCCTATGTCTAAAGGAATCTACTTATTTGCGGTACAGGAAAGGTTGATCCCATATCTTGGTGGAGGAACATACTTTTCTGCAGAACTCTTCTTCCTGAATATGGGACGTATCTGTTATTCTGTCTCCCCTCTCCTATTTGTTTTGCTAACTTCAGCTTTCACATACAGTTCCAGAGGCTCGACGTCAATACCGACTCCTTTGTGCTATGAGTTCAAGGTAACTTTAAAATTACACACAGCGATGTACTTAGTTTAGCAAAGTAGATCACATATATATAAATACTATGTGACCATACTCATATACTTATAGCACACACCTGTAGTATATTTTATATATACTAGCAGAGGCACTCAATTAACATTTGATATAAGAAAAATTTTTAATGTGTATCATCTCAGTGTCTTGAAACAGTACCTACTTGTCTTACCTGTAACTTTCTTAGTAACAGAATTCTTACAGGTAATTTCTGTCTGTTAGGGTGATGAGTCTCATGGGAAAATCCATACTTAAAATACACTTCTTACTTAAGAATAATGTCATTGCATTCATAGCTTACTGAAAAGACAATCTGTCATCGAGATCAAAAATCAGCACTATCAACTATCTTCAAAAGTGCTAAATCTGTCTGTCTTGCAGTCAGATTGAAACACAGAATTTTTGAATGAAAATCAAAATACAGGTTATAAATAAACAAGAGCTAGGATGAGATTCAAATGTGGGCAGCATATTACCCTGAAGGAAATTATGTTTTAATACAGACTAACAGTGAAGGAACCAACCTGATCAAACTTGCAAATTTGTTCCAATTTAAATATAAATGGAATTGTTGGGAGGTTATGAAATTTATCTATTGGTTACATATAATCACGTTATTAGCTTTCATGAAATAGATTCACGGTACCTTTCTAACCCTTAAATCTCTTATTTTATGATTTTTATAACAAGAACTCTTCTGCTCTTAAGATGGCTGTTCTCTCTTTTGATATGAAGTTCTACTCATACATGGAATATGAAGTGATTGACAGAATACTAACTAATATTATCTTATTCATAAGAAATTACTTTCTGATTAATATCTACCACTTCAATATACACACAAGGATTTATGAAATTCATTGATTATTCAAGCTCCAGTCATAACGCGCTCCAGACCTGCGGCAGCAGCAGATTATCTGAGATCCAACATCAGTTGCTAGAGTACAGAAAGTGCATACGCCTAGGAGAATACAATTCAAAGGAACAAAAATGAAAATGAACCAGCTAACCAGGAAAGCAAAACTGTGGCCTAAAGTTTCTAAGTAAACAAAGCTGTAAAAGGAGTGTGCATGTATGCTTATTTTGTTTTGTCTCGCCGGGAAAATGAGGTATTCTTCCCTTACTGTTCCCCTACTCCCACCTTTTATATTCACCCCGTTGCATAGGTGGGAACCTGGAGGGGGTGAGCATTTGTGGGGGTTTTTAAGCATTGTTGTAGGCATAGATCACTCATCTGAGGCCACAAAATAATGTAATATTAAATAATTACATAAACATTAAATTTAAACAACCTACTAGAAGCCTTGGGTTCATTTTCTAAGCTTACACTTCTATATACATCTTACACTTTGCTTCCAAAAACCACCATCATGTAAGAGTAAATACAATATTTTTTTTCAATCTGTTCACTATTGACAGACATTTCTGAAAGACTTATCAGCCTGACATTAAAAAATGTGTAAAATATCATTCATCTGTAAATGACTTTCATTATTAACTTCTGAGATATATATACACATATATATTTAGTTTCTGCTCTTCTAACACTGGAAACTGATGAACTAAGCCAGCAAATTTCACCTACAACATGGCATAGGTTGTCTAGTAGCAGTGGGACATGGAATTGGAATGCAATGATTGCAATGGCACAAAGGTTTTATCAATACAGTGTGGTTTACACTGTAAGTATATAATTCTGATTATTTAGAAGCTTCTCTACCAGAGGAAAAAATCCTTACTCTTCTTCCTGGGAAACACAAATATAATCACAATAGAAGGCAGACTTTCAATACCTAGCAAACAAGATCTTTATTTCAGCCAAGTACAACCTTTGGTGTATAACACACCTTAACAAAGGTCCTGCAAATTTACTTTGAGACTCTTTACTGCAGCATGTGGGTAGAGAAAATAACAAATCTGATAGCGATTAGGAAGCAAGGTATTCCACAGAGGCCTGACAGCATTTTAACAAGCAGAGGTATTCTTTACTTTTATCACCTTCATCATCCTAAACCTTCTTACTGGTTGTGTACCAGGTCCTGTCCACTTATCTTGCCCCTAAAGAGCCAGACATCCAAGTATCTTACAAAGTTTTATTAATCTTCCTTTTTTTAAAGTCCCTCTTTCCCTGATGGCAAGCCTACCTCCCCTACCTGACTAGCAAAAGCATCCTAATAGCAGCAAACTAGCAGAAACGCTGCATGGAGCTCAGCCTCCTCTTTATAACTGACAGCACAACAGCCTTCTACCCACTTACTCTCTTTTCTTCAAGACAGACAAAAAGGGAGGAAACTTCATCGGGAGGTAGCAGTTTAGAGACTTGACATTTCACTGCTTGATGCTCACTTTCATCAGCAATAAGTTCTTGACTTTAATACTGAGAAATAATGAAGAATAGCGAAATCACAACTGACACTGTGTGTCTGCTTAGACTCAAGGTGCCTATATGCTACCACAGGGTATAATAATTTCATCCTTTTTTTAAAGCATTTTGCTATCAAATGAAAAGTACCTTTAGCTATATCTACTCATTGCCTACAGCAGTCAAGTCAGTCTTGAAAAAGGAAAATTCAAACGTGTTTCAGATGCATTAATCCATATCTTCCTAAGTAATATGTTACATTAGTGTACCCTACAACATTAAATACACCAGAGGGGAAAATTCATATTGTGACACACTGCAAGAAATCACACCACCCAGATATATTCACATGAAAGGAATCACAGTGCCTTTTAGAAATATATTTTCTGTTTTATAATTTAAAAAAGTGCACTAAGGCTACCAAATAAATTCTGTCTGAAGCTCTTCAAGGCTCACAGAAGATGAACTATTTCAGGTTTTAGCTTTGTGTTATTTTTTATTGCTCCTTCTCCGTTCTTCTTTCATTTCATTCTCCAATAAAGAGCTAAAAGCTGTGTGAAAATGAAAGAAGGTATTTTTCCACTTACTACAAGTGTTTGTACATATTGCTACACTTACACACACTTAACTATAGATGTACAGATAAGCATGTTTTCCATCCCACACCAGATACTGTTGCTTCCCTCTATTTACTCCTCTCAATGCATCAGGAAAAAACCAAACATGTTTCAGAAGAAATGGAAACAAAGCAAAAGGGAGCAAAGCAACAACACTATTCCAGAACAGCAAATGGCTAAGATATTTGTCTGGGAATTGGGAAACCTGAGGCAGGTAGTTAGACGTGGATAATTGGCCTTGGGTCTCCGCCAATCTAGCTTCATGCCAAGTCCACTCTATTTGCTTTTCTAAGAAAAGGGAAGTAGTCAGTGTCTTTCATTTTAACATGAAATTGTATCATAAAACTTTATCACTCAAAATTGATTCATTGTCACAGAAAGCTTTTTCAAAGAATATTCATCTCCAAAATGAAAACGTTTAAATAAAATTTCCACCACTCCTACTTATCTTTTTAGAAGAAGGTGAAATAATTCCTTATGACACTATTACATAGACAAGTCACAGTAAAGTGTGCTTATGACATGGTATAAAAATATGTGCAGAAGAGATTCTTAAAAAGACTCAATGAAATGGTCACTGGTGTTCCAAAACGTGACAAGAGAATTGTGAACCACTTTGAGGATGTGATTTAAAAGTGAGTCAGTATTCGTTCCGGTAGAATGCAAAAAATACAAGGCAAACGTCCACCAAAACCTCAGAAGTTTGTGTTCTCCCAAAACTTGAACAGGAGGTTTTGCAAGATTTAGACATTGCACAAATTATAAAAGCAAGCTACACAGCAAAATCAGCATCAGCCCTGTTGTGGTACTGCAGCCTCCTGTTACCAAAATTGCTATCCTAGGATCTGGAGCAAGCTGTGCAGAAGCCAAAAATTATAATGTTGACCATATCCATTACTTCACATGCAGCTGTTCCTGATTTTTTTAAGAGATTTTTAGAGTATATTTTACTCCTCTATCATTCAACCCTTTTCCCACCTTTTATAGAGCCTTTCCTGTTTTCAACACCTTTTCTGTTATTAATCTACTTGTTTCACATGCATCTCATACACAAAGGTCTATTTTTTTCTTCAAGAAACTTAAAAGTTCTTAATTATTTGCCATCAAATAAAGGAATACATATATTGCTGTGACTGCAGGGTATGCCATTTAACCTATATTGTGGTTTAGTCACGAATGGGAAGTAGTAAAAAAATATTCATAAAATCTTGACTACTAGTATATTATTTTAATAGGAAGTTATCTCTGTCTTCATTTTCTAAATACAATGTCTTCTTTTCTACTTACACAGGTTCCAGGACAGGTGTTTACTGCACCACCTGTTCATCATGGCTTATCAAACACTTAACATACTACAAGAAACACAGGACCCATAGCAAAAGGCCAAAAACTAAAATTTGCAGGTAAGACACAACAAGCCGTCAAGCAGGAGATTTCAAGGATATCAACCTTGTTTGAGGTCCCTGCAATACAGGGTGGGGGGAAAACAAAAATATTTCACGTCTCCACTGACTCTAGAAAACAAAACATGCCCCAAACTGCAAAACATCACAGGAACCCAGAGACAAAACCACCGTTAGTACCAAACTGTGTGGGGCAAACATTTCTGACTTCAAATTTAGGTCAATATGCTGAGTCTGTGCAAGCTGACACATCGGCAGACACAAGCCTCTACAGTCCAGTTCTAGAAACAAACAATGATTTTAAAAGGCAGAAAAATAAACACATAAATCTTTGTGATCAAATTATGAATCAGTAGGTGGTAGACAAATCATTTTTTCTTTACATTTCAAACGTAGAGAGCTAACAGAAACCTTTAAGCCAGTATTATCTGTTAGTTTAAGTAGTTCCTCTCCCTCCTCAGTATTTAGCACTCAGATGTAATTTTAAGGTTTCATGTACTTAAACTTAAAATAGATGCTCCATTCTCTTACTCAACCTAGTGGAAATAGCACCATGTCAGAACAGATAGAGAATATAAAATTATTATCTTAGTGTGCAGTGAAGTCCATTCCTCTTGTTTTCTATTTTCCTAAGCAAGTGATGAAAATATTTAAAGTGAGATAGAGATAAGCAGCACTAAAAGACCTTGCAGAGGCTATGCAGACAGCTGCCAACCATTACTGCATCACCAGTCTACAGCCACACATCTCTCACTTGCAAAAAAAAAAAAAAGCAGATCTAATGAAACATTTAATTTAGGAAAAAATTGAAGAGATCACTAGGGAAGTCTTTCCTTCTCTGCAACCATCTCCTAAAACGTCCAAGATCATAAGCCACTGTGTCTTTCATTTGTTCAAGCCTGCTTTGGTCTTTTCAAACATGTGTGCCAGATATACTGTGTTTGTGCCAATAATCATCTGCAGTTAAATCAGGTCAGCTGGGAGCTGTAGAATCTACAGAGAATGTACATTACATGTTTTACTTTGGTCAAGAGAGATTTTACTTTTTTATTTTCTCTCACTGAACTTCAGAATTCTGAATTTAAAGAATATAAAATTTCAAAGCCAAGCAGTATTGTGTGTATATTTGCATATGCACACGTGTTTCTAAGATGAACCATCCAGGAATTGTGCATCAAATTCTTCATCTGCCTGGCTGTAAGTAGCTTTACTAAGTTTTGTACACATTTCCTTGTTTTAAAAGTCACTAAAATACTTCACAACAACAAAAACATTAATTAGAATGAGGGAGGTTTTCCACACAGGACTTAAATATTAAGAAAAATATTCTATATCACTGCTAATGACTTCTATTCTGAAAACCTTTCTAAATCTGAATTACATCTAGACTTGCACACAAATTAATTGCCTAGAGAAAGGACTTGTGGTCTAATCTGCAATATATTAGAGGGATTGATAGACGGTGCTGCAGTAGTCATATTTTCCTTTCCTCTTTGGAATACAGCCAACTCAGAAGTGACATCTATGAATTACTGGGTTTTCTGAAGGTTAAGCCACTTATAGAAAAAATATCATTTACAAGCTGTAAATCTTTTTTGCAAATCTTACTTTCATTCTAGGTTGAATGCCTCTAATGATATTGTGGGAGCCCCGCACAGAAAGCAAGATCATGAGTATTTGATGCTGTAGTGCTCCATTGCATAGCAAAGAAGGATGCTGCCGTTATTGCAAGCACAGGAACTTTGATTATACTTCTTAAAGCCATTTGCTAACGTGTAAAATAAAGTGCAAGAGGCTATATTAGATGCTTCATTGAGTTTTAATCAAAGGGAGAAGTGATATTTCTATTTATTATTTATCTATCTTCAAAATGTGACTAATATTTCTGGTGATAATTGCTGACTTTTTGTAATGGTTAGCATTAAGTATGTCTAGATATTAATACAATTTAGTTTTAATGAAGTACCAGTTAATTACAAAAATTCACTCATACACACACGTACAAACACCGCAACTCTGTTACAATTTTTAGAAGGTAAACTCACTTCTGCTGACACACGCTTTAGCAAGTACAATATTAATAGTTAATGTATTGAAGAAGTCTCATTTTTGCTATCGCCATAATACTGTTACATTTCTTATTGCATTATCTAAGTCTTTCAACATATTGGTACAGTATACTTACAGAATTCTGAATTGTAGAAGAATCATTTAGATACTTTGAGTAGATAAAAAATGTAAGGGCAATCCACAAGTGAAACTAATTTTTGTAACATGACAAAAACGTGAAAAATCAGGTATTAAGAAATAAACATTTATAGGTTATTAAAAAGACATTCAATAATATCAGTCAAAGCATGAAAAACACACTATCAAAACACAAAAGCTTGAACAGAGTTTCACTTTCTAAAGATGTAAAACTTGTAAGTGAAAATGAGAAGGGAGCAGAAAAAAAAAAAAAAAAATCTTTTTCTGAGTAGCTGCCAAGCAGCAACCTTAAATGTGAAGATTTCTAGCCAAACAGGAGTCCTCTTTAATAACGGAAGATAGACTATATTGATTAAAATTTAATCATTTTGCTTAAATACGATACTCTATTTCTAGGGTAATCATTCACATTTTGCCAAAGTTACTCAACCACTGAAATTTAGAGGATTTTCATGAAATAAAATTTTGAACAGTAGTTTGAACACCACCCACACCATTTTATTTTTCCACATCTTCGTATAACAAAGCAGTCAAATGAAATAAGTTCTTTAGGAAATTGCTGAGTGAATAGTATTCTTCAACTGCATGTATTTTGACTTAGAGTTGTTAAATTATCCCATAGGAGAATGTTCCATTAACACCAGTAAAACCACTCATGCCAGAAGTTACAAGTTTAGCAATGTACGTATCTGGAGCACAACATGAAGTAGACTCACTCATGCAGAATAGAGACGGTCGCTTGTATTTTGTGTCTTATCTTAACAATAAACACTACTTTTGTATTTTTGGTACATTCTCTTTGTAGACCTAGCACATTTGTAAAAAAGAATCCCAAACTTATAAAATCGCTTTCTTGCACTAGCTGTGCAATTAGAGCGTCTCCAGTTTCAGAGGGTAAAAAGGGATACAGAAATATGTCTCTAATCAGGAAGAAAAACAACTGCAAGTTGTGCCAGTTGCACAAATTAATTCTTGTGAGTTAGCCAAGAAACTACCATATTCATCTTCAGCTAAAACTCACAAGTGTACGTATAGAACACCATGGCGGTAATTATCCCCTGAGGGAACAAGGGAAAGTGAGTCCAAATTTATTCTTTGTATTATTTTGATGTATAGAACATCAACAAAAAAACTGAACGGACCTACTAAAACATAGAAAATTGAGTCAAGAGGATATGAACTCCCCATCATTTTGTGAGCAAGGTCCCAAGGTCCCTCTCTCTGGTGTAAATCAACACCAACTTTTAGGGAGCTACACTAGTCCATGCCAGATGGAAGTCTGGATTTCATCAGAAGGCTTAACCGTAGGAGAGAACAATAAAGAAACTAAGTTTTTCTGTCAGTAATTAGAAATTAAAAATATAATAGTAACTGTATCTAGGGGAACAAAAGGCTTCAGCGCAAGTTTTGGCCAAGCCATGCTGAGCTACAATAAGATTATAGAAAACAATGCCAGAGATGGTTCACAAAAAGGGAGAAAATTCTGAAAGGCTGACAGTGCTATCCAAATCATACCTGGCAGGAGCACTACAAAAACCACATCTGTTGTTGGGAATTGGCTCCCCTCTTTGAAGAGGAGAGCTACCTTAGGTTATTTGTTTGTGGCTGTCATAAAATGAAATATCAAAGTAAAACTGAAATTTACTGTTATATTCTGAACCCCCAGGAGACTGTCCTCAAAGTGCCTCCTGGTTATAAGAACGCAAGATTCCTTTCCATATTATGAATACACAAGAATAGGCATGCTGTATCATAGGCTGGGAGGTTTGGATTTTTAAATTTCAGGATGTATCAAGACTTCTCACTTTCAGCAAATGGAGATAAACTGAAATGGTATAACTGATATAATTTTAACATGATTTGTGTTAAATAACCTCAGCAGTTGCCCCTATGTTTGTTCTCAAATTTACTGGTTTTGCAAATAAACCTGAAAAGTCCATTTGTGATGTAATCTGGCTGGGGGCATTACACCAAGAAAGTGCTTACTTTGTTATCCATCTCTAACAATATTGCCTACCATAACAGTCCTGCTGTACCTACTCCAGAAAAATCTGCATTCATGGAGGGGAGGAGGGAGTATAAAATATTTATCTTCTGGAATCTACTGAATTATCCAGGATGATGTTTCAGACACTGGCCAGCCCCAAAATCACCCACATAGCCTCTCAAGACTGTAGGACTCTGGTACTAGGAACTCTACATCAGTGAGGTCCTACCCTTTTGAAACTCTGTTGATGGCGACAATATGTCATGGAAGAAAGGAGATAGTGTTTATCTATTAATGTAAATGCTTGTATATCTCAAATAAATAGCATTTATACACAATTGTGCTAACAGAATGTATTTATTCTAGTAACAGTGAAAAGTGAAGTAGGTTGAAGCCTAAAATAAAAGTTAGTAAGTGACTGTCAAAAATCTAATAGCATTCTGAGAGAGATCTCCATCTGTTGTGTGTTTATTATTTTAAGAAACGTGCTAGGATCTTGTATAGTTATAGCACAGTTAATTATGAAAGACTAAGAAGCATGGAGTTTGCCTTCAGAAATACTTTGCCTGGGTCTCAGAATAGCAAAAGCTGTATCTAATTGCTAGGCTTACAAAAAAGGATGCAAGACACTTCTGATTTCATGACCATTTCAGGACTGGTATGTTGCAGATATGAGGTAATATGATCACCAGTGTCATTAGGGAATTGCTAGCAATTCCTCCTTCACTGACAAGTTACACTTAACAGAACTGGGTTTAATAATTTTCAAAGAGCAGTCAGCATCTGAAATTCATTGTATAAACAAACTTAATGGAAAAAACTTAAAAGGGAGTCCTGACATTTTATTTTGTGAATTATGGAATTTATGTACTTGAGAAACCACATGAAAAGGAAAGCCGAATTACTATATTCTTCTTAAACAGTTTCAGATACAGAATCCCTCTCACTTTTAAATATATTCTGTTCAGCTCAAGGATTAAGACTTACTGCATACCTGTGTTTCATATCTTGCACATTCTACTAACAATGATGACCTTTTACACGAGTTTGTAGTAGAATCCCTGCTCCAGGTATGCCCGCAACATGTTTATTTCAGTAAACAACTAATCAAATTCCCTTTAAAGACAGTATCCCAATTCTAGTGACAATGACTTCATTGCAGTGCCTCGTCTATCAGCAATCTCCCCTCTGCTGTGAGGTCATGACACAAGATCACTCAACACCACCACGGCTCAGTTAGCTTTCAGTTGTTTTCTCTTTGATTTTGGCATGGTTTATAACCTTCTCACCTTCTCAGATTAAGGCAAGGCTCCAGTTCTACAGCTTATTGTTACACAAAGGCAAGAGTCAGAGCTCCCAACAAAAACATAGAATGTTAGGCTTGTACGAATGTATTTTATGAGGTTCTTGCCGAATCTAAGAATAGCATACAAGCTGTGCTCCCTGCCAACAGGGTAGCAAAAATTAAAAAACAAAAACCCCAAACCTCATCCACCACTGTTTTCTAGTGAACTATTAAAAGGAGGCTCAGTATCTACAGTCAGTGGAAGAAGCAGAGACTTTGGGAACACCGTTAGTTTTCACAGTTTAGAAAATAAAGTGGAAACTCTCAAGCTTGTCCTGGGATTTCTGCACCACTCAGCATGGCTCCTCAGCAGCCTAGAGCAGCCACGCGGCCTGGAGAGAAGAGCCCAGCGCCGAGCTCATGAGGCATATGCCAAAGAGCAGCAGCATATCAGATCACACCTTTAGCATTTTCAATACCCAGTCAAGCAAAGAGAATATCATTAAAAAGAATTAGAATAACTCCCACTTCTGGAACTACATATAGTCATCAAACAGCTCTCAGATAACAGATTCATAATACCATTCACTCTTCTAAGATACTAAGTCCGCATTACCCACCTCTGTAACCAGTTATGCTGTAGTTGAGAGACGGGTAACTAAGAAACATTCACTCACTCTCTAACTGTTCCCCATACCTTGTAAGTCTCAGACACAGAGCAGGTAGCGCTGTTAACCACAGTAACTTCACCCAACAATATTTACCTTCAATGACCAGTAGCGTATCCTTCAAGTCCTGCAACAGAATCCCAGAGAAACTGTGTGTATACCACTTATCCTGTCCCCTTGATGTAAAAACATCAAAACCAGACAAAGAACACCCGCCTCACATGACACATAACCTTTTTCAGTGGGGTCTAGTGAACTCAGGTGTTTTGTGTTCTTTAAAAATAATTTAAGTGGAGACAAATCACTTGATTGCTTTCCAGGTGGCAGTGATAAGAGTACTTGGTTTCAGGTGATAAAAAACAGACAACTGCTGTCAAACAAACCCCAAATTCTCATTCTCCTAAATCCTTCTTCAAGGTTACTGTTCTTTTCAGTAACATCAGGTTTTGGAGTCCGTGATTTTATTTAGCTTTTTTTAAATGTAGTGTTCACCAAGGAGCAAGTCAGTTTCCTTAGCTCACAAAAATGTGCCTATTAAACGGAAGTAGCAATGATCTTTCTCAGCTTGATGCTTAACTCTTCATCTATAAATCACCCTCAGATACTAACAGTCTAATGCAAGATAATAGTATTCTCAAAGATTATCAAGGATCTTTTTAATGAACAGGGCAAAGCCTGCTGGAATATTTAGTTGTCTGATTTTGGAATGAGAACTGTCATGGTTAGTTATAAGATCGCATATACAGTTTCTGGTGTACTCTTGTTCCCTCATTAGATTATCACAATTTTAAAACCGGGAAAAAGGATTAACAAATAACGTGGTTCAGACTTATGTCTCCTTGAAGTTTAAGGGTAAGATGATGACAGGATAACAGAAACTTGGAAATTGTGAACCATTCTATTTCTGAAACATGTAGGCCTTTGCTTGAAGTACTATTTTAATGGAGAGGGAAAAAAAAAAAGCTGTATCTTTCCTTTTAGCCTTCTATTTTTTTTTTGCCAGTTAGTATTCACAGAGATAACTGCACAGATATTTTTTTATAACACGACTCTTGAAAGACTTTAGCAGCCAACTCCATAGAACATTCAGAATACCAAAAGTGAAGAAGCACAAGCGTAAATTTTTAATCTTGGGTATCATGGTATGATCACATCCTTTTTGCTATAAGATCATGTCACAGGAACAAACTCTAGGCCCCTCTGAATGATTTCTAACTCAGTGGTCTCCTTCCCAACAGTGGAAAGGTGGGGATCGCCATAGAAGAGCCCCCCCATGCAGAACCAGACAACACTACAGTGGCATTAACTTCCAGCATTCACTGGCCTGTGAGTTTCTCAGGCAGAGGTGCTGTTTTTGTAGGCAGAGGCATTATCATTTTAAAAAGGCTCGGATGTCTGCTGACATTAGCAGCAATCCCAGAAAGTAATTTACACAGGCGGGGCTAGAGCTCCACAGAGACTAAAACTATGTTGTTGGACAATTCTGAGAGCCTGGTTCCACCTTTCAGTCATACTCTGATTTGATAATCGGGCAGGTTTGGGGCATGTATCATGCCCTAGCCCTTACTTTCTGGCTCCAGCTGAAAGGGAAATTAGGCATGTGTTTCAAGTGGGAACTGTGGGACACTCCAGCATAGCCAGAGTTTTGGTCATTCACTACAAACAGATGGCAGAATATGCTAACCGGTCTGATCTACTTCCAAAACCAGGGTCCTATATTATAGGCACATGCACATTCAAGTCAAATTATTTGAAATTACTATTAATTATGGCTGCAATTCTAACATCTATGAATCTATCACAAGCTAGCTAGCTTTAAACCGTCCATCATTAAATATATTTCCAGCACATTAAGTACACAGCAGAGAGCAGTGACAAGAAGTCCTGATATTAAGATAAACTAATTTCAAGAGGCACAAACAAAAACATGTTTACTTTAGTCGCATTTTGCATGATATATCCCTCAGCATGGTCTTTGCATTTGTATATGGTGGGAATCTGGCAATTGTAGACTCTCAGCATAGAAGCGAGTGCTTCCAAACCTGTGTGCTCTTGTGGTGTGAAGTCATCTACACTAATCACATTGCTGGGGAAAAAAAAGGCGGGGGGTGAGGGGGGGTGGTGAAGTGATTTAGCCTTTGTGACCCTTCCAACCATTAGAAGACTTGCAACTGTTTCAGATCAAATCTTGACTCAAGCTTCCTTCAGCAATTCACTTAAAGAAATTTTTAATAGTGAAATTGCAAGCTGAATTATATCGAACTTAGTCCCCAGATCACACAAGCAAATATCCACAAGTTTTCTTCACTTTGAATTGCATTAAAATTGCCCAAGTGCTAGCTTCTATTTTATCATACTGAAATTATAATAGATTTATCCTTTTTTGTGTGATTATAGCCAGTTTTGCCATTCATAAGGTGTTCACAAGCCATCATGGAGCACCTTACCCTAATATCATTGGCATACCACTGACAATGTCCAAGAATGCTTCCATGGATGGAGGTGAAGTATGAGCTCCCAGAGCACATCTATACCAGGCATCTACGCTGCCTCTAGGACTACCTTTGCATGGCACTGTGTCCTGTGAATATGTCTACTGGGGAAGCTATTGGTGTGAAATTCAGATGTGTGGCACAAATGTGCCGCAGTCATGTTTTTTTCCAGACTCCAGTGAGTTGACTTTGTGGCCGCACTTCCATCCTGAGACAGCTTTCATTCTTGACCTTTATAATGAATCTTCTAAAAAAATTAACCTTTTTTCTATGCTGGAGCAGAATGTAAGATGTCTTTCATATATGCTTTATACAGAAAAGTGTGTGGGATACAGGGAGGGTCATATGGCCTACAAATGGGTATATTGCTAGATACCAAGCATTAGATATAGGCAGGAAAATACACTGGCTATACTGGATGCCATGCTCTTAAACATAGGTTGAATATCTATCTCTACTTTGTTTCTTCCTTTACATCTCAGAGAACTGCGTTATTTGTATATATGAAGTTGTTTACGTGTATCTAAACTTGCAAGCCAAACTTAGTGTTTTGATTTCAGAGGTGTTTCACGTTGCTCCTTCTATTTGGGCAAGCAGATGTTCCACATCTCTGAAAATAAAAATCATTATTTTGATGCCTAAAAGTAAACTTGAACAGTTTTTGAGTACCAAATTTCAGTTTATATCACCATTTCATCCTGTATCTCTCCCGTATGTAGATTGCCTTCAGAGAATGCTTTGGACGTGTTGCAGCATTACTGCCCAAACTCCACTAAGCCAACTCATGACTTCAGCTGTGACTGCCTTCTATATATGTTGGCAGTTCATCCATGTAAGTTACAAAGTATATGTCTATAAACTTCATGTTTTAGGCTAAAAGGCTGTGAACATGGTACTTCATCCTCTTTACTTCTACTTTTTGCATTTTTATGAAGCTGGCATTTTTCTCATTTGGGACACACCCATCATGTAATATCTATAGAGGGGTAGAGTCTTTATAGTAATATTTTTGCATCCTCGTGTCTTAGTCAATCATCTCCAAAGCAGTAGATAGAGAATACTATAACATATGAGAGTCATTTACCTAAGATCAGTAGGAGTTTGGAAAATGTCACAGAGACTAAATACAAAGGTTGTGTCAGGCTTTTGAAATAAAGTAGGTAGTGTTTATTTTAGCTTCATTTGGCAAGCAAACACAGTTCACAGCACTTCAACTTGACTTTTTGTAACATCATATTATTTTTTTTTTTTAATTACAACAGTGAACTGGATGAGTTAAGTAGCTCTTCATTTCTTTTTTCAATAAGCCTTTCAGACTGAGGGGGAAAGCCTTCCTAAGCCTGCAGCACAACAGCGCTTGCAGCAAGGCTGTGCCTGAATTAGCTACCCATCCCTAACTCCCATTGATGGGACCTGTGAGCATGGAAAGAATATAAGATTGTTCCTAGTATGCTTTAGCGAAAAAGGTAACAAAAGGAAGGACATGGCCAATAAAGCATTTAAATTTATCAATACTATCAGGAATATATTTTTCTTATTTTTGCCCGCTACAAGTGTCATATAATTGTATTATAAAATACTATGTGAGACTGTGTATATACATATGTAAGTGCACACATTTTTGTGAATATATACACATGTATGTACATAGTTAAAACTTAGCACTAAGTGATTCTTTTAAAGAATTTGTTCAAAATTTTTCTCTAAAATATTTCACAGCTGCAGTATGAATTTTCCTCCTTAAATATTTTGCTTTCAGTCATGCCACACTCGAGAAAACTACTTGAAAAAAAATATGAAGTGTTGGGTATTATAGTCCTTGAATGATGTTGCACTGCATCCCTAGATTTTAATTTACTTACCCCTTTTTTTTTTTAAATCTTGTGCTTCATTAGAAGTAGATATCTATAATAATTATCAATAGCAATGCCTAGTTGCCTATCCAGAAGAAAAACATGAGACGAGCAGACTCCTGTGTGACGTTCGTTAATAGTTTTTTGTCTCATAACCTAAGGTTAAAAAATCTGCCTTTCATGTTTCTATGGCCCCAATTTTACCAAATACAAAATTGTCCCAGTTATCAGGGGCTACAGCATTGCAACTGCAGGAATTTTTCAGTACTTAGAAGTCTCAGCATTTTTGTTCTGGTACACCAATGTAAGGAAAAGAACAGGGAAGAGTTTCCTTATTTAGGTTACAGACCATCACAAGGAAAGCTACCAACTCCTAGGAGCATTTGCCATTTTGGAAACACATTTGTGTTCCTAAAATGAGTTTTACAGTATTTACTGCAAAAATACTTGTGCTGTATATTTTTTATCCTAATTCGGTATTTAAATACTTAAATAAGCAAATGAGTTCTAAGCCACCTTTCTGCCAGCTGTACTGTTTATTTCTTCTCTAAAATAGTAGTCTCGTTTTTGTCAAACTCTCTTCATAGAAGAGAATGTTTGAGTCAAATAATTTTCAATATTTAGAGAGATGAGCATAATAACTCAAACCTTCACCACCCATTTACAGACATAGACTGTAATATTTTCCTTACCATTTCCTTCCATTCTGAGTTTATGCATTCTAATATCTTGTTTGGTTTTTGCCTGAAGCTGCATTCAGCAAAGGATCTGAGATATCTACAGCGGCAGTGAGTTAACTGAGCTTAAAGAGTTCGTTTGGAAGTCTAGAAGTTGTTCTGTAATTTTCCCATCTTTTGTGCCTTGCTTTACATTCAGACTCTGTTTTCCATTGTGTAACCTTCTCTAGTTGCTAAATGAGTTCTAAATGACATCTGCCTTCCCTGAGCTTGGTTCACCTACATACGTTCTCTGGTCAACCCTTCATGCCTCATGATCTATGGTAAACCTAAGATTCTTCTCCTTGAATACTCACCCACCCTGTTTATCCCGTCGTTCACATCCGAATTACTACTGTACAAGGGTAGTTTCTTGCCATATTCTTTTTTTTATAGGCAGTATCTTCTGTTCGGTTGGCTTGCTTCAGAGGATTTCCCCAACTCGTCATAGTCATTTAAAGTTCTAATTCCCCGAGCGTGTTTGCAGCCCCAACCAGGCTGAGGTTATCTGCATGTTTTTTAGGCATACTCGCAACGTCATTTTCCATGTCGTTAATGACACTATTGAATAACTCTGAATTCCAGCACCCCATGCAATACTTCCGCTGTAACAAACTTCATGCAGAAATATCAATTCGTTTCAAAAATTGTTATGTATTCCATGCAGTTTTGTTTCCTTACCTTTTTTCTGACAGAATCTCTGCTAGTACTCCACCTTTATTAGCAGAATAGATTTTATCTATCAATTCTAGCATTTCTATCTATTTTAATATATGTATTTAAAGATAGAGTTCATTTCTTTTACGCATTTTATTAGTTACTCTGGAAATTTGTTTTGGCCGTTCTTGTGTTCCTCATGGATACTAACTATTGCTTTTATTTTATTTTCCTGTTTATTGGCTACAGGGGGTCAAATTCTGAAGGATATCTTCTTGGTTCAATCATTTCAAATCTGTTATTTAGCTATGTAAGTTTCTCACCATTTCTCATTTTGTTCAGCAATACAACACCTCCTGAGACACTATTACTGTTTTCTTAAGTAGAATAAATGCCATATCCAGGAGTTTACTTTTCCTTAGGGCATTTTTGATGAGCTCTCTCATTTTATCAAATCTGTCTTTCTGAAGTTTATTGTCATTCTAACACTTTTGTATACATACTTTCTCATTATATGGATTCTAATTATATTGCGATTATCATTGTTGTGTGGCTCTGCCAGCACTACAATTTAAATGAACATCTAAGTTCTACTTTTATGACTTAAAGAGGTATCCACATCACCTAACGCTAGACACTTAGCTGAATTCAGACACAATTTCCCTAGGTTCCCTACACTGTCAAGAAAGACAAAAAAACACGCCTTCAGGAGGTGATGCAGGAGAAACACCACTTGCAAATATACAAAGCATACATCCCACGCGAGAAAAAAAACATTCTAGCTTCCATTTAACTCACCCGGATCGCTACTTTCTGTTTTGTGTGGTGTAGATGGCATTTGAGATCAACGATCTACTTCCTCTGGGTGTGCGCACATCCCATAGAGCCAGAAAGGATAGAGTCAAGTACTCCTCATGCAGCTAAGAAGGGAAGAAAAATGGCATCTGTTCTAATTAGGTAGTATTAAATAATAATGTTCTAATTTTTTAATTAGACTGTCTCTTTAAAAAAACAATTTGTCTGAGTAACATCCTTATATCTTCATGAAGTCTTCATAATGACAAGATAAAACCTCATGCTGTCTGGGAGTCAAAGTAGCCAAGTGCTTCTGAAAGGGAACAGTGTTTTATTAAATGGAGCATTTTCTCTCCACAATTATCAGAGAAACTACAAGAAATACCAAGTGATTTGAAACTAACGTGTGCCAAGTAAGTTTTTGAAATAATCTTAAAATATATATATATACACACACACATTTAGTCTTCTTGTTTGTTTGTTATAGGAAAACTCCCTGAGGCTCAAATATTAAGGAGGATTAGTAGTTGTGTCAGCCGCCAGTTGTCTGAGCTGGATGTCATATGAGAAAACAACACTGCAGTTAATGCTCATATAGCTGAGGAGATATCCATTACTATCCAAATACAGATGTGTAAATTTTGACTCATAAAAACTGTATGAAGGAAACTAATGGGACACTAATCTCCTAGTACCTCATGGGACAAAGAGAAAGAGTGAATAAGATATTTAAAGACTACAAAATTTGTTTCCTCTGCAAATGCCTTGCAAAATGTTATAAATAAATCACCAGTTTCATCATTGTTTGACTTCTGGGACCGTCACCACGACAGAACGGAAGGAGTCTTGGTACTCTGGGACAGCAAAAGCACGTATTTGTCTGAGACACCAAACTCCTGTCTGCAGAGATAAGTTTCTGGGAACAGGTATTTCATCAACTACTCGATGACAATTATGTGATATTTACAATTCCGAAACAATGCAGATAGAGCTCTCTCTCTATAAAACTTTCACGAGCAGCATGTTTTGTTGGAAGTGTCATAAAACTTTCATCAAAGTTCAAAATATTCCCAAGAAAACAGCTCTGTCTTTGACAAGAAGATCAGAAATTTGCAGTTTAGATCAAACACTGTGAAGAGGAAGAGAAATGTCGTCTGTTATAATTATTAGGATACGATAATTATACTTTTACAAGCTCAGAAAATTTTTAAAAAGCAGCTCAGTAAACATTGTAAAATTCAGTATTAAGATTAGCTTTTGTAGTTTTCCTTATAAGGAAGATAAACAACGTGATAGTAGCTAAAAGCCAAACAATAATAGTAAGAAAGAGAATGTTGATTTTTTTATTTTTTTTTTTTTTTTTTACTATTACTCAGAGAGGACCATAGCCACTATGTGAAAAAAATAGCAATTAAAAACAATGTTCCTTTACTTCATTCTGGAACAGTGCTTTTTTCCAAGTAGGTAAAATTCCTTTACTCCTTTCCCATAACTGTTACTACAGATAACCTTAAAGAAGCAGGAGGTTCTGAATCCACTGGACTTTACAGCAGTTCTTAATTGTTAACTTGCAAGCAGTTGCAACTAAACTGAAGTGTGCCACTTCTTTATCCAATGGTTGCATGAATAATTAAATAAATGGCCCTTATGACCTTTGGGGCATTAAGAATTAAAACAAATCAAGGCCCAAACAAGAACTAAGTGTTTTAGTATGAGAAAAGTTAGAATGTAATTAGAGAGAGGGTAAAAAAAAAAAAAAAAAAAAAAAAACACAAAAAAACCCAACACAACAGAACGGGATGGGTGGGGAAGAAAAATTCTACAGGATTAGATACGTAATATGAGAACAGAGTATATAAAAGCAAATCTTATTTGGTCAATTAAAATATGATTATACATGTTCCTTTCTGTTACTACACACAAGTTAATAATGAGCAGATTTCAAGATTCATCTTTATGGTGAAACCACAACAACAGGGCTTGTCTTTTCTATCTGCTTCATTTTTCCGTGGGCAGCTGCAGCATAGACCATAAGGAGACTCTTTGCTGCACTCCGTCATGCATACCGGGCCTTGTTTTCCACACTTTGTGCTGCCCGCCACAGCACATATCAGGGTGCTTGCCTGTTCACTGAGCCTATGACTATCCTCCCCCACAAGCTGTTGAAGGCTTAGCCTGTCCTGTGGCAGTTCATTCTTGAATTTTTATACGGTTTGTATTAGCCTGTCAATGGATTAAAACAGAAATAATGTTGACAGTCCCCCCTCTCAGATACACCTCCTCTTCTTTCTCTGGATAGATCAGCCCGTACACCACGTTCAGGCCAACCTCTTTAACAACAGGTATAAAGCTTCAAACTTGGAAATACAAGTCTAGATCCCCAGTCCTCTCCTTGAGTATATCCCTCAAACTAAGCCCAGCAATGGTGACAGCACCTCCCTTCCATGTTAAAAGCAAATACAGACCTCCTATCAGGCTCAAATGCACAGCAGCAGCTCCAGGTTTGGCTCCAGTCACTTTCAGTTGTGGACTTACTTTAAACTCCTAAAATCTAGGCGAGAGACGTACTTCTTGGGTCAGTCCTTAATTCTTTAATCTACAAGACAGAGGAAGGCAATATTACCGCTCTGGTAACAAAGTGCTGTACTGTTCAGAGTTGCAAACGTGACCCTGAAAGCCCCCAAATGCCTTTTAAATTCTGGTTTCAGGTACCCAAACCAGGCTGCTTCTGAGCACGTCTGAAAATCAAGAATCTTTGCTGTCAGAAGTACCAATTAGGTTAGATAATTCCAAGAACTACCGTTGGCAGCTAGCCAAACTTCTGTTCTTTGGCAGTTAGCAGGCTAGACTGAGACCTGCCTTCCTAAATGTGGGAATGAGTTGGAATTAGGACAGGCTTAAAATCACCTTATGCATGTATCGGCCAGTGGATAATGTTTCGAACTCACTAGAACTTTCTGCTAGAAATGAAGGTCTATTCCTCATCTCATTCATGTCTAGGATATCCCAACATGTAGGAAGTGAACTGTTCTGGCTCTGGTCTCTGGACCAGATTATTTCCCAGCAATTGCTAAGATGGAACTGAAACACCATCTAGATTTAGATTTCAGATACTGCCTCTGCCCTCCACTTTGCCTTCACAACTGTATCTATCCACAATACAAATTCTTAAGAGCCACGCATCACATATTCTGAATTACTCTCCAGCCCAAATGGCTACAGCAGTGAAATAATAAAATGCTGTTTGAGCTGCAGGGTAACCAAAGCACCTCTTAGCTTTCCTCTCAGACGGAGGAGGGCAGAGGAAGCGGTGGCACTATGCCGCAGTCACGAGCTCCCCGATTTCACTTCGGTTCCCACCTCCGAGACTGGAACTGCAGAATGGATGCTGTAAGGAGGGTGCGAGATTGTTCATCTCCAAAACATTTCACTTCATCATTGCTCCAGCACAGCAGCTGCTCAGAACATTTTCTGCCATTTGAATGAAAACCTATCTGGTAAATAGACACAGCTATTCTACAACACACCTTTTTTGTTGGCCTGCCTTTTCAGTCTTTCCTTGCACTTCTCTTCCCCTGTCGGGACTGCATTTTTAAAAGCTCATTCGTTACACTTGTGTTTGTGTATCAAAGACCTGTGTTTATTCATTATGTATTCATGTAGATATGTTCAAAATACCTGGGTTAACAGAACTAGGCAAGCAGTGTAAATCTTTTCCTCATTATATATCTTCAGCACACAAAGTAATTGAAGTTTTTCCAAATGTTGTTGAAGACTTGAAAAAAACAAGCAGAAGCAAGACAGAAACAGTGCAAGATTTTCAATAAAAATAGTAGGGATCATTGAGTTAAAGACTGTTGTAGAAAACTACTTGTTAAATTAAGAGACAGAGATGAAAATGGATTCATTTAATTATGCACTTGGGTATATAAAACAAGATACTGAATGCTTATTACAAAGAAGTTAAGTTATGCTAGTTAAAAGTTTATCTCTCCTTCCAGAGATCTCCGTGCTTTCACACAACAAAGACGTTGCCACAGATGCTGGAAATATATCTGGTGGAATAATAAAAATAATGTATTCATGAGTAAATTATTCAAAGATTGACAGAAAAATGTTGAATAAATTATTCACAGAACATTATTTAATAATCTAGAGAGCTGGTCAAATAATGGAAATATGTATTTCAGGTAATTTATTCAGGGAGTAATGTCAAAATCCTTTGGCTAGTCCATTAGGAATGAATAATTTGACAAGTTATTGATTATAGCTCATTTCTGTATTAAAACAAAATTCAGCAGGAATGCAGCTAAGCAGAAAGATACATAATTGACAATAAAGTGTCACCATCCTGACGATGAAAATCTTTTATGGTGCATACAAACACACAGCCTGTGTTCACGGATTATTTTTAACGGTGCTTACTTATCACTTATCATTTTCTTTTTTTTTAAGGCACATAAGTCAGGGTTAATAAACACATCATCCAGCTCTGTAGGGCCAGGCAGGTATCCCAGTTTGAGCAACACAGGACTAATTTCTCTTCTAATGCTTGGGAAAACTGCACTTTTAGAAGACTCTAGTGTCTGAATTTGTGAAAATATTTACTTTATAGCCAGCTATGGTACATGAGTTTCAAGGTCTCAGTGTTTTTGAGTTAGCCAAGTGCAGGGATGAGGAGTGAGACCCAGGCACTTGACCCAAGCTGTCCAACAGGATTATTTCATACCATGTAATATAAATGAGAAAGTTTGCTGAGAAGTTCTCTCTCTCCTGTGATGGTGGCGGTCCAGAGAACTCCTTGCCACGGTGCTGGGCCCCTGAGCCTTTCCCTTCCTCTCAAAGCCGCAGCGCTGACAGTGTCCCACATTTGCTGTCCCCTGCTGGGAGTGCATGGCTTCCTATGATAGAATGGCCTGAGTATAATCCTTGTATATTTTATATTGGTATCGGGATCATATCGGTTCTTCAGTATTATAAATACTAATTATCTAGTCTATTCTATTACATCTGTTTATATTTCAGCTCTCAGGGTTCCTTGCTTTTCCCCCTAGTTCCCCTTCCTGGGTGGGGGACGGGGTCATGAGTGAAGAATAATTGTCTAAACAACAATAAATTTTGGTGGTTCCTCAAACCATACCAGCAGATTGTTGAGGGACCCTCAGTAGAGGGATGAAAGACAGAAAAGCTGCTGACAGAACCCAAACTTTCCATGAGCCCAGGCCCTCTATAGACAGGTCGTTTTAACCCGTCACCCATAGCTCGGGCTCAAAGCACACAGACAGGGCTCCCCCAGCCACGGAGGGCGGCGGAGGCGCCGGCCCTCCCACCTTCCCCTCACGCCGCCATCTTGGGTATGTGACCAGCTGGCCACGGCAACGGCCCACAAGATGGCGCCCAGGGCTTGAGAGCCGGGGGTGGGGCGGGGAGCACCGTGCTGCGGTCCCAAAGCAGCAGAAAAGCATTAGTTGTTGTAAATTTGTCCACGGGCTTAGTAATTGTATTCAGGATTTCAGACAATTTTATTGTCTAACAGAAATGGCCCACCAAAGTAGATCTCAGGTTCAGTTTCAGCTCATATTTTCCTTTTAGAAGATTTTGATTAATTTTCCTCTGTAACTTCAGTAGATTGGTTAACTTTGATGCAGGAGAACAAAGAAATACAATCTTTCTTCTGTACTCATTTTGGACTAGGTTTCAAGGTATCTGTGCTCAAGCAGCTGAAGAGGAACAAGAAATAATCCTCTTTATACTGCTTCACAAAGACATTTTGTATAGCAGTTTTCCCCAGGAGCAAATTAGTGAAAAAGGGACAAGGCCATAGTTCACTTGGGAGTGTGCATAATGGAGCTGCCACCTCAAGGTACACCAAAAGGCACTTATGAGTCAGGTTTTTATGAGTGCTTTTCTTGTGATAATGTGAATCAGCACTATTGCCTGTACAGTACTGTCATGTGAGGCCACAGTTCAGCCAACTTAAACTTTGAAGAACAGAGACTGCAGATTCAATGTTTTCTTCATCAAAAGCTCTTCCTCACAGGCCGTAATTTTCTCCTAAGGATATGTAATGCCAGCCTAACACCTGTATGAAGGAGCACTCCTGCCTCCTCGAGACAAATGCATGTAATTTTTTCTTTTCCTCAGTTCACCTGGCCAGAAAAACTAAGACAGCAAGGACTTTTTTGGGGTTAAATATCCTGTGTGTTGTCTCCCTGAGACATTGGACCTTAGATATGTTTACATCATAAAGACTGTACTTCTTGTTATTGACAAGCTGGTGGAATGGATTGAGAAACTCTTTGTATGAGAAAGGAAAATCCAATGCAAAAGTTAATGATCTGGATCCTTGTCATTACAAAAGGTACCTCGCAGAAGTATCCTCTTCATTCGTTATTTTTTGTTTTCAAAGCAAATCTCTAGCAATTGTAGTTAGAGGTGAAACTCAGATCTGAGGGTTTTGTGACTTATTTGTACAGAAAATTAAATTTCATTATATGCAGATGTTTTATGCATTGCTGCTGGCAACATGTTGAACGCTGCTACGTATGGTTTCCTTTGACTTCTACCTGCCCTCTCAGGGACAGTCCCATATTCCCTTTATTATTATACTCACTTCCTTTGACATCCATCTTCACACCATTCATCACTTCAACCTCCTCCACAGTTTCTTCTTCCAGCCATGCTGATTTTTTTTTTTTTTTTTTTTTGAGGGGGAGAGAGAGAAGATGCATTTCTCAGCATACCTTTACGCTTCATTAACAATAACATGCTAAAATCTTTCAGCCTTCAATTAGTCAGTTCAGCATGCATTTAGCTAGCCCGGCACCTGAAAATACCTCTTCCTGCTCCCTTGATATTGTTAATTATGTCTTCTCTTTTTCATCAGTTCATTCATATACTTACCATGTATTGCCTCCATCAATTTTGTAGGTGGAGACTATGAATGTATCTGTAATAATCTGGCAATTATAGAAATAAAAGTAATTAAAACAAATAATTTTGTTACTTGTTATTTTGTAACACATAACTCATCATTTTCCCATCAGAATGGAATTCACAATATAGGGCAAGGAAACTTGCAGGATATTTACTTTACAAAATCTGTTTTAAAGATTGAAAAAGTCAAGCTAACCCTATTAACGTCTAACCACATGCTGAATGTAAATGTTTGGGAAAGAATCAAACTACTCACCCACTCCACCGTTTTCAGATGGAAAAAAAATTTTTCACCCCATGTTCTCAATGATCTTGAGCTGAAAAGGAAAACGGACCCGTGTTCCTGCAGTAGTATCAGCATTTGTTTTGATCATCCAACACTTTCTTTATATCTATTATCAGCTGCCTAATCCATTACGTACAAATGTTGAAACATTAAGCATCATGCCATCTCAAGTATATTAATCTCAATCAGGTTTAAAAGATCTAAGTCATAAGTCCACATCGGACAGTAAATTACTAATAATGACAACCAAAATTACATCATTATACATTTCAAAATGTATGGAAAAATATTTTTCATGTAAATTACGTCACTAAGTCTTAGGCCAGTGATCCGAGAGGCTCTAAGGAAGGACTGATTGCTCCACAGTTAAGCCACTCTCAGTTTCTTGCTTCTTCTCAAATTTCCTGAACTTTAAGAGTAAGGACTCAAAGTAACCAACTAAATAAACAACAGATTAAATCCCTCCCAATCCCTTGAGTAGATTAAGAAGATATCTCACAATATGTTATACATGTGACTGGAGAACGGCCATTGACTTTTGTGCTGAAAACTATTGATACTTTTTTTTTTAAATTTTTTTTAGAGATAAGTCCTAAGGTTGTTCCTGGAATAGTATCATTAATGATATTAATGATCTCCCCAGTCCAATAATTTCCTTTTCAACAAAAGCTACTGCGGTCTCTAATTTTTTACCCATAATAAAGTTCTGCCATAACAACCTTTTTTCTCTCCAGGTTAACTAATAATTATCATATAGTTACCAAATAGAACACTTCGCTAAGGTCAGAATACATCTACAGCACTTTATTTAGCACATCAGCCAGCATTAAAGAAAGATGTTATTTTATTTAGGCTTTGGCCAGTACATAAATTATCTTCAACCCTTTCTCATTGTTACAAAGGCTTTACTGAGTCTCTCCTGGTTCTTTTAGTCGATAAGGTATCTTTGGTACATGTTACATACTGCTTTGCTAGCTGACTTTTGCCAGCTCTTAATTTTCTCTCTGAAGCACCTAAGATGCTTTGGCTAGTTGCTTGCTTTAATCATTCTTAAAGGCTTTCTGTTTTCTTCTACTATTCTTTTAGTTTACCTGCTTACGGTTTGTAGGGTTTGCCTAGATTTCAGAGTTTTACACCTTTAACTGAAATTTATTTGAACCTCCTCCTAACTTTGAACCCTGACAAATTCAGTTCAGTTGGCTTCCCAGAACAGGTCTTCTGATTTCTGATACGTTGCCTCTTTGAAATGGAAAGCTTTTTAAGACCTTGTTGTGGGTTAACCCCAGTAGGCAGCTCACTCAGTGCCCCCCAGGGAGATGAGGGAGAGAATGGAAGGGCAAAAACTTGTGCGTTTTAACAGGTAGAGCAAATGCTGCTTGCGCAAGCAAAACAAAATAAGAAATTCATTCACCACTTCCCATCATCAGGCAGGTGCTTAGCCATTGCCAGGCGTGGTGGAGCCCTGCTTCCTAATGGTTACTTGGGAAGACAGACTGCAGAAACGTGTAATATCCCCTCTTCCTCCTTCTTTACCCAGCTTTTATTGCTGAGCACATTCATATAGTCTGGGATGTCCCTTTGGTCACTTGGCATCAGCAGTCCCAGCTGTGTCCCCTCCCAACTTCTTGCGTACTCCCAGCCTACTCACTGGTGGACAGCGTGAGAAACAAAAGACCTTGATGCTGTTAAGTGCCATTCACCAACAGCTAAACAACCCTGTATTACCAACGCCGCTTTGGTCACAAACCCAAAACATAGGACCATACAGCTACCATGAAGAATATTAACTCATCCCAGCCAGACCCAGTACAGACCTCTTTTCTTCTTTCACAATTCATTCCAAACTAAATCAACATGGTTTTCCCTTTGAATTCCTTTTATGCAACTTGCATTTTTATTGTCTAATCTTTGTTACATTATCAAAAGCCTTTACAGTGTTAATTGGCTATGGATAGAAACATGCAGCATTATGTGGACATCAAACTACTGTAAGATCAATAGGATGTCAGTCTTATTCCCATAATCTAACAAACGGAATCAACATAGGTTCTACAGAAGAAAAAAAAACTTGTCTTATTAAAAAAAATAAAAATTAAGAAATAAATCACGTCCAAAGTAACCTTTCTAACATTCCTTCAGAAATGAATGCGAAAATGGAGAACACAAACTCAAGGATTATAAGTTTAACGTAATACAGATTTTTGGAGGAGTAGCTAATCACTCCAGTTAGATCTGGTGGAACTGTGGATAACAAGAACTCTGAAAATTTAATCATTTGGGGAGCTCTGCTCCTTCCCTTGTCCCAAGTACCATCTGAATGTTTACAATAATATATAGTGCTTTTGGAAAATTGTATGTATTTATGCATATACACACAGAGATTATAATCCTAGATTTGGAAGGATGCTGAAAAGCTTTTAAAAGAGTATTTGGTATTGTGACATTATGAAGAGTTTGGGCATTACTTCATCAGTTTGAGAAGGATCTCTCTTGTAACAGTAACATGCTGGGAATTCAAAGACGCCTTCATTGTTCACCAGCAAACAGCACAGCTTCAAGAGGGGAGATTAATAGGTCTTCCGTTTGTATAGTTTTTTTTACAAATTCCCATTTACATACTGTTGCTAAGCAAGTTACCTGCTGTACCATGGTGTCCTGGTGTGTTTACACTGAGATTGTGCAGGAGGCGAGTGCCCAAACGTGCTCCTTTTGCGGGTACATCCTGGGTTAGACGGAGGGCTTGAGCAGAAAACACCGCTGGTTTCCAGTCCAAGGAACATACAAGCCTTAGAGGCAAGGGAGAAAAACAGAAATGGAGAAGCGTCACGTAAACCCAGATATTGCTGTGATTCAAGCCAGAGCATGGCAATTTCATTCTCGATTTCTCTTCCTTCTGAAACTGTGATGTTGCAGGCTTTAAAAATAAGACAATACAGGGACTCCATAATAAAGATGAGTCTAACAGCTTCTAAAAAGCTATGTAGCATCAGTGTGAAAAAAAATAAAGATTCTTTGATGTGTGTCATCGTTTCATTTTAGCAATTAAAATGGCTCTTTGAAGCTCTTTGGCATTTAATTTAATCCACAGAGTACAAAATTATGCCATCCCTTGCAGATAGTCCATATTTAGCACAAACAAGGTCATAAGATCAACAGGCTTAGAAAAAAATGGCAATTTAAGTTTTCATATATATAAAAACTTAACTCTCTTTATTAGGATCTTGCCAAAACTATGACATACCATTGTCTTTTTTTTTTTTTTTAGCTGCATAATCAGGGGTTGCTTGGTGTTTCTTAATATCTTTTTACATAAACACAAGCTGGGGGATAGAGTAGCTATTTTTCACATGTGAAAACACATGAACAGGAACGCATATTCTGTCATGAAAAAGCTCCGTCTAATACGTTGTCCGAAGGATTCCCCACCAGAAACATTTTCCTATTAAAAAAAAGTGGTATTCAAGCCTTACTAATAATTATTTTGACATCTCTGCACTCAAGTGACATTGCTCATGTTTCTTAAATATGTGACAACTCAGAAAGCATGATGGTAAGTTTTTCATTTCAGCATGACAATTTAAAGGAACTTAAGAGAATGGACCTTGAATGATTTCAAAAATCATTAGATTATGTTATGAAGTTACATCAAGAATTACACTGCATATATATTATGAAATAGCAGATGTAATTATTCCAGTTGTACATAGTAATCTTTAGAAATATTTACTAGTAAAACTTTCAGAGTCTAAGGTTCCTAAAAAGGAACTAGACATAATAAAAATCGAATTGTTTAATGCATTTCAACAGCAATAGTATAGTATCATCTATTAGCTATCATTGCTAACTGACATTTTTCTATCATTTCCTTTTGATAGTAAGTTTTGTGTTGTAAACCGCACACAAAACAAAATGTATCTTTGTATCCTTGTTACAAACAGAAATTAGATTTTCAATAGGAGAGAAAAACATATACACATCATGAAAGTATACTGTTGTTAAATCTCACGCACACATACATGGACGCAAATCAACTTCTTACTTTGCTTCCTACCTGCTTTACTGTACAGCCTTGTATTTTACCAGTGGTAGCAGCAACGTACTAAATCAGATTTAGCTAACAGGTGCTCTCCAGGCTGCGGACAATTACATCATAAAAATGTATTACAGTGCTCACTCTTGGGAGTAAAGACTTCTGCTATAATAGTGAAATGTATTATATGAAGTGGAATTTCTAATGGACTTCAACAGAGCTGACTCGAATGCATAGTGATATATCAGGGGTAGCGCCACGGAAGAAAACCTCATAGGAAGGAGGTAATTTACTTAGTAGAAACACTTACGCTTTCCACTGCATATATTTACAACAATAAATCAATTGGACAACATGCTTCCAGTTTGCATTTGCAATAAGCATTTTTAACTGTTAACATTGTGGATTTTTTTTTTTTCATTATGTAGTTTCATTATCCACTCGTACTTCTGAAAATGAGAAAATGGAGGAACACACAGAGCTGGCAGATTTAAATGGCTCTAGAGAAGTACTTCAACATCAAAAATGATCAAGAGGAAATTGTTTATACAACCTTTGCTTTCACCATCTTCACTAACAAATAGTATTAGTAAATGAGTCACGTAAAACCACCTTAAACTTAATTCTGGAAAGGACGGGAAGAATTTCCTTGCAAATTCATATTTTATTAAGAGCTGTCCTTTTAGCAAGTTATCATGTTAAGGAACATAGAGTTTGGATTTTGTTTTTTAAACCAAATGTTATGAATTAGTGAAATGACATTTTCAGAAGATCAGTAGCATTTGTTCTCTTGCTGAGATTTATTCTCTTTAGAAGAATTATAAATACCTAACTTAACAATTTTTTATGTTCTCTGCTTTTGAAAACTAAAAAATTTCTTTAATTAAAGTGATTTATTTTACCAGGCGTAATTGCATTTTCATTACTTTCAACTAGTCATGCTTGTACATAACGACATTAAATCTTAAGATTGCATTGATCTTAAAAGTTAGTTCCTGTGTCAAAAGGCGATTCAAAACCATCTTCTAATACATGTCAGTGGAATATCTCCTCTGTAGAGCTGCTACTATAGCTAAGGTCTAGTCTCCCATATCCCACTCTATTCCTGTGCTTACTGCATACACTTTACATCAATTTTTTCCATACTTAGATCCTATCATGTCCTTCGTGTTGTATTCATTTGTAATTATTTATTCATCTAATGCTTATCTGTTGCATGGACTGTGAAAATTGTGTGGGCTTCCAGTATTTCCACTTGTAGCTGCCTGGTACTGTGTGCTGTAAGTCACGTGAGGAGCTCTAATGTACGTAACTGATGATAACGTTATCTCCCATACTTCTACTTATGCTGTAACAATACAAATAAGCAGTTAACAACTGTTCACAGCAGTATCGTCTTTGATTTTGTTGCAGGTGCTTCACAAATACCCATTATATGTCCAATGGTAAATAAGTTAAAGCAAACTAAGTGGTTTCATTTTGGCAAGCACTTGCCAAGACTCAGACGACTTTGGGTGATACAGATATAATACAATACCTGATTTTTAGAAATATAATCTAAAGGTCAGGTAGGGAAGATGAGCTGTATAAGAAAACGAGTGGCGATAGCCCTCCATCTAGTCTCCCACACCACAATGCTAACAAGCCAGAAATCCTCAAACTTCTAAGTGTGACCTGCCTCGCAATAAAGGACTTGTCAGTAGAAGCATTTATACTCTTCTTCTCAGTCACAGAACATCTACTTGATGTGTACGATCAGCTTAAGTAATGTGGCAAAAAAGTAAAAGGAGTAATGGCAGGTAGAAACAAGGCAGAACACCAACCCAAAATGACAGTCTCTCTCACTCCTGGTAGGCAGAATTTAACCAGACCTGTTTTAAAGCAGTTTTGTTAGAAGCCATCATTAAAGTATACATTTCTTTACGTGCAGAGAATTCTTGTCTATCAAAACCTGTTTATTTTTCGTTGTATATTTCCCATATTTGTGTATTTATAGTAAGCTCCACTTGGCTTGATGCTCTCCTGTCACCCGTCCTTAGTACCTACATGGCTCACATGCAGCAGGAGAAATCCACGCGTTGACTGAAACGATCACTTACAGCTCTGTTTCATTCGGGAGCCGCTCAAGCATCTAGCAGCTACAGTTCCAATGAGCTGGAGCTTCCCGCTTCAGCTGATGTTTTGGTGAGGGCTTTCCCTGAAATGGCATAATCGTAATTTTTCAGGCAAGGCTCGAAAACCCCAAAGGGTTTTCTTGATTTAAAAACCATTTACCCCCATATAATAGTTTGCAGTATTTCAACTATCTCTTGATTAGTTAATGAGAGGCACGTTAAAAAAAAATTGCTTTATTGTGCTTCAGGAGTCTTGTTTTGCAGAATTTATTTGCTTGGGTTTATTGCCCAGATAAGAATCTCAGCATACCACTTCATAGAAAAATCCCAATTTTAAAAAAAAAATAAAAATCTGTGTTTGCTGGGCAGGTGGCAACACAGATGTTGCGACTTCAGTACAGAGTTAGCAGCTGGTTTTCTAATCTATGCATAATATTTATTTTCTAAAGATAGCTCCTGTGGCAGTAAAAAACTGGATTAACATCACTGAACTATGTTGATTAGCAGCAACTGAAAACCTGTCCAGTCATTTGGAAAGGAGTGAATCAACGCTCACAAGAACATTTGAAGCAAAACACAACGGTGTCATAAGCAGGAGAAAAACACCACAGCATTCTGCAAAACAATGTTACAGTATTTTATGTACTTTTGTATCTTCCTGTTACTTCGTTTTGTTTTTACCGTTACTCTTTTCATTCCCTTTATTAGCAAATTTCAATTCCTTATCCCTATTTAATGCTTACCATAATGAAAAAGTAATTTCGAGAAGAGAATAAACATAGAAAATGCCAAAGTTGCAGAAAACTGAAACATTGTCAGAAGAGAAGCTGTTAGAGAGTTTTAATTACATTTTCTCTCTGGTGCTTTTCTATAATGGCTTGAGTCTTCTTGTGAGAGCTAGAGATTTTTTCTGATGAAGTATTGGCTGTTCTTAACTTTATTAAGTATTGAATACACTTTCATTTCTACTTACTACGTTTCATGCAGGCCACATACTAAAAATCTTATCAGTTGGCGCATATTAAGAAAGGTCACTGCAATGGAGGGGGACGCGCCTTTGCAGTCCCTGTGAATTTCTGGAAAGGAGAAAGCATTATTCAGCTGGAAATCTTCCTGCCTCCCAAAAATCAAGCACTCCTACAGTAGGATATGGTAGATGAAAGATTTCTAATCAAAAGAAGGTTTTCCTTTAAAAAATGCTGACCTACAGAAAGTTTAAAAAAATGCCCAAGGAATATATAATTTTCATCAATAATATCAGACAGTAGGAGGGCAGCTTTCTGGCCTTCCCTTCCCCATTTTTCCCGGCAGCCTGAAAGATGGATGGTTGGAGCACTACTTTTGGAGGAAGCATGGAATCATTCTGTTGATAATTTATGGCTACAACAATTTCACAACGTTCTACAGAAAAATATATTCATTTTAATGTTTTGGTTATTATTCTCCAAATTGAGCCTCTTCCATAATGTTTATATTTACCCACAATTTTTCAATATTTACTTTTCTAGTGGAAACCGTTTTCACCTGTTTTCTTGAGAAAGGCTCACTAGTGATCTATTTATTAACCTTCAAATCATAAATCATAACTGTATTTCAGCCTCTTTCTACGTTCAGGTTTCCTTCTGTCATTTTAAGCCAAACTATGTTATATGACAATAGGTCTAAACACTACTGACATTGAAATTAATGAAAAATTTAAAACATTTACCGGTTGGTAATAACTTCACCTGAAGTACATACATCATTTAAATTTCAACTACCGGGGAGTTTGAAGGTCTGACTGTTCTCATGAGAGTCATACATCTCAGAAAACCATAGGAAAGTTCAAAATGAAAAATTGGAATTTCTGGACCAATAGCATGTACACGTGACAGAATGAAGAATGATGGCTCTTAACTCTATGCGCGAGGACACCACACATTTGCCACATCCAGGCATTCTGCCTGACTCAAGGGTTACTAGATCCTTTCTTGTGGTCCAGAAAGTCAAAGGAAATATCTGCGTCCTTTATGCACTGTACTGCTCGGCTGGAGCCGAAGCTAAACACCAGATGGCACCTAAAGGTCACACAGTGGTCTGCATGCTAAAAATAGAAAATTAAATTTTAGTTTGAAGAAAGATGAATACACAAAAAGTCATCGAGTGGAGTCAGCTATGTACAAACTAACTTTAAGACATCTTGTCAGAATCAAACTATATCAGTAAAATGTATACATTAAATTTTGCAAAAAAAAAAAAAATTAAGAGGAAAAGCAAACTGTAAGCTTTTGCAATATGAAGAAACTTCCAAAATTTTCTCAAAAAGGTAAAGCCCGTGGATGACAGTCATTAAAGAGTGTGTGCAGAACTCAGTACAGAACTCAGTACAATTGTTCTCTTGACACTCTCTCATCAGGAAGAGCAATGACTGAGAATGAATAGAAAACAGCGGTGGATTTTGCCTGATTTCTCTGGTGTGTTGCACAATACATGCGTATTCATGAGAAAACATATTAAAAGACACTTCTTAAGAATAAAACCTAAGTTTGAAAACGAAATAAATAACTAAGTGTTAGATCAGAACAGTAATGGCTGCCATTCTATAGCCGTCCTCTGCTCCCACTACACAAACATTAGAAGACAGGCTATGCAAAATGTCTTGAAAGCTTTTAAATATGGTTTCTACTAAGCTAATACTTTATGTGTCTTCCAGAGAAAAGGAATATTGCTGTCTCTGATGGCTAAAATCTAATACTCAGGTCAGGTTTCACAGCAGTGAAGAAGTAGCAGCCTCTTAAGTACGCATGACTACCACCATAAAAGTTAAATATAAGTTAAAAATCAATATCAAGAATTACACTTGGAAGCAAATGAAGCACTGGAAGCAAATTAAGTTTACAGAGTTCTAATTTAAGGTTCACCATGCAGTAAGCTCTGCAGAAAGTACATTAGGGCCCAGCCTGGAGGTGACAAAGATGTAGCTGATTTTAGTGAAGTCTATATTCAAGACAAATGGTCAAGACCCTCTGGAGACTCAAAGATGAAGGGCCAGGCACTTGGCTGCTACTCCTGCTGTTCAGATAGCTACAGACAGCCCCTAAAGGGAGATGGAAAGAGATAAAAGTTACCTCCATCTTTTTATACAACAACCATGGACATAATCTTTCAAACCCTGATCAGTAAAATCAATACGGCACAAAATTATTCACACGGTATTCATAAAAATGTTTTTCACAAAACTGCGGGGAAACGTTTCTTGCCTGCTCCAGGTGGGTGTCTTCTAAGGAGTTCGGTCTCATGATCTACAACTTTGGGCCAGCGTCTGCCTCAGGGTCAAGCTTCCCTGTCTTTCCAGACCTATTCCACAGAGGGAAAACAAAATAGAAAAAGATAAAATTACTTTTTGTTCATTTTCCTTACCGAGATTGGAAACAGAGTATCTTGCCCAGAGGAATCACTTTATGGGTAAACTGGAAAAAGCCCGTACAAAACTCACTAATCTTGTTTGAACTTAACGGTGCCATGTGTGGCTACTTAGATGGTTTTTACTAAAAAGGTGGCATACGTGAAATCAGAGTCCCCCCAAAATTAAAAATCAAAACACCCCAAAACAAACAAAAAAACCCCCACCCACAGATGACAGTTAGTAACTAGAATTTATGGTTACAAGAAGTCTAAGAAATTCAGTGTCCACCAGTTTCTAGGGGAACGTAATTAGCATGCCATCAACAGACTACGTGTGTCAGAGTGAGCAATTCCATCCAACACGCTAGCATTTCAGCTTTCTGCGAGGTGCGGGGGGAATAAAGATAGGGTTGTTTTGATCTTTCTGCTGTTGAATTTCTACTGTCTGCCTTCATCATATTTTCTTTCTACAGAAGAGCTAATGAAAAGGAACAGAAACCTTACCCTGAATTGCATGTGATTCTCCATTTATTTCTGGAGTTTAGGAACAAGCCATGGGATAAAATTTCTGTCACGTTCGAGTACCAGGCTTTGAAGGGTTGTTTCAATTGAACAGAATGTCTTAGGGTTTTTCCTGATTTGTTTTGCGTGTGTGTGTTCCATTCCTCCCCCCCCCCCAATACATATAATGAAAATATATGACTAGAACACAATAATCTAAGGACTGATTTTTATTCATTTTGGCATGTAATCTAAATATGTCATTTAACTGCCAAGGGGAAAAAAAAAAAAAAACCAAAAACCAAACCAACCACCTCTTACTGAAATCTATGTGCAGTTCCACAGCTGTTACAGGCACAGGCAAGGTGTTATCTCAGTGTGCGCGCACAAGGAATTTTAGTCATTTAAAAAAAACACACCGTCAGAGTGATTAAGTTGTAGCATTAAAAGCTCCAAAAGCCCTCCTGTTTCAAATTGTTAATAACGTACCAGGGATTTGAGGCACTATGAAAAGCAATAGGCAGAAAGTCAAACAGCCTGGATAATGGTGAAGAGGAAGCTAACACATAAATAAATTACTTGGGCAGGCAAAGAACAAATCCGCAGAGAGAGGTGGTAACATATTGTCAGAAGACAGCTTCAGGCAAAATAGGTGAAAATCACAAAGAAAAGACATGAAGCACAGAAAGGGAAACAAAATTGCAGAGGAGTAGCAAAAGCAAAGGCCTAATAGTTATTCTGACTAGGACAAGTTGACAGCATGCCAAAAGAATTAGGATCTAATCAGTCTGCGGGGCTGAAGACTGTTGGGAAGAAGGAGAATCAGATAAATGGAATATAGGGGAGGGGGGGAGGGAAAGGCAAAGGAACAAACTGATTTTGAAGGGAATATTATGTTCCTGCCAAAAGTTTCTTGACACAGAAAGGGTGAGACAGACAATTTCTACGGGTACATGACAGCTGGGTCATAATCTCCTCCTTACGCACAGATAAGGTTGTCGCCATTTTTAAGACAACCCACTGAAGATGCGGGACAGTGCTTGCCCATCTCCTGTAAGCAGACTGAACGGTCCACGGATAGGAACATCAGCAGACCCAGGGAGCTCAGCAGGAAAATGCAAATCATTTTATAAAATGTATGTCACCTTACTAAATGACAGTAGGTTGGAAAAGCGTAAATATCAGCTGCATTGAATTTTAGGAATGATAGGGTTTTGCATCCCGATATATCACCACAGCCTTTCACAGTTTTTAATATTAAGTCCTCATAAAACCATCAAGTGAAAATTCATTGTCATTAATTAGCTTCAGTAGATGTTTACCTTCAACCCTGAATCCGCTGCCCACTTCAAAATGACTTGGATTTCTTCTTGGAAAACCAGGAATAATATTTCAGAATAGCAAAAAAAAATATGTTAATTATTTTGGATGAGTAATTGCAAAAGCAATTACTTCGAGATTTGCGTAACCTCTGAGGGGGAATACTATCATTAACGGTCAAGTCATGACACACAACTGGGAATACAGTTATGAGTCGTGACACAAAATAAGCCCAGAGTCACTTAAGACACTGGGACAGGACATCACAGGAACAGCCTGTACTCAGGCTCTGAAGATCATGCTGCTGTCATTTGCGTGCTTAATTGTAAATCTAAATTTACGACTGACTTAGCTTTAATATACATTCTTCGCGACTGTAAGAATAACTAAGACACACACGCCCAGATTCTTCACTAAAAGTGTAGAACCACCTCCAAACTAGAGAGGTTGCTTTGATCGTGTCTGTTTTGACAAAATTAAATGATCAAAGCATTAAAACATGTTAATTATTTTCTATGGTACATATATTTTATAGCATCTCAGATACTACTCTGTGTTAAAATTAATTAAAAAAATGACATTTTAACAAAAAAACATTTTAACAACAGTAAGTAAAGCATCACACTGCCGTAACCACGCAGCCCTGCAGTACGGGATCGCTGCAGCTGGAACCCAGCCATAAGCTTCGTGCTGAGTTTGCGAGGCCTCGGACTGAGCCTTGCCAGACCTGCTCCATCTGAACTCCTCTTGACCTGCTGCAGCTTTGCTTTACTTGGTTGAGCTGCGACAGCGATTTCTCTCACTGACTAGGTGTCTATGGCTGGCTTATTTTACTTTTGTTTATCCTCGTGTGGCACAGCCACGAGTTTATATATACAGACATAGCAATAACAAGCAGTTAGTCTGCATAGCATGGGATACTTAGAGATCTAAGGTGATGAGGCAAAGGAACACAGGTCTGGTAGGACTCCAGCAGCCTGGGGACGTGGGGACACAGTGCAGAGGAGTGCAGGCGTAGGAGGACAGAGGTGGGGCGCAGGCGCAGAGACCTCACGCCCGTGAACAACTCATCTGTGGTCAGTTAAAGAGATGCAGACCTGAGCTGGACAAAGCTGGTTTTAGGGGCAAGAAAGATAACAAAGAACTAGTATCTAACAAAAGTACAAGGCAAAATATACGGTAAATTCAAATGTTGCACAGAGCTGCAGAGCAATGAAGAAAGAGGATGGTGTAAAAGCATATTAGCAAACATTAAAATGACGTTGAGTGGGTCCTGGAGGGAGGAAAAAGAAACCATTGACGTGAAAAACCTGTATTCCTCCTTGTGAAGGACTCCAGACACCACCAGCTCGCCATGACACCCCCACTGCCAGCACCAGCATGAAACCTCTGGCCTTAGGGCCCCGAGGAGCTGGGGAAGGGGGAGCATAGCACCAGGAGAAGGGATAGAAATGTGCGCGTAGAAATCCTAACTGCATTATTAGCCTGTCTTTTGCTGGGCTAACAATGATTAGATTCTTATGATTTCAGTTACACTAACAATAAATTCTTGGCTTTACTCGCCACTAACAACATTTTGAATGTAACGTTGCATCAGAGATGCAAATTTACAGTTACCTTTCTAATAATTAAAAATTATTTATTTCATATTGATTTATAGAGTTACATAAACTGCTGAACTTTCAAAGGATGACCCTGTAGCACCTGTCAACTGGTGCCACAAGTACAGGAAAGCAGGTGGTCTTCTTGAGAAAGGTTACGTTCACCAGACGTGAGATGTAGCTACCGTATTTAGGAGGAGACCTAAACTTGACCTGTTTTAGTTGAAGCTTTCATAGATCTAACTATCCTTTCTGCTACTGTTGATGAAGGTATCTCCCTAAAGTGACTCTTGCAAGAACACCTGAAGGTATAAGCAAATCATAAAATTGCCTTGTTTTGGAAGTTGGAAGGGACCTTTCAGATTGAGTCCGACCAGCAACCTAATACTGACAAAAACCATCACTAAACCATATCTCTAAGTACTATGTCTACCCGTCTTTTAAATACTTCCAGGGATGGTGCCTCAACCATCTCCCTGGGCAGCCTGTTCCAATGCTTAATAACCCTTTCAGCATAAAAATTTTTCCTAAGCGTGCTTTTTTATTCTAAGGTATTGCTGAAGAGTTACTGTATGCTGTATACACAATTTACGGCTGAAACTAGAGGGTGATTTGAACTAGAATTAGTGCTGGGGGGCCAACAGTCAGGAAAAGAAAAAAATCCTCATTTTTCTTAGAAAGGAATCTTAGGGGGGGGGGAAAGAAAAAAAGAGATTCTTATGGATCTTGCACGTATGTTTTAATGTCAAGCTCCAAGGTTGACTCAGTACACGTTATGTTGGTAAATCCCTTTGTGGTATATGTTAGCCTGTACTGTCTTCTGCGTATCTGTTATGCTTTACCTGGCCTCGTAGTAATAACTGTATTTGCTCTGCAGCTCAATTTAGGATCCAGCACCCTAAAAAAATAATTTCTTTGAAGATTTGCTGCCCATGATCGCTACTTGTTGCCTGGAATTGCCGCCCTCTGTTTATAGGTTTGGAGGTTTTTTCCTAAAATAACGTTTCTTGAAATCTTGAAAAGGATGTTTCAAAATCTGGAGTATGTTAGTTTGAAGATCATTGATCTTTTTGAGATTATTAGTCAGAAACCAATTTTAAAGGTCACCATGTTTCTTCTTTCAACAATAATTTCTCAAAACACGTTAGCCTGAAACAGTCCATAATCACAACTGTAGTACTTGGGGCTAATTCTAATCCCACTTTCATTCCACTGACAGTTTAGTAGATCAGCACCGGAAAGAAGAGTTTCAGATACTTGTGAAAAAAAAAAAAAGCGACACTTAACCAGCATTGCTTTATATGGGACCAATAATTGGTAAGAATATACACACCCTTTTCGTTTTTATATCAGAGATTTGATTCAATCAAGTCTAGATTATTTCTCATATTTACTTTTTAATTGACATCAGTACTCCTTCCAAACCATAAAGGTCTATCAGCAGGAGCATGGGAGAAGAGGTGAGCAACGTCAGTATAATGGATTTGCCAGCGATGGCACCACCTTATATATCAAATATGGTTACTGCACAAACGCTGAATGGATCACCAGTTCCTTTAAATTTGCGAGCCTACTTTTTAAGGCTGACCTTTGATCGTTTGTGGACATCTGCACATTTGTATGGGAATTTTCCAGGGCCAAGTAGCCCACCTTCATCTACGGATTAGTACAAATTCTGAAAAATATTAAAAACAAACCCTGACTATGCAGCTTTTCTCTTCTTCTTTCGTCTTTTCCTGTTTTCCCCCCAAATATGCAAGCACTTGGATTTTATCATTTCTTCATCGATGTCATGCTGTGATCAAAAGCAATTTAATGTAGTGCTGGTGTTTATACAAAAGGATATTTGAGGCCACTTTGATATCCTAGACAACATCTTCCTGTGCTTCCTCTTCCCAGTTGTAAATCATTCAGTACCGCAAACAGCAATTTAAATGAAAAAAAAAGAAAATCCTAAACCCCTACATATACAGACAGTAAGAGCAAGATTTATCTTAGTGATTTTAGATGACAACACAGTAGATGTCTACACCTTTGCTGAGCTTGCCACCTGTGCAGTTAAGGGAGGGCTGTAGTCACTTTGCTAGGGTGATTCATCTGACCTACTTCAGGCACCTTCCTCGGGATAAGATGAATCATGTTATGGAACTGCTTAGTTTTCCCTGTCTGCTCTAAGGGGGCCTCCGTAGACAGCTTAAACCACAGGATATGAATCCTACTTTAAAATAAAATGAAGGAAGAACATTATTTATATATTGTATTAAAGAACAGGAAAAACCAAGCACACAAGTTTGTTGCTACCAGAGTGAAAAGAGATTATTGTAATAGGTTTCTACTATAAATTATTGGAAAGCAATCTTTTTGAAAAAATATCCTGTTATTATTATTTATTAGAATACGTAGTTTCAATTTTGAGGCTCTTACCTGTCCTTATAAGATTCATTTACTTCATAGTACACATTTCACATCCCATTTTCTTCAGCAGTCCTGTCCTATACGTAACTGCATGGCTATTTCCAGAATTACTTTCAGTCATTTTAAAAACAAAACGGTTATTTTTTAAAAATACAGTGCTAGTGCCTCTTACCCGCTCCATACCACAACGAGAATTGTAGATAAAGATTTTCCTGCGCTGAACATCAATTCTGCTCAGCAGAAAGCAGAGCTTGTTCAAGACAGCCTTGTAACACTTTGCTACTTTATTTGCTACCTCAGGATTACCATAATGCTTTGTAAAATGAATCTTGCATGACGAACAGCGGGGAAAGAGAGAGAAAAACCAGACTGTATGTAACTGCGGGTATCAGAGCAGGTAGTTCCTGATACCCAAGGAATGCTTTCAGGCAGTGAGACTTTCAGCCATTATTTTCTTCCACTTTTTGGGTGGCCAGGGCACAAGCCGAGGTTAACTGCATAGTTGATCTGCAGCGTTTATAGCAATGCACGTGTAACCTGGTGTGTTTAACAAGTAAGTGCACTGCAAAAAGAGAGACTGAGGCTCTCTGCAGGCAGATTCCTACATTTCCCCTTGAATTCTCATTTTACTGAGTCATCTTTTCATAATGGTCACTAAGAGGGTATTCATCTGATCCTAAATGCTGACCATAAGGTATGACTAGCAGCTCCGAGTATTCTAAAATCTAACAAAATATAATAAAATAATGCTTGAAAAAAAGATAATAACTTGCAATCCTAAAGTAAGCTCTTTTTTTTTTTTTTTGCCATTAAAGTTGGTAGCCTAAGTTCTTCACCCATAAAATGGGGAGACCCTTCCTTACAGGAGAACTATGGTGACAAAAACCATGTGATGTCTTTGGAGCATTCTGACCCAAGTTGTGAGAAGAGGAACAAAAGAGAAGCGACGGTGATGATGAGTGCCAGCTCTGGGCAAGCTGAAGCCCTCCCGAGTAACGCCCAGAAAGCACTGCCAAAGCTCCACCACGGCATCTTGAGCAGCTGCCCCATCTTTCAGCTACCCTGAAAGATGAAGGAAAGCTGGAATAAGCATGTCCTGAGCCTTAGGTAACAGTGTCCCACTGGAGCTGCCCAGATGCTTAGAAATGCAGTAGAGCAGGATTGGGATGACTCATGAAGAAACACTAACTAGTGGACAGCTGCGTAGTCGGTTTCCTAGACTGTATGTGGTTTCCTATAGTCCGTTGAGCATTCTGAATGAGTCAAGGGTCAAGACGTAAAAACAGAACGTTGCATTCACACCCCCACAATTAAGATGCATCAGGGGCTGATTTGGAATGTACTTTGAATAGTGGATTTTTAGTTCTGATATTTCCTAACACGTGACTTTGTGTTGCAATGCTCTTTTAGTGGCATTTCTGCATGCAAAATATATCTACCTATCTACACCCTAAAAATCTGTTCAGTCTTTTAGAAAACAAAAATAAATATGTAACAGGTGTGTACTCTGTGGAAGAATGACAAATTTTAGCAACTTAGTGCAGTGTTTTTAATATCTGGCAACTACCTAAGTTACAATAAAACATTGCAGTTCAATCCCACATATATTTTGCAAATAGATTACGAAGGAAATAGAAGAATTTTTTTTCTGTAGCTGAAATTCTCTCCATTTACCTCTTAATTATGGATGAGCCTTTGATTCATTTAAGTCATCCACAAACAACATACTGTCAAGTACTGGCCATCTGTTGAGAGCATTGCTACACGCATATTTGGGCTGGGGAAAAACCCCAATTCCTCAAGGTACATTACCCCCCCCCCCCCCCCCAAAAAAAATAGCTAACAGAGAAACTGAAGGCTGCTGCTTTAACACGGCTCCTTGCAAAACTGCCAGGCTGTGTAAAGCGAATGCAGGAAGATGTTACAGTTGGTTTACTGTGACAGAGCACTGATTTTCACCCCGTATGGTGGATCATCCCGGGATCACACTCTTGAGGATGTACCGGGTTAGGATGCAGCATGCAGACCTGCTGCAGCAAAGAATCTGCTTTGACTAATGAGCAGAGTAGCAAAAAGAAAACAAGAACTGACAGTTCCTTGATACTAAATGGTGTGACCTAAGCCCATAGCTGTCAAGGTTTTTGCACTGCCAGAAGGGAGATTTGGGGGGACTGAAGCAAGAGAAACAACTATAATGATTTAGACTTAACCTCAGCAGTGCCCTGAACCATTATTTAATGATGACTCACCTTGGAGTATGCTAGTTAAATATTTTGATAAATGGAGAAAATGAAAGTTACTGGTCCCAACAGTCCCATTGTACATAAATAAAAGAAATAGTTGATAAAACAGTATGAAAAGGCAGGTAGGTAGCATATAATTATTCCCCAGGTGACAGGAAATAAAGCGGGCAGCGTAAATCTACTAAAAGGTGTAATTATCTCCAGGTACCCGGCCCACACGAGATATTATCTAACATCTGCAAAAGTCATAGCACTGTTCTTTTTCACCTGTTGCATCCCATAGCAAATATTGCAGCAAATGACTAAAACCAATAGGCAGTTACTGCAGGAGAATAAAACGCAAAGGAAAAAACAGAACTAACGGCCGAGATCTGTGTAAGGGCAGTGAGTAAGGGCCGATATGACACGTCAGACTCACTGAACAAGGAGCTCAATTAAATATGCATGCTATTCTTCAGGAATGTACTACATCTTCCATGCGCTCCAAGGTACAGTGAAAATATTCCGCTCTGTTGCTGACAACCAACAAGTTACCCAGGGCCTTTCCCCAGCTGCCTCACCGTCCTCTGTAGCTCTGCAGCGATGCAAATCATGACATCTTGCGCAAACCCAATCACGTCCATCAGGTCTGGCACCTCTCCCATCTGCTCAGCAAGGGGGGGGGTATCCTGCGGACACCTTGCCTGGGAAATCGGGCATGCGGCAATACCAAAAAGATGAGGTGCAGAGCTGCAAAGGAGATGGCAGTCGAGGAAGCCAAAAAGCAAATTAGTTTTTGTGCTCTTTTTGTGTGAACGTGAAAATGGAGACATGATACTAAGTGACATCTATCGATGTCCGCAGATGAGATAGGGCATGTATCTCCTATCCAGGGAATAGCCGTGTTCAGCTGGTTGCACCTATGAAATCAGGAGCATTTACACGTTCTGTAGGAAAAAGGAGCTTTCCAGAACAAATGTTAATAAATAGCCTAAAGAGTACTTCAAATGCCAAGAAAACAATGTTGATGAGTTTAAAAAAAAGAGTTGTCTTCTTTCTCCCATTAAAATACAAAGATTTAATGAATAGAGAATTTCACTCCAAGTTATATAAATTTCGAAACTGCGTTCAGACATTTGCATTGAATTTTTAGACTCTTGCAATGGATGTCAACTCAAGTATCTTCACCTAGCCTTCTTTCACTGCTCCTAAACACACTTTCTACACTATCTTTCTACACTATCCTGCTGTGATTTAGAATGAAGCCTTGTAAAATAAGCTTGCAAAGCTTTTGATATCGCAAGGAGCTCAGGCCTGGCCTAATACTGGGAGGGATTTTTACTTACTGTTACTGCACAATGTATTTTATAAACAGAAGGATGTATGTGTTTAGGACTCTACAAAAGAATGATCCTGTAAACTGTGGTCTCAGTCATAAGGTGGATATTAGTCTACAAAAAGAACGTTATTTTCAGAATTCCAAACTTGAACGCTTAAATATTACAATTTTTTAAACATGAAGGTTCCAAAGCATTAGTTACTACTCAGAAACTTAATTGCACTTAAGACCATCACCTTACAAAGCCAGTATATATTAATACTGGTAATGGAGAAGTGGGTAAGTAATACACCCACTACTGGTACTGTAAAAAAATATACCCAGCATGTTTATGTGACACCAATTAACGGCGTGTTTTTGAAGAATGCCAGCTTGACAAGTCATTGACAAGTACTGGAAACTTAAGTCTCAAGAATATATGAGACATGACAGAGGCAGCACAAGTTCTCCCACCCTTCTTTCCCAATACTCTTCAACCCTGACTTACCATATTCTGTGGAAAAAATGCATTTGCTATGCCTGCTCCACAGTTGTTATCTGTGAGCGACCACCAGCAGGCCTGCTGGCTAGTGCCAATTTTGACAGTGGATTATGTCGTGAAATGACATTTGGGTTTTGTCCTTGCTCAATAGCAAACAGTGTTAAGGAAGTAGGTCACAAGACAAATTCCTAGTATAGGAAGGTGGCAGAGTTTTATGGGCAAACAGCTTTAATCTGTCCTTTTCTTTTAGGTTATGTTTGCTTACCAGAGGGAAATAACGGGGGAGGAAAAAGTTTACCTGCCTGAAAGGAAGAAGGCTTGTGTACAGAGTGGAAAAAGACTTGATTGCCTGAAAGGAAAAGTGCCTATTAGAAAGAAAAAAAGATTGCCTGAGAGGAGTTTACCCGCCTGCTTCAAAAAGCCTGCCTGCTTCCAAAAAAAGAATTTACCTGCTAGGATTCAGCTCGACGACTCTTCTGCCTGGTGCTGGAAAGCAAAACGCTGAAACAAGGTCTACACTCATTACTTCTGCTGCTATCACACAGTCAAAACAAGGCCATCAATTAATTTCTGCACAATAGCCTCTTTAGTTTTAAAATCTACCGTGCTTTACTTGCTGCTTTCAAGGCAATCCTGGAAAGTGAAGGTGTTACAGGAAGTGCTAATCTTTTCATCTTTTTTGTATGGGTTTAAGGAGAGAACAGAGTCTAGAAGTTATTCATCACTTACAAGGCATAACATTAAATTTTCTTGTGCTTTTGAAGTGTTTCCCCTGAATATAATTGACTAAACTGATTAAAGCAACTGTTGAGTTGAAAGTCTTCCAACCAAGGTCTGAAAAATGCCTTCCTGTGAAATGTTTAATATTTCTTTTTGTATGATCTCCTTATTAGGCTGTTCAACTCCATATCCTGGGAAAATTATGATTTTTTTCAGGAAATTGGATTGTATCTCCTCACCCTCTCTATAGGTGACACCATTTGCTTGGGGTTTTGTTTTTAGAACTGGACATTTCAGACATTTTATTTTTTAGAAAATGTTTCTTCTGCAGCATGTCAGACTACTTAATTTTTACATGTCTTGATTTTCAGTGCCCAGCCATACAAAGCCTTAAATCAATTCGTTATCAAGAAGCCAAGTATAAAATCACATTTTTGGTATAAGGAAAACACACAGGACATTTTTAAATACTGTCTTTCCCCCACTAAAGCATGCACTTTTTCCTCATATATGAGAATTTCACAGGATCACAGAATGGTTGGAAGGGACCTCTGGAGGTCATCTTGTCCAAGCCCCCTGCTCAAGCAGGATGACCCAGAGCAGGCCGCCCAGGACCATCTCCAGATGGCTTTTGAATATCTCCAGCGATGGAGACTCCATACCTTCTCCAGGCAACCTATGACAGCGTTCAGTCACCCATCAGTAGTCAGTACACATGCATATATATGGATGCCTACATCTATTTTATAGATATTTTCTATCTATAGGTAGCTATTTTATCTAATTATTTATGAGAAAACATACACTTTGTGTGTCTATGTGTTTGCACATACAATATAGAATTTTTTTCTGCCCCTTCATTAAAACAAACAACCAAACAAAAAACAAAGCAAGCACCACAAGTCACATTACACTGCACCCCAAACCTAACAGTGTTTCTATAGCATAGTTTCTATCCTTACTAATGTTTAACAAATCCTTCTTGGAAAAAGAAAAAGCAAACACCAATGAATGCCTATTTTGTATTCACATATTGGGTATACTGGTGCAGCTGATTTCATCCACATTTGGCTAGTCTGGGGGCACTTGGTAAGGTGGGCACAGCCCTAGAAACTCAGGTGCGCTTACCATAAAGTCGTAATAAACAGGCCTTAACACACAAGCTTATTTATTTTCTGCCCCAAGAAGTGTCAAAATCAGAATGCTTTTTCAACAAACATGCGTTCATGTTCTAAAGTTACGTTCCCTCTGTCTAATTTTAATTTTGAAGCGGGAATAAATTGGTTATAGTAACACACTGCTTGTGAATGCCACCTGATTAACATGCTCGCTCCATCTTTAGAAGGGGCAAATGGAGCCCCTTTTCCTGAGCCCTCCCAGGGCCCAGCCAGAGGACTCCTCAGAGCTGCGCTGCTGAAGGGCCACACTGGAAACCAGATTGTACAAGAGGTGGCAATGTGAGTTTTAGAATCAATTTTAAAGCCTTCAAAAAAGTATAAGCCTGTGGAACACTTGCTGCTTTATTATATTTATCTATATACTTTTAGACACTACGTTATCTATTCATAGTTCAGCAGGTATGCCATGCTCATCAGTTTCCAAATTATTTGCTGGCTTCCTGGCACACCTCTTAGTTATTTTTATCTGATATTTCAAATAAATTACAAAATGCCTTGAATTGCATGATTAGTCCATTATGTATTCTGTTTATTACAATTATATGAACTTTTGATTAACCTCCATAAGTTTCATGAATAAATTACCTGGATCAGGGGAAACTGCCAGTTAATGTTACAATGTTCCAGTGGGGAGTTTCCAAGAGATTAATCTGCCTTTTTTAGAGGCAGCTTTTTTCATCCCAGCTTCCTTTAGAAGGAATGCAAGCTGCCGCTTCTCAGTTGTGATGGAGAACATGCGAATATATTTGCAACCCACTCAAAGTGAGTGGGTGCAAAATTTACTCACAGAATCACACCTTGGGAAGATGATTTGTGCCCTTTTAAATATTGATGGCACAGTCACTCTAACATGATGAGGATAAATTGTGCTAATCACAGCGAGTCTCCCAGGCTGTGCTATATTACAATCCAGAGATTGTACTTTTGTTCCTGTACCTTCTGTGAGCAGTGTTGAACGATTTCTTGTTGGGAAATCACAAAAACTTTTCGACCCGACCATCCACAATACAATTATCAGGAAGAAGACTCTGTAAGAGTACAGGGTTGCCAAAGACCTGGCTCTGCTTTTGCCCACAGCTCCTCCCCACTCACACGTACGCGTTTCCCAGAGGTATTTCTTGCGTGGCAAGTTTCATTTAAGTAGATGGACCATCACCGCCACTTTCATAACGTGATTAAGGAAAGAGAAGAAAAAAAAATGGTAGGGATCTAGCCTTTGGGTAGAGAGGAAGGTATCTGCTGGAATCGGTAGCAAATGGAAGACCAAGACAGCAACTTGCCTACTGAATTCATCACACTTAACACCAGCTGTGTGTTGCAGGATCAGGAAAAGAGGAGAAGCGAGAGAGCTTTCTGCTGGTCTGTTGAGAAGTAACAAACCTTCAGAGATAACCTCTTGGGAAAAGAAATCTTGGTGGCACAGCGAATTAGACAGAGAAAGGAAGGACATTGGGGAAAGGTGCTGGTGGCCCTTTGATTAACTGCACAGGAGAAGACCTCTGAATATAGAGGAAAGCCACAAAAGCAAAGTATTAATCATAATGACACAGGGTGTATTTGCAAGAGGTGAGAAGCACAGAGATGTCCGCAGGAGCATCTCATTGCTGCCCTGTCCAGCTAGCATTCAACAGCATCATGGCGATGAAACAGCTCAAAACAAGAAAGCTTGTGCCGTAGATCAGTGTGAGGCACTCAGGAAGGCAAAAGGAGGTTTGGGAGACCCTGGGGGAGCACCGGTTAGACAGAAAGGGTGCTGGATGAGCCACTGGAGCCCACTGGGTGGGGACAGCTGCCCTGGCTGCAGTGGTGTGCAGCTGTTCCAAATGGATGTTGGTATAACCTATATAGCATATTTCATCCTTGCATTAGCTGATCTTTAGACTGATCTTAGAAGACAAAATTTGTTAAGTATTTCTTAAATAACCAAACACACAAGGTCCTGTGAGGTCAGAATAGTCCGTGGGTTCAGTTCAATTTTGATGGAAAACTACTGGGAATGATCATCTAATGAGCCTGGGCTATAAATGTTATTATTAACATACTGATTGTATCTTTTTCTATGCTGCGTTTTCATAGGAGATAGACAGAGATGGTGCCAACTGCTCTCAATAGCTGGCAGAAACAGAGAGCTGGATGAAAACCAGCTGGTTGCAGCTCAGACTGGAAGATAGATGGCATTCAGGAGGAGTATTTTAAGAACAAAATATTGCATCGAACTATTCCCGAGATGTTTTTACATTAGACTCAAATTTCAGTGGGATTCACAGATCTATTTGGGGTCAGCTTTCCAGAGAAAAAGATAACACTGCAGACCATACATGTTTTCTCTTGGGGATGACGATACTCAGAATAATTGTGTTTCTTTTTCCGTGATCTGTAATCACAGGAGTCCCAAGATGTCTATAACAGAGGAAAAAGTGCCAGGGCCAAGCACGACAATGACATTACTCTTCTCAGCAGGTACTAGGGTGCAAGACGACTGAAGGCAAGTGAGAGCCAGGAGACTCAAAATGATAATAAAAGAGCAGGGACTAAAATTGGAAGCATTATTCTAATGATCGACAATATCAGTCCATCAGATGCCAGAAAGCAAACAAAAGTGATAAGGACATGAAAATCTTTAGGTATTATGAGAATAACATTTACTTGTTAAAGTAAATCCTGAGGACAGATGGTAAGGTTGTAAGAGATGTCTTTTGTATGAGCCAAAGTCAGGAGTATTAGAAGTGTAAAGAGGCATGAACTTAAGTAAGAGAGCTACTTATTATAAAAACTAACAACGCATGCAGTTGGAGTTCATTGGTATTTCTTTAGAGCAACCTTAGCGAATAATGTAAGGAATACAGAGGGTACTACGAGCCTTTTGGTGTAATTTCCTTCTGTTTTCCAGAAACAATAAAATAATGTACAGGAGTTCTTTCGCTTGCCTCAGCGCAGTGACATTTCACAAAAGGTAAAGCAATGCTGCACCTACTGACTTCCCTTGTCTATTTACAAAAGGAAATGTCATCAAGCATTCAAAATGTCACTACCTGCTGGGATGACGTCACGGCAATGTTCCTTCCCCTTCAGATGCTGATGTTTGGAGCAATAAACTGTAATCTGCTTAAGGAGAGATCATGGTTTGGTAGGCAAACAGCACTGGGCTTAATACCTACAAAATGAATTGCGGAGCAAATACGTTTGCCAGGACTGAAGAGATTTTCCAAGGAGCGCAGGGAAATGTTCACTAACATTGTCTGCCTCTTAAGCCAATTATTGCTGCAATACAGACAAAGAGGTGCTGTGTCTGCTACTTAAGCCATCTTGTTACAGTCCTTTAAAAGTGTCATGTACACAGAGAAGCATATTTGTAATCTTTATACTAAGTACACTTCACCTTAATTGCATCACCTCATGAAATTATATAAACAAGACTTTTGTGTTTGAGCTAGAGATTTTCAAGCCGTAGAACTGGGAGTTGCTTATGAATTTCATAGGGTAGAGTTAGTGGGTTTAGGAGCCACAGGTTTTGTTTATTTATCATTTGCTGCAAAATAGACGCAATTCACAAAATCTGCGATTCCCTTCTGTCATTAAATTTCTCCTGGATTCACATCCTGCTGTTTATTTCTTGCCTGTACTCAGACTTTTTCCTGATTCCTAGTAAAACATAAATCTTAAAACTTAATAGTTTGCAGAAATAAACAATTTGATACGTATTGACTACCTACTTTCTTCTTTATCAAATATTCCAACAAACATATATGGCAAAAAAAAGGTCCTTAAACAAAAAATAACATTATTTTCCTTCTCCATTTCAGTTTATCCAAGAGAGAGACACACGAGTTCTTGTAGCCTAAGGACTTGCACACATATGCATAAAACTCAAAGTGAATCCTAAACTGAATCTATAGTGAGATGTCAAAACAAAAATCCAGTTATAGGGGTTTTTTTAGTTTGTTTGTTGGGGTTTTTTTTTAAACAATTCCTCAATTCCTGACTAAATTTTAATTAAAACTTGAACGAATAAATATAGCACAAAGGTGGTTTTCCTAATCATTCTAACCTGCTATTGCTGCTCTTACCACCATCATTGTCCCTGCTCAGTGCAGGGGGGTTGGACTAGATGACCTTCAAAGGTCCCTTCCAACCCAACACATTCTATGATTATGGCAGTAAGCCTCAGAGGCCTTTTGAATACTGAGGACCTTCTATGCAAAACTGTATCAGATACCAGTTTGAGATCTTTAACCCCCCAAATAAAATATGCACTGAGTTTCTCAGTTCTACTACCAAGCAGCTGGGGGTATCTTTAAGCAAATTCTCTGTTAAAAACACTGGTTTCCATTACCTTGCAAAAGAAAAAAGGTAACAGTGAAGGACGATTAATTTCTGCTCAGATTTAAGCTGAGAGTCTGGACGCTTACCCAAGATCATTCAGTAAGTCAGTGGCAGGTCTGACTGCAGACATTCCTCCATCTTCTGTGCTTTCCATATCAGGGACGGTTCCTTAGCTTTCTCAGATTTCCGTAGAGATTTCCAGAGCAGCAAGATTCACTAGAGTTCAGATGAGTTGAGAGCCAGCGCGCAGTTTATCTGAATCTCCTAAGTTTCTGAAGATTTCCTGTCACAGGATTACAGACTTATTTTTAGTAGCTGTCCAACTTCTCATGTGAGTCATAAACCTCAAGTCAAACTAAGTTTATAAAGTTATCAGATAAAGTGCAGATTCTCAGACTTCTAAATGACTCCATTAGCATCAATGAGTAGGATGCATTTTGTGGAGATACGGTTATACACAATTTAAAATTCATCTGAATATTCCAAAGTTAAATGAAAGAGCTGTTCCCTGGAGATTATCTGAGGAACCATATTCCTATTACTTGCTTCAGCTGTATCTTTACCGATTTTTTTTTGAACTTTTTTGCCTCTCGTGCTGTTTATAGCGAGCACTTATTAGTGTCCCAGTTCAAATTAATATGAGGATGCAAATGCCCTGGTCCTAGTAACACTCCCCACTTTATCAGCTAAAACAGCATTCTATTTGTAGTAGTAAAATAATAAGACTACATCTGCATAGTGCAAACAGCAGAGGTTCACTTGCAGTGTGGAAAATTAAGAAAAAACTACAAAGAAGAAATCAAAGTAAAGACAAACCCAGCACTCTTGAAACCTTCTCATAATAGAATTTAAGATTATGCAAACTATTATAATGGTGTCTTCAATGACTTCCATGCAACTGAAATACTTTCTATTACAGCAAATACAATATATATGAGCTATCTTCTGGCAAAAATTAATTAAAAAAATGTTAAATATTGAAAAAGATCCACACGTTAACGTCAACTTTTAGACTACAAATAAACGAACTGAGTATTTTGTACATATGAACGATTTATTATTGTACTAGCTTTCAGGTTAGTTTTCCTTTAAGGAAGAGTTCAAGAAAACTGAACAAAATACCTTTTCTAGTTTTCAAATATTTATTTCTTAGTTTAGAAAGTCTGTATTTATATATCTTGAAATGAACTGGTCAGGAAAAACACGAACTATCACCATTGCCCAGTTCCAGCTGAAAAGCTTTCAAAGCCAAAACAAAGACACATCTTCTGAAAGTTTCCAAATCATTCAGTGCAATATAAAGTACTGTTGGCCTTAGTAATTAAGAAATTGTTACAGCTATGTCTGTCTTACGGTACCTGGGAAAAATTTGCTCTGGTTGTCACAACCTGGATGAACCCCACTTTCCCTCAAGAAAAGATCCAAGCACACATCCCTCTGTCCCACCATTCCCATAAAAAGAGTTGCTCAAAAACTTACCGTGTCCTCCAGTCTAAGCAGTGAGCAGCCCACGTAAACAGGCTGTATTGGAAGGTCATCTGTCCTGAAATACAGCCCTAATCAGAAAGAATTGAGAATACATAATTAAAAATTCATAGTATTAAATAAATACTTATGTTTCAGCTACCTTATTTTCTCCTGGATAATTGCTTTTACGTTTGCTTGTAATTTGACATTACTGAATGAACATTTGATAAAAAGATATTTAGCTTTCCACTGCAACTATTGAAAGAAACGAGCTGGGTGGGAAGAACCCAGCCGTAACCGATCCTCAATCACTCCCTCTGGTAGGACGCAGCAGTACATGGGCTATCTGAGAGCAGGAATGGTATTCTGGAAGCGCTGCCTCGCAAATCATACTTATTTAGAATGCACAACTTGGCAAATAGATGGTTTAAATCTCCTGGATAGACACCCTTTTCAGGTGCAGAGGTCTCCCACGTGCAATTTGCTCGACTTGGTGTTGCGCGGTGCGTTGTGGTTTCTTATGCAGGATGCTCTGGTTTTGGTTCTTCCCTGAAAGACAAACCCCAAGCAGGATGTGCAGTTTTTCAGCCACCAAAAGACTGCCTTTGAAGAGCTCTGTCTGACATCCTGCTTTTGCCTTGGCTTTCTCCCCCGTTGCTACTTTCTCACACCGACTAGGCTGTACACAAAGTGCCTGAGGGACGGCAGCAAAGTTACAAACCAAACAAACGGGCTTCACATCCACTCGCATCCTGCCTGTGAGAGTGCAGCACGGCTCGGGGAAGGCTTTAAAAGCACTGAAAGAGTAACTGCATTTTATCTCCACGCTCTTGTTTTTCCTTTTTGGGACCAGGGAAGAAGCACCCACGTATACCCTGTGACACTAAGTTCTGCAAGTGTGAACCGAGCAAGAATTACTACATTTTTCAAGATCCTCCAAAGGGAAGAATCTATGAAATAAATTAACCCTCCAGGCACAGATTGAGAAAATTGCTGCTCTTTAGCTCCTCCCATCTAATAATCTTAAAGCTCATTACAAATGGTAATAAGCCATGCCTCATCATGGACAGGAATATTAATAATATTCTCCTGGTCTTAAAAATGGTATAAATGAACAGTGTAGCCAGCAGTCTGATTTTCATAGCGTGACCATTCATTCATTCACGTAGTTTGTGGGTGTAATTACAACAACTGTGTGTTTCTGTTGGCCTGTTATATGCATAAGTAGCTATTTGCATCTGCAAATACCTCATTTACATGTATGGTCACTGTTCTGTCTATGTGCATAAATTAGGTATGCAATTGCACATATTGTAATGTTCATATATTTATAAGAAAAAACATCCGTGAGCGAAGCCATACATCCTGCTACGTCAACTTTGTGGCAGAACTGGGAATACAACACAAATTGTCAGACTCCCAAGCCTGCAATTTAATCACAGAGCCTCACATACCAGGAGAGGAACAAGAGACCTGAGCGAGTTGAAGGAAACGGCCCGGTCTCACCAGCTCCGTAAGGATAACCGTGATCCCTCGGATTCCTTTTTGACTTCATTAAATTGTCGCTGTTAAGGGACAAGCCCTGTTGTTCCAGAGAACAGATCGCCCTAAGTACTGATGTCTGGTGAAATAATCCTGTGTGCCTAGTGGAGTAGCGGAGATTCAGCACCAATCTTTGCAAAGATTGACCAACATGCCCCCTTTTTATTCAGTTTTCCAATCTGCAATCTATTAAATTGGAGGATTTTAAGTTACTGGACACCTTCCAAACACTTCTCCCCCCTCCCAGGCTACTGAGATCTGTACTTCAGTCTTCTAGGAAACATATAATAAGCCACAAATTGTATTTGTGTTAAAGAAAACAACTGTTTTAATTTCTTGAGCTATCTAAAGTAACAATTCCTGTAAAGCCATAACAGAAAGTGCACAGCTACAGGGTAAAAGGAAGTAGCAAAGCGAGAAAAAGCAGGAGCTTGTCTGGAGAAAAAGGATTGTATTTACCGAGAAGGACTACCAGCCTGTGAACTCATGTTAAATCAAATTTGAAATAACCAAACACACACACCAAAAGAAAAAAAGAAAAAAAAAAAAGAGGGTGAGGAAAAGGAAGAAAACACAACAATTCTGTTTTCTCTAGGGCATCAGGAGGCACACGTGAGAGCAGAAGGGCAGCAGAATCCACAAGTCTTTGGAAAAAGCCTAGATTGGGAGCTATAAAATTCCCAAATTCAGCTCTTCGTTCAGAAAAAGGTTTTCTTCCTGCATGACTCTTGGCAAGTCACAGCAGGATTGAAAGAGTGCTTTGGCATCGAGAGCAGGACTTGATGGCTGGAGCTGAAGTCCAAATTTACAACATAAATTTTTCCTCTTTAATAAATATACTTCACTATATAGATTCCTAAACTGAGTAGGTACCTCTTTTTTCATAAAAAATTCTTTAATATCATCCCATTTACCAAGGATATGACAAGTTACTTCAGTATAAAGCTAGTAATCACATGCACCACAGATTAAGCTTTCTTGAAACAAAGTTCCTCAAGTAGTGGATGTTTAAGTATTGGGCTCTACACAAAAGACAGCAGATGTAACACCAGTACCCTCCCAAAGATGACCTCTAATCTCTTTTTTTCCAGTTTAGTAGAAGAAGTGGGTGGTCTAGCTGGGCTGAAAACAGAGGTTCTCCTCCCTTGAGTGCAATATTCCTGGAGCAAAAGGAGAATAGCAAAAAAAGGAACATAACTAGAGGTAACGCTGGGTTATTTGGATAGAAAGGGAAGTTCTTGAATTCTGCCGCTTTCTTCCTAGAGTGGTTTTATGTTTTTATATTGAACTATTATTGGAAAAAAGAAAGGAAATAATCCAGAGTGCAAGGACCAGAACTCAAAACTTATTTCCCCGCTCTGGAGGTGGAAGAAAGAGGCATATTACTGGTCCAAGGCCTTTGTTGTTCAGTGCAGCAGCACTTTGTTATTTAGTTAAAGCCCACGGCAGCCTTTGCTGCACCAGGCAGCCTGCGAACAGCGCTGCTGTCACCGATGGTTACGATTACCCGCCAGAAATGGATCATTTTTAATACCTGGAACAGATAGCAGGTATGTCAGTACCTGTACATCTCAAGAGTGTATGTGTTTCATGTCCTCTTACCCCCCATGGCAATCTTGCCTGCTTTTTGCCATTGCTGTCATTTACTATGAACTGGTGGGATCTGGCAGCTTTATTCTGCCTGAAATAAATTCCAGTTGCCAAAACACTGCTCCAGGTTGAATTCTGATTGCACTGTTGGCCACAAGAACCTGCTTATTCCTCTCTTTCATATATTATCTCTCTATGAAGCATCCTTTCCGACAGCAGTTAGGGACAATAATGTTGGCCCTTGCCCATTCCCTAGATGACCTGTATCAAACAAATCAGACACCCTTTTGTCTGAGCACATGAGCAAGTAGGTGACCCCATTTGAAAATATTCATTAAATGGTTTCAGCCTTTTTTTGTATTACTTTAAAGTCATTAACATATTGGGTCAAATTATGATCTCAATTACAGAGGAGTAAATCTGAGGTAATTACACAGGCACAGAATATGATCAAAATCTGGTGCAAAATAATTAGAACATTCGAGTTGCTCTTGGTGAAACTTCATTAGTGGAATAATATCAATTAATAAAGACCACCAAAATGGATGATGTCAGAAAATTCACTGAAAATGAAGTCTCAGGTTGCACTGTTCACAGGAAACATATCAAGCAAAGCAGACAAACGAAGCCCGAGGTCCTGATAATCAGTGTTAGAGCTACTTATGATCTTCACCCTTTTGGTGGGAACACGACTAATCCATTTGATAAACTGAGTATCAATGACCTTCGTTAAAAATTCATTGAAACCTCACTGAGTAAATGATAACTATTAAGCTTAAATTATGTGGACATATAATTATCCAGACTGGATTCTCTGCATACCTATTACAGGGGCACAACCTGTCTCCCCCAGCTTCCCCCACACACAGACTCAGATTAGCAAGTGTTTACTCTAAATGCAATTACAGACACAAATACATTAAACAAACTTCTCGCTGTTGGAAAAAATCAATATGCTATGAGATAGGAAAAAAAAAATCAGAATTAAAATTGCACATAAACATATTCCCCGCTCTACTAACGCACGCCTGTGGTTTCAGGTTCAGGCTTCACGGGGCTCCTCCTCGAGGCACCCTCTCCTGCAGCACAGAGGATGGCTGGCGCACACACACAGAAGCTCTTCCGTCTTCTTGCTTTCTGTTCAGTATTGTTTGTGATACCCCGCATTACTACAGATAGGAGGATACTAAAATTAAATCCTGGTTTCTGTAGTATTTGACTGCTTCATCAACATTAACGCGTGCGCTTATTCCAGTAACTTTTATTAATGCTATGAGGGAGCTGGAATTTCTGTCCTATGGGAAGTTTCTGTATCTGGAAAAATATTTTCTATTGACCAGGGTGTCTTCATTAAACCAACTGGCATTTGCGTAACAACTCAGACATCAGCTTTAATCACTGCAATAATTTTGAAAATAAGAAGCCACTGGGCAAAGACATCAAGGTAAAAAAATACTAATTCATCGTGGGTGCCCAAAAGAAGTGAAATGGAATCCGTACCTTATCATTTTATACCCGTGGATCATAAGCAGTGGTCTCCTGGACACCAGCTGCAGTAGGGAAAGCTCAGCACTCCTCCCACACAGGTATCAGGTGTTCAAGGCAAAGAAAAAACTTCTGTGTATGTGTCTGGCTTAGCATTTTCCAGGGAATCTGCAACAGATGAAAGGACGGCATCTAATTTCCCCAGCTGTTCTTGACAACACAGTAACAACAAAATAATTCAACTTTTTAAGGCAAAACAAATAACAGAAATATAGTTCATTGTTAACAGAAATGACTGCCGTTCCATATTAAGATTAAAAAAAAAGTAAGTCCTTTTCAGGTTAACCCTTTCTTTCCCTACCTCCTCAGCTTGTTCCCCACTCAAAACAAAAACAAGCTTATTCAACTCATAAAGAATACGTCCCCAATGTTTTTAAAGGTGGTCTTTTTCAGCCCTTAAAATGGTTTAAAACAAACGTTCAAACAACATGCACCTCAAAAACGTCTGGTCAACCACTTGGATGTTTGAAATGACACTTTTTTTTTGTCTTACGATCATCATAAAACTTTTCAAGAGTGACCTCGTGTACTTTAATCACCTACAAACCGCATTTTTTGCAAAGCATCTCTGCATTTCCTAACTTGCTGGTTTGACTGAGCAATCTCGGTCATTTTTCAGCATGCTGGTCTTCAGCCAAAATGATTAAAATGTTGATAACTTATAAATGACTTAAAACAAGATCTACTATGAAAATGATCACCAGTAGCCATCAGTACTGGTCCTTACTGCTGTTGGTGTAAACTACTATCAAGCCAACTTCCACACAGTGTTTTTCACTGTATGAAGTTAAGTGTACTGGTTAAGTACAAGCATTCTCCCCTAGCCCAAATTAGAACAATGAGTAACTGGAATTTCAGCATGAACTTTAAGACATTATTATGGTTAAAAGACAGGATGTGACCTTCCTCTTGCGTGGAAGAAACACTAGTTCTTTGGTTAGCACTGCCAGTTCTTCAGTATGGTTTTGCATCCAGCAGATATTGATGATTCTGATAATATATATATATTTTTTTTTTTTTTAAGTAAAAGGGGTAAAAAAACAATTATGCAGAATGCTTATAGTATTGAATCAATCAATGCCAGAGTTTTCTGCTCAGAGGCACAACCAGACAACCCTTACCCTCATTTTTGGCTTTACGCTGCACTTTTTTTTCCATTTTTATGTAAATCACTACCCAAAACCAATTTGTCACCTTTCCGGAACAAACCTATCATGAACCTGCAAGAGAAATGCATTTTCAGTTTTTTGGGGTTTTTTGTTTGTTATAGGGTTTTTTGGGTTTGTTTTTGGTTTTGTTTTGGTTTTTTTTAAAGCATTAAGGCTGTAAAGAGCACACTGCTTTATGCAACTATCTGCCCTTCAAAGCTAATACACATTGAGGCAAATAATAGAGTTCTGAGGGGGGAAAGTAATACAGCCCTCCGCAAGGATATTGTTGAACTCGATTTTTGCCAGACGTAGTGGGTGGCAGTGTAATTTTGTTGGTGTTCCCCATCTTCTCATAAGCCTGCAGTGGCACATTTTTCTCACCTATCACAGTAAAAGCCTAACTCTAATGTAAGGAATTTTAGGTTTTTTTAAAAAAAAAAAAAAATCACATCTTTGGAGCATATGGCAGAATTGCTTTGTAACAAATTGTTTACTTTTCCTTTTGAATCAGAAAAAAAAAAGTGGAGGAAAAGGAACACCAACATCCTCAGTCAGAAAGCTTGCTATGAGCATAGAATTGGATTCATCAAGAATACAACTTCTCTCTTCTTCCTTCAGAAAGTGTGTTTACCTCACTACGTGAGACCACTGAACATAGCTGCTGCTTTACTTTTAATCCTGCAATTTAGAGTATGTTAACTTATGCTTGGAAATGACAAGACCTGGTTCTTTTGGGAAATGGCTTGAGCTAGAAGGAAGGAAAGGCAGACTGCAAGAATGAGGCTTTCTATAGAGGTCTTTCATACTCAAGGTATCCCAAAGTGCTTTCAGAAAGGCATTGCTACATTAATCATATAAATGCAGAGAACCTTTCAGAGATGGCAACACAAGGTCAACAACTGCTCATAGCTTAGTTCAAAGTGCAAAAAGGTTTATATAGGTTGCTAAAACCTACGGATGGTACGGTATAAAAACTCTGATTTTGAATTGCTTTTAAGAAACTTCCTTCTCTCCAAGCCTCCAATCCAACAGTTCTTCCTCAGGAAGTCACTAGCATCAGATAATTTCAAATAGTTTTGCAGGGAGAAAGCGTCGACTCAGAATGGGATCAGAAATGTCAAACTTCCAGCCCCATTTCCATTGTCCATGGCCTTCAACCTGAACAATGTCATCACAGTTTATCAACACAATACGCAGGCTACGTAAGAACAGATTCCTGGGTTTCGTGTTAGTGTTTCTTGTTTTAATGTTATCTACACCCTGGAAACATATTGCAAAATAAATTTACACTAAGTGCCTTTTTTTTTTCTTTTAAGAAATATTAAATGAGAGCAACACTAATTCACACATATCTATTGTTTGCAATTAACATGCATAAAAGATGATTGTAACACTAGTTATGTTACTTTATGCACATTAAGTGAAATGCCCCATAATCCCAAAAACATTTGGGTTTTTTTTTCTTTTAATGGTTTCACTCAAATAGGTGACAAAAAACAACTAAATGCATCTGGAAGTGCCAAGCATTCTGAAAACCTCTTCTGATAATATCAAAAATAACAAACACCTTCTTCAGCAGAAAGACCTAGTTTAGAATGATCAGATGAGATAAACGCTGTTTGCTGCGGGTTTCAGACTGCTCAGAATTAACACTTTACACAAATATGGGGATGATCCCCATCTCTCAGTGGCAAACCAAGGAGGGGATCACGACACTTGTTCCATTGATTTCCCACTTCTGGAGAGAGGGAGGGAAAACCTAAGCACTCTAGCAGCAAGTACCTTTCTTGGAAAAAAGTTGAGAGAGGTGAAAATCCAGCTCTATAAAGCCCTTTGGTAACTTTCATGTCTAAAAGAACAAATCTGGACAACTAATTCTGACAGCACTTTGAAGAAACCCTGCTGATTTCTTTTATGTTTGTGTCTCCTACTAAGTTAATAAAGACCATGGAATTCAATATGCAGCAATGACTCCGACATCTAAAGAGATAATATTGTCAAGATAGTCAAAACATGTTAAAAAAAAAAAAACAACCAAAATTTCTGTAAAGAAGAATAAACATTTTCCATTTTTTTTGTATAAGTGAAGAAGAAAAAAAAAAAATCTGTTGTAAACCATCATCACCTTGCATCTGGCTTACCCAAACCCAGGAAGATACCATTCCTACTGGCAAAGCTGGGATGAAGCCAGCCTTTATCCATCCTGAGGAAGCTCTACTGCCACGCAAGAGAGAAACGCAACATTCATAGGGCTAGAGACTGAGAGTGGGAGATACGTCAGCCTCCAGATTTAGATCACTTTCTCAAAAAATAAGGATGAAAGCTTGACATTCCCCAGGTAGACATTGTCCAGGGTTTTCTTCTTTCTGAATTAGTTTTCTAACTAGGAATCACTTTTTACAAAAAGTGGGCCAAAGCACCTCTAAAGGGCATGGAATTTGTGTCATTTCCTCAGAAAAGGCACTTGAAGTTCTTTTAAACATTCCCATTCTCTCTACGTGTGAGAAACCTTTTTCTCCTGTTAAATTCCAGCCCAAGTAAATTGACAGACCTATGAAAGTCTCAATTTTTGTTCCAAGTAGCAAGCAGAGCAGGGCAGCTTACAAATCTGTGTATACATGTACATGTGCACATACGCGTTATTACTGTAACATAAAACAAACTCCGAAGAACCGAAGGAGGGTTAACTGGCACACACGTGACTGCACACAATCTTTACACTTCAAATGTAAATACCCAACCTAGTAATACACTGCAGTTTCGTAAAAATCAATTTTGTCCTATTTCAGTAGAATTAGTACAAATTACTCTGATCTTTATGAATATTCAAAATACATAACTAATATATTACCTTTGCTTTCTCAACTATTTCTACCTTGCATTAGATTTTTAATTTCTTTACATATATATGCAATTTTATAGATACTTTTTTTTTTCCTTTCAACATCTATATAACGTAGCCCTGTTTATCTTTTCCCACTGAAAGGGTTAAACTTGTTGCTGTTACCCAAGACCACAGTGTGCAGTTTTTACGAGAGCTACCTTCTACTGTGAAACTAAGGCTGAGAAAATTACTTCTATTCAACACTTCTGCTTTAAAAAGGATAATGATTTCATCTGGTTAGAGCTGTCTGTACCTACTTAGTTTATTGCAGGGAAGAAATTGCCTGTTCACTCATGATAAGATAATTTGTTGCCTTGGAAATTAAATTATCCATCCCAGTTTACCTTGAGGAGGAATACTATATAATACCTATTTGTTCCATTACACCCTTTAAATCAAAAATACGCTTTACTCAAGAAATATGCTCCATGTAATCAGAGACATTAAGACAAGTTAAAATAGCCCCTGACTGCAACTTAATTAGACTCCAAAGTTGTCAATTGTGTAAGACTTGAATCCAGTAGAACTGAAAGGATATTGAATAAATAATTTCTTTTAAAGAATAAAACTAAGCCTGAAATACATTTTAAAGTTAGATTTTTTTTTTTTTTAATACTCTCAGGGAAATTCACCACAGAAAGCCATGTCAAGTAGACATCTTCACTCTGCCAAGCCAGAATAGTGTTTCTAAGTATTGTTACAAACAAGATGAAACAATAGGCAGGATCAAACCTTATTTTCCATCTGATATTTTAAATTATATAGAGGTTTAAGATAGGTATGCGGCTAATGTGCTTTTTCCTGTTTCTGCCAGACTGTACTTAAATACATAAACATGGTCTGTTTTTCAGAGACACTGATTTGTAAAATTATCAGTCCTTAACTAGTTTTAAAGGCCAAGCTGAGTGAAGGGGTTTTAAAATTTAAAATCTGCTTTCACAAAACCACAGTAATTAGGAAGAGCCATAGTTCCAGGCCAAGGAGAACACATCAGAAATGATGAGTAGGGCATGGTAGGGCACAGCTCTCAAGGCGCTGTTTGACAATAGGCACCGAAAACAGCTTCTGAATCCTCTGTAAAGCTCATCTATGGAACTGCATAATCCCAGCAATTCATTAACTTCTTAAGTACAGAAATTAAAAAAAAAAAAAAAAGCTAAGAAAATTAGATTTTTTCCATAGCATATTTTTTCAAGCCTCTGAGTGGTGATGAAGAGAAGCTGGTCTTGCGATGATGATAATGGATTATGAAACAAGGTTCCGACACAGGCTCTGAGCGTGACCTTGAATGAATCGTATAATCCCCCTGCTCCTGTTTCTCCACTTGTGAAACAACGGCGATAATTCTTACCTACAGTGAGGAACTGCTCGGGGGATTAATTAGATGTTTATTGGATGCTTTAGATGTGAAATATGTGAAACCATCCACTTTATTTGAGGCTTAAGTATATTTATATTCAATTGTGTTCTAGAGATAGGAGCTTTCCAGTGAAACGTTTTTTGCTCCCCCCAAATACTGGTTTGATAAAAGTTAACCTTTTCATGGAAATGGAGGGTTTGATGAAGTTTTAATGAGGGAGACTGCTCAGGCTCCCGAGGAGATTTCTGCATCCCAGTACAACTGGGAAGCATGACTGGGTTTTATCACTGCCATGGGCACTTACTAAGCCCATATTCCAGCTAAGAAAAAGTATATAATGGCCTGATACTGAAATATTATGACCTTCCTTCACCTTATTTGTAATCTCGCTCTCTCAGTCTCACTCGCACATTAACAACTGCTATATAAAGCATAATTTACAATAATATTTTTCTTTTTGTCTCATCTTCCTAGTGCATCCTGCATTATGGAAAAGTTGGAAAGACTTCACAAAGTTCAGTGATGGAAAATAAGAAATATAGGTGGATTGAGGGCTGGGAAAGGGGATTTTATGTAGCATGGAAAGAAAATTCTCCATTTCTAAGTCTGCTTATTAGCAAATTAGTTATATTATTTATTAAGTAGAGAAGCATTTACTATGAGAAAATTCTGCATGTGAATAAAACATTCTTAGATATTAGTAATTAAAATGGCAAAGCATCTCCATTAAGCTTCAAAAGAGCACTTAAGCAAGCAGGATCCAAGCAACAAAATTACAAGAAATCTGAACGATTCCATCATCTAATGACCTGAAGTCATTTACCTCTGGATAGCATAGCGTGCGCTCTCAGTAAGCAAGGAGAATACATTACGTGATCTAAAAGCAGGAACAAAATGAGTAAATCATCTTTTGACGTAGGAGACTGTTAGCCCGATTTATCTTGTATTTACCATCTACTGCGTACTAGTGAGCAACAGCAGTTGCTCCAGAAACTAATCCCAATTTTAACTGGTTCACTAGGAAAGGTGAATATTAGAGTCTTATAAAAAAGCTACAAAAGATTTCTGTTCTTTTAATATACATAGCACAGTTCCTTTCAGGGGTATTCTCTTAAATAATGTAGTCTCTGTAGGCAATATTAATGAACCCTTTGTTCAGCTGCATTTTTCATCTTTAAACTGGGAAAATGCTGTTTTCCCTTGCCTTCTCTGCTAATCCTTGAAAATTAGTGGCATATCCATTCCAAAACCCCAACCCATGGACTTAAAATTCTTTAAAAAAAAATATATTAAAAAAACTTTAAAAAATACTAGACTTAATCTAGGGCTTATTTTTGTATTTTTTATTTCCCGAAAGATGCACAGACATAATATAGTGGAATTTCAATCTCAAGTAGTGGCTTTAGCCGTCTGTACTACTCGGATGCAATAGTTTGAAGTTCATTATTTTTTGTTCTGAAGTCACCCCGCGGTTCTCACCAAATGAGAACTAGGTCAGAACCAAGCTATTTAATTAGCTGGGAAGGCAGGTGATGCTTAAGCACGCTGCTAATCATTTTCTAACTGTTTATAATTTTCCATCAGGGATAGATTGACAATGGAATTTCAAAACAACATGCAGAAAATGATAATTCATGGCAAAGGGCTGTGAGGAGTACTATTACAGTTAATTTTAGAAAATGGAAAGGCTAGAAAATAGACTGTAAAATATTAAAAATAAAAATACATCTTTGTTACGCCTGAACAGTACTCCAATCTGTCTCTGAACGAATTGAAAAGTAACAAAATAAAACAATAGATTTGGGTTAAAAAAAAAAAAAAAAGTCCACTAATGAGATCTCAAATTACAGAACTACACAAAGCAGCTCACCAGCATGTGCAATTTCTATTTTCCTAGGGGGTGCAGTGCTTCAACCAGGGGTTTGTCTTTCTGATTCCATCAAAACTCCACATGTGTACATACTGCACGCTAATAAATTCTGCATGATTACTAGCAGAATAAAATTGTTCACATTACTTTTAACTTTCAATAATAGCATAAAATATAAATGGCTCTCTCCTATAATGTTTTTCTTGCAACATCCCTCTTTCAAGATATCACACAAGCCGTTACACTCAGAAATGTAGTTTTTAATTTAACTTTACTGCTCTTAGGTTGAAGTATTTCTAACCTTAAGAACTTTCAGTGTCCCATCCGGAGCAAAATAGGATAAGAATATAACGTCTTTTGGGGAATTCTAAGAGGAAATACAGTAACTGTGGGCTCTACTCATCAGAAACCACGTTTCCTTAGATGCAGTAACTTCACAAATTCCAACAATTTGTCTCCCAGAGAAACCAAAGCTTTTTGATCTGAAATACACCCACCATTACCAAACACACCTAAACGCTTCAGAGCGGCTGCCTCATGCGAACGCAAGCCCCGGTGATTGCCAGGTTTCAGCTAACGCAAAGAAACCTAGTCTCTACGGTGAAGAAGGAAGCTCTCCAATGACTTAAAGTATTTTCCAGTAAGCAGAGCTGTGTTTTAATTAAGACAAAAAATTAGTATCAGTGATGCACTATCTGGTGTGGTAAAAGAAAGCCTTTTTCCTGTTGTTAATGAAAATCAGTTAGCTATATCGTTAATGAAATTTTCACCATTTATCTGCTAGGTTAAGATTTTTCCTAATAACAAGTTCTATTAAAGAAAGTATGCAGAACCTTAATTTAAAGCGCTAATTAGTCCCAAATCAGTGAAGATTACATTGTAGGAATAGGGACTTAATGCATAATGGCCTTGTCTATAAGGATCGAGAAGGGATGTATCAGCTTGCCTGTGGAAGCAAGATCAAAGCCAGGTTTTGTTTAGTTAGCGAGCTGTTTGCTTCCACTGTTATCATAAGGCCCCTGAAATAAAGCAGGGAATTTGAGAAAAGAGATTTTTGACTTAAAAGCTAGTCCTCTGGGAAAGAGCCTTCTTGGAGATTAAGGGGTAAATCGGGCATTGCTTCTAATCTTGTAAGTGAATAAAGTAATCAGGGGAATACTAAGGGAATGTCTAGGTTATCAAATTCAGTAGTTTTGATATTCTGATTATTTACTTAATCCACTGAACTACACTGTTATTTTGATTCCTTCGTGAAATCCCTTTTCAAGAGCAGATACGTTGTTCTACAAATTCCCGTGTAAGATTATATTCTGCGACAGGAGAGATTAAATAGATGTGAAAGACACAGGAATTCCAGTCTCAAGTTGTTCAAACATTATAAATTCACTCAAATATACATATAGCTATAGGGATATGTCTTCAGTAAGATAACTTTCATAGGAAGTTAAAATATAAATGCTACTGTATTTTTATAAGCCTATTCCATGTAGCTTTTGCCTCCAAATCTCTTTGTTTTCTTGTTGACCAAGTCACAAAAATAATTGAGTCCATAGATTTAGTTACAGAAAAATTTTGTGTAAACCTAGAATAAAAATCTGTTTTATTAAAGTGAGGAGTACTTGTTGGGGGTTGTTTTCTTGTTTTTAAATAATAAATTTGGATGGCACACGTTTTTATTGGTACCTATCACTTCTATCTCTGCTGGAAGTCTGGGACCTTTGAAGCTGCAAATACAGGTGTAGTGGAAAACCAGAATTATCACACAGGCTTCCTCCTTTCAGCACATTGTGGCAAGCATCAAAACATCGCATCGTTAGCAGATAATAAGGAACAATGCACCTGTTAATTGAGAACACATTCAGACACATAACACTAAAACCAAAACACATTCTAGCACGTTGCTTTACAATTTTGCCAATTGACCTTACAGTTTTCTCATGTATTCGATACCCATCCCAACCATTTCTGGGGGTACGCATTCTTGTTACATCCATATCTGTTTCTGCTTCAACTAGGTTATAGATATGGCTATGTGCTAGGCTGTACAGCTTCTCAGCATATATATACACATACATATATATAAAATAAATATTTATATACACACATACACACATATATACACACACATATATACACACATATATACATATATATAAGTAAAACTCTTATGTGTTGGCCCTGTGCCTATGAAATAATAAACATTTTTTTGAGCAGTCCAGACAAGTAGTTCAGACAGCATAACAAATATTTTCCAACATACCCTTCTGAAACTAAACATTAAAACTGTTCTTAGGCAATATTAGAGGTCCTTCCCACCACCTGCCTCCCAACAGCCAGCCTCTGATGCTTCAGGGGAAAATTCAAGAACCCTCACAGTGCACAGTTAAAAGGTGTGCTGTCCATAAAAAAATAATATTCCTAGCTACTATCATTGTCGCTTGCCCTGAAGCATGAGAATTTATATCATTTCTAGATCCCTGATTATTTTTTAAACCCTAGTAACTCTGGCTGTTGTTATAACCTATACAAACATCCACTTCCTTTTCTAATCCGACTGAGCTCTTGACTCCAGTAATATATTGTGGCAATGACTTTTGTTAGCTTATTGTTGGCTGAAAAAATAATTCCTTCTGTCGATTTTAGATTTGCTGTCTTTCAGTTTCTCTGAATACCGCTTTCCTCGAATATTATGTCAGAAGTTAAGTAGAAAGCCTGCACTAGCTTCTCTATAAACTCATTTTTACGCACTGTCTTTTTTACTCGGTTATTTTTCATGTCCCATCTTGTTCATCTCTATTCTGAAGTAAACTGCTCCTGTCTTTTCAATCTTACTTCATATGGTAGTTTTTCCACTTCTCTAAGCATTCTTATTGCTAATCTCTGAACCCCCTCTATTTTCCCTATAATCTTTTTTGAAATAAAATAAACAGAGCTGAAAGCTGTGTTCCAGAGGCAGCCTGGCTTACAAATAGCATTATAATACCATCAATATCAATTTATTAAAAATCCTAACCCTAGATTTCTTTTTCTTTGTTAACCATTACTGCCGACTGATGAGACGGGTTTGGGTTTCTGGTCTGGAAATCACAACCACACTACATTTGAGCCCAGACGCAGCATAATACCATTCATAGAATATATTTCTTAATACCTGCTGAACTTACTGAATATGGTGGGTATATTTTTTCCCCCTTCATACTTCATAGCCTGAGAGCACTGAACAGGGAACAACAGTGTTTTCCATTCGCTCTTGGAAGCCTGTGATGCCTCAGGCACTTTTCAAGCAATGTCCTTTTATTTCAAACGAAGAGAACCGACTGATCTCCTGGAGTAAAACCAGGTCCCCAGAGAGCATCTAAGCCTGTCTTTTGACAGTAGGCAGTAAAATTTACCAGTATTGACCATTTTCACGGGATAACTCACAACTGTTGTCGTCGTCTTTTTGTACGGTAGCAATTCAGACTGAATGCTGCAAGTGTGATGGAAATTGTGCCTGAAGCGCAACCTCTCACCGGAGAGCTGTACGTTGTCATTAGATCTTATAGGAGATCTTCCACTTATTTCTGTGCTTGTGCCTTCGCTTTATTCTGCATAAAGCAACCACGTTATATTGCTTTGCAGATTATGGAAGGCAGTTTCACATTAAGGTGCTTTGCCTTAACACCGGAAGGAGACTTCTGTACCTTCTCTGGGAACAATTTGTTACTGAGGACAAACATCTTTTAACTGTGGGATCAATTAAAACGTTTTCCTGACCCTCAGAACTAAAAACATTCAAGCCTTGTTGACGTTTTGGTGGCAGATTGCTTTAAAACAGGCTTAACCATTTAATCAAAGGGATTTAGAAAACCACGTAGGAACCAGTTGAGTTTATTTTCACTATAACGATTCAGAAGTAGTCACCTTGTCATCCTTAATTCTGAACAAAATCCAAGCCTCTAGGTTGCTAGTCCAACGCTTATTCTTCTTCTAACTTGTATTACACCATTTAAAATAATTCTTTATATTGAATTGCAGATTCCTTCAGAGGAATCCTGTGCCTGCCTACTGCACGTCGGGGACGGGGGAACACAGGTGACTAAAGGAGACTGTCTCATGGAAGCTGATGCTTCATCCTCTGAATTTCTGTATCTCTGGTATACAAAGGAAAAAGCACCCCTGTGTAGGCTGGCTTGCTAGAGCTAAAGCAGGAGTAAAAAGAGTCTGTGACCAAGTAGGAATGATTATGATGAGTAACAGATTTGTCATTAGAGGGGGAAAAGAGGAAAAAAGTTACTGTAAAATTGAGACTACTGTATTCTTAGGTGGGTGAAAATTTCTGTGTTTCTCTTTTATAACAGAAGGGGAGAGAAAGAGGGGCAACAACTATTTTTCTCCAACATCCTTTGGAAACTTTTTCACCTGCAGACGTAAAACAGTATGTCTAAATCATCTTTGATGTCCCTCTTCTTTCTCTCATGTTTGAAGGCTCAAAGTTCCAAGTCCCTCCAAGGCCAGCCTTACTACTCTCCTCAAGGGAAGAGGGGGGCAGGAGAGCCACGTTTGACTCGTGTCAATCCCCGAGTCACCCAGGTGACACTGCTGGTGTCCTGAGGTTGCCACCCTCCTTTGGTCCAGGTGAGGGGCAGCACAATCCAGGAAGGGGAGGGGAAATTAGAGAGTTCCCTAATCATTTTTTTTTTTCACCCATGACAGCCTTGTCTATATGCAGCTCCTACGGAGATGTTTCCTATTCAAACATTATCCTAAATACAACATAACTTGAAAACAAAGAACGTAATTGCAGCCTATCAGTTTTTTTTGAATGGAAATCAGAAATCTAAATTATAATCTACATGTCATCTTTGCATTGGGGAGTTAACATTGCCCAAGTGCTTCACACTGCATTCTGCCAATAGCTAGAGCAATGTTATTGTGTGGCATTCAAGTATTTCAAGCAATTATAAATTAAGCTAAATGAATTAATCTCCATTTCTGTTTCATCTACGGCCAACAGTAAAACTTTTTACAAAGAACAACACTTCCTTCCTGATAAAAGTTGTATAGAGCTGTTGGTATGCAGGGATTTTTTTTTGCTTGTTTTGGTAAGACTGTCAATGACACAGGGATGCTATTTCATTCCACCTCACACCGTGGCAGCTCTGACTTTAGGGCTGGAAATAGCTTAAATTTGGCTGTACTTTACATCTATAACGGCTTTCTATTTTTCCTTTTTCCTTCCAGAAACAGAAATCCTGTAATATAATAATTGTTGGTTTTCCTGATAGGCAGTTTTTAAATAAAAGCCCTCAAGAAAGCATAAAATTCTTTATCTCTTTTTCCCACTGAAAATTAGTGAGGAATTTTCACCCAAGTATGTCTGTTTCTGAGTAGCTATGCCCTGTGGCTTGTCTGTCAGAGGTCTGATCCAGCTGCCATGGACCAGAATGGAAGTCCCACCTACCACAGTGAATATACTTCTTCCGTAAGCAGTTTTGGGATGCTTATCACGTGAAGTCAGAGAAAAGCATCAAGTTTTGCCTTCTGAGTCAGTCAGTCACTCATTAAAATCACTTTTCAACACAGGGCTTCTGGTAGAAAGTTTGCCCCTCTCCTATCTGGCTATTTCACTTCAGTTCGGGATTATTTTCCCCCTCCTTGTCTTTCACTTTCTCTTATTCCTGAGGAGGTGGCTTATTGTCACCCAATTCTTTCTGCTGTAAAGCACTTAACAAGAGAGAAACTGCTATTGAGGTGTTGCTAAATCTGTAAAAGCTTCAGTATGGTGCTTAGTAGCAGTACAAATTATTAAGTGCTATCTGATACTCAAACAAAACTACTGTGTCAAGGTAAAACATAAGAAACCTTATGAAAAAGAGGCACTTTGGGTACTTTTCCATACCTTGATTTTTTTGTGCATCTGATATTTTACATCCTTTTTAACAAATCTAGAAAAACTTCTGGCGATACCAATTTTTGTTTAAAAAGGTGAAAATACGTATTCCAGGTGACAAATATACCTACGTATCAACTTCATATTCATTCTACTGCACATTATATAGGACTACTGGCTTTTTTCCACTATGCTTTTTCTTCACATTTAAATGCAGCCATCTGCCTACATTTTATAGTATTAGAAAATATGAGACCTATTCATCAATGCCTTACACCATCTGTAGTCATTGTATTCCTGCAAAGTGAATGCAGATCACACATCTTCCATTACAGTGTTCAACATCAAGGCTCATAAATCAGATTTTGTATAACTGCAGTCATTTCTAAATACTAGTACATTTATATTTATATTAAGAAGGCACCATAGGTACAGTAAGTCTTTCTACGTTTGTAAGCAGAAAAACATTTAAAACCCGTGAGAAAGGTCCTAGCTTTCAGAACACATCATCAGATACAGTTCACTACGTGTGAACTTCCCTTAAAAAAAAAAAATCAACACTCCCCCAAAAAAAACCACACAAGAAAACTGAAATGAACAAACATACACCTTTGAAAATTATTTTGCAAAAATCCCAACTCTTAAAGATGGCTTTCTCCAGACTTAAATGACATGTTCAAATTGAATTAAATACCTTGCCCTGTTCTTGCACCCTTCATTTTCAGTACTCTTACCAAAGCAAGTACCAGAGCGCACAAGCGGAGATGCAATCTGAGTTACATTCTTTTTACAGGTTCAGTGGAATCAGATAGATAGGTAGTTCTTCAGATAAACTTCAAAATATTTAGTTTATTACTGAAGATGTATCTCTGGTGGGAAGAGAGAAGAGGGGAGTAATTTATCTGAGAGATAGGCAAGAGACAGGAACAGTTACTTCAGTGATTAGTAGTCGCCTCCTGTCTAGGGTAGAAAAATAATCCGCTGCTATGGATTGCCAGCCTCAGGCTAGTCATGGTCCACACCGTACCTTCTGATTTAAGTAGATTTCTCTAGTATAACGTGACAGCATCATAAAATACAGGAGAGATGACCAAGTTTCTGATATGCTGGGGTATTATCCTTATGGGCTGGTTTTTTCAAGGCCAGCTCTTGAAGACACAAACCATGTCACAGGGGACATGGCAACGCAGTGGGTGAAGAAAGCACTGAGCCAGGACTTAAACGGGTGTTTTATTTCTGACCCTGCTACAAGCCTGCATAGAGAACACATCCTCGGTTTCCCAGCCTTTAAAATTAATTGAATAAAATTGCCTCTCTTGGAGATCCACTCCAAGATCAGTTCAGTAGGAGATCCAGGTAGTAATATTACTATCTGCGAGGCGGGGATCCCAACCATACACATATCCTAATCAATACACATACACTCGTATACAGGTGACACTGAGCAGTCACATGCCTAAGTGTAAACATCTGTTGCCATTTTAAATGTCCTGATGTATCCTAGATGGTCTTCAGCTCCAAAGATCTGAAGTCCTATGTTGCACCGGACCAATTAGAAGTCACATATACCATGGGGAATCTAAAAAGGCAGTAGATGCCTATGTTTAAGTGCCTCCATCCCACATTTTGCAGCCACAAAGACACTTCATCCAAGTCCATTTTAACAAGAAGTCCCTGTTAATACTTCATTTTTCTAATAGGTCAAGTCCAGGCTCTTTTCAGTGGTGCCCAGTGACAGGACAAGAGGTAATGGGCACAAACTTGAACATAGGAAGTTCCATCTCAACATGAGGAGGAACTTCTTTACTTTGAGGGTGGCAGAGCACTGGAACAGACTGCCCAGAGGGGTGGTGGAGTCTCCAACTCTGGAGACATTCAAAACCTGCCTGGATGCATTCCTGTGCAACCTGCTCTGGGTGAACATGCTCTGGCAGGGGGGTTGGACTAGATGATCTCCAGAGGTCCCTTCCAACCCTACCATTCTGTGATATTTCTCCAAATAGAAATGCAATGCATCAAGACAAACTATTACCACCATTTCAGTTCATGTCTGCAGCTTTCATTGGTGTTCGCGGCACCGATCTCTCTACAGATAGTGTACCCAGAACAGACCCTTCTGGTGAAGAAATGTGTCAGATGTAGGTATCAGCTAGTGAGGAGACATCAAACTCCCTTTAACAGCAATCACATGGTAAGTTTTGTTTATATGCCCCTCTACCTTCGTAATGAATTAATAGTTCAGGAAATGCAATCTGGCCAGAAAGTAGCCCCTGGGAGAGATGCTACTGCTACAGTATTTGTCATTGCAGCTACGAACCCTTTATTGTCAATACCGAGTTCTTTCAGTGTAGTTTAACACATTTCTAATCTGGGAAAGCAAACTAGACCCGTTTGTCCTAAAGCATGTGCACTGATGAAGAAGCTTAGACAAATGTCCAAACAGTCTGAAGTGGTACAAGAGAGTGTGTGTGTTTATGTATATATAAAAATATATACATCTATATGTATCATCATTTATATGTATATATATATGTATAAATATATATAGGGGTGATAACAGATTTCATAGTATAATCATCTAGAAACTTAGCCAAGGGATTACACTTAGAATTTCATTTTGTTTATAATGAAGTAGTTATTCACAGGTAGTGAAACGCTCCATTTTAATGTAACACTGACTTGATAGCTTGTCTAAGTCCCGTAAGAAAAGGAAGAGGGGAAAACCCTACTATCTGCACCTTAGTATTTTCTCCCAAAGACGGTTAAGAGGAGGCTTTTTGGAGTTTATTTTGCTTGTCTGTATTAAAGTGCATTTAAACAGTCAGAAAAAAAAATACTGTATTTCTTCAGTTTTGCTTTTTCAGGGATATTTACCACCAACAGCACTTTTGTCTGTATACCCAGGAGTTGTAGAAATCCCGTATTTGTTTTTGTGAGTCAGAGCGGTAAGACAGTGGTAAAACTCCATCTGGCAAGCAAGCAAAAGTTCATTTTTGTGTTTCTGTTATCATTAAACGTTATTCAAGATTCTCATTACACTTGTCATCCTAGTGCAAGGTTAATTAGAGTTAATAAATGCTGTACTGATCCAAAAGGAAGAAAGGGCAAAGAAGAGAAACATGCTAATTATTATCCATCCAAAACAAAGAAATGTGACACAGGGCATGCCGTGCAGATGGACCAATCTTGAGATGAATATGGAAAAAATGTGTTTGAAAATTATACTTCCTTTAGGTTTTGATTTTAAGAGGCATATGTACGGCTCAATAGCCAATTTTAAGGAAAATATCCTATGTAATGGTTTCAGTACAGGACACAGGAGCCTTTAATCCATTATTGACCTGCTTCGCAACTTTTAGCTAGTAAATTCATTTTTATGCTCCTTGATATCTTCGTCTGTGGAACAGAAATAATGATTTTTATCTACAATGTAAGATCTCCTGAAGTCTCTGGAACTTCCATGAGAACTAGATGCTATTTCTATTCCTGCCCACTAAAGTGCCACAGGAAAACTAGTAAAAAAAGCTAGAAGTGAGCAGCACTGTCTTGTGATGGCATCAACAAGAATTGATGGTTTGAGGGTCTGTTGTTGTTTTGAATTGGGGTTGTTTGGGTTTTGGGGTTTGGGGTTTTTTTTGTTGTTGTTTGGTTTTTTCCCCCTACAGTGTTTGGTATCCTATTAGTAAGGAATATTAGTTGTATGAGGCACTTAGCATGTTCAAAATATTTGAGCCATTTTACAAGGCTGTCCAAAACCCCATGAGTATCCAAGTAAGTACTCAAGAAGTGTTTTACTTGTAAAAAAAATTAAAATAAATTACAGAATAAAGGAGTTTTCTTCAAAACCATAAACAAAGTGCATTACAAAGCCAAAGTAACAATGGACTTCCTCACTTATTCATCTTCTTACCTTAAAATAGTGGCTTACTACTAACTTTTAGACTTCACCTTTTTTATATTCAACTTTTTTTTCCTCCAAAAATCAAGGAACTTCATTCTTTGTTGAGCTGTCTCACCCACACAATTAAAAATTTCTGTTTTCTACCTGCTGTATTTAGGCTCAAGATTTAAATAAAGCCAAATGCAAAATGAACTCTCATTCTTTTTCTACATACATACATGTATAATGACAAGAAATATAGAACTGATTGAAGCTTAACTGCTTTTGCTGGATGTCCTTATATAATTTTGCCTTTCTCCTGACATTTTGTGCATGACCCTTGAGGAAAAAAAGAGAAGTTTATTTTGAACTAAATACTGCCTAATCCTGCTCTATTGCAGGAAATGTAGAAGAGTGAAAAACCATTATGCCATTTCTTAAACATCACTGAAGTTTGTACCTGACCAGCAGAAAACTACAAAGTCTTCCTTGGTCTGTCAATACATTATACTATTTCTCTCCTGATATTTTTGTTTGAAGATGAAGTTTTCCCTGAAATTTCTATACAAATGGCCCTGAAAATTCAAGGAAAAAGACTTTTAAATACCTGAGGATCCTAACCACTGTGTGTATCTCTGCAGGAATGAGCATATATTTGTGTAAAAGAAAAAAAACATCTTAGAACCTCAAATTAAACCTCTAAGAGCCACTGACAACACATTTGTTATCCCCTCTCTGAATAACGCCATTAATATAGGTGGATGGCCATATGTGGTACTTCTTACCTGTAGGACAACTCCACATGCTCTGTTCTCGGCAAGCTCCTAATTTAGAGTCATGACACGTCAATATTATTCATCTGTCATCAAACATCTTTTCTCTTTGTTTTTTTTTTCTTTTTTTTTTTTAGACAAAATGTCCTCGATGATATCTGCCTTGCCTCATAACAGTCAGTCAATGACAAATATACATTTACACTTTAAGTAATGGTTCAAGATCGTCAGCAAGACATGCAATTCTGACAGCTTGTGCCTCTGTGACCCTCTTTAGGGAACATATTGCAACTTGCATAAGTAACTTGAAGGAGAATTTATTTTATTTATTAGTGTTTGTGAGCTTAAGTTTTAGGATAAACAACAGAAAGAAATAAGAAAGACTGTCATTGTGAGATGCAATTTATGTTTTAATTTGTGACATTCACAGTACTCTAAACCACATGAAGACCTGGAATTTTATGCAGTATCACTTTTTTTTTTTTTGAGTAATTGGAAATCCAAACATACGTGAAGATTTCAAAAATCATAGGAGCCTGTAACAGAGTCTCCAGTCTTAATCAGCTGCTAAACCTCCTACAGATCGCACACAAGAGTGAGATGCCTCAGATTACAAGTCACACAGCATTTTACCTTTGCATAAAATATAACTTGATAATAATTTCTGCCTATTAGTCATAGCAAAAGAACACATTTTAGTACAAACCCTCTCCTCGGAGGCACCACATGCTTGCCCTTTCTATCACATCAAACTTTAGGAACTTAGTCTTCTGAGTCAAGGCTATTTCCAGTCAGCGCTTTCCTTGCCGTACCCTTCCCACGCACACGATTATCGCACACTCACAGATGAGATCTCATTAACTTCCCTCATCCCCACGATGCCAGCCTTTCATATCCACTTTTTAAATTTTCTCACATAAATATTAATGCTGACTTCTGTGTTAGACTCGCATGGAACAGAAATTCCCCATAAGCATCTTCAAAATTATTTCTTAACCCATGTCCCTTTCTGGGATATCTGCCATTAACTTCACTGCTCTTTTTGCTGACCAACAGCAGCTTATTCTTGTTTCTTTCTTTCCTCTAATTATTATCTTTTGTCTTACAGCAGGACCATCAACTCTCCGAGATGGAAACTGTCTTTTTGTTCTGTGTTTTGTCCAACAGGTAGCTAGCTATTAGATGCTAGGATCATGAATAAGAAATCATTTCTTAAAGTCTGCTGAGCAAGACACAAATGTGTGAGATGTCAGATTGGAGAGATACTTGCATGGAGCTAAGATGTGTCTGAATCATGCCTGGAATTATAACATCACTATTTCTGTTCTTTTATTCTCTAACTGCAAAAAATGCAAGTTAGTTTCGGATTGTATTTAAGCTTTTATATAGCAAAAACTCTCTTTTCCTTTGCAATAAAACAACACGCTTTCAAGTTTGGGTTTTTCTTTTTCCCTCTCCGTATTTCGAAATGAACTTTTATCTAAGCATTTCCTATTTGCCACATCATGCAGAGAAGTTATCAGATGCATGGAGTTTAATTAAATACCAGGCAGCGGCCAAAACCTTGCTCAGAATTTCGGTAACAAGCTATGAAGCAATTTACTTCAGGTAATTGGGAGATATTTGGCTCCAGACTTCTGTCTAAAAGCCACATGGCTGACATGAAATGAGCTAATCGGTGATTTGAGTCCAATGGCTCGGGTCCCTGTCACACCAGCCCCTTTGTCTGCTGCCTCCACATAAAGAATAGATGCAAGCAGGAACTAAGCACGTTTTAAACTCTTTCCAGCTGGGTAGAAAAGAGGCAATCTAATTGCTGGAGGGCCTCATGGTCACAGCTCAGACCAAGGTCTCCTTCCAAATTTGGAAGTCCTCATTTTCCGTGGAAGATGGAGAATAGAGTTAGGCTGCCTAATTTCAAGGAGGAGAGAGCAATAGCCACTTTTCCCAGTGTGCTAACCTTATTTCAAGGAGCAGACATAGGTTATTGACAAATATACATAATAGTATAGACCACAGTAGTGGCGATTTCAGTTTTGCTGGACTGCAAGAAGTTGCAACAGTCAAAGACAAAGCAGAGATGAAATTCATTCCAATAATCCCTATTCAACTCATTTTATTTGGGTCTCTGTCATGGAACTTCAATAACAAGTGTCCTTTAATAATACATTTAAACATTCAGCTTATTCTAGGATTTCAGTCTCTTCTTACTGGCTTGTTTTGACATTTCTCCTACAGCGACAGGCAACCTTCATCAACTGTCTGAAGTGAGACATATTAGACACTAAGGTGTCTGAAAGCCTTATAAAGCTACCGCATACTCAGCCAAGACCAGTGCAAATGAAAACTCCCAACTCCTGCACCCCAGCATGCTGCAAAATAGATATAAACAGTATGGACCAGTGGGTCTTGTAAAGCTTCCGTGCTGCAGTACAACCACTTTCTCTCCAAACCCCAGAGCATCAGATACTGGAATTTCCCTTAAAATGATTCACTTAACTTTAAATAGATATTAATGATCCGTTTTAATGCTAAATCTCCAGAAGATGCGCACGCTGCAATACACCACACATTCCCTGTTAGTGTGTTCAGCTGTATCACACAGGGTAACTACCAAAGAGCAGTACCATGGTTGTACATACATTCAAAGGTCCTTTGTACGAAGATTTCCTCACTCAAAAGGTAAATTTCTCATTTTAATAGAGAATTTTAGTCAGCTAAACTAAATGTACAAAGAATCTATCCATCAACATTTCCTAAACGAAAAATATCAAGTAAACATCCATTTCAAACTTTGAGCTATGAACCATTTTCAGATTTGAGAACTTTAACAAAAATAGCATAGGTAATAGATTTAGGAAGAACTGAGACGGTTGTAGATTGCTATTTAAGTAATCACCAATAGGATATTATGTGTTATGAAAACCTCCTGAATGTTTTGCTATTTTTAAACACACCAGTTGCTTGATTAAAAAAATACACCAGAGAGAAATCAAAACATTTGTATGAATAAGAAGACTGATCTGGTGGGATGATACAGTCAAATTCCTCAAATTACTTCCAATGATGTGTAATCATGCCAACTCCCACATACTGTCCATCATCCCTGAAGTCTACAGCTTATCAGGAACTTCCATTCTCTTGAGTTCAAAGTCATGAGCAAGATTATTATAGGTACCTTCTGATGAAGAAGTTCAAATCATAAATAAAAATGTCAGTCTGAAGTTTCTTTTATATATATGAATTTGTTAAATGACTAGAAGAAAACCCAAATATGCTATTTTCAGCATATTTGGGGGAAGAAAAAAAAACCCACTAAGACGCTCTTTTCTGTAATTATAAGTGTTTTCAGTTTTCCTTAACCTCTGCAATTGAGTAGGACTTGGATTCTGTGTACATGATGACCGCCTCTGAAAGGTACACCCATCTTGTAGAGATGCTACATCAGCTGCTACAGAAAAATGAACAAATGTATGCAGCTCACAAAAAAAGGCTTTGTTTGGGATAAATAAAATCGAATGAAATAAACAATAATAATTCCACCTCACAGTTTCACAGGTTCATGAAACAACTGTGTGACTCAAGTACAAAACTGGATTTAGTTACAAATTGACCCAAATAGTGCACGAAAAACAAGAAAAAGAATAAGGATCTTAGTACTGCTGAACTTCAAAAATCACACCTCTGACATAATTAATTCAAGACAAATGTGGTTAAAAACGATCTTTAGTGTAATATTCCAAAAGAGCCTGAAATGGCTTTCTTCTAAAAATGTATTTTCAGCACCAGAATAATCAAGTTTTTTTTTTCAATGGGCTTTTTGTTTGTTATTTGTGTACTTGCTTTCCACCTGAATAGTTATTTCATAAGTTATCTAGTTAATTTCATAGGGATTTCTGTGTGATCAATTTTTATGTGAAATATATTAATGAAATAGTGAGATCATATGCATATTCACACATGGATGGAACAACTAGACAAAGAAATCACTTCAAGAAACAATGAGTCCACAGCATCTAAAGTAGAGGCATCAATATTTAGGACAAGAAATGAAGGCTTCATTATCTATTAAGATTGTAGATAGACTCTAGAAGGACCAACTGTAATTACTTAAACTGGAATTAAGACAGGACTCCAAGGGTAACACATGTACTTGTAGGAAAAGGACTCATAGATGGGACGTGCCAGTTTGTTAGGTTATAGGAAGATCCCAGAAGAGATAAAATTCCACATCAACTAGCTCCTTTCTGTACATGATTATAAAGCAACACTTCAGATGTCTCAAAGTAGCCTCAAAAAAGCACCATTAGAAAAGCCATTGTCTCCTCCCTTCCTGCAACTCTTAGGTTAGCTTCAACACAGAATTAAATCGAAGAGTAATAATGAATTGGAAGTACACCCCTTCACACTCACTGAAAAGCACAAGTCACATCTCATTCATTCATAGAAACTCCAGTTTTGAGCTAATGGGTTTTGGTATTGCCAGTCATTTTGTATCGCATCCCTGCCAGGTTTTTGGACAAAACAGAATCAAGGCCTACTCTGGAAAATTCGGCTTATTTCCTTAATCACCATCAAGTCTACAGGTTTCCCACTGAAATTCAGCAGTTCACAAACTTACCTGGGATTTTGTAAACTGCAGATATTACATGATAGCTAATTAAATGAGAACAAACCCCCTGCTTTTAGACACGTGACTTGTTTTCATTTTGAAAGATGATAACGTAGATTTGACAAATGCCACAGAAATAGATGGTTGCTGGAATTTTTTTCCATAAGCAACTCAACACTCATCTACTCGTGAAATAAAAATAAAATTTAATATTTCCTCACAAAGGACACCCTTATAAAATGCATCCGTTTTAGAAGGCAGAAATCAATCAGCTTAATTTCTATCAAGATAAGCATTCTAGAAAGTGTTATTTGAAAACTGAAAATGTTAAATCCATCTATGAAAAAAGAATATTTTTTGGATTGCAATGTTTCGTCTTCTCATGCATGCTGTTTCTCTCATAAGATATACAAAAGGCAGCCTGCTTGCATTTTGAACAATATTTACATAATTGAAAGGTGTTTTAAGTTTACAACACTACAGTAAGACTTAGGATTACGCTGAAAGTTTCTAAATACTTTAGAAATATGTAGTATTTAAGGTTCTGCCACCGTTAATTAGAAAATGTATTAATTAAATTGATAACTGAACAAAGTGGTTAACATCAGAAGAAACCAAATAAGAAAGGCAAAGAAAATTAACAGTTTCAATGGAATTCAAATCAGAAGGACATAAAAGAGCAAGAAAAAACTCTTTGTGTTCCTCGGTAAACAAAAGAAGGGTTGCATGTAGGAGTGAAGTAAGCTAGAAAAGTACTATAATGGACTGAACTGTTACGAATTATATATAATAAGCTTTCCAAATTACTGATTTCAACTGAAATAACCAGCTAAAATTCTTCCACAGTCTTGTCTTCCTTCAAATATTTCTGCATTAAGCATTCAAGTACCTTCTTTCCCCGCTCCGGCAGAACACGTTCCAAGTTCACACATGTGCTGGGCAGAGACACATCCATTAGCACAGCCTTGTTTCTCCTACTGTAGCCTGACACACCAAAGACATTTAATACACAAATACATCCTCTTTGTCTCGCATCTTCCCAAACATCTTGTCCTTTAAGTATGACTGACAAGCTTTAAACTAGTCTCTTTTTCAAATTGCTATTCTCACATTTTATTTTTTTTTTTTTTACAGTCTGAGCCAACGTGTGCACATGTAATACCTCTGCTAAAACAGTAAAACTCAAAAATCCTTCCAAGAATTATACACAATGTACACTTCAAGATGGAGACTATCAACAACAAGGCCAACTCCTGTCTTGGCATTTCAACTCAAGCACTGAAGTCAACCAGACACAAGTGTACCCAGTTCCTACCTGGGCACTCCCTGGGCAGTACCTAGTCGCAAAACAGTCCTACAATATATTGAAGTATTTTAAAGTGAGCTCTTTTTCACTACTGCGTGAGTGTCTTTGCCCTGAATCGAGTTTTAATTAAAACAGAATTAGTCTTTCTGAACTAACGCAGAAGTAAATGTAAGATCAAAATCAGGTCATGAGGAAATCTTACACAGGACAGGCTGTACAGTTACACTAGTAACCAGATTTCCATCCCTAAGTAAATTGTTGCTTCTGTAAAGGGATTTTTATATGTTATAACAGTCATAATGCAAAATTTAAAACAATTACGTTCCTTTTCAATATTTTTGAAATACGTAGTCTGTGATTGCATTCTAGCCCGTTTCAATCTCTAAAGAAAGCCTTTAGCCCAAACCCCTCTAAATTCTCCTGCAGAACTGTTCTTTCCCAGCCTCTGCTTTTGAAATGTGCTAAAGTCACGGCCTTTCTTTCAGTATCATCTGACCCTGCTGCCCCAGAAAGCAATATTAAATTAGTAATGCTAGAATAGGTATTTTTTAAATTACTAACGTTACATGAAACAAACTCTTCCCTCCTCTAGTATTTTTTAGTTGTTCATATCACTATTCATTTGAGACATAGCGGCTAAAGAGATTCAACCCATACTGTCATGTAAGACACCAGGAGGCTTGGAACTACTGCCACTGAACCCGTTCCATCAGGCTTCCTTTTGGTGCCAGTCTCCATCACACAAAGCATCTCTTTCATTCAGCATTTCTACAGTACCACAACACTCATCTGGAACGTGGAATAATGGAAAAGAAATGGCATAAAAAATGCAAAATAGCAAAACAGTAGTCTTTTTAAAATGTTGTCCCTGTGACTACTGACTGTATCACAGATGCTTAAGTCCACATTAATGCTCTGATAAAAATTATCACAGCATCTTTTCTATGCCTGAGCTCTCAAAGGAGCAGCAAACACTGTACAACTGGGTAGGCTTTCCATTGGTATATCCATACATTGGGAGCCAGCAGCAGTAATGCATACTCTTTCTAACTTTCAGCCTACCACCACCCCCCAGTATGAGATACTGGGAAAGGGGCTTTGTTCCCCTGTCACAGCCTCCCAGGGAAAAAAAATGAAGGTAGCAGTTCTGAGAGCATCACACAAGCATAGTAGGTCATCTATTTAAAAGAAACAAAAGCAGATGATTTTTCACACAACAGTTACAATACGGAACTTCTTTCTATAACGCTGTGGATTCATAGCCTTGGAAATACTGTACGTTTACAAGAACTTAAAGACTGAGTGAAAAAATGCATGGAAGAGAACTTTGAGGACAGCACTACTTCTTCTTCAAGTCCCTGAGCCATTGGTTTTGAAGGATGCCTTACAGGTACGCTCCCCACAAGTGTATCCTGCTAGCCGTTGTCTGGAAGAGATACTAGGTTTTGTCTGACCCTACTCAATTCAGCTGTAAAGCCTTTATTGACATCAAGAAAATATTTATTTACGTTGTTAGTCTGCATACCCCAGCAAGCCTAAGGCTGGGTGAACAACTGTAATATAGGCTACTGAATATATTTCTCCCTAAAAATGAGTTTATTTCAAGCTGGTTAGGATAGGCCCTACAGTTCTGTATTAAATCAAAAATATATCTTAGTGTCAAAACAAGACTTGCTTCTGTCAAATAGCCACTGCTAGAAAATAATTTTAATGCACTGGTGGTAGATATTTTGCTTAGGCTACCACATACATATTCTGAATACTTCTCTCCTTGCGTTTTTATCTTCGCCTATATATTTATATACTGGTAACTCCAGCTCTGTGTATGATACATACGCATGCTTCAACAGCGTTCGTGTGAAATGCAGATTACAATTATACTTGACAATTTTTTTATCATTATTTTTTTAAAAAAAAATTGTTTCAGGCAACAGTGTTACTGAGATAATGATAAATAGCTTTTTAACATATTGGCAACTAGAAATACCAAACAACTAAACCCTCCCTTGTCTTAGCACCAGTTAGACTGGGTAACGAAGAGGGCTCTTCCCCAGAGTTGAGCGTTTGCTTCACTTTCAGCACGTGGCACTTGGAAAGAAGAGAGATGGGGATGGCAGACACAATGGTGTTGAAGGAAAATTAACCAAGAAGCATAAATCTCAGTTTACCAAAAAAGCAATTTCTTTAACATAGATATATTCTGAGTGTTCATTTTACCATAATGCCACTATTTGCAGATTGTGGAACAGATTTTTAGTCTTGTATTAATGCAAATAATAGTCTTTAAATCAGGTTTTCTTCCATTTTACTGATACAGAGTATCACTTACTGAAGTATTTTTAACACTTCCTTCTGTTCTCTCAATTTCTACTTCAATTTGTCCATTAATTTGTAATCTATAATCATTGACATGATAAATTATAGCAAGGATACAGCTTTTGACCTTAAAATTATAGTCATTATTTCAGATAATGATTTACGGTTACAGTTTAGATAGACAGACATAGATAGTTTCATTTGGGACCACTTCCTAATTCTATTAAAAACGAACTAACAGATGAAAGAACATACATATAAACTGAAAACTACTTTATTTAGAGAAGGCGAGAGTTTTAATGGTGACCATTCTGACTGCAATCAATGTATACAGAAATAGTATAGATGGACTAATGAGACAATTATCTACCAGGAGAAAAATTATATTCTAATCTATCATTTACCTTTATTATCTCTATAGATTCTTATGAAATCATCTTAACATCCAGATATCTTACATATGCCTGATCAGCACATTTATAGCAGGAGACATACGTATTAAGTAAGAGATAATGAAAGTAGATACGAAAAGATAAGTCAAATCACACATCCGACTGCAAAATTTCTTTTTCTGAAAGACTGCCACAAGGATAAGTTTTTTATATTGTCGCTGCCTGAATTAAATTAACAGTTTTGATTTATTTAAATGTGTAATGCTATTAAGAAAATTGTTTTTTAAGCATCCCAATTCCTCAGAGTGAAACAATTATCATTTTTATTGTGATGTGAAGAAAGTAACTCTGTAATTAGATCTGACACCAGAAAGCTGCATATAGGGCAATGTTTTAATTTATTTGAAATCTGGAGAGATAAATATGGCTTGACATCAAGTCCTTCCTTTTCGTTTATGGAACTCTTCAGTGCAAACACTGATGCCTTTTTTTTTTTAAAGGGACTTACTGAACTAAATAGAGGCTTCTGGGAATTAGCGAAATGCGTCAACTGAGGATCAGAGCTTCATGGACTATATAGTCTTAGTTACGTACCATTTCCTTCAGGAGGAGAGGTTTCTCCTCGTACATGTGGAGGATGTAAAAGGGCACCCTGTGCTGTCCTTACAAGAGCAGGAGGTCTGGTTCTTATCCACAGAGAAGTTAGGTTTTTGGGAATGGCAGGGAAAACATCTATTTCTGATACTGAAGATGGATCTGGGTCACAGATAGCTGAGTAAGTAGAGGTAAAATAAGGAAATCTTTCCTTCTCAGAAATGCCACGAAGCCTCCTAATGTTAGCAAAGGAGCAAATAAATACTGACATTAAAGCAAGAAATGCAGCTCTGGCAGGATTTAGGTATCTTTTAGCACTTCCATATCAGACCTTTCTGCAAGAAGCATTAACTACATTATATTTTAAACAACAAAAAAAGTTTTACTCCATCCCATTTATTACCATTCAGCAAACAAAAAAATAGTCTACACCAAGCCTAAGGACAAAACAAGTTTCCTGTAGAACTAAGTCTTTCTCCTAATATTATGAGTATGATGAAGTATGCTTAAGATCTCCACAGTTAACTTTTTGTGTCGGAGTGTATTTTTAAAAGATGAGGGAATACTAGAGGAAATGATCCCGAAAGGATTAGTGAGGTAAAAATTGGGTGTTATTGTTCATCATTTGGAGCATATTTTCCCTTACTTGTCCCATCTTCCCCCCCCCACTTCTGTTCATGATATGAAATTTATGATCTAAGATAATTTGATGTAGAAACAAGGTTATTCACAGCACAAGCAATCAGAAAGTCAACCTCATTAACAGAATAAAACTTAGAGCTTTAAAAGACAAGGAATTGATATTGTGAATTAATTTCATTATTTCATACAGATGAGATCTGATTTTTCGTGGTTTTTTTTCTTTTAATGAACTTTGAGCAAAAAAATGAAAATATGACTAAAGGTAGCTTTAAGAGTCCTTTGCCTTCTGCATATGCTGACAATCATGTAAACCAGCTCTGCACTTCACCCCTGAAGAAAAAGCTGCAATAAAGTGCTGGGTGGATATGTTCCCATGCTCCTCCACAGCAAGTGGCAGGGTGAGCATGGTCAGTGTGAGTGTTTTCATATCCTTTTGCTCTTTTGGAACCTGTCTGTATAGGAGATAACTACAGTAAGAGGAAAAACACTGTTGACAGAGGGGCTTTTTTTGTAAGTAGAATAATGAGCATTGAAGGCAACATAAACTGAGTGTTTTGGAAATAGCAGCGAGACTGGTGTAAAAGCACGCCTGCTCGCAGTGTCACACCAGTCCACGACTCTTACCTCCTTTTCTTTGACCGCGACAGAGCTTTCAGCAATTCTGGTGAGCAAGCTTGCTGTTGCGCATCAGCAAATCAATGCTGATTTTACACTAGTTAAGGAATTTCCACTCCATTTCTCTCCGAGATGTCATTTTCACTCTCTATGTGAGCTAGCACATACAGTCACCCATGCACATTCCCACACCGTCCAGAGGGTATTGTTAATGTAGCATGAGTGAAAGACTACTAGAGATGACAAACTACGTCTAACATATGAACTAATCTTCACTGCTTTCAATTACTCCAAGACAGGAGAGAAGCAAGTTCGAGTTGCTCCCAGGCTCAGGAGTGCCACCAGCTTGGCACCTGCCTCACACAAGCCAAAGATTTTCCCCTCAGAAATCTTTCTCTAGCTGTAGCTATACAAAATAAAATAAAAAAAAAAACCCACACAGATAAGCAGTTCTGCAGAGTTATTTGATCCAAACTAGTATTCTGTTCTCGCTGAATGCAAATGCCAACTAATTATCCACCGTCAAATATTTATCTAATGGACCTTATAAGACAGAGCAGGATCTGGAAAAAAATAATTGCTTCAATGTCTGAGATCCAAAAATAATCTATTCAGATGGCTGAGACTGAGACACTTCAAATATAATATTAAATAGAAAAAAAAGAAACCAAATCTCTGACACAGCATCTGCAGATTAAATAGCTGCAGGCATGCCCAGAATCGTTACTCAGGACTGGGGAGGAATGCCGGCAAAGACAAGTTACTTTATTAAAGTGACTTGGGTCACAGCAAAACACACCTGGTGAAGATCTTCAGAGCTGCAACGGAAGAAGTGACTGCGCTTTCCTCCCCCTCTGCCTCTCAGATGCCAGGCAACCTTTGTAGAGCCCAGCAGGATTTTGCCCCAAGAGGGAAAGGCTGGGAGGTGAGGAATTCCAGGTCCAGAGAGTCCAGGACATTAATATGAACAGAATATCTAGGGATATTCCCATCTGAGGAAAAAGATGAAGCATTCCTTTTGGTTGCCACTGGGCATGAAGCTGATACTTTTATCAATGAGAGGTCATCTCGTGGGCCCAGTTGAAAGATAAAAATTAAAGGTAAGATCAGGCAGTGGGTGTCTGCAGTGCACAGGCACATGAGTGGGGTCCAGCACTTTCAGAGATCCTGCAGAAAGGAGGAGATCAGTAAAGTCCCGAAGCCGGTTGACAACAGTTAGCTACAATCCTAAAACAAACCAAAATTGCTTACGAGATTTATAGAAGGCTGCCATGATGCTGGACTACTGAGGAATAAAGCCTAGGTAACTATAAATGCTTTCAGAAACCATTTATACAAATTCACAGAAGATTGCATTAGCTATTCTCAAACATGAAGGTGCCCCTGTTCTGTGGGGAGAATATCACTATGTGCCGATTGTTCGCGTACTTTTTCCCCGGGTACTCGCTCCTGGCATCTGTCAGACACACCGCAGTGGGCCTTCGGTTTGACTCTGTACATGCACTTCTACGTCCAGCTGCAATTAGAATAATCAACCAGAAACCTTCTCTCTTCAGGACAGCTGCAAGATGAGACATTTGTGCACCCTGTCCAGAGTCTTTTCCTCCTTAAAATAGTATCTGGATTTGTATGGGAAAATATTTCTTTGCTGATTACAAACACCCTTTCTGATCCAAAGCTTTTCACACAAGCGGCTCTACCACACAGCCATAGAAACCTTTTTTCCTTCCCTCCCCCTCCTGTCTCGGCAGTGAACTATCTTTAGTAGCTTTGACACTGATACATGGAAGTCTGACCTTATTTGACAAAGATATTAAGTTTGATTCAGTGAAGGCTTAATTAAGAGGGCACGTTAGATGAGTAAGATCATACCCGCCTGACTTTTTTTTAAGATGGCACTAAAAAGAATGAGAAATTCCTTTGTGTATATGCTTACTTAGACAGTTTCACATACAGAATCAGCAAATGTATTAAACATGGCACTAAATGTATTTAATTTAGGTCCTCTATTAACAAAAACTGCTCTGTTGATTACAATAAAACCCTAACATATGCACACTCAGTGAGATAATGCAAACCACCAGTGATTATTTTTAAGGTGACTGCAACTTTCACATAGAGACTTAAGCAGCGCTCATTTACATCCGTGTATAGAAATCACTATTTCCTTGCATAAGTAGTCAAAGGAAAATTTACCATTTTTTCAAATGAAACACCTATGTAAAAGCAAATTTTGAGGATGTAATTCCCCCATCCCCACCTCAGACAAAATGTCAACACAGCTCTTAGAGCCCCTGTGTTTTGAAAGATCTTCAAAGCCTTTAGAGTGGTACTTTGAGTTATTTTATCTGACTCAAAGGATGAAATCAAGAATTAGTTTCATAGCAAGCCAGGGTACATAAGAGATATTTGCTATTTAATTTTTTTTTTTTAAGTGTCATTTTATTACTTCTATTGCTTTGATCAATTCAAGCAATGCCTCACAATTCTTTCCCTTCCAGAATGTCAGTGGGTTTTGTTTCCCTGCACAGCACCTCTTTTATCTTTCTGGAGATGCTGCGGAAGACCTATACTCGATACGATGGAGACTGCCACAATCCCAGTGATTTCAGCAGAGAACTAAAAGTTTGTATCAGTGGAATATATTCCCCAGCCTGTATTATCTGTTTATGACCATCACTGAAGCCACATGCTGAAAGAGAGATTTATTCCTCTAATCCACGATGTAGGGATAATATGAAACCACATCCAGCTCTAAGTTGCACCAAGTGCTAAGTCCTGACCTACCTACCCTGTTGCATTTCAAGTCTAGATTTTACATGTTTTCCTCCTTTTTTGTTTGTTTGTTTTGTTTTTTAAAAAAGGGTGGAAGTGAAGAAAGAAATCTAAATTTTTCTTTGCAGCTCCTCACAATACAGTACCAATGGCACTTAACAAGCTGGTTTAACCCTTGCGCTGGATCGTTAATCTTCAGCTGGATCCGAGAAGTGTCCTTATGACATGAATAATGTAGTTTTACATTATAGTTATCTCACAAGCAAGGAATAACTAAGGACAACTGAGAGCAGAGTAAAGGAGAGAGAGGAACAGCAGCATTAGAAAACCATCATAAATGCCTTTTCAAATAAGAATAACAAATTCAGAGAGTGTTAGGGACTAAAGACTAAGTTTTAAACAGCTGTTCCCTTTCTCTTTAATCTGTCCTCCCTTTCTTTCCCTACCTTCCTAAAGTCTGAATACTGAAGTGAGACCAAATTAAGCATTCTCACTTAATTAAGCAAAGAGCATTTCAAGTTAATTCATTTTGTAACAGTACAGCCTTTATGGAAGCAAAGTAAAACATAGTTTTAATGATCCCCATTTTGTCTATTTTCAACTGAAAAGAAGAATTACCATGTAGATGAACACACTTATGGTGATGGATATCGTGTCTGAATAGAAGAATTCTATAAAAGCATCACCTGCCGCAACTGACTTTAACAGGATCTTTTGGGTATCTGGGCCGCTTTCATATTTTTGTATTCTATAATGAGAGTTACAATAAATAAAGACACACTGCAACTCCAAATTTGTGTCCCTCCCACCCTCCACCGCTTTTTTAGGGTTATGACTTTGTTAGTCCAAAATAAAAACTGGAAGAAACACCCACGCTGCTGAAAAAACAGTTGGATTCAGCTGCTAAGCAAAAAGGGTAAGAAAATCAGATGAAACAAGGCAGAACAAAATTCTGAGTACGTTTTAAGAGATGAAGCATAGGTGTAAAGGCATTCGGACATTAACTGCTGTTGACATTGACTACAGTGAATTCTATTTTAAAATATCTGAATCAGAAATAGCTTCAAAATAAGAAAGCGCAACAAATCCTTTCAATTTAGCCAATTCCCTTTACCATCTATTAAACTAATTAGTCTTATTCTTCCGCTATAAAAACTGTATTGGAAGACTTTATATTCTAAAGATGAAATTCTCAAGCGGAAGAGCATATTAATACTCCAAAGACACTCCAGGGCACATTTTATGAGGCCATTAAAGGATGGCTCGGGCAGATGAAGGCAGCTGGCAGTACCTACAGACTAGGTATTAACAGCCCCGTAACCTGCACCCTGCCTCTCTACCCGCTTTGGGAATTCCAGACAAAAAAAGTTATCACCAGATGACACCACGCAAAGTTCTGCATCAGCCCTTTACAGACACACATGGTAATTCTGAGGGTCTACGTGAAATTGGAAGAAGAAAATATTAGGAAAATAGGGGGTGTTTTGCATTTGGGGTTTTGTTTCGTTTTTTCAATTGATCAAATTGATTTAAAAAAAAAACAAACCCAAACACATCAAATTACACACGCCACTTTCACCTACCGCAATGCAACACAGACTGCCTGCCTGCCTTAACAATTCCTGGCAACGTGAAAGACTAGAAGCAGGAGCAGGAGGAATAAGAAGAGTTGTTGCTTTTAATTTTTTTTTTTTTTTTTTTTTTTAAATTACACAAGATGACCTGAAGGCATTTTGGTTTTATCTTTCTTCCCCCGCCCCTCCCTATTTTTATGGCATCTTTCTCCCCCTCACTCCCTCGGTAAGAGATCATCTCTTTGTCCAGTGCCAGGGACTGCTATTAGCTGGCAGGGTGAGGTTTCTCTTCGCTGCCCCTAACCAAAATATCTTCTTGTCAGAGTTGCTAAACCTCAGGTAAAGACACGTCCATGGTACAGCTGCTCAGGGCATCACGTTCATTCAGCCTAAACCCCACTCTCAAGCAAGGCAGCCATAAGAGAAACCAAGCATTGACACGCTGCTCCAGATTGTTGCCAAAAGAGCTCCCCTACCTCATATAATCCACATCACCAGTGGGTTTCCCTTTGCAACACAGCAGTCTGTAGAAATGATCGTTGGACACTTGAAAAAAAAAACAAACCAAAAAACAAGCCAACAACTGCTAGTCAGCACCTTTCTGTTTAGGAATATAATGTATGGATTCTCTCATTCTCTCTCTTTTATTCCCCCCCCCTCCCCCCCCTCCATTTTCTGGCTACCATTTTGCAGGTTTCTACCCGGTATATTCTCTGCTTAGACCCTGATGGTTGTGTGAAAGGGACTCAAAAATAGGTCTGTATTTCTAGTATCTTTATAAACTACGTGCTAAAATGCTTTGTACCAGATGGCAGTCTTTCAGGTATTGCACCCCCCCCACCCCCCAAGTATTATACGCTTTAATAACTGAACATAAGATCATAAAACTGTGCTTTCACTGTGGTCCAGTCTTGTCACTGTAATGCAACGGGGTAGTGTGTAATCATCTCTAGCCGCAGATGGAAAAGTATATTTTTGTTGTTGTTGTTAAGGTTATTTGAACCTCTGGTAGCACCAAAGAGTTCAAATGAATAGAAAGGCTAAGCAATGATTTAATCTGAGAGCAGATGCCTCCTGTAAAGCAAGTTGCCTGTAACAATTTCTCAAGACAGCATTTTGAGTGGGAACTTAATGTTCGATGATCAGTACTCTCATATGCCAAAGGCCAGGATCTGGAGATTTAATGCGGATGTACTTGTCAATTGATAAGATGCCACTTACTGCAATAATAAAAGCTTTCACAACACCTTAGCGCTAATTTAAAGAGGTGGTCGTGCAAATTTAGTGCTAGCTGAAAATTTTCCTCTCAATCTACCTTAGAAAAGTAAAGTTAGACAACTGGAGAAAGTTTTTGAAGTTTCAGACACCGTTATTATTGGTTTGAAAAAACATCACATTGCTTGTATTATTTCTGTTGGTTTGAGTTTTGGTGAATTCTTATCAAAGGAGTTAAAAAGATTGCCAGAAACAACTCGTCCCCTTTCTGCCCTCTGCTTTCTCACTACATAAAACGCAGGGTCAAAAGTACACGTGTTGACTGTCCAACAATGGTGTTTCTACACTTACTGCTTTCGGAAGCAGCTGGCTTTATTGAAAGGAGAACATTTCTTTCCCATTTTACATCTGACTGTAGCTATCGATTGGAGAAGAAGTAATCGCAGCACATCTTGTGCTGGTGGGCGGTGAGGAGCAGAGGGAGAGGGAAGGACCCCAGCTCTTTACCCCCCACTGTTTCTTCCACTACCACCATAGGCCGGTCAAACTGCTCTTTCCTAGCATTACTTCCACTCAGAATATGGCAATTTGTTCCTGATAAAGGCGGTAGATATGCGGCTGCCTGATCTAACTGAAATAACTACTGTGGGGATGAGAAAAGGGGAGGGCAAGGATTCACAAACGTTGGAAATAAATACGCTTTCAGGCAGCTGCTGTTGCATTTGAGTAAATCATCACTGTGGTTTCATTCTGAAACACTTCACCTCACTGCCATTATTACCTGTATTTTTCTTTTTTCCAAGTGTTACACGGGTTTTAAGCGACACATTATGTGCTGGGTTTTTTTACTTGTATACAAGGCTGGAGAAGAGAAGGCTCCAGGGAGACCTTATAGCCCTTTCCAGTACCTAAAGGGGGCTACAAGGGAGACGGGGAGGGACTCTTTATCAGGGAGTGGAGCGATAGGACGAGGGGTAACAGTTTTAGACTGAAAGAGGGGAGATTTAGATTGGATATTAGGAAAAAAATCTTTAGTGTAAGGGTACTGAGGCACTGGAACAAGTTGCCCAGGGAAGTTGTCAATGCCCCATCCCTGGAGGTGTCCAAGGCCAGGCTGGATGGGGCTTTGAGCAACCTGGTCTAGTGGGAGGTGTCCCTGCCCACTGCAGGGGGGTTGGAGCTAGATGATCTTTAAAGTCCCTTCCAACTCTTAACTATTCTACGATATTGCCTTACAGATCACTGATGTGTCTGGTTAAGCCTTTCAATCATAAAATACTTTTTTAAAAAATCCAATCTCCCCAAAGAAGTTGAAGTATTTCAAATAATCTTCATGATTTCAGTGATGATGGGACTAAGAAAGAGTAAGGGGCAACAGAGGGGAAACAAAGTGAGACTAGCAGACAATAACACTTAGCAGGGACCATCCTAGAAATAACCGTGTTACCAAGCACAGCAATGTCTGGAAAACTTCACAGGAACAAAAGCAAACTAAGCGTATTAAACACATTAGAAACCTATTTACAGGTGTTGCAAATAAGCAGATACCAGAGAGAAACCAGCATGGCAGCAGCAGCAGAGATGTCTCAGCACCAGGCTTGCAGCCTGGGCCCTGTTTCAGCGGAGGAGGGAAACGGAGGACGTGAGCTTTAGATCCTCGCCAGTTTGCAATGTGCTATTTTGTGCTGAGCCACGGCGCAGAAGATCCACGTGCAGACTGTCCTAGCTATGGCTGATAATCATCGAGGTGTCAGTCATCTGGGGGAAGCAGGGGAAGACACCTGGTTGGAAAACACCTAGTTGTCTACTCAGGCATGTAAAATTAATTAAGTATATAAACTTATAGTTCAGATTCATATCATATCTCCTTCTGTTACATTCATTAAAGAAATTTAGAGATTATTTCACCTGTCCGCTTCAAGGAGTTTAAGTACAAAACTAATTTTTACTTCATTTCCATTAGCAAGTTTCTGTTTAAGGCAGTTGTGCAACACATGTTTTTGAGAAAAAGCTAAAAAACTAGAAGAATTTTGAATTCATTATTAATAAGCGTGCAAAATGTAAGGCAATGTGACAGTCCAAGCAAGACTATGTGTAAAGACACACTAAGTAAGCGCAAAGATTTCACACAGACAGCTTCAGGTTTCTTGACTTTAAAGTTTGCTGCCCATTAGAATTCAGAAAACAGAAGTAGGAAAATATGTTAAATAGATGTGCAAAATGCATGAAAGATGACTCTGATGTGGTAAATAAAATATAATATCCTCAATTGCTACAGATTACTTATTCCATGAATATATGAGATACAAAATAAGAACAGTGAATAAAACAGCAAAAAAATCCCTTTTTAGAATGATATGTCTTTTTAGGAAGTAACCATTAACAATGCGGGCAGGCAGGAAGAGGTGTATGATACAATGGTGGCCCTGAAAGAGGGGAAGTGCAACCTGTTATGGCTCTGAACGGATTGTTTTACCACTGCATCTTGTCTCGCATAGCGGCCAGTTCGGTAGAATCCCAGAGTTGTTCAGAGGGACCCCCAGGGCAGCTTGCCCAAACCCCTGCTCCAGGCAGGCCAGGTCAGAGCAGGTTCCTCAGATGTCCTTCAAGACATCTTGTCTTGAAGGCCTCCAAGGATGGAGAGCCCACAGTTTTGCTGGGCAGCCTGTGGACAGGTCACAAGAAGGAACAAGGGATGGGGGGGAAGAGGGAAAAACAGGAAGAAGAGAGAAAAGAAGAGAAAGAGAGTGAAAAAGAAGCCAAATAATTTCTAAAGGCTAAGGAGCGGTTTGCTTTATGCAGCTGTAACCTGGTGACTTCTGTTGCTCAGGCTTCAGACAGGCTTAGCCTCTGACAAAAGAGCCACCTCTACACAGACTGATGTACACTCTTCTTTGGTTCGGTATACTTTTTTTCTCTAGAGTTTGCAGCATTTTGCATTTACCTTAACCTACTTGTGTTACAGTTCATTGTGCGGCTGAAACAACCTGGCACTTTGTTTCCTTGGCGATTTTTGAAATCAAGACAGGGGAACAGCCTTATACTGCTCACTTTGTACTAAGGCTACCAGGGCAATCCTTCACCGTGGCTGATGAGCCATTCAGGGAGCTCTTAACTTGTGTAAGAAGCAGGTATGGAAGGAAACATCGCCCAGAGCCTAAAAAAAGCAAAGTAGCTTCTCTAGCATTGAAGTAGCCCAAGAGAAACCTTGCACCATAATGTCTTACTAGTCTTCTCTTTACGTGAAATCAGCAAGATAATGTGAAGACAAGGCAGGAACGACAAAAAAAAGATGACGACTTAAAGGCAATGATGATGAAAGTGAGTGTAGCTGCGATAGAAAATGCAAGAAAACAAATCAATGAGGGGAATGATGTAAAACCTACAAGAAAACAGAGAAGGTACCTGGTATTGTAGTTCAGTCCGCAGTTGCTCAGCATCTCCAACACACACAGTGAAGGCAACAAACTGAAACATGCACCAGTTTGGGCCTAATTAGTACTGAACATTAAAGCATACCTGCTCAGGAAATAGAAATACACAAACTTGCCCTCCCTGGTCCTTTCTGACTTATGCTGGCTGCAGACAGAAGCTGAAATGAAATTCAAGATCTTTGTTTCTGCCATCAGGAGACATAATGCACAAAGGCCACGGTACAAAATTACCCAAAGCAGCAGAATGAAAACCGTGATAAACAGTTAACATACTCCAGCACTGTGATCTTCTCCACAATGAAGCCAAGGTTTATCCTTTGGCAGAGATATAACTCTGGGAAGACTGGGGGCCAAATCCATGGGATAAACTCCCTCAGTAAATGAGGAGACCATTCTCCACAAAGACTTCTCTTCGGTTGTGTTTTTTCTAACAAATGTAAGGAAGGAGACACAGACCGAGTCTAAAGTCTAAACCAAGATACTTCGCTGCACACACTTTCTCTCTGGGAAAAGAATAAGAGAGTAAACAGTGACAGATGTTAGACACACTTGGAAAGTCCTCGGATACTGTGGTGATGAACGACTATAACAACCTCTTTAGGACAGGACGGACAGTTTATTGTCTGAAGCACAAGATACCGTTCCCCTTTGATAATGCTTGTGTACTGCAGTATCATACCAAAGAAGTTACAATACGGATATTGTTTAAAAAATAATTGTAAAAAAAAAGCTCTGAGAGAAAAGATTATTCATCATAGCACTGAGGGCTTTATTTTGCCTAGTTTACGAAATGCGTAATTGTGCTAACACACCTAATTGTAAAGCTACTCTTTTGGCACGCTAACGTATGAGTGGGTGCCAAACAGCAGGGAATACAAAATGGAGTAGAAAAACAGTTGAGATTTGATGGTGTTTTGCCTCCCATGAAAAGTGTTCTTCCGTGAAAATATATAATATACATATGTGCATGCATTGTAACTAAGACACTGAGAAGCATTCATAAATCTATTTTTAATATCGTCTCTTTATTTTTCTGGAGTCACTATTGGAAAAAAATAGGCTAGCAGGATTTGTTTTGCTATTTGCTTCATATTGAGCCAGATTTAGAAAACATGGACCCAAAAATCTTGTTAGAGATGAGGAGTTATGAATCTCCGAGATCTTCATTTAAGACTGTCACTTTATTATTTCTGCTCTACTTACATATGTATGCCATGTTCGTTGTTTTGCTTTTTTTCTTGCAGATACAGAGGTTAGTGGCAGAGGTAAAAATCTTTGCCTTTTTCAGAAGTAAAGTCAAACCATCTGGATAGTCACGTGCTAAGGCAGAGTACTATTCTAAAAGGGGTTGTCTATGCTTCTTAAAACACCTTGCTGGAAATATCAAGTCAGGTTTCTAGTTCCGTTACTTTTTAGGTAGGTATTTATATATATATATTTTTCACCTCACTAACCTGCCAAACCCCTCTCTAGATCTTTCTATTCTCTCCTTTGGCTCTTTCCATCACCCCCATTACGACTACACCGGTAAACACAACAAAGCTTCTCCTTCACCCTGAGTCCAACTGTCTCAACCTGACTTACATTCAGAGGCCTAAAGACTTCTTCTCCCCTTCCCTTGGGAACAGACACCCTCTACACTTCTCCCTGGGAACAGCACTTGAGCCCTAACACCCACAAATGACCCTATGTATTATTTGGGAGGCACTAGCTGGCATCTGCCAGAACTGCACCAGGGATCATGTTAACCTTTAGATAGTGTGGCTGGTCACAGGCCGGTTCAAGCCTGTGTGTTCTCCATCTTATCCATTAAGATGGATTTTGATCTTAAGACCCATGACCCTCAATCCAAACACAACTGATAGTCTCAAGTCCCACACTGATTTTGCAGGTATTTATCAGAAAAGTAATTGGCATGCACAGCAGCTGCTGTATATATATATATATATACACACACATACGTGTGTACTTGTATATAGGCATAATGTATCAGGAGCAGAAAGATTTTGGAGAAAGCAGGTGCAACTGTCATCAGACACGTCTGGGCTATGTAAATCTCTGGTAGCACAAGAAATTGAGACAGAGAGAAGAGAGCAAGCAGAGATGTGCACTCTCAGACCCCTCCTCTACCCATTGGAGACAACAGCACTCAACAACAAACATTTTCCAATCCAGTCATTTCAGAAAAAACACGCGCTAAACATGGAGCCAGCAGTGTGCCCAGGTGGCCAAGAAAGCCAATGGCATCCTGGCTTGTATTAGAAATAGTGTGACCAGCAGAAGGAGGGAGGCCATTGTCCCCCTGTACTCAGCACTGGTGAGGCCACACCTTCAGTACTGTGTCCAGTTTTGGGCACCTCAATACGAGAGTGATATCGAGGTGCTGGAGCGAGTGCAGAGGAGGGCAACGAAGCTGGGGAAGGGCCTGGAGAATAAATCTGATGAGGAGCGATTGAAGGAGCTGGGACTGTTTAGTTTGAGGAAGAGGAGGCTGAGGGGAGACATCACTCTCTACAACTACTTGAAAGGACATTGTAGAGAGGTTGATGCTGGTCTCTTCTCACAGGTAATTAGCAATAGAACAAGAAGGAATGGGTTCAAGCTGCAGCAGGGTAGGTTTAGGCTGCAGGAAAAATTCTTCACAGAAAGAGTGGTCAGACACTGGAACAGGCTGCCCAGGGAGGTGGTGGAGTCACCATCCCTGAATGTGTTTAAGACTCGTTTGGATGTGGTGTTCGGGGATATGGCGTAGGGGAGAACTTTGTAGAGTGGGGCTGATGGTTGGACTCAATGATCCCAAGGGTCTTTTCCAACCTGAATGATTCTATGATTCTATGGATTGTAAGGTATCAGGCTGCTTGAAGTTTTTTCCCCCCCTGTGCTGCATCTGTGCAGTGTGTGTGTGGGCAGAGACAGGCAAGCTCTTCTCCTCTGCCCCTGTTCCTGGCAAGCACAGTTCTGGTCCCCTAGCCAAGCTCCACCAGAGCAGAGTGGCTGTAAAACCCTGCCCCCGCCAAGCCAAATACTCCAGCAGCCCAGAGCTGCTGGTTCTGTGCCAGAGATGCCCCACCCGGGGAAGCGGCTCCCACCTATTTTAGCATTCTGTTTCCACAAAACCAGAATTCACCCCATTTTCAAAATGCACAACACATTAGTTGCAAAACGCCCTCTCTTTTATTATTATGTAGCCACTGACACAGTCATTTGTTTATACTTTTGGAAAAAAAAAAAGTCTGTCTCTTTCCCCTTATTTCTTTCCCCTTCCATAGGTTTCATCATCTTCCCCTATCTTCCTACCCACATCTCTGCTAAAACATACTGACTAGCAAGCAGGAATACGTATGTTTCTTATTTCTAACCTTTCTAGTTTTATGTTTTCAAATACATTTATTCTAGGACTAGAGAGGAACTATATTAGCATTTTGATTGCATTCTTTGCAGCATTTTACAAGCATATAAGCAAGCATCCACAGAATTTATTTCTACCAAAAATACAACTTTGCGTACAGAATTGCTGCCATTAGCTAGTTTACAGTAGATATTTATTAGAGGGAGAGTAAAGAAAAGAAGTTGTTAAATATTGGGGTTTAGTTGCGTAGTTCAGTATTGTTTGGACTGGGTCACTTAGGGTTAGCACGGGCTTCCCTGTCCGCTCCCAACACTTGCAATATGGGTGGTTTTAATTAATTAGTTACTTGCACATGTACAAAGAAGTTTTAGCTCTGTAAAACCCCCTCACATTATTTTATATATAACTGGTAGTCGGTGTTACATCGGCTTCTATTTGTGAGGTTCTAACACCAGCGATGCTGTAAAACTGATTACGGACTATGTCTCCCAGTTTCTTTGGGCTCTTTTAGAAAGTTCGTGTGGAGTGGTTTACTAATTCAAGTCCTCCCAGTGCTTTTTGTATTCATGCCAGGCTTGCTCCAGTATGATCTGCAAAAGGCTTCAAATGGATATATGTTCATTGCTTAACTAATACGCTTAGAATCTTACTATTTTGAAATAAAATTCTGGCTACATTACCAGCAGCTCTACTTTTGAATGAGCTAACAAATTCCTGAAAACAGAAAAACAAACTTCCTCCGATCCAGCTAACAGCAAAATGAACATATTCTGTTATAAAATATTTGACTTCTATTTATAATTTGTGTAAAGAAATGGAGCCAATCGGAGCACAGAACTGATTTGTCCAGAAGGATCTCTTATTTTTAATGAGCATATCAAGCATGCTATGAGAAATAAACAGTCATACCAAATGTTCCACTGGCAGCCTATTTGAATATATCTTATCATTCAGTTACTAGGGTGCAATCTGGTTTGATCTCCTACGACCAAGCTCTTACAAATGTCTCAGGAACTGACTCGGTCTCCTAGAAAGTAATCCCCAGTCCTGAAAAAGCACCTCTGAGCTCTGTCTAGCAGAAGGGTTGAGTTAAGCACAGCTTCAATTGCAAGCGTAGAAGGAAATCCCCAGAAAAGCTTCTAAGCCAGCGGTTAGACCCTCCAGGCAGAGGAAGGCATTACGTACCCACTCCAGCACCTGGATGAGCACTCTCGCCACTGGAGTATTACACAAAAGAAAAACTGTTACTCAAGCCGGATCCTTTTTAGCGGAAAGCAAAAGCTGCCGCCACACGCTGGGCTTGGGTTTGATCTCACCGGCATGCCATGGGTGCGCTCCGAGAGCCCCTTCCAGACCCAGCAATCCTTAAGAGGCTTAGATGGAAACACATCTTTGGGGTGGATTATAACTCAAGCAGACATGATGCCTGGAGAGACTTTAAAAGGAAGAGGGCTGGCTCCAAGAGTTTCAGTGCCTGCAGACTCAGGTAGCCCATGAGCAATGGGTTTCAGGATTACACCATCTTGACTTATGCACCTTCTTTTTCTCCAAGTCATTGCTATTTTTCCAGACTAGTTTTTATAGACCACTTTTTCTATTTACAAGTTTAAAATAAACATGTGCTTCTAACACAGCAGCAGCAAAGTTGTTTTCATCAACAACAAACATTATTTCCATGGTGCAAGTTTAGCAGCTGACTACAACTTTCATTTTACTACTACTGTATTGGAGGGGAAAAAAAAAAAAAAGATTCTTCCCACTTGCACCAGCACAGGAAAATAAAGCTTGTAAGAGAATACTTTTTCACTCCCCTAATCCTTACCACCACAGATAAAAAAGTTGATATTTTTGTTATAGTTAGTATACCTATTAAAAGTAGTAATATACCTGCACTCCAAACAATACATTTGTATTGGGGGCCTTTTTTTTTTTTTTTAATCAATACTCATCAGTCTCTAATTGCACAAAGAGATAGGCTCTTTTCCTAAACTTACTTGTGTCAAAATAATTGTCATCAAGTGCCCATCCTGTAGGCACACCGCTCCAAAGTTACCCGAGGGTAACAGGATGCTTCCCATTAAAACAAAGACGACGCCTCTACTCCCATGAACAGTAATAGCCAGGAAAAATCTGTAGCAGGTGCAGCAGGAACAGATCATACACCTACACCCCAAGAGTGCTAAGAGAAGTAGTATTTGTATTTTTCCTTTTTACTTTAACCAACCAAATCTTACATTCTTTAGAACTTCATTTTCCAAAGCGCCAGCTTTTTCTTTTGCCCCCTCAGTAGGAAACAGTTGTTCATCATTTTACAGTACCTTCTTAGCAAAGTTGAATCATACCAAACGTGACACCTTAGCGTGATTCCTGTTGAATCATTTCCTTTCACGGTGAGCTGAAAGCCATGCTTTGGAACATTTCTAACTGTTCGCACACTCTCAGGTACTAAATTGCGCAGTTTTACCGCTTTTGGCTTACAAACGGCACAGCAACAGCAAGGCAGGCACCTCCACCCCAGAGTCATCTGTCACTCTGCATACTACGCTAACTCCTCTTGGTATTAAGTTATGGGTGTGAGGGGACTCTATAAATAAAGGCTGACAGCTGGGGGCGGGAGGGGGAAGTCCACCCAATTTGTATTGACAGTTTCTTTTCATTTCCTCTTTTTGCCAGCAAATTTTACAATATATAATCTTGCAGCAGCCAGAGAAATTTTATTGATGAAGGCTATACCTGCAACCAATTTGCCCTAAATTGAAGTTTTCAACTTACTAACTTGCCTATTGAAAATTTCTAAGCCCATCACATTTCAGAAGTTAAAGATCGGACCTATGACAGGTAGTAAAAATGGATCACAGGTTCAAAAGGGATGCTCTTGTGGCACACCGAGGAAAAAACTGGATGGCCCTTGGGGGAAAAAAAAAAAAATTACACATTTGACATTCCAAAAGCTTAGATGAAATCAAATCTCTTCTTTCCCATTCTCATACTCTTTTTTTTTTCGCTTCTCCCTCTGTATTTAATATATTTAGCATCTGTTAAACATTTATCACAATCAAGAAATAAATTCTTTTTGTATCTTTTTACCCATCTTTTGTAACTCAATACTTAGTTCCAAAAAAAGTGGAAAACAAAAGAAAAAGGTAGAGGATAAGAACAATCTCAGGACCAACACATATGGTTTTCTGGAGGAAACAAAACGAGGAACAACCAACATCTTTGCTTGATTTACATGGTAAACACTGTCTCTATTACATATACATGCTGTACTTTTACAAGTTGGAATAAGAGATTCTATTTGAAAACACTTGAAGCAAAACAAATAATTGTTGTCTCTGAGAACATGTAAGCCATATGTAAAAATGAAGTCTCCTGTGTAGAACAGAAAAAGTATGACTGACATCTCACCAGAATGAACCAATATATAGATTAAAAAAAAAAAGTCTTCCCCCGGAGACCAGCCAGAGGCCAGCACATTAGAACTCTACTTTTTTTTTTAATAACAAAGAATTTTTTATTCCAGTGGTTGCTTTATGTTAAAGCTCAGAAGAAATCCACATAAGAGGGACCACGGCTACTGAACTAGTCTTGTAAGTACCTCAGCTACAAAGCCATAATCATATTTGCTCTTATATTCTTTCCATCTGGCCACATTAATCTTTCATTCTCTTCTGCTCAGTAGTAGAGGAAGGAAGGAAAATACCCTTTTTCACCCTATAGACTGATGGTTATTGGTACTTCTCTAGCAGATGCACACTTAAAGCTCTCAAGTTTGAAGCCAGGTATTCCCTTCCGATCAAAGTCCTTTAACTCCTGTGCTGTTCTAAGTAGGTTAGGTCCCTACCACCACAACTGTGTAAGGAAGGGGGTTACCATTCTGAGATGGCCACACTTTGAACGTGCTCATCAGCTTGGGTCCCTGGGGGAGACACAGGTGTTATCCTGCCCATTTCTAGATTCCACCAGGTAGTACATAAATGCATATGCAAAACTGGAGTTCTCTCTTGTAGCTATGAATTTAGGTATCTAGAGATATCTTGGTTATTTTCTGAAGGCAGGTTTTGGGGGCATTTCTGGTTGATTGGTTGGAGTGTGTTTGGGAGGCACACTTTTTAGGAGGGAGGCCGAGTTTTTCATATATTATTATCATCACAATCATCCCTGCACTTTTCTCATCTGGAAATCTACCTGTATTTGTTGTGTTTCTCGGACTATTCCAGCTCATTTTGGAGCACTTTCTGAAGCTCAATTCTCAATACCTTTTTGGGGACTTCATCCATTTTGGTATACTGCAGGAACAGCCAGCAGCACAGACCCCCAGGCAAACGCAACCCGTACTGGGGCTGCCTATTTGCATTATCTGTATGTCTCCCACAGCGAAAGCAGGGCATAGCCACGCTGGCAGCAAACATAATACAAGCAAACATTTCTGTAACACATCAGACTCAGATAAGGAGCTTAGATATAGCATTAAGAATACCATCACACTACGCAAACCTACATTCAGTTCTCTAAATAGGATTGATAGGAGTACGTACATCACCAGATATAGAGATAGATAAATACACACACACCCCCCAACACATGTATTTACCAATTACTTGAGAAGAAATAATAACAAATAAATGTTTGTGCTGGTAATTTTAATAAAAGATTTAGAAAGCAACAAAGCAATAATTTAGGACAAATTACCAGTGAAACAATCCCTCCCCTTAGTTCCAAGCCTACCAACGCTGGGTACGCAGCTACTGCAGCGCAGGGGGCAGGCTGGACACACACATCCCCTCCACAATTACTTTTCCAATGGCTGAAACACGCACAACACAGTCTGAAGTCTGGAGTATGGCCCTTGATTAAAACCTTGGAGTTTTAATCTATCTCCAGCTCCCCATCTTGATAGCAGAGAAAAAGTATCCCTCCCCCCCATCCTTATTTCTCTCAAGCATGCCCATGGTGCTTGAGAGAGAGAGAGATCCGCTTTCCATAATTCCATCACATCTGTGCTGGTATCCCTTAAATTTACTGATTTTTATATATTGCAAAATTGTATATTGCAAAAAGCGTCTATTAATTATATTCACAGCACATCAGAAAACTTGGTGAAAGTCACACCTACATTCAGTATGGCATATTTCAAACAAACGAAGAAGAGGACCCAGCTTCACAAACATTTAATGAAGGTTTTCTGACAGCTTGGTGGAAGATTTCCAAGCCAGTTCTCGTGCTGAGTGCTTTCAACTCACGCTCAAGTTGGGAAGACTTAAAGGCCCCTCATAATAATGCCAAGATCAACACACCGGAAAAGCATGTGATCATTTTGTTAGCAGGGATAATTACCATAAGGAACTGGAGTTTAGTGTTTCTCTGCATCGCCTTTTTGATATAAACTTTGCTGTCAACTTTTCTTCTCACTGAATAACTTCACTGTTAAGCAGATGGCCTTTGTTACAGCATTAGGAAAGATCTGGACCTAAATATCATTTCAGCAAGGCCACAGAACTTTGATAACAGTTGCTTCCTAAAATACTAAATTTGATAAGTTTTCTGTGACCCAAAAGAAGCCAATTAAATTCAGCCTGATCTTATCATAGTAAAATTTGTATGATGTATACTATGCTTAATACATAGAAGCAAAAAAAGGCAACAGCAGCAATACCCAATGACAAAAGCCTTTAACAAATACATTTGAAAATACTCAGAGCTAAATTATCAAATTAATAAAATTTAAAACTTGAAGAAACTAAGAAGTTTTGTGAAATGTTAGATTATCTTTTTATACACTTGCATAGAGCACCTACTTCAAAATGTCAACCTGCAAAAACTTCATATGATTCCACTTAAAGAATAACAAATTCCACAAGTTCATGTTTGCAAAGAAAATAATCAGTTATCAGCAAGTTTAATATATAATCTCTTAACCTGAGCGATACAGAAACAGTAACTTTGAATCAATCAGAAAGGGTCAAAGAAGATTTTAAGTTTATACTTCACGTACAAGATATCTTTTTCCTTACCCAAGAACACTTGAAGTTTTAACAAAATCCATATCTGAGATTTAAATCTGTGCCTGGAACTCATCTGTGACTTTTTAGTATAGTTTGTTTATGTGGTTTTAATGAGATCACATTTAGGTAACTGATTAAAAAGTAAACAAGAGGAAGTCATTTTAGGTACTTTTAATCACGTTACAATATTAAAAAGTCTTGAGGCAGATCCTTGCAGCAGTCTTTGGAGATGAGCTCTTTTAATCACCTTCCTGTTTGGTTAAGGGGAGTTGATGCAAAAACACATCCTCACCCTCTTTGAACCTGTGATTAGCCAACTTCAAAAGATTTAATGGTTCAGGTAAAAATATTAATACTTTGCAATTACATCAAATCTTTCATCCTCAGGTAGGTAAATGAGCACATAACATTAGATTTATTAGATAGTGAAATTGTTTCTGGGAATGCTTAGTACTACAAACCAAACCAAAGATTGTGTCCAGCATCAAGTACCATATTTCCCAACACCTTCAATGCTTTGTAAACACTTAACATGCTCAAAAACTTGGTCATGCATTGAACACCCCAAATAACTCAAACTGTAAATGATTAAGTAACCCATGCCTGAATTTGTCCAGTTACCTAGGTTTGCAAGAGCCCATAAGAAAGCAGAGCTATTTGTCAATGGGTTTGTATGTGAAAGATCGACACTTTTTGAAATTTGGGGTACTTTATTTTTTTTTTTTAATCCCATCTAGACTAATGAAATCCAGAAGAAAGAGGAACAGAAGTTGTTTAAGATTTTTTTTAAAACTTACTACAAAGTTTCACTAGGCTATGTAGGAGGGGAAAAAAAAAAATCAGAAGGGTTTGCTTTCTTTTCCAAATATTTCTTATAAATAAGCTGTAACATATGCTAGGTGCCTAAAGAGCTGAAAATCAAAATGCTTTTCACTTATCTTTCTAAAAATGCTGGTCACTGCTTAAGCCTTCTTTTCCATTTGTGCAAGGAGCCTGAGTGCCAATACAGAAGAAAGTAATACCATATGTTAAAATAAAGCTTTAGAGAAAAGAGGTACGGGGGGGACACACGAGATCCGTCATTAAGTTCAGTTGTGCAGAGATTTTTCTTACACCTACTTGGATAATTATGAACATATTTGTGACCAGCCAACAAACAGAAGAAGAAACACATCTCGGGCAAATTGTTGAAGCTAGCGGTAATTTTTAATTGACACTGTTGGTGCCAGAATTTCAAACAGCGTACACAAAAAGAAATTAAGCACAGAGGGGTGCTCACCTTCCCAGAATAAAATGCAAGCCGAATACTCTTGGTTTTTTTCCCAAGCTGCAGACTACCAGAGACGGTAATATTTGAAAAATCATGTAGCTATTCCAAATGTAAAATCAGGTAATTAGTTTTCAATATCTCATTTTGATAGCTCATTTATGGAAATCAATACACTTTTAACTGCTAAATATTTTGGTTTTCCTCACTGGATGTAGTTTTAAAATATCATGCAGTTTAAAAAAAAAAAAAAGGCAGGGGAGTTCACTCAATACATTTTATTTCCCTAAGTTTGAGAGTGTAGGACAATGTTGCAACACCTGTAATGAAGCAGCAAGTTCCAGGGGAAGAGGATTTCTTGCTTTAAAACAAAACTGATATCACTCATTGATCCTGATGCTCATACCCACATACTCCCGAGCTTTAGGAGGAATGTTCCCACCTGCCCTGGCTGGAAGAAGCGAGGTGCCCAGATGCTCATACCCAAGTAGCCTATCCAGGTCCATCCCTTGGATGCTGAGGAACACAAGGGTGCCAGTGCCAAGCCCTGCTTGCTGTCAATGCCTGTAGGTCTGGAAGACCCTCTGTCCCCTGTTGGAGCCCACTGAGATCACTCTCCTTCCCGAAAGCTGTCGGTATTTCCTTGCTGTCCTCCCTCCTGGGTATCCAGAAAAGCATCACGAGGCACACGTGGTGCTTGGGACCTACAGACCAGCTGACACCAGTGCTGACAGCTCCTGACAGCCCTTCTCCAATGCCTGTTCCTCCTCTGGCTTCCACCCCCGCCCAGACCCATCATCCCTGCCCTAGCACTCCTGCAAGAGAGGGTCTTGAAATAATCTAATGTAAACGGAAGGGTAGGCATTTACAACCATTTTACCCATCCCTGTTATCCAACTAATGCTTGCTCTCATCTGGAAACAACTAAGTTTATAGATAAATTGCCTTGATCTAATGGGTACATCTGTTCCCATTTTACTTGCAAGCTCAAATGTGCACTTTAAAAAGTGTATTTAAATATCGCAACTCCAGCTCTTCTTTTCCTTCTGGAAGCACACAAATCCCCTATTAGTCCTTTTGTTTGTGTACACAGTTTCAAGTATTGCTGCTTTTTTTCCATGAAATTTGACAAATGCACACACCTGAAGGACTAGCCAGTCTCTTTAGTTTAATAGTCTTCTAATCCAACTTTACGTTTAGAATACATACTGATAAGCTTTTGTTTCCTTCCAGAGGCAGCCTACCACAGATGAAAAAGCGATATAATTTCATAAAAAGCAAAAGAAGTTATCATACTGACTTCAGAACATGCTGTGTAGCCAATAGGGATAGATCGCTATGCTGCGGAGCGCTCCCAAGCCCCAGCATGTGTGCTGGCCATTTCTCAGCTCCTCGTCAAAACACATCCTGGACATGCACCAGCTCTCCTTTTCTGGAAGGGCAGCCATATGGGAATGATGGAAAGGAATCACAAAATGCGTAAGTAAGGTCCTTGCTCAAAATGATCAATGTATGATGACACAGACTGCTCTGTGGCACGCATCTACCCTGAAGCCTTGGTGCCTTGTACTCTCCAAGACAACATTCATCATGTAGTGCTGCACAACTGCTGTACTCAGCATACGACCAATCCAGCAAAACATGACAAAGAGATCCACAATTCAACTCAGTTAAGCTTTTGCATAGGTGACCATCTGATTATTTCTTGTTTGTTTCTTTATTGAGTATCACTTCAGCAAACTGTAAGCCTTAGGGAAAAAAATATTTTTATTTCATATTATAATCTCATCGGCGTCTCTAAATTTCACTGATGCCTAAGAAAACCCCATAATCACAGGAATGACATGTTCCTAAAAGGATCATTTTTTGTCTTTTATAAAATGTTTTATGCTGTCTCTTAAAATTACCCTAGTTGCTCTGTGCTTAACAAAAACACCCGAACTCATAGTCTTAATGGCTGTTCAGTCCTCCTCGGGCATAGGAAGGCAGGATTCAAGATGTCAGTATTTCTACAAGTGTTCAACTATGTTATATTTACCTGCAAGAACAAGGTGTTGGGAAATATTTTGTTTCCTCCATTTACTTTCTAATGCACCCTCATCAGAGAAGTTCTCAGATTTTACTTCCCTTGAGCAAGAAGTACCTGCCCCTACACACATTTTTATCTGCTCACCATTTTTGCATCAATGGGAAATAATTGCACCATGCACCTTCTCCTGCTTCTCATTGTATTTACAGCATCAACAGGAGACTAGAAAGACCAATAGCATCTGCATGTCTACAAAATGGATGTGTACTCTGGTATATAGTGTATGTTTCAGCTGTGTAACTTTACCATTCTACTGTCTATTCTCAGATGTTGACAGCTTTATTTAGTTCTAACCATTTATATTTACAAAGGGATCAGAAGAATAATATCTTCCAGGGAAGCAAGCATTCCACAGTCAAGTACCTGAAGGTTGGGGTTTCCCCCCCCCCCACCTTGTACTTAAATTATACAGCCAGAATGTCTTAAGAGTTAGAAGACAGGCTTTGTTTGGAGGCTGTTTGTTCTTTTTTGCTTTGCTAAAAACATCAGCTTAAAAGTAGGGTATTAGGGCTGCTCAGAGGATCACTTCTCAGGGGACACCAGACTTGTGTTTTTGCTCTGTGGAAGTTGGTCAGAAAAGCCAGCTTAGGCAAAAAGCATCGTTCAAACAGAGAGGCAGGAATTTTGTGAAGGAAGCTCCTTTGTTTTCTAAATGACTTAATGCAAAGTTAGTGCCTTTTTCTGAACTGTTAATTAAGTAAGAGACTAGCTTTCTCACCTGTCCTATGATGATGCAGAGAGACCTGTGTTCAAACTTCTAGGCAACTTTTCCATAACGTTATTGAATGGTAGGTTGGCAAGACAGATGCAGTGAAGTTCATTTACATTTACAGTAAATACAAAATGAGTATTCATCCAAATGATCTTGCAGCTCTCCACTTAAGGGGCTCCATGAGCTTCCAGAGTAGGTTGTTCCTGCTCAAAAACATACTGACATATTTGTCTCTTACTATGTTTTCAGTCTTTTTTTTCTGCCAAGGTTAGTTTCTCTCTGCAATCTTTCATCAGTTAATTTGAAAGCTTCATTACATAACATTCCTCTTGCAATATCCCCTTAAAAAGCTATACCTATAAAATTCCTTGAGGGATGGTTTTTTGTTTGGTTGGGTTTTTGTGGAATGATTGAGACTTGCATTTTTCTTTAATGCTCTACTGCTTCCAATCCTCCATTTTCCAAGATTTACAAACCCCTACTGTTCTTCTGTTCAGCCCACCTTTCCTTCCAGCTTCCCGTTCTTAAACATTTTTCTTTTCAAGTAAGATAGAAGCAGATCTGCAGATCTCCATTACTGATTTCTTCCCACTTCTGAAACAACAGGCATCTTGGGTATCATCTAAGAACTTGGTGGATTGCATGAGCTGCTATACTGCTTATGGAAGATACGTTTAGATAATTAAAATAACATTTTAAAATGAAAATGTAGAGCTAATGCGTGGCTGTTGTTGGAAGCACCTGTGTTTGTCTCTAGTGCATCTTAAGAAGTATTTGTGTCTGGTTCCCAGATATTTTCCATGATGCATTAAAGCCTCTATGACCTAATTTACTAACACAGTGTTTTGGAAGCAACTGGTAAAAATAACATTGCTAAAATGATTTTTATCATTTGTTTTAGTACTAAGAATCTCATTCATGTTTTCTGTTTTGTAAGGGATGGTATCAATCTGATACTGCTGTACTCAAAAGATAGGTAAGAAGTACTAAATTCCACAGTTCTGAGTAAGACAGAAGACCACACACGCTAACAGTAATACAAGTGTGTAGGATGCCTCAGTACAATAACAGATTTTTTGGGGGTAAGTGTTCTTTTCTGAAAATACTTTACTTCAGTAATTTTGCTTCCTGGTACATGGGTCTTATTACAGTCTTTTCTACTGTAATACTTTTTTTTTCTTTTTAAAAAACACATCGTCTTGTTTCTGGAGAGTTAATAAAATATTGCAGGATGTGCCATATGCTTGCAATCACTGAATATACAACTAAGGAAATTTAAGTATTGTGTAATGTCTGGTACCCCATAAATTTCCCTCCCCCCCCCCCCCCCAAGCACTACACAGCTTCATCAAAGACCTCAAGTTACAGAGCTCCTTGAAAGGTACATATAATTTATACAATTCCGATTACCCTAGCAGTATCAAGAAACAGCTTCGGAAAGTCTGCAATTGCTTAAAGAAACCTCAACAGTTTTGCCTCATGGGAGGAGATTGTTTAGGATGAAGCATTGAGACATAAAAAGTAAAAGACATTAAAAGGAACCTTATAAAGTATACAATAAACTCGTTGGACTAAACCGAGACAAGGTTTGAGTTTGGCCAGTTCTACATCACTTATGCATTTGAAATAACAAAACCTAAACAATTGTCACAAATACATTTTATTGAACTTTGTGCACATTGCTTAGCCGTAATTGTGATGAGATACAAATAATGGAATTCTTGGTCCCCTTTAATTCCTTTATACACAGACACTAACGTAAATGAAGTGAATAAAAACCAGCACAACGTCATACAAATGGCAGAAGAGGATCGTATAGTTCATAACAGGAGATATTTGTAGAAATAGAATGGAGGAGAAAGACCTCACATCAGTAACAGTGGATTTGCCAAGTTGGTTTTTTCAGCCTGACAACAGAATGCTTATTAAATATTTTAGCCAATAAACGGGAATTCTTCATAAACAATCCTTGACTTCTGCCAAGACATACGTACAGGGTTGTATGTGTTTGCACGCATACTCAACTATACATAGTTGTAAATTACTTTGATATTTCCCAGTTTAGTTTTTGACTGCAGCTGGTATGTTAGAGTATTAATTGTTTTTATATAGCTTCATGAATAGTCACTCTACCAAATCAGGTCTGTCTGCTTTATCCACAAGTTATTTTAGTGACTATCCAGTAAATATGTTACTGCTCAAAAACCAACAAGCAATAAGGAATGCATCACAGTAAGAAGAACAATAAGACCAGGGAGTGGATCACAATAAAAAGAAATAGGTGTGCCAATGACGGACACATTTTGAAGGGCAGGTTGTCTCAGCGTCTCCCACTTTTGATGTTCAACCAACCCTATTCCCAATTATGCAGTGCCAACTGTCAACTGTTGCTATCCTGAACAGCAAACAACTTAGCCTGTAATTAATGGAAGTTGTCTGTTTAACTGCAGCAAAGATCTGACTTGAAATACTTGGAGTGTTGAAAGTTAAGATATTCTGGAAGGATTTCTTCTTGTTAGGTGCACTCATTTAATGACATCATCAAGCTACTTCCAGGGAACAAAGGTCCCAGGTGACAGCTGCGGGTTCCCTGAACAGGATGTGACCAAGTGAGCTGACACACTGCTAGGTGTTAGGTTGCCACACACACACTTCAACCCTCTGTCCTTCAAAGAGGAGCTCAGGTTTGCAGATAGCACAAATCCCTGTAGCAACACCAATTTTAATTGCTTGTCTAGCCTGAATTTCTCTGAAAGATCATTCTTTCCAAACCATTACTAATACAGAATATTTTCTGCTGTTGACAAAGGACAACTTGAGAACTTTGGAAATACAATAAGGGATATTTTGGCAAGTTCTGATCTGATTTCATAGTTGAAAAATGTGCCAAATATGAAAAGGAAGAAACATGGTCTGTACGAAACCTGGAAACCAAAGGATAGAAAAAAAGATTCACTGGTTTGGTTGGAGGTTTGTGCAATACGCCAATGCTAATGTTGTTGGAGAAAGAGCAAGAAAGAGAGGACCAGGTCCATGTGCAGAAACAGCATGAGAGAGGGGAACGGTAAAGTTTTGTCTACAGTCATGTCAGTCAGGTGCTAGAAGAACTCAAGAGTAGGAGGAGTGTGGGACGAAACACTTGATTGAGGTAACAGAAACACCATTACTAGAAATTGATGTGACTTGTATAGGAGTTTGAAAGGGGTTTTTGGGAAAGTAATGAAATAGAAGACCAGGCAGAGACTCAGTTATTCCTTTTACACACTATTGTTAAATCTCTTCCTCTATCACTAAAGCAATCATCACATGTAAGACATCACAAGAAAGAGGGAATATCCAGTTAGATGAAGTAACTATGTTTAGGAGTAGATAAACTCCCCCCATGTTACTCTATTTTACACTACTGTTATATCAGGTTTTTCATTTCTTTCCTTTCCTGTCAATCATTTCAAACCTGCCATTTATAAGTGTGTAAATCTTTTTACGGAAACAAAGTCAGCCTTGCTCATGTCCCGGTTAAGTTGCTCATTTGCGGAGCACACTGTTTCAAGCGTGATTTATTAGTAAAATACATGCTTTAATGACTTGCCTTGTTTCTAAATTTATAAGCCTGGGTTGATGGAGGTTTTTCTCTGTTAATGTTTTCTGGAACTTATTGCCTTGTACGTACAGAACAGCGGGCATTAATCAGTACGGTTCGCTTAGTTACACAGACTCCCAGTTGTCCCAGCACTGGGGCAGCCAGTAGCTTTTTAGCATCAGCCTGAAGTGCCTGCTGCAGAGCAGCACCCGGGACGAGCCGGGACCCATGGCACCTCCCCACCTCCTCGCGTTCAAAGCAAACAATATGATAAATAAAGCAGCACAATACAGATGGACACGCAAGTCTGAAAGGAACAGAAGTGGGTAAGAGTCAGAGCCTCTTCTCCACGCACCAGGCGGGTTGCTCCCACTCTGTAATTCTAATTTAAACCATGGCTTTTTATCTTCAATCCAGGGTTGCGGAAGCAGAGGGTAAAGCTCCCCCCCACCATCCCCATCTCATACGCTGGAACCATCTTAATGCTAAACCCGCTTCCACGGCACTGTATGAGCAGCTCTCTGAACCATATCAGCATTTTGCATGCATTATAAACTCAGGAAAAAGAAAAATAACTTAATTTAAAATGTGCTGCAGTTTGTGCCACTGTTGCTAATGTCACCCTGGAAAAAAAATCCCATCCTTAGCACACACTTCAAGTATTTACAGTTTATCTGTGAGATTCAAGATTTTCATTACTCAAAAAGCGTTGTTTCTTTACAAATGCATGGAAATTCAGACTTTCCCAGTTATTTTGTTACTGCAATAAATTTGAAAACCAAGGAGGGCTGGTATGAAGTTAAACTTAAGATTAATTTACCATCTTGTGCAGAGAGATAGAACCAGGTGAGCAATGCTGAATACAACAATAAAAAAAAACACATTTTTGCTTTACAATTTGCAATTCAATCATTGTCCACTTCATCAAAGAAAAACTGCAGAATTTCATCGCTGGACTAGTATTACAGCGGTTACTGATCGAGCACTGACACAGGGGCTATTCTGAAACCTGCAGTACACCATGGAAGCCTTTCCAAAAAGCGATGAGCTGCAGTTCAGACATATAATCCATGTTACAGAAAGCATAAGCAGTGAAATATAAACAGTGAAATATAAACAAAGAAGCCCCTCCAAAACATACGGTCACCAAGCATAAGACTGCCCAGGGGACTGGGATAAGTGGAAGCCACCTCAAACAGCTTCAAGTTTTCCTAGCAGTTATTATGCCACCAGACACTGATCTGGCAGCAAGGGACCATTACAGCTCCATCAACCCTCCTCTTCTTCTTTTCCCTACTTATACACACCAAAAAAAAAAAAATCCTCCACCAAGTTTTGCTTTTCAGAATTTCCCACTTTTCAAAAAAACCCAAACCAACCACAGTAGGAATAGTGTAATTAAATTCATAAGATAGAACTAAATACTCTTTTCAAAGGAATTGGGGTCTAAGAAGTCATTTGCTCTAAAACTTGTCAGTAAACTACGGATGATTCTACAGTTAAGTTTCCTACAACTTACAATTTATTTTTTGATATTTCTCCTAGCAAAGTTGGAATATGAAAATATTGGAATATAATAATACTGAATACAACAATTACATTTTCCTGCTGAGTCTCAAAACAGAAAGATGCCCAGGAAAAAAAATAAAGAAGTCAAGCGATTGATTTGGAGTCCAGTTTAGAACTCCAGAACAGACTAACAGTTATCATTAACATTTACAGTCTTCTAATAATCAACAGGAAGGGGCTCACTGCTGGAACTGTGAAAAACTACAGTATTTTAATCACTACGGAATAATTACTGCATGGAAGTATATAACCAAACTTTGCTCATTTACAAATCAAGAGAGTAGCAGAGAAAGATGAATGGTGGGCTCGCTTCTGCTTCTTATTAGAATCTTTTTTGTGCCAATGCGTCAAAGGCAAAGTAACTAAAATCCAGTAGATATGGATCTCCAGGGAGTACAAGAAGTCAGGGATTTTCTGATGAAAGTTTTTTCCATAAAAATTGGATTGCCTGAAGGAACGTATGAACCAGTTTAGATGAGAAGACCATTTCTGGCTCAAAGAGGGAAAGGGGGAGAAAAAGCCCATTTTCTCTTACCTCCAAATAAGTAAAATCTGTAAAAATTAGAGCACTTAAGTGGAACACAGAACGCCTCATCCAACTTCATCCCAGAAATCTGTCCTAGCCACTGAGCTACAAAGTAAGCTTGACAGTTTTGTGGGGGAAATAAAATTAAAACAAAGAGCAGAAAAGAAAGCGGAGTAATATAAGAAAACCAACCAGCTGGTGGTCATTGTGCTCACCTTAGATATGAAAAATGAAGTCTACAGTCCACCTAATCAAGCCAGAGTCAGTCCTTTAAACTTCAAGCACGTACCCTGCTAGCTCAGGTAATGGCTATCCTGATCAAAATAAGAACTGGTGTCTTGCTTTTCATGAAAAAGCTTGAGATTTCCTCAGTGCATAGTAGTAATAATAACAACAACAACGTCTTGAGAAGCATCAGCAGACAAGAGCACCTAAAGATCCACTTTGCCGGTATGAGTACCCAGTGCGAGGCCAAGCATACTAGGGACAGCACGAGTCCTGCAAAACATATTTACAATTCATGTCAGAGTGGCAACGTGGCTATGACAGACTTTGAGGTTGATCTTGTGCAAGGCAAAAACACTGTTGCTGTAATTCTGCTTTGTGAGAGGATGGGGAGGAAGGGACTGAGGCACCGCGGTAAAGTGGCCACACTGCTCAGAGCATCCCACCAGTTTCCCCTGCTGAATCCCAGGTCCACATCAGGAAAAAAATCCCACCCTGACTTCACTATTCCCAAGTGCTCATTTGCTCTTCTCTCACTAAGCACAGAAGACCAACACATGGAGATGCTTTAAAACATTGCAGCCTTGATTTCATTCTTCCCACCTGTATTGGGCCAAACTGCTGAAAGCCAAGCTACCGTCATCTCCACATTGGCAACATCAGCACAGCAAGTGAAGATGCTCAACCAAAGTCAGAGTATCATCCTATTTCCATAACTGGTCTAATTAGAGTATAGAATTCAATTTAGAAAAGTACTTTTTAAATAAACAGATGCTAAGGAGCATTACATTCTTCTGGACAATGTTTCAGATGTACGATTGCACTTGCCAGATCTGTGAAACAGGAACAGCAATGCCTCGCTTTTGAAATGGTGTTACGTAAAGCTGCTTTCCTCTCTAGATTAGCACAAACTACAAGATTAAAAGCATTTCCGAGATGAACGAGGATGTGTGTACAAAGCTGTCACTTCTATAGCCAGTATCACCTTAAACCTCACCCAGTGAAATAATTAGCCTGCGGAGGAAGTGCATACTTGTTGCTTTGGTTGTAGTTTTTTTTGGTTTTGTTGGTTTTGCCTTTTTTTTTTTAATAAAAAAAGCATTATGACATGGACCAGCTTATTTGAAAGAGAACGTAGGATCTCAACAGTACTGCAGTAGCCTCTCTGAATCTTACTGAATAAGAAGAGCTAGGCCTCAAAAAGCCTGCATTTGTTAAGAAGTTCCAATGTCTGAAAAGACAGAATGGCTGATGATGATTCAGAATTAATTGCAACTTGGTGACAGATACACACGACATGCCCTAAGTACAGCACTAATGCCAGCAGAGTGGACCCTTTTCCTTTTTGTACCCTATGAACGAGATTTACTGTTGTGCATACACTTTCCCAAATCTTCAGAACAAGCATCCAGCTGAGCAGCTTTTAATTTAACAGACAAATAACGGGTTTTTGTACAAGTTTTCTTCTCTTTTGACTCTACCCCCAACAGCTCAACCAACCAGAAGACTAAAGCACCAAAAGTTCCCTTTATTAGAGTGCTTGCTGACATGAAGTAAATTGTCATGCTTAATGACAAAATCCATAGGGAACCAAAATCACTACATGGGAGAAATCCTTGTACAAAGAAGCTTTCGCTGAAGACCAAAGCAGCTCGCATTACTCTACTTATTAAACTACTAATGTTAAAATCCTTAAAATGTGTCAGCACAGTGGTATATCATCCATATTTCCTCGCAAGAACTTGATCAAGCTGAGTTTCTCCAACACTGGAACAGTCTTTTGGTACTCCTTATCATCTTTCTAAAGGAAGTATATATTGATAAAGCAGAGCATTTCAACATCCAGAGTCTTTAATTTTAAGTAGATGTTTATGTTTCATCACATCGAAGCTGGAGCTGAAATGCACATAATAAGCTTATTTACTTTAAGTCACCATATTTTAATAAGAATATTTAAAAATTCTTAGGATTGTTGGGTGTGGTGACCATTAGTTGGAAAAAAGAAATACTTAAATGTGTTCCATTTCAGAGTTTCTCCTTTATTTTCCTCAGGAGTGGATGTATACAATACATTCAACAGGTTGTGTATCGAGAGCATAAAGGAAGATGCAGTAACATTCACACACGTAGGATCAGAATTTCACCTTTGATCATTGCTCATTTTTTCAATTACAACCCTTAAAAAAAAAAACCCAAAACACACCACCACAAACGCAAACCAAAACATCTTTTCCCCTTTTGCTGTCTTACTCCAAAATGATCCAATTCATTAATATTTCCGACTCTCAGTAAAATCCTTGTCAAACACTGAAGGGAGTCATGAAATTACTCCTTGTAAAATGTCGTTTTCATATATTTTAAATTCTTTTGGCATTTACAAGCATATGAATGTTCTTTGTTATCCACCATATAATAGTATGAAGCTACTGAGATGATATTTTTTGAAAGATATACCAGGTTTAAACTGAAGATGAGTATTTTGAAAGAGAAGTTTGGTTTTGCAGTTCTACTGGTAAAGTAGATGCACAAGTAGCAGGACTAAGGGAAGACTTTGATCTCACCTACCTTTCATGTATAATTGACAGTTGTAATTTGGACTCAGGGATCACAGAAAGGCAGCTGAGAAATTCTTTGAGGTGCCTGTGTACAGAGAAGCAACATATGTTTGATACAAGCTGAAAGGAAAATACAAAGCCAGAAGAATCAGCATTGCCGAGCACGAGTGCTCCACAGCACAGCGGCCATAAATGAAAGGGTAGCCCATGAAGACCTCACCAGCATGACCATCCTTTGGTCAGGCTCTAGGTTAGCGTGTTCGCCCATGCTAGGTAAAGATAGCCTGAGCATTAGGCTGAGAAACACCCAAAAGCAGAGGGACGGTGGCAGGTCTCTACAGAAGGCAGGCAGAGAGCAGAGAGGCTACAGCAGGAGACTATATCCAGGGTAATACCCAACTGAATACCCTAACAATCATTCTTGGTTGTGGGTTATTCCACAGGGTAAGGAGAAAAGAGAGAGAAATTTCAATCCAGCAGACCTTGTTTTCTCACTTCAGGGCATTTTCCCTAAGCAGCAGTTCTGCTTTGATTCACTCTTGGCCTTGTCACCACAAGCAGCGAGAGCCCTGGCCAGGCGGCCAAGCAAAGGGGCTGGAGCACAGGCCATGCCAAGGTGGTGGCCCAGAAGGACCTTCTGCCTTTGCCGCATCCCCACCGGCCTCCTCAGCCCTTCCTAGGCACACCAGCCCGCTCCTGCCCAACCCACCCCTCCAATATACAGCAGTGGAAGCAATGGCATCTCAGCTTGGCAGGCCTCCAGGCCTGTGATCTATCAGGGAAGGGGCTGTAGCGACAGTGGCATGGGAGGCAAAGTTTTAGGTACAAGTGACATATTTACAGAATTATCTGTAAATATGCTCTCATTCTCTGCCAAGAATAAAAAAAAAAGTTAAGTGGTGTTGACGTTGATCATTTAAGGGAGGAGTTAAGAGCTCAGCTGAAAGCACACTAGCACTTTGAAGTTTTGGTGAGAACTCAGCCATAGTAGTCTAAGTAGAACTGGGGAAAAGAGTTAAAAATTCACTTACATAAAGGCAAGTTAATGCTGTAATTAAGTTTTAGAGTGAGCACAGACACAACATCCACACAATGGGATCACTTCAGTACATCAAAGACAGCATGAGTCAGGACTTAACAACACAGATGGGTCCAATTTACTGCTTTTCTCAATTTGTATAGTTTTTTTGGTCTCACAGATCTTTAATGCAAGAGTTATTCCTATCATGACTAATTTCTATTAATCCACACTTATCTGTACTGTTTTTCAAGTATCATTTCAGGTAAATAGATATTATTACAGGCTGTCAAAACCAGAATTTTCATCTCCTGTTAAGCACTGGCAAAAAACACTCAGGAACAAAAAGCGTCTAAATCCTGAAATTACTTGCAAAGGAATAGGCAAACGCTTTTAGGTGAAGGAAGGCTGTCCTTCAAACCAGGGTCATGTGCTTAATCCAGAGGGAGCAGGAAAGGCAACAAGAAAGTACCCATTTGCTATATCTTTCCTTGCACTTTAAGGAAGATGTTACGAAAAGCACAAGCACTTTTAACATGATTTAAGAAAAGGCAAGTATTCACAGAAAAAAAAAAAATTAAAATGAGAACTTCGTTGAAAGAAGGCCAGTAAAAGAAAAAGTTTTAAAGCTAAACAAAGAGAAGAATATGCATTAAAACTGTCAGACTCCGTAACACTTGAAGACTGTCTGCCACATCCATGATACTAAAATAGAGACACCGGAATGACATTTTGGATGTTCCACGTTGCTGCCTTGGTTTGACACTGTCCACTGATGTGGTATCAGCCCAGGCAGTATTTTGTGAAGTGCTGTAAGCAGATTGATGAAACTTTTCTTATTGTCAGGAAAGTCAGGTATTGGAATATACACAGCAGAGGATTTTTTCTAGTTCCAAAGCAGTTTTAAATTGCTAAATCCACAACATATACAATAAATCTGTAAGACAGATGGCCATAAATCCCAAATGAAACACTGCCAATGTAAATATTGTAAAAAGGATAAATAGCACTTAATTACACCATTGGCAAGCAAGTTGGGTTTTTCCTCATCTTCATTCTGCTTTTCACCAATCTCCCAGGCTCTCTCAAGCACACAGCATGCACAGCACAGCTAAGTGGTGGCTCTGCACTCTTCCTCTGCATGTTTCTTACTCTCCTGGGCCTTTGCTTCTCACTTTTTTTTGTTAAAAAAAACAAAACCAAACATAAACCACACCATTGTTGGTTTGAGCACTTGTAGAGGGCGTAGTTGTACACACAGAAGTAGAGAATCAAGATGAAAAAGTAATAGGGGCACAAAAGGAACCAACACAACAAACCCAAAACATTTAAGCATGAACAAGCAAAACCAACTACTGATATAAAAAGACCTGAGGTAAACAAGTTCTGTGGTTTTATAAGCAGGGGGAGGTGTGTCGGGACGGGGCGGGGGGGGAATGCTGGCAAGAACTGATTTATTTATTCTTAAAAGTCTTTTGGCTTCTGCATTGGGAACCCTGAAGGAAAAGAACGACTAGCTTATAACCAGAATGACCCTCTTTAAAATCTTTCACCTCTTTTCCAGACTGTTCACATGCTCTGCTGCTGAGGACAAACAGTTGCATGTTACCTTTGACTTGAGCTAGGCTGTCATGTTTGGTCCTGGCCCAGAGGTAGGGTTAAAAAAAAAGAAAAAAATCTGTAACAGATTAAATTCTCAAATAAAAAAAGAAACCCTACCAAAAAAAAAAACAACCCTAAACTGTTTATTATTTAGTATCTTTGATCATTGGGTTTTCCATTTATCTCTCACTCTTGCACAGACAGGCTAAACCTTTACCGATGAACCAGAAATTCTCCCTTGTAATCTCAAGAAACTAGAGATGCTACCTTCCCCAGCATACAGGCAATCTCCAAATTCTCAGTCAAGCCATGAGTCCACAACTTCAATACAGTAAACTGGCCTTCAGCATAACACCTGGCAGCACTTTCAGATTGCAGCATTTAGTTGTACTGAACTTCTTTCCTCATGCCATATACTATATAACCATGTTTTTGGGTTGCGTTTTATTTTTTAACACCTGCAATTTATTTTAATACACATACCTAATACACATACCTAATACACATACCTAATACACATACCTAATACACATACCTAATACACATACCTAATACACATACCTAATACACATACCTAATACACATACCTAATACACATACCTAATACACATACCTAATACACATACCTAATACACATACCTAATACACATACCTAATACACATACCTAATACACATACCTAATACACATACCTAATACACATACCTAATACACATACCTAATACACATACCTAATGGATGTTTCCTTTATTTCTACTGATGCTTTAAAAAAGTGGCTTTTTTAAAGGAATAAAAATCTCAATACTGTAGTAGTAGAAAGGATGAATTTTCTGCATTTAAACTATATTTTAACCCACCTACAGCTATTTTAAAGTACTATAAAATACAAGACACCTTGTGAAGACTATTAAGCAGCTTGCTCATGTATAGTGGACATATCACAGTATTTTCCATATACCATTATGCATTGCCTTCAGTGATTTCACATAAATGTGAATATTGGTTTAGTTATGGTTGCCCTGTGTGAATGAGCAATGTTGGCGTTCCTACACACCTTTGAGTGAAAATTTCAATTCACTTCATTAATCCGAGAGAGAATTCTGTTTTGAGGACTAGGCACGTCTATAAGGTCTTAATTTGCAGGAGATTAAAAACATATAAATAACCCTTGTGCTCTCTAACTTTCCCTCTGGAGCTTCCAGAATGCTTGACCAGGTAATGGGGGCGGGGGGGGGAAGAGAGAAAAATAATTAAAAACGTGGCAAGTTGGTGTTCTTGCTGAGCCCACAGTTGTTTGCTCAGACTTTTACTTGGCTGAAGCTTGTATGTAAATAACCAGGGAAGCAATGAATTCACTTAGCCAGTAGATAGACTGCCGTCATTGCTAAGTGAGAATGTGAGCGACCAGGTTGACTCTCAGAGCATCCATTCAAGGAATTCAAGACTCAAAGTACCAAAACATATACGCAACTGTAGAATTGCAGTCTTCACTTTTATGAGAAAACAAAGAGAACAAGGGGTGGTTAACAGCACTAACAACAGGGAGAGGGTTTTTCCCCTCAGGGGACTGTTATATTCCAAACATGGCAGTCATAAAAATACGTTACAAATGAAGCAAAAAAGACCTCCAGACAGCACTAATACCATTCACTTTGCATCAGTACCATCCTGAATAAGTGCAGCTGCTGAATCCCCTCACTCACAGTGCCCTTTAACATCTCAAGCCTAAGCTCCGTTTCCCTACTCTCTAAAACAGCTTAGATCAAAGACACAGAGAGCACTGAAAACATTAAAATCAATTAACTCAAACTTCAAAGCCACCTGATTTGTTGGTAAATTATTTGGTCAATGACTGATTTGATGTACTTTGTTGTGAAGTGTGCCAGAATGAAAGAACACAGACATTAAACCACAATTACTAGAATTAAGTAAAAAAATCCCACAATACAGCGTTAAAAGATTAAAGGGTAAAGAAACATGGTTTCTCTGTTGTGGAGAGAGTATCACTGGCACGGAAGCAAGCAGAAAAGAATGAAAAAGAAACAGCGAAATTCAGAAAATTAGTCTCACAGAGAGGTGATTTACTTCTCATTGCTGTAATGATACCAAATTCTCTTTCAAACACATTAAATATACGAGGCTGTTAGTGTTACTCATCAAGAGTAAAAGAAGTAACATTACTACTTATTAATCTTAATGTTCCTGATAGGTTTCAAACTGTGGAAGTGGTGATTAAGCTTCATCACAGAGGATGGTAGAAGACCGCTGAAAACTTCATCCCAGGAATACTTTCAGGCCAACAAGTTCTGCACTTTTTTTAGTTTTTTAACCCACAGAAGAAAGCCGAGAGAAACTTTATCTGCCATTTTAAGTAGTAAAATGTCTCCCAGCAGAGCAACGCTTTCATCATCTGGCACTCATGTCCTTAATGAACACACAGTCAATATTGCCACAGTTCTCCAGTGCACACCTTTATGTTTGTTAGATCTGGTAGCTATTAGTACCGCTGTCCTCTAGCTATATTTCTCTCTGATCTCCCAAGTTAAGCATGTGTAGGTTGGGTGCGAGTTTTAAAGAAAGTGTTCCTAATTGCCTCCAGTTGCTTCTGGGCTTGGCCTTACTGATTCAGACTCTTTTTAAAGAGTTGTCTTCAGTAGAAGATAAATTCGCCGCTTTCACCTCGGGATAACAAAGATGTAAGATAAATCAAGGAAAGGTAAAAAGAGTACATTGTCAAGGAAAGAGAGCCACCTAACAAAAAAAGCCTTCAATCTTACCTTAAGGTAAATTAGATGAGGTCAGCTTTATACCTTGCTCCCCCACTGGGATGGATTTTTGTTTCCCCATTTTTCTAGTTGTAAAACCAAAGCCTCTTATCTTCTTTGTACACTTACTATGCCTTAGGAAAGATAACACAAGCTACTTGTCTTAAAATTAAGGAAAAAGTTATGGGGCAGATTTTTTTTTCTTTTCCTTTTTTTTTTAAAAAGGAGTAAGGACTGTAAGCTAATAGGGAAGCAATACCTTCCTGAAATACAAAGAATATTGTAATGTTGAAGACATCCTTAACATTGAAGGCACCCTTTGAATAAGGACACCCTAAAACTCAACAAGATGTTACCGCAGCAATTCTCCCAAATACTCACAATCCTAAATCCAGAACACAAAATGGATCCCCTACAATAAAAAAAAACCTTATTAGAATTAAAAATAAGTGGAATTAAATGTAATTCCACCTATTCCATCTAAACCTTCATAACATTAGCTAGTATAACTTGTCTCGAGTAAGTAAGTAACTGGTATTTTATAGCCTACATTTGACCATAAGTAATTACTTTTTTTCCTTGTATGAGTAACAAAAAAAACACACTTCCAGCAGCAATTCCCTCTATGACACACTCACCCTTAGGGCCAGCTCAGGTCCCCTTCTCTGATGCAGTGCTTTGCAGTGTACCTTCCCTCCCCTCAACAACTGTTAAGAAGGATGGGGCACTTTTAACAGGCTCAGCATCTCACCCGTAGTTTGCCAGTGGGTGTAGATTCAGAAGGGGAAGGATGCTGGAACAAAGCCCAACTTTCCACATCCCACCACTTCTCTAAAGAGGATTTCCTGCCCTGCACTGCTGCTGTGTTCTCTTAAACACCTTCCTTTTATCCTGAATGTAACTACATTCAGGTGCAAGTGCTTATCCTTACATAAATTGACATTAAATAAGGATGCTTACAAAAAATTTGCTCTATTACTTAAAGTTGGATAAAACTGAGGAGCAACATCACACACCTGCAGGTTTAAAAAAAAAACAAAAAACAAAAAACAAAATCCAACCAACCAAAAAAACAACACAAAACCCACCCTTCCTTCACCTTCTCCATTAAAAGTTTAAATCATTCCACATCAGCACTGTGAATCTGAATTTCGTAGAAAAAAGCCTAACACCTACATTTTATTTCTTTCCATTTTGCCCTGCTATGCCTTGCATATCAGAATTTCTAATACCTGTAAAAATACAAACCCATGAGTTTGTTTTTAATTAAAAACAACACTGCTGACAGAAATAGTCACTTCCTAATTAAGATGTGTTTTAGAAAGTGATTGAGCTATAAACTGTCTTTTCACATGTTAAATGGACATCCTAACTCTAATCACTTGCAATTAAATCAATCAATCAGGAAGAAAGTATTTTTGGAAGCTACCATCAGGGATACAATCAATCTAATCTCTCAGTTTCCCTGAGAAGTTGCAGTGATCCCACAGACACAGATGAGCAAGAACAATACAAGAACTAAATAATGCATTTGTGCAATATTAAGCTAATTTCAAGAAGCAGCCAAAAAGTAGTCGAAAGAACAATACAACCTGTCATTAGTCTGATTTCGAAACCGTGTAGAGTTTGGTCAGCCTGTGAAGCATAGCAAGAATCAAATCACAAAGGAGTACACTGCTGGAAATTCCCAAAACATATTTGGCTCATCTCCATCTGATCAGCAAGATCACAGGAGCCACAGGGAGAGTCACTGCTCTCCTTCTGGCAGGAGGCAGATTGCATAGGGAATGGAGAATCTCACCTACATTTTTTGCTCAACTTCAGGATTTTTCTTTTTTAATAGAGTACATTTATTGTCCCTTCTACCAGCCACGCATGGTAGCGTCAGAAATAGAAAAAAAAATGCTGGTCTGGTTTTACATTAGATGCAAGCCATATCAACATTATTTAGTTTTAACTGTCTGGCTTGGTTTGTTTGGTTTTTTTTTTTTGGTTGGTTGGGTTTTTTTACATCAGGAAATTCACAAGATCTGTTGTATTTCTGTAATGAAAAGAGATACTAAACTAATTGTACCTTGCTGTCTGTAGAAATAAACTTGTCTTTTATGACCATAATGCATATATTCAAGGAAGAGAAATGCAGATTGAAGTGATACTGATGTTAACATCAAAGTTGTTTCCATGGTTTCTTACAACTCACAGGACACCTTCATGCATGCCGAAAATAACTATGGCATGTAGATAAAAGGTAGCCAGCCCTCAAACAATCACCAAGTTCATTTTTCTCCAGCATAATTTAACACAGGCTTATAAACCAAAGACATAGCCCATTGTTCCATGACTTGTATTTGACCATGTCTGTAACAGAAAATTAAAATGTTTAGTCTCTAAAATGAATACTACCGTACCATCTTGATGTTTAAACACCACCACTAGTAAACAGACATTAAGAGATTAGATTGTTTTTACAATCTACAAGTATTTCATGTGACAATCGCTTTCAGGCTCATATAGGAAGTAGGTTGCATTTTGCTGATATTTTAAGGGCTCCAGTAATGAAACTAATGACAACGTACTTCAAAAACTTCCTCAATGCGTGCTCTTGGAAAAAAGGACTATTTGTCTGCTGCAGCTCTCTGACCTTTTCTGTACCGATGATGAATCCATCTGGCTGAAGTAAGACTTCTATAGGTAAGAGGAAAGTCATGTTCAGGGTGCATTATGGTAATGCTATGCAGCACGCAACAGGATGCAGGAAGGTGTAAGTAGAAGAGACAGAGGCAACAGTTTTCTTGCTTCAGCAAATTTCACGTTTAAGTTCTTCAGCATGAAGATAACTATCAGAAAGAGCAAAAGCTTACCTAACTAAACCAAAAGCTTTATGCAGTGTTTAATAAAAAACAGTTTGTTGGAAACCTAGTCAAGAAAATATATTTTATGCATAAAGAGTAAAACATTTGTTATTCTCCGCGTACAAGCAAAAAGAGAAGATGGTATAAGATGAAGTGAGTATTGCTTTCAGGCACTGAGCAGTTCCTTCAGTGCAGTGGTGTTGATTTACATTACATTTCTGCAAACAGTGGTGAAAAGGAGCCTTCATCTGATGCTTTCACAGAGACATGGGGGAACAAGTCCTCATGGCCATGCTTATCACAGAGGAAGGCTTTGCAGGGCCAGGGCAGAGGCTATCACAGGTGGGGGGGACCGAGGACACCGTGTGTGGAATGAGTCCATCTCACTTCACCCCAGGCTTTCTTACCTGAGCTTGACCTAGAATGCCACCAAGCACAGCACACTTTCTTACACGTTATATACCTTTATTGTTCTTGAGCTACTTGAAGTGCATTTTATGGCTACATTTTGTGTTGCAGGTAATGCTACATAATAGTATTTAACGTAGTCACAAGCAACAGGATATTCAAATTATACTTTCTAGATTACTAAAAAGGTTTAAACAAAATTTTGTATTTTGCATTTTTATTGGGTTCCTATGGAACATTAGGAGAAAAAAAATACTCAGTGGTACAACTATCTTTCATAGACCCAACACACAGATTTATTTCTCCTTAAGGTCCAACTACCAGAGTCAAAACAGAACATCCCCATCCTCACTGCTTGCCCGAAGCTCCAGCAGAACTGTGTTTCTCCCCTCCTCGGCCACCCAAATTGAGACAGGTGCCCTAATCCGGGTCAGTTTGCTCAAATATCTCAAAGACATCCTCACAGACAAACTGATGAAATACTGACTAGATAAACAGACAGTGAGGGCGACCAAGTATTGGCTGAACTTCCCTCTATTCAGCACTGGGAAGACACATCTGGAGCGCTGGCACCAGTGCTGGGCATCCCAGTACAAGAGAGACATGGATATACTGGAGAGGGACCAACAAGATGGGCCATTAAGGCAATTAAAGGCTTGGAGCATCTGACATATGAGAAGAGGCTGAGAGACCTGGGGCTCTTTGGCCTGAGGAGATCTTATCACAGTGCATAAGTACTTAATGGGGGCAAGCAAAGACAACAGAGAAAGACTCTCCTCAGCAGGGCCCAGTGACAGGGCAGGAGGCAAAAAATGCATTACAGGAAGTCCCACTTAAACATTGTAATAAAAATGGTAAATTTAAAAAGTGGTTGTGTTTGTTTGCTTGTTGTTTTGTTATTTTTTTATTTTTAACTGTTGGGGTGGTAAAGTGCTGAAGCAGGTTGCCCAGAGAGGTTGCAAAGTCTCCTCTCCACCTGTGAAGAGCTCCAAAATTTGGACTAGATGATCTCCCTAAATACTTTCTGACCTCAGCCACTCTCTGAAAGGTGCCATTAAGTGTGCTAAGTAGCTATGATCTAATATACTGGGACAGATAACAAGGCTCATATCCCAGAACACATCAGTACAGGGAAAGAAGACAAGACACTACTACTTTGTATATAGGCACTCATCTTCTAAGGCACTAGCTCCAGGATATGCTTGAAACTGTTAGTCACAGCACCTGCCTGGAGTCAGAAGTGGACTTGAATGCTTAGCTATCCATTTATCATGGATATTTTATTTTACTTGATTAAAAAAGAAAAACCAAAACCAAAGACACCTACACTGTGAATTAGCTTGCTCCAGCTCATGGACCCATGGGTATGTGTGCACTGCTTCAAACTGAGGGTGGGGATCAAGGGAAAGGTCCTGCTATTCACAAATGGTGAGAAGCACGAGCAGGTGGGAGATGTGCTAGAGCAAGCAGGGCAATTTTGTCAGGTGGTGGGCAAGCTGAGCAAGCAGGGCTTTGTCACACTGCTCAGGAGAAATCCAGAGCATTTAGCTAAAGGAGCATGCAGTATTTTGAGTTAACCGAGGAAAAGGTAGGGAGAGAGATCATGCGCACTGACTGGAAGCACCTCACGATGGGGTAGATGGGTCTGTACCGTCCTGAGAAGGCTTCTCTAGGGTGCATTAGTCTAGAGAACAAAAAGTTGAGGAAGAATGGTGGGAGACTGCAGTTAAGCCAATTTAATCAAAGTGTGGACTTCTAATTATAAGATGCTGCAGGACAGAAGCAGGGGAATATCCAAAACCCAGACAGACAAGGAGGACCTGCAACTAATGTTTCCTCTTTTTAATCCTCTAGAGGAGGATTAAATACCTCCACCAATACCAGATCCTGGCCATATTAAGGTATCTAGGTACCAGGTTTCCTAGAATCCAAAACCTCTTTGTCACACAGCCTCCTCTTTTTCCTGACACTGCAAGTCTGCCTTGAAAGAAAGGGATATTTCCAAATTCTCTTGAAGAAAAGCACCGCCACTGTTAGCCAGCTCTCCATGTAGAAATATACAGAGATTGAGTATCCATTATCGTTTTTACCCTCATTATAGACCTACACCAGGAACATTACACATATCCACAAAGTCCCACATCGTGAGCAGCACAACAGCGTGCTGCATCATTTTACACTTTCCTAGTAACCATCCCACTGTCTCTTGCCAGATCCAGTTGGGATGGCTGAGGACAGACCTAGAAAATATGTTCTGTGCTCTCCCTTGCAGAGCTTTGGCTGTCCAGTGATGCTGTTACCCTTTTAGGCACATTCGCTGCTCTGTAAAAAGAGGGTTTGAAAAATTCATCCTGAGTCTAAGGTTAGCAAGTTCACTAGTACAATGACAATAGCGCAAGAAGAAGAAACGCAAGATATTAGAATTATATGGAGAGTTACTTGCTAAGAGATCGTTCATTCCTTTCATTTTAACTATCTGATGTTTATTAAAATACACAAGAATTATGTATTAATTCCTGAGTTATCTATTGTTAATAGTATTAAAAGAGAGGGTGCTTTATTTTTGTATTAACGGCTTTAGGTTTGATATTATTAAGAATGGCTTGTAGTAAGTGTTTTATTATGCCACATTTCCTTCTTATTCATTCCTCGCATTCAAAATAAATAGCTGTTTTTTTGCTTAAGCATCTCAAAAGCCACTAAACAGTAGGTATTTGTAAGATGTTAGTACTGTTTCCAGTTTCTCTCAGCCAAGATCATAACCCAGTTATCTGTAGTCATCACTCACAACTGAAGCCAACTTGGCAGTTCTTCAGGGTTTCTCTTTAAAAAGGACTCTAAAATAAATGAAATTGAATGCTGGGAAAAAAACCCAACACCCTGCAATTTTAAAAGAGATAAAACCAACTTATTTACTTTTCACTGTTGAAGTGCAGCCGTAACTTTATCTTAGCAGCAGTTAAAGTTATCTTATTTTTAGAGAGGTGAAGAAAGAGGTAGACTTCTCATCATTTTGTTACTCCTCACATTGTACAAATCTGAAATTCATTGAGTCTCCTGAAAGACCAAAATAGGAATTACTTTGTAGAAGGAAGATCACAAAAAGGGAGAAATTCTGGATTCTTTTCAAGAGATTATTTCTGCAGGAATATTCAAAATTTTCAAACTCTTTCAGCTTTGATTTATTGAGGGAGGTAGAATTTGCTTGTATTATGGCAATAGCTTTTAATACTGGGAATAATCAAAAGGTGACTATCGTATTAACGAGACCTGCCTGATGAATCAGGGCAGGCATTTGTTATCCGAACTTATTTCATAGCAATTGCCAGGAGCTGAGCTGGGGCAAAAACTAATGTCTGACTTTTAGACGTTGTTTTAGCATTAGGACTGGTTGACCAAGAAGGGGAAGAATTTTGCTTAAGCATTCCAGGCTTTCTGGAACATACTCTGATTTCACTTGTGCTCAATGTCATGCTGACCTTGAGAAAGCACATAATTCATGGAAGCTCATTATTTTTATGTTTACTATGTAAGAATACACTCCTGTTTCTTTTTTGTTTGGGCTCTGCACTGTTATACCTGTTTGACCGCAACGACTGCTAATTGACAATAGCAATAGACAGAAATTAAAGCCCTTCTAGCAGATTATTTCTTTCTGTAGACATTACAAATCATGTTTTACAGTGCGGCAGGGGGGTACATTCTGAATCTTTTCAAATACTCCATTTCCAGCACACAACTATTTCATTTTTTCCATAAACGATTTCAAACTCTGACAGTGACCTCCACAGGTTGACGTTTCAGCTCCAGAACATCCAGTTACACGGGCTGTGCCTCTAACCAGCAGATCACTGGAGCATCTCAAGAGTCAGCTCAAACCACGTGCCACATCCTGGGGACCCACCCAAGAGCAACGCCTGGCCTCCAGAGCCACAGTCAAACACGGCAGCCAAGATCACCAGTTTGTACAGATTTTCTTTGAAAAGAAATACATAAATATTATTTATACATGGCATGACAGATATTATAAGAGGAAGTAGTGGAATAACTTTCTTCCATGCATCTCTGGACGTATTTAAAAGACATGTAGGTGTGGTACTTAGGGACATGGTTTAGTGGTGGACTTGGCAGTGTTAGGTTTATGGTTTGACTGGATGATCTTTAAGGTCTTTTCCAACCTAAATGATTCCACGATTTAACAATTAGCCAAGGAAAGCTGTTTGACAGACCTCTGGAGCAACCTCAAACTCAGCAGGGAGTTGATCTGGCACAACACAACATTACATCACTTGTGTTATTGTAGTGCCATTGGCATTTTACTACATATCCCAAATTGCATGGATGAATACACAGGTAATCAGTGCATCAGTGAGAAGCATCAAGTCCAGGGAACAAATCTAAAGCAAATCAGTTGGTGAATTTAGTCTGTAGTTCAAGATAAGCTAAAATACTCTGGACTGAGTTTTTATTACATCCATTACAATGCTACTCGATATTTACATAAATTCAAGACATCTGGACACAGTATGACTCCTTCCATTTATTAAAGAATACGCCTGCTTTTTCTAAGAATGTCTAAAATCCTTTTCTCAAGCCTTGCAAAAGGGTTTTGGGGGCAGGGGGAGGTAACAGCAGAGATGTTTTAGTGCAAGATGACTGACATTAGCAACACTAAGGTTACATTGCTCTCACTTTGGTCCTGGCCTATCACTAACCCACTACAGAACCCTCTACTTCCAAAAGTCATGTTCTAATTGATTTCTTTCACCCATTTCTCCACCGATTCCCTAGTCAAAAACTCCTAGAAACTGGCCAGAACCACTGATGGAAGGGGAAAAAAAAAACCCACATCAAATGTAAAAATACAAAAGAACACCCCAAACACCCGAAGAAAACACATCCCCAAAACCAACAAAAAACCTGAAAACAGAAACAGACACCCTGAAACCTCCATTTCAGGACTGTATGCTTCACCACAGACTAGCAGTCTTAAGGTTTCAGCAGCGCATCTCTAAGGCATCTGAGCACATATGAATTCCCCAATTCAAAAAAAAAAACACAACAAAACAATTCGTATGGAAGCTCACAGAAGAGCAAAACCCCCGAGCCGATCCCTCACCAGGACCGAGTTTCCCTACGAACCGCCACTGCCAGAATGAGAGAGCTCTGCAGTTTCCAGCCAGATGAAAGCATGCTTATTCCAGCTGTGTTTTTAGCAAGATGTTCTGCCTGTTATTTAGCAAGAAAGGGTAAAAAGGGTAGGGGAAATCCTATCTGGCGTAGCAGCTTGAAGTGAAACAGTTGCTGTTTGGATGCAAAATAGCCACTGCAATACCCTTGTGTTGAAAAGCATTAGGCAGTTTTAACACCGAACGCTACTACTGCCGTTTATCTCTCAATTGTTTATTTCAAGGGCTGATGGCCAGACTTGCCATTTAATGGGGAGATAACTGAATTAGAAGAAATCTAATAGGAAATCCTTAAGTACACTGACTGATCAGCGCTACTTTAAGAAAAATAATAATAATATGAGGAAAGGACAAGAGTGAAGAAGTGAACCCTGGAGCTGGAGTCAGTGCAGCCCAGGCTCATGCCCCCCTGTTTTATAGCGCTCTTGATGAAGGTTTCTCTGAAGTAAAGGAAGAGGATTTTGCCGCAGCAGCAACTTTGCAGGGTTTGAGAGTCTCCCCCCCCACCCTACAGCAAACAAGGTTCCCATCTCCCTAAAGATCTCTGGAAGCAGCTCCACATCTCAGCATCAACATTATCAGCAATTCACTCAGAGACTTTCCCAGGTGAGAAAAGTAAGAAAACCAACCATACTGAGGGACTCCATCTTTTCTGGAGCCCAGGTATGTCATCCATAAGATTGCTTCCATAAATTAGTTACATCTAGCCATTTTGCTCCATTATGTCCATGCTCTGAAGGAACAAATTTATAGAAGTTCACTGGTTCTAACCGCTGTAAATTAATTAACAAGCTTCCATATAAAATGCTACCATGCTTTCTGTTGGCTGCATTAATTACATAAGAAAGATTGTGTGACTTGAAAGCTAAAATGTAGAAAATACATTTTTCAAGTTTAGCCATACAGCAACAGTGATGAATTATTTTGGTCACAGAGTTCATTTTACATTAGAAATTAAGATTTTAGTAGAAAAAAATAAAATAAAACATAGTTCACTGAAAAGCTTATTTTCTACTGTTGCTGGCGGTTTAAGTTAAAATTAAGCGACTCACTTGAGCATTCTCGCTCAAAAAATTATCTCTGTACTGAATAAACTCATATGACCCAAATATGTTACATCTGCCAGTAGGCAGTAAGTGCTAAAAGGCAATAGACTGGAATTACTGAAGGAGCTACATAAAACAGTTATACATGAGAAAATATCTTGAATGACATTTAAGACAAGTCTAACATGTAAAACACACAGGAAATACCTATCAATGAAGAACAGGAAAAAACGAAAGTGAATGCCATGTCCATTTATATTCAAGATACAGCCCTTGGGACTAGCTTGGGACCTCTTAGAAAAAGGACTTTTTTTCTTCTCCTCTCAAGAAAAATACATAACTTTTCTCACTCACTTGAAATCATAGATCAAGATGAATTTGCAATGTTGCTTTTCATGATTGGGACATTTTTTTATCAGGGAAGGAAAGGCTTCTTTAATTAGCTTTAAGCATATATATACGTTTATGTATTATAAATGAGTTTTTTCCACCATTTCAGGATGACAGTTTTTGCTTTCTAACTCCTCACCAGTTTAAAGATGCCTTTTTCCAAGTGTCATCTTGCCAAAAATAATCCATTAGGGCTGGAACATGCGATACTCAGGAGAAGCGAATAGCAGATCTTTCCACAGCTTCTAAAAGCTTTGAAGTTGAAGCTAAAATTGAGAGTCTTCGTACTGTAAGAGTTGACTATCTAAACTTCCTTAGTCTGGAAGTGTCCAAGGCCAGGCTGGATGGGGCTTTGAGCAACCTGATCTAGTGGGAGGTGTCCCTGCCTATGGTGGATGGGGCTGGATGATCTTTAAGGTCCCTTCCAGACCAAACCATTCTGTGATGTACCCAACCAGAGCCCAGCAATGAAGTTGCTCAATGAAGACTTACAGTCTATCACTGACTAAATCTGTCAAAGACTGTGTCTTATTGTATCCAATTACTATCTGTTCATTATTATAGTGATTTTCAAACTTTAGCAGGACCCACAAAACTATTAAAGCAGATTTCCCTCCTTTCACTGGAATAGGAATATTAATGAGATCATCATCATCTGAGGCATAAATAGTGTATTGCTCCACTTGCCACGTTAAAAAAAGCAACCCACCCAAACTTCTGTTATCACAATACTTATTAGTGGGATCAGTTACAGTGTGCCTGGGAAACAGCTATTTCTGTATTATTGATATAAGTGCTTTCTAGGAGAAGAGCAGAGAAATTTAGAAAAGAGACAAAGATATTTTAGTTTGTAGGGAAGTTTCAGAGTTAGGGGGGGAAATTGCCTTTTTCTGTGTCTTTTTTTTTTTAAGGTTATTATTAAAAATAAGTACTTTGTAATTCAACGGTAGCCTGCAGCTAGAGAAAGATAAGGAAGAAAAAAAAAAAAGAGGGTGGGTGTAGGAAAATTTAATCCAGGTTCCTGAGAGGAAGGAGGTAACCTGGGGACTAAAGGCAAGATAAACTATTTGGCACAAGTATGCAAAAGGCTGATAGATGTTAATGGAAGTAGAGCTGTTCTTCATCAGTCCAGCTAATCAGCGGAGAGCAGAAACCACGGCGTCAGCATGGAGGGCTGACATCCCAGGTGAGGGAACCAAGTGCAGCTATGCAAATGCCCATCCATGATTTGATCTCTGCTTACAGAAGGTGACAACGAAGAGCTCTCCATTTAGAAAGCATTTCCTTGCTTAGCAGCGCTTAAACACCAACCAACGGAGGAGCTGCATTAAACGGGATGGGCTGGGTCAGGGGTTTTTCTGCTGAGAAGTACGGTTCGCTTATTCTAAACCAGCGGCTTCCCCCTGTAAGCGGTAAATCACTGCAAGCCGGCATGGCTGTGAGCTGGACCCTAACAGCCTGGACTGCAGATTAGCAGTATGTGTTACAAAGAATTCCTGCGATTTGTTTTTTGAGAGAGAGGGGGACAAATAATAATTCACTGAAACTTGCATTGTTTTAACTTGGGCGGGGGGGGGAAGCACGCACAAGTCACCTCCATATAAGAGCAATACCCGATTTAAAGCCAAGTATGTCACAACAGATCCCAGTCATAATTTTTATTAGTGTTTGCACTAAGACTTATTTACTCTGAGACGCTTGAGAAATAGATGACATCTTACAGGCCTTCTCTGAAGTGGATTTTGGTCTCCAGGTGGTCCAGCCAGCAATTACTTTACACCTCTCCCCTCTTCTCTCCATTCTCAATGTAAACAGATATCCATTTAGTTTTGATACCTCCTAAATCACTTTCTTTTCAAGTCACAGCATACAGGATACCATTCTAAGCTTTGATTTAAAAGAAGCACACCCTTTAAGAAGTATTACTTAATTAGCATCATTTTCCATAGCAGTAAAATCCCTCTTCCTACTCCTTACTCAAGCAATATTAGTTAATGCTTATCAGCACTACAGTGGTACAAATTGTAAACAGAAACACAGCTTGGAAAAATCAAATCAACAAAAAGTCACATAGAAAACACGCAGACTGTCACAATACACAGCTGTACGGACACGTGCCTGGGAAATTCCGTTTCTTATCGAGCTCCATATATAAGTAAAGCTTTGTCAAACAGTTGTGACAGGTGCTCAAGGCAAGAAATAAACTACCCAACCTCCTTGTAGGGTAAATAATCCTGTTCTGTCTCAGTAATATAAATCTCGATAGGTAAGATAGTTTCACATATCAAGCCAGGTTCAGAGAGGCACATCCAGTTGTGGGAAGGTGGCATCTAGTAGTTTTACTAAAAGCACAGACATGAAAATACCCCTCAGGTGGCAAGGATGAATACAAACATAGAAACGGAATTTGAGTTTTGTTTAAAAAAAGGTTATCTTAGGGTTTCTTCAACCTGTAACCATGCACCCGTGTGCAACTGCACACTACAGTCAGCTCAACCACCTTTAGGTTCCCCAGAGCAAAGGCAGCATGCAAGCACCTGCATTGCAACAGAAAACTCCACCGACCCCCCAGAGGCGACTTGCTTTGCTGCTGTGCTCCCTCGCAGGCTCTGCCCCCAACATGTTCAGACACCAAGGCTGAACAGCAAAGTCACCTCCCCAGCGCCTGGTAACACCCTCGCAGGAGGCAACAGTGGCAAGGATAACGCAACACTTGAAGGAAGGACCATGGAGTATGTGGGTATCACCACAAAGCAGCCTCCAGAGCACACCAGCTGCAGGACTCTGTGCTCTCCTTCCACGGGAAAAAAAAAAAAAAAAACCAAGTAATTTGAACAGGTCAGTTCCCTGGAGAAAGGTGGGTAAGGTACCACCCACGGCTCTAGTACACAGCTTGTGACATGGTTGGCTTTGGAAGCTCTCTTTTTATAGTTTCACAGAGCCAGAAATACACTTCATCTCTGAATAGAGATTCAAGTCAGAATTTATTTTTAGGCAAATACAGAAAGCCATTACTACTACTGACACCTAAATGAAAGAGTAGAAGTAACCTGTACTGTTTGGCACACAACTGCGCTCCATTATGTTCAGAGATGCTGTAATTTCAGTTGCAGCAATGTCCTGGGATTTCTCTTTTCATTTCTGGGTTCAGTAGTGATTGACCATGTATTTTTAATCCCAGGCTCATTTTTTGATTTCTGACTAGGGATTTTGCACAGTGAGATATTATTAACTTGGAGGCATTTTTTTTTTACATGTTTACTTTCAGTATATTTTACTAGAAATGCACAACTGTCCTTCCGGGGTTTTTTAGGCTTACTGGATTTAGCCTTAAGTGACAGAGCTCAAAACAACACATCTGCTGCTTTCCCCAGGGATGAGAGGATCCCACACAAAACCGAGTTTAAAAAAATGAGCAAGTTTTGGGTTTGTGCGTGTGTTTTTGTAACTGAAACTTGCTTGACTGTATCCATGATGTCCATTCATAGCTGCCCTCTTTCAAAGCTTGAATCAAGTTTGACGCCTGAAAAGAATGATTTCTAAGAGGAAACGTCTGCTGCTTTTCAGAAATCTGACGTTTACTTCCAATTTCTAAATCTCAACCCTTAATGAGTGATAATGAGTGCTGGAGAAGGCACAAGGAGAATTTTTGATGCAAGATCAGAGGCAACTCAGAAACTCAAGGACACTTGATAAGTCAGAAATTTACCTAATAAACGAGCTGCATTTTTGATGTATTTTGATTATGTTATACTTCGCTTTAGTTTGGACTTTCATGACAGTTGAAAGCGAAGTTATCTTTATCACAGAAATATTTAAAATTAAATTGGTTTGAAAAACAACTATGTATGATGTTAAATTGTAAATCATTCTAAAGTTTCCCAAGAACAAAAGGTCAGATGCATAGCTTATGTAAATTAGTGTTGCCTTTTGATGTTAATGGAGTTGTACTAGTTTCAAGTGAGGATTTGGTCTGTAGTGCCCTAAACTTCACATTTAAAAACACTTTCTTGTAAGATTTGCCTTTCTCTAATCCAGATCTGTCACATAAATTTAGTGAGGAAACCACAGACATCAAAACAAGAGCAAAGAAAGCAGAGCAGTGTCAAACATAAGTCCAAAAGAAAATTTCTCCTTTAAACCTGTCTCTCCATCCTCCCTCATTTGTTCTTTCTTAATTTTCACCATTTCTAGCAATCCTACTTCTCCAAAAGTGAATGCAAGACTCAGCTGTCAACTTTACACCATTTCTCCATCACAGTTTACAGGACTTTTTTTTTTTAAAAAAAAGAAAGTTCCACGTGGAGTCCAGTCACATTGTGAGTCACGTCAAAGCTGTCTGGAAACTTGACATTAGATGAGATATAGACATTGGATAATTTATTAAAGTACCATAGACATACAGACCTGCTTTAAAAGAATTTCTATGATCAAGAGAGTTGCTGAATGAAGAGCAGCTGTAGACAAGTTACGATTTATTTCATATCTGATCTAGTACAGGACATGCTAATCGGGAGATAAATCTGTTGAAAGACTTGCTGAAAAGCTGCATATCTAGAAGGTGTACACATATACACAGTTTGACCTAGCACACTTAAACAGGCTTGCATGTTTCCATAACTGTATAAAGGATGCAAGCATCTCAACAGTAGCCCAATTTCAGTACTATTGTCTCAGACAGATTCAGTGACAATAGCTAAATGAAGACTCAAAGTTGTATGTCATTAAATTATAGGAAACAGAAACAAAGGGAATAGAAGAAATAATGGAAGGGAAAAAAAAAAAAGACCAGCCACCAAATCAACACACACACAAATCTAAGCTGTTGACTGTGTTTTCTTATCAAAGATTTTGAACAAATGTAGCTGATGATCTTTTGAAGCAGTGCTTTGCTATATTTCATAAAAAAAAAAAAGACTTCCCAAAGCCTAGCTCGTATATACTACCCCTACTCCTAGTACAAAAGACAAAGTTCTTCAAAAGAAGAGAGTATTTATGATGACTTTGTATCACCTGAGTCTCACATTTCCTATACTCAGCAGACACATAGATTTTGCAAATATAAAGAGAGGTATAAAGAGAGGAAGAGGAGAAAGGAAGAAAAAGCAAACAGGAAGAGGTTTTAATAGACAGAATTAAGCTCAAGTGTGCTGCCCAAACCTGAACATACTGTTCTGTAAAAGGGCTTGCCAGTGCTGAACAGAAAAGAAGGATTACTTGAGAGATGGATGGCATCCTGTTCACTGCTTCTAGTCGGAGGTTTACATTTTACAGAGACATTTATCAAGAAAACTCTTACGCTCAGCCTGTGGCCCACTGTTCTTTCCTGCAGATCTTCTACCTCGCTACTTATTCAGACTTGCATTTGTGCAGTAGAAACTCAGCTGGAACTACCTTATACTTAAATTGTTCTCAGTTCACATAATATTCCTTTTGGGGCACTTGAGCTATTCCTCTCTGCACCTGCCATTTTTTCTACAACAGTAGTATCTAGTAATTTGGTAAGTTTAGTGATTTTTTTTTCTGTTCTACAAGTTATTAACAAAAAATATTGAACAGAACTGAATTTAGGAAAGACCCATGAAAATCGCACCCTGTGTATCTTTGAATCTGACAGATAAATACTCTCAGACTGTGCTTTTCCTAATTAGTTTTGAACTCACCTAGCCATAGTTTCCCTCATTTGCTTATGAGAGTATCACGTAAGTACTCTAAACTTTACAGCTTCTCTTTGGTCTGCAGACCTCATTACCCAAGCATAGAAGGAAATTAGATTGATTTGGCATAATTTAATCTCAGCAACTCCAAATTTACTTCTTAGTGCTTAAACTCTTCCAATTTTTCTCCAGAAATTGAAGGTGACTGCACTGCAGCTTCCAGATCTCTGCTCAAACACACAAAGTACTCATTTTAAAGAGAAAGCAGAAAGCACACAAGCGTGAAGAACTCTTCACTTCTTTCCCTTCTATTCCACTTGCTAAGGGTTTTTTTTTATAGCTAATCACAGTGGGGTTATATCATCACCATAGAAGGACTCTCTGTAACTATTTACATTAAAAACACACCCACACCATACACCCAACACTACTTTCAGGACTGTTGATCAAGCCCTACAACAACCCTTTAGAGATGCTAAAAATGGACCAACCCACAACCCCACAGGACCACCACACAACTGGATCCCATTCTTTATCAAGATTACAATAGTATTGCAAATAACATCTTGTACTGTCTGAAAAAGTCATTACTTCCTCCCTCAAGGCAAAAAAACATTGTTACTCCCTTAGTTCAAAGAGGATTAGACCTAAAAAAAACCCAAACGATCCTGGCATCATGATATTTTCTAAGGTACAACGCACTGGATGATAAATGTCAGTCTTCAGGGTGAAAACTCATGATTCTGGCACAAGCTGGCATGTATCAGTTCCCTCTTCCACCAAGTCTCTAATCTGAGTTTACTCAAACTTGATTGTTTAAAAATACTTTCAATTCAGTGGTCTATATATTTGTGTTATACACACAACGTACAGAATTCCAGCTAAAATAGAACACTCTGTGACATTTCCCCTCCTTCAAAATCTTGCAAAAATAAAGCTTTAAGATCTTAGAAATAACACAACATACAAACTGGCTCCAAGTGAATAATTTAAGGCAAAGGGTAAATTAAAGTTTGAATAGCAGAAATAGGCTAGGAAGGGGAGGGGGGGAGGAGAAGAAACAAGCATTTTATTTTCTTCATGCCTGGATAAGCAATTTGGCCATGAAACTGAAGTCATCCATCATCCGTATTACCAACACCACCAGTGCTCAGGGCAGCTGTTCTTCAGGTCAATCGTTTGAGAATCTCTAAAAAAAGAGGCAGTTTGGGTGAAGAAGTGACCCAAATAATTTTGATGTTAACAGATACTCTGCTTCTAGAAGATGTCAGGATTGTAGGAGTCTGATCTTTTCCTCCCCACTAGTACCAGTTTTAGTGCTGGGAGGAGCAAAGCAGGCAGCGTACCTGATAATCCACTTGATACAACACTGATCTTGAGGACTGCCATTGGTGATACACAGCCATATTCCCTTCTGAAAACTAAACAGTAAGGATTGTCCCAGTTCCTTTATCATTGTTATATCGCTGTTCACATACAAGTGACAGAGCATGTCTGTGTCTTAAAAGCCATCATTAGCACCTACGAATGTAATAACCTTTAATAATTTCAGAGATCTGGGCTTTAAGACTACTAAGTAGCTTGTGTATTTACAGGAAAGTAAAGGTCAGACACTTCTTATTATAAGCGTGAAATCTATTTGTTTAAAATAACTGAAATTATTAAATACAAGAGATCTGTACATATGAAACTCCTATTGACAGGTTCCTCTGAAGAAAAAGAAACCCCAATCACTGTGCTCTCAGAGACTCAAAATGCTATTTAATTCAGACTTTACTTTTTTCACATGCTACAAACCATCAAAAGGTAATACAAATACATTTTTTAAATGTAGAGAATTTAAAAAGACTGAGCAAATGATGAATTTATATGACTGTTTATTAAAGAGAGACAAATGAGCACTTACTGTTCAGGAAATTCCTCAATAGTTATGCAGATGTTTTAGACACATGGACAGCTAGAATTTCAGTTATCTAATTCAAGATAGAAATAAAAGTACCGTTTCTTTCTTCACTTGTTTTGTACCTCCTAGCTAATAACTAAATATATTCACTTTTTTCATTGTGTTTTTTGAAGATTAAAGACATGTCTGACTTTGTACTGGATCTGCCTGGACAGTTGACAGCCCATTAAACTAAAGTAGTACAAACCATACATTTTAAGGCCCTGATTTCCAGAGCACACCAAAATGACTTACTATATATGTACAAGAGTACTCCTGAGACACTTGTAAATCATACATTGGAATTTCTTCGAGAAATAGAGCGGCTTCTGCTTTTGTAGCAAACTGGTTAAGCATCAACTGAAATACCCTCATGGCCAGGAACCTTACAGAAGAAGTGTGTGTCCATCATTAACACTGACTATTATTGTAATAATTAGTATTAAAAGCTTTCAGATATAGTGTTCCCTTCTTTTAATCCAAGAACACTCCAAAGTATATCCCTGGTGTGACCTAGATACTGCTGATAAACTGATTTCTGGTTTTAACTGATAGTTAAAAAAAAAAAAAACACAACAAAACACACACATGAAATTGATGCACACTGCATCCTGACTTTCCCTCCTACCATTGTGGCCACACTCAAAAAGGAAATATGACTATTGTATTGGTTTTTTACAGTAATTCTAAAGTTTGCTTAGTTGTGATGCACTCTTTTCAGGAGCTTCCTGTAGCAATACATACAAAATGGTGAGCTCTACAACCTTGGATTCATTTGCAGTGTGGCCCTGCTTAATATCCCCCCCCCCTCCAATTCTAGTCAAACAACAAAAAGGAAGGCTTTAAACTTCAAAGAGATCTTTCATAAATATTTCTCTGGCAATGTTTTTTCTGGGAACACGGCTGAAGCTTTCAGGTAGATATTGGAAGGCCCCTCAAGTTGAGGATGCAGATGCAATGTAAAGAATTACAGTAACATGTAAAATACTTCTGGTTGCATACCTGACAAAACATATAAAAGAACACATTTTGAACCACACAAGTAATCAGTTAAGCAGCTAAGCGAATGCATCCCAGTTCTTATCCCTTTTGTAACGGGGCAAGGACAAAGTTCAGTCTAGTTCCCCAGCAAATGCCCTCAGTCATTAACCCAGATCATTCTCAGCTGGACTTTTTTAACCTTGAGTTAGCTTTTTTCCCCCTTAAAGAAAACTATTACTTCATTTCTGAAAAAGTACTGTCTAATCCATGTATTTTCGTGGGAGGATATCATCCATATGGCAAGGTTACAAAAACACATTCACTGAATCTATGTTGCATCTTTTCAGGTAAGTAGTATTCCTCAGGATTTCAGGGGAGTATATTCCAGACTGTGTTCAGACCTAATTCCAGGCTACATCCTCCTCTGTGTCCAATCTGGAATTCAGAGGTCTGTATACCAAGCTGGCTAAGCTGAGTGGAAGGGAGTCTACTTTTACAAAAGGTCATTAGACATTGAACAAGTTCCCATATTATCTGCGGTTCCATTTACTGCTACTCCATAATTGAACACCCACAAGATCTAGTTTCATATACTGTAGGGACGGATATACATCAGACAATGTATTCATAAACTAAGAAAGTATACATATGCACGTAGCGTAAGCATTTTATGAAAGGAGAAGGAAAAAAACCACAAAACACAACCACCCACAAGTACAGATACTCTTAGAGAACACCAAAAAAATCCCAACCGAAACACCCCCAAAATCTGGTAAAAGGCAGAAGAGCAGGTAGTATCAAATCATTACCAAATTACGCATCAATTTCCATTTCACTATACTAATCTTTGTTGCTGTTACGTTTGTATTCTAGGCCACAAAGTAACCTTGCAATTCCAGGCTGAGCTCTTCCTTATCTTCCAGTGTATTTAGCTTTTAAGCAGCGTAACAACTGACTGCAATTTCACTACAAAGTCTGTGTTTTTACTCCTGCTCTGTTTCCCTAGTTTTCAGTAATCAAGTATAAATGCTGACTTAGAGCATCACATCCGGTATTCAAAAGTTCTATTATTTTTTCTAGGACTTCCATCAAGATCTTCTCCAATGTACCTTTAGCTCAGGCCAGGCAACTCTCTCCCATAAACATAGCCTGCTTTCTTTATTCCTACACATCAAGCTTAACATTTGGCAGCATTTAAACAGCTTCTCAAATAAGCTCATCTAAGAGATCCCATCTAATTCATTTAGATTATCATTGCACTACCTCACCTCAGCTCTCTTTGCAAGTGCTCACAGCAATTATTTGACTCCGTGAAAATACTGAATAGCAGCAGGTCAGGAAGAGGCCACCACTACAGTACACTGAGAACACCCACAGTCACATAGAAACAGTTCCTCATTGTGACTTCTTGCACTGGAAGTCACATTTGATCAAATTCAGGGAGCTGCTACAGTAAGTCCCACCTCAGCCACGCTAAGGATCTCCTTTCCTCCTCTTAGGAGCAACAATGATAAAGTATCTTGCGTAACTCAAATGAAATATCATTTCAAAGCTGAGTCAAAACCCGCATCCGCCAAACTTACCTGAAGTCTTCTGCTCAGTCACATTCCCACGTGTAGCAACAAAGGCTGCTTTCTCACCAATGCCACCAGCCCCGTGCGCCAGTCTCCTTTTAACAATCCTATCGCGTCGGGATCTCGAGAGGATTCCTAAACAGAACAAAACGTCTCAGGGTCTCCATCATAAATGAGCTACGTTTGCTTTTTCATTTTCCCACTTTAGAGAGAGCCTGCTAAAAAAAAAAACAAACTACCCCACACCATAAAATCCCTTATCTTACTGCCTCCTTCCTCTTCAGCAATATTCTTTCTGCCCCTCTTTCCTCTGGCAGAAAACTCCTCCCAAACTGCCAGGTGCTCCTTATCATCATTCAATGAACCACAACTGAAAACCCCCATCCCCTGCGAGCAGGTGTAGGTAAACAGAAATCTAAATTGCACCTGAAAGTGTTTTATGATAACTAAAAGGACTATGCATTGGATTGGTGGGTTTGTTTTCCTAAGTAAGATGTGTTTTAAATAAATCCATGTACCATATTACACTAGCCAATGCAGCTATTATTTTCAATAAAATTGTTATTTGAAAAAAAAAACCAACCAAAGCCAACAAAACTTTTTTGCCACTACCAATTTCCCATAAAATTAGCTGGATGAACATGAGTTCCACTGCTTATTTTTATGCCTTCGTACCTTGTATCCCATTAGCAGCAATTGTATAAGCACCAAGACCAAGTTACTACAACTCTCAAAGTCACACCATTATTAATCCTTTTCAGAAAGTTTCACGTTATCACAGATTTATAGCACTCTGCTGAAACCTCCCTTTACACCCCCAGTCCCTACCCCTGTCATTTGGCCCATCCAGGTGGGCAATTGCTCTGCAGTCACCTGCATCCCTCCGTCGCACCTCCACAAAATGGTTCCTCAGCAATCAGGAGGAAAACCCAACCTCATTAATTTTGCTGCTCATCAGTAATCTCCTTCGTTTATGTTTCACCTTCTGGTTTGTACAACTTGTTATTACCACATGCTGGGATTTGTTTAATTAAACAATATTTACTTCTTGAATGCAAGTATACGTGGCTTGGGGGTACCTGATAAAATATTCTCATGCATTCGATATACATAGAGTATTCTTACCCAATTATTACATATTCTTACACGTGACAACACATGATTTATTTTCAATCTCAGCTTTTTGTTCAGGGTTGTATTCAGCTCTTTAAAATTAACACTTTTACGACACTTAATTCACTAGGTATCGCTTGTGGTTTGATTAAATATATGTGTAGGTTCATATGTGATAAAAGGACAGGAAAATTTTAATCAAATAAGCGTTGCTCAAATTTGTCATAAATATTTTGGTTTCCGTAAAACTACCATGGGAAAATGTTTATTTTGTTTCTTATTCCTCCTCTGGTTTATTTATTGGAAGAGTCAAGGAAGGTCAATAAATTGAAAAAAATATGCTTCCATAAACATTTTGCTAAAAAGGGATTTCTCTCGTGTTACACCTCTTTTGGGGAAGAAGTTGGGAAGGAGACGAGGGAGGCAACGGGAGAGCTCTTCAGTGGCTCTTTTTGCTTTTTCATTCTAGTTTCTTTCTGCCCAAATGTGAAGGTCTTTGAATGGAACTGACACCCTTTGCTTAGCTTTATTCAGAAAAGGAAGAAAATGGTAATGAAACTCAAATAATTTGAAACAACATTTTTAAAACAGGGTCCCGCAACTATATGATGTGCCTGTTAAATAGTACATGATTACATCACTATTCTTTTACAAATAAACACAAAACGCAACTGAACAAGCGAGCAAACGGACATCGGAAAATAAAATCAGGAGTAAAAAAGTGTCTTTTCATGTAATTTAATCTGAACTCTTACTCTTTGCTCTTCTTTGGAAAGGACCTTTATCAGCATTAGAAAATTCAAGGTAGCTAGGCTGTTGGTAAAGGAATAAAATAAGCATAACTTCTTGGATAAAAGAATACAATTACATAGGCTATACCACAAGACATGAGTAGTCTATTTCATTACATAACACATCTCTTTATAGTATTTTTTAAATTCACTAATTTGGAATGAAGTATTTAAGCTTCAACAGCTACTAAAGTATTCTTTAGGTAATATTGGACGATACCTTTTTCAAGTATTAGGTTCCTTTTCACTGCATCTTTAAACACTTCCCATAAGCAGGCCCAGTGCTAAGCAGTAGGACAATAATAAATTTGTATCACTTTGGCAAATAAGCGGAGAAGAAATGTTTGGCTGGGGAATTCCTGAATCCCACCTATTGCTCTTCTACTCCAACACTAAACCGGGGTCATGAAATTCTCTAGTTACTTAATGTCCAGTTCTATACTTTCAATATGTTATTTCTTATCAGACTCAGTCCTCATGCTCAAATTTGCTCTGAAGAAGCAGAAATTGCATTTAGAAAACAGGATTTCCTTTCCTTTCTTTCTGTTCTTGGCACTCACTCTCTCCATTCAACACGTAACATCATTTCGACACAATGCAGTAGGTAATACTGTAAAATCAAATGCAATAAAAGCTACCCAGCATACACATATACGAGGAAAAAGTCTATCATTGCAAAAATACTGTTCAATTTTCATTGGGTGCAGTTCAAATTCAAACTGTTCGCCCAACTTGACTAAACCCTCCCAGATCCCAGCTCCAGAGGTGGCTCCTTACTTCTGAGCATCACACAAGCACATCATTTCCCTGCTTACCATGGTCAAGCAGCGTTTTAGCATAAAATATACTACTTTGGCTGAAGAGGAAGGTTTCTGTTTTACCAGTAAGAGTCTCTGTGTCAATGTAGTACACTAGGAAGGCTTGCATGGACAAAATGCCCTGCCAGAGCACGGCACGTCTTCTGACCAGGCCAGATTGCTTTACAAAAGGCACCCAAGAAACATTCTTTGGAGGAACGGTTTGTTATTTAAAAAAGCTGTATCACCTATAAAGAAAATGAAACAGAAAAGTGTAGGATATTTTCCGATGCCTCGAACCGTCAGAGCCTTTAAGAGCTGGGTGGTTTTTTTGGATTTGGACTACGATGAATGGGTGATGTCTGGATCCATGTATTTTTATTTGTTTTTAAATACCTGACAAGAGATTATTTATGGTGTCACATCTATATTGTCAGCTCTGTCCCTTCGTATAATTTACCACCACAGGCACTGTACTACTAAAATTATTTTAGAAGAGCATTGTGACAACATACAAAAACTCCTTCCCTGTGCTAATGTCCGCTTATTTACTGCATTAGGGTCAGTGTATAAAGGTATAAAAAAGAGAGTATCACTTCAGGCAGAAAAAAAATACTTTTTTTTCCTTTTTGTCTGAATTTTGACAGTTTCGCATTCTGGGGGGGATAGAAGAGGTTTACACATGGAGGGGTTTACATAATTTCACAAAAATTCAGAAATCGTATCAGCTGGCTATAATCTTCATCCTTCAATGAACAAAGCAGCAAAGCGTAATGCAGCTGAAGCGGTGGGATGAGATGGTTTTACTAGCACAAGCAAAGGGAATGGAAGAGGAGCACAGGAGTGAAACTGTGGTGTAGTTCCAGGGACCAAACAGTTAGGAAGTGAAAATTTGCAAAGAAAAGGAATCACAGCTTTGTGTGCTGGAAACTTCTGTAATTAAATCAAATAGTGTCTCTGATGTTGTTTTTGTACTGCGGAAAGATGTTTCCAGTGACCAACCAGAAGAGCAGTAACAAATTTATCACGTAATGAACTTTGTTATGTGGTGAGGAATAGAGGAAAATGAACAGTGATTGAGCACCAACCTAATGCAGTATATTTGTCACTCTGCGTGAATTAAAAAGCTAGAGGGACTCTGTATGGTATTTGCTGTCTGTGTTTTGATTCACGGTGTCGTTGCCTGTCTTAGTTCAGAACTGTTAATGATAATGTCTGGTGAACTTTTGAATTTGGAAGAGCTAGTTAAGGTATTTTCAACCAGGAGCATCTTTAAAGTAAATTTGTGGAAGGTTCAGTATGTTCAGCATAACCTTGGGCCACTAAGACTGAATACTTCGATCAGCATCACATAACAGCAACAATCGTAACATTATTTATGTATACAGCTAGATTTTTATTTTCATAGCTAAAGTCAATGCCTGCAATGTCACCGCTGATAATGTATTACCATTTTTTATCTATGGAAATGGGAGGAAAATCACAGAGACTTAATAGGAAATATTATGGTAATCCCCATATATCAGTTAAGATAACTGTATTTCAGCAGGGCATAAATTGCCACGGGCTTCTTCTGTATTCAGACAACTGTGAGACTTAAAAGCAAATGCAGATATGTGTTTCCCTTTTCCTGGAGTTCATCAACACAGCATAATTGTTGGTTCAACCAGTGAAGAAGAAGAGACATACGTGGGTCGTAGGGAGTTCAGAATGACTGAAAGACACCACTGCTAAGTATCATAAGTAATATTGCCCAAATTGTGCGATAATGGTGACTGTCAGGTATTACTCCATTGGTCACACAGAAAAATCTCAGGGGAAAAAGCTAACTGAGGATTATAATCTCATATGGACAAAGATTTGGTGGGGGTAGTTGTCTTCACTATTCACCTAGTTAAAATAAAAAATGAAAAATCTATCTACACCCTGAGGCATTATTTCATGTCAATAATAAAATACCTGCTTCTTATGTCACCTCAGCAATATACATACATATGAAATACATTATGATATGTATATTCACTGCTTCAACCATGATGACAACAGGGCTGGAAATACTTTATTTGAATGAGCAAGAACTGCAGAGGAGGAAGGCTTTTCCATCAGCCTGGAAAAAAAGATGGCAATAGCCCAAGGAACAACAGACGATGTGTAGCCCAAAATGCCCAGCAGCTACTTTGGAGCCAAGGTAGGGGAAGTAGCAGTGGCTGGAGGGCGCCCGTGCCATGGGTGCACAGGTCCCAGCACCATATTCGAGAGGAGTGCTGGGTGCGAGGGCAGCTGTGCAGCCTTATCAGGCTGCCGTAATCTTCCTTTTATGCCTCTTCTGCATTCTCCCCATCTTCGTGACTGCACCCATCTGAAGGAAGGAGCTGATGATCCCTGTGCTGGGACTCAGCTGAGCAGAGTGCACATGGGATGGGGCAGGAGACGGGGGTTGCCATGGAAACCCATCACTCTGCTTCTAGTCTCTGTCTAAGCTTTGATACCAGATTGAAGCAGCCTGGTCTAACTTTTATCAACCGGCAACGACTGAAAGTGTTCATCCATGGTATTCTCACTCTTTACCCTTTTGAATATTTGCTTTGCTTTTCTAGAAACTGTAAAAACTTTCACTCATATTGGAAAAACAAAGTAATATGCAAAATTCCAATGTTAAGTCTAAAGCTTTGTAAGACCCGAGCCTGTTATGAAAGCAAATTGTAGGATTTTTTTTTTTTTTGTTGGTTTGGGGTTTTTTTGCTAAGTAGCAAGCTGATATGCGAGACAGTCAAAAAGACTTCAGGGTATTTTCTTTATCAGCCATTGCTTGCTTCACTTGATAACACAGCCTAACCAGTGTAACACATAAAGAAAGAATCAGAGGTCTCAGAGTTGTTCCACACTAATCTCCCTTTTGTTAATGTTTCAGGAGCAGCTTTAGGTCATATGAGGCCCCTGTTGAAAGCCAGCTTAGATTGCTCACAGAAGAAAAAATGAGAGAGGAGAGGAAGAGGGGTAAAAGCCTATTATGAAAGCCATCACAAAATATGCAATTTTCTTTTGCTAAATATCGTAACATTAACATAAGGAATGTATCCTTAAAATATGAATGATGTTTTACAACTGTACGTATTAATATATGTAACCATGTTAGACTATATATGACATGTATTACATATGAATAAATCTAGAAAAATAGTAAACTTATTAAAAAGACAAAATGTTTTGATTACGCATCTCCTGCTCTTTTCTCACTGCCCAGCTTTTGTGCCTTCACCTTGTCTTTTTGGTGGGCTTGAAAAGAGCCATTTGTTTAGTGTGGTTCATATTTCAAGTACCATCAAGCATGAGTGAATAATACTAGGCTGATTCCACAGGTTTCAGTTTTACAGCCATAATGTTTAAGTCATTTGTTGATTCAGTATGTTTGTGCCCAATTAGCAATCTGAGATGTCTTGTACACAGCTGACAAGAGGTGGTGGACTGCACAGAAAAGAGATGACGGCAGTAGTAGCAAACTGACTTACTTAGAGAAGAAGAAATAATAGTTTATTCCAAAATTTTTGCCTTAAGAATTAAGTCAGACATGATCTACAAATGATATGTGGTGCTGAATTATCTTGTTTCTTCTTCCAGGCAATCACTGTAATACCTGAGACAGTAACGCAGGCAAAAGGAGAACTGGTCTGTCTGTCTTCTTTACAAAGCAAACTCAAATAGAGATGATTTGCAAGCCCCCGTATATTCTGAAGTTTGTGCATCACCCAAGAGGCGACAATGAGGTTCAAGAACATTTTAACATCATTCATAAAATTTAAAATAAGAAAAAAATTATTTTATATACCAGCCTTAACGTGCAGGGTCTGTGTGAAGCCACTGATAACACATGCTTTAAGGCAGCTCCGTGTATTTTTATGTGTCGCTTCCATTACATCCATTCTCAAGAAGTATACCACTCTTTGATGCAGAGCGGTATACTTTCTTTTCCAGAAATGCCGTTAAGTTAACAAGTCACCTCTCCAGTTCGGATTGCTCCAGATACAGCATGGATTGACAGCTCTGGCCCGATAACAGAATTTCAGAGTGTTCTGAAAAGGCTGTAGTGAATGTCCGTGCATGGGAAATGCTGCCACCGCTGATGCTTCGCTACTGGCGGTCCCTACACCCTATTCCACAAGCAACTGGTAGTCGGCAAAGCACTTGCAGCTGGTAGGAGGAGAGCTTGTGGCACAAGTGGCACCCGCTCTTTGCCTGATTTCCAGTTGAGCGAAGCGGAACAGATGGCTGGGAAGGGAGGCAGGGTGAGGAGCAAACATCCATGGACTAATGAACAATCTCCCTGGACTAAATGTACACATTTATGCAGCAGATCGGGATTCCAGCTCCATATTGGTCTTCTAGATACAACAGCAATAATAAACAGAATTTAAAAATAAACAAAACACAATTCACAACAAATCAGAAAAACATAAAATCAACCATTTCCTTTCTATTTCCATGTAAGCAATGGTTTTAATTAGAAGAGGATTATTCTGTGATTGCAAATGGGTGGGAGAATGCAAGAGACGGGGTTTCACGTGACTGTGAATAGGGGAAGTGCCACCTCCTGCTAAGTTTACCATCCCACGCCTTCTACTGTGCAATACACAACAGGTGACTGGAGTACCACTCCACAGGTCTTCCTTTCAAAGGGATATTCTCCTTTGTGAGCTGACCCCTAACTAAATTTGCCTAATTTAGCTGCAGCTATCATTTTTTTCTGCATGTTGTATTTCTCCGAACTTTAAGCTGGAGTGTGTGATTTTTCCACATTTGTATCCCAATCCCCAGCTCCCCACTGCCTCCACTCAGCAGGTTTGCTCGTCAACGATAAATTTTCCAAAATTTTCCAACAGGTATTATTTTACAGGGTCCGCAAAATATTTACTTTCTCCATTTCTTTTGTCATAGCAAGCTTTTTCTCTATGAAAAAAAGAAGTCGCACTGACCTGCACGAGGTGGCAGTTTCTCTGTCCACCCGCAGGGCCGTGCAGGTCTCACACCATCGTCCTTTTGGCTACGTGGGAGCTGAAGAGCATCGGTGTTACAGTGTGCAAATACTACTTTGGCTTGAAAAGAGGTACAGCTGCATTCAGACAGCGCTACACCTATGCCAAGCTATCTTTCACAAACTAGAAGCACAATATTCTTGCAGGAACTTCAATCCACCGTATGCTGTCAGGTCTCAAGTATACTTGTTCAACTTGACACCACTGTTACTACTGACTCTTCTTGGGGTCCATCAAATGTATATAGTCTTTAATAGCTATGTATGGGGAAAGTCTGTCAGTGAGCCTGTATAAATGTGATCTCAGGGTTCTTTGAATATTTATTATCAGCAGGTCAAAAAGTGGTATCAATATATAGAAGGTGGAAAAAGTAACGCCTTAGTCTCACATCCTGAGCTGGAGAAGTCACCCTTGCAATATTTAGCATTATTTCCTGGAGAATTTTGCAAAACATAGGTCCGTCCTGTGGACAGGGAATCAAAGAAGAGAGATCGGAAACAATCTGGCCTTTTTTGTGGGAAATATCACACCAGCAATGATCGTAACTAGTGACAGCCAGCCCTTGGGGTCAGCACTGGGGTGATTGCATGGTCTTTACCAGCATTCACTTGTGAACAGCCTCCCCTCTTTTTAAGACCCCCACGTATTGGATGGGAGGAAGATGGAGAAGGGTAAAGGCAAAACACAGATTTGACCTGGGATGCTTCTTTCTGGAGAGATTTCTCTTTGTAAAAAAAATTTGCAGCAGCAGCGGTGCATTTGGGAGCAAGGACCTGCAACAGTGGTACAGGAGCGTAAGCATGGTCTGTGCTTTCTAGACATAGTTACACAATTCCATTACATGTCCAGTCTCCAGACTTTTATCTAGTGTTAGGATAAACATGACTTTTCATGCTTATTAGATAAAAAACATCAAACTGCACTGAAATCTAAAAAGTTTCATATTTTTCTTTTTTTTCCTTCCTTAGGGTATGCTGGAAAAAAAAAAGCACACAAACCTGAGATTTTAATCTCCAAGTGGTTATCCAGATAACTAATAAATCTAACCTTTCCAAGCAGACGTATGAAGTTAAGGGGACTAATTGATCATGTTGGCACAAAGGTGTTGTTCATTCTGCAAAGGCCAAGTTAATCCACATTGATGTGATTCAAATTAACCTTAATCAGCTACTAGGCTGACTGTGATTTCATTACTGGATATGCTACAATTAGACATCTCCTGTCTTTAAATGCCCCTCAGCTTTATTGCAGTGATTTTTTTTTTTTTTTTTAATAATAAACACCCATTTACACATCAGATGCTATTAGTGTAATTGGCTTTAAGATTGACTTTTTTTGTGTAGTCACTTTTTGGTTCTGTTTATTCTGAAAAGGTCAAGTAATACAGATTGATGTGATCTAAATTAACCTCAAACAGTTACTTCTCAGAATGATATGCTGTCATGGTGGGGAATGATCAGACAGTTGCCTTCTCTTCCCTTTTTTTTTCCCCCCTCCAGATGCATAAATCATATGTAGTTCATTCCTGGTGGCAGGTGCAAAACACTTACAACCCTATAAATTATCTCCATAACAGAATTCAAAACCAGAATTCAAAACCAAACTATTCATCAGAAAACTTTATTTTTTCCCCACTGAAGCAATGCAGATAGGCCACGCACTGTACAAAAGATACACTTTTCAAAAACAGGTTTTACTTGGCAACTAAAACCTGATGAAAAGCCCACTTTTGCAAAGTTTTCTTCCCCTGGATTTCATACCTCGAGTAGACAGCGCGAACACAATTTTCAACTGCAAATTCATGGGCGGTGTGCTTGATTGTGGCACTGAACAAGTGAAGCAGGTTCCCTCATTTTATTTGGTTTCTTGAGGAAAACAAGTGCAATTTCCTTACCTCTCTTCTCCTTCAATTATCTCAAGCTAAGAGTAATGCCTCTTAACACCGCTCTGATGAAATGGAAAGGTAGGACGAGTGAAACGCTCAAGGAAGGCCGTAAGAAGCACGAGACAAAATTTTTCTTCCAAGAGAGGGAATTAGATGGGGAACGTGAAGGCAGCAATAGCAACTTAAAATCAGCTCTTTCCCCTGTCCACCACGTATGCTCTCTAAAGAAATCTTGCTTCCCCAAAGGCAGGAGACACCTCAGAATGCCCTGTCCGTGCTGCAGGAAGGATGCTGTCCCCTTATACGGAGGTGTAACTCTGGGCTCCTCTGGGCTCCCTCCAAGGCCAGCGGTGGGGAAATTGCCCTGGGAAGGGCTCGGGGTGAAGCCCTGGTGAAGACACGGAGGGAGAGCCAGCCAGCCAAATTGTCCTCCTGTCACAGGGACCAGCGTGTCTCCCCACTGCTCCACACTCAGGCAACGTAAGCCGGACACAGATATATGGAGATACAACTTGACATAGGGAATAGCCGCAACTGTCACATCATTTATTGATCAGAATAAATGTTTAATTTTGCATTTAGTTGAAGGCTGCACTGTAATCAATAATTAATTTGCCAGTTGTGGTTATTTTACATGTCCAGTCACCTTTCTACATGCAAAATAACCAGAACAAGCATATTATTTATTGATTCAACCCTGAACCTGAAGAACAGAGCACACTGTGCTAACTTTGGCTGGCAGTACTTGCATGACTTCTGAGCAATTTTCACCTCTGAGGATTCCTCCTCATGTATCAGACCTCCATCTTGTTTTATTCTGTTCTGTTGAAATCCTCAAATTTGAAACTCAGCTCTGAACAGTAGGCAAGGAGAACGCTCGGCGGCAGAAACAAATAAAAGTAGTATTTTTTCATCCTGCCGAACCCTCTGAACCACCCCAGAATGACTGCAAAGAGAAACAGTTACACAGACAGAAGAGCAAGTGGTTCTGATCATAAACACATCTTAAAAAGTAAAAAATGTTTATCGGATGTCCTCCACCGCCGTGGAAGATCCAGACTCGCTCTCTGAATAATGCAACACCTTAAATAAAGAACTGAAAGGAGCTGCAGTTACTCTGGGAGGTTTCCCTCAATCTTCCAGGTTTGGGGGCTAGAAAAGGAAAGCAGAGGCAGCCAAATCTTTGTAGTGTTCACACAGCGTTAGGCTTGCTCCCTTAATAAACCCTGAAGGAAAAAAATACAGCAAAGCACCTAGTAATTTTTTGGAAAATTTCAGGGTAACTAGGGCTGAACATTATTTAGGATGCATTCGATCCTTAAATTTTGATACACAGTGAGGCTCTCCCTTTTCTGCCTCCTATTTGTGACTGTATTTCTTCAAGTGTGTAAAATCTGTAGGGTTTTATTGATTTTTTTCTCCTTGTTGCTCAGTATGAAATAGAAAGGGGGTGAGACAGGTAATTGGTGAACCCCTCCACTCTACACCTAGGGACAAACCTATTTTTCTTGGGACATCAGTTATTTTGAGGCTCATCATATAAGCAATATTAGAGACATAGTAAAGCTGCCTACCAACAAAGAAGTTGATTGCTTTAGCAACCAAATACATATGATAAACTTTACTTAAAATTGACATAATTCTTGTAACATAAACACTGAGACTAATTATGAAAACAATCATAGTCAAAGCCAATGATACCGTGGGTTAGTAAGTACAATCACAACTGCTATTTATGGTGACAGAAATAATATCATGAGTATATATGAAAGACTACATACAGATGGTGAAAAGGATTACGCTTGGCATAATTCAGAGAGACAAATTAAAATTAACGTCTATAAACAAACCAGAGGAAGGAATATTACATCACTAAAAAGGAGACTGACGTGCTCTTTCACTTAATGCCAACTTACATCTGACATGACTAGGAAAAAACTGAAGCAGCTTTACTTATATATGTGTAAGTGGATGTGGATGTCTGTATGTAACTTTAATACAACTGCCACTTTTTTCAGTTTGGATGAAAATAGTGTAAAATACTGTTGAGGTCTTGGCATATATACCTTTGGGCCTACCAGAAAATACGAAATATTAGCACTCATACAGAGTAAATTGCTTCAAAGTGGTTTTAATAAAGTTTAGTATGTGTTTGGCAAAAACTGAACCACCTTCTTTGCTACACGCGAATGACTAGAAATACGTGGACTCGCACCAAATAGATATATGGCTTCATATTCATTCGGGTATTATCAAGTCTGATTTTTGCATTTAGGAATTTTATTATACCTACTTATGTCTTTGTCCCCCGTTATGAACTGAGAATAATTTAACACCAGCAATTTATAAGCAACAAGATGTGTAGAGTCAGTTATCATGCCAATGCTCACTTCTGTCATCCTAGATTTGTCATTTACAGACGTTTACTTTTACAAGAGCATAAAACCATCCCAAAGTACTTTATTACTGCAAAGCGATACAATATACCGTGGCTCTCATTACTCTGGTTCCCTAAATAAGTTACAGTAAAACTTAAATGAGCATGTTAACGATTCTTGTCAGTGGTTTACTGTTGTTATTTTTTGTCTTATGGCCGTGTATCTATATTTATCAAAATCAGCCCTAACCAGCCTACAGTATTTTCCCAGCTGTCTTCTGGAAGATTTTTCACCCTACCATCTTGCCCAGCAGCATTTCAGAAAAGCCCGAGTACAAGGAAGGTTTTAGTTTCACCTTAAAATATCCAATTTAGCGTGTCAGGTGAAAGAAAACCTTGAAGGCAGCCAAGCTACGTTTAGAACACAACAGCTATGCTGGAGATGAAACCTGGTGTTTCTCTTTGAAGACAAGCTACCTGCTAAGCGCTCTTGACCACGGGTGTTCAAAACTCAGCAGAAAGCATGGTTTATCTCCCTTCCTGGTCGTTTTGTACTCAACAAGCTCCTGGGATGCTTTTGAACAATGTTTCATATTTAAACCTAAATTAGAGACAGGGATCAGCCCTTGTAAAGAGTCTGAACTAGATTTTCAAAACAACAAATTGACAAAAATTCATCTTGTGTTCAATCATCAAAATCACTGGCAGATTTCACAAGGATCTCTTCTAAAAACCTGTCCGATGAGACTTAGCCCATTATTCTGAGGTGCACAGGAGAAAAGGAAGGTGATTTACCATTACTTTTCACTAAAAGAAATCTACTTCTCCTCTGGCTTAATGCCATCCCTCTGTAGATGTTCAGGGTGGAAGGGGTTTTAGATTTTTCTACTGTCACAAGCATTTAAATAAAATGAGCCTAATGACTGCTTCTTGTGCCCTTCTGTAACTAAAGAGACACCAGAACATGTTCAACTTGTTGCTATTAAATGACCATAACAAGTGTCATCAATCAGAAGGAAGGCTGTAACTAGTTAGGAAATTATAAAATTCTTTATTAATAGGTTTAGAAATGCATACAACATTTGGTAGAACACCACTTCTGTGAACTACTCTAACAGAGCTGTTTTTCAGTATTCCTGGTGTAATGGAGAAAGAACGTTTTCAGGACTACATTGAAAAAAGTTAATAAAGCATTCAGTAAAGATTTGTTTTAAGAAAAAAAAATCCTTCGCACACAAATATTATTGGTCATGTGACTAAGAAACCAGAACTACTTATAAAGCTCTAAGGCTGGAAAAATTGGATCCACAGATATCGTAAGTGAATGATGTGTGAATGGCATATATTCAGCATAATAAAAATGCTGCCATCTGCTATAAGAGTGGCTAAGAGGCACTATCATAAAGAGGTATTTTTGAACCAACTGTGACAGAGAAAGTAACGTGAAAATGTCATGAAGAAAATGGCAAAATATCTATTTGATTTCCTCATCTTAATATCTAACAGTCCTCAGAAAACTGGGGACGTTCCAGAGGCTGAGAGAGTTACCAACCTTTGAATATTTTAACAGAATTGAAAGAATGACTAGGAACGACAGACTGGTCAGTCTAATCTTTGTTCACACGTAAAAAATCATTATGAATTAGAGATTACAAGTGTAAGTAATGCCTGTCAGCTTGGGTTCAAAGAAGGTAGATAGTGTTATTCTTTTGTCTTTGGTGGGATTATGGATCTGAGCAGTAAACTGATATAGTACATTGGGATTTTTCCAAGGCATTTGATTTAGTGTTTACAAAGTGGTTGCAGGAAAGGTTAGCCCCATATGAAATTAATAATAATCAAGGATTTAACTGGAAATTCATAGAATAGATTAAAAGGATCAACTGATATCATTACCAACATAGCTACGAATATCTGAGGCCATCTTTAGTGACATCGGCACTGAGTGAAATTCTCAGTCAATATTATTTTCTGTTGCTATCTTTAGGATATAAAATCCTTCTTATTAAAGCCTGAGAAAAACCTTCACAGGGTATGAGCCTTGCAGAAGGAGAACTAATGGTTCCTTATGATCCTAACTTTTTTAAAATTTAGAAACAACTAGTTTGTCCGAATAAGGTCTCAGAATTTGACATTTGGAATTTTTTTTTTCTTTTTGCCAAAAAGCATTAGACATCTGCCATTGCTTCCCTGGTATTAGAAAGGACATTATACCATAGGCAGCAAGAACTGATAGAGAACTCCAGAAATCTTTGGCATTCACTAGTTGGAATCTGAAAAAATATCGAAGAACTTGCCAAATACAGTCTTATCAGAATAACAGGCTGAAAATATGAGAAAACCACAGCCTCAAAACATGGTCATCTGAAATAGGCAGGTTTGTTTATTGGTCTTTTAGCAAAGAAATTTCAAACTTCTATAACCCACAATCATAACTTCGGGGGGGTGGGGTGGGGTGGTGTGGTGACTGAACTGGTCTTGTTCAGACAACCGTCAGTCATTAGTAATGGCAGAAAGGCTTATTATCCATTTTGTTCACTCCTAGGACAAGCTAAATCCAACAATGTCACTTTTAACCTTAGGAAAGGAAATGACACGGCTTAAAGCCTCACACCTTATAAGTCATACTAGATACAAACTCTCAGAAGGGTCTTGTTGACATTTGTCTTCCCTATCTCATGTCCTTGGGCACGATGTCCAGTTGTAAATATAAGCCTATTGTAAAAGAAGCTTTCAAGATTTAGATAATGATTTTTTAAATATACAAAATAAATGTACATTATGCATTTTATATCTGCATGTATATATTTGCATATATGTATATATAAAGCAAAATATATGACAGAGTCCTAATAGAAAGACTACGGCCAACTTGTTCCACTGTAGCCACTCTTGTAATCAAAATATCATCATATAGCGAGATTCTGCTTTTTAAGTAGAATGAGCAAGTAAAGAAAATGCCGAGTATTTGCTAATAACTTTGATTAAATTTACATGCACATTCTCAGTTTCAAAAAATTTCCAGGAGATCTCTATGTGTCTAGAAATGGCTGTTAAAATGTTATTTTAACCTTTCGGTAAAAATTGCCTAAAGATGCAGCTCAAATTGCAAGCCTGACCGCTATTAACTTGTCCATTTACTTAATAAGAAACCCTCGTATACTTAGAAGACCAGTGTCACTAGGTTCAGATGAGATGTATATCAAATATACAGTAGCTCTCTGGCTGTGTGCTCGACAAATCTTCCTTTCTAACAGAGGGCTCCCTTTCTCTCTTCTTCCTTCCCTTCCTCATAATTTTGGATGTACATGCTAAATTCCATTTACTCACATCTAAATTTATTTAAGTAGCCAAATCCTTTATTAACTCTGGTCCTTAATCCTTACCAACGTCAGAACATATTGTCTCTTCTCTGGCTATCGCAACTATTTTGTGTGCCAAAGAGATTGAAATTAAATATACATTCTGCCAAGACATAAATATTCTTCTTTACTTACAGATAAATCAATAATTTAAATAATTCATAATGTTTTTAACCAATATTTTGATCTAATTAAACAAGCACTCTTCATATTTTTATTAGTTGATACTAATTTGACTAGCTTTGTCTTATTTTAACTACCCCTCGTAGAGATGACTCGTTAAATTTGTTGCTGTATTATTTCTATATATCTGCATTTATTTATTAATGGTAGATCTAAATAAGCCCAGTATGATAGGGATTGGGGAAAGAGGAATGAGAGGGAGTGGGCAAAGCAGTATCTCTTTTCTTAAGATTTTCTATGTACTCTTACTTTTTTTCTTAAAACATTACTTTAAAAAAAAACACACACACAAACCTTTAAGCTTAATTTTTTTAGTGTTACAATGAAAATGCCAAGTGTTTTCACTTCATTCAGTAAAAGTTTAGCGAATACTTGACACAAATAAAAGCCTTATAACATGGACTTAAATGATTTAGCAATGAATGCGACTGTGAGTAGAGATGAAGTTAAGTACGAGTTACAGTCATTCTGCAGAAAATCTGCACTGTAAGGCAGCATATAATTAAGAATTAAGATAGTATCTCTTCTTATTCCCTTTTATTTTAGGTTATCGTCCAAAAAGGTAACAGGTTCCCCATATATCAACACTCCTATGGATTCCTCCTCTCCCATTTTCTACAGACTGTCACATGCTTTTTCACAACAATACGCCCAGGTGTCTCACTAATGAGAAACACTCATCTGATGGGAAAAAGCATACCATTTCTTTCTGGCCTCTTTCTGCATCAAACAGTGGCATCTCTGTAATAGTTCTGCAGTTTTATAAAGGGGGCTGAAAATGGTATTAAAGAATCATCCCTCTGCGTTCATCCTGTTTTCCCCCCCTTCTATAATTCAGCTCCTGGATGTTGTTAGAGGTCGGGTTCAGGGTTAGACGGCTCCCTGGGATCGCCCAGGATGGTACATTTGTTTTCACGGTCTTAGTGCTTTCGTGCAGAATAGGAGCTTGAACAAATGCAAGTTGCAGATAGCCCTGTGTAAAAATCCTCTCTTTTGCTCAAAATGAGAGCATAAACCCAAAAGACAAGTGAGCCCTGACTACAGAATCTCTTCACGAGGCAAATTCCCAAACAAGAATGAAAATTAATCAAAGTTCTGCTGGCACCTAATAACACTGCAGTCATTGAGAATGATTTTTATTGTCCCTAATGAGTATTTTATAGATACTCATATTCGAGCAGTGCCTGAATCTTTCAAAATAAGAACCAGTGTTTTCCCTGGAGAAGAGGCATGTTTCTGAATGCAATCTGTCAGCACGTTGGAGCTTCTCAGACTCCTACACTGTAGTAACAGATGATCAAATCCTCTTCCATGTTTCATGAACTGAAGGTGTAAATCAGTTTAGCCATTAAATAAGTCAACATTCCTCTTATCTATCAGTTACTTTGATTTTATAGATAAAGGTATAACTTCTATTGTACGTAATTAAAAAGGAATAATTTATTTCACAATGTAGTTTCTATCACAGTCTGCTTCAAGCCTAAAATGAGGGCAACCACTCACTGTAATTTTTGCTTTTCTAACCTATTCTCTCAAAAGAGGAATGTGATTTCACTTTGATTTTTCATTTCCATAACAAGAATTGTGAAGTATTTCATATATTTCAATATAACTAGTCCTGAAAAAATAACAGTCTAATAACCTGGCCTTCTCCCTCTACTACCATGGAAATACTAAATTGCAGACAGCCTTCTCCCTTGTCTGTTTTAATGTTGAAGAATCAAAAGATGCTCACTTGAAGTTCCTTCAAAATACCATTCATTTTATCAAAAAGGCTGTTTCCACTGGATGACAAAGATTAAAAAGAGAATTGAATGCACTTCGTCCTAGCAACACTAATACTAACCTCCTAATCTTCATCTTTTTCTCACTTTGAATCTATTTCCCTTTCTATAAACCATTTATTGTCTGATCATTTTTCTTGTCTTTGAGCAGCATTTTAAATTACATAAATATAGCACGCTATTTATCCATAACATTTCTGTGAATTTCTTTTCCTAGTCAATCATCAAACGAGTTTAGGGTAGAGCTTTGTCTTCACTGGTACACCCTCGCTCAATGTTCCCAGGCGTTTCTAGATAAGAATCATACAGATATATACTTTAAGATACTCAGATGTGAGCATGTGTTTCATTTATGCCCTGCAGTAATTCTTGCTGCCTTTAAAAAAGTTTAACAGGGAAAAAACTACAATATACCTGTATGATGAAATAGCATTATACCCACGTAAGGCAGCATATTTTAAAGCAGGGTTTGTACCTGCGTTTATTGAATCTTCTGTTTATGATTCTGGGCAGACACTGCAGACAGCGATGCGGTTCCTGCTGCTCTTTGCTGTGAAATTAAGCTACTGAGCTTCGTGCTACTCTTTGGCTGGTCTAATCCCCATTTTACCCTCTTTAAAAATGTCCTGACAAACACGTTGACACCTAATTTACTACACATTATTATTTGAATTGAGGAAGTGTATAGGAAAGGCAGTTCATCCCGTAAGTGTTAAGGCAGTTGTCAGGACACTGGAAGGATGTGCAAGCACCCGCCAAGCTGAGCCGAGCCAGGGTGGAGGGAGGAACAGCAGCTTCCAGCAGAGCACAGCGCTGCATACGGGCAGCTTCCACACAATCAATTAGATACCCACAAAGGGAAAGAGTTCAATTGAGAAACTAGCAGCTTTTTTCCTCCTTTCCATTTTTAATCTCTGCCACGCAAGCTCAATTTCTTAAGGACAGCGTGTTACAAGGGGGGTTTATCCCTATACTTTACACAAGCAAGGTTTGCAACTGCACTTCTTAGCTGAAAGAATAAAAACCAAAGGGACACAAAAAAGGAAGCCCCCTGGTACGGGACAGTATACTTTTGAGTGAAAACACCCTTTTGTATTTTTAGAAGCCTCAAGTTAAAAATATAACCAGTCTCCACTTGAAAGCGTGAAATGTGGAAAAGCAGGCTAGAACTTTCTTGGATCTCATGGTGTGCAGCCCTCCTGATAAATGACCACCAGGAAGGATCACAGAATCACAGAATGGTTCGGGTTGGAAGGGACCTTAAAGATCATCTAATTCGAACCCCCCTGCCATGGGCAGGGACACCTCCCACTAGACCAGGTTGCTCAAAGTCCCATCCAGCCTGGCCTCGAACACTTCCAGGGATGGGGCAAATTCTAGGGATGGGGATATTCTAGGATATGGGAACTCTTTATAGTGTGGAGAGCTAGCCTTTCTAAACGTTGGGGTATTTTCATTTTTGTGAGGGAAATGTTTCAGAAAAAAAGTATTAGATCTTGAAATCGGCTGATTAATAAACGCTTTTCCTCCTGCCAGAAAATCTGGAATGAAACGTTACTGAGGAACAGTCTCTCCTACTGCAAACAAATCTGCTGGCGTTCTTGTGGGCCTCCAGCTTCCTGGTTAAATCCTGAAGATTCTTCCTTGTTCTCTGCAGAATGGATTTGTTTCCAAAAGAGAAACACCTGTGTCACACACCTAAAAATTATACACAATTTTTCACCTCACTGGGCCTGCACTTTCCAGCGCTCGCTAATTGGTACTTAGGAGAATGCTATTGTGCTTTTTGCCTGCCTTCTATGCACAGGCAGTTGGAGTTTAAAATAAATCCTGTTAAGTTCCAGGAGTGAATGATTACTTTCTCATTTTTGGTCCTAAATATGCTGGTTATCGCTCCATTTATTCTGTCCCTTATCCTTTCTGTTTTTGATGTCTTTCCACTTATTTTCCTCCCACCTCCTAGTGGGAATTTCCACTCACTGGGTGGAATTCAGCAGAAATAATAAACCCGAGTAAAGATCTCCAGCAAAAGATCTTTGCCTAAGTGCATGATTGCAGATGCTGGAGCCGTGCCCAGACAAAACCCTGCCCATGTGGATCTGTCCCTCCCTGTTAGAAGGGAGCGATTAGTCATGTCGGCAGCAGCGTTCACCCCCCCAGACACCTCCCCGGAGGGATCCTGCAGCTCCTGAGAAAAGGCAAGATTCAAGGGCGGGGCCAGAGAGCGGCGGCTTGTCCTTTCCTCTTCCCAGTAGTAATTCCAGGTGAAAACAGTGATGACAAAAGTCTCCCCCCCATGCCACGGTTGCCTGTTTCAGTTCAAATTGCCAGTCAGGCGTGAGCCAAGACAGGGTGTGTGGGGAGGGGCTGAAGATTCCATAGCGATTCTGTTCAGGTGCTGATGCAGAAACGTGTCTGGAGACAAACATGATTTATTGGCCTGCGTTAATATGATGCACTGTCCATCTGATGCCATAAACATGCACAAATCTTCTGTTGTCCTTAGGTATGAGAGGGGATGGTCAGCTCCTAACGGCGCGACTCTCTATCTGAGTTCCAGAAATGGTGTTTTCTCTAGGCCTGCCTAAATTATTACATGGGCATATACACAACATGGAACTTTTTAAATATGTGCTTTAACCTTTAAGACTTACTCCGATAGTAGCTACGTCGGTTTCATGAAAGATTATATTTGATAGAACCGGTGGATTGACCTCTTTCAGATGATAAAACTGAAGTTCAAATGTTTTCACAAGGAGCGTGATAGGGCTCCTTGGGGGATGTGGTGCATGCAGATCTCTGGAATGCAGGTGAGAGGCAATCAGGAGGTAGAAAAGAGGCACGGCACACTATAAACTACACACTGAATGCAATGCAGATCCTCGAGGGAGGGAAGAAAAAATCCAGAACAAAGCAGAATGCAACTGAATAACGCACCACAACTCATCCTGATTCCTTGTACCTTCCTAAAAGTAGCAGATTTGAAGAAGTCTCTTTTAACCTGCTAAGACTCATTTATATATAAGCGACTAAGAATAAATCAACTGGAATAAATACACTTTAAATACACTATAACTATAGGTGGTGTAAATTAAAACTGCCTCTGCTAAGGGCAGCAGCAGTTCACATGTGTAGAACTGGAAAACTGTGCATCACAGACCTTATAGCCAACGTAGCTAGGAGGCTGCTTTCTGGAAAAGTGCTCGTGGTGTTCCATATTTCTTCTTCCCAAGCACCTCATTCCTGGTGTTATCCGGCCGACGTAACCTGTACATGGAAGGAAGTGCAACAAATGCAGCTGTGAGTGTTCAGTGACCCGGGAAGGCAAGAAGAATAAGGCTTTTTCTCCTCTCTACCTCAGTGACCGTTTACATATACAAGCTCAAGCGTCTGGGCTATCAGAAGTAAAACAAAACAAAAGAAAGCACATTTTGGGAATATGAGGAATCAAAATTCATAGAATATCTGAGATGAATTTCGATCACAGGGTTAGGTTTGCAGATGTTCAAGTTTGAGGTGGATTATTTTAGCTCCAGCAAAATAGGCCTGTGCTTAGTACTATCTTTCTTTTATATTACAAAGGGCAGAAGGAAAGAAGAGCCGTTAGAAGCTATTTACATAGTGAAAAAGAGAACAGATACAACGTAAGGAGGCACGTGCACCACACTGAGCCCTCAAAATGTATTCTTTGAAATTGCAGCTCTGTGTGGTTATATCATCTTGGCAGCTGAAGTAATACTCTGTGCAATTATCCATATTAGGAAAACTGTAAAAATTAGAAATGGCTCTGTTTATAGCTTCATTTTTCTCCGCTGAGTGGTCTACAGCCACAGCTCGATTGGCCGCTGTATTTCAAGGATCACTCCAGATGTTCTGATTATGAAGATTCCGAAAAGCTTTATCAGCACTCAGCTGTTGGGAGTTGCTGCGTTTAAATCCAAACATGATTATCAGTTCTTGGGACAACCTTTTATGGGTATTAAGACAGTGTTTTTTAAAAACCCTCAGTAGCAGGGTTTTTTACCATATTATGATTTCATAGACTGGAGAGTGGATATGAAGGGAATGAGCTGCTGTTAGTATTAGTAACAGTAAAACATCTTTTAAGGGAAATAATTTCATTTGAACACTGTATTTAAAATTTTGAGTTGTATGTAAACCTTCCTACCTTGACATATATCTCTTTCGTGCCCTTTGCTTCTGTTAAGTAACGGGAGAAAAAGCAGAATGAAACTCTTCACACAGTGAATATATCCACTGTTACACATCTATACTGATGTGACTGATACAAGTACAGATTTATACACGTTTATGTTGTTTGATTATTAGTTTAGATGCATCAGGCAATTGTGGTGCAAGAAGCAGGAGGTGAGAGAAATGAGGATAAGCAACATTACCAACGTGTTTCACTCATTGAAAACAGTAACATAAAGCAGCTCTAGCATATGATTACCTAGAGCAAGTTAGGAAGGTAATGTGTCTGTAATGTGAGCTGAAGAAAGAATTGTGACAAAGATCTGAAGCCATCTTTACAAGTATGGCTGCTCTTCAGGTAATTCACTGATCTCCCTTCTGAAGAGCAGCTCTGAGAGCCAGTAAGACACATCCATCCCTGAAGCCCCGAGTTTAGAGCTTAAATAAGTGAGAACAACGATTACTGTTTATGTATGTTTTACCGATACACGTCACCTACACAGATGAACATAGACAATGGTCACTCCACTACCTATTGTAAGTTAAGAAGAAAATACATTCCTCAAATACTCCTTTCTCGTGCATGGTGTGCTTCCTAAGAGCTCTTCTACCAGTTAGGTGGGGGGTGGGGGGATGGGGAGGTGGGGGTGTATGTTTGCAAAAGTTACTATCTGTTGGTGGTTTTTTTTAACCCTGAGGATATAGTGGGAAATCATCATCCATCCCAGGATTTGTAGAAATGCAGATCCCCCATTATAGCAGCATGGAACTGATACAATTCCCAGAACAACCAGCCATGAACTGGGAGAGGACCATTTTGTTTTGGTAGAGGCAGTCAGAAGACAGGAAATCTTCTGGCTATTTTGAAAAATCCTCCTGAAGTCTTTCTCTAGAATCTCTATGCACATGAGCGTACAGCAATCATAAAGCAAAACTCCGGAATTTACATGTGCCTTAGAAGACGACTTGAGCCTGGATTTCATACAATGTTATTTAAAATTCCCTGCTTCTTAAGGGAGACTGATAACCTACCGTGAACATGCTGGATGAAGAAGAGTAGCTAAATTCACCCTTAAACCAATTCACTAAGTCAGTTCCAAATGGATTCGCTGATGTTTGAATGAAACATTGATGTTTCCTCAAAGGGAATTTATTTACCTTTATGCTGTTTCTCTGTGTCTGCATTGTTTAGGGACCTTTCAGAGACAAAATGCCCGGCAGGAATCTGCTTCATTATCTTAAGTCACAAGCTTTGCAGACCACAGTAACTTCAACTGGCTCAGGCCAGAGGTTCTTAAAGATACAATTTGCCCCAGTTTCACTCCCCTCTAAGCCCCGTGACAAGAAATAATTAACATTAACTTGACAGTTAATTTAAAAACCTTGTAACCAGCTTCTTATCTACAGTAAGTACAAAAGATGCGTTATTCTCTGAGGTGGTGTGCACGGTTTGCACCGCTGCAGATTTCCCCTCCAAGATTACTGCTGTAAAAGGACCGAAAGCTTGGTTTGTCCCCCCGTTGCTCTGTGTTCCATAAAGATTCAACAAAAGCAAGTGCTGATATTCTCTGTTATAGCCGCCTTCCAGGCAATCTGCAAGAAGTGTTTTCTATTTCTCCAGAGAAAATGCCTCAGTGTCTCAAAAACTATTCGTTTTGCCTTTTGCTTCCTTCAGAAGCAAACAAAAATCTGCGAGATAAAATGATTTGCAAATGTAATTGTAACAAATACATCAAAATAAATAAATAGCAGAGTTTTTCCATTTACGTTTTAAAAGAAACAACTTTACCAGGGCTCCATGACCTAGTAAAACATGTAAAAAAATAAAGCCCACAGCAGTCTATTTAAAAAAAAAAAAAAAGCATTTGGTAGCATCTGAAGAAAGAACAGTTTACTCAGCTTAGTCTCAACCCACAAAAAACACCATTGCCTTTTTTACTGCTTCTAGAGCATTTTAAGACCCCTATTTACAGTGAAGCCCGTAAGAGCCCATTTCCTTTATACTTTTGTTAAGGAAAAGGAGGGGGCTGAAAGCACAATTTTAGGAACATATGGTTAGGCAGTACTGTTGTCAAATATCAGGAGGAATGAATAGTTTCTGAGAGGCCACAAAACCACTAGAATGACAGTGAAATTTTACGTGAGCAAGCGGTAAGACTATGAAAGTCATCCTGATGGGCGACGGTCCGGACACTCTGGGATACCATTCCAATGGGAGGAAAAATGTAAATTAAAAACCTGCCACATGCAAAAAGACAACCTAAAGTGATTATTTAGAAGGAAAGTTTCAGAGTAGCCCTCGCAAAGGTGACACTGAGAAGCTTCAGTGTGTAAATGCTTTCCTCTCACTGTTTGAAAAGTCGGTGGTTTCCACAGCATGATTATTTGTATAATTGCTTCGTGTACCCAGTACTAATTTACCTTCATAGCATATTGACCTTGTATCCCTTTAAACTTTGCACAGCTATTAACAGATTATGCCACCACTTTGTAAAACTGGTTTTCTGCTAGATTTTTCGCTTCTGAGCAGGCTTTTGTTTTTCAATATTTGCCCCTCAAGGTATTTCTCTCTATTCATCCCTCTGTTCAAATACACTAAGGGCCTGTCAGTCTGGCTTTTGTTTTTACTGCCTAAAAACAGGTGTAGAAGGATAGTAAATCCAACCCAACAGCAACATTCATGACCAATTTCCATTCAAAGCAGAATGTATTTTCCAATTGCTGAACATCAGTTTGAAGGCTGCAGAAGTATGTTAAAATCTGAACACTCTGGAGACAAATGTCAGTGCCAGAACTTCTCTCCTTCGCAAAAGTAAACCTGCACTTTTCAAATCTTCTCCAAAGTTTTCACTTCTCACTTTTTCTTATTTTCTCACACTGTTTTTCCTCTCCAGGAAAAAAAGGCTTCAGAATTTCATGCATTAGTTTGTTACTGTTCTAGCAACATCTTGCATTTATTTTAGGGTACAGTATGAAAAAAAAAAAAAACAGCAGCAGTTCTGGCTTAAACAGTCCTTCCTCTTGCCTCACATCCTTACTGGTCTTCCCAGCTCCCACACTGCTACACTAACACAACCACCTGCAGGTCCTAGCAACACTGAAAAAAAGCCCTTTTTTGAGCCCAATTTTAACCTGGATCAGTTCTTCCCTCCCTTTTTTTTTTGTTAAATACATAAACATTATGGAACTGAAAAGAAAATGTGGGAGCTGAAAAACAAGGCTAGTGAAGAGAGAGTCTTTCCTGTGCCCATCTTCCAACTAAAAGAAATGTGCATTAAAACATAGGTTCCGCATTTTTTTTCAGCTAATCTAATATATAAAAAACCTGCTATTATATAAAATTGTATGTTTGATTGAGATGACATTTTGGCTTGGGTGCTTTAGAGAATACAAATCAGAAGAGCACTAAAATAATCTCAGTGCAATTTGATTTATGGTTAGTATATACTTTTTGTTGAGTTCACATTGATCAATTTTATGGTTTGCTACTTACTACCATACTACCTCAAAAAGAAGTAAAAGTCACAAGATTATAAAACTGTGGTATTAAGATACATTTCTAAGGTAACTTTTTCTCTCATACCCCAAAAGAATGAAGAAACACTTGAGATGTTTGTGAAAGAACTGTTTCATGTTGCAATAGCAGAATGTTAGAAACAGGATAGGATTTGGATAATTTAACAGTTGCCAAATAAGATGATTAAAAATATATTCAGCTGAAGACAGTTCTAGTTCAAGTTCCTAAATGTATTTATCCTTGCTTTTAGCTTCTCACATATGACATCTCTTTGGGCCAAGGCGAGGGGATTTCAGTGAAAATGAGAGTTTGTCCTAAATGGTGTGAAATATGAGATGGAGATATCTTGTAATAGTGGGTAATGTTCACTGTAAAAATATGAGCTGTAAAATTTAATCTTAAATTACTTTATACTGCTAATGTTTAAGCCAATTCATTACAGCTGCACAGTTCTGGCACAGAGCACCTTGTTACACAGAGCCATTAACTCCTCGCTATCTTTGTCATACACCCAGAAGCGATATGGATCAACTGGCCTGAGAAAGTAGATGTGGCTAAAAAAAGTGCAGAGCTCTATTTGTTCTCATCAAAGGGAACACTTTCACTAAGTCCTACTTAATCGAATTGGAGAAGAAACCCTGTGACTTGTATCTCTGCAAGGATTATTCACTTTCTGCATAATCTGCAAGAGAAGGACTACGCATTTTACTGAAGTAAAAGATGTTGTTAATGGTACAATTACCTTAATACCTGATGCTAGAGACTAAGTGGATGAACTCATTCAAATAAATACAGCTATTCCTCTGTCAGTGACGGTCTTCTGACCAAGGCTTGGGATTTGCAACTATGAGACCTACTCCCTTTTCCTGCAGATGACAACACCTTTGTAAGAGATGAACTGCTCAAGAGGAAAAGGAGATCCCACTCACTCCTGCTCAAGAGGAAAAGAGGATCCCACCCACTCCCTGTGTCCTACGCTCTCATCTTCCTTCTACAGTCCAATAAAGGGAAAAACAAGAGGGTGGAATTTCACCCATTTTATGTAAAAATGGCATGGAAAAAGAAAACCAATAAGGCTTCATGGCAAAGTCAGATTTCTTTTTTCCTTTATTTACAGTGTAGAAAATCTTGGATCATTGTTTTGAACGCAAGAGTAACTAAAGGCACAGAAACCCAGGACACCTTGTAATGCACTGTCCAGTATGAGAGATCAGCAACTTTTTTAAATAAACGGAATGTCATGAGGTAAACTATTTAATTTCAGTACAATGTTTACAATAACAAGAACATGTTCTATAAATAGGAAAAGATGGGGATTAGTACAGGAAGTATCAAACGCCAAAGGACCTCACCAGAGAGCAGGTGATGACAGGTCATCCTGAACAAACAGCTGTACTGGAACGAGATCAACAGCTGAGTTTTCCAAATTTTCTTTTAGGATCTTCATTGAGGATGAGGCATAGGTGTAAGATGAAATTACATATTACAGGCTACTAACAATAATTATTTTCAGTTCTTTTTTCTAGTAACACAGAATCAGATACCATGTATAACACTAATTTTTAGATACTGTGTAGCTTGGTCAAGCGAAAGAAACGTAATCCAAGGATCTATCACACAAGACATTTCCAGCAGAAATTGGCAAATGGCAACGCAGCTATTTAAGTCACTGATAAGACTTCAACTTTTTAATTTTGCTCCATCTTTACTATTAAAAAACAAAAAAAAGTTGGGTCATTTATGTTGGATCTAATGAAGGGAAGGACTACTGGAGTGATCAAAGAAATATAGAGCACATCTTAAAACAAGAATCTTTCTGGCTATTGCAAAATGTGAAAGAGAGAGGTAAACTGACTTAGAAATATCCTGAGGAAAAAACACTAGGAGCATTTTTTTTAACTGAAGGAAAATAACAGGACCTAAATAGATGAGTACAAATTGACTGTGACCAATTTTAATATGGAAATTAGAAGACAGTTTTCAGTTCAGTGGCTGCACCTCCCAGTTCTGTGTGTGATGAGTGGGGGGGATCTGACTAACAACTTTTCTCCTTCCATAGAAAGAAAATTTGGAAATAGTTGCACAGATATAATTATCTTTTTAAAATAAAAAGGACACTATCAAAATCCTAAAAACTTGAATGTCACAAAGGAGTCGATCAAATCTCCACACCAGGGCTATTATTCACAATGGTGCAAATGCTATAACAAGGTAACACTAGCAGTGATACTGCCCACTTTAAATACCAATAAATCTTGTCAGGTCACCACCACATGTTGACTATCACACAGAAGAATGAGCACCAACTCTGGTACTTTCTTCTAATACCTCAAAAACTATATTTTAATAATAAACTATTTTAGCTGGAGCATGTTATGATGTTACTGTTTGTGATTATCTCCTGCTTCTATAAAACAAACCCCCTTTTTTTGTGGAGAACAAATTTCAGATCTCTTAAAAGTTCGTTTCTTACTCCCATTTCTCCCCTCCTCATGCTATGTACGAGCAGTAAAAATACTCTGAAGAGTTGGCTCCCTGTCATCATTTAATTCACACCAAATATAGTCACACACAGCCAGAAAGGCTGCACCGCTCTCAGTAAACGACGATGGAAGAATAAATGGAGCCCATCCATTTATACTGGTTTCAGTTCATGATTTCAGAGTGAGATAGATTAGAATGTCACAAATCACAAATACAGATGAACATTCTGCTCCTCAATTTTGACTTTAACCTACAAGCTCTGAAGAACTGGTTTTGATTCACGGATAAGTTCTCTAGTGAAAACCTCACTGTGGCTCAAACGAATAGAAAAGTAACTAGCTTTAATTTATAGCACATATGAAATGTTGTTAGTAATTGTTAGTTAGCAGAGGGAGCAGATAAATACAAATAGGGAAGGAATACACACCAGAAAAACGTATTTTACAACGTTTAGCAGATTATTAGTCGTTCCAAGGAGACCTCAGGTCTTCATCTTTAGATCCTTCTAAGGAGTCACAGATTGTCTACAGGTTTCTAATGGCCCTACCGATTGTCTAATAATGACCAGCCCACTGAAATGTTAAAAACCCCAGTCTGAATCTTTCAATAGCCTTTGTAACTCATCTCGATCAGCTACAGTATCCTTGATCGTGTGCCTATTATTCTGCCCTTTCATTATAGTATTACTAGTCATTGAAGCTTTTTTTTAATGAACTGAAGAATGCAGTCTGCAGGAGCACTGTTCATAATTGAGATGCTCTCCCATACTTTGTATTTTGATCATGCTTAGCTACACAAGGGCAATAGTCAAGTTAGCTTAATAATAGCCAGAGGAAATGCCTCTAATCCAATTGGTCACAGGGCACGTATCACCAAAACCAATTTCTTTATAATTAAAAGGTGCTCGCAGGCACAGTGAAAGCTTGGAAGTTGCCCAGGGATTTTGGGGGAAGTGTGGGGATTTTTTTCCCATAGACAGCAACCACACTGAAGCAATTTCTGAAACACACTGATAAGCTTTGCCTTTGAATTTACATTAAAGAGCTCGATAGTTGCTACCTGTGAGAACAGCTCATGCTTCTAAACTGACTTGTGTCCTGTAGAGATTAAGGACACAAGGTCTCCAGGAGATTAGCACGTCACTTGGTTTAAGTGACATCCAATCCATTTTATTGACATGGCCCCTTATCCTGCAAAACAAGCACTTTTTAAGTGAAACATAACGAAAATTTTGTGTGGCTTTATGGGCCAGTGTACAGAGGCTTTTCATAGGCGATTGCTAGCCGCTATCGGCAGGTCTGTAAACGAAACCAACAGCACTGGCTATAGATGCCTTGTCCGTACATGTCACTGCATACTAATACAGCGGAGCATGCCCAGAGGAACCTTACATTGCTTTTTAATTTAATTGGAGCATTGCCATGGACTAAGGACTTTAAACCTCATTCATTACATCAGGCAGATTATTACACTGAATTGTCACAATTTTTATTTCAGAGTGGTACTGAATCACAAGGCCACACAGGTCTTCATTTCCTAATTATTTATTTTCAGCAACACGAACTTGAGTCTTTATAGCAAGGAAGAAAATTGGCGTGTAGGTGAAGAGTTCTCTCACCTTCTTTTTTAATATCATTCTAATCACGGGGTGCAGTGTGGATGCGCCACTTGCTGCTGAGTAGCTGCATAGTGGGAATGAGAATAATTATTGAATTGAAACCGTGCACCAGCTCGGGAGATCTGACGTTTGGAAAACCTGCCTGCCAGCTACCTGGACTCCATTATTCTGGGAAAATAAGCTTTTTACTAACACTTTGGAAAATAAATTTTCCATTCTTTTCTCTTCCTTTTGATCTGTAGCATAAAGAGACCACATGTACATGGTTGATACAATGCATAGAACTACGCTACGCTGATGAGAAAAGAAAACAGCATTAAAGCACACACATACACACGCAGACATATTATCATTAGGGAGTTCCACAGCACAACCACAAACTACAGCTAACCAAAATGCAGTGACATATGTTAATCCAAAATGAAAGGAATGCACTACATTTTAATGATAAATCATTCTAGCAGAAGTACAGAGTTATTAAATATGAAGATGGAAACTGAACATAGGTGGCCCCCTTCAAAATGTCTGTCTTAAATCAGGTTCCTTATTTCTTGCTGTTAAGGAAAATGGAACTCTTCATTTTGGCTTCCTAACTCCTGACCGAGTAATAAAATTAGGGGATCTCCGAGTTAATTCCTCCCAGTTCTAGAAATAACCTGAGCACCAGAGTAGAGCAGGCAGACCCTTATGGAGCCGCTGCCCGAGCTATATCAGTGTCGGAGCTGTGGCCAGCAACATCTGCCTGGAAGAAAGTCTTCAGGAGTAGGCGAAGAATTTACATCTGGACAAAATGAGAATTAATCCAGCTACTCCCTCAGAAGCAAAAGAAACCTAGTAAGAGATAAAATTGTTTTAACTAATATCCATTTGATTTTACAGCTCCTCTGATTTCCTGTATTACTGCATTTCACAGTAGTATTGGAAGCACACACAGTACTTCCACCTTGGATCAAAAAGAGCTCATTTTTATGAATTTTCCAGAAGGCTCCCAGTCTGGTTTTACTAACCAAAATCTTTGTAAGTAACCAAGAATGAGAAAAACTCCTGGCTGGCCTTTCTCCCAATTTTGTGAAACAACAATTTCAACAGAGCATCATATCTGTGAAGGCCTTTTCACAAGTACTGTGTGAAAAATAAGGCAATATAACTTCAAGCCGATGTTTCTAGCATTTGCTTCATTTTTCCTTCATTTTTCTTGAAACTGCAACTCCTTTGTCTATGACTGTGTAAGATACTGCCAACACTTACAGAATGGAACTTAAAAAATAAGATATGCTGCAAAAGGCTGAGTCTGTAACTGACCTGCAGACAGCACTCTTCCAAGGCTCTATTGCTTCCAAATTTCTAATGCTGTCCGGAGATTCTTAACACAGCTGACCAAAATATTTACCATGAATGTAAAGTTCTGAGAGTCCTTGGATGGTTTGCTGGGCTTTTTTTTCACAAATTGCCCATTTTTGAGACATTGAAATAGCTGCAAATACAGGAAATTCTGTAAAATATTTGCATAATCTTATTGAAAAATACCTCGAAGAGTTTTTTCCTGAACAAAAAGGGAACTTATAATTCATGCTGCATAGTTGGAAAAAGGAGGAAGCGAAACCAGAGCAGGAGCGTGAGGAAACTAGTCATTCTAAGTCAGTCCAAAAGTCTGAAAGTGACCACAGAAAACAGATTATCTTGCCTTTTTGTATACTTTTTTCCTTGGTTTCTGAGGAAGAATTATCCAACTCCTTTTCATTTTTAAAATTATACAGGAAATGAACTAGTTCAAAGAGTGACAAGCTTGCATAATGAGCTGCGTTAAGATAATACCTTATTTAATGGGGGATTTGAAAATCCAGATCACAGAATTCATTCTGCTGTTGGGGGTGACTCTACCAGCCCTCCTGAAGACTGATTAATGACAACCCCAGCTTTCTTAAAGGGTGCAAAAGGTATGATTCGTGTGGCATATGCGGGTTAGCCAGAGGCTATCACACCTCTTAGCCGCTTGGTATTCTGGGGCTGCAGATCAAGGCAAAATGTCTTTCCCTGGTTGGGCCAACTGGCTGTCACCACATTTGTAGCAGTTGCACTCATGTTTGCTTCATCGCTCTTGTTCTTCTTTGAAAGAGCAGAACGTATCTCTTCAGGGACTGAACAATGAAAAACTTGCTTTATAGAGAGGTCAGAGATAAAAATTTAAGTAAATACGAACCGACAGGAAAATATGTTCTTTTTCTTATCTCATTCCTTTTCTATTTAATTTCCTTACCACACTGCATGCTTTGTGGTATTTATGATTCTTTGTCATAGTTATTAAATAACAGAATTCTTGTCTTTCTTGGTCAGCTAGTGTGAACGTTTTTATCTATAAAACCATTGTTACAGTATTTGTCCCATATAAAAATATCTATTACCTGAGCACTAGTGCCTCTGACTTGGAATGAACTCCTGTTTGAATAGCACATCAGAGCATCCTTCTCATGCATTACTCAAAAGATAGCATCACAGAATCATTTACAGGCTGCGGATTTAAAAAAAAAAAATCAGTTTTAATGTCAGGACACAATATGTTTAAGGCAGTTAATACTTTCAAGCACAGAGCTGCCAGAATCCTGTGTGCTTTTGGAAGATTGCACAGTCAAAGGAAAGCATCTCTGATGATGTTTGACATTTTCCAAAGGAGAGAAGAAGGAAAGGAACAGAAGGAGAGAAGGAAGAAGGAAAAGAGAAAAGAGGGAATAAAGAAAGGGAAGGAAGGAGGGAGGGAGGCAGAAGTAGAAAACTGAAATGGGAGTCTCCCCAGGACAATACTGGAAAGATTCTCAATGAAGTATAGCAAAGCAGAGAGGCAAATCTCTATCTGAAGTTTGTCTCTTCCAGATTCAGCATTTCCCAAGACCAGATTTAGACACCTGGTCTAAAAGAGGGACTAAATCCCATGCATGTCTACAGGCTCATGACAGCAGTTTTTCTGAGGGGCATCTGAACAATTTTATACCATTTCAGAAAGACCCCATGGGATGCCTGTCTTATCTGCTGAGCATGGCAAACTTGTGGAGCAAACTTGAGTATTACCATTTGAGATCACAAGGCTTCTCTGATGACCAATTAAATAAGAACAACAGATATCTAGCAATTCCTTTTGAATTTTGCTTTCTTTCACAGCCCTGCTTTCATTCTGCCGCAGCAACACACAAACACACCTGCACAGACACCTACATATCTAAATATATATATATATATATATCTGTCCAATGGGAAAGTAGATATAATTGTACTTGCTGTCTGAATGGAGGAAAGCCACGGTCTCCTGCATCACACTGACTATACTTTTCAAAAATACATAACCTATAATAGCCTTAGATATATCAAAAAGCTAAGAGAGACCAGCTGTAAGTTACAGAAGAGCGAGCATTAAAATGCATCTATAATTCAAATATTGCCACTTAATATTTCTAAAATACCTTCAAAATTATAAAGAACTTTACAAAATACTTTAGATTTGCAGAAGATTTATATACAGAGTTAGAAAATAATGACAATAATTCCATGTCTGACCTCACTGTATCCCAATCTGACATGACTGATAGCTTAGAAGACTATCTCTCTCTTCATCACACTTCCCAGAGTGCACAGACTGTGCTGGTCAGGAGGAAATACAGATATAACATACTTTGCAAATCACAGAAATAAATAAGCGTGAAATGCAATGAAATAAGAATCATTCATAACTCTGAGAAAGAACAGAAGTTTTGTACTGGTGACATGACACAAATATTACAAGTTCAACTTTAAAATATATCTCAGAAGTTCAATCCAGAACTGCTACATCATCTAGTACCGTTATAGAAATGTACTCAATAAAATAGTGAATATCATATTTTTAAGAGGGTGTGTAATATATTTCTTCATAAAAACCACGTTCATTCTGTTGTGAAACTGCAAGGAATGATAGGGGATATTTATTTAAAACTCCCAATGACATTCTATTTTCTTTTGGTATGTACATGAACCTTTGTAGTAATTTACATGTATTTTCAGGATTAGTTTCGCAGGATTCCTGATGGCCTGGGACAAGTGCAACAATTGTGTCTTGCGAGCGCTTCTACTGACTGAAATTAAAACACACGCATACACACATAAACACAAGTATATAAATAACAAAATAAATTACAAACCCTAGCTTTTTATTGACTCCTAAATAAAGAGATTTGGTAGAAGAAATATTACCTTAATCTCTCCATTTACCACAGTTATTCCTAATACATACACTGCCTCTATATATAAGAAGCTTAAGAGCAATGAATATTATAAAGCAATAATGAACTCTGAAAGCTAATGCCGAGGAAATTTACATGACAATTTGAAATCTGCCTCCACAGTTATTATGTCATCCTGTAATATTCAAAAAGCAGGATTTGAGTAAAAATTTTTGAACCCTTCGTGTTAAGATTGAAGCAATAATGGCCAAGGAAGGCTCAGAAAATCTCAGCTTTGCAAAGCATTAATAGAGGGGCAGAAACCTGCCTGTGTTATGTTACATTCTTTTCCACTGTAATTATTAGAAGCTTTGTTCCTGTAGTCCATCTCTCCCTCTTTCAAAGACCAAATACACACTTTGCATTACATGGGAATTACAGAGTGGCGGCCATTATTTATGAAACTATTACACAGATATATTTGGCAACTATCTATTTATTTAATCAATACCATAAATGTAAATGTTGCTCTGAAATAACCTTCTTAGGAATGAAGAGCTTTTTTACAAGACCACATCAGCAAAAAATAATAGCTATCTAGGGTTACCTGCGTTCTAAATTACTCTATTTCTAAATCATTGCCAGGTGAACCTCAGAAGAGCTTATGAATTAATTGCACAGCATTTTGATTCTCTTCCTCCCCAACCTATTCTAAAATAGCAAATCATTCTTCCATGTGACGACGACGACGAAACTGTTCTATTAAGGGTTCAATTTCTACATACCAATATCCTCCTTGGCTTCATGTAAGGAATACAAAACACAGCTAATGGTGTTGAAGAAGGAGATATAATCCATTTGGGAACTGGCATCTCTGAGAGCCAGTTTCACCTTTTTGGCAATACAGGTCTGTGGATACCACTGCAGTAGGTCACTACTTCACTCAGAGGCAGCTTTTTCAGATATCTGGGCTGGGACAGCTGGAAGGAAGGTAATGAGGTGGAGGGAAGGATGGAGGAAAGCAGAGCAAAGTCAGAAGTTGGTTATGAATAAATAGGAGTTAGGTTTTGTTTACAAAATCAGTTCTTACAGCTACAATCCACAAGCAAACTTCATACAACACCTTAGTGATGTGAACAACAGGCATTCATCCCAGGAGTGAAAAGGGGCTGACTAACAGACATTCCTGCAGTGATCTAGCATACCTTGCAAATCGCTCTGCTTGGACTGAAACTATCTTTTGAAATTGTTGTGCTCACACTTTGAAATTAAGAAAGGCTCTTATCTTCATCAAACTCATGCTTGGGAACTGCCTAGATATTTCTTTAAAAATCCATTATAGAGAAAAGGAAGGGAAGGATTAGCCAGTAAATTAGGCTAGCACAGGCACAGTTATTCAGAACTACTGAGATTTTTCCTCTTTATTAATTTGTTGTTCTTCAATGGAGTGAACAGAGCAGGTTACAAGGAAGAGAAACAGAAGCAATGCTTTTTCTTCAGGTGTCTTTTTCAGCAATTACGTACGAACCGCTTAGTGATAATCTGCAGTTAAATGGCAAACATCTGCATACTACACTAAGTCACGAATCAGATTTCTCACCAGAATTGAAATCTACACATCCAGTAACCACAATTCCTTAAAAAGTGAGCAAGAAGGAAACAAATGAGATAAGGTATTTGTCACAGAACTGAAAATACTGCAAATAGCTTCATCACGACAAGCATAACAAAACAAAAGCACATAACTGGTCTATCTATTCTCATTTTTTTTTAAATGTCAGGTTTTGTTTAAGGCTCAAAATAGCTTGAGTCTCCTTTCTGAGCAAGCTATTCCCAAGGGCCAGGAACTCCAAAAGCAAGAATATTCTTGCAGTATTTGCAGTGTGTCAAAAATAGTGGGAACCTAATACGTAGCTTACTACAGCCATACAGCCACTCCGACCAGCCCGGAAGACTCTCATAATGGGGTAAAACCAAGAGAGTCCAGCATCGCAGCAGCAGCGGACAGCGGGAGAACTCTTACACTTCAGTTATCCTTAGCTGAGGAATTCAGTAAGAGAAAAATAATATTCGCCATGCACCTATGCCAAGGTGATAGCTAGACAAAAGTGCTGAGAAGAACAGAGCGAGAAAGCAAAGGAGGCAACTTTTTCTTCTACTTCTTTCACAAAAAAAAGGTCTACAAAAATTACTAATTTCTAGCAAGTTCTTCAGAACTTTCTCATGTAATTTGTCAAAAAATAAAAAGATGAGAATTTAGCTTCATTGGGATTTCCAGACAATATTCAACATGATTCAAAAGAGCATTTGGACCCATTTTAACTCAATTCAATATCCAAGTGATACGTGAGAACTTGTCATTAATGGAGTGAGGAAACGGATGTATTGGAAAAGAAAGAAAAAACAGAGGGAAAGAAGATGAAATAGGAGAAGAAAGTGCCGATTTAGATATTCTAAAGTAACTTGAATCATCTGCAGTGAGAAGTTTCTGGTAACTTAAACCAGAATGAATTAAAGAAGCTATCTCATTTTTACTTCTTGGTGTCAGTCAACTTGGACTTCACCCTGAACTGTAAGAAAACGATCCACAATGGAGACTCCTGTTGCAAATTATAATAGACATGAATCCAAGAAAGAATTAAAAGCCAGGAATTTCATATACATCTACAATGATTCTACAATATGCTTAAAAGTAGTAATTTTATATAATTTTGAGTATTTGTACATTGCGCTCTGTGACTATATTAAAAAGCATAAAAGTTACCAGTTTCTAGTAAATTCTTTAGAACATTCTCACAAGGTTTATTAGAAAACCCTAGAGTAAAAGCCAAAGCAAAGTTATTCATAAAACTTCAAGTTGAGTTTTACTGTAGAATTTTATAAGGGAAGTCTATTTTTAACTGGAATTCTGCCCAACTCAAACTCATAAAACATTAGACTTTTAAAACAAAGCAGATCAGATTCCAACTCCCTTTTATGTTACCAAATACTGTGAAGAGAGAATGAGTTCAGGGCCTCGTGCTGCGAGAGAACATATTACTTAGATTATTGCTATCATGACTCGGGGTATTTACAAACAAATTGTCGGAGTGCTTTTTAAGGCAGATGCAAAGCAAGGAGAGGGAGCAGAAAACAACTGAAAGCTGAGAAGGAAAAACCGAGATGTAACGATGGCTAACAAAACCAGCTTCACTTTCTGACTACAGGCGAGATCTGCTAAATTAGGTCATTTTTGAGAGACAGAGCTGTACCCCAGTGGTGGTAATGTTGTAAGTCGTAGGAGGTAATCGCACATGTTACAAAAGGTGAAGGCTGGGAAGTTGCGAGGGGAAATAACAATGAGATTCAGTATGGGAAAAACATTGGAATGATTAAAACTTGAGATCAGATCCTACTTGTTTTCACTTCTGTTAAGATTACATTGTGTCAAAATTTAAAGGCAAACAGGAAATCAAATACTTAATATTCAGAGCATTCATCAAACGCCATGGCTCTTACGGCTAATCAGAGGGATGCTAGGGAAGCCCATAAGCTCCTGTCAGTTCTCCACCTTCCCCTGCATTGCTCTTTGCTCTCACAGAGAGACAGAGAATTTACTCCATTCCTGAAAAACCACTCATGCTGGTAAATTTGGCTCATGTGAAGCAGCGCGGGCTCTGCCAGTTTTGATGTTTTCTGTGGAAGTTACTGTGTGATTAAAGATTAATCTCATTAGGTACATTTTTGGTTTGGAGTTTTAAGAAAAAGGAAAATCAAAAGAAAGTAATATAGATACTGTAACCTCATATATATACTTTTAGTTGTCACACTTCAATTCCTGAAAGTATTTTGTGATCATTTTAATGGTCTACAATATTTGCCGTCATAAATGCAAAACTAAGACCTGCTCCTCACATATTTCTAAAATCTCAAGCTCAAAAATTCCCTCTCTTTTTGAGGGAGCAATAAACATGCAGCAGACTACTTTCAGCATATGGAAGTGAAGTCAGGACAGAAATGGCTTTTTGCCATATTCCTCTTCTAAATGATTCAAAATTTTGTAACTGATTGAAAATTTTTGCTGAGGCCCAAGTCTCCGGTCCAAGATCTCAAGAGAATAACAGTTTTCCCTTATGCTCCTGACATTTGCTGCTGCTAAATCTTACTTAGTGTGAAGGTACAAGAAGGAAAGAAAAAGACTGTGTTGGATTGTGTCACCTGGAAATTCATTTACTCAAGAGGAATCCCCAACTCAACCTTCAGGGCAATTTTCTTCCTGATTCATAAACATTTCGGAATGACCAGAAAAGAGGATTCTCTGTGAGAATTGTCACAAAACCAGCAACTAAGGTGACAAACAAGTGCATAAACGTATGGGGTTTTTTTTTCATTAGAGATGCTGAGAAAGCGTAAGTGAAGCTCAGTGCCGAATAAAGGAAATTCAGTCTCTGACTATAGAATCAAATGCTAACATAATTACAGGCTCATTATACAAATGGGCAGTTTATAAGCTTGCCTTTCATTTCTGGTTTTGATAAAAAAAGGTCTTAGCCAACTCCAGTTAAAAAAAAAAAAAGGAGAAAACAAACACATCAAGAGAACTTGGTTGAGAACCTTAATGACTTTTTTCCCTGCAGCGCGCATGGCAAAATTTTATAGTAGAGGTGCAATTGCTAAATGAGGGATTCATAAGTTTAAACCCGTGCATTAGAAATAAATGAGAACAGCTATTAATCTGGGAAAAGTCTTTCTGAGCAGTCAAACTTGTGCCATTCAACACGCAGAGAATAACAGGCATGAGGCAGTATGTAATTGCATAGGGTAACGGGGAAGTAGAAAATTAACCCCCTGATTCATAACATATTGGGCAGCACAGGACAATAGCTTCAGTATTTCCAGAAAGAGTTTGGGTTCAGCCAGGCTTATGGGACTGAGTGCAGAGTTGGGCTGTTAGATCTGGCCGCTCTGGACCCAATGAGCTCTTGCAGCTGGTTTCCAGAAAACTGTGCCCTAAGAAGGTTTATTAGCTATGGGGAAATGCAGCCCAAATCCATAAAATCATTTTGGGCCAGGGACAGTTAGCTTGTTCAGAGCCCAGTGAGCTGAAGCATGCACAGGAGAGTTCTCCAGGTGGCTCTCTGTAAGGAGCATCTCATTTCTAACATGGCACATTAGCCCTGACTCATCTCCAGCCATTACAGACTCAGGCTGCTGAAAAGCCTCCTGTCCATGCTTGTTTAGGCAAGAAATTAGATTAGACATGACATGATCTGGACCAGAGTTGGATACGTAGGCTCGCATAACACTGTGCTTCAGTTAATTAGGCCTCCTACAGCCACTATCTGAAGGCAGATTTCTTATTGTTGGAAACAATATGGTCTATGCATATAGTCTTCAGTAATAATTTTAGTAACTCTAAGGGCTGTGAGGTTTTTCTGCCTCCCTGGCATGATTAATTCACAGCTTGGATGACTGAGAGTTTACGCGATCTGTCCTTCTAGTATTTCCCAAAGCCTTTGTTATTTCTTAACAAATCGGATCTCCATGGCTAAGGAATGGAGACAGGTGGTTATTCGGAGTAATCCTGGCCACAATGCACAGGCTCCCAGTTGCTGCACACATCCCATCACACTCTCAACTTCTCCACTCTCCAAACACTTAAATACAAAATTTGTGAACAGAGCAAAAGGAAGCCCCTCCTAGCAATAAGAAAATGCCTGAAGTGCATTACTCTGAACAGAGTCTTCCTCCAAAGCTGTATGTATAGTTATGCACGTGCTGCTAATAAATGACAGCTAGAAGCATATAATATGATAGTCTGACAACTTGAAAAATGGATATTTCTACAAGTTTTAAAGTATCACAGGGAGGTTAATTCAGACACTAAATTTTTTAGTATATACCTATGCAAAGTTCCTTAAATTATTTGAATGCATATCTTACGAAACGTGCATCATTAAAATGCAGAATATATAGATGAATACATGAAACACAGAGATATGCCCCCTATTTGTTTAAAAGTCTTTCTCTCTCAGAAGATCTTGTGCAGAAACTTAAAAGGCCTAAAGCTTTACATTTGCTTTGTGGGAATATTGCGACATCAATTTTTTAAGCCCATTCTAGCCTCTCACATTCACAATCTGACTGAAAGATTCTCAGATTACAGGGAAGTATTAAAATGCTCTTGAGTCTTGTAAAGTATTTTGTTTCTTGATGGCAGTGATTTTTGTGTATACATGTATATGTGTCTATATAGATATGTGGATTTAATAAGTGTGGTATACAGTAAGAACCACGAATTTAAAGAATTTCTTATTAGACCTGTGTTACGTTTTGCTGCTGGTCATGCCTTATCTTCGAGTGCACAGAATGCTGTTAGCTGAATTGAAGCCCCATTGAGTGAAACAATTGGATTCATCCAAGAAGAGAAGAAAAATGATCCTCTTAGTGGCATTCCTTAGCACAGGAGAAAAGTGCTTACCTTGTGATGGTTATTGGCAGTTTGTACAAATGATAGTGCGCAGGGTTTTAGGTTAACCTGTTTAGTTTTACATGACCTGAGATATTAAAAATATCCTTAGTCTGAAGGGCTGCCAGGCAGTAACTCAGCATCACATCAATTCTGAAGGCAGTATCAGTGAAATGGTGTAGGCTGTTATTGAATTTTTAGTATTCAGTGAATATTGGTCATGATTTATAATAATTTTGAAAAATCAGCATTTGTAATGGGGTTCTCTTATCTCTGAAAAGCATATCTGACATGCAGTAGTGCATCACAGATTTGAGTTATATTTTTTTTTCCTAGTACATATGCCAGCTGCATAACAATATACTGAGATTTTGACATGCTGCCAGTCCTTGCTCCTTAAAGAAGAGGGAACTGTTTTCAACAATGATGACTGGAAAACTAGCAAATAAACAAACAAAAAAAATCAATCTTTTCTGATCAAAGCAATACACTCATAAGAAGGAAACTCTGACACTTCAGCCAAAGACAGCGCAGCTGCAGGTTTTGCATTGTTATCTTTTTAATTTGTTCAAAAAGTCACCTACTTAACTTTCAGTGCACTCATGCCAAGGACCTTGTGACGACACTTCAATATTTACGAGCACATCTCCAACAGTTTACCTCAGGCCTCTTTATTTCCAAAGCTTCCAAACCTTCCTGGGTCATTTTAACTTTTTGATTGGTAGGGTGGCCATATTACTCCTTGTCTCTTTTTTAATATTTTAAGTCTATTAGATATTCAGTCTTCTGGGAGTTACGCTTGTCCCATGCTATGCTATGCAAGATGAACATCTCAAGAGTCTAATGTTACTTTCCTGCGCTCATCCTGAAGAATAAATGACATAGGAGACTCTCATGCCTCTCTCCTCTTCACTATGTAGTATTTGTACGAGCCAAACCGAGAATAAAGGTCTAAGGAGATGAGCAAGTTTGACACAGACTTCTGCATACATTTTAAAATTCCTTTACAAAAAAATAAATTACTGTACAAAGTTAATATTGTCTTTTAAATAAAGCGCATGTCATTACTGTAGAAAAACTCCAAGGCTTACAGTTTTCCTGTACCTGGTCACACAGAAGAACGATTCTTTGAAACCTCCACATATGTAACCTCCTTTATAGTTTGTAATATCCCAAATCTTTTGGTAAAGGAGCATTACCTTGTAACTTCTGGAACTCTTAAATTGCATGATTTTGAACTTTTGAATGTCTTTTTAACACATATTAAGAATCAAGAGGAGCTCTTTCTAAATAATTCGTAGGCAGTTTGAATGTGAACAAAGAGAAAAATATAGCTCAATTGAAACATAGCCTTCACTGAACACTATGCTTTGGAAAACTATAAACATTGGAAATCTTCTGGTATGTTCCTATGTGAGGAAATCACAGAAGATACTCAGCAACATAGCTAGTTGGACCTCTATTTACTATCTTCCTAAAAAAAGCTGTCTACCTCCACAAACAACAGGTAAGATCACAAGCATTGTGGGAAATAGATATGTACTGCTAAAGCGTAGCATTCAAACTTTACTGTCCTTCTGGTTTTTGGCATTATCAGACATCATCTGAATGTAGGTACGGCTGAACTTAGCAGGCAACACCTTTCTCATCACCCTGTATTCCTCCACCCTGGTTCAGAGTGAAGGCAGTGATAACGTGCTGATTTCTGTCACTAGATTGATCTTCGAACTCAGGAATTTTAAATACTTCAAGTAATTGATTTATAGAGAGCAAATAAAGACCTCTGGGAAGGACGTGAAGAAGTGACAAGGTTCCTTTTTCTTTAATTAACTCTTACATTGAATTTAAATGAGAGGTTTAATTTTTAAGCTGTTTACTTCTCATTTGCTAATTACAGTAAGTAAAATTTATACTTTGTAGGTACCATCGAGTGGCTTTTGTCTGATATATTCATTATCCGTACACTATATTAGGTAAATAAGCTGCTTTGATTTCTTGTAGGTTACTGCAGTATCTTCATATGAGGGGTTTAGGCGTTTTTTATAACTATGCTGAGATTGCACTATTAAAGCAAGTCTCTGCAAAGTGTTTTGCTTTTTAACTTGCATTTAAGAATATGAGAGCAACTAATTCTTTCTGATTCAACCACTATGCTACTTTTCTCTATATATAAACTAAACTGAGACAACACGTTGAATGAAGAGTTCCTTCCTGAGATCACCAGAACCTTCACCTAAGCCAGGCAGCAACTCCCTGCTTCCCAAATCCATATTCACGGTTTAAGAATTTTAAACTGAACTCTGGGTTGCTCTGTAAATACTATAAATGTTGAAGCAGAATTTGGGGCATTGGCTTTAATTTTTAAAGTACCCTATAAATTTTGATATCTGTTTGCCTGACAGACTCCGTGTTTCCTTGCACAGAATGCAGGAGAGATCTAAGAGCTCAAACTCTGTTAATTTACATGAAAGGGAAGTGGTAGTAGGATAATTTTTTTCTCAAAAGGCTTTTTTTTTTAAAATACTGTCTTCAACCAAAATGTTGTCATTGACTTCAAATGAAGTCCAGATTTCACACTTAAGTTCTAAAACTTTGACCCCCATCTGGCATACTGCGTGCAGCACTGGAGTCCTCAGCACAAGAAGGACGGGTCCAGCAGAGGGCCATGAAGATGATGAGAGGGCTGGAGCACCTGTGCTACGAGGACAGGCTGAGAGAGTTGCAGTTGTTCAGCCCAGAGAAGAGAAGGCTCTGGGAGACCTTATAGCCCCTTCCAGTACCTAAAAGGGGTTACAGAAGAGATGGGGAGGGACTCTTTATCAGGGAGTGTAATGAGAGGACGAGGGGTAACGGTTTTAAACTGAAAGAGGGGAGATTTAGATTAGATATTAGGAAAAAATTGTTTACTGTGAGGGTGGTGAGACACTGGAACAAGTTGCCCAGGGAAGCTGTGACTGCCCCATCCCTGGAGCTGTTCAAGGCCAGGCTGGATGGGGCTTTGAGCAGCCTGGTCTAGTGGGAGGTGTCCCTGCCCATGGCAGGGGGGTTGGAGCTAGATGATCTTTAAGGTCACTTCCAACCTGAACCATTCTGTGATTTTATGATACTATGAAACATGCCTTTTTCTTAATTTCACTCAGCCTAGATTTGCTGGCCTTCTGAGAACGCTCCAGACCAGGTAATTTTTCCTCAGAAATGAAATGTAATGTGGATGGAGGGATACAGGGCTAGACAGAAGGTCTGTGATCATCACTCAGGAAGCAATTACCTCAGCAATGAAAAGTCTATTTGATTACTAGGCTGATAGTGCTTTATATCCATTGTATGTATTATGTACTCAAACAAATGAAGAGAGGAAAAAAATGAACTAGGTATATATGAAGAGAGATGTAGGAATTAGAATGCTTTATGCAGGACTCTGTAAGACTGAGGCAAATGAACCTGTCTGCATAGATCCCACAGAATCCCTATATAACAAAAATCCGTGCTTTTACATGGGAAAACAGGAGATCAGCCTTATTGACAGCAAACTATGCCAAATCCGTGGCAACAGACAATGAATATAGAGATTGTTGTAAGAGATCAAGGTATTTACTTTATGACTTCTCAAAACCATTGAATAAAAGAGGAAAAAATGGAGCTTTTTAGTACTGTAAGATACTAAACATTCAAATTCATCTTGTGTCTCATTCTAACTTGCCTTTTAATATAACAGTTTCCATTCTTCCATTGGAAAACTGGAATTATTTGTACCGCATAAAAGCGAAACTTTGCTAAAACTACTCAGGTAGGAAAGCACAGTTTTTATGCTCAGACTCTGATTTTCACTATGTGAGGCACCACTGTATCTTGCAGTCTACATAGTACGGTACTGCTATATAACTGATAGAGAAAGTCCATGTCAATAATAAATTATGTTTCTTGAATTTGGTATGTCTTTTCTATATTACTTTCTTGACTGAGAATTAATAACTTTTCTATTTTTCCTTTGCAGATGGAAAAAACGCATAAAGCCAAACTGTTCAGGTGAAAATTTTCTGTGGTGTTTTTTTAACTACATCTCTCTTTGCGAGTCTGATAGAAAGTCACCCCTACGAGAATTTAGGGGGCATGGAAAGAAAAAATATTATTCATACACCATATTTATTAAATCATTCCTTATTCACACCTTTCATCAGCATTAAATATAAGGCTGTGCAAAACGTCAGATCTGAAGTGGCCAAATTCTGCTAGTAAATGAAGCAATCACTACGTGAAAAACATTAAAACTTTATCATCACATTAATTAAAAGCAGCAGCTAGTAACGATTCATACAAGGATACGTAGTGGAGTAGATAGAATAAAACTTTGAAGCTGCTATGAAAGGTAAAGAAGATCCCTCAAAAATCAAAATAAAATCCAATCAGCAGCAAACTCCATACGGAAATTGATTTGCAAAATACACAGGCATCTGTCATTTAGATCAATGACAAGTCTCCTATCAGCTTCAACCGGAACGTCATCAATCCCATGGGAAACTCAGATTATCAGAGAAACCATACCTCATCTTGGAGTGCACACAGTTTTGAACCTTGATTTATGCCACATCTAAGTGAATAAAGGTGTAAGCACGCTACATCTAACTGAGTAAAGGTGACACAGTTCTTTCTTTTTGCAAAGCCGGGTGTTTCATTAATAGACCTCTATATTAGTAAATTGCATAAGGAAAACACTTCTGTTTTGATAATATAATCAATCCTTTTCTTCTTGGAATTTAGCCTGCCATCAGTTTCTCATAACCACATAGAACGTCTATATTTTTCTTTGTAGTCAAATCAGTTAAACTATTTTGAAGGGTATATCGCTTTCTATTTGATCAGTTTAATTTAAATCTACAAGATGCCCTCAGAGAGCTCATGAAAGAATGTAGATGTTCCCGTACGTTAATATTTTTTTTCAGTGACAGCAGCTCTAAAAGGTAGTGAACATTATTTACTTAAAAAGAAATGTTTTCCTTTATGCAATGATTGCTGGAAGAATCATTAGTCACAACAAAAGTTCAATGAGTCAGTGAAATATATGTCTTATTTTATAATTTATATGTCTTTTCACAGTGTAGGATCCCTTGGGTCAAGTTTATGAGACACAAAGAGGACACAGAAAACTAAATAATATTCAATATATAATGAACATGCAAATTAACTGGAAAATTGTTTCCTCCTAATTACCAATTTTTACATAATGACCCAGTATCTCTTTGGTCTCTCCTAATACACGAAGAGGTAGCACATTATGAATGTTTCTTAAGTGCCAATTACAGCCCAGGCTTAGTAGACACAGTTTATTGAAAATATGCCAGGGTAATTTAAAGCATTTTTCAGACTAGGTTACAGTTCTGCACTGACTTTATTTTTCTTAATCTATAAACCCATGTTGTCACTTACAAGCTGAATCATACCACATCTGCCCTACATAAACTTTAGGGAAAACACTGCTGTAGTATCCAGGCGCGCCAAGCTCAGGATACTCTGTCTAAACACAGGGTGAAGAGCTTTTTATTGTAAGAGAATTGTTTCTTATTGTAAGAGAGTATTAATTTCCTAAACCACCAATGCAAGAAACATTCATTATATTCATCATTAAAAAATCCTTCAAGCCATCTTAAATTTAAATATTATTTACACTTACGTTATCTTATCATGATGGCTGCAATTATCTGAATATGAATCAAAGCACAGATTAAAATGCAAAAGGCTGAGTTGCATCAGGATGTGAGCAAGCTGAAAAGCCTGTAATATTATTTAAAAAGAGCTGGCTATTTAACCAAACTTACTAGATACCCTTTTAAAACTAATTTCCTAATTTCATTTTTTCTTTCCTATAATTTGTTTCATTTAATATTCATTGGCTTTATTGTTACCATCTTTCATCTAGTCTACCATGTGAGGCTCACTGACCATGAGGTTTCTTCCTATTATTTGAGCTATTCCTAGGAATACATGATTTTTGTACTTAAATTTCTGACATGTCGCCAGTTTTTAAATGTTACGTTAAAATTTAATGAAATGTGATCATAAGAAAATCATGCCTTGTGCTATTTAGATACATATCCTGAGCTCAAAGATCTGTATCCTGACACACGGTGTAGTCCAGATGACATCTGGTTGCTTTTAGAACGCATCAGATCAATACATCACCTGTATCATACCTATATTCTTCTCAAATCTCACCACCTCTGAATTCAGAAATGGGAAGGTTTTGTTTACATGCCTTGCTAACTTCTCTACAAATATTGATTTGTTCCCTATTTTGTGTTGCCATTTTCTTTTGTCAATGTCACAAACAAATAATTTTTAATACTTTCTTAATAAATTTCCCTCCTAAAACATTTTCCCTTCCATTCACTTTAGTTATCTGATTAATTTCAGTTGTATGTACACATACCTACATGCACCATATGAAATAGCAAACTTTCTGTTTGGGTCTTGTACCTCCAGGATACACTGTCTATCACTAACATCACGTCTATGGGTCAGTACTCTGAGAGGTGTCCTCATCGGGCTTTTGTCACCACAGCATTGAACTATTATCAGACAAATTAAGCAAAAGACATGAGTTCTATCTGTCTGAGCTCTCTGACCTCATTAATATGACATATTATAATATCTATTTAAAAACATCTGAGATAACAGTGTGTGAGTTGTGGTAGAATTGTTAAGCGCAGTTTTATTTTCTAGTGGGTTCATGATGCTATTCCTGAGGAAGGTGTGGCAAGAATCCAGCACATTTTTTTCCTCTACTTTAATTTCTTCAAAGAGAGTCCTTTTTTTGAGGCAGAATTGTTTCCTTCTAGTCAGATATTTGTGCTGCAATGGTATTTGAGATGAGATTTCTGAAAGATGGAAGTGCATTTGTAATTTAATTACTACTTAAAGGCATATTAAAAAGCTGTACTAAAGGTATATTCTAGAAATAAGCTCCTTTTTCTTTTAAAAAAATCTTCATTCAAGAAAACTGATACTTTCATGGGAATAGATCGTTTCCAGTTTCAGGGAATAAAACTATACAAAGACGACTTCAAAAACTGAACCAAAGCTTCCTAGTTTTCAGGTCTGTTTGATTTAACTGCTTGTTTTTTGCTTTGATTAAAATTTCATTGTTGAACTGGGACTCTCAGATAGGAATCACTGTTCCAGTCCAGGACAGAACAAATGCAGTGATGCTAGAACACACTGCTGCGTTCAGGTTGGGATAGCTATACCTGTATTTGGTAGGTAACTTCACCAACCATTCCCTTCTTACAGCCTTCACGAGGTGATTCCAAATGCTCTCCTGTAGACATGGAAAGCAGGTGCTAGTATCACTATTAGGTGGGCTGATGAAGTTTACTGTGTATTTAAAACAATACAGGGTAACAACGATATGTCTGCATGCTTCTAGTAATGTGGAAATCTGCTACCTAGAACAAAGCATACTGGAAATCTAAGAGTGTCTTTTATTTTGCCTGAGAGAAAGAGAGAGAGGTGGAGCACCCCTACATCCCCTCCAAGACAAAGGAATGGGATGTGACTGCGACAAGGCTTCTGCGGGCAGATTTCCTTTTCTATAAGAAGTCTTTGCAGAAGATTCAAGGTCATGTGTCCCAGGTAATAAAGACAACTCTTCAACCACTGCTTTGTCCTCTAACTCTTCCTTTGGCAAATTCAAGACTATGGTGACTGAAATAAGACATATTAAGAACTGAAAGCACAAAGTTCGTCTTGAAATAAATATGGGATGGAGACTTGACAATAAAAACTTGCCTAGTTTCTGCTGGCAAACACCAGTGTGCGCAATGGAACTGGCTTAGGTTGTATTCTTTTAGCCCAGATTGAAAGCCTCTTATGCTTATTTATGAAAAAAATTGAGAAATTAATCTAAAACAATGGTGTAATATACGTTACCAGTGTATGTATGTATGCTGTCTGAGACATCAACAGGTGATACATACCTTGGTAAAAATTAAATTCCAAATAATATGAATTTATTAAAGAGTACATGCTCAAAAATTGTGTATTTTTATTTGAACACTGGGGATACGTCTTCACTTATTCTTTAAAATCAGCCTAAGAAGCAGCCAGTGTTTCACAAAGTAGCCTGCATATTTCTGACTGACCAGTAAATCCCCGCAATGAAAGAAGGCTCAGAGGAGATGGGCAAGGGCATGAGCCCCTGAAGCCCTGGGAATATGCAGGGTGTGACTGAACACCCCTCTTGCACAGGAAGCTGACCTGATCTCAATAGCCAGGGGATCAGAGAGTGGCCTTTTTTTTAGATATACAGCTACCAAGGGTCGAGTGGGTCAGCTGGTGGTGTAAATGTTTCTGGCATTCACTAAGAGTGTGAATGTCTCTCTGAGTTAGTCAGAGGTGTGCGTACACATGGCTCAGCCCAGGAGTATAAAAACAAAACAACAAAAAAATACAAAAGCAAAAGGTTTGAGCTGCTTCAACCCACGTCTTCCTTTCTAGCGACTGGGGACACCCAGCATCGTGACTGTGGGCATATTATAGGGACCGGTAAGGGGGATAGCTTTGGTATTACAATTGAACTGTGTATTGCAACTGCTGCATTTTGCTAAGCGTAACTTACACCTGTATGGCATTTTCAGTATATCTTCTATCACTCTGCTAATTCTTCAAATAAGCAAACGTGAAATTAAACATTACAGTCTCCACGTGTGGGATATCTACAAAAAACCTGGTCAGAGGGTACTGGACTCCCCCAACATTGCTTGCAGAAATGACAACAGGCAGTAAACAGGCAACCAGTCCAAGTCAGTACAGAAGCATCTTAACTACTTAGTACTAAAAGTAGTTCTTTCTCACCAAGCTTGTCATAAGCTCAAGAAAGCGACCTTCAGCTGTATCTTAACCATATATTACAGGTTTAACAAACAGACAGTCAGTTTGGTCCTGAGACCTTTCCTGAGTCCTTCCACTAAAGCACATTGTCATCAAATGTAATCAGTTAGGTTCCCTCTTCTGCTTCCATTTTTACACGCTGGTGCAGTTTCTTACTTGTAGGAGTTCTCGTAAGTCAGCTCAAGTGGAAGGACATCCTCTTGAACTCTTGACAGACCCTGTGATAATTCTGCTCTCCTCTTCCACATCTAAAACATTTAATTTACAGTTTGCCTCTTTATTGTTGGCTTTAGTCTTCCCTAAAATAAAGATGGAAAATATTTCAAAGGTTCTTCTTCCTACTTAAAACATAAAAAGGCGTATTAATGCTGCATAGCCATGCAATAGAAACTATTTTATACTAGTTAGCACCTGTAACAGTTGTGTTGATTGTACTAAATGTTATTTTTTTAAAGAAACTGGCATGTAAAACCCTTAATCAGTACTTATGAAAGTGCTTTAATTAGGAGCAAAAGCAGGTAAACCCAAATCTAAAAAGGTAAATCATACTGTCACGTCTATGTCAAAATGAAAGCGTTTCACCTTTCCCAATTATTGATTCAGAATAGAGATGAACACTTGAGGACATACTTGCAAAAATACCAGCCAGAAAGAAAGAAAAAGCGTCTGTTCCTACTGTTAGGATGTTAGAAAATGTAAGCTCAAATCTAAACTTCCTCTGAATCAGGTGAAGAGAAGGCTCAAAGTTTACCACATCTCATTAGCGAGTGGCTGTTCTGAAATAGGGTACCATCGCTCCATTCACCTGGATGTTACACTACCGAAAGGCTGGAGTAGTTTCTCCACCCGTACTGTGGGCCCGCTCAAGAAAAACCTCATTCCTGAGAGTTCTGGCCCTGATGTCAAGACAGTCGCACTTCGATATGCAAAGCCTTTCAGATGATTCTTCTGGCTGTCATTTAATCCAGTTACCAGGACTGTGAACAAAGGTAGAAGGTAGAAGACATACTTGAGCATTTCTGCTCACCTACTGTGGCCACAATCATCATCACTCTTTCCGTTAATATCATCATAAAGGGAAGGGACGTGACTAAACTCAATAGTCTTTCTAGTTGCGTTCTGGAGGGCACTTCAGGCACGTACATGTCCTCAGGTTTGCTATACATGTTTCAGAAGCATCAGTCCAAATAGTAAGAGCACACTTCTCAGTAGAGGAATTTAAAAATGCAGTCCTATTGCTTGACTTATCACCAATAATAATTTTCATCTTCCTAGTTTGCACTAAAAAAAAAAAAAAAAAGATCTACAGTATATACTTGAGGTAGGACTATACTATATATATAGTGTGTGTATATATATACACACACTATACTCAATTCATAGGACATCTTTATATACATACTGTTTATTAGGCTAGTTCCTAAGCACTATAGAAGCATAGCTATACTGTGTATATATGACATGAAGATGATTGATCTGGGCTTCATAGTAAAGATGATTAATTGTAGGAGGCCACAGTTACTCAGACAGAGAAGGTGTAAACACTTAGTAGGAATATGCTTTTCTCAATAATTATTTGTAGTGGTGTCACACTTCAGTCTATGGCAGTAATTGTTTCTTTCATTACTTGCAACAAGTTGATTATTAGATTTATTCTAACCCTAACCTTCTTCACTGATGACACTTGAGAGGAGATTTGTTTTTCTCTGAAATGATAGCAGAAGCGTGTATTATTTAGGATCAGTTTTTAACAGCTATTTCCGCATTAAAACATTCACAACATATTGAGTGAGGGAGAAAGGAGGAAATGGCAGTACTTCGTGAACCTCAGAAGACAGCAGCTGTCAAAATTAGGAATTTCTAAAATGTTGTTTATCCTTCTAAGCAGGGACATACATACTGAGAAGTCAAATGTACCCTAGGGTCTACTAATTTATTTCATTTCTTTTATTAAAATGATTTCTAAAATTGAGCTATGCATCTCACAATGAGATAAACAAATATTTTCAAATTAGATATCACCATTTACAACTGCGTTTTATTTTCATATGTATGTATGTATCATTCCTCTCTCATGTGTATAAACATCACTGGTTTTCTCCTCCCCCTCTTGACTTCTGCAGCGAACTGTTGGCACTTTGGCTTATGAAGCAGTGCAACAGATGTTAGTGCCACCAGACAGGACTTGTGCTACAAGGTTTTTTATTTATTTTTAGACACTATTGCAGCCAGAATTTCTGACCTTGTCACCTTTTGTATCTCTGTAAGAAAGAGAGGGAAGGTACAACAATACTTGTGGTCATACTCTTCAAATATATGTATTAGGGTTGAGAAATTGCTTCAGAGAAGCACAGAAGATCCAACACCCTATTTCCAGTATGGCCTTAACTATTTAAAAAATAACAAAACTTTTTGAAAGTGAGTTAGTTTAAAAAAAAATCACCCCATAGCCACAATCATTTTAATGGCAGAGTGCAAATTAGGTTCAGTCACAGTCTGAAGTAGCTTCCTTTCTAGATTCGTTCTAACACAATCGCGGCCGTGCTTCTGAAGAGCATGTCCATATATTGCTTCATTATACAATCACAGATCATACCATGAATTTTTTTTTTACCCTTAAAATAACAACTCCAGTAGATTAGGCAGGTAGATTAGTAACTGCCTAGCACTCAAAACACAGACAGCGCAAGATGAAACAAGCCAACAGCTGTGTTAATATACAGCTCCAATAACTGCTGCAGATAGCATCTACACTGTACAGATCACTCTTCCTTCTAATTAAATCAGAACTTGAAAGAGCAAGAAATGTGTTATTAAAGCTATAATTTCTATAAATCAAGTAGCCTGCAACCATTCTTGTTTCCATGGCAATACATCTGTCATAAGGGCATCCATTAGATGCAGCTGTTATCATTGGGGGTACATGGACCACATATTGCGAAACACCTGTTAGGAAGTACAGGCTGGTTTAGATCCCAAACCTATTCATGGATATTTCCCCATACTATGAAACAGTGAAGTCCGGCACCTGATATTTGCTATATTTCACCCAGAAATGGAATCATCTGGCGGCTCTCAGCCCCACACATGGGACTTTTACCTTCAGATGTACTCCTTTTGTATCCGTTTTTCAGCATCCTGCAATGGTATCCTTGTACTACAGCTGTTCTCCTCCCATAGCTTATTAGTCCCAAGGCAGAGGTAAGCATGGGTTCTGCAGAGTTAAGTGTTAGCTCGCAAAATATGCAAAACCAAGAAAATGTATGGCCACCTCACAGCTGTCATTGGCTGTGACTTTAGCCATAAAAAATGTGGCGGTGTTTACCTCCTATTTGCAAGGTAGAAAACCTCACGTTTGAAATTACGGCATCACAAATATCACCTAACACAAAATCAAATATATTTTCCTCATCTATACAGATTCATCTAATGGGACTGAGTGTTTCACCAATATCTTCAGAACTGTGATCTTTCAGGTATCGCACATCACCATCACTTTGGCAAAAATTCCAAATAAATCACATGAAATATTACCCCTAAAACCAGTAAGTACTGTTCCACAATTCCACTGCTTAGCATTTTATTCCTTCTATGAGTTACATAAGTCTCCCATTTTAAAATGTTAATACCATCTCTTCCAGTTTTCCACTGTGTGGTATAATACTAGAGATTTCACTGATCTCTGCAGCACAATTTAGACCTGGCTTTCTGTGAGCATAAAGGTCTTTGATGTCTCTAAGTAGTGAGATGTGTTTATTATATCTGCCATACTTTCAGATTTATCAATCATTTAAAATTGTTCAGCATTTCCACAAAATTTCAGGCGATACCCTGTTCTATAACACATCTGCCATGACTACCAGTTTTAATTGCTTTATTTAAACCAGATTTATTACATGTTCTGGCTCTTATGTTTATATTTATACAGCACAGGATACAATGACCTCTGCAATGAGAGACAAGACAAGCCAAGTGAGTACTTTACGATACTGTCTTCTGCAAAGCAGGTGTGCTATATTGCTACACAAACAGGTTGTAATGGAAAACATCTCTCAACCTTCATAAACAGAAACACAAGCTAGTAAATAAATTCAATTATTGTTGGGCCTACAACCTCAGTCTTTAATTTACTACGCAAGTGACCCGCCAGTGAGCTAGAGAAATGCTTCCATCAAATCAATTCATGTTAATCAGAAGCAATGGGCTCCTTTGGAGAAGCATCATTTTAAATCTTCTCAAGTTTTATCAAGGAACCCTTCCTGGTATCACATGGTACCATGAAATACGGTCCTCAGGAGGCATACTCTATGAAGTTATGCAATTTTAAAACATAGTGAAAGTGTTGAAGTTAAATCACGGAATGCCATTATATTACTGCGCTGCACACCAAGAAGCAGAGTAGAAATACAACAACCCTCTTCCCTTTCCAGTGGAAACCTTTTACAGAAAGTACCAGTTTCACAGGAGATTAGGCAAAACCAGGACTAAATGTATTACTGAAATACACTAAATTCCCGTTCTGTGAATGGAAAACCCTAAGGTTAAATACTGTCTGCAGGAGCGCAACAGAGAGTGGGGCCACTTACATCTCCCTCATCCCTTGCCCCAGCCTTGGCCCTGTTGACGGGCTGCGGTAACTAACCAAAATCCCAGAGGAGCACTGCACCAGAGAAGGTAAGTGCAGCCCATGTCCTTCAGCCGCTCCTCTGCTTTGGCACAGCACGACCCTCTCTCCTGGCCTAACTGCGTCGGGAACTGAATGTTGTTACTTCTCTTTTGTGTGGTACGAAGCGACAAAGAGAATTTCTCTACAGAAACAGAGAACAAAAATTTTCTACGCTGCCATCCTCTCAGAAACGTGCAATTATGATAAGTAAAATTGATCCTGGAGAAATTCTGATGCAGAAAGGTGGAAAAGCTCATGAATTTGTTAGAAAAAAGGAATAATCAATACTTATGCATTTGTGTTGAAAGACTGAATGCTATTACTGCTCCCTTTCTCTATTTATTACAAAATTGCCTCAGAACAATAACAGTAAACAAAATACTACATCAATAAGCTTTTTACAAAGTAACATGCAAATAAGATTTTTAAATAAAGTTAATTTAATATTTGATTACATTATTTATTCATCATCTACGACCCACCCTTGTGGGGAAACATTACCTCCTTGTTAATCAGAAATGACTTCCTCTTTGAATGCAAACCACATTAGCACTCCAAAGGGACATTGTTTTCTTTTGCTTTTCAGTATTTTTCCCTTTAACTTAGTATTTGTTATGCTTATTTTTTTAAAACATTATCGAGCTTTTATTTACTTTTTTAAAGGAGTGTGTGAAGAGTGAGAATTTTGGCACTGTTGACTGAGAAAGGACTGTGTATGGAACAGGAGTACACCTTGCCTCCTTACAGCTCTTAGGGCAGGAAGACCAAGAAACATAAGACCTTCCAAACGTGCAGACTTTTTTTTTTTTTTTAATTGAAGAATTTTCTTATTGATAAGTAACACCTCTTTCCCTAAGCTAGCTCATATGTCTTTCCTACTCCTCAAAAGTATCATAGAATAGTTTAGGTTGGAAGGGACGTTTAAAGGTTGTCTAGTCCAACCCCCCTGAAATGAGCAGGGACATCCTCAATGAGATCAGGTTAATCAAAGCCCTGTCCAACCTGGCCTTGAATGTTTCCAGGGATGGGACATCTCCCACCTCTCTGGGAAACCCGTGCCAGTGTTTCAACACTGTCATTCTAAAAAACCTTCTTGCTTAGATCTAGTCTGAATCTACCCTCTTTTAGTTTAAACACATCACCCCTTGTCCCATTGCAACAGGCCCAGCTAAAAAGTACGCCCCCACCTTTCTTATAAGCCCCACTTTAACTATTGAAAGGCCACAATAAGGTCTCCCTGGAGCCTTCTCTTCTCCAGGCTGAACACTGATGCAGTTAAACAGTACTGGTCCCAAATATAGACCCCTGAGGGACACCAACTCATGACTGATCTCCATGAATGAGACAAAGAAAGACTAAAAGATAAAATAAACAGCAAAGAAAGCAGGGCACTCTGGGCCTGAATGGCGGCCTGCAGTATCCAGGGTGGCCAGGGAAGAGGATGGTTGCTCTGTCTAAAGAAAGGCAGAAACCATTGCTTTAGGAGGTGACATAGGGAGGACCGAAAACCTGTATTTCCCCTACCCTGTGCTCCCCACAGCTGCCAGGGAGGGAGGCAGGGAAGGAGGGAGGAAGGATGGTGTTTGCCCGACTGGCGCTGGAGTCTGAGGGTCCCACGTGCACACAGCAACCCCACAGACGGCACGTGTGGGCAAGACAGAGATCTTTTGCAAGTCAAACTTTAAAGCTTTAAACATGGATATTTCAACAGCGTTTAAGGACACCTTTCTTCCTCTACACTTAGCATATAAACATGACAGAAGACTTCTACTTCCGTAGATTAATAAAGGCTAGTAAAAAGATTTTACTGCAAGCTTAAGAAAAAGTTAATATAGAAACTTATTCTGTCCTTGCTGATAAAAGAAAATATACACGTTCAGGTCCTAGGCGGCCTGGACAGCCTGTTAATAGAGCCAGCATTTTATAGACTGGGAAGCAACAAATTATTCACTCTCTCACAGAGACATCTAAAGGATTTCGGTTGCCCACAGGTCTGAACAACCAATTCCCTACGCTGTAGTAAAATCCCACCCAGTACTGCTTTTGTTTCGCTTCTTTAATATTTATTAGTTGTTTTAACTATTAGTAATGACTGGGGAACCTGTGTAGGAGGCAGCTGTGGATGATGAGATAAAGATCTACTAGGTAAGGCCTTGTTCTTACACAGTTACTTCATTAGCACTGATAGAAGCAAATAATAAAGAGGGGATGCCAATTAACACCAAACCAAATAATACCACTATTTTGGAGTAAATTAATATTGTTTTATAACTCCTTAAAGGCTGAGAAAAGAAAAAAAAAGACTTGTGAATTACCAAGGAAAACATTTAAGTAGAACACTGAATTCTCCATGTAATTACCCCCCACTAAATATTATGGATCATAGCATACAGTCAAGTACATTTCCATGCCCTTGACTTACATGCTGTTGGACAACTTTTCAAATTTTTCATACAGCAGTAGGCAGTTAACGAAGTAATCATTTCTTATTTATTTGCTCATTATTGAAATTGTGCCCTCAATAAGCATTTAAAACCTCTTAGAAAATAGTCTTCTTTTCTTTAGAAACTGTAGAAAACTACTAATTATTACTGAACAGGCTTGGAAGTAAATAGATTTCACAACATAAAACCAAGTTTTAAAATGTACTGACAGAAGTATACATAGAATGCTATTATTTCTGAAATATTTTATTTGCATGTTTACGCAGACATCATACACGGCGTGCTTGAATTAGCACATCCTCAAAAGCAATGCTGTGTGTTAGCCACATCCCTTCTGCCCATCCTTCTACATACTAAAGAAATAGAAACACTTTCTGACTTCAGTGTTTAGATCATTTTGTACCTAAATGGCAATATTAGATTCTCAATTATACAGCTGGCATGTAACTCTCAGGCAAGTTGCCAAACTGTCCCTCCGTGCCAAGCCACAGACATCCCCCCCTGTACCTAAAGGCAGCTGCAGTGTTCTGGAGCTCTGTTCATTAAACTTTCTCCTCCTTGTTATCACAACAAGTGTTTTAGTTACTTTCACCTGTTCTTGTACATGCAGTCAAATTGCAAGTACTGAGGAACGGATATCCTGTGTTTTGTTATAATCACTTTTGGGGAAAGAAAAAAAAAACAAACTCCATTTCATCACACATTTTCTAAAATTCCAAAATCCTAATACTTTTACTAATATTTAGCATCGATTGTTTGAACAGCTGACAAAGGAGACACTTGTAACTAGTCCATACAACTAACATACACCAGACGAATTAGTGGTTGCTGGGCATAAATAGAAGAGAATATTTGTGTATTTTTTTTCAAATTATGTGACATTATCTGTGGTTTTTTAACAAAATAAATCTTTAAAGTTGGCTTAATTCAAAATAGATGAGTCTAGCTCCATACTCTCCTCATACTTTATGTCTGTCCATATACGTATAAAACTAGGGAAAGCAGGCATTTTAATGAATGTCTTCAGATGACAGATTATTTTAGTTCTTGAGAGTACAACCCAAAATTAAGACATTCCCTGTATGCATATGGGTATTATGGATGCTTTGAATGCACAACAACGTTCAAATATATTATCTGGAATAAAGTCAAGAGAAAACATTAATAGAGAGGTCCCTTCCAACCTTCTGATTCTATGATTATGGTGGAGGTTGAAATGTTTCACTGTCTGTTCTGAATTCTTTTCTGTAGTTCCTAATAAGCGATGCTGAACCCTCTCAGCAAATTTAACTACACCTTTCTCAACATGTTTTGTTCTTACTTTCACGTGTTTTACTTCTTGCTCTTGGAACGTATCACTGAAAAAAATTAAGACTTTTCTCTGCGAGTTCCCTATTTAAGCTACTCTTATCTACTGAGACACTCCAGAACATTTGATCCTGTGATAGAAATTTTAGCCATCAGCTTTAACAATACAGTAGGGATCATAGCCAGTAATTTTCTTAACTGTAAGGTGCCAAATTTCTTAAGAATTGTGGTATGCGAGTACCGCTGCAGGGTATTAATCCAAAAATGTGTGTGCACATAAACCTTAAGGAAATTATGTTGTCAAATTTTCAACATGGAATACCTTCCCTATATTCTTATCAACAAACCTGCAAACTGTTGCCTCCACTTGATAACTTAAGGTCATGTAGAGAGATGCATAAGTTATCTGTGATGAAACAACATGAATTGCACCCTGATGCAGAACAATTTTAGTCGTTTCTACATATTTTTCTCATTTCCTATTTCCTATTACTCGCTGCTCATGTCTAATAGACTTCAGTGTTCTTGCATTAGGGCTGAACAGCTGAAACCCTTGAGATTTAGGAATACAGATTGGATTTTTACGATAGGTGATTTCTACGTATCTGTTTGCCATTTGCTTTTATTTGCAATTCAGAAATATGATGTCAGAAACGTTTAAGAAAATAATTAGCTGGACTGGATAAACACAAAACTCAATAGCAGATTATATTCTAGGTCAGTTCCAATATATCACATTTACAGCCCCATGAGATGCCGGCAAAATAAAGCAAAAGATAAGTCCCGTTAAACTCCAGAAAGGAAGCCTCACCCTTTTTTTTTTTTCCCAAATAATAATAAAAGAAAGCTAAATCCCTCTTTCTTTTTTTCTAGACAAAGTGTTCTGTTTTTCCCTGTCATCAGTGACTGGCTTGATTAATTTAGAACATGATCGCTTCCTATGCCAGCACATTCAGGGTTTCCTGTGACAAAAGGCTCATAAATCTATTCGCTCACTTCGTCTGCCCCAAGTCATTCCAGCATGCTACTGTCTTCTATCGGCAAACATCAAGGTCCTGCATATCCTTTTAAGGGAAGAAAGATGCAGCTGATCTTCATTTTCATAACTTACTTAACCTCCAACACTACGGGTACATACTGCCTCCATATAAACCAATAACCCCGGATAAGAGAGTGCTGGAAGACACACATACAACTGAGCTGCTAGCTGTACACCCGGATTTTGAAAACGAGTACAGGAGACATTCTCCAAAAGGAAAATAAAAACCCACACACAATTAGGCTGAGGATGGTTTCGTTATTTAACAAGGGAGCAGACAGCACAAAGGAGAAATGGGTAGACCAGTATTTGTGCTACAAGAATATTAAAGACGTGTGTTGCATGTTAGCATAAGGCTTTAAGGGTTGCAGAGTCAAACCTAACTAGCAACTGGAAGAGATTCCTAGGCTAAAAATTGTAGGAGGTACCTCTGCTTCCCACAGAAGATATGATTCTATATTGCACATAGAGAAGTTTGCCACACAGGTTGTGTAAGACATGACATTCTTCAGTCTGACAACTATTATATTTTTCTTTGCATGTTCTTGCTGTCATGCCAGCTGCCTTTCTGGACTACTTTCATACTTAACATTTCTAAAATGAGGAATATAAAAACCTCATGAACTTTCAATATTTCATCAAGAAAATACAAAGTCCAAACCTAATAATCATTCAAACCCAATCTAATCAGTAAAGGATAATGCTATTGAAGGGTACAGAAGAGCAGCAACAAGCACACCACGTTTATCCTTGCAGGAACCCCATTACAGACAGTGCAGTACCTAAACATTTTGGAGAAGACAGTTTAAAGCTCTCAGAAAAAAAAAAAAAAACATAAGTTTGAAAGGATATACGTTTAGGTGCAGTAGGAGTTCCCTAGAAATGCACTCTCATCAATGAAAATAATCTGAGTTTGCAAATAAACATTCCTTTGCAGGTTTCTCACACAAACCATGAGGAAAAAGGCAGCATTAAAGAGGGTTTCTATGTTGCTGAAGTACAACAGGGCTTCTACTGAGAAAAGGAATTAGGATATGAATTTACAAGGAAGTTACTCAGTGCTGCTCAGAGTTATATGAAGTCCCTCATCTCCTTCCTTTCTTGGCTTCACTAAATTATTAACAGAAACCTAATCCAGTGCCAGTTCACCAAACCAAAAATACTTACTGGAAAGAAAAACAGCAAAAAGAGAGAGGCAAAGGCTGCTGGAGTAAAATAAAGGAGCACAGCTGTTACGTACCTACATATACAGATATTAAAAATATACATATTACATACATACATGCATGTACACAGACACTCCTACACGGAAACAACAAACGCCCGCATATGGGGAAGCACAGATGTGCACTAAGCAGAGCTTAGCATCTACATAATGCAGTTTCATAGCAGCTTGATTATCTATTTTAAATGATAACACAGTCCTGTGAACATCTTGGAGTTACAGCAGATAGCAAAACACAACAAATGTAAACAAAGGCCACGCTTCTGGACCAGTACTGCTAACACACCAAGGTTCAGAAACAACTTCCCCTGTTGTTTAAATAGATTTGTGCGGCGCAAAGACCTGCAGCAGGCTCAGCAAGCACCGGAACAGGCTCTTGGTGAAAGCTGGGGACTCAGTAGATATTTGACATGTGAAATATCAGCTGTTGCAGGCAGGGGGGACCACTATCGGCAATGATTGTAGGTGGAAGGAAAAAACAAATAAACAAAAAATAAATACCCTCAATGGTCTTTTTTTTTTTTTACCCTCTGCCAGGTGACAGGAAGAAATCATGACTTAATCATCTGAAATCAATATGCATCCTTGGTCATAAGAAAAAAAAATCTCTAACAGTGTAGTGGTAAGTCAGGTGAAATTGTCTTAGAATATTTAAATGCATCTTGCAAACTTTGTTTCATAATATTGAAATGGATTTTGAAAATAGCTGTCGTTCACTTAGACAACCAAAAGGTACATAACAAATGGGAAGTAAAAGAAGCATTTAAAAAATGATCCTGTTCTGAAAATTCTGATAAATAACCTGAAATCTGAGTACCACTTTTTTTTTTTTTTTAAGTAGTTTCTTTTCTTATCAGTTAGGAAAGGTTCTGTGGAAGAGAAATTCAGCATATCCACTAATTGGGACAACATATAATACAAATCACAGTTATATTTCGATGTGTTGGCAATGCAGAATATTGGTTCTGTGTGCACGCACACAAAACATGACACAGGTAATTTATAGCTTGTGAATTAATAAAACTTAAGAGTACAAATATTTTTGTTCAACTAAGGTGAACCTCAAAAGTCCATGAGAAGTTTATAAATGTAATTATAGAATTTACCTTAGGAAAGAAAAAGCCAGATTTTCCAAGAGAATATGTAAAAATTTAAGGTGGCAAATTTGGTAATAAAGCTGAAGCAAAGCCAATTACACTCACTAAATTTTCATTTTGTTCTATAAAAATTTCAACTTTCACTTGACATGAACTTCATAAGTAGGCTGCATTTGATGCATGGAGTATTCCCAGAGGAGATCAATGCATCGTGAAACTGAGAACTTCAAAAAGAAACTTGGAATCGTCTTGACTTGACTGAAGCCACCCTGAATTTCTCCTTACTTTTAGGGAAGGTATGACATTGCTCAGGGGAAGTAGACAGAGGGATTGATTTACCGCCTTCTCTTAAAAGAACTGCTTTTCAGAGATGCCTCTCTCTCTCTCTCCGTTGACAACAGAAAGAGTCAAACGTAGGTGGTTAGAGTTGGCTGTAAGAGCCTCAATTTCACTTGAAGAACTCTCGAGATGAAACCGTGCTTCTTGTGTCCTTGCATTTTTCTGGAGACATTTCTTTTTCAGTAGGAAATGTCAGGCTGCATAGTTTACCCATATTTCTTGCTTCTTTTCAGTACACGCTTGTCAAAATTAAAGCAGAGGTACTTTCAGAGAGGCTACTTGCTGTTTGTCCTCAGAGTCCTGGAATCTGACCTGAATTCCTGACAGCAGATCCGACCAGATTACAGTTAAATGAACTTCTGTATGCAAAGCCTGTTTTAAAAAAATTAGTTCCCAGTTCAGCAGTTTTCAGGTACTGGTCATCAAAAAGTAATGTGAAGGCAGGACAAGGTAGGGAAGGTATCCTCATGAGCCTTTCTTTAGGGATTTCATCTAAACCCGGGGGATTTGTTTTGAGAACTCGGACATATGAATCTGGGGGCACAGAACCATAAGCCAATTTACCAGCACATCTGCTCTTCAGAGGGAGGCCTATTTCCAGCTTTGTGACAAACAATACTGTTGAGCCACCAATTCTCCTTTAAATCTTTTGGTGCTCTCTACAAAATGTCTTTTGTCATCCTACAGGGTGGTTGAGAACCAAAGGACAACTTTTCTGCTTTTTTCAAGCCCAAACATCAAAACATTCTTTTTGTATTTAGATGGGCCAAGCAAAAGACATCTTTCTGCCATAAACAGGGGTTGAAAAGGTGAGCTGTCAAGAATCACTAACGTTTTTAAATGTTTGGACATTCTCCTCTATCTTTGTGGTGTATAACTATATAATTCATTGGGCCTTTTCTTTGTTTCTCTTCATTCTCAATTGGTTTTACATGTATTTCCTTTTTAGTCTTAGAAAAAAACTGAAACAGAATATAAGAACTCCTAATTCTGCTGGAGGGACATCTTGAAAAGTATTAGATCATCTTTACTATGTTATTCTTAATGAGCCAAGAAATAAAAGATTGACAGCCCCTAAACAGATTATTTTATATTAAACATGGCACACTAATTGGCATTAACTAAATCTTAAAGGTAAAGACAAATTAAAAATTAGAAGTCCCAATGGTACATGTCAATCTTTTTACAGTAGTCTGGTGCTTGTCAGAAAGTAGGTAAAAGCAGACTGGAAATTTCTGACTTTTTTTTTAGCAAAAATATCAGTACCAAATTGAATATATAGATAACTTTGTATGTACATACGCACGCGCTCTCACATATATATATATATAGGCTGATTTATACCAGTTTTGAGACAGGCAGATAGCTGTCCATATTTCTTCTTCTAATACATCTCATGCTAGCCGATCATTCAAGGATTTAGGTGATGGAGAACAAGATTTATGAACAAAGCAGATAAGACTCCTGGATTTCAGACTCTCTTGTTGTCAGCTGTGAAGTTGTGGGATAGTTTTAGCCTTGACAATCCTTCCTTTCACATAAGCAAGTGTAATACTGAAGATCAACTCCGACCTTTCATGCGCCCGGTGAATGCTCTCACCACTGAGTCAGTCTCTGTCCCTGACTCTGAACCCGGAGTTCTTAAACCTCAATTTTTGGAAGGATAATAAAAGGGAAAATAATTCCCCAGGAATTATTGTCATCCCCTGTTTTTTTGCTAATAAAGGGGTTTTTGTTTTACTCCTGAGATATAATCAATACTAGACACTTTTAAAAAGTTATTTAGGCACTGTAAAGGGCAGATAATGGTAAAGTGGTTTTGGAAACATCACTGGGTGGGAGAATATCAAATTTCAGGTATTTTAACACTTGTAATGAGCTGGTCTTGTACAGCCCAGCAAAAACACTGGGGATTAGAACCTGGACTCTTAAAAATTCAGACCAGAGAAGCAGCATTAAATCAGGCTTTCTGCTGCTGGGAGTGTGATTAGATACAAACTTGACAGCAAGTACTGGCAACAGCTGGAATACTTCTATTTAAAATTATATACTGTGCAGAATGGCATAGTTCTTTGATTGAAGATTCTTTATAATCCCAATGTATGTGTTTGTCATAAGGTAATTATACAGTGTGAACATCTCTTTGCATGATGACATAGTTCTGCTAACTGTGCTCAAGTACTAAATGTATTATCTATGCGTTCCTATGTATCTGGATGAATTCATACATGCTCACACATTAAATTCTCTCTGCCTGATACTAATTACATGAAAAGTAAATTTAAATGGCAGTAAAATTAGTTTAAAATTCTGTGCTTTAAAGTGTACTCTTTTGTTTATGATATGAAGTTGTTTGTTTGTTTCTTTGTTCTCATAGATGTGTGGGAGATTCATAATCACTTATTACCCATGTACAACGTTTCTGTCATCTGTTCCCTGTACTTCTCATCCAGGGACTTATCCTAGCCCCCACAAATCCATTCTACTTCTTACATATCAATTAGAAATTATGACATACACCTTAATGAAGGGTATTAAAGTACATTTCTAAAGAAAACAATGAAAATAAATTAATTTTTTAATTTCACAATTGCTGGCTTTCTAATCTAACAGATTATTGTAAACCACTATATTTTAACCCTGACTGTCTTTCTCACGTGTACAACGGACAACAAAAGTAATGCACTCAGAGATAATAGAAAAAAAAAGCTGCCTTAATCTCCACTGATCAAGGCTACACACAATTTTTATTAATATATTGTCATCGCAAAGATAAGCATGCTTGATTTTGGTAATCTCTAATCAATATACAGCGTGCCAGTTAAATATTTTCTAGTTGTTACTCTCCAGATGCACCATAATCAAGAGAGCAAAATTAAAACTACAGTCCCCTCTGGACAGTCCTCCACTGTAAAGCAAATATGGTAGGGATGGAACTAGAGGACAGAGGAACTCAACTAACAGTAGGTTTAAGTTTCCAAGAGCAAAGCCCTGCAGGGACACCAGAGCTCACCCTTGGACCAGACGACGCAGTACAGTATGACATTGGGCTTAGCTAACAGACTCCACAGGTGTGTCTACGCTGTTTCTTTGTGCAGCTTTAGGTACAGCCAAAATTATTTACCCGCCTGGAGAGTCTCAGGCTCTATTTAGGGTTAGTTCCACAGCTTTCATGTTGTCTTAAAGAAAATCAGTCTGCCTTTTTTCCTAATCGTTTTTATCTTTCTCTGCTGCAGTTCTGGACTTGCTTTCTCACAGCATGTTCCAGTTCTTAACACGGGAACTCAGTCAAGATCCATGCCAGGACTGGAAAGCTTGAAGCGGGACATAACCAGAAAAGGAGAGCCTGAGGAGAAGAGTGTGATTCTCAGAAAGTCTGTCTAGTCCTAAAAGTGGGTATCGGTTTGCCTGTTAAACTCTGCTGCTTCACATGGCTACCACTCACCACTCAGCTTTCCAGACCTCCATGGTATCTCAACAATGAATGCCAAATGGAAAGAGATGACTTAAAGCCCTGCATTGGGCTTTACAGTCCCAGAGAGTGGTGGCACCACTGACAGACCCCTACCAGCGGCATTTCATTTGGAGGTCATCAGCTCCTACCCCAGACTCCAGACTATGTAAGCAGCATCTGGTGCTGTAGCAAGGATCTGCCACAAGCTGCCTGAGAACCCGCCAGCATCAGCCACCGCTGTCTCCAACAGCAGCAAGAAAAATGACCCAACATCTAGCTCTCATGCTAAAACGTGGCAGGAGTTTACTCAGCCCAAGAAATCAGAAATGCTGTGTTAGACCACTTCTTACTTTACCAAATTTGCACCAGGACGCCTAGAACCTGAGACGGAGCAATGACTTCTATTCTTTTTTGGCAGCAACGTACTTTAAAGCTTCTGTTGCACCAAGTTCATATATATTTTAAGAACCCTTTTTTTAATCTCAGGCATCGTTACCTCAGACAACTCAACTCTGGATTGCTCACCTTGCCATCCAGTCTAATGTTATTTATAACCTGAGTGCTACAAAATGGTTGTTACATTCCCTATTCAAGAGCAAATCTGGCTTCAAATCCAGTAGTTTTATTCTATGCTTCAGGCAGTAAACACAGGCAGGCACTGAAACACACTCAGGATACCAAAAAAACACTTTTTTCCCTACCTAGCTTCGCTCCAGCTATTTGCTTCTTTTCCTTGGTGTAAAAAAGAAGCTGGGGGTTGAAAAGGGGAGTAAATACTGGGACCCTTATGCTTGGAAACAGCTGCCGGAGAGCTCGGTTTGGAAGCTTTTGTTTGAGATCATGTACCTACGCCCTGCTTACCTTGAGCCCTAGCAGAACAAATTTACAAAGAGCAATTCACAAGACTCTCTGAAAAGTGAAGTCTGCAGGAATTAAACAGTTCTTCCTCCTCGCCGCGATATGATTAGCTGTCTCTGAGGAGTGAGTGACGCCGTCCCTCCCACTCAGCAGCTTCCAACTGACATTTCACTAAATACAACTTGAATCTCAAAGGGTTGATCTGTCAAGCGGTTTCGAACCAGAAAAGATCAGGCAGGTTCAGCTTCCCCCCTCAGTTGCATCCTCATTTCTAATTTTCACATTTTATGCTTCATGCAAGTGTTAATTATGGAGATGAAAGCCAGCTTGCTTTCATTCATCCATTCTTAGCACGTACACAAAAGGAAAGTACAAGTAGATATAAAATTTGCCAAAAAGGGAAAAGGCTGACTACAGCTTGAGGAAAGTAAAACAGAGCATTGATTGTTGCCACACAGATAACGATAATGATAATAATGATCACCATCAACATCTTCCTATCTAATGTAACAGGATTCTGTTATGCAAATTTTCTTTGACTTTGCCTGACCAGAGCTTACGTACAATCAGATTTTGAATTCCATTAGGTTTTCTGTTATGACTGGTAAAGTCATTGTGGAAAGCCACTTTCTATCATAGTTTATAGTATCGTTGAAAGAACTATGACTTTCATACAAACAAGAAACTTGGGTTTTAAGTTAGTGTCAAAGACTCAAAGACAATTAAGATGATTTTTCTATTCCTGAGGGCCTCCATCAAATAGAAAGCATTTTAATTACATATATTGATGCAATCAACAGATAAATATTTGAAAGTGCTGTTTCCTGTAAAAAATACATTTATTTATATAGTCAAGCACATATACACAAAAGGATTAGGATGCACCAAGTATTTCAAATGACTGATGGTCGCTAGGAAATCAAACTCACGTGCTACTGAAAATATAGTTGCCCATTCCCTAATAAATCCAGTATTTGCAGGAAAAACACTGCATTGGTCATCCAGAAGATATTTACAAATTCCAACACAAATAATTTTACATAACAGATGATCGTGAAGGAGAGAACGATGTGATACCACCACCTTTTAACAAATATGCAGTTCAATGCTCACTGCAATTACCCCAAATATATGAGAAGCAGATTTCATTCCTGCCTTTATCTGCTATCTGAGAGAATTCAAACCTACAGGTCATTATTTCCTTTGATAATTCCCATAAACCCTACTGTAAAAGGCATTTTGGAGTAAGCCTGTTTGATTATTTTTTTAAAGCTCCCACTCTCTGCTGTTGAAACTGTTCCACATGTTATAAATAATTACACATTCATTAGAGAACTATAACCTAAACATCAGGCTGGAAAGCTTTTCTTTGATTCTGGGATTTTTTTTCTGCCCTTTTTTTTTTTTTTTTTAAACACAGTGAAACCGCTCCATCATATTCAGTCAGATAAAAAGTTTGCATGGCAGAGTGATGGTGGAATGAGAACATCTGTCTCAACTTTCCCTTAGCATAATCTTGTTAACATAAGTAGGACTGGCAACGAAGACACAGCAGCCTCAGCTTTCATGTGCACTTACAACCATCATGTAAATTCTCCAAAGACACAAAATAGGTACTCTGATGCGTAACAAGGTACTGTTGAAAGGTATCATGCCACGTCCTCACTAGCTTTATATTCAGGGTGATATCTAGAAGTGTCTGTCACATACAACTTCATTGTGGCATATCCAAAAAAAGGCCCTTTTTTCTGAGAGGTCGAATACTTGGATTGTAGGCAGCTCCCTAGTATTTTTTTGTAAGTGATGAAAAAAAAATTTAAAAAAAAATAATCTATATATGCACACATTTACCCCAGTGACCACCTAGCCGCCTTAGAGTAAATCAAGGCAAGTAGTCTTGCCTAGTTTACCACTAAAGAAACCTGGGTTTGGGCGTGGGATTATTTTTTATGTGAGGAAAGCAAAGGGTTTTAGCAAAAACATTGTTGCATAAAATGCAGATAAACAAAAAAGAAGAAAAGCAGAGAACGACATTTTTTTCTCCTTCATTTGTTAATGTGATGTATGGCAGCAGCAGTCTGCCATCACAGTTATGTATGGAAAAGTTACCCAAACATAATAAGGAGCATTCCAGAAAGTGCCGTAGTAGCTAGCATACAGTTTGTAAACACCTTAAATTTCTATGAGTCTATTGCCTCCACGGACTTCTCAAGGCAAAAGTGCCAAATGAGGATCTTTTGGGACTGCATAGCTTTAGACGAACATTTACAATTTGTTGTGCCTGAACTGCACTGACTCTCCAAATATGCAATACACTGGACCAATGCTTCTGGGAATACTGGATAAAGCTGACATTTTTCCACTCCAGAAAAACAATCACCTTTCTTAAAGAAGCAGCAGTAATAAGAAAAACATCTTCCCTTTATTTCACTACCTTTGTATGTTGTTAAACTGGTACAGTATGATACTTCGTTTACCTTTTAAAAAACATTATGCTGCACTTGGGTAATGTGCTGTTATCAGTGAAGATAGCAGGATATTAGTGGAGGGTAAAAACTGCAATTTGAGATTTCTTTGTGCTTGTGGATATTACATGCTGCTAACAATGTTTTGCTTTACTGAAAAGAACGTATCAACAGAAAAATCAGTGCTGACTTCCAGGGTGAAAGTTGGGGAACTGCCGGAGCTATGAATTCACCAATTCTCCCTCTCCCTCAAAAAGCTGATCAACATCTGAAGACAATTCTTTTCAACATGCTGTATAATCTACATTATGCCCACACAAGATATGAGTCATATGAGATGAATGTAATTTTTAAAGCAAATACAGTTACACTGTATTAAGCTAAAATTATATTTTAATAAACTATAGCACGAAAAGTATTAAGCATGTTTAGAAAGTAAAAGAAAAAAAAAAAAAAAAAACAAAAACAAAACATACTGAACTTTTTGGCCCCAATTTGTAATCTACACAACCTGGTCAGAGTCAGTGACATCCTCTGAGATTTGAAGAATCTCACAATTTTACTCCAAGAGCAAGGCCAAAGAAAGTAAAGGGGAAGAAAAAAGAGAGAAAGCATTATCCCACTGCATTTCTAAAAATAAATTGGTGCTTTAAGATTCCCTGATTTTCAGGAAGAAAAAGACCTCTCAAAATCCTAATGCTGCAACTCCTGAACAATCTGTACTTTAACCATAGGAGCGCGTGACTTACTGGTTTGCGCAGTGGAGTATTCCCCAGTTCTGCATATGCCTCATCCATGCTCTTTTCCCTGGTCTATCTTGTGTCACACACTCCAGAGAGCATCACCCGCTCTCTTATAGCGATATCTCATGTAGCAGTGCAATTGTTTCTTGCAACACACCCTCTTTTGCCTCGCGCAGAAGACCGTGGGCACAGGTTCCGTGCTGATCCTGGCACAGGAAGGCTTAAATTGATTTGGGCCACCAATATGACAGAAAAGCCATGCGCAAAGCCACTCAGAATCATTTTTTCTTTCAGTGCAGATTCTACAGGTAGCTTTAACAAAGCAGAAACTTTAAAAAATACATACACACACACGTGTGTGCACGTATATCTATATGAGAGAGAGGAAGCCATATACGTCTCTGGCACTCCTAACATTTATCAAGAAACTGGTGTCTCCAAGGTCATACAGCTTTTTCCATTTCTCCCAAGGTTTCCAAAATAATCATCCCTGAAATGTATCTCATTGTACCCTGAGTTTACTGTGCTAACACAACTCCAGGCATCTGCTGCTACTTGACTGACATTTTATAAACACAATCAGCGAGATTTTATATCTTGTGTTAATTCTTAATGGCTACACGTATTGAATTCAGATTACAGTCTTCAAAGTTTGAAATGAGACCTGCAGTGCATGTGGAGGCGATCTCCTTCAGGATATCCATAAGGGATACTCTACTGTAATTGATTTTAACTTTACAAGCCACATTACTTCAACTGGAAAAGCTGCTATCAGAACTAATAGGAGCAAAATAATGTCTAAATAATGAAAAAAACCCTCACAGTCTTGATGAACATCTAAAGTGGCAAAAATGTATTTATTTTTACCTGGGAGAACTGCTGCTACTTCATGTAGGAAATTTCTAACTGATTTTGCATAATAAGTAAGTACCATGTGAAGGGAGAAGCTGTGCAAGGCTTTGCAGAGTGCTAAACACTATGGCACAAACCGCTGACATTTACAGAAGCCTTTGTAATCCCTTAGCTAGCTAGATCAGAGAGAAAAAGCTGAAGAAAAAAAATCCCAACTCAAAAAACCCCCACAGTTTGAAATTTTGTTTTATTCTTGGTATATTCCTGGTGTATGGCTTTTACTCGGATTCATTACCGAGGCGTGACAGACTGTGCTATTAAAAATGAAGCTCAACCCTTTATATAAAATGTGCATGAGCTGTACACGTTTGCCCAGAAAGCCTTGCTGTTCCTTAGCTTCCAATTTGCTAAAAATGAAAAGTGCAATTTTTAGTAAATGTTTGAATTACTACTAAGATGGAACAATTCGCAAAACAATATGAAGTGCCACATTTTTGACAAATTTCACTAATGCAAGCCATTAGTAAACGGTGCCCTAGGTTTTTTACCCATCTCTGATACCTCTCACGAAAGCATTACAAATAAATGGAGAAGAATATGCCATGAGAGGGAGTTACAAGTTGTTGAATTGAAGAAAAACAATCATCTACTTTGAAGACGTGTCCACAGAGAGTATAGGATGGCACGCTGAAAACCACCCTTGACTATCATATAAAATAGCAAATTTTTAGTACTTTTTTTTTGTGCATAGCTTGAAATTAATATTAGGATCAGACAACACTTAGGTCATAGCAGTAACTTAACTGACAGCTTACAGGCTTCCTTAGTCAACCCAGATGTCCTTCACTAGACTTCGAGAGCTGTTCCTAGGTACACTGAGATTCTCATCTGTAGATTGGTTCCTAGCAGGTACCACCTACCATCAAAAAGTAATAGCAGATCTGCTTTTTAGGAATGCAAAAAAACCATGCAGATTTCATCTGCAAGGTGTATTTTAAAGTTCAATAGCCAACAGAAATTAATAAAAACAGACTGGTGGAAAAAGTTACTATTTTCATTCTGCAATGAAATATTTATGGTGACTTTTTCCCTTCCAACTTAACTGTTTGTATGCAAATGCATTGTAGCTACCTGAAGTGTATTTTCTCTGCAGACATCTGACACTAGCAGTTACCTGTTACAATGTCTTTTTTCCTCCACTTTGCTGTGAAGATTTCCGGAAGAAATCTGTGGCACTTTTCCTATGGAGTGTCAGAGACATCCTGGAGGTGACTTGTCTTCCTTACTTAATTAAAAGTATCAAGTGAGCTCATCAGTTGGCTATTTGCTGGAGATTCGTTATAATTGGGACAGTTCACATGCAAGGCATGTTGGAATTAGATTGAGAGGGAAAAAAAAGATATAAAATATGAGAAGGAAAACTGTGTACAAATAACATGAAAGTTTTGGAGAAGAGTGCTAGCTTTATATTCTTGACTATATAGGGAATGAAATACAACACAACAGACTGTAATAAATGATAATTTCAGCTGAGAAGAATATGGATTTACTTATTTCTCACCTACACTAGCGAAACATAAAAAAACACCCTACTGGCAACTGGAATGTGAATTATTATCTATATAAATGATTTAGCTAAGGTGAGATAAATAGGCTGTCAGAAGAAAAGGGGGAAGAATGAGGTTTCTGAGAGGAAAAAACCTCTCAAACCATGTCACATCCCTTGATAATGAGGATTTCCATACAACTATTTTGTTACACAATAAAAAATGAGGACATCAGGATATCCCATCATGTAGTGCCTTTCAATAAGAAGAAAATTAGTGCGCTGTGGGAGGTGTTAGGGAAACTAGATGGGAATTCAAAGCAGTAGTTTGCACAGAGAGGCTAGAGGGAGCAATGAGCATGGATGGAGCATTTCACAACGGCTTCCAGGCGTGATAGAAGCCCTTCAGGGCTACCGTGCCTGTGTTCAGACAGAAGAAAATAGATTTTGATTTTTCACCAAAATTTCAAGGCTTAAACTTGACGAGAAAAACCAGAATACTGATTTATTGCTTCTGAGTCTACTGCCTGACTATAACATCAATTCTTCACAATTTTTTTTTGTTCATTTTCCCTCAGATACAGAGAGCTGCCATTTCTGCAGAAATACCCCAGCTCCACTGTGTAAACTAAGAGGCAAGATATGGACAGCTTTTGCAAACACGAGGTAGCCACTGGACACAACAGAGCGTAACTCCTCAAAGACAGCCTTGAACACCTTGTTCAGGTTGGTTAGGGGAACAAATCAGTGAGCTGATAGAGAAAGAACAGTGTAAATATATACTTCACCTCTAGAGTCTGTAACAGGGAAGTGGAGCTAACAGTAGCCAAATCAATTCTGTACTAGAGTTCTGCTGTTTGAAAGAAAAACACAATCATCTGTTTTTATCTTTCTATCTTACTAATGCCATTACTTGATTTGCCGATTGATGAAAGGATTAAGCCCTTAAAGGTACAGAGAAGGAGTTATAAACCACACTTTATTAAAGGGAAAAAACAGTAAATTTAGCATTTACCAGATATCTTCCCCCATGGGGAACAATCCCACAGACACCCTTCTGAGTTAAGGACAGTTTGTACTACATTTTCTCAAGAGAAATCACTCTATCGTACCTAATGATAATGAATTAGAAGGCTGATCTAAGGTCTTAACAATTATTTTTATTTGGCAGCTGCAACACACCTGGGAAATTCCTTGTCATCAGGTCATGTTCAACGACTGGACTTTAAGAAGGCTGGAGAACTCTGTGATCATAAATAACATATCCTTGCAAATCAAAAGATGTTTAAAAGGATCCGATCTCATGCTAAAGCTTATTTTAAGATTTCCCTTTCAAATTATTTTTTTTCCTTCAACAGATCTTGGTTGGAGAGGTATGGGTGTGTTGTTACAGCATCTGTTTGCACAACAGGTTAAACAAATTATAACACTCGCAATGCCCTTGCCTGGAAATGGAAATTCAAATCACACTACAAATTATTGCTTCTGTTTCTACTAAGTGTTCTGAAAAAATAGCGGTACTATAAGGAACCCTGACATGCAGAAAAGAAGGTGCCTGCATCTTCAAAAATTTGCATTTGCTACAGAGAAACACCACAACAGAAAACAAATACTGTCAAATTCAAGAAACTGACCTACGGGTTGACAAACACTGAAGTAGGGATCCTTCATGCTGGAGCAGTGCATCCCTTCTTAAAAAGTCTTTAAAAAAATTCTTTAAAAGGTGTGATCCACCTCGGGACCAGTGGACTCAGTATTCTTTGCTTTTGTCATGCTTCTTTGTAAGTTACAGCATTGTATGAAATTCTCTGCAGTAGGTATCTGTGGAGGTGACGATGTTTTTCTAAACTGCAGAATAGCTGAAATACAGCTTTCCGAAAACAACCATTAAGTAGATCAGGCACAATCAGCTCAAACATGATCTGTGCAGACTGGCACCACTGAACAACGCAATATGCTTTGACTATGTTCTCCTTCCTCCCTTTTTCCCCTAGCTCCTTAATTCTCCACTGTACCTTTTTTCTGGTGCTTCAGGCAATGTTGAGCAGTATTTTATCCTGTGCATATAACTTCAGTTGCCAGGATATAATTTTAAGCATTAGTGTGACTACAAACATGGATATTTGGGAACTGATGTTTGTATGCGCCACAGAAAGGTCTCACTGACCAGTGAGAAGACGTCCTCAATGGCCGGCATCGGACACAGGCAAACTGAGCCTCAGCTAACTGAAGCTACACTGACACTGAACGTGAATACAGAATGTCTGAAGGTCTTTATTGTCTCCACTTCCTATTTTTATACAATTGTTTATCAGATATGTTAAGTATTTGGAGCTGATCTGCATTTCTATTTTCATTTGCCATGCAAAGGCTTTTTCTCTTTTCCCTCATCCAAAATCAAGAGCACATAATACTCCTCCTTTCTCTCTCACAATGCAAGTTGTTTGCCTTTCCTCAGGCACTTGTCACATTCTGGAAAGACAGGCAAGCTACTAAGACACTGCTAGCAAGCTGAAGTTGTGCACTGCTTTGTTGTGTCAAATTATTTGGCTTTTTCTTCTCATCAGGGAGATCCAAGGGCTGCAAAGACCACATGTTCTCTGAAGGGGACTAGAGAAAACAGCTCTTTCCAGATTTACCGAGTCACGCTTTTCTGTTCTTCCCCTGCCAGCAGTCTCTCACGGAAATCAAACACAGTAACAGACAGGGATGCCCCACGCGTTACTGCAACAGAATGAAATAAATAACCTAACCTACCAGCTTCACACCTCTCGCTAAATACCCTGCAGCTAGCAATAGGTAAGCCACTGGTTACGTGGTACAACAGCTGCACCCATTCATTTTAAACAACGAAGGCAAAGGGAAGGATTTTCTCTGTCTAAACCTTCACGCTCCGTTATAATTATATGCATTGTTTAAATCCTCTTTGCTGTTCCCTTTTGTCTGTTTGCATTTCTCTCTGCAGCCGTTTGCTAAGAAAACGAGAACAGGTTCAGATAATGGAGTAAAACACAGAACAAACAAAAGGTTTTAAGGTTCTAGAGTTTCCACAAAACAGCTGGTTCTTTGTCTATTTATTTTAATACCTGGATTTATGCACTTCCTTCTTTCAGCCAGGTAGGTAGCAGACATACTCTGATTCAAAGTGTTCCCCTCTCGCTGTTTCTAAAATCAGCTGTAAATGTACTGTACCCGGAGGGAATTCTCTTGGGAGCCTGTGCATTCTGCTGCCGGGACAAGAACAAGAGAAAAAGAAAAAAGTAAAAAAACTGGAAAAAAAGAAAGGCTAAGACGTAACACCTTATAGGTAGCTTCTAGCTGTCTGAAGCGTGCTTTCTGCTTCGGAAAGTATACTGAGGCAGCGTTAGAAAGGAAGCCAGATATACGGAAAAGCTGGCGTTGCACAGACCCAAAACGCAGCAGGAGGTCACTTAGCAGTACTAATATGCTGAAATAGCAGTCCTGCTGTTCAGACGGAATACATGGGCGCACTGTTCAAATTACTGAGCTGTCTATTTTTAAAATTGTGCTTGAATTTGAAGTTCATAAGGCTGACCTTTAGACTGATATCCCTTACATGGTCCAACTCCTGAAGTCGCTCGAGGTATTAACGATTGTTTATCTGAACTATGCCTGCTAACTTGTCAGAAAATATCTTACCATGAGTACTTTATGCTGGCCACGGGCTGGATATTAAATGGTAATGTTAAACTGTAATAAATTTTCAGACGGTTCTTGTATTCTCCCCATGAATAGAAACCTTTAATCCTGATCATCTTCAGCCCGAGTGGCAACCCAGAAGGCACACCCCTCAACTCTTCTCAAGGATCTTGCTCCTTGGTAGCTAGTAGGACACAGTGGAAGCAGTGAAGGAGATGTATGCAGCATTATTGTGGGGTGTTTCCTCTTGTTTTCCAATCAGTTCGTTTTGAACACCAAAAAAAGTACAGGATATAAGGGGTAATTTCCTTTCCTTTGATTCCTAAATTCCCCTCATTTTTGCTGATGCACACATCTGATCAAGTAATTCAACATGCTAATCAGTTCCAGAGAGATTCTACTCTGGCAAGTCTCAAAATTTCAAAACCTAAAATAGTAGATGAGCACCCTCATTTCCATAACACTGATAACTGACAGTGTTTGGAAGATCACTTATGCCTTTAGTGCCTCTTACCTCAAGCTAACAGCTCCCTACACTAACTAGCAACTTTGCTGTCGCCACTATTTTCCACCAAGACACCCAATCCCTTGTTTCTTTGATTTGATTTCATTGTTCTATCATGATCACTTTATGCAACCACCAGAAAGAAAAGCTAAACAAAGGAAATCAAACAGGTTTCCTCAAGACTCGTCCACTAGAAAATTAGGTAGACGAGGTAGGCTTTTTAACTTTAGTAACTTTTAGCCCAAGAAACAATTCTCAGAAATCCCCAACTTTACAGTGAGTGCTGTCCAGTGAGTTGGAGTTTTATTTCACTGTTGATTTTAACAGGAGTAGTTAGGTCAACACTGAGCACTTTGAAATTTCACTGTAAACATGATGGCTTCGTTTCTTCTCTGTGAAGCTCCCCAAGTGGAAATGAAGGTTTTGGTTGAGCGGATGCCTTCAAACAATCCTAGGGATGCTTTTGTGTTCTTCCTATCTCCCTCCCAGTAGAAGTTATTGCTCCCTTTCCCCGCTACCAGCCCTTGTGCTGGAGAAAGAGTTGTGAGATTCTGAAATATGCTGACCCAGGTCATGTCTTAGCCTCAATTTGACACTTTTATAGCTACAGCATGGAGAAAGGGGCCTTTGAGAATATCATCAACGTGTACCAGAACTGTATTTCAGCAGGACTTGTAAAAAGAATATGAATGTAAGTCTTGCCAAAAATTGTATTTCCTTCTGTGACAGCTGCCCATCATTCAGACTCTTCCACTTTGAAGATTAGCTGAAGGACCTGAACAAGGACACAAAAAGCTGCTCTTCTCCAACCACAGCACGTGTCACATCGGACATGGGCGGCTAGCTGATACAATTTGGCCAAGTATAATAATTCCGAGCAAAAAATTGCTCCTAGGTAAAATTAAATATTTTGCTTGTAACTTTGGGGCAAGAATTAACCTGTGATTTTACGAGCAAGGGCAGAGACATGTTTTGAGTTCCGTTTGTACACGTTCTTAACACCAGAATCCAATTAACAATGTCCAGGAAAGGGTAAATATTTGGCAAAGTGGTGCTTCATATTTGGTTATATTTGGTAGGAAAACCTCTTTCTTATGCTACTACACAACCAGACAAAAAAGAAACACTAGAGTGTGATTGTGCTTACCATCACACAGAGATATCATCAAAGGTTACTTCAGAAACGGGGTTCTCTACTGGAGATGAACCTCAGCACATCATTGCTTATGACCTGGTTATTTTTGCATCAGTTTCCTCCTTCCCAGCAACTGTATGAAATTACTGAGTCACCCCAAACTATGTGTGTCCTCTACCCAAGTAAAATTAAGCAGCAGTCACATCCTTCAGAAAACTAAAAGCTAATTAAAAGATTCTTTCTTCAACAAAAGTTACTTCAGGAAAGAAAAAAAAAAAACTCTAACAAAAAAAACCCCACAAGAGGTGTTGGCTGACAGAAGCAATGAGGTTATTAGCAACAGAATCAGAAACACTCATGGTAAAAAAGAAAGAAGATAAATTAAACATTCATATTTTATCTCAATTTCTGAAATATATGTTCTTAAGCCTACTTTGAAGTACGTGATTAAATTCTCCAAAACCTTTTTATCTTTCCTTGATTGCTAAAGTTTGCTATCAGTGCAGAGCGTGTAGCTGATATTGTATATCATCAAACTTGTTTCTTTATCTTCAAAAGTAACATCTAAACTTGTTATGAATAAACATAAACAGGGTGCCTGTTCCTCGTTTATTAAATATAAGCTGTAATAGAGAGAGAGAGAGCGCACACTCTATAGCATAGCAGCCATGGAAAATGTTGTGTTCTCAGCTGAAGAAGAAACATAGGCTAATGAATCTGGGGCATGTAGAGGAATAAATGACCTGAGATGAAGAACGAGCAGGGTTTTGACAAGGAAGGATACGCACAACTAATTTTTGCCTGCACGTTTGGTGGCCTTCAGGATGTAAAGAAGAGCAGATGGCGATGGTACTGAGGAAGTTCTGACTCTGAGGGTGGGGGTAAGTACAAAACGCAAGAGAAACGCAGCCATAAAAATAAGCAAAGAAGAAAGCCTCCTGAGACCCATAGTAAAATATTCCAATATAACGCCACATAAATGTATCAATAAAGTATAATGAACAATTCCACATTGCTGGCATAGCTATGTAATTTACAGAGTTGCCATAAGATAATAGTTTTGAAGAGCCTGCCAAAAGCCTGGTAATTTGCATATAATTGTCAATAATGCTTTCCCATTTACTAGATGGAGGTTTTGTTTTTCACAGGACAGAGTTATTGGAATTCAATTTGCAGTCTCTGTTTTTATGACTTTTCTATACAGTACTGTATTATTTAGAAATAAATGGGAAATTTTAGATGCAGTTTTCTATCTCCTGCCCCAAGGCATAAAATACAGATTACCTTTTCACTAGAAATTAATAAATAAAAATATAAAGAAAATTATTAAAAAAGGAAAAATACAACATTTCTTTGGGTTTCAGTTCATCTTATTTGTACACATTTCTCAAATTATTTAACTACAGTTTCAATGAAATAAACATCCTGATTTATTTTACAGCAAAGTCAGGATTCAACTTTTGACTTACTAAACCCATGGGGTTGAATTTATCATGGATTTGAGTTATCTAAGAATGGTTACTTTTAACAATAGCAGATTTTGAGGCCAACTGGAGGGTTGAAAACATATTTAACATCATATTTAATATGGGATAGTGATTTACAGTATCGTGAACGATAGTCTTTCTTTGTAGGAGTATAACTAAGGATTAAATCCTCATCCTGCTGAAGCCGTGGCAATCCTCCCAGTGACTATAAAACAGCCAAGATTTCAATATAGAAGGTTTGTTTGTATTTACTGGAGGGAGGTTCTATAGCTAGTGTGATAATATTTGCATGTATAAAATATGTAGAAAGTATTCAATTGCCACTTGAAGGTAGTGAAAAATATTTTTAACTCATTAATCTCTGTATTGTCAGTTGCCACTAAGAATCCGCAAAATAAGAATTTTTTGTTCTTTTTCACATAATGCGGCAAAATAAACAATCACAATAAATCAAAATAAATATTTATCAATTGTATACATATACACACAGTTACTCTCTATGCTCTTTTCCTTTTGCATTAATAAATCTTGATTTTGTGCATTGGCATTCAACTTGTGTAGTCTCTGCAATTAAGTATGTAAATTCAAAAACTTCATCTATAAATGACTGAATAGGTATTTCCGTAACACTTTGCGTACGTATACCTTCCTGACAGTTTGTGACTAAATGAAACATGAATGCAAATAAAGCTCCCATCTTTGTGTTTAAACTCAGGCTTCCAAAAGATTCAAAGCTTGGGCAAAACACGCTATCACCTAGGACAGTAGTTCTGTTTGGAGTCTTCCAGACATCTGATACTGCCTGTTCACTGGGTTCCTCTTAACCAGTTGATCTGTTTTAGCTTTAAAATATGTTGTCATATTCATACCCCCTTCTCCAAAAGAAAGAAAAGAAAATTAGCCAGTACTTCCCTGAATAAGGCTTTATTTTAGTGTGTATATTCTAATTAATTTCTTCAAGGTGTAATTCATTTGACATTCATGGACAGCAATATCACTGAGATTATACTTCTGACTCTGCAGATGAAACCGCGCTAACAGTGACATTTTGGACAAATACAGGCTTGAGTGTAGTGAGGTACCAGTAACTTATTTGGGGTGCTTATCCTGACACAGTATGACCATGCAATGCCTTCGCAGTTACCAGCAAAATGCAGCGGCAACACAAGGCCTCTCAAATAAATCTTGGACCACAGCATAGGATGATCCCCTACTAACTAGTGGATGTGAGCTGCAAAAGAGCTCAAGTCTCACACCAGCTTTTTAAGCTGAGCTGAGCACCAGATCTGAATAGGAAGATTTAATACCGGTGTAAGCACCTAACTAGATAAAACTACAGGGAGGATACTGCTTTGGAAATACAACCCTTAGTGCTTTCCTTGAGATTTTTACCTTATATACTATTCTTCTGCCTCGAAAGAGAGAAGGAAATCAGGCCCTGTTGAAAACTTATGATTGTATAGTATTTCTTTCATAAATAATATCTCTATGCACAGCAGTGCTTTAATGTGTCAGCTGTAATTTGGATTGTGTCCTTTAATCTATCATGTACTGCACGCGTGCTACAAAAGAAACAAATAATTCATGAGTGGAGCTCTATGCGATATGTATGATATATGAATCCTCCTCTGAAGTGGAATATAAGCCATACATCATGCTACTGAGATATGATTTTTATTGCATAAATAATCTATTTAAATTTTATTTGTCTTTCATGACACACTGGGTGCCCATAGGGCATCAAGTATTCAAAGCATTAATAATACAGAGATTTTTTTTTGCCCAGGAATAGTCCATTATCTGTAGTACCAGTCAATTTTGTGAAAGTATTTGTGAACAATGGATAAACTCAGTAATTACTCGAGCAGTAAAAATGGGACTTCTTCCAGAAAAGTCAAAATACTCTGTTTTGAGATTGCTAAGAAAAATACTTAGACTTTTCATGTCTAAATAGATTGAGAGAGGGAGAAAGAAGTCAGTGGATAGTAAAGGACTACATGGCTCAAAAATAAGATAACATGATGGTATCCCTTCTCACTCTCCTCCCATAAGTTTTTTCTTTAATATGGTGACTGAATAAAATACTCATTGCTCAAAATGCTACTGCCTTTGGACGCCCTGCTTGGATATCAAATCCCTTTCTAATATTTTTCACTATTCTCAGTCTCGTCCCTTCAGATGGGCTTGACATTTGTCCTGCCTTAACAGGGCCTTGTAAGAAGGCCATACTCCCATCCCTCAATGTTCCTGCTCACCCCAGCCAACGATGACATGTCCCCCGCAGTTAAAGCAATCTTTTTTTTTTCCTCATCTGTTTCTGTATTCCCAAGGGGAGCTCTGCAACATTTCTATTCTTTCTCCCCTCCCTCATATGAGTATGCTCATTATTTTTAATGTGTCCTTTTCTGAATATACATAGCACAGGAAAAGTCCGTGACAGTAGATGAGATCTTGTGCTTGCAGAAGGAAACAAGGCTAGACAAAGAGGTTTTCAGGAGTGAGATAAAACAGCAGCAAAAAATAATACAGCCGAAAATCCTAAAGCTAGCTAAACCCAAGAGAGATATAAAAAACGTGTACTTTTGGTAAACTGTACAAGCTTTACAGCTTCTGTCTCACTCCCACAATGTCTTAGGAACAGACCTGATCATGCGTTGTTTGCGTATCAGACAGCTGTAACTCCATAATGATGCCCTGGAGAGCCGTTAAGCAGCGAGAAGAACATCCTTGTGGGTGTATGGGGTGAGAGGGCTCCCAGACTTCAAGGGAGCAGAAAACACAGTAAAAAACAGGCAGTGTAGCAACTACAGGGAGCGTCCACTTGAGTGTTTCTTATCCAGCTTGTAAATAACAAAAATTTCCCCACAAACCTGCTAAGGTTTAAGAGCTGTAGTTTCTAAATAGAAGGATATTCTGTTTCATGTCTTATCTGCATGGTTTTATTATTAATGAATTTCTATTATATACTGACATCTGAGAAAGAGCGAGTCATTGTTATAGTTTTCTTGCAACATATTAGCTTTTTGGTTGTGCTTTTGTTAATTACTTTTCTTGACAATAAGGTATTGTTGAGATAACACAGGGTGGTGTTAGCTTTGGCCTTTTATATAGCCTGTCTGAGAGCGCATCTGTGTAGCTGCCATAAGCAGCCACTTTGCTGCAACCAGTAACCCTGAGGCTGGGCACCTACTGTCCTTCCTGCAGCCAGCAACGCCCCCACCAATTACCCACAGCCACCATTCCTCCATGTGAGAAGTCATCTGCAGCGCTTAAGTGCACGGGGCCTCCTTTTCTCTTCCAAATAGAACAGGGACACGCTCCTGCCTACCCATGCTGTACACTCAGATTTCATCCTTACACCTACTGAGGACACGATCGACATGAGCACCGAGAGCTGGGAAGGACTCCGGGGTTCCCTTGTTCAGGATATAACCATTGTAGCTCTTCCAAGTGAGCCCAACAGCACTTAACTCTCTAAAAAAATCAAGCAAGTAGCAGATGAATTGCAGTGACAAAGAAATTGCTTCAAACCAAGCCAGGACACATTGCTGCAGTTGAGACTTCTGAGGTTACAAGGGAAGAGTCGTTTACATGGGTGACCCAGTGTCCCAGGATGCCCTCCCTGTCATTGAACTGGCACCCAACAACTTATTTCAAATTCTTTTCACGAGCTTTGCCCACCATGTTTGTCCATCATACCTGCTCACAGGTCTAAACTGGTGGCTTATTCAAATATTCGCAGCTTTTGCTTTACACCAAGGTAGACACATCTAGGCAGAAAATATGGCCTTCATGTCCTGTTCTGAAATAGCAACTCATTTCCTAAGTTTTAATGGTTCACACCACAGAGGTGAGCAGGTAAAACCTACTACAAGATTTCCTCATAACAATGTTAACATTCACTAATGATAGAATGACTACTGCTATCATACTTCCCACAGCCAGCGCTCCATCCTTGCAATAATTTTGAAAAATGCTTGGATGGTCTGGGTTCCTTCAACATTTTTAATTCTTCTGTAGAATGTCATAACTGAGAAATATGTAATGGATGTACATGTTAGATAAATCAGAAAACACCCATGAAAAGTGTTACAGTTGGAAAATAATATAATTAAAGTAATTAATTCCTTTCTTTACAGAACTCTCCAAAATTGCTGAGTGAGAAATTATCCTCCTCTTCCATTGCTAATATTTCTGTCATAAAATGCAAGGACTGTTCTGTTTTGGTTTGGGGTGGTTTTTCATTGCTTTTTTTCCCCCCCACCAATCTTTTTAGAAGGATAACATATTCTAAAAACATCACACATTAAGAAAAGGGAAAAAAGCCAGTATTTCCAATGTAGGAGGTGTTACAGTGCTGATGTTTTTCAATTCTACAACAGGTACTGCCTTTTTAAAATACGGACAGACAGAAGCAGCTCATGACACTTGTAATAGTGACTACTCCATCACACCTACTTGTCCCTTCTAATATACTCAATGTCAACTTTTACTGTAATTTATTGCTTATTTCTCCAAGACTTCACTGATTAAAAAATTCAAATTTTGATTAGAATTTCAAACATTGTAAAGGATATTGAGGATCATTAATTTCATCTGTGTACTCCTTTAGAGGTATCCGTTCATTCCCATAACGTCAGCTTAATAAAACCATCTCAAAAGTCTTTCCACTGCCGAGATGAAGTTTTTGTACCCAGTTGTTTTGGGTTGTTTTGTGAGATATTTTTTTATTTTTGCTTGTTTAATAGATCAACACTAGACATTCTTACGGATTACTTAGGTATCCAAAGTTTCAGATCCGAAGATTCAGATTTTAATACAGTAGATATCTCTGTACCAATTAAGATAGAGAAATGCTGGAAACATGCACTTACAGGTGACCTCACCTTTACCAATAAAGACTGCAGAGTCAAAGCTACTCACAACACCTATTAATAAGGAAACACCACTGACAGGAGAGTTGACAGTGACAAAGAAGTCACAAATACGGAAAGATTGGCTTTAATATGACTGTAGACTATTTACAGTACTATATGATAAAACAAGAATAAATTATCTGATGGAGTTATATGATAAAATAAAAATCTAATAGTGGAGCAAGTTGCCAGCAGGATGATTTGGTGAAGTAACAGAGGGCTGAGGGATTTTTTTTTTTAAGTTTCAAAAGCACAAACTTGGGTAACTAGTTAGAAAAGATAATGAGATTGAAGAGTTCAAGTCCTCAACTACAGCAGAAGGCAAAGGTTCTTCGAGGCAAAGATTAAAAACTTACTAGGAATTTCCAGCTTGAGAAACAGGACAAAATATGAAGGGAAAAGCATCAACTGTAGAAGGATATAAAACTATTTTCAAAAGCAGAATCAAAACAGGCGTATATTTCGGAAACCTCAAAGTGTACAGATCAACTGAGAATTATCAGAATTGAAGCTGAGCTATAACTCTGGAGAGAGATTTAATAAACAGCAAAAGTTTCTTAAGCCATAAAAGGGAAAAAAAAGAAAGAAATCAGATTTTCAGTAATGTTTAGCCAAAGTCAATTTAGTTGTAGTCCCCAAATTAAATATACTACTACTGTGTTCATTAAGGACATTACGACTTAACAAGAGAACGAACTAAGGAAAAAAAAAAATCACAGGAATATTATTCACCATGATATTAGGATTAAAAAGTGTAAATGGAAATTGTAACATCTAAAGAAAAGCAAAAAAAAAAAAACCAAAACCAACCAAACAAAAAACAAACAAAACCAAGCACTTAAAGGCCTTAGGTTGGGAAAATCAGACTGCTGTTACAGATACAAAACAAAGAAAACCAGCACACGGGAAAAGGACTTTAATGAATCTATGAAAGTGAGTTGGTATTTATGCCTGCAGAATAACCAGTGTCTTATCTGTATTTAAGAAAGGTGAAAATAAAATGACAGCACGTAAAACCTGTTAGTCTGACTGTAGTAGTATTATCAGCCTCAGAAAAACTTTTAGAAGAATTGCTCAGATGAGAATTAAGATGAGAGAATAAAGACAAGCCTCGAGACCACCTGTTTTGAATGTTTGTTTTCCTCTTGCTAATATTTTTGCATGCTAATGTTTATATGTTTTTGTTAAGGACGCAAAGCTTAAAATCATTATCAAAAGAGAAGACGACAAGAACATGACACAAAGTAATGCCGGAATTGCTGGGCTTATCAATATGAAGTAAAACTTAATTTAAAAAAGATGCACCTGTGGCTACTACCAGGATTTTCTGCTAGAAAGCAGGTCCATGTTATGTGACCAAAATTTTAATTCTGGGTGCACTGGCTGATAAAAGAGCTGATTATGAGCTACAGCTTTGGAAAAAAGGCCAGTTGGCTGTTCTCCATGCACTAGGCATAGGTATCCCACAAGCACACACCCCTTAAATCATGAACTGAAGCCAGCTGGTGTCTCTAGAAAACTCCAAGTGGTTACAGAGAGCTCAAAACCATGATCCTTGAGCCCATGTTTCCTCCTCCTGTCCCTTGTTACTTTTTTTCAGTCTTCTGCTCCAAACGGACCCACCTAATTCTATACCAGTTTTGCCTGTTCAACATTCCAGACCTTCCTGCATAGGGTTCCTTGGCCACCAGCCACAGCGATGAAGGCGTTTTGTCCTTCATAATCCCTGAGGACAGTTCAAAGCAGTTGTCATGTTGTTTGCATCTAATGTTTCCATGACTTGATATCAATTTACTGGCAGCATTTGTAGGGATGTGTTAGAAATTAACATAAAATGGAATTTTTATTCTTTCAAAAGCCCAGTAAGAAAGAAATCGCATGTTCTTCATATCTTCAAGCACGTCTGCCGAAACAGCTACAGGGCGCTGTGCCACAAGCTCCTAGTGTGTCCTAGTGTCACTTAAAAACAATACACCTCTTCCTGAAATTTCTGGTGACTACAGAAAACTTGCATTAATCAATACATTTCCTGCCACGAGGTACGTGTTAATTACACACAACTTCAAGAAGCCAAGTGCTTCATTGAAAGGAATGAAACGGTTCCTGTGCAAAAACCAGCTGTATTGCCTGGATGAGAGGAGAATGAGAGGGGGCCACACACAACAGGTACGTAAGGAATCAGAACAACATCTCCACAGCTTCTCAGCATCTACAAGAGTGTTTTGGTCCATAACGTTATGCAGCTTGTATACAACAAAACTAAATGCATCTTTATCAGACAAACACCTTGTTTGCCACCTGACGCTTCCACATTGCTTCTACTGAAGCCTCCTGGTGGCACATCCCACCCCACAGCAACCCAGCTGTACCACACCCAGATAGTCATAGAGGAGAACATGGATCAAGCCAATGAGTTCCAACAAGTTTACAAGTCTTCACCGTTAGAAACCTGTGATTTTTTTTTCTGACAGAGTGCAAACAAGGTTACCCTTATGTACCTTCAGTCCATTTACTCATCAGCTGAACTATTTACTTTTCAAGCTGTGACAAAAGTTTAGGTACAAATTAACTTTGTGGCGTACGTGCTGCAACTGTCAATCTGCAAAAGCCCAGTCCCTCATGAATTGCTGGCTGCAGTGGAGTGAATTATATTGCTGCTTACCCCAGGTAGCAACAAACCTCTTCCTCCAGGTAGCTCCTTATTTTTTCTTGCTCCCCACGTTGGATGCTCTCTGTTCCAGAGGCTAATTTTTAGCCTGAACTGTGAGCGTACATCTGACTTGGGAGTTCACAGAAATTCCCCCAACCTGTGCCCAATTTGTAACCATTTTCTTGCTTTGCCTGCTGGATTTACAGCTCTCCTCCTGAAGCTGGCTCTCCAGCTCAACACAAGCATCACGCTGATGCTGCCTTCACCATAATTCTAGCATGAGATTAGCCACTATTACTACATGTCCACATTCCAATTATAAAAACATCAGAAGGGACAGTTCCTTCTAGATAGGAAACTATTAATGCTGTTGTGGTAATTGTGCGTGTTTATGGCTATCATGGTGAGAACATTCTGAAAATAAATTAAAAGTGGTATTTTATAAGGGCCCAAGAATGGCATCAGTAGAAAATTAAAATACCCATTCACATTACTGCCAACAGGGTAAAGCAATAATGACAGCAGTGTTATCAATCTGTGACTATGTCTTTTTAAGTAATTTAAACATTTTTAACATAAAGTGTGTATTGAGCCAAAAATTAAGTGATAAATAGCGTGTAACAAAAGGGTAGATATTCTGCAAAAAATTAACCGAAGATCAAGTTTAAATCAAAACTAAAAGTACATTAAAAGTTGACGAACGACGCTATTAAAAGTCAGCAAAATATAATATAGAACATACCAGAGAGGAAAAATCTGTTCAAAAACATTTTTTAGTATATTTATAGCTCCTACAGTTTAGAAAAGAAAAAGAGCAGACATAATTTATAAACAATTGATATTCTGGGCAAGCCTACAAAAAGAAGTCAAATCACATAAATGTGATTGCACATGGAAAAAAGCAGGCAGTGGCTTTCGTATTTGCTGTAATCTAAAATTTAGGTCACTGGACTGAGAAGTGGTAGTCTTACAATAAAACTCATGCTCTCCCTGACTTGCAGAGACCAGGGACCAGTTGTTTCAGGGATTTTTTTATTTGCAATATAAGCAGTAAAAAAATAAAAATACTTGAAGATCTGCATAGAGAAAAAGCACATAACCTATGGAAAAAAAGATCTAGTTTTTATCTACAAGGTATTGATTATACAATAAATTATAATGAACGTTTTAAAACTCTAATACAGTACTGTAGAAGTAGGGAAAGAGAAGCAGTATTTGAGACATGAGGTACTTACGAGCAAAAAAACCTAAACAGGATTAAAAAGAATCCTTTTTGACTTCTTTGTTTGTAATAAAAGATTAGCATACATCCAGTTACGGAGATGATGCAGGCAGAGAAATACAAAGGCAAAATCTGAGAACACCAACAGGAATTATGGATCTGTATGTCATCTGTGTAAAAGCGATAACATAAGCCATAGGAATGAAGCAATGCACAAACAGGCTGGTAAAAAGCAGCAGTCCTAAAATGACAACAACAAACACTGAAACAATAAATGTAACATCTGACTGTCCCCTCCCACCCGAGTCAATCACCCGAAATGCACATTCGGAGAGACGTGGCACTACGCAAGGGAGTGCGCTGCCCTGGACATCAAAGACTGGTGACAGCCAAGGTACTAGGTACTGTAAGAGCATTTTCTGTGCCTGCTCCAACGTGAACGCTAGTGACACATCGAATAAAGCTACATCACGTGAAACTCACTCACATTAGCTACAAGAAGGTCAATATAAACTTTTAATAAAGTAAATTCACTTGAGTGCCCTGCTTTGATCTCTGACTGAAATAGGTTGAAACAAGAAATGCAGGAAGAGATAGTTTAGGCAGTGTGTTCCAAGGCTGTCAAGAAAATAAGACTGAGAATCAAACAGGACAGCAAAGAGTACCAGAATTAGATTTCTTTAATACTAGAGTGCTTTATTAGGGAGCACAAAGGTTAAACACATAGGTATTCTGACCAAAACAGCCCAGACTGTCACCAAATGAAACTAAGGGAAATTAATCAAATATTCCCAAAGGTGTAAAAGATGTTCCATGTTGCATCATGTTCTCTCAGGGAACATCACATCACAAATATTTTTAATTTAATTAAAAAGAAAAATCATGACATTGAGATGCATGCACATATTTCAGTATGAAGAACAGTGAAATGTATGCCTTAAGCAGTAAGAGAAATACTGAAGAGCTAATCATGTGTTGCAATTACTTCATTCGAGTAAACTTACAGCACTGCATTCACTTCAAGTAAGTTTCTACATTTGCGTTAAACCGTACAGTCCATGTAGTTGTAATTTCATGCCCCCCATTATCCCATGAATCCGTATGTGAGAACATTTTCATGAGTCAGCATCCCATCTGCAAGCTAAATTTGCTTCCCTGCATCCTGGAGTACATATTTGATAATCCTACAGCAGAGGCTGCTTCAGCACAGATGAGAAGAAATAGCTCCAACAGAAGAAAACAGCAGCCAGGGACTGTCAAGACACAGGGATAACCTCCCCATGGGTCACCTCCCCGAGCTGTGCTCGCATGGCAGTGAGCAGAGTACATAATATTTACAACATCTTTGGAAGATACTGTGGTTTCCTTCCCAAAGCTGGATATACTAACTTCCAGTAGGAAGAAGACTGGCTGACCTCAGTACAGCCTAAGAGATGAACCCTTTGCATAGAAGTGAGGGGGCAAAAAAAGAAGAAGTAAAAAGCAAAAAATAATAATTGTCAAAGAACCAAACCAAAAGCTAGCATTTAAAGTAACTGTCTATTTGGTATATAGTATGCACAGGTGGTATTATCGTATTATTTTAAACAAGAGTATTTTCAAACTTTTCCATTTGCTGTCAACATCTCTCTAAGTGCTATTGAACCATGGAGCCATCAAGTAAATGAAAGCAGGATGTTAGACTGAAGTGGAAAGTAAAGACATAATCTGAAGGTCATAGTGACAAAGGAGACACAAAGCGACCCTTGTTATGAAATAACTCCAAACACTGAATAGTCAACAAAGCTATCATTTTAATAAAAGCAAAGCTACCGCCTGTGACAAAATGAATTATGACTCACAAGAGGCAAATATTAATGAGAAGTTGCCTATCTGAAAGTCTCTTACGTGACACACCTTTGAGAAGTGTTTTATATATAAAACCTTTTTCAAAGTTTTTATATAAACATGCAGAAGTCATCGTACAATAGGATACTCCAGAAGTATTAATTTCTGAAAAGTCTTCCTTTTATGTATTATGGGTATTTGGTGCAGCAACAGAGAGTGTTTTAGATTTCAGGTTAAGGTTTAAATAAAGCCCAAGACACCAGTACATAGTATTTGTGAACATTTCGATTCCGTTCTATTTCTTTGGTGGACATCTCTCATTCCTTGCTACCCAGGTCCAGAGAGATAACCAAGAATCATCTCCTGTCTTTTTTCCACAGAAGGGAGGACAGAAGGTGTAGGAAGCCCCACTAACCTCTTCATTCTATGTACAATGCATAGAGGAAGATGAAAATGTCTGCCTTAACACAGTTATTTTTTCCCTTTCTCTTCTTTTCCCTCTCTACTTACCTTCCTCCCAACCCACTCATCAGGCCACAGAGACTTGGAAATTCACCCATCTTTCAGGTTCTCTTACAGCGTGCTGACAGACTAAGAGAATATGAAGAAAAGAAGCCTTTGACAGGAGTTTTCTGAACAGAAGCCCCCCAGCTGGACAAGCAAAAATTGTCTGTGAATATGCAGGTGGCAGAGCTGCATAAGGCAGCATCCTCAGGATCTCATTCCCCTCCCTTTCTGTTCATATCACCATTTATTCTTCAACCCCTGCAGGCAAAGTGAGTTGCAGTTTTCAGACTGGAGATTTTATTTAGGTTTAACTAAAATGGCGAATGTATTTGTATAAATCCATGGTATTGCCTAGCTGTTATTTCTAGAATAATCTGAAATATGATCTCCCTCTGTGTTTACATGGTAGCTAGCACCCTAACTTCACACAAACCTGCGCTCAGGGCCTCATAGGTGTGTGGCAGAAGAGAGAACAGTTTCCGTCATGGCTCAAAATCAGAAAATAATTTCTGCAAAAAACAGCTCACAAAACTACAACAACTGTGGACTCACAAAACTACAACAATCATTTTCTAAACATTTCTGTTTACTGATTAAACAAGCAAAAATCTTAGATCCCTCTATGACTATTAACCACATTTGGCATTTCATAATGTTGTACCTGACACTTCTCAAAATTATACTGTAAATTTGGTTCACTATTTCTGTAGAATCTATTAATCAGAATTGTTGCACACAGCAAGTACGATGCCTTTTTATAAGAGCAATACTGTCTTCATTACTTTTTTCCCAGAAATGGACCTCTGTGAGTATAATATGGAGGAGAGAGAAAGATTTTTCTGATAGTAAAGCTAGTAAAAACATCTGCCCACTAAAGATACCAAATCATGCTATAGGCAAGCCATGCTGTGCTAAAGCAGAGCCTCTATCAGGGCTTTTGCACAGATGGTATCACAGATTTTTAAATCATTATTAGATTATTAGATAATTGTGCTCCTCTCAAACCAAATATAGCCCATCTTAAAACATCTTTTGAGCAATACTGCATTATAAATGGGTTCCTGAAATGATCAGAAACATTATTTTGCCTTTAATACGGATGGTATCGAATGTTAGAGAAAGACAAGAAGTATGTTAGCATGTGAAAATAGTGGAAATAAAAACAAATGTAGTATATTAAAGGTTTTCTAACAGAGTATGCCTGTGTATATATATGAAATATAACACACAAATTGTAAATAATAATTTACATACTCTTAATAGCAAATTTCTGAATTACCAAGATACTCAGGAAGGAAAACCCACATGTTTTTCTTTGCATTGTACAGATAGTAACTTCATTTGAGAACTCTATCCTATAATTTCTTGCTGTTCAGTGTAGTGAACCATTAAAAGTGAAAGAATTTACTGAGCTGAACAGAAATAAAAAATAAAAGAAAAACAAACAAAGCAAAAAGCCCCTTAAGATAGCAAAAAACATGCCTGAAGCAATAGATTTTTACACATCCAAATCCCAGCTCTCCCATTACATGTGATTAGTCGCAAATGGATCCTTATACATTTGCTCTGGTATCATCTTTCTTCTCCACACTTCTATCTGACACAGTCTTTTACCTTCTTGCTTCTCCAGGTATTTGTGTACCCGTTGGAAGTTGATGTTAAGCAACATGTGTTCACAAGTTCATATCAAGGGTTTTGTTGCTTTGAAATTTATGTATTTTGAATGTTCTGGAAAGCAGTCATTCAAGGAAAATTACCCCACGTTAGCAAATTTACTAGCAAGTTAACTAACTTGCCTATGGCGGCTACCTCTACCACCACGAATGCTAGCCCCCAGTTGAGAAGTGGGAGCAGATGACTTAGAAAGTGATAATAGAGGTCATGCCATTCAGTGGGATGTCACTTCTTGTTCCCCTTATCATGATCTAGTTCCTATCCATCCATTCCTCCCACCTCTTCTCTACAGCAGCTTTGCTGGTCTGCTGCATACTGAGCAGCAGATGTTCTTTTCTTGATACTACATGCAAATTTTTGAAGCAGCTGTGCAGAGCTGATATTATCATATGAGAAACATCATGACTTTGACTTTCCTTGCTGTCACTAATTTGCTTTCCTGCTTTTCTTTGGAGCCTAAGAATTTACAACTATATATATATAATAATAATAGGTTTTATTTCTATTGTTGATGCTGCTGTTGTTCTTTCAATTTATCTGTTTGACAGTGGGGCACATCATAATTTCTTGCCTTTCTTCCTCATCTCAAGTACTGATTACTGTATTCTCTTTAGACCTTGTTAAGTTTCTTTATAATTCCTTGACTTAGAGACTTTGCCTCCTCTGGGTTAGAACCTACAGGATATCTGCGAGTGAAGCTCCACTTAAATCAGGTAGCTTGGGAGACAACCCTCTTTCGCTGATGAGGCTGCAACACAAAAGATAACATCACCCAATTCCCTTGATATTTTTTTTTCCTCTTTCTATTCGTTTTCTTTTTAGCATAACAATTTGAGTTGCGAGAAATTCTATTTGATATATAATTGGCTTATTTTTTTAAATATTCGCTTTGATTTACATGGACTTTTCATGAACTCATAAACACAGATTTGCTGCAAAAATATCTTGGTACAAATCAATCCTCAGTCTACCGGGAAATGATGAATTTTGACTTTCGCTTTGAAAACTGCCAGAATCTGCCTATGGGAAGCAGCATACTTCGCATATTTTCTTACTCTAAGTCCATTTTGAAGCTGTTTACATACTTGCCAATGATACTGTAGGTTTAAGTTCAAATGTGTACCCATAGTTTTGACCTAACAAAGTATAAGTGTTCCTCATTATAGATGTCAATATTCTGCAGTAAGCATTTTACAGAAGAAAACAACCCAGTGGAAAGAGAGAACTGCAATACATATGGTCTAGCAATTTTCTTTTATATTTCGCCACCACATGGCTTCTCCTTTAGGTGAAAGGAATAAAGCCTTATCTAATTACTTCAACTACTGTGACTCCCTGCTGTTAAGGGAGATGTATTATATAGAGACGGGACATTTCACAGTGATTGCATTTTATCTCTGCCCAAATCTCCTCTGCATGCTAGTAGCAACAAGACCTTTGCGCTAAGCAAACTGTGCTCTGTGTCCCAAATAACAAGTTCAATATTGTAAAAACAATGCATACTAAGCACAGAAAAATTTCTCCACCAAAAAGGCTTATAATTGGCACTATCCCTGTATTAAAATCACCTCCCCTCTCTGCATACAAAAATGTTCAGCTGAACAAATGGTATGAGGAAAAGCAAACAATTTTGTTCCAATTCACTTAACGTATTCACCAAGCACGCAAATACTTTGTATTAACAGTTAAAGTTGAGGATTTCTCATTTGCTGCCAGAAGTCAAAAGCCAATGTTTGAAACTCCAGAACTACGTTCACTTTTTTTTTTTACGATAGCATGCCTGTGCTTATATATATATTATTGGATAAAACTTTACAGACTCTACCATGCTTGGTAACATTTTTCAGTTACCTCATTGCTGCTCCGATGACCAGAATACCGTGTGAGCATTATTAATCAGCCTCACGGCTTGGGAAAGGCAGTGCAATTCAGGAAAAGGTAGCGATGTGGACTGTAAGTCAGACTCACCAAATGGAGTTTGGGCGCAGTGAAGGGAAGAATGCGGGTGTGAAGCCTTCTATCACAAATTTGTCTTTTGGATGACAAACTTGTACCATTCCAGCTCTGCACCGTCTGTTTGATGGATCATCTAAGCTGCAAAATGCTTTCTTACTCTGATAAAGTGTATGCATGTTTTAGAAAAGGGTGATTGGGGGAATAAGGCCTCATGTCTCACAAAAATCCAAGAATAATTAATTAACAAAGAAGCGATAATACTGGTTCTTTTATTCTTTTTTTTTCCCCTCAGAAAAAAATAAAGTAATTGCATGCAACATTTTTAGCTGGTGGAATCTTTCTACTTATATTAAATCATATTTATACTAAAGTGGATTTTAAGTGTTGTTAAAAAAGTAACTTTTCAACTAATCCTATCTAATTATCAGGTACTGCAAGACTTCGGTCTTACAGCCATTTATGTTTGAGAGACTTCACTAGCAAAGATTTTACAAAGAAAGTCTAGTTCCTTTTCTGATCTTTCCCTATATTTAGCTAATTTCTTTATTTTTATATTTTGGAGAGGAACACAGCTTACTCTGAATGTTTGATGAAGTAGGAATAAATTGATATTTAATCCTGGATTAAGCTAATAATTGTCATTAACAGGATAAATAATACTGTATTGATGATATTTCAGAGACACATTATGAATGGTGAAGAGGCTTCTTGTTTCCCTGTAGTCAAATGGTATTAATATCAAATTCAGAGTCTCCGTCTCAATAAATAAATAAATAAATAAATAAATATTTCTCCATTCACCCACATTAGCGTGAAGGCTTGTCTAGCAAACCAAACTAAATTATCTCCTTGGAATATCTTCATTCAGAACCAAGCCCCTGGATTTCAACAGATTCCAGATGGGTCTCACAGTATCGGCCAAGACAGAAGGATGATGGTTCCAGGCCACTGGTCAGAGGGAAAGTCACTATGTGCTTTTCTAGTCCTTTCCAGTTTCTTGTCCTCAGCAGTTTTTTTCCTCATTGTTCTCTTTTAGCTAAGAAGTGCTGAGAAAGACTTACATAACCTGGTTGCATGTAAATAGGGGAATAATTGCCACTTCTCACAAACAGAAATTCTGTGAAATAAATAAGACAAAATAAATGTTTAATTTAAGATTGTACTGGTGGATCAAATTTGGAAATCAAATATTCCTTCCAGGATAACCAACTGGTTGCCCAGAGAGTCTGTCTCCATCCTCAGAGTTTTCAAGACCTCACTGGTTAAACCCCTGAGAAACCTGGTCTGATTTCACAGTTGATTCTGCTCTGAGGAAGGACTGGAGACCTCCTGAGGTTGCTTCCAACCTGAACTATCTATCCCATGGTCTTACAAATCCACCTACCACTCCCACCCTTGTCTTCAACATAATCAGGGGTATTCATGAACAACCCCATCAGCATCTCAGACTTGCGATTTTGTGCCTGCAAAGCCAGCAATGCTAAACCTGTCCCATTTACGCTACACAAAAACCCAAGGAGTTCTGGGATGCACTTGACTCTGTCTGATATAGCTGGCCATGTTTATGCTGCACTGACTTCCTATATTGGGAAACAAGGCTCTTTGGCCTCTCAAACAAGGTCATTGTTCACAACCAGTAGGCTCTGATAGGAACTGTACGTATTGTACAAATAAAAATGAATCTCCATTAACTTGCAATGAAGGAAAATAAAATTCTATTGTCTCTGAGTGACTAGTTCATTTTTTTTCCTCCATAAGACAAAAACTCACAGCAAAGGACATTTTTATGCATTATGTTTTTAAATTTACAGATTTAATATTGTGTTTACGAACACTATTACCTGAGCATCTCCCCCTGCAACATACAGCAATGTGATTGTCATCTATTATATTTTTTCTTTTCTCCTGTTGTAGAACAAAGAAACACACACAGTGAAGTGTGTTCTTTTAGTAGTCTGCTTTGGGCTTACTTCTTTGGAATTTTTTTTAAGACACACTCTACTACTTAGTTATGTCACATCAAAGAAACATGCCTTTTCTCAGTAACAGCAAATAAAAAGGCTGAATGGACCCAAGTTCCTGAGAAAAATTCACCTTACGTACTCAGATGTACATAGGTGAAATACACCCTCAAAGGAAAGTGGTGGTTTGGCAACAAAGTTGGGGACCATTCTCTTTAAGCTTTTGATAAACCACTTTTTGATAACCCAGATTGCCAGAAGATAACTTGTAGATAAAGATCAAAACTTCATCTTAAAATTTGACATCTTGTGAGGAGGTAGCATGGAAAGTTAAGACAAATGAGATACTTCTATAATATCTCTATTGATAATAACTACCCGTCAGAATTTTGTTCTGGCTGGAAGCTCCTAACGCCTGAAGGCTTCATGCAAGCTAGAGGCATAAAGGCATTTCTATAGTCTGAGGTAACATCAGACTTCATTAAGCTCTTACCAGACTAATACAAGAAAAAAAAAATCTAAAAACATTCTTATGAACAGACTGTATGGATCAACCGTAGGTACATGTATCTCCAGTCAATGACAAACTGCAGATTTAGAGTTCTCCTCTTCCTGTCCTATCTGTAGCACCATCTCAGAGAGGAAATCTAACAGCAACATCACTGATTTGAGGGGTGAACCTACTTCAGAGGAGTGAAGAGGAAGAAGACTCCATAGAAAGAGTCCACAGCTCTTTCCCTGTCCCCTTCTACCAGGAGAAATAAATAGTTTACTGCTAATAAATCCAGAACCAAACTTGCATCCCTAGAGCAATCCTGAAATAACCAGTGATGGGGACAAATTAAGGGCCTAAGTAGGATTTGAATACAGGTTTGTGACCTTGGCATGACATGTAGTACTAGCGTGCTGCGTCTTAACAGCCTCACATTTGTGGACGTTATCATCTTAGTCTTAGGCTAGCAACGGGGCAGCAAGATTTCTCCCTTTTTGTTTCCTTACTCCATCCTTATGTGTTCAGACAGCAAGTGGCCTACAGATTGTAACCACAACGCTCTCTTCATACGTGATACTCACCCTGCTCTTCTATCCAGTAAAGTAGCCTTAGTTTAAAAGCAGGTGGCATTTTAGCTCTCTTGGTTTACTAATTCATTTTTACTGGGGTATGGGGAGAAACTAAGTTTATGCATCTTATTTTCATCTTGGTGCATGTAAATGTCACACAGGCAGAGCTGAAAATCCAACCTGAAATATGGGAAGAAAAATGTTCCAGCATTCAGTAATATTTGCATTTTATTTTACTAATGACTTCATTTTTCACTGTTTTAGATAAGCGTTAGGACAGCCACATCACTGTGATTCATCAAGAGAAGCCTGCTTTATCACACTGTTGTATTAAAAAAAACCTTTTGTAACACTTTATACTTTAGTGGTTTTAAGAGATCAGCATTCATCATGCTATATCTTGTTGGGTAACACTTCTCTGAGAAAAGCTAGAAACTGAATTGATCTTTCAACTTTATTAAAGTATTGGTAAAGTGGTGAAGTGTTATTGGTCATGCTTGTCTTGCGGCCCGCTTTCAATTGTGGCTCCTATTGTCATGTACACATAAAGCAACTAAGTGCAAACAAGGTATAAGGAAAATGGCACTCACTGGAGAACACGGAATGCTCTATTCAGGACCTTTGTTGGGATTTGCTCTTAAATTATGGTGTATCTTCAGTTACTCTATAAACTTATTTTCTGCCTATTACTGAAACACAAAAAGTGTTTCTCTCCAGGAAGGTAGTTCATAAAAGTGCTTAGGTTTTAGATTACTAGGATTTTCTACGTTATGCAACAAATAGAGAAGAAATTGTACACAACCCCTGCAGTCCTTATTTCCTAGAGAAGGCTGTGTATGCACTATGTGTATATGAGAAAAGTAACTTCTCTTACATTTTTGCTGATAGTTTAAATTACAAATTAATATACTAGAAAAGAAACTTCTTAAATGGAGAAATTCAGATCTCCCAAATAAGAAATTAGAGGGTTTAAAAACAATCCCTGCTGATTCTTTCCTTATAATTGTTCTTACTGAAGCAAATTTTAATGGGTTGCAACTTCAACTTTATGGATTGCAACAGTATCCAAACAACTGCCTCTAGATCCCTAGGAAAAATGTCCCTGTGCTACTTCTGAAGTCTACCCGTGTGGACACAGCTACCTTCACTCCTTCGTCTTCCTTCCAGACACAGTCTCTGAAGTGACACATAAAGAAACAAATAAAAAGTTGCATCCTTCACATCTTGTAAAGACAAAACAAAAATCACACTGGATGCTGTTCTCTGACAGGAGCATTATAAAACTAAAATTCTTAAGTTCTGACCTTCTCATTCTATATTTGACGTACAAAACTTTTTCTATATTAGGCATTTTAGTGTTGCTGCTGTTTAATTGCTGTAATCATGACAATGTACTGAGGGCCTTAGACATCACTTATGCTCTGCAAAAAACAGGAAATAAGTGTGACATGAACAGTAAAGGTTTTGCAATTTAAGTAAAATAAAAGACAACAGGTAGATGCAGAAGAAGTGCAAGGAATTAACAGAACAGGCTGCAAACACAGGATTTCAGCTCCTATTTATTGTTGTAAGAAGGACACAGAGAAGGCTTTGTAGATGTTTACAAGGAGCTCCTTTATGGTAAAAGTTAGAAGGCATATCATCTAAAAGCCAAAGTTGTGCTTGTAGATTCACAAGATCTTGAAGAAGCAAAGAAAAGTATCTGGGATTCAATCTGTTGTGAACTATCCTTAGAAAATCTGAGTGGGAATCAGGAGAATCTTTCAAAGGGCACGTTGAAGGAACATTTAGGAAATACTAGGGGGTGTGGAAAACAGAAACAGGAAAAGATGGATTCACACTCGGAGAACACTGCTGACTGTGTTGAAATAAGCTGGCTGGTCAGGGCTAGTACTATGGAGTCAGGTTCAAAGCTTTTTCTAAGAAATGAAGTTTCCCAGGAGCACAGGGGAAATAAAGCGGGAGGGGACGGGGTCCAGCAGGGACAGACAAAACTTTTACAGATCAGACCAAAAGACTACTACACTGTCTTGCCTCTGGCAGTTTTAAGATATAGGCAAGTAGAGTGTATATAGGAACACCAGAAAACTCCATGACTGCGAAGACACTAATTATGTCCAGAGACAGATGTTGCATTCAAACACCTGTATTTTACAACCTATGATGGACTTAAAACTGTGAATTTTTCTGCTCTTCTTCTGGCATCAATACCTGCACTACATCCTGTGACAGTAATTTCCACTGTAGCTACACTCTTTGTTTCCTACCTTGTCATCAGCACAATATCTATACTTTAGTCCATCAAAAGTTAAAAAAATTTGGGGGAGACACTAGATAGGATGAAAATTATTTATAAACCTTTAGCGTAAGGATGAGCCAGCTTGAGGCTTCGTCCACAGCTAGTCAACTTATCTAACATGGATAGTGACTATTTCTCATTCCAGAAAGACCAGAACAAGCTTGGGAAGTAATAGGAAAAGAAATACAGAAAAATTTCCATAAACATCAGAGAAACCTGGTGGAGATTTACAGTAACTTGATATTTCATCTGAACCTGAATATGTGATCTGTGGAGATAGCAAGTCCTCTGCAATCACTAGGGAAGAAGAAGAAAACTAATTTTCACCCTCCACACATACATACACGCATGAACTTCTCTGAAGAAACAATTTTTGAAGTTATGCAGGCACACACCCCCCAGCATGCTCTTTTGGACGTTCCTCCTGTAAAGGCTGAAGAGGAGAAACCCTACATATTTTACTTTGTCAGTATTAATTACAATTTATATGCAGTCTTAAGTTACTGAAGAACCACCTCTACTAACAAAACTAAATACTCAGGTGAACGCACATTGGCATAAAAATGGTTCCCCTTCTACAAGTTGATTGATTAGGAGTGCGGTTCTAATTGCATGAAATTGCAAGAAATTGTTCATGTAATCTGAAGGTAGCAAACACAGGCTCATAGTACATATGGGGGGGAAAATCTTCTTTTCTAGCATAATCTTTTAATGTTATTATCATAAGTGAAAAAGGCAGTTTTGGTTAGAAAAATAGGTCGCCTTATGATTAAAGATCAAACTAGTTAATTCAAACCAAATCTAAATACTTTGGCAAAGCTGATATTTCAGCTTGGATCCATGTTTCTATTTAATTTCATATGCTTGGATCCATGTTTCTATTTAATTTCATATGAGTCAGCCACAACATTTGAATCCAAATTCATATCAGAATTATAACAACCTTGGAGGATATTCAGATGGAACGGTCTGGCTTGAAATTATGGTTAGTTTTCAAATTTGCTGTGAATTGGGACTCTTCCATGCCTGTGAGACAATAAATGCTGCTTCTTGGGATGTTATGGGATTTTTTTAAGGCTTCCCTTTCCCAGAAAGCTTTATATACATATACACACACCACAAGGAAATGTAGAGTGCTTATCACGGGGTTAGAATTTGGTTTATAAAGAACGTTTACTTGGATCTGTGCCTTCATTTCCATCACACATTCAGGAATTATGTCTCTGGAATATTATAAAACATGTTATATTCTTAGTTTCACGTGCAAAAAATGAGCTCTACAAGTAATTACAGACACATGGCTATAATACATGTCTCAATATATAGAGGCATATCATAAGAGTATTTTGGTTTGTATTATATGCATTGTCAAAGTTCATACTGGAGTAGCTGTACCTTTAGCCTTGTCCGGCTCTTAGGACCAGGTGCCTGCCCAGGACACGCTCTTTCCATATAGGTGCAGGTGCAGGGCATGTACCACCCCTCCTTCCTGTGGTGCCTACATGCTCAAGATCCCATGCACTGGGGCTTGGACTGGGCATGCTGGGAGAGCCAAAGGATGTCCAACGCATAGCCAGTCTACATAATGAATACTAGGAGGCTTGAGCAGGGAAGAGAGTATTTCTGATGCAGCTGTCGCTAATCAAGAATATTCATCACTGAAATACTCTACTGCCATTTTTTTTAAAATGAAAGGTAGTTACAATTAGAAAACAGCAGAGATGCCTCTTTGTAACTCATCTCTCCTCATGACTAAACCTTTGCTCTGTAGGACTGTTGGTCTCTGCAAGATCAGAGAAGGATGGTCAGCCTCTCAGGCCCTTAGCGGTGGCGTCAGCCCTTCCAAGATCACAAATGTAGGAACAAAGATGTGTTGGGAGAGGGGCACGCACTACTGTCTCATAAAGCTGCCTGGAATTTTTTAAAAACTTTTTGTCAGGAAATGCGTATTTGTCAAAACACATTAACATGAAAATGTATGAACTACTGGTCTGTGGCAACTCAGAGGTCTTCTGGGATTGCTTTTTTTACTAGAACTTAATTAATTTTATGGTTCCGCAGAACTTTTTCTGATTAGTTTATTTTTTGTGTGCTTATGTATGTGGGGTATAGAAGTAATTGCTATTAAATCTAACCACCTCCACAAGATCATAGGAAGAAAGTGAGCATAGCAGAATTCTTCCTCAGTTACTCTTTGAGCGTTGCAATTAGCAGCAGCTCTTAATAGTGCATCAGTGTTGCAAAGCCGGTCTTTAGCTGGGGTTACAGCACAGTGACTACAGACTACACATTCCCACTTGCTCACGCAGGCTCACTCCATGTCCTCTGCCAACAAGTCATTTCAGGTGGTACCTAGCTGAGACAAGAAATTGTATTGAGCTGAAAAACTTTTTTGCCCTCCCCCCAATAACCATCTGAGCCTAGAAGTGCTGACTCTAAATGCAAAAATTCCTCAGTTTAACTGACTGGCTCTTGAGATTATGCAGCCAACACTATACCGTAATGCACCCACTGCAGTCATCTTTTCTTATTCCTCCTTCACCTATAGGCCTGAGCATCAGCCAAGGCTGGGGTCTTTTCCATAGAGGTTATGAAGGTATCGGTGCACAAGAAATTCTCAGGCATGACAATTTACTCCAAACACACTTTTTTTCCTAACTGATGACCCTGGCTTTAAAGAAACTGCTTACTACCCCCAAATCTCAGAGGCAAGCGGGAGAAGAAAGAGAGAAGTCCTAGTATGGGAGACAGAAAGCCCAGTAAGGGGAATGTTTCTAAAAGGATTCAGCATTGAGAAAGAGTAAGTACAGAATGTATACCACATGCTTAAGTTTAAAGACAATTTGACATCAACAATTTGTGTCTTAGCCAAAGAAATGGAAATATGTGAGTTCATCTTTTAATAAGGACAACTCAGGAGTGTGTCTCAGTCAAGCTTATTTAAAATAAAAAAGGTACAAGTATATAAGATGACTGGCTTTTACATGGGTTTTCTGTGCTCTGGGTTCTTTAGGGTCTCATCCTTATTTAAATTTAAAAAAAAAGAAAAGCTTTTCAGAGCACGTGTGGCTGAAATCTTTCTATTAATCTGAATCAATTAGTTTTAAAAAGAAATGATGGACTCTTTATATAAAGAGCTTCAGCACTGTCACATTGACAATAGACTGATGCATGGGGTTTCAGCTGCATTATCCAAACATAGTGCCTGGATCATGGATTTTCAGAAGCTGTAAGAGATCTCTCTGAAGGACAACAAAGAAACGGGAAAGAAGAGGATTTGCTTCACCTGAAATGAATGCAAATGGCATCTCCATTCATTTCATTCGCAGCAATCTGTCACCTTTTTGTTTCTGTTTCACACAAAAAATAGGAGATAATAAGGAAATAGTAACGGTATAAGTACACAGAGTCTGACCATTAAAATATTTACCATTCCAGCATGATGCCTGCAGATGCAATAAAATTGAAACTGGAAAGGTGTTAGAATTGCTGCCGGTTTCTATTCATTTGAATGGCAGCAACCCGGAACTCTGTTTTATGGTTTCATGTAGAGGGTCAATCCATTATCTTTTTTTCTGCCTGGGATCAAATAGCATTTTTGTGAGGATTAGGTCTCTGTGGCATGTTGAAGTGGAAACAATGTTTAGAGGTTTGAATGTTGAACCTATTTCAAAATTGAACTGCTTTACAAAATGTGAGTTGACTTAGAAATTGAACTTCAAATATTAAATAGATTTTTAAAAGTTCAAAACATGGAGATTCTCCTTAAAAATGATTATGTATAAACCTATCTACCATCCAGAAAAGTCACAGACATAAATATTATGAGCACTGGAACAAATTGAAGTAGCTAAATATTAAGGCATGTTTTCCCCCCCATTTTCTGTCTATATGGTGACAAACGTATAAAGTACAGGAATCAAAGCATGCTATGAACTTTTTGGGGTGGGAGAGAAAAAAGAGAGGTAAAGGAGTAAAAAAATTACATTATGCAAGGTAAGTATACACTTTGCTTATCAATGGCAAGGATTTGAAGCAAAAGACTCAGAAAAATGTACTATGTATATCCACTAAAAATAAGAAAACATGGTACTGGATAACTATAAGTAATTTCTAGGGTAAGGATGCATTTTGTTCGTTTGAAGAGAGGAATTTCTTCATCAAGATTAAAGCAATTATGAATTATAATCAAAGAAACAAAAGCATGTCGTAAAACAGTGACGATTGATGATAGCTTCAGATTCAGGAAAGAATGCGAATGCTTATTTACTATATAATTCACAGTCTTCACAAGAAGGAAACAGCAACGCTGAAAACAAAGTCTACTATGGACAATCAATGAAGAGTCTCAAGAAGAGAAGAATACACTGACTCAGAAATATTTGTTGAATTGTCATTTCTTATCTAACTATTCTAATTCCCACTCTGGAAACTTTGACACATGACAAATTGGGATGTGCATGAACACTTCCACATGGAAATCAAAAGGACTCTGTAGGAACGCAAGGGTCTACTCACAAGTAAACTTGCAATGTAAGAACCTTAACATAATAAAGTATCAATTAATAATTAGTTGATTAACTGTCCTGAACTTACAGATCAAATGGGTCTCCTTCAGCACCTGACCCACAGAACAGGCTTGGTAAGTCAGTGTCCAAAACAATCCACAGTCTGAGAAATGTTTTCCCTAGCATAGCTAAGCTATAGCCTAAAAGATGCTTTGTAAAAACAGGTCTGTTACAATTTTTATATACCAAGTTATTTTTCTGCAGTAAGAGGGAACACAAAGACCACCAAATGACATAAAATCTATTTAAACAGACTGATTTGAGCACTTATTAGATTGTCAGAAACAGATTCACGGCGTGATCGCTATGGCAGGTCAACAGTGAATGTGATGACCAGACAGAAGAAGGTGCAGTCTATACAGATGACTACGAATTGCTGTAGAAGCGGACAGACAGAACAATGTCAATATTTATAAGCATCTATTTCTTTACATTTTAATTCTTAAATGCCTAAATCTTAATTCCTAAAAAAGGGCTTCGTGCTCTTTTGTACATCAGTATCTTTAAATTAGGAAAAAGTATCTTAGTATTTCTAGCACAGAACCTTGGAAGACAACTGCAGCTAGTAACAAGCTCCGATAACCACTGACTGCAGGATCACTTCCTCTTCAGGAACTGACCAAGAAATCAGACAACAGAAAAGTGTTAGAAAAGAATTAAGAAGCCAAAATTCCCAGTGAGGCCCAGCTAACACCATGAATGAGTATGGCACTCTTCTCAAGTGCCCTGCACTTTTAAATAAAGGCAACTTGAGTATTCGTAATTATGGAATCAACATTTTCCTCCTCCTTGCTGCTGGTGCAGAAGAGACTGAAAGCATTCACTGTTTCGATCATTAGCAGGGCCCAAGAAGCTACCTCTGGAGTATGGAAGACTTACGTAAAAACACTGGAAGAGATACCTGCTTTCAGAGCTGGCAAAAATTCATTTCAACCACATTTGATCAATTCTGGCAAAAAATTTTCAGAATTATTTTGTGTCTCATATATGCAATTTATAGAACAAGTTCTGGACAATATAAATACTCTGCAAAATGTTATGTTCTGCAGTTAGGTAAAGCAATGAAAAAGAAAATATAGTACATGTCTCTATATTAGACAACAATCTTTGTCTTTGACATTTCCTATGTTCTTCTAGTGATTGATTCTAACATCCAAAACCAGTGGTCGGGTATTAGAATGAAACCACCTTAGAAGCTGCCCTTCTATGGTCACAATGAATATAACGCTAAATTTTCTAACAGGGAACAAAGATAATTGTTATACTCAATAGTGTACTGACTATAGTTAGAAGATAAAACGATAGATCTTTGTATTGTTTCCAAATTTGTTCATAAGATCTGACATACTTTTATTAACATGTCACTCTATTTTATTAATGTGTGTAATTTATGAAAGCTGAGTTATAGCAGCACTTGCCCAAAGTTTGATATACTCAGAAAAAGTAAAATCAGAAAACAAAGAACATTTCCTTATACACAAAAAGCAAGATAATGCAGAGGAATGACCACAAACATTAGATATTTTCCTCCCTGTATTTAAAGATCTATCGAGTGCCATATGCACCGCCCGTTTGTGCAAAAGAGTATTCTTCAGGAATAAACGAGATATATCAGTACATGAAGGCTGAGCCGCTTGTTTTGCTGCTCAGACATCTCTATGTATCTAACGAAGTTTGCTTTCTAAGAAGAAAAAAATACTGAAGTATGTAACTCAGCAGAGCAAGTTCACTACTCTCTTGTGTTCAATAAAGATAAATTTTGAACATCTGGAACAACTTTGACCAAATTCTGGTCATTAGTATCTAATATGAGAATTAAATTCAAAATTTTCTAATTAGGCACCAACTCAGCAGGCTATCAAAATATGCCTTATTAACCATATCACTAACTAGATCAGAAAACATTACCAAAGAAAAAAAATTCAACCTGTCATCATTATCAAAGATATATTTTTTTGGAGAAATATATTTATATTTTTTTTTAAGAAATGGTGTTGGTATTGGCAGGCAGATTAATCCAATCAAGTATCACACATCTTAACAGCGAACCTGGAGCACACATTCACAAATGCAAACAATAAAACACCAGGGAGATTACTTTCATGTACTTACTTCACTTAACTGAACTTTGGAAGAGGAAGCTAGGTGATCTCCACATTGCAACCCCCAGACAAATTGCTGTTGGCCATTGGCAGTATATCATTAGTTTTGATGAACAAAAAGAACACACCCAGGTGAACCAATTCAAGTAATAAGGAATCTTCGCCAACTGTTAAGCTTTTCTAAATGCTTAGTTTTCTTAAGTTTCTCTCCCTAGAAGGGGAAAGTGTTTTCCTGATATTTATTATTTCACAAAAGATATTAACTCTGAAATCTTAATATATTCAAATTTCGACTTTACATCTTGTTGCCTTTTTTTTTTTTACATCTATGCATCAAAAAAATGTATTAGACAGAGGAATTGCAGTATAAACTGTATTTTGAACACCTCTTAAAGTAACTATTAATTTATTGATGGCGCTCTACTACTGCAGGCTTTAGGACACAATTAGGCTTGACTTTGTGCTCTGTAGGTGGGCCAAACTCCTACTGAAATTTGCTTCAGTTCAGTCTCCTAGACAGAACTGACTTACTGCTGATAAATGGTATGAAGACAATGAAGTGTGAGCTTTATTTGTTCAGCTTTCTTAGAAGAAAGAAAAAATATGACTGTTTTACATACTTATATTAGATGAATGAATACCACAAAGAGAAAGAAAATCTAGATAAGGAGAAAACTATGTTAGTAAAGAAAACATGTAATAATGCCTGGATCATAGGTTTTAAAATAGAGATTACAAGATGATTATTAGCTATCTGATAACTGAGGTTCTGCAAATCAGATCTAGTAGGAGTTGTGAGTATAAGAAACACAACTTGTTTAAAAGCTGGGCTTAACACACTGGTTTGAGAGATTTTAAGATGTATTTGCATACAATAATGGTAGATTGGACTCAAGAGCCATACTTAAGTGCTTAAAAGCAGGTTCAAGGAAAAAAAATGAGGGAACTCTGATCTATCTTTATTGGAATAGTAGATATCCAATGAATAGAAAAGCTTACACCATGCCTTTGTAAATAAATAAATAGATAAGATAAATAAATACAGCTATATAGCTAAATTCCATTCTGCTTTAAGTACTGTATCCCCAAAGTTCAGCTGACTAGCATTTATAAAGAGTTTATCTCAGCAAGCTTTACGTTTTAAGAAAGAACAAGACCACAGCAACAAAACCAAATTAATACAGTGAGAATGAACAGCAAATCTGCAGTAAATTCAGAGACACTTCTGTCAGAGGGCACATCTTGAGCACGGTATCAGGTCTTACATTACAGATCTCCCTAAAAACTGAAAGGTAATTAGGCAAGGTATAAACAATTCTAAACCTAAACAATCTCTCCCACCACAATATAAACTTGCTAACAAATTGAAATTGAAAACCACAATCACAATCTGTTCAGGGAATAAAAGAAAAAGCTTGTAGTAACCAAACGGCTAATTCTTTGCACTAGGTTCAACATCCCTCATAATGCAGGGTCTTCTCCTTCACGTTACGTAGCCCGCTCTTCGAAAGAAAATTTGAAAGCTTCCCTGGGAAATCAGTGAAAATCAAAATTGTTATCTTCATGCACGAGCATGTCTTTGGCACTTTGCCATCCTTGTCTCTTCTGAAGAGCACTATGGTGTGGCCCGTTTCAACTACTCACACCTCCCCTAATCACATATACTCTCCTCTGGCAAAGCGCAAAGGAAAGCTATGGAGAGCAAGGTGCCAGTGCTTCTGTGGAGCAACTTAAAATGCCATCAAGCCTGACCGTGGCTTGGCAAATAGGAAACAAAGTTATTCATCTTGGGTATCTTTCTCTATTTGCCAAGCAGATGGGAAACAGCATCCAGCAATCAACTGCAGTAAGTTATTGATAAATGATATCTAGTTCCTCTTAATCCTTTTTCTCCCCTCTGATATTGGGGTTTTCTCCCTTCTCTTTGACTTCGTATCAGATGAAGAGTATTATGACCTTCCATTGTTTTGCATCTCTCCCACTAAAAGGATTGCCTTCTAATGGGCAAAATTATCTATTTAAGGGGCAGTTACATCATTACAAAATCTGGTTCTGGATTATAGACCACCACAATGGACTTCTGCAATCATGTTTTAAGATAACCTTTATAAAGAGAATATAATCTTGGCTCCCACTGAAGAAAAAACACATAAAAGGAAATCGTAAAAGCTAGAAGTGAAATGGTATCTTCCAGCTGTAATTCTGTGGAGCACAATACCCAGTGGTAAACAACAACCATAAGGGGATCAGGAGTTCTGCCCCAAAGTATTCTAACAGGAAAGCAATCAAATGAAAAATTTGACTGATCAATCATCTGATCAGTCATTGTGCTGATCAAAAGCCTTCTGGGCGAGACTTGGACTGAATGCATTCTCACCACATCCAGTGCAAGGTACAGAAGAAAACTCTCCAAATTCCTGAAGAGTTGGGAGCAATTCGGACAAGCAGCTAATCTAGAATCCATAGCAAATGTGAAACACCGGCTTTCACTCAGCCGAGATAGGTATCACTCGAGCAAGTACAGACCTGTATACCACATGCTACATTACATATTCTTGCTTATCTATCTCTCCTTTTTTTTTTTTTTTTTCTTGGAGAGGCTGTGAAATGGCTCTCCAGAGATCAGGCTGCACTGTAATTTTTACTTCATAAGAAATTTACCGTTTCATATCTTTCCTAATGGGATTACCTGAATCATTTACATTTCAGGAAATAACTTGAGCATCAATCACTCCAACTCACAAGTAAGAGCAGATAGAAAGGATCAAGATGAATCTAAAAGTTGTTTTATTATTAGGAGTTCATTTTTAAAGATCTTGACATTTATTGGCTTGAAATCAGAGACAGTACAAGAGACTGGTTTGCTGTGCAAAGTTTCATTTTTATTACATGAGACCTAGAAAAACTTCTTTTGTTAGAATCTTGTTCCTGTACAATTCCTTAGCAATAGATAACTTGAATAGTCTTCCACACAGGTGTGTGTATGTGTACATTCATGTGCATACACGTCTCTGATTTTAATTGGACTAGCATTTAGATATCAACTGATTTTTTTTGTATATGAAAGCTGATAAATTGTTATCACCATAAGAAAAAACTCTTTCATCTGCATCCCCCTTGCAAGTAGCACTGCAGCAGTCACAACCTGCCAGAGACTACCTCTAGAAGGGAGTAGCCAGCTTCCATAAGCCACTCAAGTTCTTGTTTTTCCTGTTATGCTATCAATATTTTGCATTATTATTATTAACGATCCTCTGATCAGAAGGGAAACTCCCAAGAATGCCAAACTTCATACATAGGTGCAGCGTGTCATTTGTAAACTCTGCTTAAGTAACATGGAGTTAGTGGGTATATCAAATCTTGGTTGGGAAAGCTTAGTCAAGATCTACCAGTTTCTGAATATTTGGGTAACGAGCAAAAAAGCCAAAATTTTCCCACGTCCATTTTTTCAAAGATTGTAAGTCTCTAGTCAGATCTGTGTCCCACGTCTGTAAGTGAACAAGAGCATTCTTATTTCTTATGTGAAAACTGTTTACAAGAGAAATAGTGATTAACAGAGTATTTTCAGATTTCCATCCTAAAGTAAGTATAGTTATAAAAACTATACCTGCTGTCAACAGCTCCTACTATTATCAAAACCCAAAAGTCATAGTTGTTTTTTACTCACAAGGAAAAATTTCCAGCAGTCTGCAGAACGCTGCTATAGGGCAAGATCATGCAATCACATTCAGTACATTTACTTGAAGTCCAAATATATCACTTGACTAAATGGGTCTAGATAAATGGATTATGACAGCACTTTCAACCCAGATTTTGCAAGTAATTGAAGAGGAGAAAGTAGATAAATTAGGCAGATAGGAGCATATACCCATAGTTCTAGGTAGAATTTTTCAGCAGTTACTTTTGAAGGAGGTAAATATGACAGAGACTTATAACAGAAAAAAAGGACATGGTTCTTTGCATGTGCCATGTTTGAACAAAGTTGGATAGAAGGATTTATTGCATTTATGCTTATACCTAATTTTCTGTTTTATCATTCAAGACTTCCCTTTTTAGATACAAAAATGGTATGCAACTGGCTAAAAGTTCTAAAGCTCTATTACAGCAATGCTTCTACACAGCTTCCCAATATTTCTTTGTGATGGCCCACAACTATGTAGCAGACAGAAAAGGAAATACTTCTCATACATCTCTTTTTTTTTATTATAGATAGACCTAGAGCTATTAAAATTAATTTATTTTGGAACAAAAAGCATTGCAAGTAAAGTGACAAATATTAAGCAGAAAAGTGAACTTCAAATTTCATTTCAGGATGAAATAGTTTTAACAGAAGACTAAACCTAAATGTTTTACGAGCATAATTTCTTGTCTGTCTTCAGAAATTCTTCCAAGAGAATCACTCCAGCACGTTATATAGAATCAACTGTATGTACGTATAAGCACTGTGTTTACCTACTTCTAAAAGCATTTCCTATCTGCACAGCAATATACAACCCCCATGGTTCCTCCCCAACACTCCCTCAAACAGAGTTTGTCCTATTGGAAGAACTGCGAAAGGTTTGATTGAAGAAATTTTTGCACTTTGAGGGGATGGCAAGTTGGAAATGAGAGTTTCATTTGAAAAAAGCCAAGGTGGATGAAGGAGATAGGCAGGTGGAGAATGCAAAGACACAAAAAGAAAGCGAAGAGAAAAAGCAGAATAAATGAAAAGTAAAAAGAGAAAAGGAGAAAACAAAATAAAAAATATTTAAATAGAACAACAGAAAGGGAAATGATGATTCTGATACAATAAATGTAATAATCGAGAACATGGACACTAAAGAGAAGAATCAGAATTGTACATGGCAGAGACTCAATACAGCTTTCTATAAAGAAACTCTTTGGTCCTTCCCTCTCACCACCATAAAACAGGCTCAGTTCAGCACGGCCAGACATTAAGAGTCAGAAAACCAGTTCTACAATTTCAGTGATACTCAAAGACATTCTCATTGTATGAAATCTGCTAAATAAAGCATGTAATGGATGATTTGTATTACCAGTTACCTTTACAAAGACATAATTAATATATTTACATCAAGTGTAATAGTAGCTTTACAAAACTTATCCCTACAGTTCCTACTTTAGGGTTAGATTATATAGGACAACTGAGAATTAGACTTCAAGTATAACAGAATTCAGCTTTGTCACCATCAGGATAAAATTCCCCACGCACTAAATAATACTGAATTATAGATCTCAGTAAGTTATCACAGACCTTCACATTTATTGAAATTTTATTATGTGAAAGAACCAGAAAAAGTAGAAAAGCATAATAATGAAAAAATAAAGCAAAACATTTCGGATGTTTGCATTTCAAACCTTGTAACCAAGCAGTGTGAGCAAAGAAATTAACTTCAATCTTTGCTCTCTTTAAGATCAGTTTACAGCATTAATTTTACAAATGTACTATGTATCATAAGATGTAGGTGTACATTGACAACTGATAATTTTGTGAAGCTAACTGGGTAGGCATATTAATAATTTTCAGATGCTTTTGAATGGGACAGATATAAATGTGAAAGATTATAATTTATGTAACTGCTGGCAACACTTATCATCTCAAACTAATTTATCAAAATCACTCAGAAATGTTTTGCTCTCCTCTCTCTATATATTTAGTATTTTCTTGCAAAGGAGGGCTTTGTGAGCAAAAAAACCTGTCCCTAGGAAGTCTGTAAATACTGATTGTTGTGTTCATTGCCTGACTCTTGCTTTGTGTGTTGTTTTTTTTGTTTTGGGGTTGTTTTTTTTTTTTTTTTTGGTTTATGTGTTGGGATTTTTGTTCTGTTTTCATTTTTTTGCCCAGCGAGATATTCCTGAACTGCAACCACCAAAGCTTTGTCTTTCCTTCTGATAAATATGCACAGACAGTTTTGAGTCTTGTGAACTTTTTTATTATTATTAAGTTTGTCAATTGTCAGCATTTGTATTTCATTCCAATGATAAATGGAGGCATTAGATTTCAGCATTAAAATGTAGTTAGGATTGTAATGAGCATCATTAGGAAGCATAATGGGAATCAGCACTGGATCTCATTTTAGGATTTTTTTTTTTTTTTTTTACTTTATTTATCTTTTCTTGCTAACAGGCAGGTGAAAACTCTGCAGTGCTTGTTTATATGTCTTTAAACAGACAGCCATATCTTCTTATGCAAGACTTTCAAATCCTGTCTTGTTTTTTTGAAGTCAGAGCTAAAAAGTCCTTGTAAAAGCATCTTCACAATCCATTCTAACACACATATTTTGATTCTAAATTCTGCTGTGTAGGTCAACTGTATGTCCTTACTGAATATAAATTTTTAAATGAATATGAGCCATCCTTGCACATAAATCTGAATAGATTCAATTACTTTTTACAGAAATGAATAGCTTACTACTCTGAGGTGGCCTTATAGCAAAGAAGTGCAAAAATGAAAGATAATCCATATTCCAGCTGAGTGACTGGCACATTTTTATTTTCAGAAGTTCACAAAATGTTTGCCATAACCCCAGCTCAGGTTGCTGTACAATACAATACTAACACTAACCAACTGACCCTTCAGGGAATCCTTCCAATTTTTGAATGTGAGATTCAGTTCTTTATAGATTAAATATAGATTAAACCCTGTGGTCTGTAGTTTGATTTGAAATTGCAGTAATATCTTGCTCAAGTATTTTAATTTCTACTAAGACATGTGTTTAGAAAGAAAAAATGTTTCTGCAATAAGACTACGCTCAAAGTGCTTGCTTTTTCAGCCTCTTTGTGCAGATCATAATCTAAATCAGTTAAACACATACTGACAATTGACAAATGAAAATAACAATAAGGACAAGAAAAGCAAAACAGAGATCATTACTGATCAGTATGTAAATCAAAGCACTTTGCACTTTCTAACCCAGTGGTACACAGGGTGTGGTACACAGACGAAGATCACTGTTTATGCAATCCCAACAGTCTAGGAAATAGAAACCTCTAAAAAGCACGGCTAGAATGCAAAGAACCCTAGAAGGGCCTTCAGACTAAAGCTGGACAATCCACCTAAGAGGTTTTTTGTACTCAGGATGTAAACAGAAAGAAAGCAGTGTCTGCCTAAGTGCTGAATAAGAGAGACATATTGCTGGAAATATACTGCTGCCAGGTGACAAGATCACTCTACATATACTTGGTCTGTACAGAAGCAACTCCATGAAGGTTAACAACCTGACTGCAGAAACATGAAACTTGACAAAACAACAAGAATGGAAACCAGACATTGAAACTTGTAATTATACCATGGAGCTTGTAAATGTGTTTCCACAACTGGGTCCTGATGTGATCTGTGATCAGAAAAGAAGAACAGTCAAAACTAAGTCTGTCTCCAGAAACTGTGTTGGATAAACACAAATCTTTTGTTTTCTCCCTTCATCCCATCATTACTTGTCTGTCTCCTAGTATACTTCCTTCTCCATGTGATGTCTAACCTTCTGCCACGACTTGTATACCTATTTTGCATTACTAAGGCTTCTTTCCACGCTAGCAACAAATTCAAATACAGGCACAATTCTATCATGAAAAAATAAAAAGCACAAATTGTGGAATGAACAGATTAAATGAACTTGATGAATTATTAAGCAGAAGGTACACTCACTCCTGGCCACCTCATTCTGAGCCATCAAGATCATCTACCATTTCACCAGCCCTGTGACTCCTGAGTGACACTGCTCACATGTCTCATAACCATTCTCCATTCCAGAATTACATCTTTCTGGCTTAGGTTGAAATTGTTTAATAGGAGCAGTTTGTCCCAAATCTGAACTTATTGTTTCATTTAGAATTCTGTTCCTTTGGAAATCCAGGCTAATTCCCCATTTTCAAGCTTGCTGATGGCTTCTTGTACACAAACTGTCCTGAAATGAAACATAGCATGTGGATATCCATTTTCATGTCTGCCATCGACAAAATGACAACGGTTAGGTCCCAGCATGCAAATCAAGTCTATTAGGAACTTTGTTCTCTTCTGTATCTTGCAGAGTTGGTGAAAATGTTCATATTCAGCAACTGCAAAATCTAAACTATCATGAGATATGCTATCTTTGTATGAGTAAACTAAACTGCAATTGTGAACTATAATAAGGTGCTTCTAAAATTGGTAATCTGAGGGTAAGAGAGTGATGAATGTGTTGTCTTTAGTAAATGATCCATCATGGTAACATTGTTGAAGCAACTTTCCTTAGTTTTGTGAATTACACTCCATTTATTTCCATTTGTGGTTCCATAACAAAGACAGATTACTAAAAATATTGGACTTTCTTCCATATGCATAGCTTAGATTTTACCCTTTTCATGCACATTAAATGCCCCGTCGGGAGTCTGGGAAAGGAATGGATAAGAAAAAAGAAATGTTAATTAAGTCTGCTGTGTGACACGGGGTCACGGCCTTGATCTTCTCCATACCATCTGTCAGATCCTAGCTAATGCTGTAGAGAAACTCATAAAGAGTGAGTCAGCTAGAGAAAGAGAGAGTTCACCTCTCTTGCATACTGTTTTCCATCTATATGGTGCAAAGCGCTTTATAAAGGAGTTTTGTATCATTTTCCTTTTAAAGTTTCATGGTGTGGTTGCGATCCATGACATTTCACAAGGCATAATGGCTTCTCATTTTATAATCTGGCTCGATGTTACATTTCACCAAAGAAGAATCTTATTTACTTTTATGTTCCTGTTTATCTAAATTAAAACAGTAAAACATTTTTGCTCAAAGGCAAAGCAATCCTTTCTGAAGGCTATTTTAAAGAAGCAGACGTATATTCTGCACAGGCGCGTTACTTTTTAATTTAGAAGCAGAATTTTTAGCTCAAAAACTTTATCTTGTAAGTGGGAGAATGGTTCCCACTTAAGAAATAGTTCTAGGTGTCTTAACTCCTTCATCCCTGTGTCATCCATTTTCACAGTCAAACATGTTCTTGTCCCGATTAGATGTTGAAGGTTTTGAGAGGAAAAGCAGGGGGCAGGAAAGGGCCATTTTACTTCTACACCTTTTATCTGTCTTTAAAATTCATTCTTCTGTCTGGCTGTCCTGAGAGCCCACCCTTAATGAGATAATCAAAAGCATGGTTCAAAAATAATTATAAATATGTATATTTCAAATTAATATAGTTTTAGACTAGCTTTAGGTGCTTAGACTAGCTTTTAGTGCACAATGATTTTGCACTGAACAGGATTCTAACTAGAAGGATGTCCTGCCCCCCTTAAAAAAAAAATACTCATGCACTGCTAAGCTAGTGCATTTAGAAACAGCAGAACAATTTTAAGCAGTGTAAGTTTAAAATTGAGCCTGCTAATCTTTAGACTACAATTGGTATTTGCCTGTCACTGACTGACTTTGGTCTTTATTTTATCAGAGTTTACCAGCTATGCATAATTCTATTTTCCAGGAGACTGACCAACATTAGTCCACTGCACCCATCGTCAAAGTGTCTTTCATTTCTGAGCAGAACAGCAGGCACCGGCTCTCATTACACTGGTTTCGTTTCCTGCCTCTTCCTGGTGGCGGTTTAGATTTCTCTAAACACACAACTTTGTCATCACGATCTTTAGATGACACCAGATGGACAAGTAAACATTCTACTGCTGCATACATCTAGCACTCTTTTATGGGTCTGTTGCCAAATACTGTATGCTGTGTTTTTTAGGATGTGATTGGAAAGAGTATGCATGCGAGTGTTGTATTTGTATGTGAAATAATCCAGATACATATATGCTTTAAGGAAGATTTCTCCTGCTAAATTAAATTTTGGAAAAGACAATATTTCAGGAGGGAAAAAAAAACAAACACAAACTTGATCACACTGTGGGACTTACCCTTTAGTTCTTAATATGAAAGAAATCCCTACTGAGCAGCCCCACTGATTTAAAATAAGGAGAACACTCCCAGGATTTACAATTGTTGGATCAAGCCATCACACGCGTTGCTTTTGCAGTTGTTTTTTCTCCATAAGGCGGTTTTATTTTCCCTTCCTTCTTCCTTTAGAGCAGCTTAACCCCACACTGAAGTCAAAGTCTTTCTACTTATGTGATGCCACAGCAAAAATCTGTGCTGCTATGAAAGGAATTTGATACCACAAATTCAGCAGTGCAACTTCACTGCAGGGATCAAGTATGAAAGGGAGATTGGCTGAGAACAAGCAAGCTTTTAATCTCTCCCCTAATTATCAAGTGTGGCAAGACAAATTATGAAGAACAAATGAAGGGTGAATATTTTAATTATTTTCAGCCTGCTATGTTTCAGAATTTCTCCTGTGTCCTGAAGTCCATCATTACTGTTCTGTTTAGTTAGTAAACATATATAGACACAAATTATAAACTACACAGAAGTCCATGTCCTAAGCATTTTACAGGTGACAATTATGAATTAGAAAGGTCATAAAGGAGAACCCTACATCCACCACTTTCTATCTTATTATTTGCATTCTAAGGAATGAGAAAACTCATTGGTGAAACTGGTAAAAAGGACCAAACCTGCCTCATAAATTAAATATTTGGGGAACACTCATTTATCACAGGAAAAAGATTATGCTTTAGCTACAAATCAAATTTGTTAGTCACTACTACTTAGATTATATGTGTGCAATTTCTTTCCACTCTAAAAAACAAAACAAAACCAAAAAACCTCAAGGACATGGAATAACATTTTTGCTCTAGACAGTCATTTTCAAAGTATAGGCAAGTGTCAAATTTGGCTATTCACTAAAATAAAAAAAAAAAAACAAACTAGGTTTATTTCTTACCTGTAAGAAATATCTATTCTCTGATAGAGAATACCCTACAAATACAGATAAATTATACTAAATAATTTTCAATAGTGGTACAGGGAAAAGGACAGCATGTACAAGTAAAAAAAACCCAGAGAAAGGCAAGCACATAATACAGTATTACGCTGACTGTATTATTAATAAGTTCAGCAACGTAAGAGGAAGCATGGTCTAATTAGCAGTGCTTTGTCTCTGATTAAGGACAGTTGTAAAATGGTTGGTCTGGGGAAGAGTCAGCTTGTTTTTCCAGGCATGATGACACTGGATAACTACACCACACATGATCCTGTTTGCTTTAAGCAGTTTAAGGCAATGGAGTGCTGTACAGACCAGTTATCCTTCTAGGAAACAGTATGTCTCCTCTTTGCTTTACCTGTTTCTTCTCTGTATCACTTTAGACCTTAAGCTCTTGGTAGCCTGAATAGCCTTTTTTAAGTATTTGTCCATTTACGTATCCTAGCAGGTATTAGTTCTGATTATATCTTTTAGGTATATCGAACAAACAAGAACTAAATTACCCATGGTAATAAAAAAAAAATTAAAAAAAGAGGACAACATTGAATAATCAACTTCGGTGCACAGACCAAAAGATGAGCTGTATAAAAGCATGTTAAAAAAGGCCCAAAACAAACATCTAATCACCAAGGGAAGATAAAAATGTTTGAATGATTTTTCTGATAGTTGAAATAAAATAAAATACAATAAAACCTCTCAGTGCCACTATAAAGACAATTTCCTTTCATTAGCATATAAGCATAAGACAAATTCTGCTCTAGTGACAACAATGACCCATCTGACTGAAGTTACCTTAAGGAATAAAAGACAGCCAATGGACCTGATAGACAAGAAACTGTTTGCAGCAAGTGGATGCTGTTTCTTCAGTCAAGCTTTCATCGATTATATCCAAGACATTTCATATTTTCTGTTGTTTGACTCAGACTCAGAAAACAACTTTAGATGACAAAAATGATAATTTTGTTCTACATTCCAGACCCACGTTTATTAACCATACGAAGTTCCAAAACACAAATTGTACAACTGAACTAAGCACACAAGACGACTTTTACGGATTCTGTCTCTTTTTTGAATCTTTCAGTATAGATTCCAGTGATCGGTGCAAACTGCAGACTTGGGATCTGATTTATCAAGTACCACAGCCATGACTCCTGCCTCCATCTCAGGAGCTACCACTGCACTGTCAGACTGCAGATAGTCACCCTGCAGAGAGGAGGATGTCATTTCTTGCCCTGTGGTTGTGAATAGAATTATCATGTACGGTTGTATTTTAAGGTATGGTCTGGATTTATCCTCATTCCTTCTCTCATTCTTTTGTTATTGCTTCCCTCTTTACCCATCTTCACTTCTAGTAAACTAATGATTATATTTACCAACGCATTTGTGTTGAGCATGTGTAATGGCAATGAGAGAACCACTTTCGAGCCAAAATCTGAAATTGCTATCTTAATTCAAATTATGATGTGGTTGCACACATGCAAGTCTAGCACCGCCTCATACCCAAACTCAAAAGCGTAGAAATTCAGTCATTTACACTGGACATTAACTGAAAATATATCAGAGACACAAAGTGACAAAGTAGAAAAAATAACCACCGCATACATACAAATACAAAACCTGGTTAGAGGGGAAAGACAGACAGAAAGAAATCTCCTATACGCTGTTTGGAAGAAAGAGGAGGAACTGGAAGTTCCCAGTTAATTATACAACGTTCACTACCTGCTTTGCAGCAGCAGAGTAAACACAATTAGTTCTGAGCATGATATGTGAGATAAAAAAGCAGAACTGACAATAGCATAAAGCAGAGCCTTTGCTTGCCTTCTTTCAGTGACAGCACCAAGCATCCCGATGTCAGCTCTACGCGGAGAAATCGTGTCAGCTGCATTCTCCGATGACCACTATTTCCCCAACCAAGAGACATTCCAATTTCTTCCTGTACTAAACTTTAGCCTCCCAAAGCTACAGCTGCCAAATTACAGGCTCCCTTCCACATTATGAATCTGTTCCCTTAGGAAAGATGGTATTTTCTTATTTCACTTTTGACCTTTTCCTGTTACTGGTAAGAGAGGATGATAATTGACCCTATTGTAGAAGAAGAGAGGTTGGTAGGAAATGGAAGCGTTATCGAATACATAAAAATTACTTCTCTATAATCCCTGTACTTCTTTTTAAGGAAAAAACTCTTTTCATCCAAAACCACTAAAGAGAAAGCAATCAAAAATGTTCTTTTTCTTTTAACTAAAAACTGTTGTTCTTATTTACTCCCCTACTCTATAATAGGGACGGCAACGCAATAATAAAAGTTAGCATGTCTATAAATTATCTACTCTTTTGAATTATTATTCTCCGCATCTGAATCACTCAGAGCTCAGGTGGTTTTTTTTCTGGCAGGGTGTCCTTGCTAATACTGAGTTTATTTGTATGGAAGATCAGATGTCAGTTATCACGTGATTGAAACAAAAGGTTCTTGAATTTCTGTCTGTCATGGATTTACTATTGGAACCTATAACTTCACCTGATCTCTCGGCAAAGGGCAAGCAGATAAAAGGAGGAAAATGTTTAACCGCTTCTGCTCTAGAGTTCATGCATATTTTATTTTAAACTTCTTGTTTAAACATCAAAGTTGTCTTGTTGGTTTTGGTTTTTTCCCCCAACTTTGTGACAGGTCCTATTCTGAAGCCCCTACACCTTAGCAGTTCTTCCACTCCCACAACATGGATTTTGGTGTTCCTGTCAATCAGCTTCACCTTGAGTAAGTGCTGGGCAATGGTAATTGATGTGAATGGCGTTATTCCTTATTTATCCCAGTGAAAGTACACAAGGAAGAAAACACATTCTGTAGCATGCATTTCTCATACATTCCAGCTCACTGCGCAGTGGAAAATGAATGTTTCTTGACTGTTAACTATAATTTAAGACTGGAAATTGTGACTTTTCAAGTCGTAAGTGTGAAAAAGCTTTCACTTTAAGGGTACTCATGTGCATAAGGCTTTGGCATAAAATATTTTGTTTTGTAAGCAGAAGTTAAAATTACCCCAGTTTGAAGGAAAAGCCATTATAGATTGAATTAATGTTTAATTCCAGCATTTGACTGAAGTAGCTGGCTGAAAGAATGCTAGTAGGAGCAGATCACATATTTTAACAGTATACCGAAGGCACTGTGGTGCTTTTTAGATTGATCTGAAAGAGCAGATTGGAACATGATGTTCAGCTTCCCACTGAATTTCTATCCAGGTAATTGCTCAGCAGACAGACTGGGAGCTGCCTTTAGGCTGCTGAGGACAAGCTGTGTGGCAAAACACATATCACTGCCCTAACCCATCACGTTCAGCGGGTCACACCAGCTGGAGACAAATGCCAGCCACGCTAGGGCCATGCCCAGAGGCTTGCAGTGAGGTAGGTCACAGTTCTAGGGGCGAGTCAATAGAAATACAACCTATATAGCCAAAGTTAGGGCTACTGCACTGATTTGACCCCATTCCATGTATCTACATTTAAGCTATGCTTAAGCACAGACTCTTTGATTTTCACACACAACAGCAAACTTTGGGCTGTGCTGAGACATGCCATAGTTTGAGTACTTAAAAAGATCCCGTATCGAAGAGGTCCGACTTGGATGAATCTGATCCAGCATAATTCTCATTTAAATTATGACTGCTATTTATTTCATACCCACTCAATCTGTACAAGTTGAGAATACAGCCCTTTTAAGGACTTATTTTACTGATGGAATAGCCCAAACTCTAAATAAGAAGCCTCAAATTTTTTTACTCCCTTTTTGTTTTGTTTTCTCTTTTTCATCAGGCAGATAACACAGAAATCTAACATACAAAAAAAAAAAAAAAAAATACATCCCTGATCTTCAGTCTGCAGTACGACAAACAAAAGAAAAATCAAATGTTAGTTTATTGCATTCAATCTAATCTACACCTACAAGTTAGGTTCTGGATAGAAAAGGCTGCTGGAACAGAATGAAATTTTTAAAAAGCCTCTATTTCATAAAGTCAGTTTTGGAAATAGGGAGGGCTGCTAGATTTGTTTTCTTTCTTTCTTTTCTTCCTAGCTTAGAATATTAAATTATAACTATATATAAAAAGGTGGTATTTTCTTTGTTCCAGAGAGGCTATAAAATAGCATTACATATTGACAATCAATCTGAACTTTAGCAATGGAATTCTGCTGTTTCAGCTCTTTTCCGGCTCTGTCATTAGCAGAAAATAACTCCCCAAGGCTTACTTACACTTTAAAGATTTATTATTTTTTTTAAGTGCTTAAAACAAATATTTTCAAAGGTAATCAACAAACTTGAATTTCTTTCGCTTACACTTACTCATCTAAAAATATTGTTCCTAGAGTGCTCAGCGACAGAAATATTTTACACCATACACACTTCAGAGCCCTTCCTGGGACGCAGTCATACCATGCAGATTTGCATTTTAGTGTTTTTTTCACCTCGACCACATACAAGCTGACAATCCATGAGCTAAAAATCACTCTGTGCAAGGGAACAGGCACATTTGACTCTTCTGTATCAATCTGCATCCATTCTGCTAAACTAGAACTCATGTTTATAATGCTACTCTAGTTTAGAAAGCATTGAGACAACCACAATAATGCCATAGGGGTATTCAGATAATCTCACTTCATCTCATGTATCAACACATGGTAACAGCAAAAGTTGTGAAATTAGATGCATTCTTTAAAAAAATGAAGACAATGTAACACTAAACTACAGAACGTAACTTAGGATGTATTCACATAGGATTCTGAGCTGAACATAAGTTTATTCTGATAACAAACACAGCATGAGCCCACATTAGAAAACACTGATGAGAGGTAGAATATATTAGGGTATTAGCTTAAGTGATTTGGTCTGCTTGGAGGTCAGGCAACTTTTGATCTCTTTCTGATCTAGTCAGTAGAGACAGAGGCTGTAAAACACTGTAACAAGAGCCTCTGCACTAAGTCCAGAATTTGCTTGAGCTGCATACTTAGAACAGCTACCAGAGATACAAAGTCTTCATGCGAAGATTACAAAAGAGATCATTTATTTGAATGGTTACTTTCTTGACCAAAATGTTAGGTTTTATTCTAGACTGTTTTTGCATCTATCAGAAAAAGAAGGGACATACTTCATTTTTTAACTTTAAGTCTTTCTTTCTTCCTTTGCATTAAGCGCAAGGCACCTTAAAACAGTTAATTTGCTGCAGATTTAGATCCCAGTTTATCTTCTGGAAACATACTGTCATGCCCAAAGATCAGCATTTTTCAATGAGCTCAATGGACCAAATTATGTCTATAGCAAAGGAAACTAATTGGCTTTGCTCTCCCCCTCTTCTATGGATAATAGCCTGTGATTATTAATAAAGCATTTGTTCTCACTCAAGAAGTTTCTTTTGCCATTTCTTTGGGTTGTATGTGCATAGGGGTTGCATAGACATGGGCTGCGTATTGAGAAGCAGAAATACAATACCAGAAACTATTGTTCCGGGTTTTTTTTGGTTTTGGCTTTTTTTTTTTTTTTTTTTTTACATTGCCTACAAGCAGCAATTGTCATTTATCTTGCTGAATATGTGTGCACAGAAATTGAAGAGGATGAAAATATTTTTAAAATTCTAGACCTCCTTGCTGTGTGCCCACATACGGAATGATGTCTAGCTCTTTAAAAGGTGTAGGTGGGAAAAAGATTAAATAGAAGAAAACACAGGAAGGAAAGAAGAAAACATGGCCAATTCCTGCCATGGAGAGTTTGGAGTTCATGAGGGATCAACACTACATATCAGAACCTCTCCCTTGCTTATTTTCATTTATCTTAATCTCTCTTTGAAGAGGTTTCATCTCATTAGTCAAAGATTTTTAAAAAAAAAAAAAAAAATCGAAAAGCCCTTCTTACCCGTGTTTTTCCATATGAAGGAGGGAATTGAGCAATTTTCCTATTATTTCATTACCATTTCTCCCACAAGTATGAGTAGGAGGAAACACTAAGTTGAAGACTCTGAGAAGTAACATGCATTTGGTTCACCTGCATGATGCCCGAGACCTGAAGGGTCAGGGAAGTCCACTGTGTCTCCTCTTAACCTACGAACCAAGTAACTCCACCACTCTCAGGATGAGCTTCATGTACTTCAAAAAGTTTCTGTAACACCTTCCCCAGCCTCCATGACCTTACCAAATTCAGCTTAACGAACGCAGCCCTAGATGGATACACATGCACAGCCAGTCAGTTTGCTCTCTCATGTTCCCTAATTTCCTTTATACTTGGGTATACGTCACCGCACCAACTCCGGCCTCTTCGCTATGTACGCCTCCAAGTCTGCTGATCTCTAATATTAAAAGCCACTATCACAAAATCAGGAAAGAAGAAAATTCATCCTGTACAGAAGATTGTCGGAGCCCGGCAGCTACAGGAAACTCTCCGCTTTGCTGGGGAAGACCCAGCACATTTCACTTGCAACTTCGAAGTCACATCAGAATTTCTTTTTGTTTTATCACATCAAGTCAGAACTAGTTTTTGTCAAGCTAGGGCAAAAGTGTAATCAGGCCAGTATGTGTCAAGTTATGTAAAGAAAAAAATCAGTTCTAAATAAAATACAATGGGAAGCTGGCCTTCAAGGTTTTCTTTTTATTGGAAGCATGCCCCTTTGGAGTTGTCTGTGAATGTGAACTCCCTATAAATAAATTTGAAATTATTGCAGATGACATTTCTAATGACTGGTGATCTAGCTGCTAAACATCTAAATTTTTTATTATATATCTAGGGCTTCATTTTTAAACAGATATGACTTGTGTGCTTATATTCTGCATGGGAATTTAGGCCCTAGTCCAAAGCCTGAAGTCAGCATAAATTTAACGGAAAGATGCCACTTGCTACCAGTGCGATTTTGACCATGACTGTGCCTGCTTTTATGTATCTGCAAGTAGGCACTAACAGCCATCCAAGACAATTATCTCTATCTGCATGCCCTGTGTGTGCACATACACACATGAGCAATTGCAACAAGCATGAACTCAAATTTAAATTAGGATGTGGACCTGTAAGCTAAAACAAATGAAGTGGCAGGTACTACTGAAATTTAAAAAGAAAAGAATTTATCTAGAAACTTTGAAAATCTTACTGTATTTCTCTTTGCAAGTAAAACCACAATAAGAAACACTGCACTATTTATTCATTTTATTATATAAGGGATGGATGTGTCATAATGACCTGTTATGTCAATGACTTAACAGGTCAAGGTATCCAATGTTGTTAACATAGCTCTGGCACTTCCAGAGAAAGCAGAGAAGGCTTTGCTAGTGATCAGCATTACAGATCTGTTACAACAATCTGCTGTTAAGGAGAGAAAGAAATGAAGGCAAGGTACCATACAAATCTAGTCTGAAGCTGGACCTGGTTTTAACGAAGAACTTACTCCTTTCCCATCACTCCTGTCTTCTCCCTCTAGTTCCTCTTTTCAGCTGTGGTTTTGTTGGTGCTAACTACCCTTTATGGGTATTTGGTTAGAGTGAGCTAAAACATCCTTTACAGGAAAACAAGATAGAGGGATGAAAAAGAGGAGAAAGAGCAGGTAGGATAGCAAAGGTTAGGGGTTTTTCCTCTCCCAGCGCTGACTTTTAGCGACCTGGCTACTGGAAAAACATGCTAAACCGGCAGAAGTACTACAGTGGTTTTCTTTTTGGTGTGTATTGGATTACTTGCTATTGCTGCCAATATTAAGAACTTGAGTTTTGCAGGTACTTAAAGTAGGAAACAAAGACAAAGCAAACAAAGGCCCAAATGAACTAAATGCCCCATGAAACCTGGGAATTAGTGGAAGACATCTGAAGTAGGGCTGATTATTATTGCTGGATTTTTCCAATTCCCAAGAAAGAAACGACAAGACACAGTTAAGCATTGACCATGATAATCTACTGGGATGAGAAGTTCTCTGGAAGATGTGGAAGAAAAGCACATAACTAATGCAGAAAATTCAGCAGAGATCCAGTCTCAAAATTTTAAGTTGCTGAATTTTGCCTATTACTCTAATCTTAACTGGATCTAATCCTTAATAATATCTCTATGATAGAGGAGGATTGTCTTGTAGGATCAAGTTCTCATACAGAACCACCACAGAACTACACCATACTTAAACTGGGCACCTGTGAAGTATTTTTCTTCCTCCCAAAACTTTTGAATAAGAGAGAATATGTGAGCCTTTAGTATTTCCTAAAAACCAACAAAATAAACACGCTGATGTTTTAACACCTAGTATTTCCCTGCCAACATATACTTTAGATTAGGCTGTGTTTTTATTTTGTTTTAGCATTTTCTTAAGAGGAAGTATTTCTGAAGCTAAGCCATTACTGTAACCTGAAGCTCATTCTACAAGGATCATTTCATAATTACAGGACACTTTATTAAAGTCAGTATTCTTTTCTTCTATGTACTATTGTACATTAAGAAAAATTATGCATCTTAAACCCAAATTCTCATTTTAGCAGTATTAATTAAAGGATAAATAAGGATAAGTTAAAGGATAAAGTAAATAATTAAAGGATTGTTTTTATCAGTAGAACAATATGTAATATTTAAGGGTTAAGATAGTGGAAAAAGCTGACATTTTAGTAGTTTCACTCTTAATTGCTTTTTTTCACGCATTCGTTTTCATTGTTCACTATATTACTAACTAGAATCAGTTCAACTCAGTCCTTTAGCATCAGGCCACCTAAGCACTGGTTTCTCGCCGTTTTCCACAATGACTTTTAAATTGCCCCAAGATTCTATTAAATGAATTACTCATTCGTTGCTTTTAGTTTTCATCAATTACTTCCCACTTGTCAGCACTGTCTGCCAAGGAAATATTGCCACTTAAATTTACAAATTATTCCAAATCATATGTTTTGGTAGTGCGCATTGTACAGAAAAAAGGTCAACTCCATAGTTTTTATACACGTGATCTATAAATAACTTCCACAAAATTGTTTACATCAAAAATGAGTCACCAAGCCACATATCTCTGGCTGTTATTTTCTAGGTTTCTAGCAGTCTAAGTAGCCTGTTTTTCAGAAGAACAGGACCAACACTATAAGCGCTCTGTCTTTTTAGGAAAGGAAAAATGGAAGCCATCCAGAACTGTTGTACGTATGTTTCTAGACTAGTAAAAAAAGGAGATAAACAAAACCTTGAAGAAACTTATATTTAATCTTATTAATGGCTTCTTCCTTAGCTGTGCTTAATCATGGGTATGAGTGACACTTGCGTTTAATCATGGCTGACACTTAATTTCAGTATCACTGAAAAAGCAATATGCCTAAAAAGCAAAGCTGAACCACAGGCCTGCACCTGATTCCACAACCAGAATAAGAGGTCAGAAGACGCCCGTGCTGCCCGCTTAACTCTCACAGAGAAAAAGTAACTCCTGTGAACAGGAGAGCTATGTTTCTCAGAAAGGGATCAGCTGAGACACACAACATGAAAGCCAACATGCCTTTCGTCACTCTTCAGAATGACACCGAGGTGGTGGATCTCAAAGGAGTAGCACTACCCAGGGAAGATATGCAAGTTGAAGATCTCTCATACATCAGAGATCATTTTCCTTAAATACTGAAGTTCCCCGTAATTTCCCTCTTCTCATTCTTCTAGAGTTATTGATAACAATTATTGCAGGCATTCAAAATCATGATCTTTCCTAAATAGTCTTGAGGCAGGACACAAGAGCAACAGCAGGTGAAGAAAGCATTGTAATTTCAAGTCAAATCTTAGTACTAGTAGTTAGTACTAGGTTTTACATTGCATTTCACTGTACCTTTGTGGAGTTTAAGAAGTGGCCAATGTTGCCTGCTTCTCGAGCAGCACAGAACCTCCACATCCCTAATTAGTGGTGGATAGCAGAAACAGAAATTCACCCTTTATGAGCTTAGGTAAGATTTATATGTCAGGGAAAGCACTACCATCAGCATCCTAAAACTGCACAAACATTATAATATCAAGAAAAAGCAAAACAACAATTATTTCTAATTTGACAGTGCAAAAGTCCAGCAGAGGATGTTGTGCTGAAATCTAACATTACCCTTTCTGGTCATAGTTTGATTTGGTTACAAAAAAGGATAAAAAAATCTCTTTGAATCTCCAGACATAATACAATCATAGCATTTATTATTTTTACTGCCTTTTTTTAATCATAGGAACATCAGCATTATTTGCTAATTTCCTGATTGCCACCATTAATAAAAATTAACATTTAGGGCTCTGAGACTGATTCTACTTAGTTTGGGAATCAGTGTAAAGGGAGATAGGGAATAACTAATATAAACTGATGATGTTTTTATTATGCATCTCATTATAGAGATGCCACTGGTAAATAACATAAGGTACAATGTATGGACGGTTCATTAGAAGCAAAACATGGATCTCTACAAAAAAAAAACACTGGGCAAAGAGATGAAATTTTTTTGGTAATACGTAAGAGAAGCAAATACAACATAAATGGAATGTGCCCTAAACACACTTCCCAAATAAGCATCTAACATTCTTCAAGTACAGGACATGTCACATTATAGACTTCCTTATTTTGAGTTTCTGCCAGAGGCAAAAAACATGCATACAGAAAGACAGCATGGCGAAAGTATACAAGCACATACAATTGGGCTAAATGTAGCTTTTCAGGATGAACTTCTAGAAAATAAGTCTCTTCTAGAAAAGTTTCACATTGTGTTTTTGAATCTGTAAAAAAACAGAGTTTTTAGAGTTGTCATGTAAACTGCTGGCAGTAAGGTTCCATTATTTTTTTACCATTCACTACAGTAATTTGAAATTACCAGAAAAGGCCATTATTAGCAGTATAAATCAATAAATTGAAGGCGTTTCCTGAAGAAGGTAATATGATACAGTTAACCCTGAAATATGAATATTAAGATACACAATCACAAATCAAATAAGAGGTTATCACCACCAGTAAACAGAACAAAACCCATGACAAAATAGCTAAGTAAATAGAGAGTAAACAAAAGAAGTGCCATAAAATCATATTGAATAATAAAGTGGAAATTGTTCTGGTAAGATCTGAATTGTTGACCTTTACCTCCAGTGGTTTAAAAAAACCCTAGTGGTTTCTTGTAGATATGAAACATAACTGCAAGTTTATCAAAATTCAGAATTTAAGAACAGAACAAGAACTTAAGATGACAGAGGCAGATGACACTGCTTACAGTGTTTATTCACCTTGGGTGAACCAGGAACCTTCCTGGGATGACGTGAAATCCAATTTGGTTTTGTAAGCAAGAATATAGCTTGGCATTACAATCTTCCACACTTTTAAAATAAATAAAAAAACCACCATCATAATTTGTAAACAAAGTTTAGCATTGTCCACAATCTGAGAGATACATGGAGTGTAGCAAAAAACTGAAGGTACACTGATCTTATTTGAACCATTTAGAAGTGAAAAGACAACCAGTGAGCAGCTTGTTGACTATGTGTATTACACCATTTGAAACAACCTATTGTCCTATTAGGCTTAAAAGCACTGAAAGAGCAACGATGAATAGACTATCAGAATTTTGCTGTTTCTTTTAGGCAGACTGTTGAAAGTCTTTGGCATTTAGAAAATCTCAAGCAGACTCCACAATAACTGGACGTGCAATGATGAAAATTAGAAAACTGAGGCACAATGAACTGTATAATAATACGTGTCTGGCTGCATGTGGATGAGTGGGCTGCCTGAACATCAAGTTGTAAGACTGGATCTTAATGATCATAAACTCCCTCTTGAGACAGTAAACAGGAAATGGGGAGTATACACCAACACAGTATCAGAAAGAAGAGGGAGGACCTCAAAAAATTCTAGGAAAACAGAAGATTTGATGACTAACTAAACTGATAATACAGAGCCACAAGGTCAAGCTGAGCTATCTAGGCTAAGAGGTCTGAACTCTTAGCAGTGTTCTTGAGCTGCTCAGGGGGAAACAGAACAACAAAGGTTTCCTTAACCGGTGACTAACAACAGAGATGACTTCTCACTTCACATTAGAGGCCACAATACCGGATAGCAAAAATTTACCTTTCATCTCTAAATCAATGTGACAAGGAGAGTACAGCTTCTCAGGGAACTGCCTCCTTGCAAAAAAAAAAAAAAAAAAAAAAAAAAAAAAAAAAAAAAAAGAAGTCATTCTTTACTCTTGGCTACTGCAGCTTCCACAGTCCTTTACCTGAAGATAAAATCTTGTCCTAATTTCCAACAAGTCATCCCAGAATCTTTGCAGCTTTCAGTGTCATCTGATCTATTAACTTATTTAAGAACCTATCCACCATTACTAGCAAGACTGGAATAATCATAAAGTGATTTCAGGTGTTGACTTTAAATTCTATGTGGGAAGTTGCACTGTACCCTTACTAACAAATATTTCTATACAGGCATTTGAAGTTGGGCTTAGTATAACACTTCCCGTATCAAAGCATGTTTCTGTGTAAAATAAACAAAGATGACTAAATAAGAATATGAAATATACCCCTCTAAGAACAAAGTTAGTTAAAATATTGATGTTATATTTCCAATGAAGACTAGCAAGGATTACATCAGTTTAATTTAAATGGAGGCCAAAGTAATTTTGTTCTAAAAAAAAAAAAAAAACAACATTCCAGCAAAATTCCCATCTCCAAATCCCAAACAAGTCAGTCAGATACTCCCGAGCTGTGTCCACTCCAGAAATCTAAGAATTTCATTAACATAACCATATAACATAGTTGTCTTGGAGACCTAGCTAGTATCTGTAGAATTTATACGGCTTATTCTTGCCTTATTTTAAGTGATAGTAACTTTTGCCTTTGGCCACATTCCATAATCACACTTCAGTTCCCTGGTTTGCAGCACTAGCTATCCTTTAACTTCTATATCATCCCCCTTCCACATTTTCTCTAGTTTCCTGGCCCCTTCCCTACATTATCAGAAGCAAGATGGAAACACTTATCTTCAACAGACATTCAAATTTACTTTTCTCTTCAAATACCATTCTCCAGAGCTAGTGCATTTAGAGTAACAAGAAAAGGGCTTGAAACAAAGCAGTAGGACAAACAAAGGCTCCCTTAACCTGCTACCACCTCAACTCAGAATCTCCATGGCACAGTAGTGAAGACACTGCAAGTAAACAATATTCAAGAGAATAAAAGCTGCTTCCACAAATAGTAACCTCATAACATGGAGATAAATCTATTTGCTGAACACTGTAGAACACCATTTGCTTCAAAATATAGGAGTATCCATGGGAAGTAAATTCTTTTCCCTAAAGTTAATGTCTGTACATTTCATGAATCACTAAAAAAAATTTTAAAAATGTTTTAATGCACTTCAGAGAGATTTAGGCACTATTTTAACCTGTAATTATTTAGAATTTTCCTTTCCCTGACCAAATGAGTTGTTTTGCACGTGGTCAAACCGTTGCAACAGGGGAGGTAAAAAGCATACCCAAATGTTTGCAAGTTATAACTCACTCAGAGACGGGCAGATCAGAAAGGTATTTCTGGAGATAGCTGCCTGGTTGTTTAAAGATTAGATGGAGCTATCACCGCCCGTCTCCAACCTCTGCTTTTTCTAGATGCACTTGGAAAGAAAAACCAAAGAATTTCACTCCACTGTGTAAGTATCCAAACCCATCATGTTTTTTGTAAGCATTTTCCCAATGCACCAACCAATTATGGGCCCTAAGAGATATTGGGGTAAAAAAAGCACTTACATCCCAGACCTCAAAGGAATGAATGATGCCCAGTGGGGGAGCAACAGGCACCTGGAGAGCAAGAAACTGAAACAGGGAGGCCAATAATGTTTTCCAAGTTAGGCTCACAATTTTTCCCCAGTTTCACACAGAACCTGATTTGGATACCTAAATCTTTGGTGGTTCTTGTGCTAAGTAGTTAAACTTATTTTAAAGTGAAGGTGGTTTGCTTATGAAAACCGTCAAGAAATTTAAAAACCTCTGGTTTTACTCTGCCAATTTATGCTTGTTAAAACCATCCATTTTGTAAAGATGCTGCATCTCTCAGTTTTGTGAAATCATGAGGGCTGCTTAATTAAATAGAGCCTCTAGCCTGAAAGTCATTATCATTCACAGCTCTTGAGTGACTTAGTTCAGAACTCCCTGGTCTGCCGTTCCGGAGCAGAAAGGTGCCCACATTACAAAAACTACCCTCCCAGTATGAGGTCATCACTGCCAGCTCAGCAGAGACAACAAACAAGCACCAAACTGGGTGCCCCTATTGACTACACTGTCAGACTCAAAATTAGTATTTCTAGAGGAGTCTCCAGTAATATTAAAGGATTCTACAGGAGCTTTGTATTTCACATGCTATACGTGACCTGTAGGTAGGTAAGAGTTGTTCAGCATCTACCGCATTCCCCATGGCAATTTCTAGTCTTTATTTGCTATAGAAATCAGAACTTCTTACTTCCCAAACTTACCTCAAACATTAATTAAGATTTAGAGATGCTTGCGTATTTCACAATTATATCAAACAAGAAAGAGCATCAGGTGATATTTTTTTACTAATAGATTTTTAGCAGTTCTGTATAATGCAGCACAGCTGCATGAATGCTTCAGGAATAACATGCAAGACATGTTGCCTTACTTCAGCTACTAAAATCTATAATCAACTGCAGACTCATGAAACCACGGTTTAAAGACATTACATTTTTAAATCATGTTTGTGCAAATGAAAAGGTAGCATTATCACACTCTTAACATTAGTTCCAAATTACATTTTTTGTTCAAATTAAACTGGTACACCCCTAAAATTTCTCAAACATCCATTCATCAAGATCTAATTCTACCTTATTAAACATAGAAACAATACCTTCTTACCTCACAAATCTGTGCTGTTATCTCACAAGGCTAGCAAGAATACAGGTTTAATTGATTCTTTTACTTCTATAAAACTGTTGAGCCAACACAGCTGAAAAATTCTATTCCATCTTCTGTATCATCATAAATACCAACAGCTCCATGCAAGACCTGTGAGTTCAAGGAGTGTTTTGAAGACATAAATCGAAATGGTTGCACAGCTGCAACACAAGACTTATCTAACACAGTCTTTGTCATCACTGATGATGCATAAAATGGAAGTTACCCATCCCAATTCAAATTACCATATTCTTGGCAGTTTTGAAATAAACCTCTCTTAGTTTCATTGTAATCTGGGTATGCATATTCTGAAAATTACTGAAGTGAAAAACATTAATTTCACAATGAGAATTTTCCAGACTCACTCACAGGAGTAGACCTACCATTTAGAAAAAAAAAAAAATTCCCTTCCAGTGAACATTAAGAGTAGATTAATTTGAATAAGGAGGAAGAAAATAGTCTTTAAAATATATTTTTTCCCACATGCTTCTTGTCAGACCAGATCTATCACAAGTGTACCTAGTTGTTTGCTGAAATCAGAAATTAAAGAAACCCATGAAGATTATAATAAATGTGAAAGAAAGTATTGCATACTAAGGTTTTAAATTCACTGTTCTTGAAAAAGGTCTAGTCCATTCCTAACAAATACGTTCAAGGTGTCTACAATTTAAATACAAAGATCTCAATACAGCAAGGTGCTGACAGCTTTCATTTATGTTACTAGGAGGTGAAAGGCTCTCAGTACCTCATAGGATGCTCCGTTTGTTAAAAAAAAATATAATATTAGTTTGGTAGTCAATTCTGCCTTGAATGATCAAAAATAAGTTACAGTTAGGTGGTATTTCAGTTTAGTAGAGACTTTCCATGCATTCCTGTAACATTAAGTTCTGGGAAAGTATAGTGGCAACATTGCTGTGAGAGAAAAAAAAAAGTCTGTAGATGAGAATGTCAGAGCTCCAACTTCCCCAAATTATTACAATACCCATAAAAGATACAGAAAACACAGGCTCAGTTTCTCTTGCTGTTTTCTATATTTTTATCTCCTGTATAGATAGGTATTTTAAAGTTTAAGGGTTGTAGTAGATAGTTCTCAAATTTTGCCTTAGGCAGTACAGCATCCTCATTGGAAAACTGCTCTCAAAACCTCACTATTACATGGCTGAGCATTTCAACACTGGTGTACTTGGTCTATTACTTTTTTCATATTCTTTGCCATGTATGAATCCACTTTTTTATTTAGAGCAATGCTTATTTTCTCTCTCAACATTAATTGTCTCCTTTTTCTTCCCCTCATATGCTCTGATTAATTCCAAGATCCCACTTTCATTTGTTCAGTTATAAGAGCTCTTCTCTAACCATTTTTCACCTTAATTGATTTACAGTAATGCCAAAGTTTTATTTAAGGAACTAGCTGATTTCAATAATTAATTCTACTGATTTATCGAAGTTCTGTATTAAAAAAAAAGTCTACTGCTATTCAGAGGGATTTGCTTTTGTTTAATCTGAATCACCAGCAATCACTCACTTCAAGGCTACTCTGAACCTACTCGTACAACTGCTGCTTAGTAACTTCTGTTCTCCGATAAGAGAGCCCCCTTCGTACCCCAAGACACACCACTCCAGCAGGATTTCTTTTGCCTCCAGCAGTACTAACATCATCTGTAGATCGAGCTATACCCAAAGCTAAGTTGTCTACAGTAGATACGTAGCACCGCTCTAACAGAAAGAACTCCAGCTCCTATTGCTGGGAAGCCCAGAAACTCAGCCCTACTGATTTTCAGTTTACTATCACTTCAAGCACTTCTTCCTCATTTTAAAACTCTGCATAAATCAACCCCACCTCCTCATTAGGTGTTAGCAATTAAATGCCAGCAGCAATCAAAAAGAGGCACTTATCACAAGAAAGGCTTGTTCCCACCTTCCTTCCTCACTGGGGGAAGTCCTACACATACTTTTATTTTATGTGCTATTGCTTTATCCTTCTTTTAAGATACAGGAGATGCAAATTCAATTCCCTGTCCTAGGGTATACTTAGTGGTACGTAATAAAGTGAAGGAGAAGCATGCAAGAATATAGCTCCATTTACTGTTGGGCAGTCATTCCTACCAAAATAAGAACAGAGGTTTAAAGCTTTGGTAGGATTTAAACTCCGTTCTGTTTTGTCTGGTGCAAGAACTGAGATTAAAAAAAAAATAATTGGACTTAACTCAAGCTAAAGTTGTGTATCTTCAAAACATTAATGAGCTTTTCCAGAGCTTCTGCATTTGAATCCCTCCCTGGATTTTTTTTGAATAGACTTTTTTTGTATTAGTAATTTCGTTATCTCCAGGAGAATGAAAAAGCTATAAAGTATTTAATTTAAGAATTTAATTTCAAACAGATAGACGAACAGGAGTGCACTCTAAATTATAAATAGGAAAATTGAATGATAAGAAATATGCTTTCATTACTTTCTAAGTACAGTAATAACACTTGCTACCTTGGGCCAGAAGATTATTGGCAACCAAAATTTTAATCATCAAAACAGAAAGATCTTGTGTATCTGCGAGATAGTTGTTTCTCTACTACAATACATTTCTTGATATTTTGAGCTTTGGCTAATAAACATTTAATAATGATTATATTAAAAGTTATTGTCCTTGGGGCTTGCTTTTGATGTGTACCATATAAAACAGGTGTCTTGTATTATTTTACTGGCACTGGGGCTTTCCGGTTTGCACTGGGCTTAGATTTATTAGTTTAGAATCCAGTTGCTATCTTTGTTATTGCTTTGTAAAGTTCTAATTAGAATTTGGGGAGTCTGAAGAAGTAATATGCTTTATGAATAGCGCTATGTCTTTTAGACGCACAACTGCTATTCACTTTCTTTCACTTGTTTTATTAAGCAGAGAACAGCAAAGAAATGTTTGAATAATCTTGTATATTTGATCTTTGTGTGTCAGAAAAAATTTATTAACAGTAAGAATATGGGATGATGCTCAAGCAGGATCTACTTTTATGGTGTTAGAATGGAGATGGTGCTAATTAAAGAGTTTGATTTAGCAGAATCTGTATTAAAAAAATCTCCACTGGTCATTTAGACTTTATGATTCCAGTACCTTCAGTTGGAAGGGATTTCTCAGGTCATCTAGCCCAGATGCCTTCACAAGCACATGTTGCACCAGGTTGCCTCTTGAACACCTCTACTGCTGATGCCCCCACGATCTACAAGGCAACTGGGTGTCTGTCCTCAAAGCCAGGAATCTTAAGCAATACCACTTAAAATATTTTTTTTTTTTTTCATGCACACTTCTGCTTTAACACACAGTTAAGACTGTCATTTCAATGGAGTAACATGTGTACGATCTGAGCCCTACCTTCTAGTCAAACCCTCTGGTATCTTAATCTTCCATAGACATTGCTCCATAGATTTTCATATAGCTCCATACATAAATTGTTTACAAATATTCAGTGACTGGGGGGAGGAGGGGGGTGTCAAAAGACTGACTTCTGTCCCTTCAGTAATGAAGTGAGATCACAACAGGAGTGCAGGTTTTCCACAAGGACTGATACACTCTCCATTAAGCTGTCACACAGCCTGCTACATAAAAGCAGGGTGAGGAATGGGAGGCTGGGTATCTTAGGCAAGAAGGCAAGTTGTTGAAATGCCCATATCTAACAATTGGCTGGCGAAAGAGAAGCATGTAGTTAGAGACGTGTAAATAATTGATTTTTCAATTTAGCTACTGACTTGAAAAATCAAAGAAACAAATTCAGACCAATTGACGCAGAATAGAAGCATTTTGGGGTTGTTTTTTTTCCCCTCCTTCTCATTCTCTTTTCAAATACACTGAATGTGACAGGCTATTGAGTCTCTCTTCTGTTCTTTTTTGAATAGTTAGGACTGATCTAGATAGAAAGGTTTCAGCTGATGAATCAGAGAAAGGTCCATCTCAGAAAGCCTCTAGCTACTTTTGAGAGGCATAAGATGCCTGAGTTCAAGCCCATCTTATGAATTAGAAAAAGATTACAGGTCAGTTCCCTAGCCACTGGCTTAAGAAAACAGAAATGCTTCAGTTCAGAATAACAAAACAGAATTATTTTGACATTTCAAAACTTCTTCTTTTCTTTCCCCAAACTAATTCTCAAATTCAATCTGGATAAGCAGTTTTAGTTCAAAATAAATATATACACATTTTCTGCCTGGATAAATCACTACTTTTTGTTTGGGTTTGTTTGGATTTTTTTCCTGGGAAGGGGTTTGTTTTGTGACTTTTCCCCCTGAGCTCTGTATGTAATCAAAAACAGATTATCTTCAGCACTGTGGGCTATTTTCTTCTTCTCTTTAATGGTCAGCAGTGGAGTGGAAAGTCAGCCAACTGGAGAAGATCTCTTGCCTGTGTTAGGCAATCCCTATGGAACCCTCATCACTGATATCATTAGCAGGACACAAAATGCCATGTCATTTTACCTCTGTGAATGGCTGATCTTTGGTAGCTGCAGGTAACTTACTCCACGATCTAATAGCAAGCATGTTAATTTTACTCTTGAAAATAGGAAAGCTGGACTTCTGATTATTAACTAGATGTAGCAGCTCTCAGATTTCCTGCTTCCACTGGTTAGTCACATTAGTTAGGTCTAAATCATTTCAGTATTACCTAGTTCATCCGTGTCCATCCATTAACTAGAGACACCGGGCATTATATTTGCTAAAAGCTTAACATTTTAAGTTTGATGCTCCATGTGTTGTGGAACATTTGTGACTTCTTTTGGACTTGGCTAACAAATACGATTAAGGGACTGAAGCATCATTCATAAGAGGAAAAGCTGAGAGGTCTAGGACTGTTCAGCCTGGAGAAGGTAAGGTTCAGGGGAATCTTATCAATGCGTACAAATACCCGATGCAAGGGAATAGAGAAGCAGGAGCCAGGCTCTTCTCAGTACTGCCCACTGACAAGGGCAAAAGGCCGAATGTAAGTTACAAGATATGAAAAAAAATTAAAACAAACAGAAACATTAAAATCATAAAATTCAACCCAAACACAAGAAAACAGGTATTTACCATGATAGTGGTCAAACACTGAATCAAGTTGCCCAGAGAGCTTCTAGAGTTTCTATCAGTGAAGATACTCAAAACCCAACTGGAGAGAGTCCAGGACAACCTGCTCAAAGCTGCCCCTACTGGAGCAGGGGCTTCCTTCCAACGAAAATGGCTCTGTGATACTATGAACAAAATGAAAAAGAGCAAGTCTACCAAGGCAACGTAACACAACCTTCCAGATACACCGAGCTGGTGCTGAAGAACTCAGCCGGTACTGAGAACAGAGCATGGCCCTGCTGCAGTTCAGTGCTATTTCCCCTTCCAAACAGGTCAATACAGTTCCCAAGCACAGCAACTTTGCATCAGCCTGTAATTAATCATCCAGGGAGCTACCTTCTTACCTGTCTAAAGTAATAGTTATTTACAAAAACTCACTAGGAGCAGTCTACAGTCTCCTTTCACTCGGAAAAGCACTAGTTAAAGCATGGGTTCAGGGTGTCCATCCTTCTCCTGTGAGGAAGATGAAGCCTTCCATCCTGCAGGTGAGGCAAGTGCTTTTGCCACTAGGACAGAGCCCCGAAGAAGAGCAGGGTGCCTTCCAGCTACTCCTGCAACAGGTTACAGAGCCAGCACCAGGCAGAACAAGAGTGAATGGCTCTATAGCCTTATGGTTCACACATCTACAACATGAACCAGGTCAGGAACTTGGAGTTCCCTTTCAGTTTTAAATACTTTATACCACTGTTAACAGCCCTGACAAGAGTAAAAACAACTCTGGCTATTGACCTGTTCTATAAGCTACAGGATTCTCTTTCGAAGGAGAAATCAGAATTTACAGATAAAACTTTAATAAAATTTCAACTTTTGCACATTATACGCTGCACTATTACAAGGTCTCAGAGTTGCTCATCTTCCATGCTGATCCCGTACAAGAAAGTTGAATAGCTGCCAAACTTTCTAAAGTGTTTAAAGATATATCCAGGTGTCAGACAGTTTTAAATAACGTTAAAAATCTGTCTCACAAGAAGTAAATCTGTCAATTAGTTTTCATGTTCTTTTTTCCTTTTAAAAAGGGTTTCCCATATTTTATATATTTTGACCCATTTACTATTTTAAAGTGCAGCTTTTTAGCAAAACAGATTAGTGCTTAACGACTACAAGCAAAGTGAAGAAATGCTTTGATTGCAAATGAACAACAAAATATTTAGGATGCAATTCCAATGCTTTTTAACGTTCTTAGAGGATGTATTACGTTTCAATACAGGTTTTGTGTCCCTTAATTAGAACTACAGATACAACTTATCCAATTTGTTTTATACATTAATATTCATTTGTAATATGAAACAAGGAAAAGATGTTGTTAAGGCAGTAAGAAAAAGTGGAAAATATCTTTTCTGTTTCTAAGTGTCAATTACTGCTAATTGCTTGTTTTTAACTTTGTGCTCACATTGTCTTTTTTTGACAAAAATCTAGTTACTTCTTTAAAGCAAATTTGATAGCCCACTCTGCAAACCACCAGTAGCACAGTAGTTGAATACAAGATCTGTTCTGATTGTCTTGTTCCAGTAATCCAATGGCATAAATGTGTGTGTACCAAAAAAAAATTAAAAATATATATGTGCAAAATGAAGGAGTCATGAAAGTGTTTGTTTGTGAAATAGCGGGAGATATAACAAGTTCATTTTTTAATGTGCTGCTTTCAACAATTGTTTGTGCCTGACCACAAACTTAAATAAATACACAGGGAAAAGTTAAAAAATAGCTAATAAAATTAGATAGCTAAATAGAATAATGTGTTCATACAACTGTGGTTCTGTGTTTAAAAATAAAACCCAAAGCAACACACCTCTAGCTAAATCTTAGGACCTCCTAAATTACACTGACAAAATGATTTGATATCACTTGTTGCCCTACGATGGAGAAGTCATCTGACCAAGGCACTGATGAACAACGGGATAATTAAGATTACTATGCCTTGATAACCTGTCACTCTGTCAATTAAGCCTCTGCCTTGCCCAATGGACACCAGTTCTCTCTTGCACTGAAAGGTTAAAAATACCAGAATTCTTTAATAGGAGCGACAGAAGGTAAGTTATGGTCTCTTCAGTGTTTTGCCCTAAGTTTGAAGGTTAGCACAGGAAGCAGGAATAAGGAAGTCCTTCCCCAGGACGTGGCCTAATGAAAATTCTCTACTGTGTTGCAGAACTTGTATTTCACACTTACAAGATTTGAGCCTTTGATGTCTGTGATTCACTGTTGAAACTCTCATCTCTTTCACAGTATGAAAGTCACAGTACATAGTCATTCACACATTTTATTAACAGGGGAAGGACTGAAATAGATACACAAGAATATAAATAGGAATACAACAGTGTTCACCTTGGGAAGCTCAATTTTCAAGTATCCTGACCTGTAGCAATGCTATAAATAACGGCTGAGAAGAGACAAGTTAGTTTACTTAACTTTTATGTAGAGGATTCCTACTGAAGTACTACATAGTTCTAACTAACTAGACTCACTGATACTTTGAAAAAAAATCAACAAGCAAAAGCACTACACAAATTCAGCTACCCACATGTGAAAATGGCAACACCAATGCTCATTATTCCAAAATTACTAAGCTGGTTTGCCTCAACTTCACTTCATTTTATAAGTATTAATGAGCCACGTGAAAGAAAAGGGTATGGTTTGGTCCTAAAGAAGGTTTGCAAAGTTGTGGTTACAATTCAGGTAGTAAGAGGCACTTGTATCTTTGAAATTATCCCCTATGGGCTTTAGTCAGTTTGCCTGTGTGTGGTTTTTTCCTTATATTTATGCCGCTACAGAATTAAGTAGTCATACACAGAACACAACTGCTTACTGAAATGGAGGGGAGAGTCTGTTAGTGCGTGCAGTTCGAGACAAGATCACCGCAACTCCATTTCTGCCTTTTGATAGGGATTATTCAATCTGCAATCACTGTGGCATGACAGTTTCTTTGGTTCCACTCAAAGCCTACTGTAAGAAGATATAAGTAAACCACACACAAAAACACCCCTTAAAAATAAAACCAAACCAATTCTTCCTTAACTGAGTGATACTGTCCAGGCAGAAGGATAGCAGTATGCAGCTGGTAATTGCAGCAAGTACTGTCTTTAACAGTTCTAGTGAAAACATCTGGTTTGTGATACCACATCAGGTCTTGTTTGTCTGTGACTGAACAGAAGCAAATTTAAATTAATTCTTATTAAAGATTTTAAGCAAATAGCGTAGGAAAAATATTGCCTCTTGAGGAACAAACCCCCACAGGTTCAGACCTCAGGGACATTTTACTTTAGTCTTTATTGATTATGTTATTTTTCACATTAGAGAGCTGTATCAATTTGGTTACCCCTCGAGTTTTTTCCCTTTATAAGTGTTAATAACAGTCAAAGACAAGAGGGTTGAGTTGTGGGGGGGTTTTAGCAGAGCTTTCTACACCTGTTGATTTTTATGTACACCTTCTGTAGCCAGCTGAAGCAACAGAATTTGGAGACACACAGTACCACTCCTTCCTGTACTCTTCTGGGCTAATACTTCAATTAAAAAAATAAAGAGCATCAGTTGAAGTCCAATTATTTATTTTTTAATACTGTTGTACAGTTCTGGTTCCCCAATGCAAAAGAATAGATGCAGTATGTCTATGAAAGAACAGCAATAAGAACATGTAACATACTTCTGTAAGACCAGTTCAATTAACTCAATTCACTAGCCATTAAAAGAAATAATCAAGATATGATAGCAGTTTACCAAGTTATGAGCATAACAAAAGTTGAATAAAGAAGGATCTGTTTCCTGTTTTCTTAGATTGAACGCATTTCCATCATGTGAAACTACCAGGCAAAACAGTCAAAAGAAGGCAATTCCTTGCACAAGGCATAGGTAAGCTGTAGAGCCCCTCACTGGGGCATACTGTAGATGCCAGAAGTTTACCGGGCTCAAAAGGTGTTTAGACAGATTCGGGGGGGGGGGGGGGGGGGGGGGGGGGGGGGGGGGGGGCAGGGAAACCACAAAAATAAAGGCAACATCAAGGATCATTATAGACAAAGGCACCAATTCATCCATTCTACTTTGGAAAATCCTGTATCAGAGTTTACTGAGGACTAGGGAAGAAGAAAGAAGTTGCCTCAGCATTTATTATCGGACACTATCAGAGAATGCACAACTGAACTAGATTAAACTTCGTCTTTTACTTCCTTAAGCTGATGTTTATTTGTTATCTATCCCCATTGGTTGACCAGGTTTCAGATCAGGTCCTACAATTGTGTCAAAACAAATTCAGGAGAGTTGTGTAATAAAATTAATTGACTTATCTGTTTATCAGTCTTTGAATTAAATTTCAAAAAACAACCTATTTATTTTGTTTTACCTTAATAATTTAGACATTTCTCTTAAAATCACTCTGCCAGCCTTGTGATCTTCTCAGCAGCTGAAAAAGGTAATGGAGCTACCATACCTTTGTTACTTAGCAAGCTCAGTCTCAAGTCATAAGAAGTATCCTAGTTCTGTCATGCCATAAGACATCATGGACGAGTTTCTCTCTTGGGGAGAACCCAGGAGATATGGACAACTGTATTCCAGAAACTGGGGAAGCAATGTGCAAGTTCTATATCCTCAGCAAGTTAATCTTTCTGAAATTCTAAACCAGCATCTATTTACTAAAATGCTCTACCATTGAGTGAGGCAAACTATGGATCAGGGCCTTTCAACTTTCTTCAAGGTGCAAGGGAAGATGTGCAGTAAGTTCAAGGTGCAAGGGAAGATGTGCAGTAAGGTGGAGTCAAAAACTTCACGTCCTTCAAAATCTTCACAGACAGCTAAATAAATCTTTCAAAGATCCCAGAAGGGGATATTAGGGAAGTGTTTCCTAAAATGGACACTGAATCCTCCCCTTGGACGACTGCTGTTATTATGCATATTCAGACATTTAAGGAACAAGGAGTTCACCTTAAATGCATTAGGGGGTTAATTAGGTTTTCAGTAAGCACTTCTCTAATTCCTCCTCCATGCATAACATTTAAACTGGGTCGTTGGGGGATAGCTGGCAGCTGTAAACATGAATCATGACAACTACAAGTAATATTGGCAGTATAGTGATTTACAGTTAAGGTCATTTAAAGATAACATCTACTCTTCATTATTCAGTCACATACAATGCATATGGCTTTAGGAAGACACTTACTCTGTTATTTAATGAGGATGGTCCAAGTATGCTTCTCCCTATAATTCTTCTTTTTGTATTTTGGAGGTGTATCACTTTACTCAGTTTTTTTAATAGAATTTTACCCTTTGGGGGTTTTTGTAATAAAGAGTAGGAAAGTACTATTGCGCAATCACTGTAGTTTGAAACATACACTTCTGAAAAGCTTCCTGCAATGAGTGTCTGGTGGATCTACAATGATTCTGAGACTGGTTTGTGGTGTATGTTTAAATTTATCACCTTGTACCTATGCAGGTTTTTCTTAAAATAGCACTTGCCAGAAGAATACATTTCCCCCCCACTGTCATACAGCAGCTTTCCCAGATCACTACCACTGTCTTACTGGTTCTTTTCCAGGGAAAATGGTAAGGAAACATTGTTTTATTATTAGTTTGTCATAATAATGGAAACAACATTAAAACAGGATTAAATCTCATACAGATCCTATAACCCTTCATCATTTTCATTCTCAAATGAGATTAAAAGAAAACATACTATATATTTGAAATATTTTGCAGCTATTCTACCTGTACCTCGGTAAACTGTTATTCCTCTGTTTTAGATGAATACAGAGTAGGAGCCAGTTCTTTATTTTGCCCTGATAATGCAAATGCTTATGGATTCAAGTAAATTCATGCACATTGTAAACTTAGTCACATACATAAATGTTTGCAGGATCATGCCTTAGCATATAAATTAGCACCTAATATTGTTTACCCCTAGTCATAGCACAATATGCCATGTGGGTAGTTTTATTTTGTTAATTTACTGTGTCAGATTCCCAAGTAGTGGAGTTGCACCAACACAGGTGGGAGAAAAATGAGCTATTCTCTTCTATGCAGGTGTTGAGGTACCTTCTTATTTCCAGAATATTACTTTTATTAAAAATAAGAAGCATTGTTATACAAGTTATTAAAATGCAATTGATACTTACTTTAAACTCAAAACATTAAATTCATTTTAGTTCTTTCAAATGAATATCTGATAAAAGAATGTAATCGCAGCACAACCAGGAGGAAGAGAAAAAGAGCCTATTGAGTTGATAAAAATATAGAGCTGTTAGATAACGAGATGTGTTAAATTACATATTTCTGTGTACCAGACAACAATATGTTTTGTTAAACAGAAAAGTCCTTTTACTTAAATAATTGAATGCTAAAAGGATAAAAGCTACTACTATAGTGCAATGGGTTATCACCTAATCAGCTTCCTACACAGTGCACCAAATACACTTTTACTAGAGTTGTGCCTTAAGAATAAGCCTGCAGGTACTTCTGGTACAAGTTTTTTTTTTATGGCTGGTGTCATCCATACTACTTTAATTCTACATTTCAGTGTTGTAACAGCAGTCTGTTTTCTTTGAATTGTACGTATGCATCTTGTTTCCATGAACACTTTTGTGATTAACCATCTTAGCACGGGCAAAACTTAAAACAGAAATACATTGTTCTTAAAAGAAATAATACTCTGGATTTCACAAATACATTTCCTAACCTCTAAGGTAAATGGTCACATTTTCTTCTCCTTTCTCTTTTGATATCCCAGTGCCTGGTGATAGGTTTTGGTTGGTTGATTGGTTTGGGTTTTTTTGCCTCAAAGGACAACTTTCAGCCAGGAGTAGTAAGAATACCCTCCCCACGCAAAGAATTCATCTTTTTATAATAGTTATTACACTCTTCAAAAAGATGTAGATTTGAATTTCCTCAAGTAAATACATAAATTGAATCTAAATTTTCTATTTTTTTGGAGGCTGACTATAGAATACCGTCCATTGTACTTAGTTTTTTTCTTCTTTGTTTAGAGAAAACCATTCTACTGTTACTCATCAGGCACATTCTGAGCACTCCTAATGGACCAGTCCCTGATACAGTCTACACATGACACAGTACATCCCTGACTAATGTACATGCAGAGCCAGAAGACCCTGAACCCAGGAAACACAAAGGATAAGAAAGAGAAATGCATTGACATGGCAACTGAGATTTGATTCTTGCAGTTGGAGCAAGAAGTATCATCCAGGTAAGAACTAGGTGCCATATGAAAAGAAGTTTCTCCACAATACATGGAAAGAGCTGAGCTGGGGAAGGACCTGGGAAAAAAAAAAAAAAAACCCACACATTACAAAGGTTGAAGGTGGAGTAACAGCAGCATATGATTATCTTTAGAGAAGAGTACTTCAGAATGGGATAGGTTGAGCCTGTGATTTAAATCCCCCTTGAAAAGAATGTAGATCTAAGCTGGTTTATATTTTGTCATAGGACTGAGTGTAAAACAGCTAAAGCAACCCTCAAAAAAAGGCTTAGCAACCACAGAGATGAACTGATTACATGAGAAGAAAGCTGCATTTTATTAAGTGTGGGAATTATATATATTGTATATAATTGGGATTGGTACATACACAAGCATGAGTATTATATCTATTCCAGTTCAATTAAAACAAAGTGGAACAAACTCATTTAGGAAAGCCAGTATATACTGCATTATTACATTGAAACCGCTACCACAGAGAGGAAAAAAAAACTAAGGCACAGCTGAGCTCATGCTGAGGAAGGAACAGAATCTTACTTTATGTTTTTATTCTCAAGTTCCATAAACAGACATTTGTTATCACTTTCAGATGGGGACAGTCACATTTGTTTCTATGTTTCCTATTACAATATAATTCTCTATCAGATTTATCAGGTTTTCCTTCTCAGCACATTGAAAGCACACAAACAATCCTGTGTCTCATCCTTCATTTGAAAAACCAATGGAGTATAGTTGGACTATTCTTGTGCTTAAACTACATACGTGGGATGGAGACCTGATCTTACAGTGCAAACAGACATTCAATTATGAACATGAAACATTTCTTTCACACTTTAAGCAGCCACAGCCAGAATCAGTTTGGGTTTGAGAGCTCTAGGTAAGGTCCAGGCCACTCCAGAGATCACAGCACATCTGAGTTAAATGCTAATGCACTAAAAGACAATCCTTGTCTGGGAAGGCTCTACAAGGTAAGTGATTAAAGCAGGGTAGGAAGAAAAAACACTTTACAAATATGGAAAGACTAACCCACAGGTCGTGTATACAGAAAGGTTAGCAGAGGCAGATGTACACTCAAGTCTCCTGGCTTTCTAGTCCAGTGATATAATTGCTTTTATTGCAGCACAGTGGAAACATGGTCAGGTGTCTATTTTTCCACTTCAGCATCTCTGTCCTTCTTTTGAACTTTTTTTATCCCATAATTTAACACTTTGATTACAAGTTGTCAAGTTAAAGTAATCAGTCTTCAGATTTTTTGTAGTTATTTTGAAAGTTAGGTAAAGTTTTAAATCTTAGTATGTAAATACATAAAATATTTTAAAACTATATTTAATAAAAATTGTCATATTCTATATTTAAAATTAATTTCTCAAGCCTTCAAACAATTATAAAGTAATTTGTAATCATGCTACACTTACTGCTTATTTCCATTGCATTCCCATCCTATCCATATGTATGGAAGTGTTTTCTTAGCTTCATCATTAAAAGTTCAGTTTCTGGTCTGCAGCATGTCACATGTTTAAATTGTTTCTTCCAAGTTTTAGTGTCACAGTTCTAAAATGTTTGAGGTTTTCATCTGTTGATCTCCTTTGGATGAAGATCATCACATGGAAAGATTTGTCTGTGTTTCTCCCTTAAGATTGCTTCAGTCCCTCACATTCATATACTCATTGAGGCCAAAAGCATTTCAAAAGTGTTATACATTAAGACACTTGTCACACACTTCACTGAGGTTGGCATTTCAAGTGTGTATTTTGACTTCTAAACAGTATAAAACTTTATGTATTAAACATTAGAGATGAAGTAGAACTTGAAAGTCTGAACTGTCTTAAAGTTCAGGAATTCTCAAGATTCTGACATCAGTTTCTGAAATATTGGTAACTCTCTTTACCTCCAGAAGATGTGTGCAGACTAGGTTGTTTGGGTTTTTTTTTGAGGTCTTTCAAGAGCCAAGTACAAAATTTATATCATTATATCAATTTTACCATCCTGGAAAGCTCTCACATGCTTTCTGTTTTTATTTCCTCCTGACCTCTTTACTTTTAAAATAATCGTAATGTATTCATTGGAAGTGAGAACAAGATTTTACTGATATAAGCTACTGTTAGTTCTAACTTTTTTTTAGACATTTTGCACATTGAACAAGTAGAGCCTCATCTTGTTATAGCTTCCTGTGATCTGGGAGGTTTTTCTCTTCAAGTAATAAAATCATTGTAATTATAATTAGAAGTGTACTCTACAATGAGGAAATAACAGAGATATCACAGATTGCATTAACAGTGCTTACAGTGTGGTGGGATATAAATGAAGACGACCAACACACCAGCAAGGAGCCAATTAGGTCTGGTTTGTTATACCTCTTCAGTGGTTTTCAGCATACTTCTCTAAGCAGGGTTAACAAAAGACAGCAGAGACATCATTTCTTTTGTAGCTCCTTTAAAATTTAAGGACAACTTAATAAAACCCCATTTGTCTTAGACTTGTACTACATATTGTACTTCATTAACAATTAAATGGCTTCATCCTAAAAGCACAAGCTGAAGGCTTGTGCAAGGGCCTTGTTAACTTACATTTTTAAACTGGAAAGAAGAGTTTTGATGAACCATTATGGTACTTTACTGCAGTAAACTATTATCCCTCTTTTGTTTAATTTAATTGTTTTTAAATGTTAATTACTTACTGACTCTTCTCCTCCCCCACCAATTAAGTTAAAAACCCTACCTTTCATACTCTGATTTTCCTATTCTTTTTGATGACTTCATGCAATTATTTCCTGGGAAGTTAAAGAAAAGCTTCCACCATTGTTAATACATTAAAAAGCCACAAAAACAATCACATAATGCAAATATAGCACTGGAAGAAGAGGCTTTGAAACAAACTATCCAGCAATGCTCAGCTGAGTTTTAGAAGCATAGATGTGAAAGAACTAAACAACCCAATCAAATAGTTGCTAATTGTACGGATTACTAAACAGCGTCATCTGCAACAAGCCATATGAATGTTTGCTCTGGCAAAATTAAGTTCTGGAACAATGGTGAGCTGTCACAGAAATGGATGGGAAACTGAGAAGCAAGTGTTGCCTGAATCAGGAAGATCACTGCCTTTCATTTCAACAAACTTGATACGTTAAGTGAACAACCTTCCATCTCTCATCCCTGTTTTGGTCAAGTGTATCGCTATTTCAACAGGCTTTTCCTGATACAGTTTGTTATCTATACACTGTTACAAATCATGGAAGTTGTGCTGGCACAAACAAACAACCCTGATGTCACTAGACATGGGAAACAAGAGCTTGGGTTTACATACACCCGTTGGTGCAGACCAGTATCATACCAAAATGAAAACTGCAAAGCTTGGGTTTAAACACAGAATGTTTCATAATAAGTTTTCCTCTACTGCAGAATAAGCATTGTAACAGACTCACTCTTTGGTGCTTGACAAAAGGATTTCCTTTCTAGTCTAGAAAGCGCTAAGGAACTCAAGAAGAAACCAAAGTTGCTAGCAGCTAACATGAAAATTGCTTCAGTTGACACGAGTTCAACTTCCATTTAGCTTAGTTGCCTATTTAGCCTTACGGAAGAATATTCAACTGCCTAAATATGGTTTTAAAATTAATATTTATTGTTGTACTCCCAGAAGGGGGATCGATCTATTATGTTCCATGAATGCAGCTTAGCCTTCAGAAGAGATGGTAGTCTTGGTACAGTCTCTCCAAAGCAACTCATTAGAAGTAGATCATCTATTTTGTCATATTTCTCTGCTTGCTTGTCTTAAAGACTTTAAAGGCAAAGATGTTTTCTGGTATTATTTAATTTGCTTTAAATTCATTTGCATATTAAAAATAATTAATTTGGGACTAGACAAAAATAATACCTGCACTTCTACTCTAGTCAAAATGAAAAAGATGGTAGCTGTTTTCCCCTAGAGTGAGAAAGTCAAATTGCAAAATTATCTCTATGAAGAGTCAAAGAAAATATTTCTCACTAGCATACAAGTCTAGAGCTTCATGATAACCAATTCGATGTGAAATCGGACTTCGTGGATACTGAAAACAATGACACCAGATTCTGAATATTTAATGCTTTGTTACAACATTTAAAAAGTCTGATTTTTATTTGCAAGAGATACTTTTTCATTTGCAAGTTAAACAGATTTTAAAAATGGAATGAAACATTTCACTCATTTCTTTTTTTCTGGGAAAAACTGAGTTCTTATTTACAAGCATAGTTTTTTTATTTGACGGATATCCTTACTACTACCTACAGTAAGAAGCACTTCAAAAATCTTGGTTCTAGGTAAAAGCCTTGGTTACTTTCCAGCCTAGTATCACAGCAAGGATTACTGTTCCCATCACCTGGGATAATATGCAAGAAAAACTTTTATGTGAGAGCTGAAAAGAAACTCCAAAAAAACTGCAGGTAACCTCTGTGCACCCTTAGATTAATAAAATGTTATTAAAGTAAAGATTCTTATATCTAACTTTCCCCTGATGGAAAGCAATAAAGAAAAAACGTAAAGAACTTGTGTCCATGGAAGACACTAAAACGGTGATGTTTTAGATTAGTTTCTAGAAGCTTTGGTATACCGCCTATCCTAGCATTTCTGCATCAGTAGATGTAAACCAGTCTTAAATCCCGTATTATATGAAAACTGTAGTTTGTTAAAATTTTATGGAGGAAATTAGGTTTCACATGTAAAGTTACATTAGTGTGTTTTTCCGCAGTTTACAGGTATCAGCAGGGAGATAAATTCAATACAGAACCGCTGTGTATCTCAAGTCCTGTCTTTCGATTGATAAAATTTTATACAGCATTGTCAGAAGGAAAAAGAATCCACCTTTGAAGGTTGTACTATGTAAGTAAACTAAAGCCTTAAATAAACAGAATTTATCAATTTGTCTGCTACACTGCAAGATGACAGACATTACAAGACCAGTTTAGGGTTCTTATTATTTACTATTTAGAGTGATACTGTGTAGAATAAGAGTGTACACACTCATCAATTCACTGCTATGGAATCAGCGAGTTCCACATAACACTGTCCCCATCCAGCCTTCATTCCACAATTTTGACATTAATAATCCTTTTGAATTCAGTGGAAACTTCAAAATCTGTATTATATAATTCTGAAGTATCTTAACATGACACAAGTGAGGGATAAAGATCGTAAGCATGTTTGGGGCACCTTGTGTGTGTGTACCTTTTTCATTCCTCTCCCAATGAAATACATACATGCATGAACATGGACTATAGGTGTTTTTTCCTGGATTGAGACCAACATCAATGGACAGACTGTCCAAGAAGTGCTGATGGGACACTAGATAGCTGACCCATTTTGCATTTAAAACGAAGGCAGGAAGGAGAACAAAAGTGTAGTAAGTGAATTTGGAGCCTGACCAGCATACCAAACTCTGCAAAGAGAGTGTCAGAAGTGTTATTAGAACAAAGTCTTTCTTTCTGATGATTAAAAAATAAAAACTGAAGATCATACTGGTCAGAACACAAACATATGAAAGGAATTACATTGCTTATATTGGTAGGAATTCACCAGGGTTTTTTCCTGCAATAGTTTGATTCACTTAAAGCACCACATTCTTTCACACATTTCAAAATAAATCCAAGAACATTTAGAAGAGAGAAGCAAAAAAAGCTCAAGAATAGGGAAAAAACAGGGTATAGAAAGAAAGATTACGAGAACAAGGCATGTTCATTTTAGCAAAAAAAAGCTGAGTATATATGTAACCGTCTACAGATAGGTAAAGGGCCAATACAAAGAAGAAAAGATCAATTATTCTCATTAGCTAAAGACAACAGAAGAGGATGTAGTGGGTTTAGCTGCAGGAAGAATCTTTTAAGTTAAACATTTGGGAAAAAAAACAATAGGTGTAAGAACTGACAAGAAGGGCAGCAAAGGGTCATTGGAAGGCTGTGGTTTAGGCTTAACTTGACACCCATCTATTGAGACCAGTACGCAAATAATTAAATGTTTTGGAATGAAGATTGGCCAAGATGTCCCACTAAACTTGCCTTTCAAACTTACCTCACTGTGTGCCATATCAATAGCTACTTTAAGAAGGGAGATGGAAATTGAAGTGGAGGTCAATTTTAAATAAGTATTGGGAAAGAAACAGTGGCAGTCAAAGGCAGAATTAATACGGACGTTTCAAAGTTTTCAGCAGTTCAGCTGAAGAGAAGGGTCTTTTCTTCTGAATGCATAACAAATCAGATGTGTAAAATAGAGATGTCCAGTATCCACAAGACACCCAAGTATAGTTTAACAGCCACAGTGTTAAAATGATAAACTATGTCTCAGCTTTCAAATTATCAAAAAGCTGCATTACTAAGATCAGAAAGACTGCCAACATCAGAAGTACCTAATCAAAACCAGGCTCCTTATCTGCACTTAACAGAGCAAATTATCAGACAATTTGAAGGTTCCCTTGCTGGTAAGGTTTTCAGCTGCTTGGCTTCCTCATCAGTGGCATACAGGTTAAAAATTTTTACTCAGCAGTTGGCTTTTTTTTTTTTTAAACAAAGGATTCAAATCAACTAGAAAGAGTGAAGAATACGCCAATATTGACTTGCAGCTTCAAGTAGTTGCTTTAAATTTCAGTGGCTGCATGAACCTTATATTAACTATAATTGTATTTGCCTGCATTAGAAGCCATCCATCAGCTGCCATAGATGGATAACTTCTTACATGTATTCTCCAGCATTCGCCTAGTTATAAAGGCAGGAAGAATTATCATCTACATCTGTAGCTCATATTGTTCAATCAGGTAACATAAAGAAGATTCTTAAACTGTAAAGGCAATAGTAAAGCCATATAACACACATTACATGAGACAGGGTAAAGATCTGGCTCTCCTACTGATAGCAAGTGCTCCTATCTGCTACAGATGCCTTTGAAAAAAACACATTCAACTGTTGTTAGTAAAACTTGAAGCCTTAACGCAGACCTGAAGTTGTTTTCTGGTTTTGTTTTCAGTAATATGTCAATTATACTTCTTTCCTGAGAAGCTGGATGATACAGTGCTGCATGTCAGAGAGACAGCCAGCAGGCAAATTATAACAGGGATCCAAAGTTTGCTACATGAACCTTAGCAACAACAGGATAGTTTTTTTAATTCTTTTTCTCACTCTCAGATAAGGAAAGCAAATGAGCTTGGCTACTCTAAAGGGCAGCAAGAACAGCATTGTGAAAACCAATAACGCTCCAGTAAATAAATATGTAAGCACAACTGAAAAGGAAAACTTATTGGTAGGACCTTATTACACTTTAAGAATAAGAAAAAATTTTGATCTTCTGACATCTGTTCTCCTCTGTCCTCCCCCCCCCCCAACCTTGTTTTAAAGTCATCAGGACTGATACTGTAGCCATATATGCAAACAGGGGGACACAAGTTTTACTAATTACTGATGAAGATTCTTTTTCCATTCAAGGTGTCTTACAAAAGGATACATATACAAGTTATCTGTGTTTGTATGCAGTATCACTCCTCACAAGGAGGTTGGATTTTTAAGACATTTGCAAATTGTTACATATGTATGTAGGCATATTTAAAGAAATACTTCAATGCAATAGATTTGTCAGTAGTAACAGCAACAAACAGTCAAAATAATGCTATTTGGACATGGAATGACTAAAAATTTTATACAGCTAGCTTGCTTTCTTTCCTTTGTTGCTCTGATCAACACTCACTTCCCCCCTCCACTTTTTGCTTTCCTTGGGTTACTACTACTATTCCATCACCCAGCCACTGTATATGAATAAAGTGAAGTAGTGAACTCACAATGCACCTTCCCATCCCCTTGCCCTCAAACACACTTACTCCTCCTTCTCTCAGCTTTCCCTTCAGCTATCCCCCCAGCACTTCTCAAACAGAAACAGTGCTTTTCTTTTGTTAAGACCTCTGTTAAGACCTCGATTCATGTAACAAGCAACAGGAAATTGGCTGCGCAAAACCACAACAAACATCTCTCTAAGGGCCACAGGTCTCTTGCACCTTCACCTATGCTTAAGAAGCTAAGAAAAGGCTGTTTGTGCCCTGGTAAGGACAGTGATTATGATCAGCATATAGTGATATACCCTAACGACAAGACATAGATTCTGTGCCATTATTAATGACGACTCAACACATCCTGGCTGCCCCCCTGCCTCCAATGCCCATCAAGGCTATTTGAATGAGTCTTCCCTAGTTCAGGATTTTAACTCAGATTTATTCACCAGTTTTACATCCATATACCTCCACTGATCCAAAGAAAGAGAAGACAGATAATCCCTAAATTGTTAAACTTCTCTCCTCCCCAGTGAGGAAACTGCCATTTTAAAGTAAGTACAACAAGTTTTCATCAAAAACAGAGAAAGTTACTGGGCTGACTATACTTGCCTTCTCTGAGCTGCCCAGTGATGCTCCCCCTGATAAATATGTTGTTTATAGATAATTACTCACCTGAAAGATACTTTTAGAAGTAACCAGTATTTGCTCATCAATAATAGTTTTTTATGCCTAGGGTGAGAACAAACAGTTGAAGCAAGGAATATTGTAAACCAAAAACAAAGGTATACTGTATCCTTATAATGCATAATAAAAGTTCAGAAGACTTCATTTGTAATTAATTACTGCAATAATGAAAGTATAGTAAGTGATAAAGTGACAGTAGGTGGAATGCACAGTAATTGTCTTGTTCGTAGTGTATTTTTATATACCATAATCAAAAACCAAAAACAAATATACACACATTCCGAACATGAAGCAAAACTTAAGTTCAATGCCTGCTCCAAAGAAATGTGTTTTCTAAATGTTGGCATTATGGAAACAGATACTACAAATAAAGTGAGTGGAGGGGGGTTGTTTGTTTTCCCACTCACAGACTGATGATGCTATAAACATCCATGTTCAGGAAGACAAGCTTACAACCAGAGTGTGAATAGCAGCACTGAGATTTATACCCCATTTCACTGGAGACAGCCAAGAGTAGACACCTGGCCACAAGCTTTTCTATGAAGAAGCTGAATATGGATTTGATACATGTTGATTACTATTAGAATGCATAAGTCAATGCACCAGAAGCCCATTTTTCCTTACAATTTCATAACTGGGTACTTAAGGGGTACAGCAGCACCTCTCAATATAGCCTTTTATCTTCCCCTCCTGCTTACAGGTCCCTAGATCCATACTGAACTGTTCAACCTCACCATATAACACAGACACCAGAATTTCTACTGTGCCCACCCTGGAGAGCTTGTACAAGCTAAGGAGGCCCTAATAAGTAGCTTCCCATCTTCATGTAAGTATGGGAGCAACCCAGAATGCATCACATTATTCTGTGAGATGTTCCAAGGATAATTTTATCTATCAAGTGTACTACTTGAGTAACAGAACCAAACAGTTTCTCACACTTCAATTTCTCTCATTTTGTTTTACTATGTCTTTCGAGGGAAGACATTCACCAAATAAGTGACTCACCACCAACAGAGGGTGGACATTTACCATTCACCATATTCCCATAAAAAAGATCTTTGAAAAGGCCGTTTTCAGCCCTTGAAATATTATTCCAGCTTCTTCTTCAAAATCCCCTCCAATTCTCAACAACTTTAATGAACTGTAGTCCCTGATATATTTCACCACACTCACTTTGGTCTCACCAGTGCTTCTTCCCACTCCTGTTTAGTCTTCAGGGGATGGTGTTCATTTCTTTAGCTACTTGCACACTCCATTTGGGTTACTTACTTGTGATGCCAAAAAATTTCAGAATCATAATTTAAAGAAGTGTTCTTCCATCCAAAAGAATAATTTGCATAGGTTTATTTTCTTGCCTACTTGCCAAAACCCCAAACAGAAGTTATTCAAGTGGGACTCGCTTTTATAGATTGCTCAGTATAACTGAGGTAAACTTGAAAAGTTACATAAAAAAAGAACTACAAGCCTTCTGTTTTCTCTACAAGCCTGCTGTCATATTTGCAGTAATACCATGCCCACTGTTGAAGATTCTGTTTAGTTTCATGGTTACACCTGCAAACAGCTAGAGAGTTACTTTTTTTCCAGAATCTCCCTGGCACTAGCTATCAGACTCTTCTTTGTGATCATAGAGGAGAAAAGACAAATTTATTCACATGCTTTCGAACTCCAGTCTGTCAGTAGATCATTTAATACCGACTTATAAAGTTAGCTGTGTTATAATACAAAGCATGTTCAGTATTACTGCACAACTAACTCAGAAAAGCATTTGAACTAGTAGCAGTGAAGACCTGGGTAAGACTGTATCAGTGGTGTGGGCATTTTATTCCTGGAAGCAATACATTACCTGTTCCTGAGCTAACTGAATGGAACTATGATTTTTAGAAGAGATCACATAATGGCACTATCCTTGAAATCACGGTATAATTATATCCTTAGTGGAGATGCATTTTTGTCAACCAATTGTCATTTTTTTTTTATAAAAAGTATACAAAATGTTAAATGAAGAAGAATGGAAGAAAAAGTAACTGCAAGTAGAAGTATTTTAGTTATACTAAGTATAAAATTCTTCCTCCAATAATATGTCTGAGAAGGCCCCACAGCAACAAAATTCCTTAAATTACCTGTGATACTTGAGCCATGCTCAGACTAAAAACTTTTTTTGCTTGCCCTACCTATGGAAACACTTTGTTTTCCACACCAACAATGTAAATCTATATGATGTTTAGTATTAAGCACCATAAGCTGGGGCCACAGTCTGGCTGTTTGGTGGCTTCCAGCTGAAAACTCAATTGACACCAGAGTCCATGTCCACATCAAAAATGTGCTGCTTTGACTGGATCTAACTGGCAGATGTCAGCAGAGTTAATAAAAGCCTGACTGAATCACTGACAGTTTTCTACATCTTTATTATGAATGAGACTGTGTACACACACATAAATGTGAATCTATACAGCTGTGTGTACAAGAACACAAAAAAAGCTCTGGACCTCACCAAGCTATGAACCTACATACAGGTTTCACTTCATACATACAAACCATCTGCCAACAGACATCATACTCTGAATTTTTATGAACTTAATGAGAAGTGACATCTTTGAAGATGTCAAAGCAGAATTCTTTACAGGCAATGTAAAAAGTATGCAATTAATATGCAGATAACAGTTGGCACTAGATTGAAAATACAGAAATTATGGGGAAATGGAAACTTTTTGGCCTTGCTTTTCCTTTTTCTGTGGTTCTAGTAAGAGATAATTTCTGTATTTTACAGTAATACCACAAGCCACAGGATAATCATAGCTAACTGGTCCATGAACAAATACATAGATTATTCTTTCAGCCTTCTGTAGCTACATCATTCAAACTATGTATTATACTGCCTTACAACAGACAATACTGTCTCAATATGGGTAGTAAAGCAATACAGAAGATCCCACTTTATCCTGACACATGCAGAAATAGTGTCTGACACAGACAGCAAAGACGACATGACCCATATTCTTCAATAACGCTGTCAGGTGACAGCAAGAGTAGATGAGAAGCATCTTCTGAAATTGAGAAAAACTCTAGGATTCTTTGTTTCTTTTTCATGGTCACTTCCCATTTCTCAAGGAGACGGTTATCATATCAGGACTGCGTCATGTCCTTACCAATAACCATCAAAATTCACTAAAAGAAGGAAAATTGTAGTGAACTGAAAGAATGGAAACAGCAGCTTGATACTACCAATATTTTAGCCATGCCCTGAAGACCTGTTTGAGATTAATTTCCCATAGACGGTCATTAACTGCGTTCTCAGCTCTGTTTCTATTTAATTTCCTGATTGATAATCTATTGTCTGAGTTGCAGAAGCACTGACGAAAAAATATAACACTTACTAAACTGGAACAACAAATTAATTACTGCATGTGAAGAACTCAAACTATACTGAAATTGGCAAAAAAAGCCTGTAAGTAAATTAAAAATTTTCTTAAGAATAATACACAATAGGTAAATAAGTTTCAAGGAACAGGCCAAGCATTCTCCTAAAGACAGTATGACAAAGAAAAATTTAATTTTTTTTTCCATAAGAGTAAACAGTCCTTCTCAGAAGAGGAAGGGGTTGCTGAGGCAAAAAAAATAGCAGTGGCTTGCATTCCCATCATTAAAGCATATCATACTGCATACACATGTGGAATACATTAAAGCTGCACAGCCAGCCTCCATTTTAGTGCCTCATAAATCTGGGACTGTTGACTTTGCAACCTCAGGAATGTGCTTTTAACAATGTGTGTATGTGTATGCATGTTATTTATGTTATCTATGGAGGGAGTATATATGATCTCATGCTGCAGTATAACCATTGTACTTTGAGGCATTTAGAAGTGGTGAAGCAATGTGTGATATTTTACACAGAAGCATTACTTCAGAGCACTGCAGGGAATTTATATGCATACATGTATTTCTCTATACACATGCATGCTGGTAGATGTTCTTAATAACAAGCCAATTAACTACATTTAATAAGATAACTGGAATTGTATCACAAGTCAAGCTGCCGTTATTAGAAATAACATTTAAGTCATAATTTCCAGAGTTTCTTGAATTATCCAGAATTTTTTCATAATATACTGTTAAAATGGGAGCTATCTGGTTTTGTCAGATACCTAAGTGACAATTTTATCTTACAGAAATCTGTTTGTTGTTTTCTTAAAAAAACCCTAGAAATTAAAGTTTACTACTCATAATGAATCACAAGATTTTATTTTATATCATCGGTCATCTAACTGTCATTAACTACTCAGTTCTCAGGCTACTTTTAAAATGTCAAATAGTAATAATGAGTGGGACTGGTGACTTCAGGGCACTATGCAAGGTAGTTAAAGGTCAATTTAGATTATAACATAGCTCCATAGTTTACCATGTATATTTTATATAATGGATGTACATACACATGCACACACACAGTTCATAAAAGTCATGCTAGAACTTAAGGCAAGTCCTGAACTTTTCAAAGACCAAGACAGGCATATCTTTTCACAGGTAGATTTGAATGACAAATATATAAATCTCTCTCCTCTTAAATTACACTACATAACACCATACTTTAAACAACAAAGCATAGAGTTTAATTTGAAGATGTTGGAACCCATACTTATCTGAACAGAACTGTATTCTGGGGCACCCTTTTCATGTTTTTATTTGTATCTTATAGAACACAACGGATTTTCATAAAATGCTGGTTTTCCTATAGCTGATGTGCAAGTTCAGGTACATAAAAAGAAATCAAAGCTCTGTGTTATCATTTGACATATATTGTTATTACTAATAATCCTAAACTGCAATAATATTTTGCTTTGGGAGAAAATATTTCCTAACATCATTAATCTTTTATATCCTATACTTAAGACTTTTTTCTAACCCAGGAAGAAACATTCTGCTAAACAGTTTTTATTTAAGATTCATCCAGATGATTCATTAGAAACACAATGCACAGATCCTGAAAGTCAACAACAAGCCTTACACCAACTGGACAGGAGCTTGGATGGTATTGAAGGTGAGGGCTATACCTAGCTCCAGACTCCAAACTGTAGATACAAACATTTTGTCACTCTACATTTTCTTTATGTCCGTAAGAGAAGAGGAAAAAAAGACTATGTCATGGTTCATTTAACCATAGAACAAATCGCTCAAATAGGGCAGATGACTCATGCCATGGTGTGGGCCTAATTGTTTTTTCTGTTGGTCCTACAGGGAGTTCTGGGCAACCAGCTGCATTCTAGAAATCTCAAATGATGTATAAACTCCCTTTGTGTACTCAAGTAGGCCAAACATCTTTCAGAGCCAGGTTCTTTCAATCAGTTAAAAAATAAAATTAGAAGGTGATAAACCAGCAACACTGGGAACACCGATGGTCATGATTTTGCTGATTTGAGTCCCAGATACCTGGTTACAGCCTGAAAAAAAAAAATCTGCCTTCAGTTCAGTATAAACAGCATATAATGCTCATGCTCTCCTTGGCCACATTCCACTATGGAGAGTGGCATGCAAGAAGCATAGGTAGAAAATTATTAGACAGCTGAAGTTTTACATTGCATCACTGTTAACAGCAGCTTAACTTACATTATTTGGCTCAAGGGCACAAACTTAAAATTATTTTCAAATGAAAAAACTGTATTCTGAAAATGCACCAAAAAAATCCACACTTTCCAGGAAAGTATATGCTTTAAAATTTGTTCAGTCAAGTATGTCAACTCAGCAATATTACTACTGCATAATCTTTGCAACTAAATCAGTTGCAACATTCATGTCATATAACCTCACACTATATTTTGTCTATACACAAACGTTACACAGATGAAATCACAGAACTAGTTTCCAGAAATCAAAATCACAGAATAAATCAGTATCTACAAGAAAAGAGATCTTAATTTTTGAAATATTTAGATAATTCCAATACATTATATCATTACATCATTTAAAGGCTGTACATTAGCATGACACAAATAACTCACTTATGACTTAACTGGTTTTGCAAACACTAGTTTATCTGATAAAGTCTGGGAACCTGGCCAGTCTGAGCTTTCATTTATGAATGATGGCTGATATATCCATTAAAAAATAGTAAGATGCTTATCTTTCTGTTTTTCTTTTGTTGGGGTGAGGGTAGTGGTGGTGGTGTTTGGTTGGGGTTTTTTTTTTTTTAAAGCTTTAGGTTCACAAGCTACAATAAAGTAAGTGGCAGCTTCTGCTAGGCGCAGCAGTGGCATTACATCACCGACACAAAGCCATCACACTGCCTGACACTATTCATAACAAGGGGAGTCTGTGCTGAGAGGCCCTAGAGTGAGTCTGAGGATTGTGTCAGGCCTGGATTAACCTACATTGACAACTGCATGTAGAAAGCCAGTCAAACATCTATTTATACGTGGCTCAACCACAGTCAGATTCTCATTCCTCAGACATTCAAGTTAGTATTTGTAAATAATTAAACCAGTAAAAAAAAAATTCTTTATTAACATTAAGAGATATTCAGTTTAGTATTCTTTCTGAAATTGCATACCATAACACTTTGCCTTCAAAATGGCTGAAGAAACAAAGTAAGAAACAGTCTTATCCGCATTGAAAAAAAAGCAATTAGATGCTCTACTCACCCCAGATTTCCTGCATATAGGTCATTCTTCATTTTAACTAACTTTAATAAATTATTATGAGGAAATACTATTACTCTTCTGAATAACAATAAATGAAAGTATTATGCTTCAGGGTAGACTATTTTTTTTTGTTCTTGATAAATATGCAGCATTAGCAACTACAAAGTCATTACATGTTTTATTGTTTTTGAAAGCTAGGGATCGAATGCAGTCACAAAATGACAGAGGAATCTGTTGGAAACCTTTCAAAGAGCGAAGGCAGTGTCAGATGCCTCTATCCATCATAACTGATGAGGATGGTATTGTAGCCACTGACCCAGTTGCTAAATTAGTCCTTAGAGTAAGATGCATTTATAATCAGTTTGAATCCAAATTCTATAAGGGGAATTAATTGTCCTTTGGTAAGGAAGGATTGATGTTTTGGCTCTAATTTCTAGAGCCTATTCTCTTTTAATGAGGCTCTTCCTTTTTATATGCATGTTTACGTGATTATTTTCATCCTGGAATAGTATTTTCTGAAAGTGCACAAACATTAGCCATCCACAAAATAATACATCACCTAAAGAACAAGACTGGTTGAACTGCTTCCATCTGAGAGCAGAAGAAATTCAGCAGCTTTCTTAAAAGACTTAAACGCCCAAGAACATCTCTCTTTTTTGACCTGCCTTTTTGTCCATTTCAGAAATACCTCAGCCCAAATGCCAGTGGTTTAGTGACTGCCCAGAGCTAATTCCAAAGCCTCAATATACCTTTGGCTACCGGTAATCTGCGGGGGCAGTGTTTCCCACAGCAAGGCTGCAGCTCTGACCCCAGCAAGCCCACAACCAGGACACATCTGGAGCATGCCGCAGCTCCCAGCTCCCACCAGCCTGTTTGCCCAGATTTCCTTTCCTTGTGCCCAGGTCTTTCCTCAGTGTGGCTCTGGAAAGCACTTGGGACAGGTGTCTGGATGGAGAGTTGAGAAGTCTCCAAGTCCTGACCCTGGAAGCATACAGTATATAGCTGTGCTCACATTGAACAGGGGATGAGCCTGGCGCAGGGTGAATTCCTCCCTGAGCCCAGTTACTAGACTGTGAAAGAAGCCTGGTGTACTGGGCCCTGATTTCAGGAGTGTTTCTGATTTTTATCCAGCAGCTATTTAATAACACGCATAAACAGTTCTGAAAAAGCCTACTCCTCAAAGCAAAACCTGCAGTTTCTAGCCAAATCCCCCCCTTTGCTGGGCTAGAAAGTCATTTTTCACCTGATGCTTCTCTTGGCCTCACAAATCTGTATTGCTGGATGAAGACTGGCAGTTTCTTACAGTAAGCAACCATAGCAGTTGGCAACATCCCTTAGAGCAGGTGAAAGTCTCACCTATGAGCATCTTGCCTGCAGGAATAAGAATGAGCCCAGACCCCACACTGAGAGATGCAGGTTCTTCTTCAGAAGACTTTTTCCCAGCAAAGTACAACATAACCATATTCTGTTATTAAGAGGTTTCCAGTATTCCCACACCTGAATCTGTATCTCCTTCATACATATAGTTTAGTTGATTCCCATGTAAAAATATCTCCGTACAGGAAAAGTGCAGCACTAGGCCAAACCGACCCCAGGAACATGCAGATGCAGCAGCTGTATCCAACAGAAAAAACTGTTTTTTAGAAGCCGGTCAGCGCCACCCTGCAATCACAGCCTAAGTGGTAGCGTCTGAACTCATGAAAGGATATACAACAGTTAATTGCAGCTTCCCTACTTTCTTTGTGAAATAAGTCCACACTAATCTCTACTGTGAGGCTTAAAAGCAGTTTATCTCCCACCCACATACTATTCTTTGATAGTATTTGGTCACACCCTTCACAAAGGTTGTTTGCATTTGATTTATGTAAATCCCAAATTGTTGGCTTTGTTCATATCACCTGCCTGGGAAGCGTATGAAGTGTTGCATTTAAAAGTTAAATATAGGCATACATTTTCAGTAGTTGATTAGAACAAAAGCAGACCAAAACTACTTTCTTCTGCAATATTCTATAGACACCAAGCGGAATTACGTCCTCGTCCTCATGTTCTACTACACTTAAGTTACTAAAGTATTAACTAGTAACAACTGGCCAGGCATGCATACAAAGAAGTTATCTGATTATGTTGAGAACATAACTAGCTCCATTCATTCCACTTTTGGGAGTCACATATCACCCTGGTGTTTTCTTTAGAATATAAGGAAAAAAACAGTAACTAATATGTACTTTGATGTGCTACATAACATAGTATTTTATATATAGACACTATATATAGACAAATATATTTTATATGAATACATACACAGAACAGAGCACAATATATATGTGATATTTAATATATACTGCAATCTATAGTGTAGATCAAAAGGAAACAGTTCCGTAGAAAACAGAACTAGTTCCAACCCTCCAAACTCAGAATTGTTGTTCTTTCAGTGTAGGGTGTTCTCAGTCCCTCTGTGTATCCTCTTCCCCTTTTCACACTTTCTCTTGGAAAACTATATTATGGCTGAATTTAAACAGAAATATAGCTTCAGTGAGGAATTAGATTCTCCAACTGTAAATCTGATTTTGTACCTAGTCCTACAGAGTGAATTTAGTTTTGCTCTTCATTTGTTTCAAATACTAACATTCAAGTTCCTTTTACCTTCAAAGGGGCACAAACTCAAAGAAGCCTGCATCTACATCTTGCAGAGAAGCTCCTGCATTTGTATGGAATACAGCATTGGAAATATGCAATGCCCTGCAGAAATCTTGAACTCCAGAATAGCAAAGGGTAATTCAGAACTTAATGGTCCCAAAGAAAACAGCACAATATTGTTGAACAGTCTGAATGTCAGAAAGGGGTGTAAAGGGTTAAAACAAGTAAGCCATTCCACTGCAATATACAACCACCACAGAAATCTGGGAATTGATTAGCACCTTGCAAAAACTCTGTGACATCTTACAGATAACTCTTAAGAGCAATAACCTACGAAGCTGGCAACATATTAAGCAGTATCCTGTACACAGACACTAAAAAACACAGCAGCTAGCTTTAGTTGTATCATTCTCTAAAGCAAGGAAGGATCTCTCAAAAGAGATCAGGCCTGATTTTACAGCATGTTTCAGTTATTGACTTGCCCTCTGGCTCCTAACAGGCTGTATCCTTCCTGTAGAAGTCAGGTACTGGCCACACGCTGCTCAACATTCATCACACTGAAAGTGGCATTGAGAAGCTGGTAACATCACAAGCACTGTATTCAGTGATCTGCAAGTGGCATCTGACCGGAATCCCTTGGAAGCCTTTTGTTTCAATATCTTGTGTGACACAAGATCATCACATAGTGCTACTGATACTACCTCTACTAGCAACTTGACTCTGTCCTGACTGTGAGAAGAGCCAGGGGCAGAAGACCAGAATGCTGTAGGTGGATTTATTATCTTTAATACTCAGCTTCCACACAAATGGCCAATGTTTAGCAATCGAGTCCTTTTGTTAGCATATAATATTCGAAGCATAAAAACCCCATCATTATACATCACTGAGCCCAACTACAAGATAGTTTTTCACTGTCAAACCACAAATCCAAAAGGCAATTCTGGCAATTTGGCGTAGGGCACAAATTTGCTCACTCTCAGAATCTAGTTTACCCAAGTGGACATTTGCTTGCTTTTTGATGTGCACCCCAGAGGAAAGCATGATACCTGGATTCCTGGACAATATATTGGAGAAGTTTAAACACGTCTTATGTAGCTGTTTCAAAGGTACCGTGAGTCCCTGCACTTGCACTCTGTTATTCTGCACTTTTTTATGCATACCCAATGTGGGAAATATTTGCACATGGAGAGTTAAGCACTGTGGTGACGGGACGTTGTTGATGCATTACTAGATATGCCGAGGCTGCCCTTCTGGATACCAGGAGAGCATTCACTAATAAATAAAGAATTCATAGAGCAGATTGCAGGTACAGCTCTATTGGAACCATTGGCAGGATGAACTGGCAGCTTTCTTGCCACAGCAGAACTACTCTGAAGAACCCAGATACGCACAAAAAATGTATCATTGGAAATGCCATATTTAGTATGTTTGATCATAGACTGCACATTAACATTAATGCTTCTGGATTCCTACCTAAACAAATCTAAAGCCCCTCTTACAGAATAGGCACAATATTCAGAAGGGAGGTGCTTGGACTGTATGTAAAAAGCACCAGGAAGTTAGAATTCTATCTATGCTTAGGAGAGCCATGTAATATTAAAGACTGGGCAAGTGCTACAAGGGAGTTTCTATCATGTATCTTATTCATGGAAAAAATACATAGCTGTGGTAAATATGGGAAGAAATAGCAGCAATTTATCCTTATGATAAGAAAAGGCTATAACATGTCTAAAAATGGATTCAGAGTAATAAACTTCAACAAAAAACTAAAACAGAAATGTTATTGTGATTCAGTTTGAATTCACAGGGAACCCTCAATAGAATATCATACACACAGTCACATTTCAATCAATTCCTGCATGACTCATGCTAGGCATTTATGGCACTGAGTAATTGGCATAAAGGTAAAAAATCTAAATTGAAGGTAAAAACAAAACACACACGAAGCTCTACTTGCCCCTTCTCCCCCCCCCCCAGCCCCAGAGGCAAATCCCAGAAGTAAAATAAACTATTATGTTAGATTCAAAGCCTCCAATATATCAGGACTTTCTGAACTCATTTGGTGAGTTCAAAGCACAGGTCAGCTGACAGGCCTCCCTGGTACATTCAGAATAAAAAGCCCCCTTAAATAAGACTGAAGACAGTTCCAAGACTCAGTTCCAACACACATCATTTCGATACACTTTGTTCCCTGAGCCTAATTGCCTGAAAACAGCCATAGTGTGTTGAGATAGCTGTTGCAGGGCCAGTAGCACCTCACCATCCTGAGCCACCTCCAACGCTGCTACGGCAGTGGAGGCAAGACAAGGACCAGCACAATCAATAATCAATCCTTCAGGTTGGCAGGATTTTCTGCTGCAGTAATGGGGAGTGTTAAAGACTTTTGCGCTAATGGTCTACCTCTGGGCACATATAAGACAAATTTTTTAACAGCTGGATGATAGCATGGTAAGTCAAGTTGTATAATTTATTCAAGGGAAGTAATGCAAATGGAGAGCTCTGAGGGGATACGAGCTCACTACAGTTACCTTGGGGAGTCTGGCAATAGAAATTTATTTCTGTGAGCTTTCAGAGGGAATTAGGTTTTTCCTTTTATAATCCATGTGGTGGGTAAGACAGGCTTTGCATAGGGCCTCAGTTCAGCTGCTTAGAATCACCCTGTTTTAAGAGCTGGTTAAAGGCAAAATAAAAGAAATGCATTAACTTGGGAATCCAAATGACACAGTACTGATTCAACATATAGAAACAGCCTTACTACCACACTTGCAGAACTCGCTGAGCTTGGTCCAGAAGAATGACATGGCCATTACCATAGGAATCACTCAACCGGAAAGGGCAATGCTAGCAAGAAACTGACAAAAAGGGAGCATCTACACAGAATATGGCAGAAACAAACACAATGAGGCACAGTAAAAATGTTATTACCATGCCAACCTAACTTGTATCAGCATTGAAACCACAGATTCTTAGCAATGAATATTTTATAGCATTGCATATGATCACATACTCGCACTGGTTCTGCACTCACACCTACATACATAAGCAAGCATTCTGGGCTGAGTTTAAACCATTTCTTCTCTCACAGCTACAGGTCTTCACATACTACTAAAAGTAGTACTAGAAAGTCCACCCAGACATAGCTCAGTATTCCCTTCCCCATAAGGCAAGCTCAGTGAGGATAAGACTATAAGACAAATCTTCAGTTGAACTGAATTCTTTAGCCTGATTTGTGAAAGTTAGTATTTGATACCTGGAATGCAACAAACAAACAGCCGCATTATTCTTCTCTTGATACAAAAGCAATCAGAAAGGTTACAATCATAACCACATAACCCAAACTAACAACTACTATCTGAAGAGAAACTCTTTTGTCCTTCTTTAGCTATGAAACATTTTTATCTAATTATTCGAAGATATACATAGTATACTACATCCATTGAGATTGTTTATGTATAGATAGAGTACACTCTGCTTTCCATGCTCACTCCTGCAGGATTTTTTTAATCCTTATTTTTTGTATCATTACAAAATCTAAATTAAAGAAAAATAGGGGCTTTTTTTTTTAATGTTTTTCAGTAACACCAGTGAAAACTGAGGGTGGACAGAATACAGTGAAACACAGCCCCCAATGCCAATATTCTGTAAAAAGCAAACTTTAAAATAGCTGGAGACAGATATGCCCTGACTGTCCCAATGCTGTCTAGGCAGGCAGACCTTCCTTTTGCAGCCCACTGCAATTCCAGCTGTCATCTTTCCTTAAGTTTTAGATCTGAATTCTGGCTCACTTAGTAACACATAATAGCTTTTAGCTATTTGTAAAACAAGCTTTTTAAACTAAGCATTAGGAATTTTTAAGAAATATCACAGTATAGCCCAACTGCAAGTCTAGAAGTTAAAGAATTAAAAGACTAAGTTGATTATGTTTTAGCTTTCATTTTAACATATACTAGGTCAACACATCACGCAGATGAAGAAATCATGTCTGACAGTAAAAGTAGACAGATTTTTGTTCAGTATTCCATACCAGTTTGAAATGTTCACTGTACACCCTCCACTTAGGTGTCTGAAACCATAGCAGAGGCACTAGATACGCCCTCCTCACCTCATCAGGTAACTGCTGAAAATAACACTAGAATAACTTAAAACTGTAGAAAGTAAATGCAATTTCTATATGCATTTTATCTACAAGCCAAAGCCTACACTCCTGTCTCAGTACAAACTGAGTCCCACTGAACTGACTGGTAATTGGATAATTTAAAAGCTTAGTTTTAAGAGATTCAGTTAAACATATTTCTCTTGTACAGGCTATTAAAATAAAACGAGTTCTGAGTACAATGATTTTACAGCCACAATACATAGTCTAACAGAAGCTTTATGTTTTTAATACAAGGAGAGCAGAGATTTTGAAATTGTATGTGCTTTTCTGTTTTTACTTATTTAGTAACAAATACCAGTGTAATTGATGTATTTGGGGGGGAGGTGTCTCAACAATCAAACACAACATAGTAAAGACACTTAAGTTAACAGCATGTGACATAAGTCCCTTCTGTATTCTTATTGTTTTGTGTGCTTGAAGTAGTATTAATTAGGTGTTTGTTTACCTAATAGGTGATATTGAAGCCATAGATTTTAAATACCATTCTCTTCCCACTGTTTTCTCCACTCCAGCTACAACTAAATACAACCATCAAGAATCTTTGTGACATGTCCACAAGCAAACTCAGACACTTCAGCAGTATCTTAAAACCTGATGTGCATACGTTATGTAAATCTCACTGCTCTCAAACTAAGTATGCAGGATAACCTGTGGGACTGATAACAGAAAGCGGCATCCTTCATTGCTAGGTTGTCAATTTGAGACTTTTGAGTTACCAGCAAATTTAAGTTGTTACTGCCTGCTGAAAATTGTGTTACTTGGTGGTGTTTGTCCAGCCTCCACTGGGCAAATGTTCCCGTAGCAAGACCGCCCACAACAGTTGGCACTTAATATGCACAGGTTTCATTAGTGACAGCACAAAGGGTCAAAAGCTACACTTCTCTGCTCTCTCTCAGTCTAAAGATTTTTCCTATGTCAGGGTTAGGTTGTAATTCTAAATACGGCAAGTTATACCATAGCTCCCTATAGACTATCTGCTCTCCGAATAAATCATAGAACTGCAATGAACATCCAGGGTTCTCAATCTGCGCTATTTAAGAACCGAATTCATTCATTATATTCAAAGAAAAAGACTCAAATAGTACTTCCATGTCAAAAGTTAGAAAATAACAGTCAAAAAGCAAAGTTCCGTATCTTAATTTATAACTCATTTATCAAGTGTTGCTTAGTTTCAGAGAGTTGCTCTCACCTGTATTTTTAAGCATCAATAACTGAAACCCTCAGCAGCTCTATTTGTTAGCTACTGGTTTTCTTCATTCTATACTGGTTTTTTTACCTATTTAATCATGAAGAGGTTGCAAAGAAAAACTACCATGTGCTCTGAGTTTTGAAGTAATACATATTTGTTTCCCAATTAGGAACAGGCAATTACTTCACCTGCAGTATTTTTTTTTTTTTACTTCAGGCTTACATGCTGAAAACTGAATTAACTTGCTAGTGTTTACACTCAGCCTGTATTTAAATATACTGCCATGCTGATTTCTACACCTACTAGCAGTAGATAACTTTATGCAACTTCAATTATACATTATAGGTGGGCACACAGGATTAAACTGATTTTTTGGTGGGCAGTTTTCCCAGTGTGTTAATTTAAAAGATTAGAATATGAAATAAGAGGTCTACTCCAGCTCCTACAAAAATCAAGCTTGAAAAATGTACATTGCATTTTTTATTGTGTGAGGGCAAACCACTTTTTTTTTATACAGGTTTTTGATGCATGGCCTAACGCAGGCCTCAGCAAAAAGATAGCAAATCTTAGAATTTATTATTGTCAATAGTCTGCATGACCTTTACTTTAACTGCATCCTGGCTGTCAGTAATAATCCAAGGCTGCACTTTCAATGATAGAATGAGAGATTTTGCATATTGAGTCTCCAGGTCTCCTTGAAAGCGTTCAGAAATCACAGTCATTTATTCCTATTGGCAGGGCAAGGTCCATTATGAAAGCTCATTCGTCTTTACTTGAAGATGAAGAGTGGAGAAACTCCATTTTTGCTCTGAATCAAGTACTAACTACTGTAGTTTTCTCAAATAAATCAACAAGGAGTCTTCCAGGTCCAGGGTCTGAAATTTTCTCATTCAGGGCACCTGTTCTCTAATGGTTCCCTTCACCTTTGCAACATACAATTTTGGTAGTAGATAAAATAGCACTTTAACACAGACCCAGGGATTTTACATTCTAACCTTTCTTCATTTGTGGTTTGTTTTACCTGACAGGTTAGAGAGTTTGCAAGTTCAGAAAGAATCTAGCAAGGACAGAATTGCAAGGGCAATAATAATAAATAATAGGCTTGTATCAGCCTCCTCTCCCTTGAGATGTTTTTAAAGCCCAAAAATTACTTAAGCTATATAAGACATGATATGTGCAGCTATGTAAAAATACACTCAAAAGGTGTTTCAGGCTAGGTGCAGGATCAACGCCAGGTAGCTCTTTGCTGCTTGAGCTGGCTGGATGAGTCAAAGCCAGCCTGAAGTTACAGGGCTGTACCGGCATGACATGCACAAGCTGATAGGTTCCTTCTGTGTAGATAGTCCTATACAAGTACGCAAATACCATGCACTTTTTAAGGAGAGACTGTGGGACACGAAGAGAGAAGGAAACAGAGGGTTTTCCTACAGCGTCTGTAATAAAAACTGCATTTGAATCTCATTTCTTCAATCTCTCCCCAGGCTTTATATTTCTGGCATCACATAGGAGACCATTCCTGGCCTCTATGGGAGCCCTCTTCAGATCCATGAAGAGAAAAGTCAGGGCAGGGGAAGGAAATGATTCACCCTCCGAGACAACAGCAGCATCCTAAGAAGAGTGCCTAGATCTAAGGTCCTGCAAAGGCAGATAGCTCTTCTCCTGCAGAGCGACTTACTGAAGCACACAGGGTTCTGCAGAGACTCAGCAATCTGTAACACGTGGCAAATTGTGAGATGCAGGACTACGCTTGAGTTAATTTTTCCAGCAGGGTAAATAAAAAAATACCCACAACTTTCCTCCTTTTAATCTCCATTTGATGGCAATTCTTCACAAGATAAATTCCAAGGAAACAGCAGGCAGAGGAAACTCTAGTTGCCTGGGTCTGTCACAGACAGATTTCTGGTGAGGTTGAACAACCTTTTTTCCAAAAAAGTTTACTCACTAAAACTGTACTTTCAGGTCAACTGATACTATTCACAAATTCATTTAGCTCATCACTCCAGTGAGTGTGCATCCATCTATGTAAAGTGGAACGCTGTCAACAGGAGACAGCCAGCAAGTCCTACAGGCACAGCAAGTGTTTGCCTTCCTTCTCTAGTTAAAATGCAGGACCCCATGAGGTATTTGTTCGGTTTACCATTCTGAGCTGTATACAGAGCCTGCAGGACAAGACTGAGCCAATTTCATACACAGAACACATCCTGAATACTCCGTAAGAAGGACAACAAGGGTATTAATATACCTCACTTCTACCCTCTACAAATTGGGCTGCAATGAGGACAGATTAATTCCTTAAAACAATCCTTCTCCCTCCCACCTTCATGCCCTAATGTTATTTTAAATTATCTAGTTTGCATCACAGGGTTGGGAATTATTATCACAATAAGCAAGAGCTGAAATCTTATGTGCCTTAGCTATTTTGCTCTCTAACCAGCTGCAAAACCTTTGAGCATAAAAAAAACATAAATCCATCTGATTCTGGCTGGGCCATATAACTGCTGGCAGAAGTCCTTCTGTACTTCCACACCTTCCTCCATCTTTTGACAAGCATCTTCTTGAAAGTCAAACAAATCTGTCTCACTGCCAGTGCTCTTATATAAGTCTTCACATGGGACGCACTCCAAGTTATAGCATCCAACATATGGATTGTGGGCTGAAGAACCATCCAGCTTCCACAGCATATTTTCTACTGGCTTATAGGCACTATTCACATATCCTCAAACTGGTCTACTAAGTTTAATTCATAACTGCTATGTTCTGATGACATACTAAGTAGTAAACACATACAAGATGACGGGTGAAATAAGAAGAGGGCATTTAAGCTCCCTGATGACAGATAGGAAGTTTCTAGTTCCCATAGTTATGAGATAAGCCTCAGAAACAGGACAGAAAAAATATAAGATCCTGGGATCTGCCAGAGTCCAGTGACATCCTGAGTTCCTCTGAGAAATCCAAATAATTCTGAGATGCCAAGAACTCCAAAACCACCACTACAGCATACCATCTGTGTAACAGGTCTAAATAGCTTCCTCCATTCACAAGTGGCCAATTAGCCACTGATTCTTCAGAGAATCAAGCCTGTTAGAGTTCACTACTATGTTATGGTGCTCTAGCAGGATGTAGGCATAACAGATGAAAATAAATGACACCCTTACACCACTGTACGCTCATAAGTCCTTCAGTCATTGCTGTGATCTACATCACCCATGCACCTACATGCAGAGCACAGAGAACCACAAGATTTTATACAGCCCTGTAAAAGTCCTCAACTCTTTCCCTTTTACTATTGGATATGACAGTATTTTAACCAGTCTAGACTCTTATGATTTATACTAGTGTACGCTTTCTAGGTTCAGCAAGCACAGCACGGGTAGTTTACAGTGTCAAAAGTCCTTTTATTCCAAGCCACTTTTCCCCTTTTTCCACATGGCCTGAATGATGGCAATATATTCATTCCATAACAGAATATTTTCTACTCTGTATGAGAGCCCTCTTATTAATAAAAAAAAATGTATGATTACACTAGAACATATCATTGGAACATCAAATTATTTTGCCAATGACCTGATGAGATCTTCAGAGGTTCGCTGAAGTAACTATTTTTTCCCCTCGGTGGCAGTGGGTTGCTGCTCCCCCGTCCCACAACGAGGAGGGAAACATAGTGATACAATGTGTACGTTACCTGCTGCAGACAACTAACTTTTTTTTTTTTGGTCAATTACACAGAGTATTTCAGCACTCGACCGGAAGTTTCCAAAACAAACATACACACGTTGATACTTTTACTCCAACTTCATCCCTGTTGTATTTAAACATACCACATGTCCCCAGAGCTCCCTATTGCACAGGCTACTTTCACTTTTAAAGGGTAATGAAGATTCTTAGCCCCTAAAGCCGGTAGCAGAGAAGCACAAAAATGAATCAGTAACTCATTTTACAACCGTAACAAGAGGCATCCCAACGACAAACTCTGATCACCGGTTACGAAACACATTCTTAAATCCCTAGATGGTTTTTAATATTTTCATTGCTAGGTTACATTAGAAGACCGCTAAAGTGGATTAAAACTTACCTTACACTCTCTTGTGAATAATTGTTTTACTTGCTACATAAAGTTAAGAGATCAGGAGTGGGAGGAGATGGTCTATGCATCATAATTTCAGAGAAGCCTGACCAGAATAATTGTATTCCTTGCTTTTTACATCTATTCTGGTAGCAGAGTACAGCTACCTATTGATGGCAGCTTGAGGTGCCAGAGGTGAAGCTAATTAAACAGATTAAAATGAACGTGCTCTAAGGGAGGATAAACAAAAAAAACAAGTCTCCCCAAGATGCATCCAGTCAAGGAGCTGAAAGAAATAAGTTAGTCTTCAGATAATTTTTGTTTCATTAAATAATTTTCATAGTAGGATATACGCTTTCAGTAGGATTTTGGGTTTTTTGTACATAGTTTGTGCAAAGGTTCAAGGAAGGCTAGCCACCTCAAAGGGGAAAAAAAAAAAAAAGAAATTAAGTGTTAAGTTCTCGAGGTTCTTTCTGGTTCTACAGGGCCCTTCCCACCACCTTCAGCGGGTGAGATACGGGGGCTCAAAAGGAGCTCGGAAGGAATGCCACAACATTCAATTTCAAAGCAAAAATAAATAAACAACAACCAACACCACACCTTAAGCCCCGGGATGAGGTAGCAGGACGCTTGCCCGTTGTCCCATGAAATGCTTGGTGGGTGTCCCGGCCACCGGCTGGAGTCTCTCCTCCCCTGCCAGGGCAGCGCCACGGCTCACAAAATGGCGGCGGGGGGGGTGCATTTTCGCGCCTTAGCCAAGGTCTCCGAGGGCGGCTCTGTGAACCACCCTCTCTTAACGGAATATCCAAGGCCAAAAGCAACACCTCGCCCCACAACAACTTTAAACTGACTTGGAGAATCGTGCTCTCACACGCTAGCAATACAATAAAGCCGAGACCAGCGATACCGGCGGAGGCGCGTGGCCGTGGCGACAAGCCACGAGGAGACCAGGCGTTGGAGACCCTCAAACCCCGGCTTGTCCCCGCCGCCAGCCCGCGGGCACAGTCCCCAAGAAACACCCTCGCCAACAAGACGCCTGCTTGACAAAAAAACAAAACCAACCCGCAGCTCTTCCCCTCCCTTCCCAGCACAGGGTACCTGACAGGGATCCTGAGGGGCGGCTGGGCGGCAGCAGGAAGGCGGGACGGGCGACCACCTCAGCCCCAGGGCGAGCAGCTGGACCCGGGCAGGGCGGCGCAACGACTACAGCCGACAAAGGCGAGGAAACAAGGCAAGTCCGAGGTCCTACCACACGGCGACTCAGAGACGAGGGCTAGAAGCCCAGAGCTGGGCTAAAACGGCGCTGGGGGCGGGCGGGCTCCAGGTGTGGCCTGTCAGGGCTGTTAAGGCCATTAAGAACTGTTAATGCCCCAGGGCTGGCAGCAGGTGGGACCCAAATTACCCCTAATGGGCTATTTGTAGTGGAAAAACCCAGGTGATTTTCCCATACAGCCGCCGCCCCGCAGTTTGATTGAGGGCTGTGGCGGCCTCCCTGGGTGAGGTTCGGCGGGCAGGGCTGACAGCTGCTGCTGGCGAAGGCCGAGGGCAAAAACGATCTGTCGTGTTGGCAAAAGCTGTTAGGGGAAACAAACTGAATTCCTTTTTTTTTTTTTTTTGTCTATGTTAACGGAATCGTGGGGCTGGAGCGTGGCTGGCCGGGGTCACGCAAATGTGGCTCAAAAAATTCGGAGGGGGGGGGGGGGCGGAGAGGAGACGGGGGGGGGGGGGGGGGGAAGAGATGTAGAGTGTGCCAAGGCCCAGCTGCGAGGAGAAGCCCAAGTAGTCCTTCAACATAACTTAAAAGCCTGATTTCCTTTTTTAAGTAGCAAAAAGAAGGAATAAAGCCCTGCACAAAGTGTGTAATTTTTTTTTTCCCTGCGATTTCCAACCACCACTGAATTTTTCTTATCTTAATTCCTTAAAAGAAAAGTCAACTAAAATTTATAGACTGTAGTAATCCTCAGAGTACAGATCCACTCTTTTGAAAGCCATAAATACAGAGTTAAAGAACCACAGGAAATTAGTTCTCTGAGTTATGTTAATTGCTCCCAACACTCCAGTATCTATCTACACAAGGAAGGAATACAATTTGAAGAAGACATCATAACATATCATGGTTAAAAAACCCGTTATGCCTAATGCTTTTTCTTATGAATTAAAAGGGGTTTGAACCACTTAAGAGGAAGAAAAAAAAAAGAGCATGTCTGAAACATGGGCAGAAAGTATGCACACAGTAGAAATAATTGATCCGAGTGCTGTGTTATCTGTCACTTTTAAATCCCCCTCTCCAGCAGCAGCAGCAGCAGCAATAAGGGAGTGAAACCCATGAAAAGCAGCTACAGAAAAAGGGAGAAAGGAAACAACACACTGTGATTACAGTTTGGAATTCAAAAGATTAGAAAAAATACATTCCGATATTAATAGGGTGGCTTCAAACAACATGAAGGTAGTGAGAAAAGTAAATGACATTAGAAGAAAAACATATTGATAACTGTATTAAAACAGCATAAATCTCACAGTGTAACCAAAAATATAAGCAAGAGCAGTGTGAAAACTTAAACCGTAAGAACGCTCTTCTATGTTAAATGCTTGGTTTTGTCAAATCAAGTGTTTATCTGATGTAAAAAGAAAAAAATGTCATTAATGTACTGTTCCACTTGACAACTCCAAATGCTGAAGTTTGAATACTGGCCTTGTACCAGCTGCACCTCAAGTATTTTCTGGTTTATGATGTACAGTTTGTGTTGGTGTACTGCTAGTCGATCCAAAGTTTTTGATGGCTTAAAACAGGATAAGCATCAGTTAGCCCAATCAATGCCAACTCTGGCCTTCCTTGGCTCAATTTCAAACTTTACACTCCTGTGAGTATACCTGCCCTTCAGCTCATGCGTACTCATGGCTGAACCAGGACCATGGCTGAGCGTGGAGATCATCACTATACTCTGTCTGGGGAACCACTGAATAGGATACAGTGGGACAGCGCGTAACCTGTTGGATATGCCTATCAATTTACAAATAACTCAGATTTCTAAGAGGTAATCAAAGTGCAGATTTTGTAAAGGAAGAAGCTGGTGAATTTCCTAAAGTTCCTATAAAAAAAAATTAAAGGGCTACGCAAATCTCCCTGTATCTGAAAATCCATGAAGAATCCAATTTATATCACTGAAATATTAATTAATTCTTAATTTCATCTACCCCAAACAAGCAAAGCTATCTTACTTTTTTCTTTTCTGTATCAGAAAGAAAAATAGTTTGGAGGTTTGGAACACACAGGTACTGCCTCGCAATATACATTCAAGGTTAATTTCAAAACTAGCTACTGAGAATTTTCTTAAACAAATCTATATAGAAAACTTTAAAAACATGTAGTTGTTTTAAGGCTCCCTCAACTTGTCCTGACTACAGGGCCTGCACAGGTCAGCCAACTTGAATATAATCAGGTGGCTATGGTAGTGTCAGAAATCTATCTCAATTATATTGCATAAAATAAATGATAGTTAGGAATGGAAAAATGTGCAGTCCTGCACAGAGCAGAGCTAAATCCTAAATCTCTGTGCTGCTTTCAAGTTTGTATAGCTGTGATGAATAGAAGACAGTCTGGCATGTCAGGGTTTTCTATATGACTGATAACGTTAAGAGATATTTCTTCATGGCTGGCTACACGGGAACATTCAGCTTTAAAAGAAAAATAACGTCTTTCATTTGCATATTCCTCTAATTCTAAAGTTGAAATAACTTAATGGAATTTCAGTGGTACTTCACATCTGTATTTGCTATGCAAAATGCATTTATGAAGTAGGAAATTACACAAAGGCCTAGGAAGTAGGCTTTTTCTCCCCTAGCAGAAGACTAAAACTTAAATATTTCTCTTTTTTTAGCACTCTGGCTCTTGCTGCCCTGATTGGCAGCGTGCTCCATGCCACCGTGCTCCAGCGTGGGCTGATGAATGGCAGTCCTCATTCCTGATATTAGCCTAAAATTTGCTTGTCCTGATCTGCTAGAATAGCCACTGTTGTCCCAGCTGAGCTTCAGGGCTCTTGTAATGTAGAGATTACTTACTGGAATAATACTTGAAAGAAACCTGTCCTAAAACAAAATAAGCGGCTGTATACACTGTAGCCTGAAAGACATTCGATTCAGTATAGTGTTTCGTGCTCTGTTGCCTGCATTCTCAGTGATATGTTCTTAATTGTCATTCTTAGGGTTTTTTTTCTCTGATGGTTTTCTTTTCAACGGCTTTGTGAATCAGGATTTCATTGCTAACACCTTCTTGTTTAAGTTTGGTTAAATATTTCATATTTTAAATATAGCATGTTAATAATTATTTTTCACTTCTGAATTGGAACAAGTGTAGCTGAATGCATTATTCAAGAACAGCATCTGATCTTATTTAATATCATGTAACGCTTTGCTTGTTCTTACTCTTTTTTTCGTGTAGATGCAATATCGCATGCTTGCCAAATGTGTACAAGTACCTTTTCTCCCAAACAAGCTGTTCAGAAATGTTATTAGCCTAAATATCTTGTCCTGAATTTTTTAAAGCATGTTTCTTCTGAGTCAATCGTATTTTTTTGAGCATCAGTTGTAGTAAGCTATTTCAGAAACGGCTGTGCAATAGGATGTACCATAATATGATAAGGAAAAAGTTAATCTGCTAAGAAAGTTAGTGACCTTTTTTTTCCCTGATTTCTAAGCTGCTCACTGAGTCTGCTTGAATCTCTCTCTTAAATATCTCTAGGGTTTGAGAACCAAATGCTTTCAGGTAGTTGGATGCCTAGGGATTTATGGTTCTGTGGTTTTCCAAGAGTATTTAGGCATATACAGTAACTCCAGTGACAATCAGCAAGTATCACACAATTATGTCCTCCTGAAAATTCCACAAGGTGCCTTTTTCCTTCCTTGAGAACTAAATTTCTTAGTTTGTCTTGTACAAGTTGCGATCCTGGCAGTAAAGTCATTTTAGACTTTCCCCAGCGCAGACCTGAGCAGCCCTGAGAGGTGGTGTGGCAGACGGGTTTGCCTGAAAACGGGCATGTCCTCCCTCTGGTAGTGACCTAAGTTTCTACTAGTGAAGGCGTAAGCTTTGTGTGTACAGAAAACACAAAACTAATTGGTTTTTATTCTCCATCTCCAGCTTCTCAGTGCTGGCGCTGCCCGTTTATTTAAAAACTCACTCTCTCTCACCTTTCTGGCTCATCCAGAGCCTTTTTTTTATTCAGCAGAGACTTACTGCTTCATCCTTCAGTCATCATTGGAGCTGTTCATTGTCACTGGCAATAATTTTTGATACACACCTTGCCTTAGGAGGCATATGCATAAGTTCGTACGAGATGTCAAGCTCCTTAGGGCATACTGACTCTTCCTTTGGCTCCATAAAGATGCTTTTCTTTTTTTCATTTTTCCAAAATACCTCATGGCTATAAATGTGGCTGTCAATACAACGCTGAAATTCAATATTAAGAATGCTATGCTCTGGTGGCATACTGGTAGCATTTTTTGTTTCCGAATATCATCAAAGGATCGTGCTCTTGTGAAGAGAAACTACTATGTCAAAAGCTTCTGTAACTACACAGAATATCCTTCCTTTCCTGATTTTGTATCAGGCCAAGTCTCTCTGGCAAATTTAAAGCCTACTGTAAATGCAGATCATTTGTTTTCTCTTTGTAAGGATGGGAGCTGTATGTTTGGCTGTGAGGCTAAACGCTGGCCCGCACACATTGTTCAAGTAAAAAAGATGGGTCTGAATATCATGAGCCTGGAACATCTGTGGCCATGTCCGAAGCTAATTTTTTAATTACTCGAAATAGCAAGCAGGATGTGCAGCCAGTAATCCTCCTCACCATATCATAATGTTTTATAGGCAATTTTACATTCTGTGTGCGCTTCTTTCCTCTCCGTTGATACAATTTGGATTGGCTGTGGGATGCACATATGAGTAAGTGTGCAAACTAGATGCACAGTGTTAAATCTGCTTCTAAACCCTATTATAAATAAGCAATCTATATAACCTTTGTTATCCTGCTTATGTGAATAACGTTGGTGGGAAGCGCACCTGTGACACCAATGATTTTATATAATGAAGTCACAACATTTCTGTTTGAATTTTCTCCCAATAAACGATCAGATAAATAATAGAGGGAATGTGTGGGTTCTGGTACAACAGATTATGTTTTAAAATAATTCTGAAGTTGTAACTTGCTTGACTTCACAAGCAATCTCACGTGAAACATTAAGTCTTTAAAGTTGGTTTAATCAGGTGTGGGTCACATGGCAGAGGCAAAACAGCTACATGATTTCACTTCTGAGTCTCAGATTTGTGCTGTGTGTATTAGTCACTGGAGTCTGGAACGTTGATTTGATGATTATTTTCCACCATAATATCACTATTTGCTAGTTTTTCCAGTATTTCTTTCTGTAAACTGATTTGGTACAGTGTTTGAAGAAGACAGACACAAAAGAAGTGCAAGCACAGTAAAGCTAAGTTGTTTAAATTTAGAACTGGCTGGGAAATTTTCAATTTTCTTTCATTAGAAAAATGTTGGTTTGTACAAACACAAATTATTCATTCAATTCAAGCAATTGCCTACTAAGGAAGGAACTGGAAAGGGTTTATAAGCTATTAAAATACCAAACATTTTAAAATAAAATGGTCAAGTCCTCTTTTAGAGTTTTAATTAAAATACAATAAAACTATGATTAAGAAATAAAAGGGAAGAGTTTAAAAAGACTTCTAAAATCACGCAAACTTAGGTTGATCTGATGAAAAACGTGAAATTTTAAATAAAAAAGTGGGATATCAACTTCTCTTACCAGTACTAGGTACGAAGAAGTACAGATATCACGGAAAGTGTCACGTGATGGAAGAATGGGTGTCTTGCATCCATCACTTCTGAAAGATCCTGATGGTGACTATAAACTGGAGCAAACGGGGAGTGGTTGACCTGGGTCCGACTCCAGCTCTGCATCGACCTTTGTATTTGACCGTCTCTTTCCATTTCCTGCACAGGGAATTTTGCTCAGGTGTCTATAGTTCTGTATTCTGGGCACCCAGTTGATTTCCACTTTTGTCTAATTTTGCCTCTCCTTTTCCATTAATAAGCTTACTTGTTTTAGAATAGCAGATTGAGAAGCTGGGCTTTGGTCCCTTTGTGCTATAACCCAGAAACACGTATTCCAGAGAGCATGCATCTGAGCGGATGCATCTGCACTACAGCTGGGCTCTGCATTTCCATGCCTCCTTCCAGCACGTGGGGTGAGCTGGGACAGCAGAACAGAAATCCAGCGTGGCTATTTTCCAGTGGCGCAATGCCCAGGACCTGACAACTAAGCTCCTTGGCAACGGCTTCCAATTTCATTGGAGTCCGGCCTGGCCTCAAAATCAGGGAGCTGATCACATATCTCTACCATCTCACTGGCTCCAGGACTTACTCCTCGCCAGAGAGAATGTGACCCCCCCACTTTCCATGAGACTGATCAATCATGATTAACTCTGCTAATTAAACTTGGGCTACAGAGCTGTAACACCAGTGTAAATGATCAGAACCAGACCCGTCAGCCATTTTGGTTCTAATTTCATTTGCGCAAATGTGATTTCACATTGCTTATTTAACATACTACTCTCTTTATACTGTCAAAGCAGGAAAGTGTCCTAGCATACAGAGATATAAATCTGACTTGAATTTTAAAAAATAACTAAATAAATAACCTTCCAAGTCCCAGAAAATAAATCTTTTGATCTTCACTCTTTGGGACTTCTCGCTTGTAGAGTGTTAAGAGTAATTCATGTAGACAATAGTTTACGTGCTCAAACCCTATTTCTACAACCTCTCACTCTGATCAGGGAAGGGAGCAAAGCATTTCTGTGATAAATGCTAACCTTTTGCAAAGAATATGCAACAAGCATGCATGTGAAAAATTCCTTTTAGATTTTAGATGTCTCCCATTTTATTTAAGTATATTATACTTTTACAGTAAATACACATATTATCCTAATTTATTTAGGAAAATGTATCAGTCAAAGAAATATTCATGTGATGAATTTCCCCAAACATATTATGCAAAGAGCATTATTCAGAATGAAACAGGAAGAGTCACTGATTTTGTTTGCTAAGATTACAAGTACCATAAGGCAAAATTAGCAGTCGGCAAATGCTATTAAGGGCATCCGTTGACTACAGTTAGACTATGGAATGCAATCAGATGGATACTATTCTAGGCACCTCAAACACGTACGATTAAGAGTCTCCTGTTAAGGAGTTTACCTTATGTGCACCACGCAGGAAATATAAAGGGTATGAATTAGAGACATCTTGAAGATCAGTTACAAGCCGATTGATATACATAATATTAATCAGCAGTCTGGTTTATTAGCTGCTGATTTATTCTTTCTATGCACACACAAAAGCTCGTGATTTTGTTACTGCTACTTTCAATAGAATGTTTCTACTGAATTGTGTGCATTTTCCTTGGAAGTCATGGTTCCTGTCCTGGTAAGAGGATAATCCAGTAAAAGCAAAGCTTCATAGCGACACATTCATATGAAACAAGAAGCAAAAGTAGGAAAAGAACACTGGTTTATAATATGACAGTATCTGGTCATCTAGGGCTAAATTAAATAACAGCCAATGTAGATGATAGAAATTTCTGTTTTTTCACAGGTGAATAATAACTATAGTGATAGTAAAGCCTGTATTCCTCAGAAGCAACTACATTCTTGGATGAATTATGTCAAGCCAAGGATATTGAGACCATTCAGATAACTGAGGACAACATAGGACAACACATACTTTTATTCACAACTTGGCAATTTTAATGAATAAGTCATCTGACTGTCGCAGTCCTTTGGCTTTAGACTTTAGTTTGCTTGGCTTATCATCTATTGTCAAATTAATATTTGTAGAAATCCTGCACCATTTTCATATAGAAAATTTACTTTATCACTTCTCTTTCCACCTTTGATGTATGTAGCTGGTGTTGCAATTTTATAAATAACATTTTTATGGATTATGATGCACACAGAACTTACATGCATATTAGATATAGACATATAAATCAAAGATAAATGTTTTAGTATGCACTCTCGGAGGTGTTGGGGGCAGGGGAGAAGAAAATTAAAAAAAAAAGAGTGAATGGAGAGAATGAAAATGTCAGTTCTTTTGGCCATTCTGCACATTCCAAAATGTATTTTCCCGTGAATTTCGCAAAGCTGTTTTTTTTATTGATGTAGATTACTTTTTTTCATGAATCATTCAAAAACTGCCTTTTGAAGAAGAGGACATGCATATTTTAATGCATACAATGAACTGTATTATATTAGAATAGCAAATACTTTCATTTTTTCCCTCTACCAGTGTTAAAAAGGAGAAATCCATGTGACTAATTATATTAACAGGGAAAATGGGAACAAAATAGAACAGTGACAAAATAAAAGCAGTCAAGAATTTGTTTCATTAAGATGTCAGCAACTTCTGCAGATTTTTATTATCTGTTATTCTCTATTGGTGAAAATGCTTCAGTGAGAGAAATGGTACCGACCACTCCTGCAAGTAAGAACTCAAGACCTGAGCCTGAATATTTCCTTATATTCTTTTTTCCTTTTCCTATTTTTGCATTTTATCGCCGTGGCGAGAATTTTAATCCTGGAAGTGAAGCATATGAATAAGCAGTAAACTTGACGCTATTTTTGATTTTGTAATAGATTCCCTATGTAGGCAAGTCATATAATCTGATTCCACAGCCCTGACTTACACAGTAGTCCTTATTCACATGAGTGATTCCATATTAATAGGCTGCTTGTGCACATCAGAATTACTTACATAAAGGGTACAAAACCATGCCTGTAATTCTTCTGTGTCATTGTTTCCTAGTTTCTTCTTGTAATAGGAGTATGGCTACATTAAATGAGTCCAATTTTCAATAGACTGGATGTTTGATAGAAGTGTATTTTTGTCAATAATTATTTTGTTTCATAAAATGGAACAATGGGCTGTGACATTTTATGGCTTTAGAATTTCTGTCTAAGAACGGTGTAGATAATAACACAAAATATTCTGATAGAGCTGATTTCCAGCTTCTCTGGAATTAAATAGCTTTGATTGCCTCAATCCCTTAGTTCCTGTTCAAACTCCCTTTGAAATCCTATCTCATTTTGCTGCTGGAAACAAAATTGTACTATATTAAGAAAGCAAAACCTTCCCTCTTCCTTTTAATACAATACTTCCCTAAACTCTCGTTTGTAGAGGGGCGGTGTTGAATGTAAAATGCAGCTTTCCTACATTAAAAAAAGATGGTTATGGTCCATTTTTTTAATTACATGGCTTTTCTAACATGAAAAATAAACCTGCCTGCAAATACCTTCAGAAACAAAAGCCTTGCATGTACAGTATGAAAAAAAGATAAAAGATATCCCAAGAGTATAGTATCTGGAAGTCATCACGGGATTACTTCGGGTTTTTTTGTTTTCTTATATTTTGAAAGTGTGACATTTTGAAAGGAATGGCAGTGAATGGACTATCAGATAAAGGGATGACTTCACCATGAAATGAGTGTAGTCATTGTACTCAGAAAAAGAAAGTATTTTTTTCTCTTTTTTTTTTTAAGTGTGGCTAATCTTTGTGATTTTAAGATCCCTGTTAAAGTTAGGAAGTTAAGTGCAGCGCTTTCCCATTTTTCTAGTTCTGATTGGGAACTGGCCATCGACATTTTGAAGGGTTAGGAAAGATTTGAAAGATAGTAAGAGGGAAAAGTGCCTATTTCCTTTAAAATGGTTCTACTCTTTTTTGTTATACATTATACATCAGAGTGATATTTGAAGGCAGATTTATTACACTCCCTGGCAGAATGCTTTGTACATTTATAATGCAAGCGTTTTATCTAAATTCAGAGCATTATTTAGAAAGAAGGTGTATCATATCTGTGAGACAAGTTCTATTCCTACTGAGAAACGTCCGCAGGAGTTGAAAATATGCGGTAAAACTGATGGTCAAGGAAAAGCTGAAAATGAACTCTGAATGGTTGCTTTCTGTAGTGTTGCTTTTGAGCCTATATCCTGATCTCGTTGAATTTGTCCCTGCTCATTGCAGGGGGGTTGGACTAGATGACCTTTAAGGTCCCTTCCAACCCAAACTATTCTATGATTCTATAAGATCCACGGCCAACTGCTTGATCTGTTAGTTATACTGATTTGATGAAGTAAACTGATTATATTGTATGTAACTACTGAATCTGTTAGAATTTGTGGAAATATCCTAGACACAGTAAAACGATCTTAAAGGAAGAAATCTTTAGCTCCTTCTGTTTGAAATTATTTCCTAAACATGCCTTAGCACACGAAAATTGCTATTGTGAGGACAGAGGTCTTATCCATGAGAGGAGATTGATCTGTGTTTAATCCTATATTGATGACTAATGCTGGAATTTCCAGAAATTAAAGCATTTGAACAATCAATTTCCACCAACATTTAGAACAGCAGTAACTTTTGACACTATGTGGCTTTGAAATGGAATCTAATCTGCCTGCCCTCATCCCTGTATTTTCAAATATCACTTGTCACTCTGCATTTTCATTTTCAGATGTTCCTTGAACAATTTTGAAGCAGCTTAAAAAACCAAGAGTTTTGCATCTAAGCCCTTCACTCTCTGCTCATTATCGTACTTAAAACATCAGTCAGTCTACTGGCTTAGGGCTAGGAATGCAGGAGGCTTTCGAGGGTTTTGCTTTCTAGCATTTCAGTGCTGGGAATTCAGCACTGAAGGAGAAGCGTGGTAACGAGTTCTCAGAGCTCACCGGCAGTTTCTCTATTGTGAAGGAATAATGCGATACTGCTGGAGTCATACCCTGCTAAGTAAAAAACCTGCAATAAAAGGGTTAAAAACGTTTTGATTCAACTTAGTTATCTTTAATAAGTTAACATGTTAATATTTACCAAAAATTCTTGAATGTTACTCAGTCTACATTTGCTATTACTAATATTTCTTGAGGCAAAGTAAAAACAATAGTCAAACAGCGTTTTTTACATTAAACATTTAAATAGTAGTCAGCTTTCCCTTTGTATGCTTTATGACTACTTGACAGTTCTTTAGAAAGTCATCCCTGTCCACAAAGAGAGTTAACGTGTTGGTGTCAAAGCCAAATGCAGCGATCCTAATCTGTGTAAAGGTTTTATTACCGGAACTAAAAAATCATAAATATTTCATTGTAGCAATGATTTCAGTGGGACTATTCGTGAAGTCACATACTGCTAGGTATATAAGTACCATAATTTGCATTCCTGGCTGACTATGGTCTATACCTCAGTCTGTGGTAAGATCTGAAATGGTGCAGGACACAAATGTATTCCTTTTTTTCCTGTCTCTCCGAGGCCAGCTGTATTCTGTCAAGCCATACTGATGAGACAGACAGGGGAACGTCCACTTTGGAAATACTTCTAAGAGACCCTCACAGCTTCTGTTTTAGATTAGGTTTTGAATTCTCATTAGCTGTGGAATGGTATCAGCATTTGGAGAGTTTACCATACATGCCATATGGCATAGAAACTTAGTCAAATTTGAAAAGCTGAGGAGTGTCGTCTGAAATGTTACCAGAGTCCACAAGGTGGGCTTAGGTGTTAAAAAAGCTGGTAAAGAACCTGAGTATCAACATGTTTGTAAGAAAAACAGGTATCTGTAGGTGGCCTGTTTCTTCTGTAGACAGAGACATAACAAGTTTAAACAACTGGAACTTCAAGCCAGACAATTTCATGCAGAAATACAGCCAAGTGCTTTATCAGTGAGTGTAATTAACCATTAGGAAAAAATAACTGCAGCTGTGATAATTCTTTGTCATAAGACTTTAGTACAAGAATCAGTGTCTTCTTGAAGGAAACGTAACCCAAATGTCACTTTTATCTTGATGGTTCTGTTGTACTGCAAAAGGGATGGCCAGGATGGCCACAGTGGTTCAGAGCAAAAAGCTTCCTGCCACCATCCACTGATAATGGTGGTTTACTTTCCTTTTTATTTAGCTGTAATGGATTTCATTATTCTACTGGAAATAATACTTTCATTTTACTTTATGAAGATAGACAGACAGATGCTCTTCTTAGCGCTCCTAAAACATACACGTTTTAATTACAGCAATGACTGTAATTGTAATGAGATACACTAATAGTGTATCTCCCATATTTAATGTAGTACTTTGGACATAAACTAGAGTCCATGTTCTCAGGAAATACTGGGTTTGTTCTTCTTTGCGTACTTGGGAAAGAAAAATACAGTGGAAGGGCGTAACACATTCAGTGACATGTCAGACCCATTGCTCCTGCACAGAATGCTCTTGAAGGCAGTAAAATGAATTTCTGCTTTTGTCAAACCCACCCACCCATATAATACATGTCACATCAGGCAAATAAACGTTCATCCTCTGGTACTGCATTTATGTCTTTCATGAAGTTTCATACTTGATTTGAAAGTTTCAAAACTCTCAGTGATACGGTTCACAGATGGTTCAAAATCCACTGATAATTCAAATGTGTGTTTAGCTCTAAAGTAGACCGAAGACCTGGTAATTAATGTCCTGAGAGACTTCGAAAAGCTTATGCACACATTTGTAGATACACTAGTATTTGCCGTCAGTGTTCAAACATTTTCAGTAAACTGAACTGTGATTTGGAGCATATGTTTCTTGTTCCCTAATTGGTAATCAGGCCCGCTGAGGGCAAGATCCACACACGGGCAAGTAGCAAGGGCTAGAAGGTAAAGCATTGGATTAAGGATTATAGTTGAGATGATGTTTGCTGAAGTGAGCATCAATGGGTCTGCATTATCTGTTGCTCAGTTCTTAGTTTGAAAGTGTTAAGAAATAGATTTATAAATTTAAACAGCAAAATAATCAAATCCTTCATAAATGGAACGAAAGTTTCCATCTAATGGGCTGATTTTGCAATATTTATGTAAACAGTACAACCACTTGCTAATTAAAACAGAAAGAGTCAAAACGGCACAGATCTAATCAGTCAAAACCACTCAGATGTATTTTAGTAGTTACTGCTACACGCGTGGGGTGTATGTATCTGTAGAGGAGTTCATCCCTGCCAGCGAAGAATAAGATTTTTATATTTGAGCCCCTTCCCTCCTCCTCCGCACCAGACCTTGTCTTTAGTTTCAGAGTTCTTTGTGATATAAACTATGGAAAGTCAGAAGAAGCATTTCCATAACTCGCACTTCCCAAAAAAAACCTAATGGCAAAGATATCGCAAAGCATGGCAAGCCTTAAACAGCAACTGTTACGAACAGAACCACAACTAATGCAGTAAGACAGAAGCTGAGGGATAAAGAGCAGCTCCTTTTATACCCACAGTCTGAATCTTGCCATCTGACAGAAGGCATTTTTTACAGACAAACAAAGAGAGCCTTCCAGGAGTTTCTGCACAATCCCATCGGGGTGACAAAATGTTTATAGAACAGTTCTCTAGTAGAAAAAAAATGTTACAGCACTTTGCTGAACAGAAAAAGGAAAATCTTCCCACAAGACTGCAGCCTTTCACACCTGACACACACATTGTTCTGGGTTATTTCCCATGAATCAGTCCGGTTTGTCATTGCCAATTCTATAATGTCAAAATTGAAAGCTCCTATGCTGTGCTGCTTGCTCACTGGGAGACCTGGGACCATAATCACAGAGAACAGTTTGGGGTCCACCTTCCCCTGAACTTTTGTCTATCTTTAATGAAAATTAGTAATTTAATCTCCATGTCACTAGCACATTATCACCTTCAAAAGTTACCAGTCGCTAGCAGACGGGTCAGCTCACAGGCCTTTCATTTCATACTATATTAAGTCAGTAACAATAGTTGAGCTTTTAATAAGCGAAATTTCTCCTCTATCATTTTCATTATTTTTCCTGTCCTAAAAGTAGATGACAATCATTTGTGCTCTGATTATAAGCTATATCTTTATCTATAGCTTTTCTCATCATAATATATGAAAGTGGCAAATAAAATCTATAAGTAATAACTATGGCGTGAAATTTCACAAGGTCCTTATCATTCCGTGTCATTATTCTTGTCTTTGTTTCTCTCTCTGTCTTCATTGAGGAATATTTTTTATTTAGCGTGGGGTTTTTTTTTCTTTGCCTTTTCATATTCTCGTTGATGACTGAAAGTATTCTGCTGTCTAAAATATAAAAATAGTTTGTGGTCTTTTCAAAATGTTGATTTATATTCAAACTTACTGATTTTTTTAAGTTTATCTCCTCTTTGTTTTTCAGTCATTGAAATGCTAGAGATTTAAGGTGCATGTGTGTACTTGTGAAATTAATATAACTGCGCAGAGCGTACCCCGAGCTGTACCCTGAAATGTTGTAAATTTTGTGCTAATGACATTTCACATCATGTCTCTCTTCTTGACCTTAGAAGACAACACTTGCCCGCTCTTACCAAAATACAAAGATACTTCTGTACTTCCAGGTATATTTGTTCAACTGACAGACAATTACAATTTTTTAGAATTTATGTTTCATTTTGCTTTACTTTTGCTTGAAAATAAATCTCCTTAAAATTCTTTGTGAGGGAAAAGTCTGATGAATCCCAGCTGGTTGGCAGCCATGAGCCATGGAAGCTTTTGATTCTCAGAATTAAGGACAATTTGATTTCCTTTGTCTACAGATACTAGAAGCTGTGTGTTCACCAAAAAAAAGCATGAAAGAAAGAAATGAAGCAATCAAGTGAGCTTTCACGTGTACGAAGTTTCTGGTGAAGTAAAGAAGTGGCTCCTTCTTGGCCTACCAGACTAACTGTAAAGAAGGCAAATAAAGTTAGGAAATCAGAAACTTGTACCTCAGTCCTCTAAGTAAGTAGCCATGGATCTGGACCAGGTAAACGGGTTGCCCAGAGGAGCTGTGGATGCCCCATCCCTGGAGGTGTCCAAGGCCAGGCTGGATGGGGTTTGAGCAGCCTGGTGTAGTGGGAGGTGTCCCTGCCCAGGGCAGGGGGGTTGGAACAAGATGATCTTTAAGGTCCCTTCCAACCCTAACCATAAACCAGTGGAAAGCAAACATGTTTCTGATAGAAGCCCGCTTGCATGCCAGCCAGTATCCATTAGGTTTGAATTAATATTCCCTGAGACTTCTTATTTTTAGAGATTTCATTGATAGCCACAGTTTTCTGATAAAAATTTGTAAATAAAAATGAAATCTTAAGATATGCCAGCAAAAGGGTAACGTTATTAAAACACCAGAGCAATCTAGAACCTGAATACCTCAAATAAGACCTTACTTTTAAGAAGAAAAGTATTTCTAAAACGTAGTGAATTTTGGTGGTGTTCGAGATCCTAGAAATCTCCAAGGAACCAGGTGGAGGAAGGCAGGAGTAAATTATCTGCAGAAGGCAACAGGAAGTGGGCTCATGTACTAGCCAAATTTATGGCATCTCTATAAACACTTATTTTATAAATAATAAATGCAAAAATGTGCAGAATATCCAAAATGGATAAACAGAATTATACGAGGAATTCTGGCAAACACATATAGTTATGGCTGTTTTAAAGATTCACTTCTTAGAAACAGGACCACATGAAGACTTGAGATTGTACTTTATAGCACTCTTTCAAGCATCTCTTCGAACCACTAAGAAACACGTGAAGAAATGCAAGAACTAGATCAAACTAATGATAGCTAGTGATTCAGATCAGTAAGTGAAATCAGGGAACAGGACCAAACAAAAAAACTTGTTATCACTGTTCAGTAACATGAAAGTAAAGAGAAAAATGCCTGGCTTCTGAATAGTGGACAGTATCCCCCAGACACACCTACACCCGGGTGGCACAAAACATGTTTTACACTTTGTGGTAAGGCACTCAGATCTCTCTGCATCTCCTGTTGAAAAGGAGAGAAAAAAATTTCCCATGATCTCTGATTAACATTCTAACAGAATAAAAACCGGATTTCAAAGGACAGGTCATATAGATGGCCCGCTACAGTTTGAAAAAAGCTCTGTGATTACAGCACTTAAGAGTACAGAACACAGAGGTTTATTAGCAGTCATCGAAGAAAAAGAAAGTCTGCACAGAATAGTCATCAGCACACCTGTTGCGGCTATCGCAGAAGGGCTTAGCTGTCTACTAGTGGTGACCATTAAGACAAATAAGGCTTAGTACGGATCTAAACCCACTTACTAGTTACTTGAGAAAGGCAGCATTCATTACATGTGACTGGAGATAGCCTGTGTTATTTATCCAGCACAGAAGTATTCACTGTTGGTGATGAGTTTTGTCGTGCTGAGCTAGATAAGCCATCCTACGATTTACAAACTGTCTGTATTTGAGGCTTTGTGGGTCCAGCCCAGCTCCACCGTGACGCTAGTGAATACTGACCAGACAGTGGAACAAATCCTGCTTGTGTAGGCAGGTATATACATAATTTCATACAGAATTATATTTATATATACCGATGATGATACTTGTACTGTTGGACAAAGTGGTTTTCATAGGGAACACATCCACGCTCATATTATCATGTGAAAATTCTGTAACAGATGTCCGGAAAAGCAGCTATGTGCGAGTAGAATGGATGGAGTTGAGGGGAACTAAAGTATTTCTGCTAATATGAAGACATTGTTTAGTGCTTTAAAATATTTTGTCTTAGCCTTTAAAAATGCATGAGGGTCCGGTGAACCCATACATCAGTCAATAAACAGAAAGAAACACCGCAGACTTTACATTTAGAGATAAGAAACACAGCATCCAATTTGGAAAACTCTGGAACACTTTTTTTCCCCCCTCACTTTAATCACTGTAGCAAATCATTGCTTTAATCTGGGAAGAATTACGCAGAGAAAGATTGTTGGAGAACGGCCATCTAGGAACTGAAGACACAATTTTCAATTTACAGTGTGGGGGCACAGGCCACGACACACTGCAGTACGATTTCAAGTATTCAATGCTAACCTAAGGCATGTTCTCCTGCCTGCCCCAAAACAAAAGGATTAACATGAATTTAAGAATAAAATTGGAGTAGAATTACCAAATAATTCTCAGGTACAACGACTGATAAAGAATCCAGATCTGATGTACTGCTGCTTTCTTCTCTTTTCCCTGTGCATTTAAGGTGGCAAAACAAGGCTTTCTAAGAAACAACCCCTCCCTTTCCCTTCTTTTCCCTTCTCCTTCCCCTTGTTCAATCCTTACCTTCTTCTGTGTATTGACACATTTTCCATTCCTTCCACAGCTCACAGTGTATGCTTTCCCACGCTTCCATACAGAAAATACTGTGAGACATTAATAACCAGACTATTGTCAATACGCAAAAAGGTAATTGTTCTTCACCTTGATCACATGCGCAGTCACAATGACTACCAAACCAAGCTGCATAGTCGAAGCATATACATTTGGCTCAAGATGTCACTGCTGATAGCTTTGTTAGTGTTGTAAACAGATCTTTATCATACCAGACAAAACATTAAGATCTCTATGCTGAGAGCTATTAAAATTGTATAAACTGTGTACGAGTAATAATGGATAGCACGAATAACCGTCTTTACTGTATTAGAGCAGTGGGATCTTGAAAATGCAACAAGAGAGTTTGCAGAATTTTCATACAGGCAGCATTTGACTGTTCACAAGATTTAACTATAGACCTTAGGAGAAAACTATTTTCCCTTTGTCTAAACAGCAGAGGTGCTGGTGTTTTAATCAAGTGTTTTAAATGTCAGCGATCTTAACGGGAAATATCCTTTCTCCTCAGCTACTTCCCTGTTTTAGAACCTTCTTTCCTCCTTGTACTTACCAGCAGTGCTTTCCAGTCACACATCCAATTGTGCCTGACGTTGAAAGACTTCTTTTGCCACCTTCCCAAAGTTGCTTGCTTGTAATCATCGGTCATTTTTACTCGTTATAACAGTATTACAAAGCTTTGTGAGTCTCAAATCACAAAGGTATTCACTATAATAGTCATTTTGTACCTTGCCTCTTTACCCCCCAAAAGATTCACCTTTGTCTCTCTGGCTCTGGGACGGCTTGGGGAAGAGCAGGTTCCCCAAGAATCTGAATTCAGTGCAGGAAGGACCTTCAGTAGAAATATGCTGCTTCTGTGTTTGGTGTGTTGCTAAATAATGACAGAAAGTCTAAAGGCAGTTCATCACGTATGGCTCTGCGTTCTGCACAGTACTGCAGAGGCTAAGAAGAACCAAACTCATGGACTGGCCATCCAGCAAAACACAACAATTAAGTTATTACAGTGTTTTCACTATCATTGCTGTTTTTCTTTAAGTTTAAATAAAATGGCACACAGGCACAGATTTCAGAAATGTGAATTTTATTGAGATTTATTCCACAGAAAATTTAATACAAGAGATTAAATAGAAAGTCTTGTCAAGTGAGACCCTGTGAAACTAAGTTCCAATCACTGAGCAATGTCTGATGGAATTGCTAATTAGATCACATATTTCTCCTTAGCTGTAGAACAAGGAATCACACCAATGATTCCACTTTTTATCTGCAGAACAAGTTTTCAATCCCTTTTGTAACTGGTTAATACAGTACAAGGTACAAATTCCTACTGATGCTGAACAGAAACATTTATGTATTTATAAGCTAATATATGCCATGGGAAAAAAATGCCTCCAACTTTTATTTTTCCAATATTTATCATCCAGTCCAAAACAGATGGTCGGAGGTAAGCCAGGTTATCTCAGACTTCTTGCGACGGGTTCAGTGGCAGAGACCCAAACCGCCTCGTATGCAGCAGAGTACCTATCCCACTGGCAGCCAGTTTTTTCCACTCAACTCCTTTTTCCTCCTTGGAGCCAATCCAGCCCAGTTCAGCTCTTTTGTAGGAACTGAGGAACCAGTATTGATTTCCCATTTAAACCAATCTTGCGTAAGCCCACCACTGCCTCCCTTGCTATGAATAGGGGGAGCACTGGAGGAAACCAGCTGCAGCATTTTCAACGCAGAATTGCTTCTTCGAGCTGGACGTGAGCTGAGTTGCAATTAGAAAAATAAAAAGCGAAAATGGCAGTGGAGATAGGCTTTCTTTTCAAGTCTGATACACATTCAGCACTGCCTTCCTAGAGAAGATTCTCGGAAAACAGGGAATTTGCTTGTTAGAGCGAAAGAAGGAGATTCTTATTATAGGCTTCAGTGCAGGTTGTCAGCCAAGGATAACAAATCCTTGTACCAAAGTGGCCTTAGAACAGTGAGGCAATGAGGGCTTTCTTAAAAAAATATATCAAAATTGTGCAGCGTATTTTTTATGAAAGTGTGAAAATCTGTTGTAACTGTCTTTACTGAGTGTTTATGGATTTAAGCTGAGGACTCCAGCGATGTACGAGGTTTCTCGGGCTCTGTGCCATGAAAGTTATGTTACCAGATTCTGAGTGTTCGGCAGGCGTCCATTGCAGTCAGGGAAAAAAAATACCTCCTGCACGGATATTTTTAGGGACTAGCAGTGAAGTTTTCCCACATGCTTTAAAGGAGAAATTAATGCTAATACATAGATACAAACTTTCAAAGTCACTCAGCAATAAGCTTCAGATCTCTAGATGCAATTGCTGAAAATGGAAATGCAGATTGGTAAAAACTGGGCGTATATCCTGAAGTGTAACATAGCAATCATGTAAAATTTTGGACTGTGGATTGAAAGCCAGAGAATATTTGGCCCCTACATGAAATTACCAAGCTAGCCTAAAAAATCCTACTTCTCGAGATCTCACTTAAAATGGCTTAGCAGCTCTCTGACCTAATTTGCTCACTCTCTGTTCTTAGCTGTTCACAGTCCTCTAAATGGGAATCTAATCTGGAGTTTGTCAGGGACAAATTGTAGGAAGCTCTTGCATGGAAACAGGATACCTCATTCTTCTCCTGGCATATCTCTGCAAAACACTTACAGTAACAATCCCCAGGCACTGGGAGAGTTTAGGCATTACTTGTTCCTGATTTTCATTGAGAAACAAGCCACCAAACCCAGGTCATGACTGTGTTCTTGCCCCACATAAACACCATCGGTGCGGTGAGATTAGTCCACTGACTGTGATTAATAAAGACTGAAAGGCCAATTTGCAGCAGCCTGATGGATGGAGCAATTTCAAACTCTGCCACATGGATGTAGGAAACCAGAAACGACTGCAGCTTCCTGACTCGGCCTCCCCACTGCTCATTGTCAGGCTTCATGCAGCCCAGTGAACAAAGGTACGGGCTGCTTCTACACAGAGTTTTCGACCAAGGTGGAGAAAAGACCGCTTTTTTTTTCTATCTTGCAAATACACAAGGCAATTGGACAAAATGGAGTCCATTAGGATATTATGAAGCTTAGCTGTCAGCAACTATATTTTTGGGTCAGATGCTCTTTGTCAGAGAACTTTATGCAAGAAGATTTCCCAAGAGAAAGAAACTGAGAGTTAGGTGGATTGTTTTCATGTAGTGGAATCAATACCCTGAGTTTCCTTGGCGAGTGGTCAGAAAAGCCAAATATTTGTAATTCTCAATTCTCAGGTATCCCCACCAGGGAATAATTAGCAGCCTAAGCTCCTGGTTTGATTGATGAGGCTGCTGACTGATTATTTCTCCAATTTTCCCCGACTTCAGTTCTTGGAGAATAGGGTCAGTGAAAAAGAGAAGTTCATTTTAGGTTTTCAGATACCGATATTCAGATTCTTTCTGTATTTATTAATATATTTTATCTGCATTTTCAAAGAGTGAATCTGGAGGCTGAGAAGTAAAGACTTTACAGGGATTTTTGTGGGAGTTTTGCTGAATTTATGGCATCTGGCAGAGATTAGAAAGAATAACAGAACAGGTTCTGCCCGGCTGAAAAAGAGTTTGAGGAGGAGGCAGCAGTACTATTGGAGAGAGGGAGAAAGTTGTGGAAGGAGAGACGAACGTCAGAACGTTATTTGAGATGTAGTGCCCAGTGAGACAGAGGAACGGGAACAAATGTCAACAGGAACAAACCAACCTTTTGCTTTTTAATGTAGTCATAAAAAACTTACGTGCGAATACAGAATATTTAAAAATGTGCCTCAGATACAAAATGTCATTCACGTCTACTGAAAAAAAAAAAAAAAAAAAGGCTGTTGCCTGGGGCTATGCTAATTCTTTAATGTGATGGCATTCCTGTTAGGAGAGCTCTGTAAGCTTTCCAGGCTGCCAAGCATGCTTGGCGCCCATGTCTTCAAGCGCTATTCCTGCAAGGCTCCTGAGTACATTTTCATTTTAATGGGTTCTTAAGTCAAGCATCTCTGGCAAAGTTGCCCTCCTAAAAAATGAGTGAGAGCTCATGCAAGGGACAATGACATTCTTTAATATTTACTGCACTAAAATAGCTTTTAAAAACAATACAAGTATACAGAATGTTCTCCTTGTTCAAAGATGGCCGTTTTTAACAGCATTTGATGGATGCAGTGGGCTCTTGGAAAGTACAGTTAATATATTCTCTCTATATATTCCTCCAGTACTAAAGAGCAAATTGCTTAATATGTAATCTTGAGTAAATGTTTCCCCAGTTACATTCACTTCCTCTTTTTGATATGCTTTATTCCTGCCTGAGTATTTTCCCCTTTTAATATTCTCAGCAGGCTGGATTTATGAGCCTGTGAAAGCAAAGAATAGGAAGCATCTTCTTCTGAAGCCAGCTGCAGTGGTGAACTTATTGAATAGCTGACCGAGTATTGAATGATAATCGTACAAAGAGAAGAGCAAGAGAAACAAAACGAGGCAAAATCACCTTCATTTTCCCCCAAAATTAGAAAGGACCAACACCACACAAAAAGAGATAGGGAGAGAAGAAAAGAAAAACAGGGAAGTGAACCCATAGTTTCTTTCGTTTTTCATTCTAACATCATTTCAACCACGAAGAATGACAGTATAAATGATCAAACAACTGTTTGCTAATGCATTATAGATAGTCATACACAATATGGCAGCTTTATACTTGTATATTTACCCACCATGAATACAAAACATACTAAGAGTGACAGGTAATGTAGCCAAAGCTTCTACTCTCTGTAAGCATCTGTGTACTATGAATTATAAATGAGAGTCTTGTGTCCAAAGGTAGCAAGTAATGTAGATAATGCCATCTGAGTAAATGAATAAATGCGGAACAGATGCTTTTTTGCATTCAGGGCACACAGGTACAGCCAGGAAGCCACCAGTACAGATTATGGATGCCGGTGAGACAGCTGTTGTCTGCATCCAGTGCCAGGTGCATTCCTACCTGGACTGCGTCGAGCCAGTAAAAAAGGCCTTTGTCTTACTCGTTTTTGACAAGTTTCCAGAAGGATGAAGTATGTTCTTATGCAGATTCCTAAGGCACTTGGATTTCCTCAAGGCTTTCCTAAAAAATCAGATCGGCATCCTTATTAGAAGAGTCCTTTATAGGAGGTGGAGAAACTGCTTGAACGGACCATTTAGTTTTTAACAGTCATAAAATACTTTTTCTTTGCTTTTTATGCAAGTCTCTTCTGGTCTGCTAATATTTTTTTATCTGAACAAATATTTCACCTCAAGATGAGATTACATGGCATAAGAAATTACCGCTAGAAAGGCATTAAGAACTTTTATACAATTTTTTTTAATATGTGTAAATTTGCTCATTTTATAAGCAGAGAGACATGCGCCTGGACTCTGGTTAGGGAACCGGAGGGGTTTTATTGTCAGTACAGACTTCCCCCTTGATACCTAAAAGGTAGGCTGAACTCCCCAGATAAAATATTAAGCCTAACTGTGCCGACAGATAGTTTTCACTTGTGACACGCAACTACTGCTATTCTTTAAAGTTCAAATCAGTTCATAATGTAATGGGTTTGTATTGCTCTTGCAACTGTTCTTTTTCTGTCCAGCGCTAGATTTCTGCTGGGTACATTTCCATGTTTGCCCAAGAAAAACTTCAGTCCCTTTCACTTGCAGAAGGGAAGCCCTGAGACCCATTTCTCTGCAGATTTGTCCTTCACAAGTTAGTTATATCACGTAGGGTGGGTACAACAGTAGTTTCCAAGTATGGAATGAAAGTGTATACTAATACAGTTTTAAGAAGAAAATGAACAAATGCAGTAATAGAATACATCTTTTTCTTGTTTAATGAACTATATAAAACTCTAAAAAGGAAAAAGTTCTAGGGCCAAATAAATATCTGTACATGTTCTAGAATGTAATTTCACTGCCTCCTCCATAACTGAGCATTTCAGAGAGAGAAAGTATAATCAGAGATTCATGTTAAGTTTTAGAAAAGCCTAAAGGATAACACACAACTTCTCAGAACTCACCACGAAGATATTTCAACCCTTAACAGGCTTTACCCAAAACTACCAAGGCAGCCATTGCAATAATTTCACAGCATTCTCTCAGAAGTAAGCTACTTTTCTTCCAGACCAAATATCCCTGACTCTTCAAGCTTTTTGGCTAGGTGTGGTCAGTCAGGGGGTTTGCCTGCCATTGCCCGGCTTTGATTTCATATTGAGGCCGATCCAGAGTAACACAGCTGATATCCTAAAAGAAATTCTGCATTTACGCGGCTGTCAGAGAGAAATGAGCTTTGTAGCCCAAAAGCCAAGACTGAAACCTTAAACCAGAACAATGCAGGTCCTGCTCTCTACTGTCTTTTTTCCTTTTTGCTTTGTTTCATTTGCATCTGTGTAAAGTCAGCATAAAACATGGTCATTGTTCCAACTTGTCACCTCTACATCCAAATTTTTCACTCCGTTTGCAAAAGTGGAAATGACAGCACCCTTCGCTGGGGTGTGCAATAATAAGATACACGCAATCCAAGTAATAGGGACGGCCAAGCCATTCGTGGTCTCTTAAATGACCTATTATTGCCATTGTGGTATCCCAATATTTTTTACCCAGTAAAGAAAGCAACTCCTTACGAGTTACCAGTTTTGACTTACAAAGCAAGGAAATTTCAAACTATACAGCTTTGAAAGCTGTAATATTGCTTTCCAAAAAGCACTGATTTTATTTAGAAATAGTAATTTTAGCTACAAAAATGCCATTAATCCACAGGTGGCTTGTTCCTGTTTTTCTCCATGTCCTTTTCTTTGTTTCAGCAAGCTGCACTTGCATTTATTTCAGCACAAAAGTTGGGGGGGCGGGTGAAAAAAAGAGACCATGTAGGTTTTTAAGAAGTTTGAGAAGTAATTTGCAAAGTGATAGTTTCTGGTAATGAAGGCTGCTACCTTTGCCCAGGTCTCTCAGTATGATAAAATTGTTTCAGAATGTTAATTACTGAATAATCAGATTCCCTTGAAAATGTAACCTCAGCTTTTACTGAAATACGATATTCCTAAATTATATCAGAGCTGTAGTATGGTCAAATCAACAATTATACTAAAAGAACTCCTGCAGTCTTTTCTTTGGGATGAGACTCTATTATCTCCAAAGAATTAGAAAAGCATCTACGATGCATAGCCAATAGAGAGACATTCGTCCCATTGGCCTCTATTATCCAAATGGAAATGAGAAAACACTTCCATTAAATTTTGCAGTGATCCATGCCTTTCTCTTTTTAAGTCAATAAACTATATCTTTCACTGTAGTAGTTTGTGCATGTGTGCAAAAATGACCTTTTGCAATTTGGCTGCTGAGACACGTGCTGAGAGAGGTGGTACAGGAATTATAAAAAGAGATGCAAACCATTTTTTACGGCCAGGCACATCCTACCACGGAGTAATAAAACGAGGCCTGCAAAGCCTCTTCCTACAATATCTTACTGTTCTCTGTATCGCAAGTCCCTTCCCAAATCAGTTTCCCGTAATCAGTTTAATTGGGGTTGATGCTCAAACCACAGAAAAGTATTACAAAGAGAAAGTCCCTCTGGTGGCTTTTGACCTCGGCGGAACTGCAGTCCCCTCTATCACATCGTACGTCTACATATCGCCTGTTCAAAAACCTCCTTGAAAAGAACATAAAATCACATCGATTCATAGAAGAGAGGGCATCGGGGGGACACTCAGCGCTCGCTCGCTCGTTCAAAAAAAAGGGGAAAAAAAGAAGACTTCAGAAAAAGTACTTTGAAACTGATGAAATAATCTCCTAAATAAAGCACCAGCGGGGAATAGCCCCAGTCACTGAGGACAGCATGCTGTTCGGCGTTATCAACAAAAATACATTTGGCCTGAGGCAATGCTGAGGGCAAACATATCCCAGATGGACTAGAGAGGCCCGAATACCTTCAGAGATGAAAATTTAATTAGAGGAAATGTCACCACGGCGAACAAAAGGATTGCTTTAGTGATTTTTCATCATTGTTTACTACAAGTGAAGTATAGTTTTAAGTGTTAGGACAGGCTAAGTACAGGAGTGTTCTTAAGCACTGGAACAGAGATGAAAGAAAGGGATGCTGAAGGTCAGAGACAATCATCCACGCTTGAGGACTGATCAAAAGGAGTAAATGATCAAATATTGTCAGATAGCAATTTTTAATTGCTTCGTTGATGTCAAAAGGTGACAAAAGGTGTCAAAGGCGGTGCTTCCAAGCCACTAAGGAGGAAAAACTGACCTCATGCTGTTGGTCGGTTTAGGGTTTTGTTGGGTTTTTGTTGTTGTTGTTGTTGTGAGATCCCGAGCATGATAGAAAGCTTGGGTCTCTCAGAAGTACACAGTCACCCCCGAAAGCTGGGACGGCTCACTGCCTTTTTGATAATTCCCTGTATAATATTAATTGTGATTCTTGCACAAGTCAGGGGCGAGATTGCTGGAAAAGCAATATGGGAGTTGTTGCAGCAGAGTCACAAGGAATCAGCCCCCTTAACTGAAAATATGTGAGTTCTAGCACAAGTTCCGAAAGCCGTTTGGGATAAATTTGGAGAAAATAAGGCATAGCAACCATTACAGAAAGTCTGTCAGACTATGGCATGTTCCGCGTTTGGATTTTACATCTTCAGAATGCAGAGTTGAGATTTTTGGTATGTGAATTTTTATATCTTTTTTTTCCCATTGAGCCTTCATTTTATATTTTCTACGGAAATGTTCTCCATTTAGCAAAACAAAATAATCACCTTAATTGAAAGGATGCACAGCATGCTCTTCCCATCATAGTATCAAAATAGTGCTAATATAGCACTATTTTTGTTTGCTATTATGTAACAGGAATCACATACTATTATATACGGTAAAAATAATGACTACAGAAATAGTAATTATTACCAAATATCTCACACACAAATTTCACTCGATTAATCTGCTTAAGAAGATCAAGGAGATCTCTACCTATATACACCTGGAGAGAAGGTTCGTTAAAATGGGCCACAATCTAAGTAAAAAAATGAAGAAAACATTATGCAAGTATAATCATATACATTTATGTATAGATCAGCATATTCACTTGGCCTTAAAACAAACTTCTGTTTTGAGATAAAGAGCTCATTTGCCTATTTCCATTGTATTTCAGTTAATAAACCTTTTTTTTTTTTCCCATATTAGATCTTTGCTAGATCCCTTGGATTTTGCCCCTGCTGCTGTGATACGTGTTCTTCTGGATCAGATGCAACTCTATGTAGATGGATTCTTTTCATGTAGAAGGTACTGGGGAACTTCAAGTCTGCTGAAGATATTAGGGAATCTTCACACCGACTTTAGCAGAGTTTGGATCAAACCTTTGGAGTACCTTATTGACTTCCTAAGTTTACTGGGCAATCTGTGTCTTAAGTTCAGGTGCTTGATTTTGGTCTCTCTTGATGTTACTGTTTATTATCACCAGTTACTCGCACTTTTATATTGTGGCCCAAACAATCTCCCTAGATTTCAACTGACTGGAGGCAGTACGCTTTTGCTGGCAGTCAGAATTGGCTTTGTGTTCTCCCACGTTGTCTTATTAGTCCTTCCTCTTTTCCTCACCTGTTTCCTTGTTTCATTTTTTTTCTTTCTTTCTTTTTAGCAGATACAGTTCTACACAAAGTTTAATCATATGTGCAGAAATTTGTTAGATTGACGCCAAAGGGCTTGCCCAAAGGCAGGCTCTAAACACATTATTGTTTGAAACCTGTGACAGAGAGTCCAACCAGGCTCTGATTAGGCAACATGCCATACTAAGCAGATATTCATGAATCTTGGCAACCACGTACGAGAAATCAGTTTTCTTGCCATCCTTTCTCTGTTACAGATGGTTATCTGGAAAACCATCCAAACAACAGAAATATACCATATGTAAAACAAAGCCTCTCGTTTTATTTCCAGGTTCACAGACTACCAGCTTAAGATTTCACAGTATTTATTATTTTTATAATTCAAGATGAGCAAATGCATCAATATCCAAATGCATCCAAATTATGGAATGCTGAAGAAAGCAATACTGTGCCTTATGGGGATGTGATCGTATTATTGATGCTGTGGACTTCTTGATGATCCACTCAGGGTATACGGACTGAATGGACTAATTTCTTCTGTATCTATTTATCAACACCCGTAAAATGGAAGTACTGAAGTCAATAATGCCAGGTGAAAACATGTAAATAGGTGTTTAAAGAAATATACCACCAAGCTAGCTTAATATCAGATTAAATTACAGAGATTCTGAAGAGATATTAAAGGCGCAGTTATGAAGCACAGATATCTATTTCACTATTTTAGTCTTAGCAAAAGGCTGTTGATGATAAATCCATCTTCAGCTAAAAGACAATTCTGGAGGGGAAACTAATTCTCAGTGTGTAGCCTTCTTCCTCCGCTGATTATCGCCAGAGTAGATTGCCCACTAACTATGTACTGCTTACAAACTTGAAGTCACTATAGTATGCGAGACGATGCAAGACAAATAAACCTCCTTAATTAGATGTAGGTGACACTCTCTGCAGAGACATGGGAAACTTAAACATAGGTAGAAAATATGTGTGTATATTTCCACATGTAATCTTTTATTGTGTTTCTTACCAACAATTATTTTTCTGCAGAAAACCTTCATGAAGTTATTTCCCCAGCAACTGGACTAGAACGGAGAAAGCAAATGCCCGAGGGGAAAACAAAAATTCATGAACAGGCAAAGGGTGACTCCTTAGTATGAAAAAGAATTCATAGGTACAAAACATTTCTATGGGCTTTTTTATATAACTGTGGAGCCGCTTACATGATTTTTCAAAATCTTCTGATGACTTATGCACTACGTGAACCATCCTGTAAAGCTCCTACTCATGCTGAGCAGTACCTCACTCCAAAATATTTGATCTAAGTTCATTAAGATCACAAATGGTGGAAGGTAACTACCCAACAAGAGGAAAGCACTGCAATATACCATTAAATGAGTGAAACTGCTCACATTATGTAGAAAGTAGAAAAAGGTGAAAGTCTGGTGCAATAGTTTGCGATGCAACATGAGTAAGAATTTTATATTCCTGCCATAAGGGCCATATCCTAAAAAAGCTCCTAAGTGCCAAAACCAGGATATATGAGAACTTTTGGCATGTAAGTCCAAAACTTCACTCTGAAATAAACCCACTCACCATCTGCATAAATCTAAAGGTAATGAAGCTCACTAGGTGCTCTCATCTACGTTTTTCTGCAGATCCAAATCCTTTACATCTATCTTTTTTAAAAATGACTTGACTGACATTTTCCCCTCTTATTCGTCTCAGCATAATCATCGAAGTACATTAATGTGTTTTACCTGGTGTACGCTACCATCAGCATGGTAGGATTTTTCTTTTTCTCTCAACTTTTTTTTTTTTTTCATTCCAGGGTGCGTCATCACAGGTGTATTTTGAATATATCAACTTTTACGTGCCAAAAACTCAGTTAAAAGAAGAACCCCCCAAACGCACGTACGAAAGTCTGCAGTCTATTATTTTGGCTTATGCAGACTTTCAATTGGATAATTAAGCAGTTAACAAGTAAAAGCTTTTCATCATTGGAAGATGTCTGAGAACAGGGTTATGGGTACAGGAAGGTTTGTTAGTTTGTGTATCTGCCAGTTAATAGGAGCAGAGCTCCTGGGTGTGGGGATAGGGAGGAGGAGACTATTACATGCGGTGGACAGTGTGCCTATTTGATATTATATACGGAACCCCATGTGTTTGTTATCCAAAACTTAAAATTTCCTCTAACATTTTATTTGGTTTTTAGATTGGTTTCTAGAGTATATTTAATAACTGGGAGGTGAAGAATGAGCTTAAGAGAAAGAACTATTGCTGGTCCTCATTTTTCCTTTATGTATTTATAGCTCAAATCTGTACATCCTTGGAAACCTCCAGGTTCGGGTACTGTTTCCTGGGAGTGAGGACAACACCATCTAATAAAGACAGTAGCGCTCGAATATGGATAGCGAATAAATCTGATCTTAAGAGAAAGCTTATCAAACCCTACAGGAATAATTTACTCATAAATCCTTTAATATGAAATTCACCTCAGCAGGTAACCCGTGCACGAACACTGATGTCGACTGGAGGAACGTTAACCCAGCTACGCCAAGTTAAACCACAGAGCAAATAATTTCTCGCAGCTGAATCAGAGGACTGAGTTTTCTACGCAGCTCTTCTGTGGCTGCTGTATGTGTCTGCTTTAACCCGTCTGCTAACTGAAATAATTACATTTTGCTATCAGAAAGAGCGCTGGGAAGCTTAATTAATATTTGTAAAGCAAGTTGACTTGCTCAAGCAGAAGATACTACCAAAGTGCAAAGTATTATTTCATACCAAATAAACATACTTTGACACAGACTGAATCAAAATGTGGTACATAATTTGAAAATGAGCAGTAACAGAAGCCACTAAATTCTTCTTACATTGAAAGGAAAAATATCTTTTAAAGTGTCTTGGCAAAAATCATACAGAAAGTTAATTCACCTGCTCTGAAGACTGTCAGCAGAAATCCCGTGGATTCAACTTGCCACGTAACCGTGGGCTACAGAAACTGTAGCCTGTTGTTGGCACTGACAAAAGATTAACCAAAACTGACCAGCAAAGGTATGTCTCCCCAGATTCCTGTTATTTCCCCTTGCCGCAGAAAATGGTGTGTATGTCATCACTGAAAACATACCCTTAATGAAACAGAGAGAGAGAAACCATCATAATATAAACAAGTTAGTAACGGTTGTACAGAAATGCCAGGTACCTAGGGAGCAAAACGAAGAAACAGAATTAATGCTGAAATGCATCAGGCTGGCAGTGAGAGAGTTACTGGAGATGTGTCGGAGGACGAGTGCCAACGAAGTGGAGGTACTGAACCATGTGCCCTGCACAGAAAAACTAAGGAAGAAAGCAATGGTGCAGAATTTCTTGTGGGCTAATGGTATGAAAGACAGGAAGAGGCAAAGACGGATAACATAAAACTGGATGTTCTGATTCAATATCTTTGCAGAGTGGTTGTGGACTCTTGAAATTAATGAATATATTGCCTCAGTTTTCAGTGTGGACAACTGAGCTAGGGATGAGAGCACGAGAAACAGTGGGAACAAAGTTATGGAATTAGAAATTACCATGATAAAAAGAATAATAGTGTTAGTAGTTGAATGCACGAGCGTGCGTTTGAATGCAGTAAAGGAACGGGAAAATCTCAAGCCAACAGCTCTGAGAGAACTGGTGCAGAGGATCGCAGGCCCAGCGATGGAGATTTCAAGCAACTCTGCCAAGGTACGGAAGAATCACAGCAGTACGGCCTGTGTTCAGAAAGAGGACTAGAGATCCCGGTAATTACAGCCTGTATGTCTAATGTCCATGTAAAAAACGTAAAGCATTAGAGTAGATTTAGGAGGAATTAATCATTGCAAACATACGTGAAAAGGGGAAAAAAAAAAAAGAGAAACATATAGGAACCCAGAAATTCTCCATTAGCAGTCTACAGAATCTAGCAAACATTGGGGTACGCTCCAGATAGTCTTTTATTAGTAATGGCTTCCTCTGCAGTGTTCATGTGTCCCAGGTACCATTTTCTCTTTCAGTGTTTAAATCCAATAGCCATGACAGAGCTTTCAAAATCACTCTCATTGAAGGATTTTCCAGAAATATATTCTCTCCCCTCTCCAATGAGGTACAGATTCTCAGCTAGTTAATGTCAGAATTGTAATTTCTATTCACTCTGTTGCCAGGAAAAGGGGCGGCAAATACCCAAGGAAGGTGGTAGAACAATGGCAGCAACCTTAACATAGCAAAGACGCAGGCTGAGATTGCACAGCAACAACAGCAACAACAAACCCCGCAGGCGGAAGCACAGGTACAAAAAAGGCACATGCTTTGGGACACCGTAAGGATACTTTCCGTGTGCATCCCACGGTCTCTTCTTGGAGTCAAAAGTTAGCTCCACCAGGTGAAAGTAAAGTAGCGTTTTCTCTGCAGAATATGGCTCTTCTCTATAAGAACTCACAAATAAGACATCCTCTCCTATTAACTATCCTAACTATAGGATATTTACCAGGATGTACATCCTATTTGATATATATCCTATTTGAACACTGGCATTCAAAAATTAGTGATGGAAAAGAACCTCTGTCCTATGAGCACGTTTTCTCTGCCAGAAACAAACTTAGATTGTATTTTCTTTTGGTTTTAGGAAAGAAAACTCACTCTAAGCATATTACTTGGATCCTTTGTTGCTAATAGAGTACACAGCAATGAATTTGAGGCCTTTACTTTCCTTTTACCTTGCCCTCAGATATTTAAAATGTTTTTATCTTCATTTCCTTTTCCCCTCTTTCATCCTTACTTCGCATTTATATAACGTTTCTGTGAGCTCCCCTGTGTCTCCATTTCATCTCAGGTGCGTATCTTGCCAGTTCCGTCACATCAATTACTTCCAAATTCCATTGCAAAAGCTGCCCACCTAGTAACAAGAAATTCATTGTTTTCTTTTTATTGCACTTTCCATTCTAAGTAAATGGAAATACATATTTAAAAGTATTCATGAGAGGCAGACTATCAGTCTCTATATGCATTTCTTGCAGTTCATTTTATGTTTTCATTGTGTGCTTCCAACATAGGATTTAGCTTTGACAAATGTAACTTCAACAGCTTACTTCTCCTAAAAAAAGATGATCGGGAAGAGTTGGATTTTTTTTTTTTAACAGAATAGAAGCTATATAGTGAAACCATATGTCATTTTTTTATTTTGGAGTAGGTAAAGATTCCTTGGTTTTAACTGACATCAATTCACATACACCATACAACATGATTTTTTTCTCTGTGAATATTGATTTGAACTAGTTGCTTATAAAGACTCACTTGTATTTGTCATATTTTATTTGTTTTGTGAGGAAATCACAGGAAAGCAAACATTTCTTGGCCGTGTGAATAACTGATTTTTCAGTTTCGCTCAAAACAAAAAGAGAATTTGAATGAATCTGGGTTTTGCTCAGTTTTAATATTTTCTTTCTTGAATATAAAATTTTAAAACATTCCTCACTTGGATAGTCATGGCAGTTAGCGAAAAACAATGAGATTTAATAGTTAATCTGAAAATTAGGATACTTAGGTGGATGAATAAGTGGGAGGGTGGCAGATCAGGCTTCTATACCCTACGCCAGTGAATGGCAGAGTATGCATCTAAGTGAATGCAGGATTAATGAAGGGATACTGAGACGACTAACGAGCTCTGAACTGTTACAGGGCTGAGCTGCTCTTTGAGGATGCAAAGATTCATTCAGCCACTAAACCTTCATTTCTCACATCATAGATACACTCCCCAACCTCCATAAATCCTGTGGTTTGAGGCACGGGGAGGGTGGGAGTGGAGAAAGTAAAGGAGAATACTTACTAGAATTTCTTTGCTTTTCAGGAAGTTTTGCAAATATAGATCTGAAAATTTATGCTCAGCAACAACTTTTATGGATTCGATCACTTCCTCTGGATCCAATGTGTTCTTTCCATGACTTACATTTTGGATGTTGACAGAGACCAGAGCCTGAGGTAGGTCAAGGCTATCTGAAAGGCGTGTGAATAGTGTGCAAGTCTCTGAATATGAACATCTGTGAATTTTTGTTTTACTCTGAATCTTCTAGACTACTAAATCCTCCTTGTTCGGGTAACACAAGAAAAGACCTCCACTGGTCCTCCACTCTTCCACACTGGAAGAGTGAATCAGGTGACAAACGAACCTACAGAAAGCACTGGGAAACCAGACAGCTTTTCAAAACATTAATGATGACAGCTTCAATTTGAAGGCACTGAAAAAATAAATACTAAGAAAGTTAATCTTTATTCAAGCATTCTCACAAATTAAAGGTTAAAAAAAGGCAGTGCAAGCTCACTAGCAGTTGCCAGCTCATATTTAAAACATTGTCACATCAACTTACTCTTTTGCGATAATGTCACTACACTCACCCTATACACAAATGTTGCTTATTTCCCTTTGCCATTTATTCAGCTTTGTGGCAGTAATTAGCAAAGGACTGTGATTGACTCGGAGAAAACTGAAGACATAAAACAGGAGCATGATGTGAAATGAAATTTCTATTATCATATTTATACCTTCCTCTTACATTTCACTATACAAATCAGAACTAGGAAGGATAATAGTGGAGTTTTTTTAGATTCTTAATAGTTTTTTCCTGCTTGTTTTGATTTTGCATTTCACAGTCAAAGTTTTTTTCTGCCCTCTGTCCTTTTCCACTCAGTTGCCTCTGTTTACAGCAATTCAAAATAATCTAAATATTAGACTCCGAGTTCCCAAAGCTAGCTAAAAAGCTCTTAAACGTCCCTTGAAGCTACTTCTGCTGTGGATTTCTGCATCCATTAGTTGCCCTGATACAACTATTCTTAGAGCATTACCGAAACAATCAAGCTCAGAAAAATGATTTCAAGAAAGGTTATTGTTATTTGTTCTGTTTTAGCCATATATAAGCACACCATAAGTAACGAATCCAGCATATTTTAGAAAGGAGTTCAGGAGCTCATACAAGAAGGAACACGACACCAGAGGTGGGGTATGGCAGTAACCTCCAAAACTAGCTTTATTCTCAGACATTTTAACAGGGAAGATCAATTTCCAATTGAAGTTCAAACCGCTTCGAGTATGAACTTACCTCCCTCTTTTGCTGCTTTTCCTGCAATCCCTGGGGCTTCCATGAAACGAGGCATTAAAAAAAAACCCAACAAACTCTACAATTCACAGGAAACAAATGACTTGTGATTCATAGCCCGATATCCTGCTTCATACTTAATTGATTCCAGTTAGGCGTAGCAGGACAGTAGTATTCTGCATTTTATGGCCTAAGAGAAATGTCAGCCATCTGTTTGCACCTGCTGAAGTTGCTATGGATAAGTATTACAAATCCTGTAAGCGTCTGGGCCTGGATTTCCATACCAAGAAAGTGTTTTTTGTTGATGACTGTCAACATGAAGGCATCGGTAACTGATGCTCGAGACACGTTTGAGAGGGAATGCTCCCTCCCATGCGAACAACGTGAACATTTTCAGCTATATATACCTAACCTTCAGAAGGACTGAACAGACATTTAGTTCTTGCAATTTTGCTATTAAGTTATGGTGAATGAACTAAAGTGTAGAGTCTATATTACTTGGGACAGATGGGAAATTAGCATGTCATAAAATTTATAAAAAAGTGGTTGATGATGCTGTCTGTCTCAAGAAAATAATTACATAATGATTACCTCCTTTGAGAATACCAACAGACTAGGTTAGAGAACAGCCAGTTCTCTCATTTGTCTAATAGCGATTTTTTAGATGTTTGATATCCTTCAGGTAAGAGGCTTTCTACTGTTAACTTACTCCTTTTACTTACAGTTTTAACCCTTAGCATTAAATTTTTAGATACTCTGTGTAACTGAGCACTAGTGAAATCCAAATTATGAATCTTGTTTCAAATATTTGCTCTAATTTAGAAACTGATTATTTTCTTCCAATATTTCTTACTTATGATGGCTAGAAAGATGTACAAAAATACATTCTTCGTGATAGACTTCATTGCTTCTATACAGCCTAAAATGGCTGTGGAGTTCAGCAAATTCACGAAGAGCTTTGCCGTTGCCTTTAGCAAGTCAGATACTGAGCACTAAGATGGTTAGAAAGCAAAAAAAAATAAAATAAAGCAAAAGCCAAGCAGGTAGCAGGTACTTAACTCCTGAGTACAGGAAATTTAGACCACTAAAGCCAACTGAAATGCTTGGAAAACTTTAGTATTCTTAATTCATTTTAAAATGTACATTCAGAATGAAAATTTATACATAAGCATAACCCTTTTTGGAAAGTATATACCGCAACATTTTGGTTTGCTTTCTGTTCCAGTATATGTCTTGAATTTTTGGAGGCAGGTGTAAAATGAGGGACATGTAGCATGGTCTGACTCCATATCTGTGGAGAAGACACTTGAGCGTAAGGCCCTATGAGCTAACTCATCCTCTGGGAGACCAAGATCTTGGCACACTCCTACGAGACAGTTTAGACCCAACCATTTTATTGAAATGGACTAATTCCAGAAGAGCTATTCTTTTCCACCTGCTCATTTTTCACGAAGAGATGAAAGTCCGTACTTCAATTCATTGCAAATTTTGTCAGGTTAGTTCAAATCAATCTCATCTGCAATTTAGACTAGAAAAGATAACTTTGCAATGAAATAAATGATGGATGTTTACGGAGTTGTGTCTAGGTTTGCTGTCTACCAGCTGTGGGAAACTTTCCAGTAGCTGAGGGATAGTGTAAGTTGTTGAACTGAGTCAGGATTTTCTTCTAGAATCCGCAAGCTTCCTGTGCTTGTGCCAATGCTCAGATATTAAGCTACAGTATAATAATCATTTTATGTGCTTTGGAATTATAAATACAGAAAAAATATCTATAAGCCTGAAGTTTAAGGACACTGGTGCATGTGGGGATTTTTCATTAATATATTATGAATTGTTAGCAATGCAAAAAAATTAATTTAACTTTTCTATTTCTTTCTCCCAGAACTCTTCCTCTGTTCTAGAGTACCGAAGATGATCATTATACTTTTCAACTTATTCATAAAGCTAAATAACATAACACAGAAAAGACAATACATTTGACATCTCCTTTGTGCAAGAAATTCAACGTTAAAAGCTGCAATGAATGAAGTAATTCACTTGAGAGTGATAGACCACAAGATACTGAGGGCGTCCAATTACAGAGAAATTTTACAGCAAAACAAACCTGGAGAAAAAGATAAGGTTAATAATATAAAATCTATTTATTTGCATTCTTTTCTTTTTATTTGGGGAACGAGAAAGTTCCCCTACAAATGTTCTCCTTTGGAAGGAGGGGTCTCCCTCACCAGTTCTCAGAGAAGCCCTTGCAGTGGCGCCAGTGAAGCCTGCAGCAGGCTGTCGTCGAACGCTAACTACAAAGGCAGTAACAAATACCTACCTGCTTTTTGTCTGCCTAGAACTATCCATCATTTTAACATAATATAATCAATTATTAGAGGAGTTCAAATAGCGAATAGTCATCAGAAAATCAGGGATAAGGAGAGCTGGCTGGTTCAGGTCAGCACAGTCGGGGATTAAAGAGAGAGGGAAAAGAATTACAGTATGCAAGGAGGCAATGAAGTGGTTTTATCAGGTAAGCGTTTCCTGCCAGAGCAGAGAGTGGGGGACTCACTCACCCTCTTCCTTCTCTGCTCCCTTTACACTCAGATCTGGAATGCTGCCAGATCCCTGCACTGTCTCTTCTGCCACGTGCTGGAAGGTGGGATAATCATGTTTTGCTGGCTAGGACCAAATTGTCTTCCGCGCTCCCCTAACAGAACAAAAAATCAAGGGCAACCTTTGGCAAAGTACAGGTTTACCTCCAGGTCATAAGAGCAGAAGCCCAGAGAAGAGCGGGAAGGCTGCTGACAGTCTCAGAAGTGAAACCAGTGGTTTTGCGGTACCTGGAGAAGCTCTATGGTGGTTTCCGCCACGTGCTGTTCAGTGTGCTCAGCTCACCACAGGCATGCTCCCGTGGCCGTATCCATACAGCCCGGTGAAGCCATGTGCTGAGAATGCCCATTCTCGGTGCGTATCACAGTCTCTCAAGCGCTGGCCCTAGGCAGAGGGGATGAGGAGACTTGTTAAGATGAGCAGCATGATTCACACTTTTCTGTCTCAGGATACGTTCATCTGGGAGGTGGGGGAGATTCTCAGCTGAGATCTTCTCAACAGAAAGAACGCTTTTCTGAAAACCCTTTTCTCTTAAACCTCTCTGAAGTTCTCAGCTTCTCCAGGTATCTCTGATTCCCATGTTTACTCAGGACACAGACAGACACTTTTTTTCCAGGCATACAAGAGTGACTAACAGTGCTGTCACTTACAGCTGGTCATCACCACTCCCGAGCTGGAAGTTATAAACCACAAAACTCACCTGGCAAAATGGAAAGTCAGAAGTGTCTTATCTGCACCAGTGCAGTCAAATTAAGTCAAAAAGGTGTCAGGCAACATGCAGATTTGGGCATTGCAGTGCATGAAGACACACCCAGATGACTATTGTATGGAAGCACACACTTTCTGCATGGGAGTAGTGGCTCTTATGATATTTAAACTACTCCAGCTCCTTCCAAAAGCAACATGTGACTGTTCCCTCAGTTGCCTTGAAATCCGGTAGGCACGGTAAGAACGAGGGGCCAGATTAATGATCCAAATACGCTGTCACTTAAACTAAGGACTCTCACAGTACAGTCCCCTTAGACGCCCAGGTATATAAACACACACACATCAAAGCTTTCCCAAAGACTGACAGATTCTGTCAACTTTGCATACACAGATGACATTCAATCCATTATTCCAACCAGTTCCCAAAGGTCTCAGTCATTCAAGATTTATATCTCAGCTTGTTGATGGAATCCACTTTATTTCTGGCAAAGAAATACCGAACAAGGAAACCGGAGTTAAGCAGTTCACATAAATACGAACCTAACTCTTTGGAGAAAAGCTTTTGTGCCATATTTGCATTTAGCTGACCAAGTTCAAGGAAAGCTATTTCTATACCCATTTACCGGTACAATCTGTGCAATGGTATGCCAAAATAAGGAATATAGGATGCCTGTAAGACGTATGCAACTCTTGCCATCATATCTATGCAATGATTACTCAAAGACCATCCTCACAGGTTTTCAACAGTTAGTGTTTTCAGAAAAAAAAATTCACTATTCAGGGAATTCATATGCAAGATATAACCGTATACAATTTTCTTGATGAAAATTTCCACTGATTCTTGCCAGATCCAAAGAGTGAAACAGAAAATTTTCAGGAGCCATGGCTTTTAGAAGCTCAAATATTGTTAATACTCTTTACACTCTGGAAGGGCATAAGACAACTAAGCCTGACTTAACTATAGATTATCGATGTATTTATTACTAGAAACAACACAGTTTTTTCAAATTCATGGTCTGGCTGTATTTTATAAAAAAAAATATTTCTTTGCCTTCTTTAGAAAGGCTTTAAAAGCAAGACTGAAGTTCCTGTGATTTCTTTTTTATAAAGCCTTCTTTTTCCTGCCACATGAATGATACCCTGAACTTTTTTGTTTCCTGACAAGACTGCAGCAAAGTCATTTTTTACTGTGGTGAACATAACAGCCGTGTCACCCGGCACGGCTTTGCTAGATGACCTCTTATCGCATCCAGATGCCACCAAGCTGCTCCACTACCGGTCTCTCTCTGAACGTAACCCAGAGCAGCGGCGATGAGCATCATGAGGACTACACACTTCTCAAACTGGAAATCAGCAAGTCACAGAATCACTGATTCTTCAGGTAGGGGAATAAATATCAGAATTTTTATGGTGACTTTGATTGTCATTAACAGTCAGGCTATTTCCCATTACTCTAGAGATATAAGGGGGAGAGTCTAAATAAAGTTTAGTCCCTGTGGAGCCCAGCAGTGAGATCTTTTAGTAGTTGTAATATATATTAAAAAAAAGAATTCTGTTTTGCATATTCCTTCTGTGGGTAACCCTTCTAAGGAGTTCTTAAGGTCATTTTTTCTTCCTTAACATTATTTCCCAGAACAGACTGTTTAAGAACTCCAGAATCACCAATACTCAAAGCAAATGAATATATACAATATATGCATGTCACTAAATTTAAGCATTTGTATTAGATTTAAAACAAACAGGCAGTTTACTAACCAGATCAGTACAAACGCTGTTTCTGTAATCGAGTTGGCACCAGTTCACAGAAAATATAATTTGAAAAGGTTCACATTTAAATGAATCTTGCTTTTCACGCTCAAATGTCATTCCAGACTCCTAGGATGAGGTATTAACCCTTCATTCACTTATATTTAAAGATACTCAAGCACTGAGCTTGAATAACCTTGACTGCACTTACTCGCTAAAATGTAATTAAAGAAAAAACCAACCTTTCCTCCCTGTATTGCAGTCACTTAGAGCTCTAAAAAATACCAACCCCAAATAGGTGGATAAACCCACAGTTTGCAGCTAAACTTGTGCCCTTAGACTTCATCGTGGGTGGGAGAGCCCAATCCCTGCCTTTGTCAATTATGTCTACGTAAATGAGCCACTTAACCCCTTTCAAGCAGAGTTTGTTCCCCCCTAACTCTGACAAAACCCATCACTAAACCATATCTCTAAACACTATGTCTACCCGCCTTTTAAATACCTCCAAGGGAAAGGGAAGTCACTTATTAATACGCTGCTTCCTACAGTCAGAGCGACCACTGGTAAACATGAACTTGTACAGGCATATAAAATGTGTGTACCTAAGTACATACCAACCCCCCTGCAGTGAGCAGGGACATCTTCAACTAGATCAGGTGCTCAGAGCCCCACCCAACCTGACCTTGAATGCTTCCAGGGATGGGGCACCTACCACCTCTCCGGGCAACCTGTTCCAGTGCCTCACCACCCTCACAGTAAAAAATTTCTTCCTTATTTCTAGTCTGAATCTACCCTCTTTCAGCTTAAAACCACTAGCCCTTGTCCCATCACAACAGGCCCTGCTAAAAAGTCTGTCCGCATATTTCTTATAAACTCCCTTTAAGTACTGGAAGGGGCTATAAGGTCTCCCTGGAGCCTTCTCTTCTCCAGGCTGAACAACCCCAACTCTCAGCCTGTTTTCACAGCAGAGGTGCTCCAGCCCTCTCGTCATCTTCGTGGCCCTCCTCTGGACTTGCTCCACCAGATCCATGCCTTTCCTGTGCTGAGGGGCCCAGAGCTGGACACAGCACTCCAGGTGGGGTCTCACCAGAGCGGAACAGAGGGGCAGACTCACCTCCCTCAACCTGCTGGCCACGCTGCTTTTGATGCAGCCCAGGATACAGCTGGCTTTCTGGGCTGCGAGTGCATATTGCCAGCTCACGTACAGCTTTTCATCCACCAGTACCCCCAAGTCCTTCTCCTCAGGGCTGCTCTCAATCCCTTCATCCCCAACGCGTGGTGACACTGACCTCCTGCACAGCCACTGCTCCTTGTGAGGACGACAGCAACTGGAGCTGCAAGCCGCTCTGGCGGCACTCGCTGTGTGCTCCCACGGGCTCCCTTCGTTCTTCAGACCTGTTTGCCTTATAACTTTTTTAACAGGATGGTACTCCTCATTAGTGGAGCTTTTGAATTACTGAAAGGCTGTGTAACATTTAATTAGTCTTTATCTTTACAAGTAATAAAACGAGTACCTTTTGGTAAAAGAAGGCAGTCTCTGGTGTGCCGCTGGATAACAGCAAGTTTTTGATTTTCTATTCAAACAGCTATCAAACAGATTATAATTTTAGCTTCGTTATTTGGCTAATTCACATTTCCTTAAAAGACACACGAGAGCAGGTTTATAAATATTGCAACAAAGAAATTTGGAGTCAAACAGTAAGAGGGGTTTCGAAGCTGACAGACGAGAACAGTATTTGCAAAAATACAGTTTGTATTACCTGCAAGCTGTTTGGTGTTTGCTAGTTTCATTTAAACAGAAATATTCAAGAACTTCTGATATTTTCACCATTTACCTGGTTATTATTGACACACCACATCTTTGTTTTGAATCATCTTCAGTATTATTGTATGATTTTCAAATATTGGAGGTCTTCTTCCCATTTTTTCAAAATTTTTAGACTTTGTCAGCCAACCAGACTGCAACAGAAAACAAAAAATACAAAAATAACATAAATGTAACAGTTCCAAATTCAGTTCAAATAACAGTATCAAGAATGGCTTCTCCCAAAGACATGTTGCTAATTTTTTCTCAAACCATCACTGTAAAATTTGCTCTCTAAAAATCTAACTCAGATGTCACATAAACTAGAGTAATGCCTTTTACTACATGAAGATATTTTGGATTTACACCAGTAAGCAGACCATCAGGAGGAACTTCTCGACCATTGTCTAGTACCTGCATAGAAGCAGTACAGGGAAAACTACAGTGATTAGTTCTAGAATATTTAGTATGTGAAAACAGCTAGGATCGAACTAGAGGATACTTGCTTCTGTGAACAAAAGAAGTATTTGGGTAAAATATGAATATGTAAGATTAAGTCGTGAGTTAGAATCACTTTAGCCCTTTTTTCTTAAGCATTGTTTTGTAAACAAAACCAGAAAATTAGCAAAAAGAAAGTTTCGTTTTTAGGATATGAGATTGAGAATTTGATATTTCAATTGTGTGAATAAAAGTTGAAGTAATGTAATAAATGGTTTAAGAATTTAAAATTTTTCTGACGTCGTTCACATTGACAATTCTCCCTTAACTGAACATTCGCTACTACTCCTCCCTTCCCATTTATCCAGCAAACTTGTTCCAACCAGGAGTAAGCAGGTGCCAGTTTTAACTCTTGCAGCCCAGAAAATGGGAGCTGTCTTACCCTGGGTATGCTTTTGGCACCTGTGACACTTGTCCCCGCATGCACATGCCACTACAGACCATTTGCTTGCCATGAGTCAGTGATGAGACTGGCTCCGTATCAGCAAACACGGCAGCAGGATAACGCCCAGCAGCTTATCATTGCCTGGTCTCAGCCGAAGTCGGGAGCAGGAGGGAGAAAGAGGGCGACTTTCTCGGAAGCACGAGGACAGCCACGGCAGATGTTGACCTGGCTCTCGCCACTCTGCAGGGTGGGCTGCGGGCGCTGCCTCTGCTTCTGTGCTCCTCCGCTGCCCCTCCGGCTGAGCAGAGGAGACGCCTTTTCTCCTTGCAAGTGAAACCGCAAGCTCTCGTCAAAAAATGTCTGCAAAGAGAGGTAGAACGGAGGTTAGAGAAGGAGGGACTTTTAATGTGCTGCTTGGGAACTTTTCTTTCTTCTTCTTGTATTTTTTTTTTTTTTAAGAAAGATATCCCTGACGGTCATCCTCATCCACTTGCTAGAGGTTCTGAGTGTACAATAGAGAAACATTTCACTAGAGAAAATGTAACCAATCCATTTGGTGTTTTGAGTTTTAAAACTGTGAAATACATAAACTGTTCATAATCTAAAGCAGAGTGGGGTAATCTCCATTTTTGTGACATTTCCCTACCGTCACACCACACATCACAACTACAAAACCCAAAAGCACACTCCAAGACACACATAAATACACATCCACATATGCACTAATATATCCTTTGGACTCAGCCGTGCTAATTCATAATTCCAACTGCAGGATTCTCCAATGTTTAATGATCAGACTGAATAAACGCAATTAACATCTACTTTATGCAACGGAATAAAATTGATCTTGTCTAATTCCGGTTTTCAATCTAGCCACCATTCATCAAACTGAAACTTTGTTACATTGGACTATTTGGTGCAGAATAAATACTACTTTGTAAAGTAATGTGACGTGAATAAATATTTTGTAACAATAAAAAAGAGCGCTTTGCTTGACTAAAGAAATAACAGAGCACTTGTCTTTCCAATATACTGAGACGCCATATGGAAAACAAAAGAATTTCCAGAAAACCTTTGCGGTGACATATTGAGGTCAACGCGAATCTGTTTCTGGCAGTGGCAGGATAACATTTGCAAACTCTTAAATTATGGGTGTCGTGGAGAAAAAAATGACTGATCGTATTAAATAATTCTGGTAGCCAGTCAAGGTCGTGTAAGTACTCCTAGCAACGCACAGTACTGCTCAGCGCTGCTGCGCGTGTCGGGCTACGTAGATGACGAATGTTGCCTCCGCCATACTGCTGACTGAAGAACAGGTAATCCCTTTGAGTGCCCTCTCGAATATTGGGTTTGGTTTTTACACGTGATCTCCCATTTCCTTTTTGACAGCTCTTTTGATCTGTCCAACTCCCTGTTCCCCTCAAATTTCAATACAGTCCTTAAGATTAATATTCCCTAGGACAGCAAAAGTAGAGTATGTGCTTTGGTTTCTCTAGGAAAAGAAAAACCAAGACTACAAGCGTAGAAAACTAAATTCTGTTGCTTTCTGTTTGACACTGGATAGCTTGTACGTGTACGCAGAAAATATTTCCAACCTCAATACCGTTTCAAAGATATTAAATGGGAATTATTCCCTGAATTCAGTATTTGTGAACATTCGAAATGTGAAAGAAGACTCTGTAGCGCACAACAGGGTTTTAATCAGTATTTGGTGTAAAAAGAAATGACGTCATCCTGATATGTAGTAAATAAAATACATAAGGTAAAAATGCAGCTAGGAGTATGACATTTTTGGAACTAAAAGCGGAACAGTTATAAATGACACAAATTTCCTGTTTAAAAATCTCTAATAGCTATAGTTGTAAATGGAATGACTTGTCTAAACGAAGCAAGTAATTACTGCTTAATGCCTGCATGACCTGGAATAAATAAATGATGTTAATGACAGGTGGGAAGACACAAATAATACACTGTTGACACCGATCTCTCTACCTTTGCTTTTGTTTTGTTTTAAAATAATAATAAAAAAAATGAGTTCACATTCCAAATTTTAGTGGCAAGCCTTTTCTTTGCATAGTGTAGAGTGACTCATAAAATGCAAGAATGTACGGTAAGAAAGCAAGCCATGGAGATGCAAAGGAATTCATTTTCACTGTCTCCCTGTGTTCGCTGGAGCAGCCTCAACGATTTCCTCCGTTGGGCTTTTTTCCTCTTCCGGGTTCTACACTTACACGAGTTCAGCGTCTTTCTAGCTGATGAAAAAAAGAATGCGCAAAGGGAACATTTTATTTCTGTTTAAAGATAAAAGATCTGGGATACAGGGCTGCTTTTTCTAGCCTTTGGTCAATATATGCAACAAACAACAGCCGGCAGTCTTCTGAGAGATTATAGTAGGCGCCACATTTCCAGGATTTGCTAGAAAACATTTTCCTTACGTTCACACCTCTGATAACTTAATTTTTAATTAATAGAGCTGGCCAATAGGCAATTTTTTTCCCCTCCCCTAGGCAGTAAGGAGATAACAGGGAATATTTTAATATTAATAAAACTTAATATATATAAATATGATTTGACCTAGAGAAATGCCAAAAGAAATCTGAAAGCAACATTGTTATTGCTTTTCCAGTGTCCCTCTTCTCATAATTGGTTAAAACTTTTACAAACAAGGATATTATTTCTATTTTCACATCGCATAAAGCAGATGAAGTAACGTGGAAAAGTTTAATGAAAATGAAAATAATGCCTGGTAAAGTAATTTACAATTGAAAAAGGTGTGAGAATATTGGCTTCAGACATGCTGAACAAGTATTAACCAAAAGAATCTCGAGAAATCTGACTTTTTAGCAGAAATCTGCCTTTTAGTTTAAATATGGCTCAGTGCAGATGAGAGAAAAGTTCTCAAGAGCAGAAAAGGCACAACGTAATTTTACAACTAATTATTAAAAAGAAGACACAGTTAGAAATACGATTACTTGCTACCTTCACCTTAGGATCATTACTGCCAAGGTAGACTAATAATGCAATTACTTTTAGAAGAAGTTCTTATTTTGCTGAATTAACAGAAACTGGTGGATGTACAATTTAATATGCAAATTGAAAAAGGGGCTTGTAGAATCCTGGCAAGAATTCCCCTTTTATTTGCGTGTGCTCATTATTTTAAAAGGAATCTAGACACATTTCTTCAACTGAACTAGCTCTTCTTTCTTTCTATCAAGTAATGGCTTCTCATCAGAATTGCTACAAATTGAGATTTCCAAAACTGCTGAAGGGAGTGAAGGGTTCAATTCGCTGTGAAAGCCGGGGGGAGAAGAGCGTGTTACACTGAGTTTGGAACTCACACACATTCACCCTCACGCTGCAAAATAAATGCCACCTGGATTTTAATAAACCTTTTTTTATTAAAGGACTTTAAAGCATTTATGAAATGTTTCAGACTTAAAAAAAAAAAAATCTTTGGATTTTTTAGGTAAAAGGGAATCGCGATCTAAGATGTTCCGATTCTTTTGGTAGTTCTCATACCAGAATCTCTCTGTTGAAGACTTTCAGCATTACGTCTTGATTTTAGACTGGTTTAAAATATTTAATTATTTTTTAAAAAATGAGGTATGGCATTAGTTTTTAGATGCTCGAACTATATTGTTTTACAACAGACTTGAGGTCCACTGTAAGATAGTTTTTCCATTTAAAAGGTTTTCAAACATTTTAAAATATATTTTTACTGTGTATTAGTGAAAAAAAAAATCATACAATTATGTTGAGAGATGACACTGGAGATGGGAGGATCAAGAGTTACTTCTAGCTTAGGAATTAATTGTTACCTGAGATATGGCAGTCAGACTTTAGTCCTTGCTTCCCCTATTTGGGAGTTTTTCATTCAAGCATTTAATTTTGTTCATTTAAAATTGGAGTAGATGCTTAAAGTTGTTTCCTACATTCCAGCTTGAATTATCAAGCACCCAAGCACAAGCACTCATTTCTTTTTCCCAGTAGGAGAAAACCCGTGGGTCTGAGCTGAAGAGCAGGCCTAAGGTCCGTAATGTCAGACACTTCATTTTTGTGCTATCTGCTGGTACCACGTAATACCGAAACCTCTCTGTGCATCGAGGCTATTAATGCAATGTCTGGAGATTGTTTTAAACTGCCTGCTGCCATTCTGACTGGTAGTTCTACTGTCAGCTTTCCAACAGAAAATGCTCCTAGAAAATGTCATGTAATTTCTTACTCCCTCCTTAAGACCCAGATGTCCATTCCGGGTTAGAGAGAGGACACTCCTGGAAAACTCTGCTGAAGGAAGGGAGGGACTTGTTTTCTCTCTTTAAGATACGGCGTATAGTTTTCTTATAGCTGAAGGAAGAGGTCTCCTCAATTCTTCTAGATTAAGCCCAGGACTGAGTTGAAGCTGGTGCTCACGCATCCTGAGGGTACTTTGTTTAGTCATTACTTTTTTAAGAGCGTGCCTGCACAGATGCAGGGAAGCACGTCCAGCGGAGTCAATGTTCTGGTTCTTCCTTAAATGTCCTTAAACAAAACAGTTACTACTGCGGCATTTGTGGTGAAGCTCAGCCTCGGATAAGACATCTTTAAAAAGTTAACATCCTGTAGCTACCTGCTGTAAATCTGCTCAGTCTTCTACAGACAGTCTTAATGAGATATGCTTCAAAGTCAATTTATTGATAGCCGGGGAATCTTCCGATTAAAAAGGAGGCACCTATGGAGGTCAGGTGCCTCCAGAACTAGGCAGTAGTTGAGCTGGATTTTAGGATTACAGTTAAGATTTAGGCGTCTAAATTTCATCTTCAGGCATCAAGTTGCTACTTTCAAAAATCACTATGTGGACTAACCAGCCCTAGTTACACCAACAGAAATAATTTTATGGAACATGCCCTCAGCAGTGAAACCTCCACAGTCACGTAATTTATGAATTTTCCTGGTTGGCTTAGGTAAAGGTGAAAACCATTTCAATCAAATGGGATAAATATTTGATTTTACTTTGCCAGGTAAGAGCGCACATCGCTGTAATTTGTGCTTTCAAAACTTACAAGAAGTACTTTACTTCCAGAAGGTGCAGCGCTGTAGCTTCACTGTCCCTGCCCCGAGGTGTATGTTGTACTACTTCCTCTCTGCAGACTCATCAGCATGTGGTTAACAGAAAGATGACGAAGCGATGGGAATTCGAGAATGAAACCTTTAATAATCCTAGACATCCACAGAGTCCTAACAGTGCTTAGCAACACCATGCATTTGGTGATATCAACAAAACCAGTGAATGGCAAATTTAGGATTTACTATCTACTGTGAAACCCAGTTCCAAGGTCTGCAGCTTTTCAGTAGCTACTACACTTAAGAAATTTTACCTTTCCCTTATTTTTAACCATTTGATATATATTTTACTGTTTCACTTCACTATGGTCTGATCCTGCTCGATGGAAGGTGTCAGGATTTTCACAGCTGTGGAATATTTTCAGGCCAAAAGGCCTTGAAATTCTCTCATAGTGGTTTCAGCTGTCACGGAGCAGGTCTTGGGAAACAAATACTATGGGACCACATACGCACTGGTGCCAAAGGCCTAGATCCTGCAAAAATATATCTCACTGATTAAAAGTGCAAATCTGAATTTCTGAAAATAACTCATGTTGCTGTAACTTTCAGCAAGTTAAAAGATAAGGCTAGAAGGATATGTACAAAGAGACCTTATCCCCCTCTCTGACCATTTTTCATGCTGATTGACCATAAAATAGCTTGGAATTGGAAGTTATAGGGCTACATTAGTGGTCATAGGACCACTGTATTAACGCACTACTTCTATTCAAGCTAATTAGCTCTGCTAAACACCTTGAGTACTGTCCAAACGTAAGTTACTGAAAATGCTTATTCCATATGAAAATATTAGTATGTACAATAAAAACAGGAATCACTTCAATGTGCCCTAGAGTCTTCTTTTATATAGAAACCCAGACCTTTATCATTGAGTTCAGGGTCCTTTTGCTGTAGATCAAATCCGTTACGTAAGGATAAGCGGGGAGTGCCAGCTACTTCGTGTATTAGTGGGAATCTAAGAAGTAATGTTCTTGTCAGTAGGAACAGCAGCTCAATTCATCTTACTATGCCCAATCACAACCTTGTATAATAATGTTGTGCTCCCCCAGAGAGGAACAGAATGTTTCCTTTTGTCTTCATTTAGTGTTTGCCATTTACCCTTTATAAATAATACGCGCAGTTAGGAATCCTCATGCTGCAAAAATTAAAACATTGTTTTCCTTTTGGCATCCAGGGATCTGCGAGACAACATGAAGAACTGGTGCGTGTGACCCTTCTCAACAAGGAAAAGTTGAAAGGCTGCGTTTTAGGCTTGGCTCCTAATTTGCCTTTTAACAAATGACACATTTGTCTTTTACTGCACACGCGATATTCCTTGGGCCGGCAATGTCCCTGCAATACCTGTGGGGAACCTACAGCAAGGGAAGAGGGGACTTTACAATAATATATCTTACTCTGAGCATGCAAAGCTGTAGAGGAGGCTGCTGCAACCCTGGCAGCCTCCAAGGAAATATTATTCATTATGTATTTACAGTTATTGGATTAAAACTTTGTAATGTGCTCTGTCCAATTAATAATAATACAGAGCGGAATGAGCTATGAAATGCATTGTGCCTTTTAAAAGATCTAATATAAGAAAAGACAAGCAGTTTGTCCTAATGAATGCATCTAATTGGTGCACTTTATTATAAAACACTGGAACAGCATTTTTCACAAGGCAGTTCTATTTGTAACAGCCTGTCTCCAGCACGTCAGGGTGTAATAAATGTGCTGCAGACTAGAACTGCTGATTAGCATTTCTGGAAGCCTGGGAAGTTAGTGGAACTTGTTTGCCATTTCAGAAAGACCTTCCGAATCCTTGCGGAGGGACCCGCAGCACCGCGATCCGTTAGGGATACGCTTATGTGACCGACCTTCTGGAGATGTCTGCTTCCAGCCCCCGGGAGGCGTGCGCAACTGCGGTAACCCACCAGCCAAAACAACAAAGAATCGCTACGACTTTGTTCTACCCCTGGTGACTTCCCCAGTATTGATATACAAAAGAGGCTTTCAAATAAATACTGTCTTCAACAAAGTAGAGTTTTCACAGCAATAACTTGAGACAGACGTATGGTTTATGTATGACTGTAACTCACTGTCCACACCATCCTTTGTTCATTTTTGATGAATGTAAAGAGGAAGAAAGAAAGGATGCACATGCAAGATTTCTTTTGAGTTACAAGAAGAAACAAAAAGCCCTAGAGGCACTTCTGAAAACACACCTTAAAGCCTCAGAGGAAAACAGTCAACAGTCAATATTCTTTTGGCAGGACCCGTATAGAGAATGACACGACAGCGTTCAAGCAAAATACTTTAGATAATATCAAATCTATGCAGAAATCAAATCTACACTGACGAAATAACAGACTATGAAAGGAGCGAGCTTTGACCCAGCATTCTTTTGTTTGCACTCTCAGTAACTAAAAAGTAGCTTATCAGGCCTTTATTTCCCCAAAAGCTGTACCAGTAAATACAGTCAATTTTATTTTTTTGCTTTTGAAATAGAGGATATCCAAGAAAGCTTCTCTTGGAGAAATAAACTTATCCTTTCAGATTTCCGTCCTCGTATAAGGAAGCCTTTCAGTCTCAGCAGTAGCTTTCATTCCCCTTCATATTCGCTGCTGAAAGGCACATCCCGCACTCCTCGCTGGGGCTTGCAGTCCATTAGCCCGGGCCTGGGAAACACATCTCCCAGCTTTATGGCGTTATTCAGCATAACTGCATTAATCTGCCTTAATACATTTTCCTATAATAAGATGGATCCACCCCATTACTTTTACTAATTTATCTGAAAGAACAGAGGCTTCCACGATGGTTGCTTGGGCACTGCCCTCGTATCTATAGCATTCAAAAACCTGCTGATTCTCTGTAATGTAAAGGGATAAATTATACAGCCATATAGGGAGAGTATGACTGTATATTTACCTTCATTAATGCCCCTGTCCCTGAGGAAGGCAACTTTATGATGAAGAAGTAGTAAAAACGGGGTCACAGGTTACAAGTTAACATGCTTTGTATATGTATTTCTGTTAGGAGTCGAAGATATAAATGTTCAAATGAGGTAGAAGCAGCAAATAGGCATCAAGCAAGCACAATCGAGGTACCAAATGCTGCCTTCTGTCAGACAATATACAAACTGATTACAGAATCACAGAATGGTAGAGGTTAGAAGGGACCTTCTGAGATCATCTAGTCCAACCCCCCTGCCAGAGCAGGGTCACCCAGAGCAGGTTGCACAGGAACGCGTCCAGGTGGGTCTTGAATATCTCCAGAGACGGAGACTCTACCACCTCTCTGGGCAGCCTGTGCCAGGGCTCTGTCACCCTCAAATTTAAGAAGTTTTTCCTCGTGTTGAGATGGCATTTCCTGCGTTCCAGCTTGTGCTTGTTGCCCCTTGTCCTGTCACTGGGCATCCCTGAAGAGTCTGGCCCCATCCTCTTGACACCCACCCTTTAGATATTTATAAGCATTGATGAGATCCCCTGTCAGTCTTCTCTCCTCCAGGCTAAACAGACCCAGGTTTCCCAGCTCTTCCTCATAAGAGAGATCCTCCAGTCCCATGATCATCTTTGTAGCCTCAATGACATCATATTATGTTTTCACACCAAGTGATGCTTTGAGACCAAACCGCAGGGAAGTTGAGCGGAGGTTTTGGACCGCGTACACGTCCCAGGCCTGGGCTCTGCTGCCCAGACCACCAGCGGTGGCTGAGGCACCTGGTACAACGTACAACATGGTCCACAGAAAGCTGCAAAGCCTTCCTTGGCATCACTCGGTCCTGGCTGCCCGTCCTGGTCTCAGGATGAAATCAAAGAAGTGTAATTGATGATCTCGCTAGAAAAACAGCAAAGGCTTATGTGATTCACAGCAGATTTACTGTACTCCTGCTACCCCTTCCTGCCCACCCAAGGGTGGGTGTCGTGGGAATAATTATGTTGATTAAACAAGTCCGAGTAACCCTGCACCAGTGAGCTATGCTGGCTTTGGGCCACTCTGTACAGTATCTGGGCCACTGTCTTCATTATATTAACATAATTTTATATGCTGCTGCTTCTGAATACTATTTTCCTTGTCTTTTACTTACTTGTTTATTATCTACTTTTCAGTGGTATCTACTAATACTGATCCTGATCTGTACGTCACTGTGTCCCCAGATGTCTACGGTTTTCTGTTCTTCCACTTCAAGTCCCATTAGGGGCAGCAGCAAGGACTTGGTAGGCCAGAAGGGTGAATGGGAATGAGTTTGGAAGATTTTCTCTTCATGGCATTGTCTCTTCATGAGGCCCTGGGGCATACATTAGATTCCCAAACATTATTTAATGCTGTTTCCCCTATGCTCAGATCCCCCCAATAAATTGGCTTGTAAGACAACAGCCCTTACAGCTGGTTTGGCATCACAGGTCCCTCAGGAATCATCATTTCATGAGCGAAATAAGTATTTCAAGAAATAAACTCTTTATGAGAATTCTGAAATTCTTCGGAGACTTCAAAGACATGACTGTACAATGGTATGTGTATGGCCTCTTGACATTCACTAGACAGCATGGAGAAAAACAAACCAAACCAAACAAAAACAAGAACGAAAGCCTTCTCTTTTGTGCCTTTGATGACAGGATATAAAAGAAATTATGAGTTTCCTTTTTAAAAACAGTGGTCCTAATTAGGATTTCTTACACGCTGGAAACAATCTGCTTAATAGGTCATAAATAAATTACAGCAATTCTACACACACAGTCAAAATACAAACCTGAATTAGCTCAGCTTGATGGAAAATATTTGTGTATCTTGTAAATCAAAGTGTGTCATCTAAAGGCATATTTCGCCCTGCATTTTCAACTGATTGAGCCTGAACTGAAATGTTCCCTTTTGGGTCCGAGGCTGGTATTGGCCTTTTAACTTGCTGTGCAAGAGCTTCCAGGCCTGAACTTTCTCAAGCATAAATGTCAATACAGCAGTCAAAGCGTTTGGCTTATTCCAGTTAAGACATCTTTTTGTGTATTTCCATATATAGGATAACATTAATATTAAAAAAATAATAATCCCTGAGTTCTGTCTATTATTTAGAATATATGCCAACATAGAAAATAAACTAAAGCGTACTGGGGAGATTCCCCTACATGTTATCTCTGGAATACATACGGTACTGCAATTTCTTAGAATAAGTGCATAATGCATAAACATTTCTCAAGGTAGCTTATAAAAAGGATATGCACAGTGTATGATTATTACAAACTATTTTTCTATCTTTAAAAGGTTCATGATAATTTTTGTTTCAGTGTTCCTGAAGAATAGCATGGGATGCAAAAGGATATCTGAAATACATACAGATAGGTTAAAAAAAAAAAATGGAAAAAATACGTACTGAAAACAGATGAGAGTTTTTAGTAAAGGAACTATTATTTACATTTCAAATATTTTATTATCCCTTTGGTCTGAGCTAAATTTCAGGTTGTTTCTGCAGCAGGAGGGTTTTCAGAGCCTGCACAAACCTCTAGCTGAACAGAGGAAGAAACGAGCAACGGAGGTGAGTGTCTGCTCACATTTCAAAGTCTCTTGCAGTCATCATTTTACCCTCAAACAACTTAGTGACTAACTGTACTCTTAAATTACTGCTCATTAAGCTAGCATCATGGGTTTATAATGCACCAGCTACTGTACAGCAAATTGCTAAAATAACCACTTGGACCGATTTCCATTTCTCTTAGTAAGATACAGCAAGTACCCTTATGTTTTGGGAAGTGGCTTCTCCACATCCCAAGCTTACTGAAATGGAGTAAATACATTGTAAAAGAGCTGAAAGCTTTATTTCCTGGTAGATTAAAGGGCTTTATTACTTGTAGCTTCAAGGGTCTTGGTGTTCATTTTTTAAAATGTCTTTGTCCTAATTAGGATCTTTTTCCGTGATCCAAACATGGTCACTTTCTTCTAAGTATGTGAATGAAAATCAAGTTTTTTATGAAAGAATTTAAGTGTTTAAAGACAACATTAATATGATTTTACAATTTTTGGTTGGGTGGAGCACAGGACTAAGGGAGTTTCTCTCTGTTCAGAATACACTGTATATACTGTATACACTTAAGTCCTGTGTGACACACAGCATACTTTTGCCAATAGAATTCATATAATTCATTTCCTCCTAAATTATTGTGAAAAACAAAAATAAAATTCTAAGTTAACCTATTAATTTTGACACAATTTGGAGAGATAGAAAACATTCACTTGAAATTGCATGACTGTACATGCAGGGAAATAGTTTGATATCTTATCTGTGAAAAAAAATACTGATTTCTGAGAATTTAAGGGGCAGGTTAATAAATATTTATCTAACACTTTCCCAGAAATAGCCAGGCTTCTCAATACAGTCTTCATTACCTGTGCGAAGTGGTTGGTCATGTTACAACATTTCTCCTTTCTGATCGTGTAATTTTTTTGTCTAAAAACCCAAGTGCAAATGCTGAGCAGAGTGTTTAGTTTAGTTTAGTTGTTTAGTTTGGAAAATAAATGTATTCCTCAGAAGAATATCAGTGTCCAAATAGTCGAGTAGTGAGGATACGAGCAAGCATGAGAGAAAGCAGTCAGTAACTGCTCACGTTGCCAGCTGTTAATACAGACTAATGGAACCCAAAGGTAAAGACACCCCCCTAAATGCTGGCTCGGCGCTATTTGATCGGTCGCACCGGAGGCACGTTTGCCCATAAAGAAGTCTGGACTCTTATTACTAAGCAGATGAACGTACACGGTTGTCACAGTGGAGTCAACCTTTGTGCTAGGCTTCAAAGTACACCGAGCGCACCTGGCCGAGGCACGAGGCAGCACCAAGCATCAACCTCGCCAGGCCCTAGGGGCAAAGCTCCGCGTACACGCAACGTGAATATATAGAAAAGGAGTAAGCAGATATAGAAATAGACCTCTGCCTTTCCTATATAGCTATACATGAAATTGCTAAGAAGGCGATGTTGTAGGTATGCACGCTTCCAAACGCACAGGCACCCTCTCAGACAAGCCAAGCCCAGATGCTCCTGAATGGTCACATAGATGCCAGAGCCAGAAAGCAGATGGCCAAGCCTGCTTTGAAGCCTTTGGCCCTTTAGGACTCAGATGCTTTAGAAAATAAATCTCTGCAATAGCACATCCATATCCGTGTGTATGTTCACGTGAAAGCATGTGTACATAGGAAGACTGTATGTAGCATTCAACCACAAAGTTCCTAAATCTCAAGCGCAGAGCCCTGTAGTGTCTAACGGACTCACCATTGTTTCTTAGGAGTTCAGCAACTGGAATCACCAGACTGTGTCTTCTTCAATTATTTATTTCTCATCTACAATCACTTCATCTCCAAGGATATGAATGTGGTATTACTCAGCTGTTTATTCCTCATAAACCATTTTACTACACTTAGGTACGTCAAATCAACATAGAAATCTGTAACAGGCTTATTAAAACAGGTCATTAAAGTCTTATTATTGCTCAGTATTGATAACAGGACTGAAAGATAATAAAACACCATGTTTGAAAAGTGAGCAATAAAAAAGTCACAAAAGAACAGAATAAAAATTTTATTATGCAGTGTCAGGAATGTAAATAGTTTCAAAAACGATACTGTCAAGCCTTTTGGGACCCATCTCATGGTGCAGTCTCTTCTCAAAAAGAGAAAATAGAAATAACTTCACAATGCAGACTGATAGTTTATAAAATCAGTGCAGACAACATTGTGCTCAATGATCTATGTTGATTTACATCAGCCTAAGTTTTGGACACTAACTCTAAATACACACTGGAGAACCAAAATTTGACCTACCACAGGAATATATAAAATTTGCTAATTTAGGAAGTAACGTCCTCCCACAGTTAAATCATCCATCTATACTCTGAAAAACTATTTTTTTTTTTCCCTTGGTTTTCAGCTCTCTGGAAACATTCCTTATCTATAAAAGTAACATACCTCTTTTTTATTGCCTGATTGTGTTCCAAGCTTTATTTACAAAAAAGTCTTCCCAGCACAAATATTTATGCATGAGATGATGAAATTCTGTTTTAAGAATATCTTCATGGGGGGGTTGGGAATGCACTTCTTGGGAATATTTTGGACAGCAGAATGGTGTTACTTAACTGCTGCATGGCTGTGACCTTTTCAGTACCCGTGTACGTTTTCCAGCAAAACTGAATATGGAATTGAATGGAAATTCCAGTGGAAAGGATCTTCTGTATGGTTTTTTTTTTTGTCTTTTAATTTAGTGTCAAAATTCACTTGGGTTGTATTTTAGCTGTATTATATGGAAGTCCCTTTACAAAATCTGGCCCTTATGCAACAGTCAAGGCTGCCATTGAATTCCTAATACTTTTTACATTTTTTCCACATTCAGCTCTATACAACAAATAAGAAGAAAGAAAACAGTGAATTAAGTTTGGGGTTTAACAGGTATCTCCTACATCATCCATAATAACAGAGCAATTGAACTACTGTCTTTTTTTTGGCTGCTGAGCTGAATAACTGTTTTGAGAATTTCTCCACGAAAATAATTTTTAGGGGAAAAGTAGTTTAATTTAGTCAACACATGACTTCTTGTAGCAAATAAAAGCAATTTTGACATCTTGAAACCGTGCCAAGATTTCTAGAGGAAAATTTGAATTCTTTTGCAAAAGAGTATTATTGTAATTAATGCTTTTGTTTCTGTTTATCCTGCCATCTTGCTCTCCTGACCGTACATAAGTACCACTAGAGCCGAAATGGTTGCTCAGCTTTTTCAGCCACAATAATTCCTACAAAGGCTAAGCCATTTGAAAGCTGTTGTTTCATAACACCCTTATGTAAGTGGCTACATTTTTTCTTCTTTGTCTTCAAAGATAAAACTTTGTAATTTCATATATTGAAAGTAGGAGGAAATGATTCAACTTTTAAGGACTAAATGGGATAGAACGCTAAATATGTCCTAACAAGTGATCAATGTTCCAACCTGATGCTGAGCAAGTTTCTTTAAACCAAGTTTTGTTTCCCCGGTCTTTGTTTTATGATATCTGGTTGAAAGATGACATACTTAATTCCTGTTAAACATTGTTGGAAGTACCTGAGTATAAACTCCACGTAAGTATCAGGAAGTAATCACGATACTGGAAAGAGTGGAGATTGAATGATGATATTTTGGCTCAAGAAGGTACATTTTCTGATTAATTAAAAAGGGGAAAGACACGTTCTCTTACAACCAAGGAATTTAGGGTGCATTTCATCACTCAGAGGAGCCAACACTTTGCGGGATTAGGCAAATACCAATTCTGCAGCTGTTATTCATCAATTTTTGCAGATCCTACATAAAGCTAAATCAGAGTCTCACAGTCTTAATTTTTTTTCTAACTCCTAGGCCTTTCATTTTTCATCTTGACAATGTTTCTTTAGAGAAATGATACAGTATAAACACACTTTCTCACGGAATTAAGAGAGACAAATACTTAGAAGTAACAAAGAATTCCTACATTCTTGCCTGCACAGAGCGCGTCCCACGAATAAAAGGGGAAGGCAGCTCACTGCTCTTGGATTTTCCAAGCTTCGCTGCTCTGAGAAGGAAAGGGGCCGACAGCAGGAGCAGTGGAGGTGAGCATGTCACTGCCAAGTGAAATAAGAGAGACCTGGACCTGCATCAAAAGTTTTTTAACAGATGTTAGAACCATTTTCTTATGTTGTCTTGTTTGGTGACCATGATTCAGACACGTCTGATATTCTACCAGAACGCAGCACAGCTTATCTGATAATTTTAGTGTGCTTTACACATTAGAAGTGCAAATTAATAGGATGCATACCAAGCAATTAGATGACTTGTTGCGACCTTTCCATTTACACTGCAACAAAGACGCGCACTTGGAATTCACTAGTAAACCATTTTCTGGCTTTCATACAGCCACTTTAATGGAGTTTGGCAATATTTAAATCAAAAGGGGAAAGATGAAAGCTAATTACAGCCAATATACTAATGCTCAAATAATTTGTATTAATAGAAATTAAAAAGAAAGGGGCAAAAAGGAGCCGGTATTACATTGAGCGAACACATTTTTCTCTACTAATTTAAACATCACTATGGGATAACTTCTGTGTTGGTCTGTGCTGACATTGCGTGACTTTTATTAACATGAAAGGGACCGCTGAATTTATCTCCAGTAGACTGGAAAAACGTACCACATTATTTTTGAACGCAAATGAAAACAACACAGGTTCTCCCTGCATACTTAAATATCCGAACCACACAGTTAAAACCCTCCCAAATCTTTGCATGGCTCCCCAGTGTGCTAAATACTGTCTCCCAGGTTAAAAATGGACTCAAGTAAGGAGTGAACTGTCATTTTCAGAAGATGGTGCTTTTTCACATGAAAGCCTTCTTTTTCCTAAACTCCACCAGCACTGCGCTCCAGACTCCATCTCTCCCAGGGACGCAGAGGGTGCAGGACTGATGTCCAAGGGATCCTGTGGGATCCCTGGATACTCTGGGGCTGCCAATGGGCTGAGCATAAACCCTGCACCGGGAGCGCTTTGGTCCTCTGCCAGTCACCAGCCAGGGCAGGAACCTCACGTTGTGCCTCTCACCCCCACAAGGAGGGACACTTTCAAGAGAGTCATTTTGCCTCCACGGCTCATCTTACCACGAACTGGTAAGAAGTGGGCAGTTTCGTTTGTTACAGAATGGTAACAAACCTTTTCACAAAATTCTTATGCTTATTTAATAGTCGGTTTAATCAAAACACTTCATTATGAAGTTTACAAAGGCTTTTTTTTTTGTTTTGGGTTTTTTTCAGGATGCACAGACGGAGGTATGTTGAAAATGTGTGTGCTGTGTCACAGGCTCTGAAAGGGATATAAAGAAATGTTTCAAGTTCTGCTAATTTTTGTTTGCAGTCAGATGCTCTTTTTTCTTAAATGATTTGAAACATGAGTTATTACAACGATACAAAACGAATGTGCTAATTATCACAGTTCACTCCAGATGAGCCTCCATTTTGCCAAATCCAGGGGAAAATCCTGGGTAACTGAAAAACTGAGATAAGTTTCCATAATAATTTACATTGAGAATTCGCCATCTAATTTCCAGACTTAGAAATTCAATGACATTTACTGTTATTCTTCTTATAGTCTCTATACAAACCAGCCTACCTCTGAGGACGAACACTTTGCTAAAAAGAAATTTTCTTTCTTCCAAGAAGTACCTGTTTCCAATGAATATGGTTCATTATTAGCAACCAAAATTTTCTTAAAAAAATGTTACTGTGTTATCCCACAGGCCAAGATTTTAATGATTATCTTATTTAGCTAAAATCATATTTTGAGAATAGATTTATTACAAGGAACAATTTATTAAGGACAGAAGAGTCTTAGAAAACCAGCTCTGAACCATGTACTGAAATGATGTTGTTTCCCTTTTTTTCCTTCTCTCTCTTTGTGTTGTTGAGTTCACTTAGGGCTTGATTATGCAAGTCAGTGACAAAGCTGCCCCTTGACTTCTGTGTTACAAAATCCAGCCTTATTGAATTTCCTGTTTATATTTCTAACCTAGTTGGTATTCCTGTCATGCGGCCTGCGAACACTTCCAGTACTGGCTGCATGCTTTCAAGAAGAAGGTCGTCGTTCTTTTAGGATCACCAAACGATCATGAGTGAATCATGAATCAAGATGGAAAACATGAGGGGAATGTTCTCCTGAAAGATAAGAAAACACGTAACTTCTGCAGCGCAAGTCAAATGACTCATCCCTAAAAGGAGCATCATTTTTCTACCATCGGAATGGCAGCCTGCAGATTTCCACGTGGCAGTCCTGGTTCTTGCTAAACTTTGATTAACTCGGGACAGCGTGAAGTGTTTTTGTTTTATGGCTAAGATCAGGCCAAATATTTCTTGTCATCTGCTTAAATAAAAAAAGATCTCTTTCCAGACCGATCATCTGTCTTTAAAGAGCATGTTGCAAGAGCCAACGCGGTGTGAATTTCACCATGTTGTACTATGTATTTTTATCTGAATTTCTTTAATGGCACTTCTTAGAAGGTAAAGCTCACATGCCGAAGAGTTAGGGTAATGGTGTTTATTATTGATTTCTTTCTTTTCAACCCTAGGGAGAAGTCAAGGAACTAGTAATTACTTTTGTCTTCTTAGGATCTATATTTGCCATCTGTGTCTTGAGGAGTTTCATACAAGGTTATCTCACTGTACTGTTTGAAATACAGTTTGTTCTTTCTTAACCTTGCTTTTTTTCCTAGGAAATATTTAAACTGAAGTGGTTCAAATAATTAATCTTGCAGTAGGCTGCCAGAAATTCTAAAAGATTGTAAATTCTGTTGTCCTAAAGTATTACCCACCCATCCTTGGGAAAAAAAAAAACCCTGCCCTTGATCAAGTATTTTCTTTGGATTGCACATTAACCCTTTAAATGCTTTTAAAATTATGTTTATCTTTTCAATTATTAAAGCAAAAATTAACTTCAGATTAAGAATCCTAGTATCGCACATTTTAAAGGTGAAAGAATGTTTTGACATTTTCATCTTCCGTTTGGATAATACAGAGTGGACTGCTAAAAGAATCTAGAACTGAACAAAAAAGTTACTGAAACTTTGAGAAACCATAAGAAACAACAACAGCAGAAAAAAAAGAATTGTATTTGCTTGGTCTACATCATGACAGTCTACAGCTGTTTAAAAGAAGGTTTCAGGGAGGGCGGTAATGTAATATTGTGCTTATCTATTATGCAGAAGAGAATCTACTGTCTGAAAGCAGCAAATTCAACGAGTTTGAATTGCAGAGTGATAGCTGAGCTCGACATTACAGACACATCTCCCTATTAAGAGGTGGTAAGGGGCTGGAGTCGATTCCAGGGCATGCTATTCCAGGGCAATTTTGGAATCTCTGAAACTGAAGATTTATAAAAGGAAGTTAAACAAACATCTGCCAGTAGTCTGTCTCTTCAGGTAATGGATAAAGCGACCCAGTGGTGTCCCTTGCAGCTCTATCTTGCACAAAGATTTGTATGAAACAGAAGGAGTTGTTGCTAACCAAAATAGGTTATTACCTAAAAATATCTCTAGCTCTTTAGAAAGGTTTTTAATATTCATTTTAAAGCATCTAGAAAGGTTTCAAGGTTTTTAGAAATACAGCTCCGTGTTAGGCTTATTTTTCTCATTTTAAGAATTGTTCATAAGCTTTTGAAGGTAAGTGGGAAGAAGTTCAATAGTTCCTCTGGATGCTTTTTTCATCTGGTGCTTCTCTCGTATTTCAGGTTTTGTGTCCCCCTTGTATTTTGCTGTTCAATATCCTTTTTCCTTAATCTCCTGCTCGGCAGTTAATTGTATTTCCATAACTTGAAATCCTCTCAGACATTTGAATGAACTTTTTAAATTCGTACAAAAAAAAAAATCTCAAAAGATGGTAAACAAAATCTCTCACTTATTAGGCAAAATCATGTTTTCTTTAGTTTTACATAGGGCTAAGGATATCTTCTTGCCTGCTCTTAAACTGCGTGGGTTTTCTAAAAACAGTAATTAGTGCTTTAAATATGCTCAGCACAAGTCTCCAGCCCGGCTCTTAGGGAAAAATTTTGTTTTAAAAATTGGATGTGATGTACATTCTTGGTCCTTGATGGGAAAAAATGTCAATTTTTTATGACATTTAAAACAGTCTCGTGATGCAAGTACTATGTGCAATAGAAATTATCAAGCGTTTATAAAGAGATTAAGTTTTTGTTCTGTAATTGTTAATATTTTGTGTTTAATTGCTTATAAGTTGACAAGGCAACAAAGCGACTGGAGTGAGCAATAAAGCCCTTCCTACGGGTACTGGTATACCAGTCTAGTGCTGGTTAGCATTTGGAGATGCTGTGACATTCTCATCTCCAGTTGCACAGCATGAGAAAGATGACACAGATAGGCAGAACAACACATACAACCTGCAAGCAACTAGAGAATCATAGAATAGTTTAGGTTGGAAAAGACCTTTAAGATCATTGAGTCCAACCGTTAACCTAGTACTGCCAAGTCCACTACTAAGCCATGTCCCTAAGCACCACATCTTTTAAATACCTCCAGGGATGGTGACTCAACCGCTTCCCTGGGCAGCCTGCTCCAATGTTTCACAACCCCTTCACTGAAGGAATTTTTCCTATAATCCAATCTAAACCTCCCCAGCACAACTTGAGGCTGTTTCCTCTTGTCCCGTTGCCTGTTACGTGGGAGAAGAGATCAATCCCCACCTTGCTACAACCCCCTTTCAGGTAGTTGTAGAGAGCAATAAGGTCTCCCCTCAGCCTCCTTTTCTCTGGGCTAAACAGCCCCAGCTCCCTCAGCTGCTCCTCGTGGGACTTGTTCTCTAGAGCCTTCACCAGCTTCGTTGCCCTTCTTTGGACACACTCTAGCACCTTCAACTATCTGCTGGTTCACATCTAACATGCCCTCTGGGAAGAGAATCAGAGAGACTGGCCTGTGGCATTAGCTCATCATCACGACGAGCTGTGTCTCACCTGCAGAGGGTGAGTTACCCACTTCACCTCTTCTGCCTTCCCATGGGCCTTCCCCTGCGTGAGATATTTGAAAAGCAACCCTGGCGCACGGCACAGCCCACTGTCAAAACCGCTTTGAGCTAAAGCACTGGAGCCTGTCCATGTTCTGCTGCTACACAGCCCCTGCCTGGCCGTTTCTAACTGATCCGCCCTGGTGCTGTTGTGGCAGCAGCGGGTGCAGCTGGGGGATGAAGAGGTGGTGAGGCACAGGGGGAGCAGCGCTGCCCGGCAAAGGCTGGGGACAGGCACGCACCGCAGCAGACACACCAAGTGTGCGGCTCAGCCCACTCCCGCACAGCAGCACTCCTCAAAAACCTCAGGCAGAGCGCATCGGCACATGTGCAGGTCATCACAGAAAGAAGTAAGCAAGGATTAATATTGGTTTTGTTGCCTTTATTTTTTTTTTTAACTAGCCAGGTGGCAACCTTATTCTCCTGCCAATTTACAAAGCTGGATTGAGGAACCAGCTGAGATCTCTCAGCCAGAAAGCCACATTGGCAGCTTCCAGCACCTATTCCTGGCAACCGCTGGCACAGGGAGTGCTCTTGAGTTTGTGAGAAGGGGACCTGACTACAGTAAGCAGCTCTGAAACAACCCGAAATTGCACCAAGAGATGCCTGGCCCTAGAAGCCCTCAAGGTCAGCAGAGGGGAAAAGATAACTATCTTTTTCTCTCTGCAGACTGGAATGCCCCTTTTGTTCTTTTCTCAAAAAAAAAAAAAATATTTTGTTGAACTATTCCATATTTATTTATTATGATTTCTACCACCTTCCCTTCATTTCTGAATGCACACGTACATGGCACCTGGCTGTGTATCCAGCTGTTCCACGTTTGACATTAATCCAGCTGCTGCCATGTGAATGTTGTTATTACTGATGGCATCCCACGGAAGTCACTATTTCTACTGCCACCTTTCTAAAGGGCTGGTCATGACGGCAGTATTTACCAAGGGGAAGAGAAGCAACACTGCAAGTGAAATGCATTTCCTAGTTTTATATCTGGATGAAAATAAAATTAACATTTAACGTTAATTATCATGTATTTCCATCTCCTGTCACAGAAAGATCCTGCTGTTTTATCTTCTGCGATTTCATCCCCTCTCCTACTGATGCTAGACACAAAGCATTTTACCATTAATTCTATTTTTCTCTCAACTCCTAAATGCAAGCAGCTTTGATTTAACTGAAGTTTTGTATTATTTGATTTTCTCAGTTCAGTAGTTTACTGCAGTTATCCTGCTCAGATCAGTAGTTTACTGATAATGTTGGGTTGAATGCTGCCAATTGTGTGTCTGTTTGATGTATAAGCTTTCAAAGCCTCCTTAAGGAAACTGCTTAGTCTTTTAGTTTTGACAATTAAAGCTCTAAGGGCAATTTGCATGACAAACTTGCTGCACCAGTGGAAGGCATCAACCATCATCTAAGGTAGGACTTAGATGTAGATCCATACTGATTGAAGTTTTTATATTCATATCATCTTTATAAGTCTATCTTCAAATAATATATATATGATGCACAGAATGAAGTGCTTTGTTTTGAACACGTTCGGAAGGTTGTAGACAACTGAGCATTTCTATTTAGATGAAAAGTTAACACTACCTTATGAAAGCACAGATCTCTCCTCCTTTTCCCCAAAGTCTCTGACCTATAAAGACTTATATTCTTATATTTACTTCTTACGAGCCTTTTCCTTTAGGGATCCATACAATTTGTGTTGGTTTATTTCAGTGGAAGCCGGATCAAGTCTGTTTACTCATCCTCACGGCTTGCACTTCTTTTACCCATCTGTTAAATGGTTTGTAAGTGATATACGCCTACCAAACACTGCTTGCGGCAAGCTACATTTTCCTGTTTTACTCCTTCTGATTCCGTGGTTTATTAAAAGCCTTGCACTGCCCAGGGATAGTAACATCAGTGGTTCAGATTAATTCTTTTTGGTCTTGAGCCAAACAACCAGCTAATTTTGTCACTTGGCTAATTTAGTGATGTGCCAGCAAAATTCGTAATTACAGCTGAGAGTATTTGTACTACTATTGCTTGCTAAGCTAAGGTGACTTCATGAATACCACGTACTCCTGCCCTTCAGTCCAGAGGAACATATTTAATAAAAAATGCAGAAGTGGAATCTATCATCTACTCATTTAAAACTGTTATTGCTTTTGTTTTTCTTAGCAATACACTAGGCCATATCCTACTCTGAGTTACACAGGGAGATGTTCAAGGAAAGGATTTTTTTCCCTGGTTAGGAAATACACCTTGCAAGCAGACTGTTTTAGACAGAATTCAAAACCCATGCAACTGAGTATTTGAGTTAAAGCTCTGTTAGATGAGGGGAGAAAAAAGCCCTTATGTACAGGGACCTTAGACACGTGATACTCTGTTCTTCACATGAAAAACAAGGAGAGCAATCCTTACGGAAAGCGTGATTTAAGGGATGTTTTACTAAGCTTCTCTGTATTTTTAAATGGGTAACAGTTTCCAATAAAATCTTCAATCAAAACAAAGAAATGTTATTTCCATACAGATTTTTTTTTTTTTAAGATAGGATTTAAACGGCCCCTTATTAACCTCATTAAAAACAGTGTCTGTTTCACATCAGGTTCACCACCACCCCCATCCACCTCCATCATCACCAAACATGGCTGCATCCAGGACAGAGAATTTTCCCTAAATATTATTATTATTATTATTATTATTATTTTCCCTAAATAATATTATTATTATTATTATTATTATTATTATTATTATTATTATTATTATTGGCTTTCCAACTGACAGTATTTGATAGATGCTTAGCAGTCAAACTAGGAGCCTGGCTGTTTGCTAAAATACTCCACAAATTTCTTAAGACGATAGAACTGCTCAGTGCTTCGGTTTGGCAACTGTCAACTTCAAGTACTCAAAACCAAACCTCCAAAACCATTATACTTAAAACAGAGAAAACAGGCCAATATCTGGTGAGTTTTTTCTTTTCTTTGCAACCCTGTGGATGATAATTCCTCTTTGCCCTTCTTATTAAGTGCAAGTCTAAAAGAGAGAGTGTCTGGGGAGGAGGAACTGGCAGGGAAGACTGGTCAGCACAGGCCAGGCAAGTGCAGTTCCTCAGGCTGAAGCCAGGAGCAGCAGGTTCGGTGCGGAATTAATCCCCGAGTACTTCTGCTGCTGCTGGAAGTATATGACAGAGCTAAGGGCTGCACATGTTCACAGGCTGCTTCCCCAGCTGCTTTGAGATTAAAATCTAGTTGCAAAGTACATGAGATGCTCAAGCGTGCTACGTCCATGTCTGCAAAGAGCACTGGGGTCCATGCTGGTCTGCCTGGGGGTGCTGGAAAGCATCGCTCCTCCGCCTGCAACTGGGGGAGCAGAGCAGAGAGACCGTGCAACCTGTCAGGGGTCTGGCAGTTTGTTATGGGGAGGAAGAGGAGGCGTGAGAAAGGCCTCAGAGCAGAGGAAAGTGGAAATAAGGACCATCGGAAGACTATAGAGGAGGGCAGAAAAGCACTCAGAGTGTGAAAAGGAAGAGCTCCAACTTGTTTGTATTGCTGACTCTGACTTGATTTGGAAGCTTAGCTGTCATTATGAGAGTTGGATCAGAAACAATTTTGGAAGATGATGATATTTACTTGCCAAGCCAATCCCTATCACTTATTCTGAGTGCCAGCTCCCTCAGCTCTCGGAAATAGCCTTCTCTCATTTTCTTTAGGCTGGAAGCAAATACCGATTCAATGGGAGTTGTGGGTTCTCAGCACTTTTCAGGGCTAAGTATTAGATGCATGCTGAACTTAAAAACTGACACATAAATCAAGCTGGTTTGTTTCGGTATTCTGCCTTCTCTAGAAAACAAATTGTTGTAATACAAAATTGCGCTTCTCACTTTGATAGCTTATTTTAGTTACCCATGCTGATGCGCTGGGTAGTTCGAATAGGCAGAATTTGACACTGAGGTTTTCTGGCACATCACTTCTGGCGGAGCTGTGATTGAAGTGACGCAGCGGTCTCTCCAAGCACTCACTGAGGGTACGCAGACTTCACACAGGCTGCTTATGAGCACAGGTACGGGGAGATTTTCAGCCACACCATGAGCATTCATCCTCTCTCAGACGCGTCTTGTGAACTTCCCTTTTCTGATTCTGCCAATTAAAGGTGCTACCTGTGTGTCTTTATACACTCATCACTACAGATTTAGATTTTCATCACAATAACAGTAGTGCAAATGTACATAAATAAATAAAGCCAGTGAAACCTGGATGTAACTCATGTAACTCTGCACTCGGTGCAAAGACGGCTAAGTACCAAAGTAACAGGAAACAAACCTGCAAACTAAATGGACATTTTCACTGTTACTCCCCAGCTGTTTTCACTGTTACTCACCAATTGTTCACCAACTGTTTTCCAGTGGAATTTACTGGATATTATTGGTAGGGAATCAAGACAAGATCTTCCGACAGAGCTTGTCAGGTTTACATTGGCAAAAACCCCGCACATTACAAGTCTCAAAAGGTAGAGGGATATAAGCAATAATATTAGTGTCTTAGTACATTTACTAAAGAATGCATTTAGCCCTAAAAGATATTTCAGTCTTTAATCTTAAGTAAACGTTTTAGTGTTTAGCCCTACTGTCTTCAGTAGCCCTGAGTCATGTATTTAAGCAAATGCCTTGATTGTACAGTCCTACGCTATGTCAGGTATTTGAACTAATCACAGTTACTTCAATTAAATTAATGCACTAGGTAAATGGCACTTACCTTTATGAACATAATGAATATACTAAGCAAGACACATTTGAAAGAATAACTTGCTAGAAAACACAGTCTGTGGGACAACTCGTGAATGAAGCCTCACATTTCCATAACATACACACCATTGCTTTTGGGTTTCATTCATGTTCTTGAAAAGTACACTGTGTATTGGGCAGGATAAACATACATCTGCAAACGGCGCTTGTCAAGTTGTAAAGGAGAAAAAGAGAGAGGAAAAAAAATATTCTATTGCCAACGCGGTATACTGTATAATAATGGTAAACAAATCTAAATCACAGATAGGGTATAACAAAAATCGAGAGGGAAAATGAATTGTAAACTAACCACTTCTCCAAGGAAGTCAATGCTTTTATCTCTTTTCCCGCCTTTTCCATATTGACATTAACATACCATTTTCCAGGTAACAAAACCCAATATTGGTGGTTTTCTTTTTCTCCATTCAAAAGTTTTACTGGATTTACATATTTGAGATAATTTATGTAAATAAAATTTCTCCAGCAGTCAATACATTTTACCTCCTGGATAAGGAAATGATCTAAAACTGAATATTTCAAACTAAGGTATAATCAATGAATATCCAGGCACAATATTTTAGGGAGTCTACTTAAGGACTTCTAATCATACTTTATTGGTACCAGCCAAGCCCTGACAACTAATGTTAATGGAACTCAGACTTAAGATGGTTACTACGAAGAGTGAAGTCTGCAGGAATTAATTGCCACAAGTAGCCTAGCCACACAAGTGTCCTGAAATAGATTCCTAAACTTCTAGCCTAGCAGGGTTCTGCATTTCCACTGTGCCACTGGAGTCAGTGTAAAGTAGTCTTCAGGATGTTTATCTTGATTTTACCCCCCCCCCCCCCCCCACTTTTTTTTGTAATTTTAACTTTATGTTTCCTTTCCTTCTGCTGTATTCATTTGTATTCTATGCCATCTGCTCCCTTATCTATTTTCTTCCCAGGTAAGTATCCTGACCCTGCAGTAATATCTCATGAAACCTGATGTAAATGAAGAGAACTTTATAAAAAACAAAAGACAAACCTTTGTGGTTCCAGTCTGGGGTTTGGGCAGACAGTGACAGTTGTACTTCAGGATTTTCTTTTTCAATTTTTCCTTAATCTCTCACTTCCTCTTCTGTCCTTCTGTTCCCCCCTTCCCTCCCACTTTTCCTGTTCTTTTTCAGTCTTGTCATTCTGTCTCCCAGCTTCTTGACTATTTTTCTCTTTCCTTTTTCTTTCCTGCCTCTGCTCTGATGCCTTTCATCTCTCCTAAACCATCTTGCAGCTCCACAGCCCAATTCTACCCCTCACTGTTCAAGACCTACTCCATCACTAACCTTTTTCTCATCCTGCTTTCACAGTCTCTTTGACTCTATCTATGCACTTAACTTTCGATATTTCCTTGCCCTCACTCTGTCAACCTTCATTCTTCAACCAGTATGCACCACTCAGTATACAGCTTAGCAGACAGCATCTTCAGTGGCTAATTATGACAGAGAGAATATATTTCCCAGTCACAATTAAATCCCAGTGACCATAACGTTTTCCACAGCAAAATTCACAATAGAGGTTCTGTTAGAGGCAGTGGAAGACTGTATTGGTCTGTTTGGTTTTCCTTAACAAAACAATCTCATTTGATAGTTCTAATAAATCATGAAAAGATAAAACATGCAAGTACTTTATGGCAATCAAAGACTTTACTTGCAGGTAAAAAGCAGAGATGTGTGCAGCTGTGACCCCACTTTACTTAGTCCGTAGCCTTTTTCTAGTCAAACAACAAACCAATATGAAAACATATTCCACTGGAAAGCTTTTGAGTAGAGAAAAGAGGAAAAAAAATCAGAGAAGAGGATATAAATATAAAATCAGTAAAATAAACAATAAAATAATTTATAGATACCTGTCGCTTGTTTGCAAAAAAGAGGGAAAGGAAAAGCAAATTACTGTGGAACTTCAAAGGGGAGCAAGAAGAAAAACCCGAGGGAAAACACAAGAAAGGTGCTGCTCCTGCAGAAAGGGAAGGGGAACAGCATCCTTCCAGTAACTGAAGGTTCACTTAGCTGCAAGTGAAACCCTAGGTGAAAGAGGCCAAGACTCGGGGCTAAATTAGCACATCCAACTACCAGATGGGGGCTATAAAATCAGCTGTAAGTGCTGATGTGTCCAGAGATGCCAGAGCCATACAGCCGAACTAGCAGTGGGGACCGACACAGGGACGTTCACAGTTTTACCTGCTCATCGAGGGCACGACTACAATTCTGCGTAGCCTCCCTAATACATGTGGCTATCGAGACAGTATCTGCAGGGCAGGAAAACACTAAAACAGTGACTGAAAGTCCTGATGCAGCTAGACAGAAAATACTGTTGCTCTTGGCCAAAGAAACCAACGTCACAGCTCCAGCTTCGACCAAGTTAGTAATACCCAGTGAACACAAGGACAGGACGTATCCAGTCCCGCTAGAGAGGCATCGTCAGCCCTGAGCTATCCCATGGGCCGTGCTAGCTGGTAGAGCACCGGAAGAAGCACTGCCTTTCCCCAGAAAATCTGAAATTGCAGGTCTTCTGGCAACCTTTTATTATTCATTCTCACAAGCCAGTTTTTGTAGGCATGCGAGTTGTAACTTTGTTGTCTAGGCAATGGCCAATCCTGTTAATACCACCGACTCAGTTCAGTTTCGTCTGCCTCTTCAAGAGGCTGCAGCGTTCTCCGTTTTCTGTCTTAAATTGTTAGGTAGCAGTGGTATGTACTGTTAAACTGTTGTCACATCTCATCCCAAAGGTGCTGGTATTTCACTGACTGATAAAGTGTGATCTTTTAATTTAAAACTTAAGGGACAGATATTGATAGCACTTTATCCCATAAGGGAACCTACCACTCATAGGAAGATACTGTTCATTATAAATAAGTTTATCAGAATCTGGCCCACATAGTGCTGAAGTAAAAAATGTTAATACACAGAAATGTAAGTTTTATTATCAGTTTTGCTATGCAGGTATTAATAGGTTGCTGTGATAACACAAAAAGCCCCGCGCTTGACAAGAGAAAAGAAGAATTATAGAGTAGGTGCATAGTACTACTACAAAGATGGAGGGAACATGGTGTAAAGAATTCAGGTAGAATCTTTATGTTGTTGGAAGAGATAAAGTCTTCAAAATGACAGAAAATAATTGCCTAATAAAGAGCTATAGTACTGCCCTAAGCTGCAGAATGAAACAATTATTTTTATGTAGCTCCTCGTCTTTAGAATCTTAAATTCTTTTTGTTGTTCTCTCATCTTTCCCTTGATCTCTTTGAAGACTTTTCCCTGTACATTTAACAAGTATTTTTTATTTGTTTTCTCTCCCCCCGGTGTTTTATCTATGATGCTTCTCTGTAACTCGCCTCTACACTGTTGTTACCTTGCCGACTATAACATCCCATCATGGACCAGATCATTACGACCATCTGTTATCCAGCACAGCTGACATATTAACCTACAAATGCCCCCTTCTCTCTCCATTATTCTCACAGGTCAGTACGGTTCATTGGTACCCCGTGATAGATGATGCAAAAGGAGAGGAGATTAGAGCATCAGTGGCAGGAGACTGACTCTGAATCTGATCAGTTCAGGCAGAAGGGATTTCATGTGATCCTAAGATGCAGCTGTAGTATAAAACAAGAGATACTTCTTCGTGTCTGTCACAGTGAGTGCAAAATCCCAAATGAGCAGAGACACTGTGGGCAGTTGCTCATTTAATTAACCTGCCCTGACTTTATCAGGTTCCAGGGTCTAACGTCATTTGATAGAGTTTTCACTTTGCTTCTTAGATGAGATCACCCATTCTGGAGACAGTCTGTGAGGCTCTCTCTACACTGCATTTCGTGTGTGAGCCCAAACGCATCTCACCTTCAAATAGCCTGTGTGCTCCTACGTATCCGGAGTGCAGCAATGGAGAAAGCTTCAGCTTTGTTTATCTGTGTTCAGTATTATGGCTGCAGCCCTGGTAAGTCTTTATTCCTGAATGTGCCAAATATTTCCAGGCATGCCCAAACGGGCTATGGTGCCTCAAGCAGGTGGTGGTGAACACGGGGTCTAGGCAGGTGGTGAAGCACCAGAGGCACAGCCACCAGTCCTACAGCCTAAGTGATATGGTGAAGGATAATTGCAGCTTCAGATTCATAACCTTTTTTTGTAAGGACTTCTAAAATACCATGCTTTATATAATTGTAAGATTCACACGTATACCTCTCCCTCTCATTTTAAATGGGAGGTTTCATATTTTGTCAAATTAACAGCTTACGCGTTGAAACTCCTTGGTGTTACGAAATAAAGCACAAGAGCCAGTTCAGTCCCTTCCCAATCACTACTGAGAAACTTAAGCAATTCTGAGTGGATGCAGCAACAGAGATAATTTCCTAAGCCTACACACCTATGGAAGTCTTAGTTAATGCTTCCAATGTATATGGTACTCATATTGTGTCCTTTAAAATTGACTCTGTTGCAAATAACGTAGATTTGTAGTATAGTTGTCACTTGCATGATCTCAATGAGACAGCTTTTTCTTCCCTATTTCCATGATTAGAAAAAGGAAAATAATGCAGCTGAATGAAGAATACAAAATGGATAATTTAGCCTACAAATTTTACTCTAATTTACTCAATCTTAATTTTCTGCTTTTAGAATACTGGCAAGAAGATAATGATTTCCTAAGTGTATTCATGATCATCTCTTTGGATCATTTCTTATTTAAAATTCACTATTCAAGCTGTACAGTTTAGTTGCCCCTGGTCAGTCAAATCACACAGCATCGTGTCTGTTTTCTGACTGGTAGATGAACAAACAAAGCCAAAAGTATGTGGAAAGGTCAAAAATCTAGTTCTACACATGATCGTGACAACTCGGTAAGTTCTCTGTACAGCTACTTATGAAAATAACATTTCTATAACAAAGATGGTTGACAAAACCCGAGTCTAAAAATGGGATCCAAAATGCATTATTTTTTGAAGCAGTATTCACTGAAAGTGATTTTCAATATTCCCTCAAATTAAGGTAACTAACTATCCATCATATTCAAAAGAGAGGTTTGGCTCTGGCTAATGACGTTCTGTGATAAAGGTAATCACTGTACCTGATTGCCAACCAAGTACCAAATTTTCCCAATGATCGATTAATGAACTAAATATGGATTACAGCCTATTCAGAAGGTTTGAGGGGGAAATAGATTATGTCTTTTGTTGCCACCCAAAAAACATTACATAGATTACAATAGATCTTGGAAACTTTCCAGTCAGCCTTTTTTGTATCCTGCTACACTTTGTTAGAGACCAATACTTTTCCCCTTTCAAAGAGAAAACAAAACACCAAGTTATGTGAACACAGGACCACATTAAGAAACAAGAAGGTCATACATTCATAAAAGCTACAGAGAAAATCTTTAGTCTAAAATCTGAATAATACAATTCTGGGCTCATTGATTTTAATAGGCTTTAGATCAGGCCATTATTTCTGTTGCGATTACAATATCTATATAATTTATTCATTTCTACAATCATGACAGTGAGTTACTGTTTGATAAGTGTTTCTAATTTTAAAGGAAAAAAATGTGTCATTAATTAAAGATTATTCCTTGGCATTAATTTTATAAAGTGTGCTGTAGAACTCTTTTTCAAATTAAGAAAGAAAATCTATGCCAACAGAGTGCCAACGAAGAACTTGTTATGAGTTAACAACCCTGTCTAAAGACAAATAGGAGACATCTCAGCTTCTTGTTTAATTTTGACTCTGTACTGATCAACCTTTTCTTAACAGCGCCATCTCAGCAATGTGCTCATCTAAAAATAAATTTCAGCTTCACTGCAATCCAGACTTTCTGGCTCTAACAAATAATTTTTCTGTGTCAGGCTGATAGTACAAAGGACTAGTATAAAACCATTCACCTCTCAGTCAGCCGCTTTGGCTGATAATAATTGGAAGAGATTTTTTTCTTTTGGATTTTTTCTGTTACCTGAATTTATCATGGTTGGAATTTCAACCACCTGATTTACATTTGTGAAAGCAGCTGAAACCCATTTATTTCATGCCAGAATTTCTCTAAGCAAATAGCAGCGCATCTTTCCCCCACCTGAGAACCACCAAGTGAAATGCTTAATGTGAGTTAAAACGACAACAACAAAAAACCCAAAATGAACCAGAATGAAGAACTCGGTGATTTTTGTTCTTAGAAGTATTAATACCAGAGAAAGCATCAGAAAAAATTGAAGGCAACTTTAGAACTGTTCCTAGTCTTATTATTATATCTGTTTGGCAGAGGGAGAAAAGATATGGACATAAAATATTCAGAGGACCACAACAATTCTGCCACGATATCTCTCAAAGGCAGGATTCGGGTCAGTTTCCCCCAGGTCCACTGATCCTAGTTATGGGATTGTATAAAGGAGAATAAGCAAATTACGGTTTCAAATGGAATTTAAAATTTATGACGTCTTGAAAATCTCACTGGGATTTCCATGTTGTCCTGCCTCCCAACACAGAGCTTAGCCAAGGAATGGTTTAGCCTGGTTTGTTACCATCACACCTGAGGGATATTGGCTGGAGGGAACAGACAGTGATCCGGTAGCAGGAAGGTCAATGGTCTTACCTGGAACCTTTTGAGGAACAAATCAAATCTAAGTACATCTCAAATGCTAAATCTGGCCTATAAAAGCCAAACATAGGGCCCTAAATCCAGAACTTTTCCATTAATGCAACCAAAGAACATTGTCTGACAGCTGGATAACAGTGAAAAGTGCCTGTTAACATAAGCAATAGGAAGTTATCTGTGTTAATTGAAGTAATATGGAAGTGTTAATTTAAGTAATAGGAAGATGTAATTATTTGGGCGTGCTTTAAGGATGATTTCAAAAAAAATGGTACACATGAAAGCATCCTGTTCCTTTAAGTCTGGTGATCCTTCAACTCCAGTGGTAGAAGCAATTCTATTACCATATTATTATATTTCCCCAGTGCCCAGGGAAGTTGTGGCTGCCCCATCCCTGGAGGTGTTCGAGGCCAGGCTGGATGGGGCTTTGAGCAACCTGGTCTAGTGGGAGGTGTCCCTGCCCCATGGCAGGGGGGTTGGAACTAGGTGATCTTTAAGGTCCCTTCCAACCCAAACCATTCTGTGATTCTGTGATCTTTTATTCCGAGCTGCACAGCCTATCTGTTTGAAAGTAGAGAGTACCTAAGACAGTGTGGAAGAAGTATCTTTTGGTAACCAAAGAAAAATCCCTGGCAGCAGAAAGAGAACCCAAACTCTAAGGTTTTAAGGAGCTCTTAACTAGCTCAATAAAAATAAATAAATAATCAAACAAGAAACAGAGAAAATACACTCTTTGGGGGGCAGGCTGAAGCCATCTGGGAAAGCTGCTAAGAGTGCCAACACATTTCTTAGTTGTACAGAGAAGTATCCTAAACGCAGAAAATGACGACTACACCAGGAGTCTGTGTGTTCACACTAACATAATTTAGCCACAAATACGAGGCATTTTGCTACTGTCCCTGTGCACATGAACAAAGACACATAATGCATATTTTTCGACACGTATTCTTAAAGCCACCTCTCTAGGATGGAGAGCAAATCAATGTGTAGGCTTTAAATCAATGGCCATTTTCTTACAGTCTCAAGTAACTTTGCATGGTTTTAATCACCACTGACTTCAATAATTCATAACATACCCTGAAAGTTATGCATTTTCTCTTTCTCAAACCTTAGAAATGAAGATTTCCACATCCATTGTTTATATGTCTGTGGCAATTTACGTAGAAACTACACAGTTAAAAGACAAAGAAATATAACATACAGTATAAAGCATGTAAGATACCTTCTCTCAGCCTGAAGAGACACGGTAATTTTCCACCAGAACTAGTGAACCAGAAGTTCTGATTTATTGATCTTTGAGGTCAGATGTAGGTATTTTTGGTTGGCTGGCTGATTTTTGTTTTGCATTGCCCTTTTGAATTCACGGAAGGTAAGGTCAAAGTGTTAATGCATTAATTCAGTCAGTATTAAAGAGCCCCTCTTACATCTTTCTGAGTATCCTTCAAAGCTTCAAAGCTGTTTAATATCTGTATCTGTCATCTCTGAAAAACAATGTCATGTTGGAACTTTAAACTGCCATATGACAGCACGCCGTTGTGCTCCTGTTTTTTACTTTAGTAGAGTTTCACTAGGAAAGGATAAGAGGGAGAGAACCCTGAAGGGGAGAGAGGTAAGTTTACTTTCTTAAAAAAAATGTCCTTTATTAAAGACTTAAGCTTCAATGAATCTGATTAAATTAAACTTGAGAAGTGTGAACAACACTATTTTTTATGGCTTGCAGCAATTTCTAACTGAAAGGTAGGTAACAAGTATAATAGGCTTATATCTGATATTCTGGCTTTTTGCACACCAAGGACTTAATTCTCAGAGGACATGTGATTTGGAGCTCCATTTTCCTACAGTTTTAGTCTTTTCATGCCCAAATCACTATATCCATTCAGAATAGTGGCATGGGACTACTGCATTGTAATCTTTAGGTACAGTACTAAATAAAAGCAACATTATGACTGCTTTATAGTTGGGAAACCAAAATGCTGTCCATGTTTCCAAAATGCTCAGTTCTCTTTAGTGTGTGATTTGCAAAATTTGCCACAAAAAGGAGAAACCTCTTGACATGAGACTTTGATTTCAGTAAAACTTAACTAATTACATGTACATCTTTGTGTTCATATTTTGTGTTTGTCTATATACACAACTATTTATTTATATACACCCTGTACACTCATAGACTTATAAATCAACAGTATTTTGACTCTACTGTGCTTCCCAGACCATTGATTTAGATTGAAAAATACCACTTGATATTTCTTCAGGTGAAATCCATCCTCACGTAATGGTCTACAAACTACTTGAGGCCCACTTATTTCAGGGTTTAAGTAGCACTTCAGTGATGCATAGCCTTGTAGAGATAGAATTTTACCTGTAAGGAGCATCCCACTTCTTTTCTTTTGATAGTTTTAACTGTGCAGTAGGACTACAAGTGCTTTGTAAAATAATACTGTAAAATTTGATGTTTCCCTTCCTCTCAGTTACATACATTCTTATTCTGAAAGGACTTTTCTTCCTATTTGAAAAAAAGAAAAAAAAAGGGGGGTGTCGGATTTTAAAGCAAAACAGAGTCTTTTTTTCTTTATATTACCATTAGCGCTGATAATACAAATCTCATGATGATAAGTGAGGTGCAATCTGATGTGTAAAGAAGAGAATCAGCTTCACTCTTCCTTAATCGTGCTATTGTTCATCCTTGACAGTAGTAAAATCGTGTCATTTTTGGGGAAACGAACAAGTACAGGAACAGTCTGAAAGATGGCTGGTGCGCCCAAATTTATTGGCACCATAGCTGGGCCTAGCGCTTTGAAACCAGGCTAGGTTTCTTTTCCTCAGAAAAACAAACCAGCTCTTAACTACTATACAGGGGAGTCGTTTGGAAGTCCTTCCATCAACTTCAAGAAAATTGAATAGCGCCTGCAATGCACAGGCTAAAAGAAGATGAAATAAGATTAGAGAAATGCATGTGAAAAGGCACTAATTGAAGAACAGGGGCATTGAGAAGAAAGGATTAAACAGATTAGAAATCCTATGTGTAAGGAATTGCTTCATGCATGATCATGAGCCACTCAAACCCAATTGCTATGTTGTGCAGGGGCTTCAGTTCCCCAGCGCCGACTGGGGAGAACTCTCAAGATAAAGTAAACAAGCTTTTTGCCAAATTTCTTGGCCCTGAATGATATCTGAACACCATGCTCCAGACTGATATAAGAGGAAACTTGGTGAAGTGAATTTTAAGTAACATGTCAGAATTTATTCCCATAAACATACGGCAAATAGTTTCAAGTCCAGATGAGCAGTTTCATTATGTATATAGCTGTTTAATGATCTGTTAAGTTCTATAGTTTTTCTTCCCTGGAATATTTAGATATCAATAAAACATCTTGTACTAGCTCCAAGATTCTTGGACTATTAATAACTATGGGCACAAGATCTTGATGAAATAGGTTTCAGAAGTTGACAGTGAGGGATGTGTTTGAGAAACTGTTCAGGACATCTCAATACATAAGAGATTACTGCAGGAAGTAATTTCATGAAAGTCTAGATGAGCACTATCCTAAGAAATATCAGCTGCTAAAGCTAAGTAAACAATCTGGTAAACAGTGAAATCTAAATGCTACGTATGTGCATGTACACACCTGCAGAGTAGATAAGCAATATTTATTCACACTGGTATATACTTTTTAGATAAACTGAAATAACGTCCCATGTCAATTACAGATTTACAGATACTGCATTTATTTATTTTTAAGATGAGTTTTTGCAAATCATGCAGTATGAGAACACAAAATCATGCATATAGAGAAACCAGTAGCAGAAAATACCTATAGCATAATTTATTTCAGCCCATTTCATAAAAGCCAGAAGGTAAAGATAAAGTAAGTTCATTTATTCTTAGCACTACAATGTTGCTGCTGGTATCAGACTATCAGAAAGTCAGATCCTGATAATATACCCAAAACCCCATGGAATACTAATAATTTCCATAGTGGGTAGTAGTAAACAGATTTTTACACTCTCTGACTTTCACAGTTATTTATTGGTTTTGCTTGACAATATTTCCTTGATTTGGGCAAGCGTAAGACTAGAATACAACCAAGAAACATAAGGAGCAAGTATTGAGACTTTGGCTCAGGTTTAGGACACTGTGGTAGATAATGATGGTTCAAATGTTATGAAAGACTAGAATAATTAATTATACCACCAGAAAACAGACTCATGAATTTACCATCTGGAAGCGTTATTACATTGTGTGTCTAAATTATTCCCCTACCCTTAGCACAGATCTTCAGAGAGCGGCAATTTAATTACACAGAGGGTAAAATTAAATTCCACAAACGACTGGAAGGCCTCCTCTCCAGTACCGTATTGAAGAATCTTGGTAGGAAGATGCTGTTTGATGAGTCTATTTCTTATGCCGCGAAGATGAAAGCGAGTGATTGTTGCCCCTATCTACTATGCTGCTTACCTGGAAAAGGAAAAGCTTCTGATACCTTCTGCAATCAGCGTATATCTAGTTTTGCCCACTGTTAACAATCAGCCTGTGCCAGGTGCAATTATGCACACCTTCAGCTGCCACAGCTAAAGATGACGACTTAGTAAGTCTTTCCAAAGCTACAAATTATGAGTGTGCAGCCAGGCCATTAGCCAGAATGCATTACTACATATGTGCACTGACTGTAAGTTTATACTGGAGCTTGCCATTAGCTAGGTTATAGGCCTTTCTTTCAAAGTTGTATGAAGGAGCTCCTGGAGTTTATTCTTTCAACTGCTAAATCAAATACCCCTTAACACATGAGGCAAGATTACATACAGTTACCAGAAATAGTATCTGAGTATGTAATACACACTTGATATTGCAAGTCTCCAGCCTTCCTTTAGGGGTCAGAAAGTGTGTCAACAAATTCTCTTGAGTCTTTCCCTTCATAGATGGGAAAAAAGAATGGAAGACACCTAGCATTAGGGAATATCTGCTTCAAATTTTATGTTTTCTACAAGAACTTCCCATACTTCCTCAAGAGAAAGCTGGAGGTACAGCAGTACCTGTGAATGTGAACTGAGACCTTGGGGCAGGCAGCTCCCTTTATGCCTGGAATAAGGATCTCCACAAATACTTGGAGATGCCTGCTAGATATCAGCATCCCAATGCTCCTAATATACTCATTTTGTGTAAATAAAGGTTAAAATCTACTGTGTGAATTAATATTTCTACACAATACTTCTGAAAGTGCAATGGTTGCTGAGTGAGGTTGGAGAAGGTAAGGAAGAAGTACGTGGCGAAAAATGCTGCTTCACAATTTTCACGCAGGAGAGTTATGAAAGTCAGTCCTCTCTCCACAGTACAAAACAGATGAATGAGCACCTCAAAAATAAGAGCCATCTCAGACTACTGTCAAACTCCAACACAACTCCAAACTTGCTTGGTGTTCGGAGTGCTGCTGTTCCTGTTTCAGGTTTTTTGTTTGGTTTTTTTTTTTTTGGCTTTTCAACATGTTTGTGTCTTTGCACTTTCTGTGAGAAGTCAAAAGGAGAAGCAGAAATAACACAATAACGTGAGAAAGGTCAGCCTGTTGACAGTTCCAACTTGATTTTCAGATCAGAGAAGCCAGGGAGGGATAAGCATTGGGTAAGTACCAGAGTATGTGGATGTTTCAGACCTTTTCAAGGTTTGCTTTTATCAAAATCTCCAAAATGGAAGAAACCAAAGACTAAAACTATTATAATAAAAACGTGAACATTCACATGCACACACGTGTTATTCCTGTAGAGTAACTGTGATTTGGGTCTTGTTTTCACATATCAATCTCATTTCAGGGATGATGACTTCAGCAACAACAAAAACCACCACCACAAAATCTTGGTCGCAAATGGCATTCTCCGAAATGCGGCATTCTTCAGACATAAATTTGTCTCATTAGGATATAGGTGGCACTTGAAGCCCATCCTGTCTTTTCTCTTTACTAGCGGGTACATTTGTTTACTAGAGAACAATGGGGAACTTTACTTGGTTTAATTGTACTCTTGCTTGCAAATATACTTGACTCTATCCATGTATTATTTATTGTTCCTAAGACTCTGAAGAACTAATTAAGTGCTACAAATGACTCAGGAGTAAGGAGGGAATTTCACCTGTAATGTAAAATTTTAAATGTTTCAGACTTAAAGTTAGCGTTTGCAGCTCTACATTTGTCTTGTGCATATTATTAGTCATTTCTGAATAAGCCGAAAACGAGGAATGTTTTAGTCGAACAAAAACATATTGCACTACTTGATCTGAAATCAATCCATCCATTAACTTAAATGCATAATAAAGAATTTAACTGTATAAGCCACAAGCATTTTTTTTTTGTGAAAACGTTTCAAATTTTGTGTAACCAAGCTGAGTGTCTAGTGAGCAAGCTCCAGAATATAAGGTATTGCCTTTATGAAAGCAGGCGTTTTCGCTTGATTCCCTAAATAATCCAGTCCAAGGATTCCTTCAAATAAAAAAAGTGTTGAGTAAAGAAACCTACACTGAAATACCAGTGTATGGGAGAGCGCAGGAGAGCAGTGTGTACAGAGACAGATAATTGTTAGCCTCCCTACACTTTACTGAACAGATTTTACTAACCTAAAAACGTCCGATTTAATTCACGGTGTGCAAAGCAGAACAAAACAAGAAAGAGTCAGTTTCACAGACGTGATTGTGTATATTTGCACCTTGTAATGGCTCCCCCGCAATTGCCCCTTGGAGTTTGTTTTGTTTGTTTATGTTTGCTGGTTGTTTTGTAGAAAGAGCAGTAAAAGACATAATCACAGCCGCGACACTAACCAAGGCTATTAACTGTGCTTTTGTACACCGCTGCTGTAGCTCTGACACTCAGTCTTACTAACTACATAGTAGAATTTAAGCTGGATCATTTAAATAATGATAAAGCTGTCAAGACTCTGATGTGATTTTCTTCTTGAGCAATTCACCTTCTATTACAGGTTTTATTGTACTTTATAGTGGGCATCTGTAAATCTGTGGATCAGCTTAGCTCCCTAATTTACACCCGTTGCACGTACTACATGGTTTTAACTGACTTACTTTAGAAGGATTCACAGTAGTTGCTAGGAAACCTTTCTGTGTTCTTTTCACTTCTTATATAGCATTAGCTTTTCAATTGATAAGGCTGTACCTTTAGGTACAGAGGGATTTAAGCAGAATCAAACAATGACGGTAGGACTGCAGCATAGATAAGCAAAAAAAAAGGGGGGGGGGAGTGCAAATCCTTTTTCTTTGTACAGGTAATACAGAGGATTAGACCAAAAGAAAGGACATAACACATTTTCCATTAATATTTTTAAAGATATTCTGCATCACATTAAGAAAAGCAGCAAAACAAGACTTCTTGCTATAGCTTAAAGTTTATACATTTGTAAATGACTGTAGCAGAGAAGCCATTTCATTGTGCTACTTCTGTTACACAGCATGTGTTCCCGGGCATAATTTCCAACGGTAATATTATAAAGCAATTTTCTGTATGAGGGAAGGATAACTCCCGTACAGCTTTAAGGAAGTAAATGTTCTTACCAAAAGTATCTCTATTGCAAACGCATTCCCACCAAGATCACCCAGTTAAGAGTCATACTTTTTTCCTGCTGGAACACAGTCTGATGGATGTCCCCAGGTTAGCAGACACACAGCCTATGTAAGAGCAACATAGAGCCATGTAGAAAGTGGGGAGATAAAAGAAAACTTGACCCTTATCTACTGTAAACTATATTGTCTTACTGCTTCTCATTCCACTGGGATAAAATAGTCTCATCTTTTATTCGGAAGCATCCTTTTCCCAACCATTCAGGTATACAAATGCATACCTGATGCACAGCAATAATTATATTACTTTCAGAAGAAGGTTTCTATTATGCCATTTTTCTCCTCTGCAAAGAATTCCGTCTCTTTTCAGAAGTTCAGATCTTATTAGAGCAGGCAAACTGTGAAGAGCCCACTGATGTTCTGCAAATCTTCCTGTTCCTGATGCACCAAGGTGCTTCACTGTCCTCAAGCCTGATGGTGGCTGCTCAGCCAAGATCGTAGCACACTCTTGGCATTGCAACTCATTAGCTTGAACAGCACCCCAGCTATCTTTTAATAGGCCTTATAGTAAAATTAGGCATAGTGGAAGCTAACTTTTTGCCTTCCAATTGAAAGATGAAAGATAATCAGAATTGTCTTTTCTGTGGCTTTTTTAATCTGGGACAGCTATAAAACTCTAAGTGTAGGTGGTCCTGCAGGTATTTGCTTGTTTCAAAGTTCCTGAAAGCCAAACCCATAACTTTTATTTCTTTTTTTTTTCTATACTGTCCTGCAGAGACTAGAGACTCTCATACATGACAGGCTCACCTCAGAAAAGAATCTAACTCATTTCCTTAAACAGCCTTACTCAAATCTCTTGGGTTAACAAATCTGGGTTTGCATTAGCACTGTGTTGGGTAGAGTGAGATTTTTTAAACACCTACTTTCTACCAGTCAATATGAAACAAGGAGAGAAAAGTATTCCCCAGCATCTTGCTTTCAAACCAGCCAAATCAGAGAATATAAAAGCGTGTGAATGTACACCAATAGGAAGGCTACCACACCTTCATTCCTAATACAGCCTGGCAAAATAAATATTTCAAATAATAAGACAAAACCACAAATAGTAATTCATGAATGAGTTTAAAGCTCATGAAGTTTAAAGGTAAGCAGACCACTGAAAGAAACAGTGACTGGTTACACTCTGTAGACCATTAACTCCAACCAGTAAACCCTGTGCCAAATCCATTTTCAACCTTTTTGAAAGGTGTGATTGTCTAAAGCAAACATCATCTCAGATGGATTTTAAAACATCCAGAGATAAGGGACAATATTCTTATGTGCAAAATCAATCTCTCAGTGATACATGCAAGATAAAGCCCCCACCCCCATTCCCAAGACAAACTCCCCATTTTGCATCACAGTCTTGCATAAGCCCCTTTAGCCACAGAAACAAACAGAAACCTTCATATTGTTATTGTGAAAGGAAGGCTAAGTTTTAAAAGAACTTGGCTACTACTTCTCTTTGAGGCATATCCTTCTGCTTGATGACACCCTTTGAAACAGTAGAAGCAAGTGAAAAGATATCAAAGTAACAAGAAACCCCCCCAAACCAAACAAAAAAACAATACAACCCCAGATCTCAAAAAAACAAAAGAGCGGCTGCGGCTCTCCATGTAGGATATGCTCTTATTAACTCTCTTAAGGGCCATTCTGAAAGTGGCAGACGAAGCATTAGAGCACACAGAGCTGAACTTTTCCCGTATCATCACAACTGACTTTGCATTGTATGCTTTCTGTTACTCTTCTGTGTATTTCCTAAAACGTCATATGAATTAAGGTATACATCATAGATTTACGCGGCTAACAATAAAAGAAAAAAAAAAAGGAGGAGGAAGAGGAGAGCAGGGACTTAAACATATTTCAAAAGGTTCCAAATAACTTTTCGCTTGAAAAGGAATTCTTAACACCAACAGATGGAAATTTCGAAAACAAAATTCTCAAGAATAACTACTGAAAGCTACTTTCATCTTTTGGGTTAAATAGTTTGGATCACATTGACCTGAAGAAATCACTAACGAAATATATAGATGAATCTACATTTGAAATACTGCAGAGAGCCGCAGAAAAAGACCCACGCAAAGCAAAATAGAAAATTCAAATTACAACAAAAGGTGTTTTGCATTGGGAAATACAAACTAATATACCTACAGGAATATGGACTGTTCTCTTTCTAAAACACATAAAAATCATATTAGCTAAAAGTATACAGAAAAGACTGCTTTCACTCAGAACTGTGTCTACAAAGGCACTCTAACAAAATATACAGAACAAGACTAGATTAGCTCTCCTCTACTTTATTCCCATCTTCCTTAGAAGGAGATACATGAGGCTATGAAGTACCGTATTCTTCCAAGAGGAAATGCCTGAGGAATGTTGCTGCACATCTCAAACCAGCAATGATAGACAAGGTACTATGATTTTGTATGGAACTCGCTTATATTATGCACATAAATACAAGAGAAATCCAGCATCCCTATTATACACCTGGGCTTTGTTATTGGTCTACTATTCAAGTGTAAGTAAGTTAGAGTTAAAATACAAGTGATGAAGAATGAGTCTTCTATTTAACTTTGCTTACCAAAACTAAATCATGCATTCCATACTGTTTTATTTTTTACAAGAATGTTGTGTAGAAAAGAATAGTTTAATTCAGTTTTTAAATTGCACTCGAGGAGAATACAACTACTAGGCTATTCTCAGTTCAGAGTTCTCTACTTCACCTAGCAGTGTTACACATCAAACAATGAAAACAATACATAAAGCGTATGCTTGTGTATGATGGCAGCTCTCACTTCAAGATGCAAACAAAAGCTTTCATTTAGCCAGTCACACTATTTCTATCAATACAAACACATATTAGTGCATTAACTCTGCATGAGACATATCTGAAATGCCCAGAGGTTAGCGATCCCTCCATCATTACAGCCTAGTTACTAGCTGACTTTACTACCCATCAGTAGGATCGGTTTGCTTGCAAATGCCTATTCGGTTTCCCAGAAGCACAAATTATGATTTTATTTTTTTTTTAAATTCTGATTAATACTGATTTTTTTAAATTACAGATAATTGAGTGTTGTGGTTTAACCCCTGGCGGAAACTAGGACCATGCAAGCCATCCACTCCCTCCCCCCCAGGTAGGGTAGGGAGAAGAGGGAGAAAAAGGAGGAAAAATCCCCCAACTCATGGGCTGAGATAAAGACAGTTTAATAGAACCGCCATTGAAGAGAAAAAAAAATAAATGGTAAAAGAATATACAAAATAAAGCAATGCAACACAAATTGCTCTCAGCACCCAATCATTGGTTGCCCAGCCCATCCCAAGCAGTGATCATAGCTTCCTGCTCCCCAGCCAACCCCCATTTCTATACCGAGCACAACGAATGTGCCTTTGGCCAGCTTGTCCTGTCTATGCTCCCTCTCAGCTTTTACGGGAACCTGAAAAAGTCCTTGACTAACGTAAACATCACTTAGCAACAACTAAACCAAAATGAGTTATATCGGCATTATTCTCATACTAAATCCAAAACACAGCAGCTACAAGGAACAAAATTAACTCTGTCCCACTGAAACCAGGACATGGGGAAGACCGTAACTTGTGTATCGTAACTCTTAATTTTTCCAGTTGTAGTTTTTAAATAACTAGCAGTCAGTCAGCAGATTTTCATCTTTCACTACTTCTGTTGTACCACCAAAGAATTAATAGGACTTGGCTTCTCTTGTATACTGCTGAAGTCTCGACAGGTTATACTGCATTCCCCACAGTTCAAGTCTGTCAGATATTAAGAAATGCTTCTCATCCTAGTCGTGCACAAAAAAAAGAAAAAAGAAAAAGGAGAAAGGCTTCCTTAACAATCAAAGGTTAAAGCACATAGAAATAGACTGTTGGCATACATAGATTACCCTTACACTGCAAAGGCCAGTGGGTCCTCATACGCCTCAGTTCTTCTCCACTGCTGTCTCACCAATGCTGCTACACTTTACTGCCATTTTTTAACTTATAAGTAGTTGCACCTCCAGGCACCTCCCAAGTATGAGACGACTCCTTGTATGCAGCTATGGTTTCCAAATCAGTCCATGAAGTCCTGGACTTGATGATGGCTGATGATGAGGGCTGACAGAATCAGACACACTGAAAAAAGAGATACAATTCTCACATCCTAACTCCAACTCCTTATGACCAAACTGCCCTTCAGCTTGTAAGTGTTCTTATCAGTCCCTTCACATAGCAATATTGTCCGTCATGTGATACTAATGACCTCGTAAGTTTTTCTTCATCTTCCAAATACTCATCCATCATACTTTCATGATGTCTGTGTAACTATACCTGAGCTGAAGGTTTGCTCATCCTCAATAGAGTAACAAGTCAAAGACAGCTTCTACGCTGTTTGGGCTTTTGTAAGTAAAAGAGGATTCCAAAACCTAAATGTTCTTCCTTGTCTTCTGTCCTCATCCTTTTCCCTTCTCCTCCCTTCAATGATCAGCATGCTTGAGGGCTTCTTTCCAAAAAGCCCTTACAGCGTGTCTTCCACTCTCCAACACCAGGAGGGCTGGGAAACCACACCCTCTGCCGCAGGTCAGAAGGAACCAACCAGCCCTTTTCTACAAATTAAAAAACCTGTATGGCTTTTATTTTTAGCAGCTGCAAAGATACAGTTGTAAAGGTGTTGCTGGCTCTTTCCTCTGTTGACTGCCGAGCAAGTCAGCATTACCTGTGGCAGTGCTTGTGTGCTCAGAAAGATAGCTTCTAAATACACGTGGGACTTTTTGGGAGAAAAAACCACCCTAGAAAATCTGTTGATGCAAATTCCCCAGCGTTTCATATCGCTGTCATGAATCCCAAACATTGTAACAGACTGTAGTGACATACATGGCAAGCATTTGAAAACTGATGATTAAACAAGTTTGTTTTCCTATGCCAAATGTAGACTTGAGAAGGAAACAGCTTACACGGGTAATAATGTTTGTTTTGGATCGATACGCAGTAGATTGCCCAGTGCTGATTATTTTGAACAAATGCACAGCTCTACCCCATGTAATAAAAATCTGGCTGCCCTTTGTTACTCATGAAACTCATAAAGGTTAAACCTTTAGCCTGAAGGAAAAAAAGATCCTTTTCATCCAATGAAAATTAATAGGACTGAGCATCCCTCCCCTTGCAGGCAGCTGTAATTTTTCAGCTAAGAGGCACAGAGGTTTAAGAAGAATTGATGATGGAAAGTTTTTGTCACCAACATAAACACATTTTAAAAGCGGCTAGCAGTAGGCTTACACTGAGAATTGTGCGTCTGAGGCGATGCCAGTGGTACTTAGCACAGCTGCTCATGGCTGTGCGCCTAATTGAATGTTGTTTGTCTCAAGATTTTCCAGTGGACCATTTCAAGTGGCAGCACACAGCTGATGTGCCATATAACCCACATTAACACCTCACCTGCAAAATACATAATTACATTCAAATCTGCTGATTAGATGCAAAATGCAAACACATGCCAGTGGTTGCATTTCAGAAGTAACCATGCCCATCCACACTGAAGAAAATGAGTGGATTGTTATCTAGAACTGCTCCCGCATCCGGTCTCTCCAAAAAACTATTGGTAGCACATGTAGGAATTAAAATTTCAAATTATCATTTTTTGATGATGGCTCTTTATGGCTAGGTAAATCTGTTTGTTTCCCACATATTTATTTTGCATCTTAATTCTTACGAAAAGGTTTGTAAAACATATTCCTATGATACTAAAAAAAGGAGATCTTCTGATAAGTTACGTCTTATATATAGAATGAGCTGTCAAATTGCATGATTTATAAAATTAAAGGATGTTAATCTAATACCTCTTAATATAACTGCTACTTTCATGTCAATCTTTTTTACTGGAGCATGGTGGTTCCAGATTTATTTATTTTTTAATAACTAGTGTTCACTTCAGAAGGAAGTTCATGTTTGTATTAAACTAATTTACATCCATTTGAAAATGCTGAATCCAAGCCATTTCCTTTTTTCCACTGGGAATGCAGTCAAGCACAGTAGCTGCCAAATAACTATTTGGAAAACATGTTTTTATTATTGTTGTGTCTTCAGGTGACCACACGCAGTGGCTGATCTGAGAGCTCATCACAGTCATTGTGAACGCAGTGGACTAAGCTTTGTTCTACTAGAGCAGGTAACAGCTTAAAGAAACTCCAAACAGAACCTAAGCCTTGAATTTAGGAATAATTTCTTAAGACTTACTTGAAATAATGCATTTATGTAGCATAATCGACTTAATTCACATCCACAAAGAGACATGAAACATGATTTGGGTTTTTTTACCTTAGAAAATACACACAGATAGTCTATCAGTATGTAGTCCTGCTAAATTCCACGTGTTTTGAGGCTACTGTCATTAAAATAATGAATTCTTACATTAAAAAAAAAAGAATTACCATTGTTTCAGATATGCTGCCCCAAAAAAGAAAGAAACAACCTTGAAAACCTGTGTTATATTAAAATGATACCTAGTGGACAAAACCAATCTCTTGAAAGATATTTATGACAAAGGAAAAGCTTAGGGAGGCAGGCTTAGAACGAAGGTGAGAACTTAAGTTTGTCCCTTTGTGTCTTCAGACTTTGTGCACTTTGTGAAGAAGGGTCCCTATGAGGAAAGCAGTGATTGAATTTCATGAAAAAGCTGTATGTGTTCTATAAAATGGTAGGAATGAAGCTCGCATAGACAATCATAAAGCTGATGCTTCCTAATTTTACAGGCTACATAATCTGCTTCTAGCCTTCACCTAGACTGCTAAGCATGAGATTCTTGCTAGAGAAAAAGGTAAGAATAGAATTTGTTACCTATATACGTCCCAAGGACAGAATTTGTTACCTATATGCATCCCATAATGAATCAGCTGAAGTGTTTGAGCATTTTTCCTTCAGTATTACTGTAAAACCAGTTGCTGCTACTGGAAACACCTAGCTAGCAGTACTCAGGGAACACACTGCTGCTGGGAAGACCTCAAAGGGGTTGGGAAAAGAAGCTTCTACTACCCTGTTTCTCCATCGGTGTCATGCCCAAGCCGAGGCTACATGCTTCGGAGCTGGACAGACAGGTATTCTGCAGGTGGGATGCTGCTAAAAGCCATCAAAGTGGTTTTGAGATGAGTGAGATTTGGAAATAAAAGCCAGCTCACTCCCCTGCTTTTTCTCTTGCACGCTTCCTGCCCCCAAAGCTACAGTAACTTCTCGGCGTCCCCACCACAATGATGATGCTGCCATCAGTACTTTCTTTGAGGTGTGTTCTTTACTCCACAAGCATGGGCTTATTCAGTCCCTTGTTAATTTTTACAACATTAATGGATCTCTTAGAGATTTTCCACATTTAGATCTCTTACTTTGTCAAACTAATTAGTGTTGTTTTAATCACTTTCATATCTCAGAGCATCCACATCCTGATGGGTGCTTAAGAAAGAAGAATAAAGGAATGGCTCCTTCTGTGAAGAGCTTGAAGTGATTCTCATTGAAATCGTTCAAGAAAGCAGCTCCTCTTAAAACAGACTTTATGAACTATACTTTAGGAACTTGTAAATGACATATATTGAATTGTTAACCCTTACATTGCACCCATCGTGATTTGTATATCAAATCTTTCTTTCATAAATGGATCAACAATTGCTTTTTAATAAACTCTCGTCTTGAGAGCCTCTCTTACCTCAGTGAAATAATTGATGTCTTTAAGGAGTGCAGCTCTTTTACACAATTTGTATATTTTCACAAAGTACTGTATCACAAGGAACAAGAGATTGACTTAGAGCAACTTTAGTAAACAAATAAGAGAAAAAACTGCTCCAAGGAACTGACTTTACGAACAGCAGCCTGTTGTATAGACACTAGATTTTACCAAAATTAAAGTGCAGTGAGGCAATACAATACATGCTGATAATGTGCAGTGTTAGAGAAGAAATGACTGGGGGGGTTACTGTAGTAAGATGCAATTAGAGGGGCATTTTAAATTTCTTATTACCAGAAGTGGATTTGAAGAGAGAATCTGACCAAGAATTATGACTCAGACCTTTGAGAGAGCACCGTATTTAATCTCCTTATGAGCAAATTTGAAGTCTTGATTTATTCTCTGACACCCAAATTCTGTTAACACTGTAAATAAACTACATATTTTTTAAAATCTCATCTATTATTCTCAACTCTCATATGTCTTTTTAATTTTAAAATTAAATATTCTGGATATTAAGTTGCAAAATACTGTCTTTAAAAACTCATTTCAATGTATTAATAAGATAAGCTACTGATTACACTAGTCCAGGTGTTCAGAACTGCTTAGATATCTCTATGGAGCACGGCACTGTGCCATATCATCATATTCTATCTTTTGTCTGGCTCATTTTGTTAGCACAACATTTCAATAACATACAAAAAAGAAGCTTCTGTGTTTCACTTTATTTCATTCATTGCTGTTCTTATCCACACCAGAATTACAGTTTTTATTTGAAGGTGTTGCGTGGGAGGTGACAAAGAGCCCAATGAACCTTCTTTATTCCCTTCCTTCCCACTTGTGGTAACAGGTCATATTGGGATTTAGCTAGAAGAAGAATTTGAGTGGCCTCACTCTAACAGGATAATTACAGTGCCATAGCTACGCTGATATAACTCCCCCATGTGGATACTCTATTTCAAGGATAAAAAAAATACTTAATTCTAGAATAATTACTCTGCTTTTTAATGCTATCTGAACAAAGTTACTTTCTCTCTGAAGGGAGAGATCACATGGGAAGCATATCAAGATATCTACAAAGTTCTGTTTCTTCCTGTGGTCCAACCCTCTCAGGGCATCCTGAGATGCCGGCATGGCACCGATTCCAACTCGCCAAGTCTCCACTGTACTTCAGTCAAGAGAAAAACATGATCTGCCATCTAGTCTAGTCCAAGAGCCCTCTCCACAGAGAAGGGGACTGAAAATGGGATACCATGAGATATCTCAACAGTACTGTGTAAGTAGATAATATATAGGTTAACATCCACCTGAACTGAAAGGATGAATTTACGCTTGGTTAAATGTCTACACAAAAATAAAAACATTAATGTCTTTTTTTTCTGATCTACAGTTGAAAACTATGCTTTTATTTGACAAAAATAGCTTGATAGGAAAAGCCTAGGCAGTCCCAATTACAGACTTAACTAAACTGAGTAAGATTTAGTTTATGGACAGAAGCAAGGTTACTCATGTCACAGAAACTATTAACTTTTTAACATATAGAAATGCTTTACAAGTCCTTTTCCAAAATGGATCTAAGAAGACAGAAGATCTGTCTGTACAAGCCTCCCAGTGTAGAATGTTTTCTAGACTTGCAGACCATTTCCATGCTTTCACTTCACGTTATCAAAATGACTTCATGCATTAAAAAAGCCAAAATAGGTTATTTAGTATAAGTGAAAAGAAATAGGTATGATGTTCTATTATTTATTCCAGGCTTTCTTTTTTCTCTTAGAAAGAGTGAAGCTTCTCAGTGGTGTTAGATAAAAAAAAAATCAGACTCTACCTGATCTAGAAATACAATAAAAGGTTTTCTATTCTTGCTATGATAAATATTATGGATTATCTACAGCTGCCTGATCACAAGTGGCACCAAGAATACGTTTTGCATCATCAGCATGGAAAGAAATCCTCATTGTTACTAGCAGAACCCCTACCACAGCCTGAATACAAACAGTTAAGTTCACAGCATCTGAGCCTTCAAAATCACCAAGACAGAACTATTTTTAGCTATAAAGCTATTTTGTAGCCTTTCATTTTTCTTAAGAGTGCAATTTTTAAAAAGAAAGTGCCTTGGTTACTGCTTTGCAGCTTTACACGTCAGTTAGTAAAGTGTCACAGGTTTTAAAGACCATCTGAACTTCCCCTTGAAAGGTATGAAAATACTCCTGGATGACTTCTAAACAAAAGACTTAAGGGCAGACACTTAGCTTGTGTAAATCAGTATCACTCCATTTAAGTTAATGGAACTATGCCAAGACACCAACTTTCATCTGACATGGTCTATTTTTTATTTCCAACTATTCTTTCATGGAGTTAGAGAACAAAAGAGTTTGAAAAGAGATCTTTCTGGGTACAGACTGACCTCCTCGAGCCTGACTGACACCATAAAATGGAACTTTTAGCTGATGAACCAAACACTGCATCACATTTCCTCTAACAACAACAATCTGAAATAATGATCTATAGGCGCTTACTGTTGCCAGCACTTTTTAGATGTTTCCCCTTGTGCCTCAACAGTTGAAATCCCAGGAAGTTAAATCAGCTTGCAAATTTGACTGAATCAACACCTGCTCATCCAAAACACATTTTAACTACAGGAAGGAATTCTTCACTCTCATTTGGAGCAGCAAAAAAACCGAAACACATGGCCAAACAATTTCAAGGCTCTGCAGGAATACAGAATTAAGCCATAGCATGTCCTTGCTGTTCCATTCTGTTTTCTACTAGTTCCAGTACACAAGCAGGCCCAGGCTAGAAGTACACGTATCATTTGCCATGCTTCTATTGAAAAATAGTCAGATACAGCCACACATCTTCTCTCACACGATATGAATCTAATTGAGAAATGGGAATTAATATCACAGTATCATTAATAGTTTCTGCTTCCCTTTGTTTTCTTATATGCCTATGCATTGGCATACATAATGTGTGATATAGTGAATGCAAAACAGTGGGACATGTAAGATCCAAAACAAGTAAGTTTCTTCTGATGCTATGAATTCTCTCAAAACTGGTTTTAACTTGGCCTTGCAATGATAACAAAAAAGATATAAGTTTATATATTATATATCATAAAGACATATACCACTGAAAAAGGGCAGATTTAGACTAGATATCAGGAAGAACTTCTTCATTATGAGGGTGGTGAGACACTGGAACAGGTTGCCCAGTGAAGTTGTGGATGCCCCATCCCTGGAGGTGTTCAAGGTCAGGTTGGATGGAGCTTTGAGCAACCTGATCGAGTGGGAGGTGTCCCTGCCCATGGCAGGAGGGTTGGAACTGGATAATCTTTAAAAGTCCCTTACAATTCTAAACATTCTATGATATGACCCTACATATGTTACACCAGTATTAAAATTATTCTAGAGAGTTCAAGAATATTTAGTTTTTATTTTATATTTATGTACCTGAAAAGTTTTTGCTACTGAAATTGATAAGAAAATATTTAAAGACATTTCAAACGTACTTAACTTTTATTGTTAGTTTATGGCATCTTTGTAAAGGAAGGAAGGAACGTATGCAGTGTAATGTTAATGAATGTATTCCCCTTGTTCAAAAGACCCAAAATCAAACTTGAAATCTTGGTGACTTAGGAACTCATGAAAAACAATGGAGAAATTCAGATTTACAAACCTGTTGTGAAGCTGGTTCTGTGGGTCTCTACACGTACTCAGTTGGGGTTGTTATATGAGAACGGGAGCTTGTAAGCCACAAGACCATGGCTGGAATCAAGGAGAGAAAGAATTGGAACTATTGTGTCCTACATACCTCAGAAGTGCCATAGCAAATAGCACTGTGGCAGTTTTAATATGAACATTTCCCTCATTAATATGCTTTTTAAACTATGAATATTTAAAGAAGAGAAATAAACTGAATTCCCAACTAAAATGTCCAGGAAGCAGATTTCCTGTTTGCCAGACAGCCCTAGCTGACAAAGACTTGATATTTAAGATGATACTTGAGCAGCTACATGTGAAATGCCAGAGTAAACACCAGGAAAGAAGCCAAGTGTGCAAAAAATAGGTACAGGATTTTTAAGTGTATTGCGTATTCATTTGTCACGCAGCAGTATTATACATCATGTATGTTCTCATTCCTAGCTTAGGAAATTGTACAGTATTCTTATATATCCACACTTAGATGCAGGCAGCGGTGACTTGACATAGAGGTGTTCATTCTTTCACTGTTGAGTCTCAGTATCAGAGATGCCAGGAACCGCTCCATCCCTAGACCCTTATTCTCATAACAACTAAAATATCTAATGTATCTAACTGGATTCACAGAAGCACTTATCTTGAAAATCGTCCCTTGATTTTCAAGTGATTCACTGTTGTGAATCTTAGTCTTTATCAGTGCATCACCATCTCTCAACTAGCAGCAGAGAGGTGACTCTCACTAGAAATGAATGATAAGAAAGAATGAAATACACACAGAGAAACAGAAAAATAAAGAGAGGACACAGAAGGATAAAGGGATCTTAACTGAAGTCAACTTTTTGTTATTGATAGTAAATATCTCAAGCTACTTTACTGAAGTTGTACAAGGGAGCGACACATTCATAATTATGCTGCAAACATATTCTATGTGCATGCACAGCTTATGCAATATTTTTACTGGAAATTTCCCTGCTTCTTTAATTTTGTGCCAGCTCTTTCTGGAGCCCTGTGCTAACTATTGTCAAGGGAACTGTTTGTATTTAGTTCCCTGTAGAAGGGGGTGAGGATTACACTAAGACTTTAAGAAGAGGAGAGATAACAAAGAAAAAGGCAATAAAGAGAGACATGGGAAAAAATAGAACATCCATAATCTTGTAGTTCTCAACCTTTTAAATCAGTCAAATAAGGATGAACTTAAATACATTCTAAGACCAACAAGAGGTGAATTTTGGAAGGCTGCACCTTATAGAACTGGAACAGTCACTTTTTGTGAAAGCTTGTACAGTCCACAGCGAGTTTCTGAAACAATTTAATAAACAATAAACAAGTTTGGTGTTTCTGAGTTTTGTACTGTGTCATAGAAGCTAACACTGCATTAGGTACTGTGATGCTTGGCAAGTACAGTCACAGAGCTAGTATAAAACCTCACCGTAAAGAGACAGTTCAATTGCAAATAGGCCTATATTGACTATGCATGTATCACGTGGAGAATTACTAGCTGGAGTGAACAGCAACTGCTGGCAAAATACCGTAACAGTAGTAGAATTAACTAGGGAGGAGCAGGTACCTTTACTTTTTCAGGCCCACAACTGCAGCACTGCATCACATTGTCCCATATTGCTAATTGCAGCATTACACAAGTATACCACAAACACTGAACCTCTCCATCATAAGTATCAGAAATAATGTTTATGCCAGTAACTAACGTTTAACCCCCACAATGAAACATACTGCTTATGCTTGATATGTTTTCGAAGACATGAAAACCTCAAACACCTAAAAAACCCAAGTAAGTCAAGACCAGAGAACAGCGCAAATCTCTTTCAGGTGATCAGATGATCCCATAAAATCCCACTGCCCGCAGAATGGATGAAAACACCGGCCAGTGATGCACACTGACTCAGATGATTCACGGAGTGCACTTAACCTGCATGGGTTTCTTGGACAATAGAAGCTCACTGGGTTTACTGTGCCTGCACAACAGATTCAGTAAGGAGTAGCAGCATCTCTGATGCCAATTTTCAGTCCTATAGTGCATTAACTTCTACTGAAACACAGGATATTTGAAGCTGTGGGAGAAAAACCACGCAGTGTAGGGATACCAACCAGTGCCAGAGGTGAGAGGGGTCTCCTGGATACTCATGGGACAAATGCAGGGGATCCAAGCTGGCATGAGATCTGCAGTGCCTGAGACAAAAGAAGACTAATCATGAGATCTGCAGTGCCTGAGACAAAAGAAGACTAAATCAGGAATCGTTTAGGTTGGAAAAGACCTTTCAGATCATCGAGTCCAACCATTAGCCTAGCACTGCCAAATTCACCACTAAACCATGTCCCTAAGCACCACATCTACACATCTTTTAAATACCTCCAAGGATGGTGACTCAACCACTTCCCTGGGCAACCCTTTCTGTGAAAAAATTTTTCCTAGTATTCCAATCTAAACCTCCTCTGGCACAACTTGAGGCTGTTCCCTCTTGTCCCATTGCCTGTTACTTGGGAGAAGGACCGACCCCACCTCACTACAACCTCCTTTCAGGTAGTTGTAGAGAGTGATAAGGTCTCCCCTCAGCCTCCTTTTCTCTGGGCTAAACAGCCCCAGTTCCCTCAGCCGCTCCTCATAAAACTGTGCTCTAGAGTCTTCACCAGCTTTGCTGTCCTCCTGAACAACAGCTCCAGGAAGGAGAAGAGGGAAGACGGAGTTAAAGGAAAGTGACACAACAGAGTGACAACTTGCTCTGGAAAGAGGGAAGAGTGTCAAAATTCACACAGGCGTTGTAAGCCTGAATGAGAGGGAAGACGCTGAAACCGCTGATGGACACCTAAGAGGAGATGTCAGGAAAAAGAGAGGTGCACCTCTGACGAAGAAATAGATCTAAGCCAGCATATTGAATGCAGCTAAAACAGAACAAGGGCATAGGAAAGGTAAGACTGTGTTACGACCTAAGGCAAGAAGGCCTTCTCCGGGGACCAAGGAAGCATGGGAGGGGAACAGAAATAGACTCAGAAGTAGGAGCAAAATTTTCATATCTATTCAGAGAAGTAATGCACTAAAGGCAGAAGTTATATTTGGTCCTGAACTGTTAAATCCATTATAGATAACTGTATTTGGTAAAGAATGAAGTTTTATCATGTACTGAATTCTTTTAAATATCACTCTTGGGACAGCCAGATATTCACAACAAAGTGCTATACAGAAACATGCTTGACATCATAACATACTAACACCGAGAAGCTGTCTAGATGACAACCTAGGGACATTGACCTTGGATGTCTTAGCTGATGCTCCAGAGGCAGGTAGGGTACCTACCTCCATGGGCAGGTAAATCTGAGTTTGAGCTTAGGAGGTCTGAAACCTGCTATGGTGGACATCTGGAACCAAAGAGACAGGTACTGAATCTATATACATATTGAAAATTGCCTGAAATACAGATGGTAATAACAGAATTCTAGCAGCATGGGGTTTGGTGCCCATATCTCTCATAGCAAATACAAACCTTGGGGACAGAGAATTGCTCAGCTGTGGACTTAATGCTAGACAAACAATAGAAAAGGAGGAGGAATCCCAGGAAACATGAATCACAGCAGGGTTGAGATCACATTGGGGGAGGAAGCAGTTCACGAAAATTGTTGTTCCAATATATGTACCTTTCAGTTGAAAATAAATTTCTTCCTAACTTGTATTCATTGCTTGCCTGCCATGTGTTAGTTTTACTTTTTGCTTTGCTCTTTCTCAAGTGTTATAAGGAAAAATAAGAGTACCTGAAGTCCAGTGAACATAAACTGTGATATGCAAGTTCAAGGCCTTAATTTCAAAGACTAGCTACACAGAAGACAGATATGGGTTATCTGGAAAAGTGTTACAGGAATAAGGTAAGTGGATGTTGTATACAGGAATAATGGGAGGGTCATCAAAACCTATCTTAAAATTCAGTAGGAATTTTCCCTATTATCACTGAATGACTACTCCAGAACCTTGGACCGCTAGAAGCCTCCTTTGAATCTCTGCCCTAGAGTTCCTCAAGGCCTTTAAGATCTAAATTTCCTTTATGAAGTCTAACACAGATTAAACATTAACAGTTCTCATTTAATCCCTACAGTTGGCTAACCTCCATGATGTGGCTGTCTTTGCCTGTTAACCTATCTTCCCCTTTCAGATATTACCCTAATGGTCTCTTTAACTTATTATTTATCTATGAAGTCTGAGGATCATCCTAAAAGCTTTCCTGTTTACACAGAAATAATTTCTAGATGTGCAAGCAATCAGTATTTTCAGTTTATGTCATTGTTTTCCATGCTTTAAAGTGAAGCAATGGACTCATTTCTTAGCCTCTCATTTAACTGAATTCTTAATCAGGCGATCAAAGTTGTCTGACAGTTCTTTGTGTGGTGCATTTTTAATGACTGACCTTCTACAACATGCTCATTACTTTCACCAACTGTATTGGTTATGCCATGATCCAGTAAGGAAACCTATGCAAAATATGTCTGGGTCCCATCATTACTTGTAGTATTTTCTTCTGATCAAGATCTGGAAATTACATAATAACATAACTCCTGGGAACATTTATTCTTATAATAACATCATGGAGACTTTACATATCCAAGTCTCATACTTGCCATACGGTGGCTGGAAAGGTGAAATGAATTTTTTTTTTATAAGGATGACAAGAGACCATGAAATATCTTAAGGGAAAAAAGGAAAAGAGGAAGAAAAGAGAAGGCAAGAAGAAAGCAAGGAAGATCGCAGAACAGTTACTGAGAAAAACAGGCAGAGGAATCAGAGGAAAAGCAAGCAAGCGAACTGGTGAAGAAAAAAAAAAAAGAGCAAGATTTCTCCCTGGTCTCCGTTTCAGGGCTAAAAGGGTGTAATTCTCTGTAGTTCAAAGGCTGTCAGAATCAATGTACAGGGGAAGAGAAGATACGTCAGATGGTACAATACTTTGCCTAAGTATTCTACAAAGACTTGGCCCATTTTACAAACACTAGGGCACTGTCTTTAAGCAACCCTAAATCTCTGGCTTATTCAACTCTGTAGTGCTGGCCCAAGAAGTTGACAGTCCTGTAGGTTGGAAGAACACAGCTTTGCCTGAGTGGCTGCTACTAGATACCTCATCTGCTCTTGAGGAGACTTCAGATAACCTTTTCTAAAGTGTCTAGGCACCACTTGCTACAAGGAAAGCAAGGATTTTTAGGCAGTGTGTGACTACTTAAATACAGGGACGCTTGCATCCTACCAGCCATATGGATATGCGGATCCAGACTGTGATGAGCTTTGGCTTTAGCCCATTACCTGGCTTAACCATGAGTATAAACATAATCTTGGAGCAGAAGATAAGAAAATCAAGAGTGAAGATCTTATGCAGATAAATTAGAGGTTGTAGAAATATGACAAAAGACAGAGCTCAATAGACAGGGTGATGTAAGGCAAAATAAGCTGACTACTAAAGAAGAAAAATTTGCAGCTAGAAGACCATGAAGAAAAGAAGGGTCAGCTAAGTCCCACGTCAAGAAGAGACAATGACCAAGACTGTAAGTGAGGGAACTGATCCAGAACTAAAATAAAAACGGTCACGTCAATGAAAAGGAGTAAGATAAGGCAAGGTGCAAAGCTAAATAAAAGCTAAGTAACAAAAAGCGAAGGGAAATGGCAAAGAAAAGGGAGCTCAAAGAGTCAAATTGAAGAAGAAAGAAAGAAAAAGACAGCTGAAACTACAATAGGACCCTGAAATGTAAGAGAGCCATCATTAGCTATCAGTGTCTGAGAAGGCATAGAAAAAGAAATGAAAATGATGTCTGACTTACTATGAAAAATAGAGACAGTATTAATTTTAAAAGAAAGGAATTACCTGGCTGTATATATCCAGTGTACTAATAGGACTGGTACCATTCATCTCATATACTCATTAGTATGAGTAGTATCTAAACACAGGTATTACTGTATCTGTCTAGTACAATATTACCAGGCAACTAATTAAACCATATAATTCAGGGTGAATACTCTAAGAAAATTTCAGATTCTCTAGAAGAAAAACTAAAGTGAGTTTGCAATACTCTGGTTTATATATCTGTTCCTAGAGACACCGTTTAATCAGATTTGTCTCAAATATTAATTTTATACGAATGAGTTTCATAAAAATACAGTTAATTGAAATATATGAACAGATATGGATGATTCCTCCTTCTCCAAGAAGGTAAAGTACTTCTAGTTTTAGAAAAGATTTTTAAAAAATCTACTCCAAATATTGGAACCTGGAAGTGAAATAGACTATAATTGACTATTTCAATTTTTAAATGAGAAAATTAGTGGTAGTTATAGCAAAAATAGCAGCATAACATTTTTCTTTACTTTTTCAGTTTAAATAATGTAATTTGTTAGTTCAAACACAGTCAAAGATATTTACATTAAAAGTATGAGGCTAAATTACTAGTATAGACAGATACAAGTCCCATGAAGTCATGCAAAAACATGCATACTTGCTATGGAACTAGCCCATCTTTTCAACTGGATGGCGCTCTTCAAATCAATACTCTACGCACAGAGCACAGTTGGATGTTCAGTCACTGGAACTTCTCACTACAGGTGGGAAAGCTAGAATTTTTAGGATGGTCTTTCATTATTTTTCTTAGCCCTTTCTTCTCCTAAGCTAGACTGAAAGACCTATACCTATCTCAGTATGGAATAAAACAGACGACAAACTAAGAAAGCTCAGTTGTGAGACTGCCCCTCCCTCTCCCAAGCCTGATAGTTCAGACCGCACACTTGTGTTTCTACTTCTGTGCTACCACCAAACAATAAGATGGGTCAAAGCACGAATCTGAGTGTCACTGAACACTATGAACACTAGCCTTCACAGGTCTTCATTTCTGACTTCTAAAACACAGAACATCCATTATGTGACATAGATCAAGCTCCAAGTCAAATTAAAATTTATATATAAATTTTACTCTTTGTCTTTACACAGAACTCTTCATGCCATCTACTCCGTACACGTACAACTCATTCTTATGACCTGCAAAACACATGCATAACAATGTATATTGCTATGACTCACATCATGGTAGTCCAAGAGTTACCATGTACTTAAAAAAATAATTAATTTTAAATAGGAGGTAATATATGTTTCAGTGTATCCATGGCAGACTTGTACACAGAATTCAGGTGCAAAACTGTTCTCCCTTTGGCTCCAGGTCTTGTCATAGACGTGTATTTTATCTGCCTATTCTGTGGTACAGCAGAATGAGAATTCTTCATGTGGCTGTAACAGCCCCAAGGAGTTACAAACACAGCCACAGTAAGAATGAGGTCAGGTTATTCCACATCCCTTTTCTCTGGTACAGCAGCAGCAGGAAAAACATATGGCATAACAGACATTAAGTCATATTGCTCATTCTAAACTTAGTCTTCTATTTCTGCCACATGTGGAAAGTTCCATGTGTAATAAATGTCAAGAGCCCTTGCATTGCCCCTTATTTTTCAAAATTCTTCCACTTGTTCAGGAAGCTGAAGCGGGAGAGACACGGACTAAAGCCTGTGCACTCTGACACAAAAGGACTCAAAGACTTGTATTTTTCTTCAGGCTGCAAAGAAATGAATTTACTCACTACAGCATCCCAGACAAGAGAACTATAATCAGATTGTGAATGCCTCCAGTTTTTATTGACACCATTGATCAATACCCATAATAAGCTAAAATGACCGCATTTGGGCTCCTTTTCTCATTGCATGTTATGAACTAACCCTGAAGTCATCCTGAAGATCACACTTGGTGCCAAGAGAGACAGGAAGCGTTCAAAGGCAGGCTGAGGTGTAGTGGGTACTTCTACGTTGTCCCCAGCACAGCCCTGCCGAGCACAGCCGGTGGGGCAGTGCACCTCCAGGCACGGCAGGTAACCTCACCACAAGCCATGGACTTCTGCTCACAAGCTCTACGGACGTAAAGCAGACAGCTGGTGGATTTTCAGTATGCAGAGATCCTTTGGACATACATGAAGAGACACAATTTGGAAGTAAATTAAGCAGACGCTATACAGATTGGTAAGAGAGAGGGTGTGAGACCTTTCCCAGCACTCCAGTACTGAACTTAGAGGGACACGTTTCAGCTTGGACTAAAAACTGCTTATAGAGACCCTAGGATCACAAGCCATTTATATTTATACTGGCAAGTGTCCCTCTGCATTCAAAAGGAATGGGGGAGTTTCACCAGAAAATGTGCTGTGCCTTCTGCAGTGTCCTCTGGGACAGCATGGCCCTTTACTCTTAGTCAGAAAAATGCCTTAAAACCCTTTCATATTACATACGCTTCACTGGGAGTGTCACATAGTCATTCAAGAGGAAAGGGGAAAAAAAAAGATAATTAAAGGACATTCATATATCACTTCAAAAAAATGTGTATATGTATGCATACATCTTCAGAGTATTTTACTGGAAATAATCACTAAAATCACAACCTACTGATGTGACTCCACCCAAAGGTGGAATTGTCATTGACTTCAACAGGATATTTGCCTGAGTAAGGCCACAGGAATTAGATTCAATACAATTAAAGGCTATAAAATATTCCCTCACCTGAATAAAAATGTAAAAAAGCTGCTACCACTACCATAACAGTGTATTATTCCAAGTGTGTGCTACCAGACTGTTATTATGCCTGTGCAGATAGTTGCAGGGGAAACAGTGCTCTACGTTCTCTTCTACCAAAGCAGATCTCTGCAGGTAATTTTAATGGGGCTGTTAATAACCTGGCAACCGTCCCAGCCAGATGTAGCACATTTAAACATTGTCCTTACAGCTTTGTCAGAACTGTTGACATTGCATGTCAGTAATGGAAAATTGCCACTGCACCAAACAACCATCTTCATTATATGGAATCACATTGTTAATCTACAGCCAAATGCAACTTGAGGCGGAAAGAGAGTTTAGATTGCACCCATCTGTATACTATCACTCCAGGTGGCAGGTCGTTCTTCAGGATTAGAGATTGAATCAGTCTTTCCATCATCAATAAGCCCTCCTCCACAACGAGTGCCTGTCAATCCAATATTTTACTTTCAGCACCATGAGGACCGCACAGCATGGTAATGAAATTTCTCTGTAAGTAGACCACGGGGATCTATACCAGAGAGATACATCTCTTTAAAAGCTCAGGGAAATCAGACAGCGTGCTGCACAATCTGGACAGTAACTCGGTTTCAAGCACCACCTAACTGTTTTATCTGTTTAGGGACAAGATCTACCAGATAAACAGCATTTTAATGCTGGGTTATTTCATTTTTTGTAGCAATTAGTATTGGGTGATTATTTCCCATTTGGAAAGTTTTGACAGCCTCAGAAAATATATCCATTTCTGAAACAAAACAAGCTTGTTGGTATAAAGCTTCTACATTTAACATTTCTCATCACATATTACAAGTATGACCTTGGCTAAAAAAAATATTTCAAATTGCCCACGATTAAAACTTACCAGATATTATCTATTATTATCTTTTCAGGATGCAACTTAGCCTCTTCCAGTAGCAACTGGAATTTCTTCAAAGCCCACTTGTTACCTGCAGTAGGCATTTGTCACATGGAGAAGTCTTCTGCCTCCTTAAATTACCTGTCTGCTCTTATGTATTTATACTACGACTCTAACCCTGGTCCCTAGTCACCATCACCAAGACTTTCTGGAATCAGTTGGAATAATTATGTCAATACTTTAGGCATTTTGACTTTCTGATGATAGGTTTACTATAAAAATATAAACTATAAAACATATACAGACATACTAGCTGCACTCATGTACTTCAATTATTACAAATGAAACTACTTTTGCAACAAAAATACCATGAGTGGAAAACTCTCATATTGTAACAGGCATCTAGCTTTTTAAAAGTATATTATACGTATTGCATCCATTCCCACTTGGTTGTATTATAGATATTAAATTCAGTTCCCCCCTCCTCTTTTTTTTTTTTTAAGTGTTCATGTTTTAACTGAAAATGGTTAGTTACAGCACATTCTTTCAAAGCATATGGAAATAAGAATAAATGCATTGTTCGGTTTTTCACAATCTATTGTTAATTTTTGTAGGTTATACATTTGTTAAACACCTAAAAAGCTCAAGCTAACAATTACGATAATTTAGTAGTAACGACTATGTGACATTGTCACAGCAACTGCTGAAAATAGGAAAGCAAATGAAACAGAAGACATTTCAGCTATGGAGGAACAGAAACAAAAGACAGACTCTAAAAACAGAATTTCTGGAGTGGTAGGACTGGTAGAAATATGTCTTTTACCTCAGTACATCATTTGGTTTTGGTTAATCATATCCGCAAACAAAGGAAAGGTATTTGTTTACAAATATAATTCCTTCGGAAACAGCTAATTTGATTCTTATCAATCTATTACTGTTGTATTACCCAGCAAAACAAAAGAACCAATGTCAGTGGTCAGCTGAGCTTTTTTCCTGACCGATCTCCTTTTTATTACACTGACAGTGGGTCTGATTGATGACACTATTTCCTTTCTGACTATATGGACTATAGTCCAGTACCCATGGAGGGGGCTCAGCCCATAGGATTACAGTGGAGTAAGTCAGGAATCCCTGTCTGAGGTTGAGAATCAGTAAATGCCCCACCAGTGGCACCTGTTAAGCCCACCCTGCACTGAAAGGAACAGAATGATTTGTCTCTTCATTCTGTGATCTTTTTATCAGAAATATCAGACTCAGTAAACTATCAGTATGGACTTGAATTTTATCTGAAGGATAAAGTCCAAAATATGGAACTTTTCTCCCATATTCCTCTGTCATTTTATCATTTATAAAATAATAAGGCCATATCCTTTGGTATATCCTCTCATTTTCTCTTGGAGGTAAACTAAAATGATGCCATGAAAGGAAACATGACATGAAAAAACACAACTCTAACTCAGAAGAAGAAAAGGTTTTGTGGCTAGAACTCAAAACTCTTCTATCTATTGTTGGCCCCCAAACAGACCTTTTTGATGACCTTGGCCTTGCTTGGTAACACTTAAAAGAAGAAAAAGCTACATCTACACTATGAAAAATATTCTCTGGCTTCAGACCACCTGGTACAGCGAGCTTCCATCTACATTTCCTTGGGGTTCAACTCCATCAGTGAAGGATTAACTATGTCCACAGTGTACTGCAGCCCACACCATGCTGTGCTTGGCCTTAATCTCTCTGGCCCCATTTACTGCTTCAACTTACACCCTGAAAAAAGGGGGTTGGTTTTGCTGTTCAAAACACACAAAACAATGACCTTAAGGCAATCTGCTAGAAAGGTTGTTTTGTTTTTTTTTTTTAAACGCAATGCCAAGAGTCTATACTGTGTGCCGTGGGTATAGCAGGTGACATATGAAAATATTTTTGGGTGCAAGGTTTGCCAAGACAGTGTGGGAAGACCACATTAAAAAAGATCCCAAGGTCTTACATGCATTTGAAAACAAGCTGTCTCTGGAGTGAACTACCCACAAAACAACACCCAGGTTTTATTTTAAAAGGAACTGGCTGGTGTATTCCAAAAGAAAGCCTGCAAGTAAACTACCAGGTGTACACCTGGACGATCAGCAAACAGGGTCCCAAGGGCCACGGAGTGCTGATTTGACTAAGAGTGTAGGAAATACTCTGACACTTCTTGGTCTTACATTGCAAGTGGTCACCTACTGCGTCTTTGGGAAGAGTCAGGATCCCGGATGGAAACGTGTCCCTCCTTCAAGGTCTGAGTAAGGAGCCTGCAATCGACAATGCAATCCCCTTTTCTCCCTTCCAGACCATTTTCAACCACTAGTGTCTCCTTGCATGACCTTCTTACATGCTTACACGCATGAATGTAGAAACAGCTGGAAAAATTTAAGGCAGCACTTTTCCCCAACTGCTTGTTATCGCTCTCTTTGGCCCCAAGAGCCAAACGGGATTTGTGAGAGCACTGCTCCTACTTTGCTGCTACAGCCGTTGGCGGAGTGGGGAGCATGCTGAGGCTGGGGTGGACTGTTCCCAGAGTAGTAATAGCAAGGAGGAGGGCAGACAGTGCTCAGTGGTCACAGATATCCTCGCACTGAACATCTCTGACTTGCCTCCCCCTTCGCAGGGATAATTTCATAACGATAGCCAGAGATTAGTGCTGTAGCACCAACCTTCCTCTTGTACCCCTTTTTGGTGGTCTCTGAAAAGGCAGTATTATGGCACATCCCACTAGTGTGTGGTAAAATAGAACTGATCAATGTTTGAAGCACCTTTTTATGTCTTTTTTAATAGTATGCTTTGTGCAAATGGACCTTCCAATGCAGACAAAGAAACAGCAGAAGGAATGAAACTTAAAGGACATGAAATAAACAGGTCATGTGTCATACCCCAAGGGTTGTGGGCTCAGTGCTACAAGCATCTTCCAAGAAGATTAAACGTCAAAAATTAAATCTGGCCTCCCACTCTGCCACCCTCAAACTCAGTATGAATTTTGTTACTGAGTTCCAGAGGGGGGAAATTTACTACCAAACTTTCTGAATCACCTTTGTATTCCTCGTATTTTCAGGTTGCTTGGGAACCTGTTGAACTCCTGGCATCAATTAGAGAAAGTTTAAAGCTACTCTAATTCATATTGTGGCTGTGAGTGTCCCTTACGAGCCATCCACCTGTCCAGAAGAGCCAGATAATTGACCCTTCTGGGCCTGCCTGTAACCCCAGAACACGTCCAAAGTGGAGACTGCTTCCAAAGGCTGTTTTAGCCTTTTATGACCTCTTTATATTGCCAAAGTGATGTAATTTGGATGAGCCCAATGGAGAGTGCACTCTTCTGTGTGCATATTAAACTGCTGAATGGAGAAATGCACCACACCGTGGTCTGTGACAGATTTACCGGGCACCCAGGCCTGATGAATGACTCCTCTCATTAAGCAGCATTACAGTGAGATTTTCTAGCTATATAACTAAAACCAGACTTTACAACGTATGATGCCTGGTTACAGTAATCCAGTGAACATACCTGTTTAAGAGAAAGATAGAGGAAAGGTGGGCGATTTGTATAGAAAGAAGCAACATATGAGAAATGTATTTTAAAAGGATGATTGCAGCCATGACATGTGTAGAGGTGAAAAGAGGCATAATGAAAGAAATTGACTTACATGGCCAGTTATAATATATTTCATACAATGGAGAAAAAGCTGAGTCAATGAACAATTTTGTATCACTGTTATTGTGAAATAATTACAGTCTCCTTTATCACAGCTGTACAATATGCTGACTGAACAGGAAAACATGCAGTACACACAGTGTAGTGATTTCTACCACTGTATAAGTAAATGTCAGACTTGTTCCATGTATTCAGTGATTTTCTTAATGAAAACGTCAGCATAACGCTGGCATTTCCCTCCTTTCATTTAATTCTTGCACTCCCCTTTCATCCACTAGCTGACCTTTGCATGCACTTGGTAGCTTGCCCAAGGTGCTGTCACACCTTCATTGCTCCTCTCTAATGATGGTCTTTTGCTGCCAGATTCAAACAGGATATTTGGTACAGAATTGCAGGGCTCTGTTCCCAGTACAGTACGGTGATGAAAATTTGAATGCTTCACTACTTTACGTGACTTTCCACTTTTTCTCTGAAAAGAATAATCAATTGTTTAACAGAATCAACCTCTTCCAGCACTGTCCTGTTATAGTATTATAGGACTCAAGAGAAGGAATCACTAAAGGAAGAGCTGTTGCACCAGCACCATAGAAACACTGAGAAAAAGTAACTGCTGAACGAGTCAGACTGTTAACAGAGTCTGTTTTCTCAGTACAAAAGGAAAGGGATGACACACAATTAGAATGAGGTGAGCTTTAGACAAGGCAATGACAAATAGAAGTAACTTGCATTTTATAAAATAGGAACAAATATATAACATCGGGCCTCATTTATAGTACCATGTCACGGAGAAAAGACTTAATAATACTGTTGACTCAGTAGTTACACTGAAAGATGAACACTTCATCTGGATATATATTATTTCTAGTATAAATACAAATAAATTGTGGTCCAAGTTGCTGAAATAGAAAGGCGAAAATCTTTTTAAAATACAAATTTTGATTGTGCACTTTTTTTTTTTTTTACTGCTTGTCTGAGGAGATTTGTCTCTCTTGTACTGTGTTTAACAGCCTCTTGCATATGTGAGCCCACCACTGACCCCACAGCAGAGGCAGCAGGCAAGGGCAAGGTGTACATTAAATTCTGGAGCGACTTGAAGGGGGAAGTAGTAAAAGCTGAGAGAATACCCAGTAGCAGACGGTTCAAAAGGAGACTAAGTCCAAAGCTTTCTCCCTAAGCAATGCCATTTTGAGGGTTTGCTCTCTCTTTCCAGGGTCTCTACACTCTCAAAGACTAACTTTATGCGACAGAAGCTCCTGTTCCTGCCTTCTGAGCCTCTGGGAATGAACAGAACAGATGCAATTTCCTTTTCTACATCATCCTCCCATTGCTTTATGATATTCTTTTACTTTGCCTGTGGGTTAAGAAAGGAATGGGCTAACTGCAAGAACAAATAGTTCCTAGCTAGTGGATTTCACAAGTTTCAAGAAAAGCCAGACCCATCTGGGCTACACAAGTTCATTCAACTTCACAGCTACGGTGCTATGTCTGTAAGTTGATTTATGCCTAACAAACATCATTTACTGCACACAGAAACATAAAGAATTCCTGTCTCAGGCATAAAGCAGTTAAACTATAACTGCTAGCAACAGTTAACTCTAAAAGAAAGGTGACCTATTTGGGGAAAAGAATGATCAGTTATTAAAATCCTTTTCTATATAGCATAACAAAACATATCTCATAAAAACAACTAGGTTACGAATTTGACAGGTTTTCTGCTATGCCACAAGTCTCTTACTGTTAGTCAGGTCTCTACCTGTAATACCTATAATCAGTTTTTCTCATGAAAACGTGGATCAAAAGAAGTTGAAATGAGGCATGCAGCAAGGTGTTGAACATAATAAGTAGGCTAAAGTAATTAAAGCTTTAGCTAAATATTTTTCACTTTTATCAGTTCGCTGCATGCTGAGAAAAATAACTTACAAAAGAAGGAAAAGTATTTCACATGCCATAGGAGAATGTTCAGAGCCTGAAAAATGAGAAAGCAAAAGGATCAGAAGTCTGCAAACGATTGTGGTGGGCTCCTCTCTGCCACAAGCGTTGGCACTCGGGCACCTCAGCACAGGATGAGCATCTCTGAAGTCTGAAACACCGACAATTTCTTTAACGAACTTTAGACACTTGTGATTGAGATTTTTGGCCATGCGCTCTATACAAAAGCATAATTGAATGACAAAGTTCTGCTGTAATAAATGACTCCTTGTAATGGTGAGTGCTAGAGAGCAGATTGCTTATTTCTAGGAGTGAAACATATAGTACTCTTTCAAGGATAATCTGATAATAGATCACAAGGATTTTCAATGCCACAAAAGACTAAGCAAAGCCTTGGGATTTCACTGAGAAGAGGGACATAACTAACCTAACATAATCTACTAATGAAGAATTAGAGATTCACTGTAAGCTGATATACTCAGTTATACAACCTTCTCTTGTCTCACCCTATTTTAACGAACTGCAGCGTTTTCCATAATGGGCCGTAAAGCCTGTGTTTTCCCCTCCAGCAAAAGCCAACAGGTTTTACTTTGTAGGAAAGAAATCTGCACAGGCACTCTCAGACTACAAAAAACCAAACCGCTTCTTTCAACTAAACAAAATCAGTGCACTAATGCAAATTTCCTATGTTCTACCCAGGAAAACATTCCTTATCAAACTCTGCAATAACAAGTATATGACCTGGAAAAGATGATCTGGTTGTAACACACCTTGGCAAATTATCAGTTTTACATTAACTGCTATTTTGTTAGATAGTGTTTGTTTGTTTGTTTGTTTGGAGGGGCAGGCCGGGCTGTTGTGGTGGTGAATTTCACAGAGTATAAACTTTTTAGATGAAATATTGCCTCTTTTTACTTCGGCAAAACTGAGTTAATGGTGGATGGATTTGGCTCAATGATACTAGTTGTACCAGATACACTGCTAACCACTCCAGAGAGAGAGAGAATGTATGAGAAACATATTCCACATCTGTCTTGTTTTCTTACACACATTGACAAGCAAGATAACATTTGGCTAAATAATATATGAGGAAAGGCAAAAGGTGCAAGTCCTAGAATCACTGGAAAAAAAGAATTTGAGCCATCTTTCTAGATGCTCCAGAATAGGAAAATGTATGAACAGTTGATAGATATATAATTTTAAAGAAAAGAACAAATAAGGAGAATAAAACCCTACTAGATATAGAGAAAAGCTGAATTCTCTTCACAAGTGCTATATCCATAAAGAGCTCTCAAAGGCAAAAAGCAGAGTCGAACACACACTCTTTTATACCTCTCCCCGCAGAGTCTGGGAACGTCATCCCGTAATGAGCAATGGAAAAACAAAAAGCTCACATTATTATAAAACAATGAGTATCACCATAAAAGCCAGGATGGCCTCTTTTGGTCTCAGAACACGTGTTGTCATTAGATTAAATCTATATCCTATTTCATTCAAGACAAGCAAGTTTGCTTCGTACTTTCATCATTTTTTTTTTTCATTTGCACATTTACCAGAAAGAGCCTATAACCTTAGATTGACAAATGAGCTTTTTAAACTATATACTTGCCATTGGCACCCATGTAAAGCAGAAGTGACAGAGTCCTGCAAGACCTAGCTGAGTATTATCAAACTTTTGTACAGGCAGATGGGAAGTTTTTAGTGTGATGTTTCCCAGGAGACTTCTGTAATAGTCACTCCCTCCTCTGCCCTGAAAAGTAGATAACTACTGGGACTTTATTTTTAATTCAGACTTGCTTCTTCCTGTCTGTTTGTCATCCCATGACGTAGTCAATCAAGACTAGCTGTATGTGCGTTATTATGGGAAAATGAAAAAAAAATTTTATCTATTTTTTTTTTCTTTTCCATCCAGTTCAAGCTACAAATGAGTTTTACATTCTTCCCCTCCGCTTCTTCTCTTCCCTGATCCTGTATAACTTTACATGATTTTTTAGACTACGAGACAGGGTAGAATTCAAAGAGTTTTAATGACTGAGAAATTGTTGAAATAGCTGTTTCTACTGCAACACATTAATGAAGTTTGCCTAACTATGATATTTTTTTCACTACACTAATTGTTAATCTGACTAACAGCTTGCTTGTTAATTTAAACAGCTCATTCTGTTTTGTAATGCTTAGAGCCCCAAATTCTCTTTTAAGATGTTCTTCTAGAATTACCCACCAGCAATCCTGTAAAGTTTCAAACATAAAGCTCATTATCATTTAAAGTAGATAACCCTAGGTAGTTAGAAGAAGTGATTTATGACATAAGTCAAGCAATTTCAGCAAAGATTAAGGAAAGAGAATTTTTGAAGTACTATAATTTTCATGAAAATTCCCCATGTTTGAAGGAGATATTGTACGTGACTGAGATCTACTCTTCATACAATCTTCTCCACTTGCTTAAGAGGTTGCACTTTATTCATTTATGATAATAGGCCACTTTATATAAAGAGTCTTATTATTCTGAGTGAGTAATTTTGAAGGAGAGCATTTCCAGTGACCTGGCAAACCATGAGTTCAGAATTCAAGAATTAGAGAGGAAAAATTATTTGAAAATATTTCTTAACCAAAAGAGAAGTCTTAAGTACTGCTTTTAGAACTTTCTTGATTACTAAGTTCTCAGCTTCATGGATAACTCTAAGCCGAAACACTCTGAAAACTCATGCGCTTAATGTTAAAACGGCACTGAAGTCCTTTAAACTAGGATCTAAGTATTTCCTACAGATATGATCAGAAGCACATATTCATCTCGGACAGGGAATCACATTACATTCACATACCTCCTTGTCTATAAGTTATGTGGTCTGAAGTTCAGAGCCTTAAAAATACGACGTTGATTTCAAAGGGCACTGGATCTGTCATTAATTAATAACTCTAGCTGCAATAATATGCTATTTGAAAAATATTTACTTGATCTCTGAACACCCCATGGGATAGAAAGCAATTTTTAGTCCAGTTTGACTAAATTCAATGGGTAAACATTGTAACAGCGATGGAACAAGCCAAAACTAGAAGACTTGATGGCATAACGCTTGCTACGAGAAAACTAAGCACCAGGGTGTACCCACATTACCTCTGCAGAGGCAATGCTTTCATTCCAGTCCTGTGACTTATCCTGAACGCAGTCAATGAATTTGCTGCCTTGGAAGCAAATAATGGCAATAAGCAACACTGGCACACTACTGCAAGTTTTCAAAGCTAATTGAATCAGCATATAAAAATGTTTTCCCTGTGTAATAAATCTCATTATAATCAACCTCTCTATGGCAGACGCTTCCCTATGATATGCAAATTTCAATTATTTAGTTAGGATATATTTAGCATTTCCATGTGACTCCATTTTCTATTTAAAATATTTGAGAGTTGCATTAAATGCCCAGCTCTCCTTTGGAAGCTGTTATTAGCAACAATGTATGCCAACATAATAACAGAGCCTTTCAAATATTTGGACTACAAATGCAATTTAGAGAAAGTGAAGAAATGGTTTCACTCAAACTTCATTTTAGGAGTTTTCTTGGTCCAATCTATCGCGCTGACTTCTTTACAAGATGGAACATGGAAAGAGATCAAGGGTTTTACGGATATTTTACCTGTTTTTCCCCAACGTGAGAGAATAAACCTCACGACATAACCATCATCCATATTAAAGTTCAGTTCAGTCTCAATGAACTCATGGTGAATTTTCAAGTATAAAAAATAATAATCTTACAGCAACATCTATTGAGGGAGAAATACAGACCACTGACAAAAATATATTAGTGACCCACTGATGCTATGAATATCTGTCTCAATCAGTCTTGTTAAACATTCTGGAGAATAGCTAGATGTGGTTTGGCATTTTTGGAATTCTAGCATACACAAAAAATGACCTTATTAAAGGGAAAAAAAAAAAAAAGTCCTTTGCCTGAGAAAGTACTAAAATAACGACCTGAGTAGGGAAAATCCAAGCAAGTAGTGTCTCATGAAATTTCTAAGTCTCCTGGCCTAAACAAACCCCATCATTCTGCTCTGATGAGGGCAAGGAGAAGGGGAAGCATCAGAAAACAGATACTGTCTAGTGGAACCCTTTCACAGTGTATTGAGTTTCTTATTGTTTCTTGTAAGACATGAAGAACATGGCAAAAAAGTCATATATAAACCACACACTGAGATTAAAAGTTAAAGAGATGTGGAGTTGTTTTTATTCCCTGAGTAGCAAATGCTTCCCCTATATCATCATACTGTGAATATAGAACAATAAGATGAAACCAGAACTTGTCCCATGGATAATTACTATTTGAATTTGTATTGAGCATCTTCTCTGTTGTGATTCTAATCATGTAATCTGCCACAAGCACTAGGAACTAAAGCACTTTCATGATGATGGCCATGTCTCTGGATGGCAAAACCCAACCTGTGAATTTACAGTCTTCTTCCTTTTTATTGTTTTTGCAGAAAATTGTATAGAATAATACATTACTTCAACACAGACTAGACTGTCACTAACAATGATTTCCAAAGAAGCATTAACATTTAATAAATACTTCACGCTTTTTTGTTTTTTGGTATGCACATGGAAAAGTTAAATTCATATGAAAGAAATAACCGAAATATACGTATCACAGGGTCAAAGAACTGATCAGTAAAACATACAATATCATCAGCAGGAAAACAAGGATCCATAATTAAAGGATATTAAATCGTATGTCTCATCAAAATAAGGCAGTTATCAGAGGGGTCAAGAATTTAAAAAACCTACACGCAGAGCTTGTATGTATCGTCTGTTGGATATAGCCATCTCCATGGATCAGAGAAGGTTTTGATCATAGACACTTAAATGATGAATCCTGAACTATGATAGAAGGATGCATCATAAAAAGACACTTGAAGGTCCCTAAATAAACCCCGGCTAAGAACTGTTTGATGCTAGATTAAAATATCAGTGTGTGAATGAACTAAGGTTGCATCCATCCCAGGTCAATTCCCATGCCAGTTATTCCTCCTCTTTTTTTCTTTTTGGTCCTCTGAATATTTAATTACTCTGGGCAAAACAGAACAAATTCAAAAGGAGAGACAGAGGCAATATAATTGTAGAAACCCCCCAGGACAAATACAGCAGATACATAGAGGATATAGATTTAAATCTCCCCTGATCCCACCTCTCTGGCTATGCTTCATGTGACAAGCCCAGGTTAAACAGGTAATAGCAGAAACTGAAAGAGCCTGCTAAGAATATAAAACAGCTCCTGAAGGTGCTTGCATATATTCTTATCTTCAGCATTTCCTAATAACCAGATGTAACTGCTATGTTCTCTGCATCCTATTCTGATGCACCTAACTCTTCCATGTAGAAGGGAACAAAGAAGAGGTGTACATTTTTGACATAATGATTGGGTTTAAGCATAGTTACCACCATGTTTAATGTCACGCTGCTTAAGTGCCTTTGTATATGGGCCTGTGCGCGCCCCTTGGCAATACACACACTATCAAACAGGAGCTGCACTTCAGCAGTAATCATTATGATGCTGACACTCTTCTCTGACTCTAGCTCTAATAAACTATTTCCAGGAAAACAAAAATGTTCAAATCTAATCGCTATGTTCTGAAAGTGTGATAATTGGTATACAGCGTTAGCAGGCACGTCTGTCTTAATGGACAGAAGCTAAGAGGAACTTCTGATTGTTACAGGCTCTTAACTCCTGTGAAAAGTCTCTTAAACTATTTCTGAATACAATCCCTATATTCAATTTGGCAAAAACAACACCACACTCAGGATTTTAGTTTAGGCTTGTAATATCTCTTTCCCTGCATATGAAAGTGGGGTCTGTGAGTTTTACCTTTGTAGAGTAAGGAAAGTGACAGGTTACATCTTACTGTGCGGCTTTGAGGTCTGCCTGCTCCCTTTCCAAACTAATAAAATAAAAAGTGGTACGGAAAGCATGACCCCTGAGAGAGAGACATACTCTGACTTTAAGAGAGGAAAAAATGTCTGCATTAGGATGATAAATGACTGACTACAATTAATTAATCAATTAATTGTTTTTACAATAAAACCCAGGATTGGAAGTAGAGGCCTTAAATGCATCGTGACCTATAGTTTTATCTGATAAACTATGCTCCATCAAAATCCACAGTCAGCAGTTATTTATTGTGCAAAGTTCCAAATTGGATCTTCTACTTCTGAACTAATTTGGACCCTAAGTATTTTGCATTTGTATTGCCACACAAAAGGGTTCTTGTAAAAATCATGTTTAAAAAAGGGATATACAATATTTACAGTAGGAACATGCTTGACTTTCTATGATATTAAAAAAGCTTAGCAAAAGGGAACAATGCTCATCATCTAAATGTCTGGTCTAGAAAAATTACTCCTGGGGTAATTTTAGGATGCTGCTCTCCCTGGATTCAATTTATGTTCTGCATCTACAATAAAGGGCAAATGTCTCTGCAGTTCCCTGCTGAAATCAGTGTTGGGCTTGTACTGACTTCTCAGTCTCACAGCTTGGAAGAAGGCCATTACAAAGAAGCACGGAAAAGGGAAATGAGCCACCACAGAGAAAGTCAAGAGTGAAAATATACTTCAAATCAATTTTAGCATGAAGTTGAGCTCTTGTTGTGTCTGGTAGGAATGGATTTTAACAGATAGGAGAGAATAACCTCAGGGCTACTATTCTCCCAATCACACAGATTTTTGGTCTTTTTTACTTTGCTGAAAAGACCAAACCGTTAATGATTTTTTTTTTTTTTTTTACCATTTATTTTAAGGGTGCTAAATGTCTAATAAAATCTCAGAAAAGTGGTTCTGTCCTGGAAAAAGATACTATTTGCCCTGTGAAACATGTTAAACAGATTTTTTAAATGGGACTGTTATTCTGTTACTTTGTCATGTTCTTACGTAAGTGATTTCCCAAAGATGATGGAGAAAGAGACAAAAGAAGTGTCAGTCTGATTAAGTATTAAAAAGAACTTTGAAATGGTATTTGACAACATATCAAATAAAGGGCACAATTCAATACGGGATCACAATTCAAACATTCAATAGTATTTAAAAGACTATACAATTTTAAAACCCACTAAAATACGTATTTATAAGTGCTACCCTAATGCACAGAACACAAATTGAGGAATAAGATTTCAGAATAGCTGAGAAGTCATGAGGATTGCTCATAAGCACTCCAAGGCTTTCCCACAACTAACTGCAATATAGGTCATAAGTCTCACAAAAATCCGGTTTCAAATACTTACCATAAACCCATCACTACAGTTACACACATCAGCACCTTCAAGTTCAGCTTGCAGAGGCAAACAGTTAGAGTTAGGTATAGTTGGGAACAACAGAAAGTGATGTTTGTTACTACAAATTCTTGGATTATTGCTCAACTATCTTGGTCTATAGTGCAGTTTAGAGGAGCTCCACGGTCAGTTATGTATTTGGGGTCTGTTATCATTTGGGTAAGCATGACCAGATAAGACCTTAACTACTATATTCCAAGCATACCCAAGTTCTTTTACACTGCGTGCAGTGCTGTATTGATTCCTATCTCTTTTCTGCGTTATTTCATTAACAAAATGGTCACAATAAATGTACACAAAGCCAATAAGCCTACAAACATTCAGATATTAATACACACCCACCCCCCCACCCCCCAAAAAAAAAAAGTCTTTATATAACTGAAAATTGTGTGTGGTTGGTTGTGGTTTAGGTACTTTGCCAAAAGAGTTTTCATTGAGTTACCACTTATTCACATTACAACATTCTCAAATTCACTTCATCTGTTTTTAGAGACAGATAATAAACAATATAGGACCACTGAAACATCTCAAAGGCTTTGCTGTTCAGAATGATATCAGCTCCTGCCAAGGAAGCACTAGCCACGCTTCAGCTTTCAGCCATTTATTTGTGACATAATGAAAATGCCTTCCCTCCCAGTACATTGCTCTCTTCCTCTCTTACGTCAGAGTCTACAAGCCATAGAGGGTAAAAGATGTATGAGCCTGTTCAGACTAAGAGAGCCAGCAACTTAGTATATTTCTTTCTTGAGTATTTAATATCTTTCCTGACTGTGGTGGATTTAGTGCTCTTTAAAGTTAACACGAATATTTGGACTACCACTGTGTGAGGGACAGTGACCGCTGAGACAGGACAGAGTCTCAGAATTTTTGCTTGTCCTACTTTTAAACGTATCATTAAAGAGATAGGGTAAATATTTTTTTTAAAGAACTCCACACATCAGGCAGCGCCACTGTGAATCACACATTGCTGCTTACTAGACATGTCTCTGTAACCGCAGCTGCTCACATTCTTTTGTGTATGCTTACAGCTTGTAGACTGAAAGTCCTAAAGTGAAGAGGAAAGGGAAAAAAAAAAGGATTACAGATGATCTGACGGGATTCAGGCTGAAGAATCTGAGGCGGCAGCTGCTTAAAGCTTCTGTAGGGTTATCTAACTAAACCTGAGGGATTAACACATGACTCTATTCCTAGATAACCTATCACCAAAGGCATTAACTAGGAGTTTGTAACACAAGTAAAAGCATTCACCACTTCTACTTCAGCAGCCTTTAAAACTGCAGCCGAGCACCATTAGAGTGCATACTGACATCAGATCACTCCTTTCTAAAGATCTATACAGAACTGCATTGTTTCCTGCAAATCAGCAGTTTTAGGCCAAATTCTATGAATCCCAGTAACCTTGTCTTTCATCAAATAAGATGTGAAGCACTGGTGAATTGAATGGAGACTTTAACCAAGCTGAATTCAAGCTTGGTTCAAGCATTCCATGCTGGGATATGCAGAAGAACAGGCTATTCTGTAAAAGTACAAGCAGCCATGTAGTAGATTAGATTGTCTGTACCAGCATCTCTGAAATTCAATCCTTCCTTATATCATTTCAAAGGCAGACGGACAATGTTTTGCCAAGTCTGCAATTTGATGGGGATGGAATTGCCTCATGAATGTGATGGAAGTTAGATGACTACTTAGAATTTCATATATTTGTGAGAGAAGAGAGGAAGAATTATCCGAGGTCTTCTAAACTGCAAGAAAAGAGAGGAAATTGGCTACATGCTGAAGCATCGGCAAAAGGACAAGCTGAATCTGTTTATAAGAATGCTGGCAAAAGATTAAGTGCCTTACAATTTCAAATCAAAGGCCTGCTGGTGGAGAAAAGCTGGAGAGAAAAAAAAAAAAAGAGAAGCCTGCAAATACAGTTATACTTTGCTTCTGATACAAGATAGGAAATAGGAACAGAGAAATTAAGAGAAGGAGAGGAATGTAAGGAAGTTTTATACAGGTGATTATTTCTGAGCTCAAACTTGAGAAAAGGTAGGAGATACCGGGGAAAAAAAAAATAAATACAGTAAATACATCTGAAAGAATCACCTCAAGTATAAAGAAATTGTACAGACTATTTAGTTTTGTATGATAGCAAGGAAATTCAAATACTTAGTGGTTATATTCTGGTTTGAGGCGTTTCTTAGATACACGCAGTATAAGCTCTGCAAACCGCTCCCAGGTCACTTTGCCATAGTACACCTTCAGTTGTTTTCTGTGTTTTATTTAAAAGGGAGGTTTTAGAACTCATTTCCCTACCCTTGTTTTTCCTTTGTGTCAAGCATATCTATGTGAAATACAGCAATATTGGTAGATAATAACATACAGCTAAAATGTACAGCTATCTATATAACAATACAAAAATATTGTTACTCATGATATGCTATACCAGGAACTTTTCTACTACAGAGACAGAAAAGGAAGGACATTCCCAGCCATCTCATTGTTTGGAACATCAACATCCCTACAGTTATTAAGCATTAATAAGGGAACACAATAATGGCAGATCTATTCTGAAGAGATGAAAAGAAAAGCCTAAAGACCATCCATAAAAGGACTCAAACTTCAAAAATAGGCGTGACTTTGGGTATCTGACTTGAACTATGTGATCCAAATAGCTTCTGTTCATTGTCTCCCTGAACACAAAAGCTGTGCAAACACTGAGCGTCTGGTTTTGATCTGAAACTTTATTTCTACATGTACTTGTCCCAATTTTGCCCTCTTTAAACTCCAGCAGAATAAAGAAAACAGGCAGGACAGCGTTTAGGTCTTTAGGTTCTCATTCCGCTGCATGTTTGGGGCATGTTCACAGCATGCCTAACCCACTGATAATTCTCTTTAAAAGGCAGTCTTAGTGGCCTAGTTGACATTCATCTTGTACCATAGCCTCATGCAGAAACATGTATGTTCAGATCCACCTGAGCATAATTATAAGGATTTCAACCCCTAGCTTCCCTCTACAATGCCTTAGCCGGAAAACAAGGCAGTCTGGATCAGAGCAGTATAGACGAGCCTGGGAAAGCCATGATTCAGTCTGTCCTGCAATACCTGGACCTGACTACTTTCATCATCCTCAGCAGGCAGGAAGATTGCCATCTGGCGATTCAAGAAAGATCTGTGACATATTTTTAGAATTCATTTCAGTCCACTCCATTTGCTTTCATCGCAAACTTTTGTCTTTCCTCCCTGCTACTTACTTTCATTTCCCCGATCACAAAACTGGAACAAAAACTTCAGATTTTTCTAGTGCCTGTTCTTATTCCCTCTTTTAATCTTTGCCGTACTTTCACATCCTCTCACGTCACAGCACAAACATGTTTGCCCCACCCCTCTTGCCTCTTTAACTACCATTTCTCCTCTCTCTTTAATCTCTTTACACTCAAACAGCACACCGTATCCTGCCTTGAACTGTCAGCTCCCTTCAATACAACCAAATTCCTCTTGAAATCAGTCTCCTTTTGGCTTCTCTGACTGTGCACTATGATCATTTTTTCGCTGTTTCTCCCACAGAACCCTCCAGATTATATTGCAGTTCTTGGTGGAATCTCCAAAATACTTTGTATTTTGTCTCCTCCTCTCCTGCCTTTAAATTATCTCAGGGTACTCCTACCTGCAAATTTCAATTTAACTACTATCTTAAAGCAACACACAGCCCAACATCACTATCCCAGACTCCTCGTCTCTGATATCTTCTTATGAGTGACTAGCTATTGACTTTCCAAGTTCAAAAAAAAAAATGAAACAGGCATCTTGATATTCACTTGCAACACTCTTCCACTATTTTTTTAATCATACAGGATAACTTTCTCACTGTATCACTCAAGCAACAATCCAAATATACAATTTTTTTTAAACCTGTACCTTTCACTAGCCTCTCTCAATCTAGAAGCCAGTTTTGCAAATTCTTCTACTTGGTACCTCGCAGGTGTACTCTTCCTCTTCATCCTCACAACAAACCCGCTTTTTTCTAGCTCTGATCAACCAGCATTTCACTATCATATATATTTAGAAGTACAAGAAATAATCAGTCTCCCCTCACTTATCCAAAATCTGCTGCAAAGACTGCTCTTCTACTACAAAGTCTTGTCCACATAACCCTTTTCTTTTCATTCTTCCACCACTAGGCCACTTTTTACATGAAATACAATGGATTTTTCTTTTTAACACTCAATACATCAGAGCCCTACCCTAGTAAGTTCTAGTAATTCAACACCAGGAACTCCAAATGACTCCTCAGTTCAGTCTCCATATTTTAACTGCTCTGCCTCTCACGTGATAGAGCGAAAATATCTCCCCATCTTTCTCCCCTCTATTCATAAAAAATTTCCCTTATTATGAAGGCTCAGAAAACTTTAAGATAGTGATGCTTCTAAAGCTCTATGACTACAGCATACCATGACTGTGCTTTTCTTGTTCTCTATGCCTTTTTGCATCTGGCATCTCATTTTAGTCAGGGCAGGGATCTTCTTTGGGTCATTTATAGAGCACACAGCCAACTGCATGACCAGTACTGTTGCCACAGTTATAATGCTGTTTAGAGATATTCTCATGTGGGCCACCTGGTTGTAGCTCCGTGTTCATAACTCACTACAAACCCTTGAGTGCGTGCCCAAGACCCAAGGCTGGTATCAAGATGTTTCATGGAAAGGAGAGGGGCAAATAGTTGCAAAAGAGATAGAGGCCTTCACAAAGAATACACAGTCTGGAGAACTAACACAAGTTGTACAGGACAAAAATAGGAAAGTTAAGTGAAAAGATCTTTTTCTTTCACCAAGGGAAAAACCGGCCTCACAGAAGGGCTTCTAGAAGAAGTCACTTCTCTTCTTCCCTTTGCTCTTCTCCCTGTCCCAGCCTTGCAAACATGAGTCGTTCTGAAAGCAGAGGTCACATTCATGCTCACAGGTTGAAACTGATGAACATGAAGAACCTTCTGTAACACAGAATGAATTCTCCATTATAATCAGACAGCAAGAAGAGAGATGCGGAGCTAACAAACCTATTTCTGTTCTACACACATGTAGGCATGTAAATTAGTTTATTTTAATGGTTTTATTCTAAACTAATGCTTGTATCAATACTGCTACTGATACTTCAAGCAATTACAGAATCTGTCCAGTTTTCTTCAGTATAGACCTCTGTGATTCTTTTCAGCTGGATTTACAAGATCAATATTACTTTTTCGGTGGTTGTCCATTTTGAACTAAAAGCTTAAACTATTTTTTAATATTTTTCATGAAAGAGTATTTGCAGTAAAATGGTGTATGAAAAAATAGTAGGAATATCTCAGGTAGAAAGCAAGCATGTTTATACTGAATTACCTGATTTCTGTCTTTTGCAATTCTGCATATTTAGCATGATTTTGTTTAGGATTAGAGACCTGCAGAAATGACTGATAAAGACTTGTAAGTATACTTAATCCCATTTTATACTAAAGTCTTTATTGAATTATGCATTTTAAGTTACACTCACGAGAAGTGCAGAGAAAGGCACACTGAACTGGTCTTATATAGCAGTTAAAAGCTTTCTTCAAATGCTAATCATTTATAATTAGTCTACTTCAATTAGTAATGAAACCACAAATTGCCCTCTCCAAGAAAACAGAATATATTCCATGTGCTGATTAAAAGGGAACAGTGATCTTCAAATTGTGAAGCGAATGACTGATGTGAAGAAAAACTCTCTCTCAATTTTGTTCTTTTAACTCTTTGATAAACTGAGGCAAGTTTCCCAAAAGTCTCAAAAGCATTATTACCAATTCACATAAAGAAAAGCACATCTGTGTTCACACTTTAAATACATCCTGAGTTTAGTGTTATTTCATGCCATTTACTAAGCAGGTGTTATCTTCCCTCTTTTTCTCTCTGGGAATCATATCTTAATTGGCTACTTTCTAACGTGCAATAAAATCAAAACGCAACTGACTGGCTGACAACTGGTTGTTAGGCCGTTGTCCCAGAAAAGCTTTGGGCAAGAATAAAGGCATCTTGTTGATTCAGCACAACGTTGATCACTAAAGATTACACAATTTATGAGAAAATACCGAAGTTGAAATTTGATTCAAGACTTTTTCCACTTACTCTGTGTCAGTATTCTAAATTGCCAAGAAGAGCATTTACTGGAAGAGTGATTTTGCTCGATCTTAATGTACGTGTTCTCCAGGCAATAGTGCTCAAGCATATGCAAATAAACAGTATTGAATCAGCTATAATGAAATGGGGCAGGGACAAGGGAAAGAAAATTAGATAATTAATGCAGAAAATAAGTTTCTGCTTTCTGCTGATATCCCAACTGGTGGATTACAGAAAAATCAATGTTCTGTTCTTTATATTCTGTTATTAGACGTTCTGTTTTCAGATGTTTGGAGGGGTCTTGTATAACTGGTGTTTTGTACACTGGTTTTGGTGGCATTTTTATTTTGTCAGAAGTGTGTGTGGGATATTAAGTGAAAATATACAGGACAATGTATCTGTTACATTTAAAAAATAGAGAGAATCCTCATCACTGATATGAATGTGTAGGCGACCGCTGTAGGAGTCGTAAGGAATATATTAACAAAAAGATTGCAAATGGAAAAATGCAGACTTGACAAAATGGGAGAAAATTCCTTCAATGACAAATCTGTCTCAACAAGAGCAGCTGACCTAGGTAGAGTGCTTCTCTAAGAAAATCAACAGAGGTTTCCAGTAGTTCATTTTAGCTTTACACTTCTTTCAGAAATTAAAGTCTGCATGTAATTCTTCCTGTAAGGACCCTCGGCATGGTCTCTGAAGAAGGAGGTGGTATCTCCTTCCAGTCATCCACCATGGGCATTGATTGCCCTTCATTTGGGGAAGCAGATGAAGGCACAGAAGCATAGCTTGGAAGCGGATATAAACTGTAAATCAATCCAATATTATAACATCATTTGAAAAGATGTAGACACGTATATAATTGTAATCACTCCCCTCTATATGCAAATAGGGAAAAGGACATCTTCTTACATTACATAAATATACAGCTACAGCAGTGATTAATTTCCTGATTAAATCTATAGATAACTTCATAAAATAATTACAAATAGCTTCATAAATCATTTACCAAGTATGTAGAATTTAGACTTTACTACCATAGTTTCTCTAAGAAAATGGTTGGTTGCCCTGTTAGCCTGTTTCTTCCTTCACTATCAACTACATTAGTAATATTATGGTGAGCTCACAGCAATTCCATAATGTTCTATCAGATCTGAAGAATGATCATTATCCATAAAACATCAGTGCAAGTATCTCTAATTTCACACATTTATTAACCCTTTGCCTCAATTCAGTTGACAACCTGCTGGATCTGGAAGAGTTATTTATTGGGCATAACAGCGACAAAAATTTTTTTAAAGGATTTGCTGTTTGATTGCAAATGATCTCATGACTCTGTTAAGATGTTAGGATCTCTATCATCACAACTACATTGTATTTTTCTTTCTTTCTTTCAAGGTTTCCAGACATACTGCAAGAATAAAAGGTCAATAAAACATTGTGCACAACACATGTAAACTAGCTATATTCTAACTTCTCTGTTTGTCCTTTTTATACAGCAGACTTTACAGAACCACTGATTATTAAGGGATTATTCTGGAGATTAGTTAGGGATAGCCTTTGGTCAAGTGCCTTGGTTTTCTCACACCAAGTTAGTTTTAACTTCTACGCTAGACACTATATCTGGCTTTTCTGAAGGAGGAAGTTTAGGAATTTATGCTATTAGGAAAACACAACAGTATGTGTTACTGTGTTACCTCCTCCACTTTTTGAAACACGGCAATGAAATGAGGAACTGAAGATATAATCTATTTAAAGAGAAAATCTATATTGTTCTAAGACTTATCTTCTCTCTGACCTCGTGATATATTGTTTTGTTTGACAGAAAATGTAGTATTATCATCAGGCTATTGATGGACTTTCAGAGTCATCAATATTACTAATTCTGCAGAAATGGAAAAATAATTTCCCAGGAGTCATTCAATTTACCACTTACAATGCACAAAGGATTCTGAAGAGAAACAGGAAAAATCGCTTTGCAAAATAAAGGTGTATCATAAAAATCAAATATTGTCTTTAATGAAGGGGCTTTTCATACAATAAAAGTTCCCACAGCACCAGCTTCAGAATCCACATTTTGTTTCAAGAAAAAAATATATGGAAAATGAACTGTGGGCATATGAAATACTTAGCAGACATCAGCTTTCTATGTTCTGTGAACACCAGTCAGGAAAGAGACATAAAGACATAATGCAAAGAATTAGTGAAAATATATGGGTAAAATAGCAATCTGGTTGCCTGGGAACTCGATGAGAAACTCGGAATAGCTTTACAGCTAATCAAGGTTATATTCAGTAAGCAATGGATTCAAGGTGCTGCTCTAGCAAGAAACAAGGATGCATTTCAACCACATACAACATAATCAGTTATTTAGGCATTCTTTAAGGATGATCCCTTATGTTGGGAACATCCTTATGGAAACCTTTATGGACTCTTCTTGTGGCAAAACATCCCAGAATACCATACCACAGTTGAAAAAATTGTCTTTGTCTCCGAATCACAGAGAAGTAGACACTTAAGGAGATTACAAGAATGCAACACAAACGGCCAGCAGGTGGATTTTTGTAGCGGGCAGAATGCATAATTGGAAAGACAATTATTATTTAATTGGGAATGACACCCTAAAAGTACAGCTAAGAATAGCAGAGTGAAAATAAAGTGAAAACATAGACAAGATCAGAGAACACATTTTCTCTGATAATGAGTTCTTCTGGATTATGGAAAAATCTTTGATGTAAGTCACAACTCTTGGAATTTAGACAAAGCACTGTAAAATGCAATATAGGAATTACTGATGGATTGGCAGAAGGGAAGGTGGAGGAGCTGTTAGGATTCCTCCCCTTCTTTCATAACTCTTTACTCTTACCATTGACAGCATTATGTATTTCTAATATTTTTGTCACCATTTCTATAGTAGTAAAAAGCAAGTTAATTTCACATTTTAGGGGTGGAACTCTAGATTTCTACGGGAACATCTTGCAATGCACTAACAGATACAAAAAAACGTGAGAAATATCACTGTTTAAACATCTACATAAGAGCTATCTATAGTGTTCCCTTATACACAGTAGAGATAAGCACTCCTAGAACACACATCATTTTATACTGCCAACAGCTTATTTATGAGCTAGCCCCTACGAGGTCAATACAACAGCTTGCAGACAGAGATGATAAACACTAAGTAAAAGATGTACAAGCAAACGTACAAATGATAAGGTTATTAGGATGTAATTGGACATTAGGATGTAATGAAGTTAAATGGACATCAAACTCTTAGTTCCAGGGAGTGGGCAGGATGTTGTGGGTTCTTTGGAGTAGGGTGAATGGATGAAGCAGAACACAGTGGCCAGCTCTGCTGAACCGAGAACCTGGAAGAATCCTTCTGCCTTCACACAAACGCACGCCATTGTTAGCAGCAACACAGATCTCCAGAGAAGTTCAGAAACTAGCTCCTTTCCAAAGACACAGGAGCTGTCTTAAAGAACTGTACTTCTCAGATGAATGTACTTTGTACCTCCTATTCTCTTGTTAATAGCCTGTAATCTTGAGCATATTTCTGCTTGGATATTTCCAGGTACTTCAAGAATCAAACTTCCTAATTTGTCTCCTACTTGTTCTTCAGCTATATCCAGCTGTGTAACAGACTAGCAAGCAGACTCCACCATAAAGGAACTGTCTGTTCTTTGCATAAACTGGGACTGATGATTCCTAATAAACCCATGTTTTGAGTTGTACACGTTCAGATTCAAAAATGTATAGCCGAGACTGCTGACTGTGATCCCATCACACGACAGTATGCTTGTGTTCTACTACTATGACATTTTATGTAGTTATCTCTTCTTGTCACAAGGAAAACTGAAAATGTAAAGTAAGCAAATATAAGATGCAGAGGTTTTAGTCATTTTTTTTGCAGCACTCAAAACTCAAATCACTCTGATTATACAGCAGTGAATTCAGGTACATTACAGAACACGAGAAGAAAAATACAGCCTAAAGTCAATCTTTGCAGCAGGTAGGGTCTTGATTTGCCCCTCAGATTTGAGGCTGATGCAATCTATTCTGAAAGTTGTATTATTCTTAGGATACGTTTTGTAGCTTTAGATTCGCAAAGAATCAAGCTCTATTTGGAAGAATACTTTTTCATACCTTTTCATCATATAAGGTAATTTTTCACCTGCTGTTTTTCCGGTTATTTAGATTATCAGGTGTCAACAAAAGTCCTTTGAATAAAAAAAGAAAGAATGTTTTTTTAAATACCTTTACGTAAATGTGTAATTTAAAATGGCTTATATATTTATGGAAAACAACAGCTAACTCCTCCTCATTACATATTTTAAGTCAATATTATTAAAGACACAATAATCCTAAAATGCAAAAGAAAGTCCAAGTTTACCACTGCAAACGGAAGGATTTTCTCACTGAAAAAGCTAAACTCACGGGCACTGTTCCAGATTGTTTAGGATCTCAAAATGACTAGGAATGAGGCCAAATGAAATAAGATGGACACTCCCAGATCTGGATGACCTGTAACTCTCAGAAGAGCGGTCCAGGGCTAGAGGCAACCAGACATAACTTAGGGTAGGCTTCACGCAGCTCTAATTTCAGCCAGCAGTAGGGATCTGTCTGGACCCCGGCCAACGTCAGGCTTGAGGCAGTGAAAAGCTCTTTTTGTTCTCAGTCCCTTTTGTTTTTTTGCCAAATAAAGCTCGCACACACTACCAGACCTGCTTTTCTATTTATATCCCTGTTTAGACATATATCGGTAACTTTGCAGACCTTTCAGAGAACACATACTTCATGGCAGACACTTTGCCAATGCGCAGACTGCAGGGAAGCAAAGCTCGTCAGCACTCCCCACAGCCCTGCTCCCTTCAAACACCCACACCACGGGCCTTCCCAGTTAAACAGCCCCCTTTCATTCCCATGAAAATTAGGCTGGAGCATGGATAAGGGGAAGTGACACATTTCCATCTTAAATTTCGGTCTTTTTCAGTCTGGAGGCTGTGTGCAGGGGAGTACATACTCAGACCTGTAAAGCAGGAATTGCTCGTGTACTGCTCTTTAGATGTAGCAGCAGAGATCCTGCTTTGTAAAGTTACATGAACTATGAACACATTTTACCTTTGAAATGCTACAGTTTACAGGGTTAGAAATAATAAAATAATAGCAAGCCCAGCAGAAAGAACAGAGCTCCTGTTTTAAGTACAACTTTTCCTCTTCTAATGGGTAGATATTTATAATTTACTAACCCTGCAATAATAATGACAAAGCAAAATAAGCTCTCTGACTTTCCAGGTTAGTCTTGTGTTTGCTCAGGTAAGTGAGCTGGTTTCCATTTTAAGTGAATATGTAACTCTAGTCATAGGCTGCTCAGCACAAGAGGTTTGGTCTCTGGGAGTTTCTCAGCAGCCAGCGTGTCAATGGAGTCTCGGGGAGACTCATCCACACATCCCAGAGATAACTCAGGTCTGGGGCACACAAGGAGAACGGAAAGGAGCTGCACAGTGCTGGGGGACAGAGAGGTCACTGCCAGGCCACCAGCGTCCACGGGTATGCAGGTGACGCCGCGCAGACAGGCTGCGGGGGCTCTTGGCTCCTCCTCAGGTACCTGTTTGCTCATCTCTCTGTTGCATGGGGTCACTCATGGCATCAGTCCCCCCAACACCTTTGAAAGAGCCGATACGCTGGCAAGGCACGGTACAGCTTAAAGTGCTAAATGCTGTCTGGTCAGTCTGACATTGCCTGCTCACTCAGGCTAATAAGAACAGTTATGCTTTCCCAAGCTCCACAAGATACTATTTCAGCCATACTGCAATCTTTTTCTAAAGCTGACTTGGTCTCTGGACATCTGAGCATCACTTCAGTGTCTACAGTTGTAGCTATTTATCTCTCATGCTCTTGGTGCAACAGACCTGCATCTCTTTTCTCTCCAAAATCCCCAGATTTTTCGGTAAGAAACAGCCTAAACAGAGCCACAAAATGCAACAATTAAAGATTAAAGGGTGGTGGAGTTTTGTTCTGTTTTATTTTGGGGGGGGTGCGGGGGGTGGGTGGGAAGCACAACACACACACAATGTCATCCTATGTCTGTATGCTTTTACACAGGATAATCTGGCTTTTTGCACAGATATATTAGAATCACTCTAAAAAAAAAAAATCAAAACCAACCCTGAATGTCGTCTTGTACATACTGTTTTCCCTGTATTTTAAAAAGAAAATAAGCCTCTAGTCTTATCTAGACAATACTTCTAAGATTTCCTTCTCACCATGTCCAAACAATCAACGTTCCTGTAATAATTAGTGCCTTGATATTAACTAAATCTCTAAGGTATCTTTCCATGGAGTTTTCATAGCATGGGCTGATTTATTTAATTGATGAATAGCTTTGTACGTGCTTATGTTTAATCCTACTCATTTATCTTATGAATAATTGCTATGTTTGTAATTATTCCAAAGAAATAATACCAATATTTTTAATGGTAATAATGAATGACACGGCTTTAGCAAGCTTTTTTAATGTTTGTAAAACAATACTCTGATTAGTCAGAATGAAATATTTGCTCAGTTAATACATAAGAGCTTGATTTTTTTAGTTGATCTCACATCAATACAATGAATCCAACAGGCCGAGTTTCTCTTTGAAATCTATGACCAGATTTTTTTTTTAATCACACTCTCGGATTTTAAAATCTGCAGAATGCTCTTGAAGATCTGTACGTTACTTGCTAAAGAATATTAAATACTACCAAAAAGAACCCCTATAGCATTTTACCTGCTCTCTCATCTTCTTTATCCAACTGCTGTGTCATGTTGAGAATTTAAATTGGAAGGTCTTTGTGCCAGGGGAGGGGGTTTGTTCTACCTGGCAGAACGGCTTCATTGTCCATTGCTAAGGTTCCTCATGCCAGTGCACTACAAAGACTGGTTATTATTTAATGAATACCTGTCGTCTCTGGGATGGTTCACTGAGGTTTTCATTGTCAGCTACATTTTCTAAGCTTACATTAAAAATTACAGGAATAACCATCCCCTTGTTCACTAAAAAGAACAGAAGATTTTACCACTTAAGCAAAGAGTGTGCATAAATACCATCTCTAGTTGCAGTCTCAAGAGTTCTTAAAAATAGCAGAGAATCTGTCTCTGGATGCCTGGCCACGAATCTTGGCCTGTGATCCAAAATTCATTTTTAAGCCCTTAAATAGGCAGAGGAGTTTATAAAAGGCCTCATTATCTAGTCACGTCACACAAGTCACTGGCTGCCAGGGGAATCCATCAGCCCCACGTCATGGGAGACGAGTCATCTCTCTTTTGCCAAGTTCACAGACTACAGCGGCTATTATTTTCATAATAGGCCTTCAGGTGTTCCTAGTTTCACATTTGAAGCTTTTCGGAAGGCTTCTGAAGACTTTCAGGAAATATTCAAACCATTCAATCTTAAATACGAAGAGAAGCCCTCCTATTGCCTTCCATTTTCCCCATCTTTTGTCTTCTCTTTGATTCTTGGGGAAAATTTTGGAATGAGATTTGCATTTTCAAATTCTTTTTGACAAGTGACTTACTCATTTGAGATTATAAAGCAAGATTTTAATCAGTTAATTTTTGACCACTCTAATCAGTTAATATTTACAGTATTTTAGCTTATGAAATGAAACATTTTTTACATTCAATGCTTCTCAGAAACTACCAAGAAAAAAAAATACTTATGAATTTCAACAAACTTCTTGAAAAATTTTTCAAAGTTTTTAATTCATCAGCTTCACTATCCACATCCTCCTTCCCAGATCACTGTAAACAGTTTGTTGATCATTAAGGAAATTGTTAACCCTGCAGCTGATATCTCTTTCATTAATCTCATAACAGAGGCTTTTCTGAACTAGCAATACATTTTATAGCAGTTTTGCTTAAAAAAGTAAACAAGGACAGAGCAGATTTATTGTTAGAATTTTATCTCTCTGTTGCATGCCTGTGATGTACAACAAACTTTGAGCAAGAACTGAAGTATTCTGAATATCACTGTCTACTGAAAACTGATAAAACCAGTAGGAAAGTTTTTTCAGTCTGTGGAAAAGCATTAAGCAAATACTTCATTATGAAAAAGCACTGTAAGTTTTGCCTCAAATTTTCAAAGACCTTGCATATTTGGAAGCTTTGCTTCCTTGGTTTCTGTTGCCTTGCTTTTCTTCTGTAAATACACATAAGCAGAGAACACAAAATGTGTTTGGCTTAAAGAGAATGGCAACTCTAAGTAAGTTATTTCAGTTTAAACATGATGAGATTTCAGATTATTGTGTCTATTAAATTAAATCCCACATAAATTTTGCTTACTCTAAGCTTTGTATCTAACTGCACCTTCCCATAAAAGCTCTCAGGTGGAAATACGATGATGTTATTTTCCAGGTTATATGAACTTCCTGCCTCTCCTATCAAAAGAGAAAAAGACTGAAAAGACATAACTGTTCATCAAATTCATTGTGCTGATAATCTCCTAAATTCCAGTTTCGGTGTAGTTTTTATTGGCTGAAAAAACTTAGTCAAGCTCTGCTCGCAAATTATGTTTTTAAGAACCAAGGACAGACAGTATCTTATGATCCATGATTACAAATCAAGTCTTATAGAAGAATCTCTTCCTGTAACATTCTCGTATTCTCTCAGCAACGTAGTTTTGTGCAGGTTTTCTATCTCTAATATTACCTTTTTATTTCCCTGGGGACTGCATATTGTTAATCAAAAATAATTCAAAACATTCTCACAACAAACTCACGTTGACACTGCTGCGGCACCATCCCCACAGATATACTGCCATGGCTTCATTAGGATAATAAGCATCCTTATAATTGTTACGATAAAGGCTATATCCTCTTAATCTCGAGTGGCTGCACAAAGTTCTAACATGGTAGGTCTACAAAATTTAATATTACACCTAGACACAGCACCCCGTACACACAAGCAAAGGGTGGTAAAAAGGTGGAGAAAAGTAAAAGTCTTGCAGCTTTACAGCCTACTTAGCACTGGAATTGCTGAAAAAACAATCTTCTGAACAGAACCCAACTTAGCCACTTAGTCAAGTATGAAGTTGGACTCACTATGTTCTTTAGTCAGTTGGTCACGAGAGATTCCTGTTCTGAATTATCCTCTGGAAGAGCATCCCACTCTCTGCAGGCTACATAAAAAGCCCCCAAAAGAAAAGCTTCCTAACATAGGTGTTTAAGCTCAGACCTCGAATAGGTACAGCGAGTGCTCTGACAAAAGCGAAACGGAAAGCTCCAGAATCTTACAGTGTTAGAGCAGGAGCTCTACATGCTGGGCATCTCAACAGGTAAGAAGCAGTTCAGGAGAGATCAGCTAAAAGGCCAGATGATGGAGGCATCATCTTCAAACACATCAGATTTCACACAACAGTCTGTACTGCTTAATTAGTCTGCCTCCTTTCCCCAGGGAGTTTAAAATCTTATAGCACTGTAGGAATCTAGACGCTCCACTCCTGTACTATTCAAACAAGGAGCAAAAGTAGCAGCTCCTGCTGAAAATCAATTACAGTAGCTTGACGATTAACTAAAAAAACTGAATGCCTATTTCCATTATTTTTATATGCAATTCATTTTAGAATCCTAGAGCCTTTGGATATGTGGAGAGAAACTGAATGCAGGTCTGATGTTATTATTATATTCTTATTTTATCATAATGATTGATGACATTTATGACTGCTTCAAACTAGAAAGCACAACTCAGACTTCCAAATCTACGAAAAGCAACTAAAATATGTCTGACTGAATGTTAGACACAAATCTATGACTTTTTAAAAAGCTTTGAATATTAATGGACACTTTCTAAAAAATTGTTTAAAATCTTATGAAATGGTAACTCTAATCACACCATTAACAAATTTGTTTGAGTTCTCCGTAATGACAAGAAAGTAGTAATTCTACCAAAGGATTTAGGATACTTTTAAAAGAGAAGAAAAAGAAACACTCTTCTACCCTGAAAGTAAAGCTACCCTGATGCCCCTCAGGATCAACGTATTCTTAGATAACAAAACACCAGCCAAGCGTGAGATTTGCATCTTCACTTCAGATTTCTCACACATGAACTTCTTTCCGCCTTATCAATGCAGCTACCAAAAGGCTTAGCACACGCAGCCGGAGTGGAGTCTCTCGCTGTAGCTCTGCCTGAAAACTTAATTGTTCGTGTCCACGTCTAGCAGCAAGTCATGCCTGCAGACTCGTGATAAATTTAACTGCAGAACAGGAAAAAACTAGGGGATATATGCAAAGAAAATATTAACCTCCATCCATAAGAGTTAATGTGCCAAATTATATTACATAGATTACGCACATAACTTAATTTCATTTATACTTTCAATCAAATGGCCTGATCAAAAGGAGAAATAGTCTACCTGCACTTCAAGCAATGTGGGTCAGTTTAAACATGCTTAATGTTACCGTGTCCTTAGCAAATTTATTTCTGTCATTTAGATCAAAGGCATGTATTTGCAGCATTTTCCACGCCTGCTCTATAGATACAGATACGTTACTTTCATAAGAACCTGGTACTAATGCTATTGTAATTGCTCAGAAAATACTAAAATCACAGAATTTAATTCTGTGAAAGATTCTCTTTAATAAAATATTGCTGGTTTTTTCTTGTGACTGTCATTATTTATTCTTTTCATGCAGTTTGTTTCAGAAGTTTCAAAGTGTTTGACAACAACAACAACAAAAAAAATCAATTAAAAGCCCAAAGACAACACTGCAGTAACATCAAAAGAAATATAATAAAATTAAATGCAAAGTTCTAAATTATTCAAATTAAAAGTTTTTAGAGGTGTCCACAGTAATAAAATAATAAAAAGCCTTCAAAGGAAGAAAAAAGGTAACAGAGGGTTTGAAGACTGATATTTGTTTTAATATCTGTAATTAGTTTAATAATTCGGCAATACTTTTGCCTCACAGGCTAATGGCAGTTGTCGATAGAAATTACACATACACTTGCTCAAAACTCCATTTTTTCTTTTGACTATCTGTGCACCATTTTACAGATCCTTCGTGCCGTATCTACTGAACACAGAAATATTTTGTGCTTTTATGATGCCTTTGATCTATAAATCTCAAAGTAGCTTGAACAATCACAACATTATGCAAAATGAAAATTATTTTTACTTTATAACTGGGGAAAGGGAAGCACAAGGTTCCCACCTTCAGACATTTCACATGTTCCTGAATAAAAATTACAGTGGTCAAAAAATGCAGAGGTGACAAACATCCCTAGTTTGCAGTGATGTATGTGCGAGTTACAAAGCCTCACTGTGTCAGCAGCATCGGTCCAGCTGCGCTTACTGAGGCTCCAAGGTAAGAAACCTGAAGTTCTTTGCTTCTGGTGCCTGAGTGTATACATGTTGGACTGCATGATTTATTCCCTGATTACAGATTATGGCACAGTATCTAGAAACCCATTTTACGGAGAATTCTTCTACCTCATTTGATGGCCGTTATTGTAATACAAGCTGAGAATCTCACAGATGGTGTATTTGCCATCATTACCTCTCATGACAGCATCCCAGTTTTACAGACTGAGGACCCAAGAACAGTGGAATAAAGGGCTGAATGTAGGACTTATCTAAATTCACCTGGAGCAGGATGATGCACTACCCCAGAGATAATGGAGGAATTAGCATAATGAGGCAAACAAATGCTTCGGAGTCATAACTTCCCCTCCAATGCCTCTTGCAACGCTTCCTTTGCTCTGTTGAGTACTAAAACCATCTCAGGGCTGCTGACAAGCGGATAATAAAGGAGAAGAATAAAATGCTGTCACAAATGTGGCCCGTTTCCTTTATGCTCTCCACACATGTGATCCAGGGTACAGAAAAATAGAAACTGCCATGCTGGGTTAGACTGAAGTGGCTAAATCCTGCCTCCAACTGAAGCCGGTGGCTGATGCTTAGGAGAGACAAGGGAGAAACAAGGTAAGGCCAGACTGATCCTTCTCAGCAAACATCACTGCTTCTGGCAGTCACAAGGTCATGGATTTCCTGAACTGCCTATCCACCATGAAGTATCCATTTATCTGGCACCAAGTTCCACAATTTAATTACAAATTTTATGAAAAAGTATTTCCTTTTGCTTGTTTCAGATCTGCTCCTTGAAAACAGACACATGGGTTCTCTTTTTTCTTAAGTAAATTGTTGTTCATGGACACCTTTGTAATGACATGTTTTTATTGATCGCTCTGTGATCCCTCTATTTCTTGTATCCTCTGTGTCCTCTGTTTCTCAGAACAGGCACATCCTCATCTATTTGGTAATACTCATCTATAGTAAAAAACTGCCATTATTCATAAACCTCTACCTCACCTTTAATCCAGTCATTAATCACCGCAACTGATAATTACTATGATTAAGAAACAGTGACACTTGAGTAAAAACATTTCCTCTCATTTCATACTAGCTTAGTTTCCTAAAGGATCTTTCAACGAGGGATAGTGTTAGAAATCCTAGTTCCCAGCACTATAGCCATTCCAGTAACCTGAGGTGCCAAAGAACATTCCCACTCACAAGAATTTCTCTCTCTGCAGTTTTTTAAACCATTAAAGCCATCCTTGCCACACCTTTGGCGCAGACGAGCTGGCACTCTCTGGACAGTACCATCTGCGATGCAGTGCGTTAGGTTAAGACTGTTCCCCGCGGGCAGTTTGGATGCAGCCTTTGGATCCACCTTTGGATGCTGAGAGTGTTTAATTGTATGGCCAGATGCTGCCTGGCAGCCCCGGGGCCAGTGAACATGCCCTGGTACTGCTCAGTGCACCAGCATAGAAAAAGCCCAAATCAACAAGGTTATCCAAAGCAGTGGTTATATGTGATCAGCTTAAGCCCAGACAAACAAAACCCCAGATTTTGCATGTTCTTGAAAGTATGGAGGGTCCTACATCATTCTGTGACCATCTAAGCCAAGCACATGCTATCCATAAATGTTAAACATAAAGAGAGTACACCACAAAGTGAGAGCAGTATTCCTACATCTCAGTTCACTGCCAGAATCATATTTTCCTCTGTTTTGTGCTTAAGGCACTGTACAAATTTTAAGTCACAGTTATTTTGTGCATGTTTGTTTTTTTTTAAATTAAAACAATTAAACTAATCACAGTTTAAAAGCTCTAGTGGTAGGATGCTTATTTGTGTATCAAACCATATCTTATCTTATTTTTTTTTTTATTTTAAATTATTATAAAATAATTTCTTAATTTGTGTCTTTTGTTCCAGGAAAGAGGTCATCAGAGATAAGCTATCTCTTCTACTTTGAACATTAAAACCTAAACACACCCCCTTCCCTTTCCTATGTGTTGTCTTTCCGGGCAACCCTTCATTAACATGTTTTAGCATGGTTTACTTCCTCAACTCTTCCTTGCTTAGTTGTTAAGACTACCTAGCTGATTATCCAGGTTTTCAGTTGTTTCCTTAACGTCACACAGCGTCTCACGCAGTTGAACTGAACCGAGAGCTTACTGAATAATGAACTCTCATCCAACACTGTGATTGTTCTGATCAAACATAATTATAACTTTTCCAGGTTCCATTTAGGAAACCTAATCACCTTCTTATTGAAACACAGGCTTTTATGCAATTTTTATGTATTAGTGTGAACTTTACCCCTGCTACACGTTCACACTTTTCTTTGTGCTTCTTCCGTGCCCGTTGGTTTTTGTAGGTCTGACTGCTGCACTGCTCCAGATAGTTCAAAAAACGCCAGTTCTGCTAAGCTCTGCAGAAAGATGACTTGTTCAATTTAACTTCAGGTGAGATTCATCTCGCTAACTTCGGACAGCCACAACATAGGCATTTGAGTCTGCATTACTAGATCCCTGCTACAGTTGGTGGAGAGAAAAAGGCATTTCATAGGATAATGTACTTCAGTCTACTGAAATCACAAGAACCAGCTTGTTCTTGGATCACAAGATCCAGACTTCTAAACTGTAGTCATCTAAAATTAGCTGAGATAATTCTGTTTCACTTACATATTTTTTTAATACCACCTTCCTCATAAGTACATGAGGAGAGTGAATTCTTTGATTGTCCTGAGAAACCAGAGAGGAACAGCACTTGAGAGAGCAGTGTGTTTTATTTTCCCAAGTGATTAGCAGTCGAAGAGTGCCAACCTGCAAGTGCAAATCATATTCAATTACCATTAGAGTAGAAAATAAGGGCATGACTGTTCACAGAGGTTTAGTGTGCAATTCTGTCTTTTTTAGTGATTTCTCCAGAACATACTATACACTCAATGAAAATCTTCCAAGGACTTAATTTATAGTGTGGCCTAAAGCATAAAATTGTCCTCTCTGATGAGTTATGATCAAATACTTTGTCAGCCTAAGACAGAGTGAATTTGAACCAGCAGTGTGTTTCCTTGAGCCATGAAGAAGGAAGTGGCAATACGAGATAGGGAGGTTTATTACGTGCTCTGGTTCACTACGTTCACATGCAACAAATCGTTTCCCTGTTCTGTGACTCTATTTACCCTTGTGTAGACTGAGTATTCGTATTTTCTGAAAAAGCAGCTGTGAAGTTTTACAGCTCAGAGTTACACCTTGCTTTCAAATACACATGAACTTCTGTTTGTTTCACATCTGGAACGAAAATCAGAGTTCAGCCCTTGAGGTCCACGTAAATAATTTGAGAATCGCAGCTGAAAAGGGCTAGGAAGGAGTGCATTAATATTTAAACTTGCTTTGCATGGCATTTTCTGGGACATGTTTTCTAATCATTGACATTATCCAAACATGCCATATTTCCTCTTTAGCAAGGTTTTACTGTGGGATTATCTTGATTGATGTGGATAACAGCATTGCTGTGAAGAGTGCTCTTTTATGCATGCACTCCAGTTCCTGTTAACAACTGTAAAGATTAGGGGTTTATACAACAGGTATTAACTGACTTTTCCTGTTATTAACCATTTAGGTCAGTAGTTTGCTTTATATTTTGTGCGTGAAGGCTTTATGATTAAGTATTAGAAGTAGTTCTGCTTTCTTTTTCTTGTTTGATTTATTGTTGGACAAGCTTGCTTAAGTCTTTGCTCACCTTTTCATATTTGAGGAATGCAAGTCCTCAGGCACAAGGAAGTTTAATACCTTATATCATACATTAAGGATGAATGTAAAACGCATTTCCACATTATTTTGTATGACTAAAAACCTTACCAGTAAAGTCCTCAACTTTATTAAAATCACTTGTAAAAGGACATATGCCACATTTTGGACATAACCCTCATCATGGTCACAAGAAGACATTCACAGCTGTTCTCTGTTCAGTGCTGTGAACAGTACTGTGAGAGAGAAGGAAAGGTAAGTGCCACCCAAATAAATGATTACATATAATTCAAAGACTGAAATAATTTTCTACCTTGCGTCCCAGCATGTAACATTCCTCTCTGGCCCATCTTCTCTCAGAAACCTCTGTTAAGGTTTTAATTTTTATTTTTGTCAAAGGGCTGAGAAACCATTTACATACTTGTCTTGAGGAAAATCTATGCCACATCTATCCCCTACTATCTACACATTTGAAAGTTAAAGGTATGCAGATATTTTTCTTCATGATGATAGAAATATCAGAGAGTTAAAATGAAAAAAAAAAATTAGGCTGAAATACGTGTATTCACTTCCCTTCGAAGCCTGTAGCTTCCCAAAACCTTCGTGTTTGCATGATAAAAGGAATGAATGTTCAAATGAGAAATTTTACATATAAATAGGTTTCTTACAAATCACATATGTATATAGCTTAAAAAGCTATATACAGAATCTTTACAGTTGTAAAATGTTTAGTTGTTGACCTCACTTCTTTCTTCCTAAGGAGAAACAGATGGCTGTAATTAAAATTATATGTGATTTTAAAGTTGTGCCTAATTTATGGATTTTGATACAGCTCTTCATTATTATACAATAAAAGAGGATTTCTTTCTTGCCTTCTTTCTTTCTTTTAGTTTTTTATTTTGATTTATATATTTATTTTTTAAGTCTGGTCAATGTTATAGGCAAGGGCGTAATTTTGGCACAAATCCTTGCTCTGGAATAAGTTTACACTGCGTGTTCGGCCCAAATGACATCACCTACGATCTGGACAACTACCCCAAAAATCTACACTATGCTCCTCTCTCTCATTTTTTGCGTACTGCGACACCATAAAGATCTCTTGTCTCTCTCTGCCCTGTGCCAGCCAGTGTGGGCAAGCTTGAGCTCTGCGGTGAGCCAGGTTCCGGCCAAGCCGCCCGGCGACTTTGGCAAAAGCCCAGCAAGAGCTGGTACCGCTGTCATCCAGCTCTCAGACCCCCTCCCTTGTCTCAGGGAACCTGTATTTCTTGTCCTTCACCCGAGGATGCAAGGGGGGAAGGGAACCCTCACACAGTAGGGCACCACGCTCGTGTTCACGAACACAGGAATATTCAAAACCAACTAGAAATCACTGAGGTTTTAATGCAGTGGAGAGACAGTCCCAAAAGGTATGAAGTAACAAATAACATAAATAGAAGGGAATTAGAAGCTCTTCTAAGAAAATAACATGTATTCAAGAGGTAGGGTGCAAAATGGGAAGAAGGAGAAGTAGTGATAGTTCCATGAGGCAAGATCAGCAGGATTTCTATATTTTGTCATTTTTAGAAAATAAAATATACAGAATCAGAAGCTAGCGCTGTTTGATGGCATCACACCATCACATCAAGGGGAGTAAGATTTGGCTGAAGTCAGCTGCTACAACTGTCTTACCATCTCATTTGAAAGTACTGGCATGGGTACTAATATACTAATATTCTAATGCTAATTATACTAATAATTCTTCTAATTTCTTCCATTACAATGGAACCATTACAACGTGCCCAGTTTTAAGCAAAGTCAATAACTTGATTTTGTTTGGCAAGTAACTGAAAGTATAGTTTTCTTTCACAATTTAAAGAACAATTAAATAAAATATCATCAGCACAATTCTTTTTAGATTCAGGTGGTAAGATTCCTTTCAATGCTGTGTGATGAAAACACTTTCCCAGCGGCTCTCCCCTGTCCCATTCACATTGACCTAAGCTCTATAGGATAAGTAATCTCAACAGCGAAGTCCTGCTTGGTAATCTTACACAATCTTTCCTGGAACCCTTCCCTGTGCCCTACGCTGAGCTAACACCACAGCAAGTCTCGGGATCTACTTTATAAGACAAGGTTAAACCTTCAGAAACCTTAATGAGTCTACTGAGCATTTGCAAATAGGTACATACACAAAGATCAAAAAAAGGAGGCCTACCAAGTATGGGAGGAATATAGTTAGCAGAATAAAGTACATTTCTCAAAAATTGGAGACTACATGGGAAGGAATATATTTGAACATTTAAGGTCATTTTTAGATAACCTAGTGGGGAATCACTGAGATTTTGCATGACTCAGTATGCTTTAAAAATGACTATATTTACAAAAAGCCAACCAGCTTTCTTCTACTTTCCTGCTCAGAGAATGACAAAAATTCATAAACACACATTATTGGGGTAGAGTCAAGAGCTGCCTGAAGTGCCATTCACAAATGAATTCTGAAGCTCCTCCTCTCTCTGATCCTTCTGTAAGGCAGGAAAAGGAGTTGGAACCAACGAGGCCAAACCAACTCAAAGAGGAAGTCCTTAAAATCTTCAAACTGTTTTGAGCCATTTTTCACCCAGTGGAAGTGGACAGAACCATTCCAAGGCAGCATGCAAAAACCTAAAGGCTGGCACCACAGGCTCACACAATGAAGGGCTACCTCTGTCGTGAGGAGCTGGACATTCCCAGTGATGCTTTTCCCTAAACCTCTGCCTTTCAAGCCAAATATTAGTTATGTAACTTCCAAAAAAATGCAGCCAGATAAGCTACTCAGGGTGTTCTCATTAGATTTCTTCAGCAAGAGTAAGCAAGTGGCTTGTGGCTTCAGGTGAGAGGCCACCCACCTGAAAAGGCTGGGAAAATTATGCTAGAACAGAAGTACAAGACTTAATTTAACTGTCACAAAAAGGAAAGGTGTCCAAAATGAACAAAATGTGATTGTTAAATGCTATTTTAAAAAGTAAAATTGATTTTATTTTCAGGAATTTAAGAATTTAGTTTTAAAATTACTACTTTTCTAGTACTGAGTTTAAGCACTTCTCTGCACTCATGTTTTTAAACATATCCTATATTGAATACTGCATTCAAACGGAAAATATTATAGCAAGGTGATAAAAATTTCCCAGTGGCCACTTTGGAGGAACTAAATGGATAAAAGATGAATGCCTCTGTATGACCAATTATATCATTGTCTTTAGTTATCAAGTTTCATTTCAAGAATATTTTCAGGAGCTATTTTTCACACATTTTTACAAGAGATTTAAGAGATGTAGTATGTCCACTTACTGGATTTAAAAGGGAAAATAGCTTCTGGATACATAAGCACAGTACAGAATTCTGCAAAAATTAAAATTTCAGCATGCGAAGCTTACAATAATGCAGAATAATGTAATTTTCATGACAAAAAAAGGTTTCATCATACATTTCAAATATATTAAGCTCTTAGACTGGAAGCTACATATATTTTCCTTTCTACACTCAAGGAAAAGAAAAATTAAGGCAAGTCCACGAAACGTTTTATATTTTTGGTCAAACAGCAATGTTATTCGCATGTGTCGCCTGAGTAATGGAGACCTATAGGTTTTCTCTTTTAAAATGAGACAGGTTTATAGTACCAGGCCAGGCAAATAGCAGTTATCATCTGAGACTGTGAGATACAGAATAACTGATAACGTATAATGAGACTCATATGACAGCAGAAGTAAACGTGTTTCATTTATAACTGGGATGGGTGAATCATATGATGTGATATTTTCCCAAGCTCCAGTCATTTCCTCTAGGTTGCCTTAATGCTTGAGCAGATTTCTACAAGAATTACAGAAAGAAATGCCAAGCATCCACCGGTTCTGGCTATGACCCTTTTCTTTTTTGCCAGGTTTTGATGTCCCTTCTGCAAGGATCCTGACTACCATCATACTCCCTGCTGTAGGGCACACAGAAATAAGGTGAAATATTGACAGGAAAGATGCCTACATCTTCATCCATGTGAAGTGATGCTCTCACTTCAGCCTGGTAAGAACTCTCCTCCTTGACTGCACACTTATGTCTTTGCACACTAGATTTTGGAATAAGAGGTAAAACCTATTTTCTAGCTTTGGATTAATTATTTCAAAAGTAAATATGTCTTCCTCAAAAAACAGTTGTGGAGCAATCACACTGAGTAACTTCCACCAAATAATAATAAAGAAGCAAAAGCCCCCATCATGCCAATGATTAGTTCATAGAATAATTTATATTGGAAAAGACCTTCAAGATCACCGAGTCCAACCATAAACCTAACACTGCCAAGTCCACCACTAAACCATGTCTTTAAGCACCACATCCATATTTTCCTAATATCCAATCTAAAGCTCCCCTGGTGCACCTTGAGGCCGTTTCGTCTCGTCCTATCACTTGTTACCTGAGAAAAGAGACAGATACCCACCTCACTACAAGATCCTTGCAGGCTGTTGTAGAGAGCAATTTACTTATTTCAAAGTGTCTACTTAATTTCCCACAATATTTTTACAATTTTTAGTTTCGCAATATTTTGCATGAAAAGGAGCTTTCTCGCCTTGCAGCTCAGCAATTAGAATGGGCTGTCGGAGGCTCAGATTCAAAACTAATCTCTCTCTGAAACTAAACAAGCATTTAGGAAAATATCTTACACACAAAGTAATAAGCAATTGTGGGCTGGGGCCCCCTCAGTCTCTGATTTTTTCTCTTAAGCACTTAAACATTCATTAATACAGGAACCTGGGTATCCCCAGAGAATGTTCTAAGCATCAGGCTATAGAGTTACTTTTTGCATTGCTGACCAAAATAGATGCTTAAGCATTTTATACATAGCGGAGCTGTTCCAACAGAAAAACATGACATTCTGTAATAGCATATACCTCCACAGTTAGGACATTTTCTTCCAAGTTGGGGGCGGCAGGGGGAGGTACATATCCTTAATACCAGTAGAGATTTGAACTGTTACTGATCCAACATACAAAAGAAAACTGCAGCACCTGCTTTGTGATAGCAGCTACATCCTCCTGTAAATCTAGATTTTGCTTTTATCTAAAATGCCTGCAAATGCATTTTTGGTTGAATAAAGCATGTTGCTTTGATTAGCTGGAAAAAAGCGGGGAGGAGGGAAGAGAGATCTGCTTCTTGTCAACTGGAACCATTTTAATTTATTTATTTTTAAGTCGGTCACTGAACTGACAAATCAATTTATTGTGTAGCCCAAGTGCAGATCGCCTGCCCTGAAGTCAAAGCAAGGGCTTTGCCTACATATGTAGGCAAAATTTGGCCTTTGCTTTGTGAGCGCACCCCTCTGAGCTGCGGAGTACGGTTCCTACTGCAGGCTCTGCAGGTTCCATGTCAGCAAATGCCAATGGGTAAACTAAAAGAGAGAAGCTTTATAGAGATTAAGAGATTACAGTTTCTCTGCAAGATATAATTAAAAGAGAAAGAAGCTTAATTTCTCCAATTCCTAAAATGGAATAAATCAGAGTAAAATATCTTCTTTTTTTATTTTCATAAAAGTAAGTATTAATATGTGTTTCACAAAGCATTGTATCACTACACGTATTCCAACAGCAACAAAGTAGATGTATCCATTAATAAACACCTGCTGAGATAAGTAATTTGCACTATACTAATTCATATGGATATCTATTATATACTGCTTTTTGTAATTTCATCCAACTTCTTAATTCAGTAATTGTACAACAATTAACAAGAGCAAGCTATGTAATAAAGAAATAGAATTGTGGCAATTTTCTGCAACCTAAAGCAAAACATAGATACCTGAAGCAGATCTACTACTTTGACATTTACTGTGACCAGTCGGCACCTCCAAAGAATTACTGCTAGGTACTTCCTGATCAATAAGTAGGAAAAATTTTCTCCTTGCTATTTAAATCCCTTATGAGTAACTGGCCAAAATTGGAATTCCTGTTTCTGGGGAGCACATGGATGGTTTCTGGATTAAGCTTCTCTGAACACATGTTTAATAAAAGGACGCAAGAGAAGTAGCACTGGCAATGTAAAGAAGCCCCTATCCATAGGGATTACCATGAAGAGGTGGCATATACTGTAGATCAGTCCAGATCTCTGGAAGGTTTTTGGGAAACCATCCATGCGCTTTGTTGGAAAGCACTACTTGATATTGCCCCTAAAGCAACACAGTGTATACAAGATAAAAATCTCCCCTTGGCTATGCAGACAGTTTACCTCCCAGCCGATGCACGGTGCGCCGCAGAGAGCAATGCCTGTGCCAGAGGGGAATGCTCCCAGCTCAGGAGCACGAGGGCAGCCTCCACCTCCACTCTGGCCTGGAGCACTTGATTTAGGGACCCAGTGGCCTAATTTAATTGTTACAACTGGCTTGGAAAGCTGTTGCACAGTGTGCCTTCAGCAATTGAAAAGACAGAAAGTACAAATATGTTCATCTAGCCTGACCTCAAGTCTGTAAAATTCCCCTGAATTCTGAGAATTTCTGCACCCAACCGAAACATTCTGGTTCAATTGCTGTTTCTTTTAGGAGGCTATCCAGGCACAATTTAGGGTACCAATGACAAATAACCACCTCATGTCAAGACATATTGTTTCAATAATGAATTAAGCTCATTTAAAAAATACATATCTTATTTTTATCTGAATTTGTCCTCCCAAATGTGAAATTTACCCATTCCATTCACAATGCATTTGAATACAACCTATTCTTCCATTTGAATGGAAAGACAAGTTATACAGAAATAAACAGAATAAATTAAAACATCACAGTTCTTCTTTTTGGAACCAGCTGAGTACTTCTCCATTCCTCACCTGTTTTTAAAAGTGAATTTTATTAGCAGTTTATCTGGCATTAGAAAAGTTATTCTTTTTGCATCCCTAGAGCGGAAGAATTGTAAAATATCAGGAAGAAAACTATTAGGAATCCTCAGCAAGAAAGCCAAACATAACCCAACTACGGAGTCTGAAGCCTGCATCTAGGTATAGGTTTGATTTCTCAGAAACCGGGGAGGTATGAACATGGACTTTCTCTTTTAGATGCACTGCATAGATACAGAGGGAGTTTTAAGAGTTCCCTGGCAGAAAAGGAAAAGAACAGGAACCATGTAGACTATCCTTCATCTCCCTGACCCTGCACTTTCTTGCAAAGAACAGGACCTGTGGGATACTTCCCTCCCACTGCCAGAAAGCAATTTGTCCTGTGTGTTTAGATAATAAAAATATTTGGGAGACTCTAGTCTTTGCAAACAAAGAAACTCTTCCCAGGAAGAGGAAACACAAACTGAAATGCAGCACTGGTGCTCTGACCACCCTGCTTTCTAAGGTTTTTCCTCGGGCCATTTTTCCTTTTGGTGACCCAACCAACCCCCCTGTGCCCCACTGGCACTCCTACCCATCACGTTCCTCCTGCACCATCTTCCAGTTCTCCCTCTTCCTCTACTCACCATGCCCTTTCCCCTTCATGGTCTCTCTCCCTCTTGTCTCTTAAAGACTAAAAAATTCTCCCCTAGAAATCCCATGAAAATATTTTAAAAACTCAAAATTCTGTAATGCCTCAGAAAGACCTCTCCCTTGATAAAAAGAAAAAAAGAAACTACAGAAAACAAAGTCTAAGTGAACTGGTATAATACCTGCAATCACTGTATTTATCATTCTTTTTTGTTCTGTCCCCTTCTTCATACTCTGTTTACACTGTTTAGTTGGATATTATTAATTTGTCTGTATACAGTATGTGGGCAGTTATTGTTCCCTACCTATCCGTAAAATACAACAACTATATTGATTCAATATATTAGCAAGCACATTATATAAAACACATCTTTTGACTTTTATCTGCATCCCTCTGTTAATCCCCATCCTGTACATATCCTTATGCTAAGAAATATTTTGAAAAAATTCCAGAAGATGCAAGACTGAATGGATGTCCCCACAAAGGACATAAATCAATTTATGTAATTCAATTGCAGGGCTTAATTTTATGGTGAATTTAAACTACTCTATAGTAAAGAATGTTAAACTCTATACTTCTTTTTTTTCACCTCATGCTTCTATCAGTAATAAAAAACTTTTTCATAACAAATAGTTACAAACAGAGCATTCATAGAAAACTTATTCTATCTACAGTGAAAAATACTGTTGTTTACAAAAAAAAAAAAGAAACCATCACATTTAGGAAAAAAACAATGCAAGCAAGGTTTTTGCATGACATTCCTACGCTTAGGTTAGGACATGTTCATTAAGCTACAGTAATCTCTTATGTTGCTATAACAGCAAAATCCAAATAACTAAATAACCACACTTAAAGAATACTCTGGCACATATATGTAAAAATGAAAGAACAGACCAAAAATTCCTTTTGTCCAAAGTCTGGCTGGCACCAGCCAGTCTCGGAGGAGCCCTTCAACACTGCTGGCTAATGGACTAGGTGAGGCATTGGAGCTGAATGGCTGGAGCACCTGGTCTCCCACCAGAGCCATGCGGAGCCCACGGACAGTGCTCCAGTGGGGCTAATGCTAGAGCTCTAAGCAATCGAGTAAAATCAGCAGGAAAGCCATCAGATGGGCAGTTTATAGCAAAAAAATGTAGATGGCTGCAATGAAGTAAAAGCAGCAGGGGATGAGAACAAACAAAAGACGCTAAAACTGCAAACAAACAGGAAAAAAGTGGCAACAGGCAAAAGGAGTTTAAGAAACAAACCTAAAACTGAAGCAAACAGCACATTATTAGCAACACAAAGTACAGACGGTTTTCTGCAGGAAGGAGGCAGGCAGGAGTTAGCAATGGATTTCAAGTACTTGGTTACAAAATAAAATCAATTCAGCAAAATTTTATTTTGGAAGGAGACTTTTTCCTTCAATCATATGTTTTATATTTGTCCTAGCACTATCAGATAGAGATTGAAAATTTTAAAAATCACACTCTCTAAGAAGACAGCATGACAGAACGACAACCAAGCTGGTGAGAAGATCTGGCCTGATCAGAAAAAAATCTTTAGAGTTTACTAATAAGAAACCTCTAGGACAGAAGCCTGAGTTCACAAAAAACTCTGTCCTAACCAAGAAGTGACCAATGTTACCTCTTTTAAAATAAAAGAGACATTGTCCTTATTTTTTGAATTACAGCCACAGGATGAGGTACCTCTTATTCGCCCCATGAAACAATAAGTAGACAGAGTACTTTTCCAGGCTGCTTGAATTATTTGCCTATGCTAGGAGAATTCAACCCTGCCTTCCTACCTGTCTATTAAGAGGTAGGCTACCATACCCACCAGGGCATTCCCCATTCTCCCCATGGAGGCTATGAAATTATAGAGGACAATGCTAAACTGGAGAATTCTGCAGCGTATGAGCCACCTTAGCTGGAAAGGGAACTTCAAATCCCTGTGGCAAAAGCTGACATCAGAGCCGAAGCTGTCCTTAGCATGGAAACTGGAGCCCTCAGGTGTATACAAACCATTAGACCTCATGCTCACACGTATTTTCTCTCTGGCCCACTGAATCATAAATTATTTTCTGCCTAAAATAACCAAGACACATGAGGTTAAGGGAACTCCTTGTACGTGAGAAGAGATTCTGAATCAGTTCACGTCTCAGGTACTGTGGGTGAGTGCTTTAACCATAAGAGCAGGTATATACACAGAGAGACTTTACATCAGCAGCCCTTCAGTTGCAAGACGCAAGAATGCATCTATTTAATTTAATAACTTTATGCAACAAACTATCTATTGCTTTTTTTAAAAATTGTCCTCTGTAGAGCATTCTTAAAACAAGACAATTTGGTAGAGTGTGAGGAGAGGGCATAGTGTTTTGTTTCTTCCCCATTCCTTTCCATCTCCTCCATGAGGTATGGTAGAGATGGGTATTTCATTCTGTACACACGTAACAGCCATGCTCATCCTCTCCTGCAAGCCACGAAGGAGTAGAGAGACAGACAAAATAAAGTGGAGTTGTTGCTAATACTGGTCTTTAACTTGGGACTCTGCATTTGCTCCCTCCCTATCTGAACAGGTAAGTCCCTATGATGGCGGAATCTAAACAAGTATCTGGGATCTGGAAGACATTCTTCCTATATGGCAACATTTGCCAATTACCTTCTTACCTTTGATATAAAATGTACAATTTTTACAGCAAATTTGGTAGGTTCTACAATCGCTAGCAAGTTTGGAAAGTTAGATAAAGGGTTCTGTAATCAGTTAAGCTTCCTGAATGCAAAATTTGGTTACACCATTGCAAGTTCAGGGAGCGCCTTAATCAGAATTGACCTTCTCTCAAATCTTTTCTGGTGCCTACAGTATAATAGGAATTGGTTTAAGCTTCTGGGCTCTGCACTGGGCACAGCAGTATATTTGAGAACAAAAAGCAAATATCACTTCTGTACATTCCAGGACCATCAGTGCCCCCATGGGCAGTGCTGGGCAGCCTGGGCTGTGATTCTCCTTTGAGGAAGAATAATTAAAAAAATTCTCAAATTCAGCATTCAACCCTGTTGAATGACTGTTACACCTGATTCTTTCTGGGGGAAGTTCACTATATACACTATGCACCCTGCGTTTCTTCATATATTTATGGAATACAGAGATTCCACTGGCTACTTCAAAAAATGAATTTGCTATTCTCTAACAAACTGCCAAGAGATGTGATTAAAGATAATATCACTGTGGCATCAGCTTTCCTTTAAAAAATAAAGGGGGGGGGGGGGGGAGGGGGAAGGGAGAGAGAGATAGAGAGATGCCATAAGTTCAGAAGCAAAACACTGTTATTATTCTGAAGCAGGAATGACATCCTTGCATTAACACAGTATGAAATCATGGTAGCAATTTTCATGCCGTATTATTTTGTTTTTGTCAGGTCACTGATTTTCAATTTCATCAATACTGTATAAAACTAAGGAAGATAATAGAATAAAAAGCACCCATTTGGAGTCCACTACTGAAGCAAGAACATGTTGCTGCTTCTGTGAATTTAAACCAACCAATCCACTCACAGAAAATATGGGTTATTCTCGTCCTGCAATAACATAAATAAACCAAACTCAGAGGTTACAGAAAAGGCAATACACCAGAGTAAACCTGATACAATTCTGAGTAAGTCTATGCTACTATAGTTTACAAGTTGATCTTCACCTTCCTCTAAGATGCAACCAAGTAACCAGAGAAGTAGCAAGACAAAAAGCTGCGGTGGGGTTGGTTTTCACACATCTGAACCCATGTTCTTAGGCTTTCCCCAAACATTATTCATTTAAAGTGAATTTACCACTTAAATCATGCCAGATTTAGCTTACCAATTCTGATCTTTCAGCTGTCTTTATGTTTTGACTGTGTCATTATGACTGATCTGAGGTCTCCTGAACCACAAGTTATGGCAAAATACAAACGAGGAGAAAGACACATGCCATTTTCAAAGCACACCTGTCAAGTCACCACCTGTGAGGGTCCCAGTTCAAGAAGAAAAGCTCAAGGAACTGCACCTGGGAGGCAGAGAAGCCCCTAGAGAGCCACGTCTCCATCTGGAGGCATTTAGGAAGTTTTTTGCCTGGAGAAGGGAAGAAAGGAGAACAAAGAGAAAGCAGCTTGTAAGAGATCCAAAAGAGCTTGGAGTTGGGCAGCTTGACTATGAAGTATGTCAATAGCTGCTTCTCCAATTCACAACAGCTCCATCAGGCTGTACAACCCTGGAGCTCCTGATCTGCCTACAGCCTCAGCCCAAGTAAGAGAACCTTTCCTGCGAAGGAGTCACTGAACTTTCAGGTTTCCTCTCAGGCAAGATTAGAGATGACTTTCCAAGGAGAAATGTGCAACTTCTTTCTTCAGAGGTGACTGGAAGCCCCTAGAAACTTTCTGCAGTGGAGGATAAGGGTAGCAGGGAGATGGATGCAGCCAGTCCTCCTCCCTTTATTCTCCATTTGTATCCATGGGAGGCATGTCCCTCACTGCCTCTGAGTCCACTGGGAAGATGACCTGCTGCTCTCATTCCCCACTATTCTTGTTGATGTACAGGAGAGACCCAAGGGCTGGAAGGGACCTAATGCTCGTTCTGGCCAAGCCCTAACCTGGATGTGTGAGGAACGAGGCTACACTGCACAGCACACCTATCCCATAGTTGAAAAAGCTCTTGTGAGGGCAACAATATGCCTACTCTCTCTGTAAAAGTTTAAACATGGACAATTGCTGTGATTTTCTCCACCGTTCTACAATATCAGCAGTCACACATTTCCCTATGAAAATGCTGTGGATTAAATTGGACATTCCATGATTTTTCTCTAAAACTGGATCCTTCCCATCTCTATTTGAAAATAATTATTCCTTCTCCAACCCTGAATGATTAAAATGTAACTAACACCACACTTATTTTACATGATCAATGTTGGTACAATGAATAGCACACGAATTATTAATAGCTAGGCACTTTTTCTAATTGTTTCCTAATGTTCTGTTATTATATATTCATTTGATATTCACTGTAATGCTAGTGATCGCCATTTTTTCATTTGTTCCATAAAAATCACATATTTCGCCTTTGCTTTCTGCAAAGAATTGAAAGGAGGAAGTACGGTCAACCTGATTTCTTTTTCATTTTTGCATTTCAAAAAGTTGCACAGTTACCCATGGACATGGCATTTGTTTAAAAGAAAAAAAAAAAACCCAAACCCAAAACCCACATAACATCACATGGGGTAAATGCTCACTTGCAGAATCAGATCTCTTGAACAGGATGGTCAGTCGCTGCCTGGAGGGAAGGAGGAGTCTCCATTTCAAGCCTTCTTAAAGCAGCACATTCAGATGGATTGGGTCAGATTCCCTAAACAGCTGTTCTCTTTATCTCTTATAATCCAGCTGTCTGCTGGCCCTGTGCAACCACTCCGAAACAGGCATCATCCATCACTATCGGTCATTTTAAACAACATACAAAACATACCCTACCTTAACCATGCAAAGAGACTGGTCTACATAGCCAGTTGTGCATCTGCAGAAACTGTTTCTACTGACTGCTTACAAGTGTCTCGTCTATGTATAGTTTGGTTGATTCTGTAGGAGGAACCACCTGGAAAACCTGCTGGAACAGCCCAGTTTCCCACCCAGAACACAGGAGAGCCTGTCCACTGGTCCAGGCACAGCAGGAGCTGCCCAGGAGAATTGTCAGGACAGTCCAGAATTCCCACCTGGAGCCCTCCTTCACCACATCAAGTACTTTGCTGTGGTGGGGCCTGGGAATTCAATCAATCACCTTGTTTCAAGTTGGCCCGTTGTCTCCTCTCAATCCCTTGTCTCAGCTCTGCAGAGATTGGATGGGAAGTTTCTGTATCACTCAGGGAAATAATGACTTCACTGTCCTGGGCGAGCACATGGCACAGCCCTGATACCCAGCCCCTCCACAGCCACTACTATAGTTCAAAGCTGGATTTCATCCTTATATCCCACTTATAACTTCAATTCTGTACACTCTTGCCATAAACCTCCCAAATCTGTTATTGACTCTTGAGGCAGTCTCAGGGGTTTTTTTGTTCTGGATATACCGAATGTCACATTTCTGCATTAGGAATTATTGTCATTGTGGGGAGATGTTTGTTTAACATCTCTGAATTCTCTCTTAGCTGTTGGCCAATGTCTGGTATAATGTCACTAAGGGAGATGAAATGAGCACATAGTACTTCTGCTAAAAATGTACAGATATACTACCCTGCATCATCATAACCTGTCCCCAGAGAATCTTAAGTGCCCTGGGTTTACATTTTTTTTTCCTTCTGTTTGAGTCAAAATAAAAAATTACATCAATTCCAATGCATTTGTTAACAAATGCGTATGTGCCTAGAAGCTGATATTTTTCTCACTCCTACGGTGTCCAAATTTTCCAGGTGGCATCAGCCTTCTTATTATGAGGTACCTTTACTTATCTGTTCTTAGGTTGGGAGGTATCACAAAAAGAATTCACATTAGATTGTTCATGGAATCACAAACTTGCCTTTAAACAAAACAAAATATTCTAATTACACATATTACTACCCACAGACTTAGGAGAAAATGAAACACATTGTGTAGAAACACACTCTTTAAAAGCAGGGCACCTGAATGTGATGGAAGTAAACAATGGGATGTTCAAAGTAGTGTATACAAGTACTGGTTTGTTTTGTTATTAGGCTTTGTTTGCCTTGATCATAACTCCCAGCACAAAATCAACTAAGACAGATCATTCGAGACAATACCGCAAACTATTTTCTTATTAAACACAAAGAAAAAATCCCACATTTCGTGGCTATTAGCGCTCACTGAAAAAGCTCACAAAATACAAAACATGATACAGGATGACTCCGGGCTTTGTTTTGTGCCCTCGTCCATATCTTCAAAACACCTTATCATGCAAAACAAAAAAAGTACTTCACATCAATATTTTATTGAAATTCTTTCAGAGAAGACTTATATACATTATATTTTCAAGATGAGATGCAGACTATTTTAGTTGCAGGAGAGAGCAATATATTGGATAATAGCTGACATTTGACTCCCAGGGTTTTTCTTTTATGAATCAAAATTCATTTAGTGATAGTGAAGTAGAAGAGTGTGGCCAAGAAATCGATAGAAATGTTCTGTATTCTAGTTATGGAACACAGAGATAACCCTAAGTCAACATTAATGATGCTGGCCTGTATAAACATTGACAAAGCCGAAGGAATGATTTTAAATAATAGACTTCAACAAGCAGGTATCGACAAGCTGTGTTAATGGCGATTGCTGTCATACTTTATGATTGTTTTAATTTATTCAGTGTGTGGAAATGACCAGTGGCATCTAGTTGATAGCTGTAGGATGATGTAATTTGGACAAAATTTCTCAAACTACATGACAATGGTCATCTCCTTCCTTCCTCTAACAGTTCTGAAGAAATAAAATCTCTTTTGAAATATATAACATTTATTTACTGGCTCGCTCCAGCTCCGTGCCAGTTGCCAAAGACGGTTTTACTTTTATTTTCCTTATTGGCAACAAACACACTGAAATTACACTACCAAATGTACGTATCCTATGCATTAATAAATCGGGTAAAGTCCATAAAATACGTAGAACAAAGACCTTGTGTTTCCTGACTATCCAAAATACGGCTGGTATTGGAAGGAACTGTTCATGTTCAAAGAAAGAAACATCAAAACAGAAGAAAGGGATGAGGATGTGAGCTGTCTGCTCCATACATGTATGATTAAGCCCATCTCCCCCTCAGTTCAGAATGAAAACTGCCAGATAGTCCTGACCCAAGCAAAGCAGTAAAACAAAAGCAGGGGATGAAATAGTGTTTAACAAATACAGCTCCAACAGAAACAAAGAAGCAATATTAAGAGCAATGCAGCTACAGTCCAAGATACATTCCAAATGATTATATCAAATATTAATTCTAGGAACACCTATTCTTCAATTTTGGGATTTAAATGCTTTGTTTCTGAAACCCAGAAGCCTAAGCCAACTCTTTAATTAGACATTAAATAAAAACAACAGCAAAAATCTATTTCTATTCTGTTTGACTTCAAGAAGTTGGTTTTTATTAAACCTTTGCCTGTTTGGATACCAACACGTACTTTTACCCCCAATTCAACCAGCTGCTTGAAATAGAGCCATTCTTGAGGTCTCGCAGCTAAAGCTTTAGAACATCCACTTAATTTTCAGTTTATTAAAAAAAGAATCCATTTTATTACTCTAAATGATCAAGTGTACCGCAAACGAAGCTGTCAGGCATACCTATAAGTATACAGTTCAGGCCCCTGCAATATATATCTCATTTCCTTAAATCCAGCATAAATCAGAAGTTAATAGTGAGTCATCTCTAAGAGATGGCAAAAAAAGCCATTATACAGTGAGTGACAATAACTATGCAAAATTAATTAGAAGTTTCAGTCAGTGTCGCTAAAACAACAATAAATAAACATTTTGGGTCATCTTTCATTTATTTATTGAGTCTTCTAATACTTGGTAGCAAGTACAACTAACAAGGCTCCTACGCTTCCGAGAATTTCAGATTTTATTTAAAAAAAAGAAAAAGAAAAGCATATCTACCTCTCATAGTTATAAAGACAAGCATAAACATGCAACTTTAAGGTACCCCAAAGACACAAGCGAGAATGCAAGGGGAAAAAAAAGATATTTTGGATTCTTTTTTATTTCATGTTTTAAGCAAAACTCCTGATTCTTGTACATTTAACATAAGCAATACTGTATATTCAAAATGTCACTAAAGAAAATCTTTGCCAGCAGGATCAACACAATGAGAATGAGGAATAAAAAATGCCCAGACAAAAGAAAGTGTCTTCTCTCCCCTTAGTTTGATTTCTTACTAAGAAATCAGAATATGCTTATTACTCTCTATTGGGAAATGCATATCAATTCCACCTTTATTTTATGAATATTTACTTAGCTGAATACCTAGTGCTGCTAATCCATATTTTATGAATATGCGTACACACACACAAAAGCTACATGGAAATTGTTTCCCTTAGAACACAGAAGAACTTTTTCTCTTGGTGAGCATCTTTTTTTTTTTCAACAGGGAGGAGGAATAAGCCCCATCACCAGGCAAAAATGTATCTGAATTTTGAGTTTTTAAGACTATTTGGAAGCCATGGATTATTTTTTGTTTTCATAACGTACCTTTTGAGGCAGAACAGGAGAGAACCTTTTCCTTTTGTCCTTTATTATGCCCTTACCTATGTTATCTTTACTGAATAGTAATACATTCCATAAAGATAACTTAATTATTTTCAGGAGAATAAGCAGCAAAAAGCCTCAGTGACTAAGGATAAAAATGCCTTCTTATTCACCACCCTGTCATGTGATTTTTTTCTATCAGCTATTTTCCTTTGCAAGGGTGCAGGGAGAAGCATCAGAAGCATTTTCTGCTCACATACGAGGGAATAACTCAATATATGTGTTTCAGAAACCATTTCTCAGGATCTTTCAATTCTATTTATTTCAAATACCACTGCCTCAAGAGTAATAAGTATACAACTGCCTGGGGACAAAACAAAGTGTTTAATCTTGATGCAAGAGGTTGCACAGTTGTTAAACAAGAGAACCTCAGAATTTGTTTCTTTGAGACACAAGGAAAGAAGAATTTTATTGAGGATACTTTCTGATACCCAAAAGAATTAAGAAATGTAGGCCAATTTTAGCAATAAAGACGTATTAAATGAATGTATCATGCATGAGGATTTTTGTATGCTGACCTTACAAACAGTAATTCAGCAGAAGGCAGATCAGACAGGAAAAGTCAGTCTATTTTGTAATAGAGCTGTGTATAGACACTAATGTTGACATATTTGTTGACTCTGGTTCAGGAAAACATAAACATTAGTACTTCTTTTTCGAAAGCCTCATGACTAAACCATTGCAGTGTACCACCACCATAAGCAACTATTTATGTTCTTGCTTTGTTCAGCTCAAAAAAAAAACATGATGGATTTTAAATTGTTGCTTAGTCCTGCCTTATTTGTATTCATGTATTCAGGATTACTCTAAAGTGAGTAATTTTTTCCCAGAGTATTACAGTGATTTAACCAAAACATATCCTTGGTCTTGATCTATCTGAAGTGAGATTGTTAATCTTCAAATGCAGAAGACAGTCTCACAAGACAAGAGAAACACCCATGTTTTGGTTTGAAAGGTGTCTTTAGAAGTATCAGCCTTTTGTCTAGTCATCTCAGAAGACAACCTTTGTCTCAATGAACTACTTATACATTAACCACAGATAGCAAAGGCATTAAAGAAGATTAAAATGCAACATTATGGTTTAGTTTGAAGAAATAGCTTCCAGTACAGAAACATTAAATAATTTATCTAATTGTATTTTCGGCACCTGAACAGTCTGTAGAATTTTTCTCCAAGGGAAGCGGATTTCAACCCTACTTTTCCCAATTCACTGCATTAACTGTAGATAGCCCGCAATTTAGTACGGCAAGACAATAAGTGTCTGAGTCTGCTAGAAATGATGGCCAGTGAGATCCTGCACAACACCACCACACAATCAGTCACCCGTGCTCTGTGTTCAGCCACCAAATTGGAAACCCAGGTTCCTTCCAGAAGACAAAGACGACAGCAACTAATTCATCTGGAAAAATCTGTATTGATGAAGCCCAAGAAATTTATTTCAAAGTGACAAAGTGGGTCACAAGAAGATAAATTTCATTTTTGAGTTTTGTTTTTAAACAGAAACACTTTTTTTCCCTAGAGAGGATGCCTAACTGCTGCATTTAGGCAACCGAAGCTAAAAAGGACAAACAGATTAACGATGACACTCCTAAAATAAGGTTTATCTTCAAGCCAAGCTTACGTTTTCATTTCAGCCATAAAAAATGGTACAGAGCCTCAGATGAGACAACAGGAAGGCTATACAAATTCATTTAAAGACAAATTAATGAATTCCATCATGATGGCTTGCAGAATTGAAAACAATTAAAACATGAAAGCTACAACTTCAGCAGGCAAAGAAGAGAATACAGTTTAAAAGCCTTACTCCTTAGAGAAGACAATATGACACAAGACACCTAAATACAAAATAAAGATTCAGTACTCCTCACCTCTCTTACAGGCAGAGATTCCGTCTGCATGTTACTGTGCACTGGCATATGAGTATGAAAAACAAAGCTGCTTCTCCTTCATACGAGCTACAGTCCAAGTACCAAGTTGGGAATTCATCAGTAGGAAGACTCTGGTTTTGTTCTAAATTCACTTAAGTTGTAAATATTTGTATTTTGTCTTACATAAGAAAAAATAAACATTTCATCTGCTTTAGTTAACATAGAAAAGACTAATATTGGATACGCAATTTTGAGGAACTATTAATACAAAATAAAAAATTTCTTTTTGTTAGAAAAAACCCTATTATTTACATATGGAAGAGAAAAAACTCATTTAGATGGCCTTTTATTTTACTTGGGTAAAACAAAATCCAAGATAAAACAAATTCCTCTGGAAGTCAAAGGTCGATGATAAATAACCTTCAGACTAAGGACAAATTCTAGACTGTGAAAGTAGCATGAGCCAGTGAAAAAAATCACGCAGCACACAGTATTTTGGTCACAGGGTAGTATCACTACTACTATCACACTACCAGCTTCTGCAGTCAGTCCAGAAGAAAATCAGCAGGGAGAGCAGTAGCAGTAACATGGGCACATGCAGAGCCTCCAAGACTGAATACAACTGCACTACATTGCAGAACTGTGGTAGAAGCTGACCTTATTCTCAATTGATACAAACGCAAATCCAGAATTATCCTGGTTTTTGAGATACGGTAGTCTTGGCATCACATTATTTTTTCAAAAATAATTTAAAAAAGGCCCACCAAGCAATCAAATCCTAGAGTAAATTTTGATATTGTGCTAAATCAACATCAGCAGTGAGATACATTTTATATTGCATCTTCTACGTTTTCAATATAAGTAAAGCAAGAGAACATCTGGATAGAGGGATGCACATGGACTTTAATTCCCTAAGACTGTGCTGCGGCAGGACTGGCTCTGCTCCAAACTACGGTCTTCTTGCAGCTGTGTAGAGACTGTGCTGCACCACTGCAAGAAGGCAACACTAGGCACCCTCCTCCGTGTAAAACACACCCGCAATTTTAAGGGCGCTTTTGCCTTGTTATGTTAGTTCAATGCTTGACATTGGGCTTGGTCCCAAACCAACCAGACTCCCACCTTGCCATGCAACTAAGCAGAGAAACCAGTCCTGGAAAGGATACCTCCAGCCTGGCCTCAATGGGGGAATTCGTACATAACAGAGAGGGTGGCACAGAGCCAGCTGTACCAGTGTCACAGCAGTGCTGAGAGCTCCCTGAAACACTATTTGAGCTAAGTACCTCACTAAACTCCTGTGTAAGAGACCAGTCTCATAGCACTGCATTGACAATGCTCCAGCCCGTGAGACCTTGGAGCTAACCTGACCTTCTTCACTCTACAGAGCTCTGCACAGCACAGCTACGCCCTGAGCAGCACAAGTAACAAAAACGCTGTAAATAATCCCTTGCCTTTTCTCCATCATGAACTCTATACGCTTGTGCTGTCCTCTGAGGCAGTTTGACAATGCACCCAGGCCTCTGTGAATGCCTCCTGCTCCCAAGACATTTCCCCAGCATGGAGCAGAGAACTGCAACCTTTAGATGTGTTTATTCCTACCCCTCCTCACTTAACCCTGCCTGGCAGCGCTCCAGGCAGTGGCAGAACCCCATGACCGCCTGGAGATGTTCAGAAAAGCAGCACACCGAGAGCTCCCCGCTGCCTGGGTTGGACCTGGACACAACTGAAGTTCAAGGCCCGCTGTACTGAGGCAGAGGCATCTCACTCCTGCCCTGAAGGGTACCTGCTTTCCTCTTCCCCGCTTATCTCTCGTTTTCTCTTACACTTGGATTTTTTTTTTCTATGGTGACTGACATGTGACACTTTGTGTCACCTTACCTACAAGTAGTGCCCTTCCTGCACTATTTATGTGATCAACAATCAGAACCAAAAAAGAAGAGAAATGAGGCAGTGGAATGGATAATGAACACAGAATTATTTGTCCTGCTTGAGATCCAAGGCAGCTACTGATCTGGAGCTGTTAAGACACTGTCTTATAGAAGGGCTCTATAAATATCTCTGCTGGTGATTTCTAGCTTCCTTTGAAGTGTCAGGTACTTGACATTACCAGAGATTCCTCTGCATTAGGCAGACAGATGTGATATAACATATTAATCCCAAGAGGTAGATTGCTATATCCCCTTCCTGGCACCCACCTAAAAGTCAGCAGAAAAGAGTGAATTTAAAGCAAACCGCTTTGAAGATGTTTGTTGTCACTTCACCTATTTAGAAAAATAGTGTCAAAGCCAAATACTGTGTCACTGGAATCTTCAGGACAGGCTACAACTGAGCTATAAATGCTATTTCTTCTTTGTTGTGCTGCAACTGAAAGGTCCCTCTGAGCAGAAATAGTTCAGGATTCTGCCACGTTAGACCTTGGTATCTTTCTTTAGAGAGAATGCTTAATGTCATACTCAGGGCTCAACACCCTGCTGTGTTAGACACTGTGACAACTGAGGGGTGACTCAGGCCAGAAGAGCTTTCCTTACCAGTAAAGGATCTGTGGTCTTTTTGTCGCAAGCAGAGACAGCGTATGTGGTTGTACAAGATCCTCAAAAAGTAGCCAGGGAAAGGGAGAAGGCAAATGACTATTTGCCAGTGAACCAAGCCTTCCCCGCTGTGGTTACAGCACACTTCCCCAGGAGATCTGCTATATCACAGCTAGCTAACACAGCAGGGTACAAAGGGGAAAAAAGTTCCTTCCACCCCTAACCACATCTATGCCCACAAACACGAGCAAAGAACACGGCATCCCAACGGAGGTCACCTGAAGTACAGCACACGTGGTTCAGGGGCTTTTTGACCATGATTATTTGCAGAAGAGATATAGTTTTGTGCTCCAACAGCAAACAAAATTCTAACAGGCTCTACACACTTGTAATCACCATACTGAAAGAACATCTGTGTTTATGAAACACAAATAATATAAGGTCTTTGTCTCTTTTTTTCCTTGAGATATGAAAAGGCACTTAAGCCCATATCTCCAAAGGTGTTTCTGTCTTCTGTATGTCACTTAACTCCCACTGAACTTGGTACTTAACTGCCTTGAAGAAGCTGACATTTAGGTTTTATCTAGACAATTTTTGAAAATACCTTCAACTCCCTGGGAAGTAATGGAACAAACATTAGTAGTGTCTCTTAAAAATGGAGAATATTTGAGGAAGTCATGAATAATCAGAAACAGTCAAGCCTTAAGCTAGTTTTGCAGAACGATGCCCTTTTAAGGTAGCAAGAAGAGTTTAAGCAATACAGCAATACGATCAAACTAGACTAGAAAATGAAAATAACAAAAGGTGAGCTCACCTCATTTAAAATTTACCTTGGCTGTATATATCTTTAGTTTTAATTATATAGTGACAGTTAAAAGTATGTACAATTTTATTCTCTTTATCCATAGATAGAAAAATCAAAGTAGATTTTGAAATGTCATAGAAAATTTCTGAAGGCTTTTACAGCTGTTTTTAAACACCTTTATACTCTTATTTCATTTTATGAATCACTTGTGACACTTCATCAGCTCTATTTTGTTTTCTATTTATAAAAAGTTGTTAAGCACCAACTGCGTGTCACAGTGCGGAATGCATCAAGGTCTGTTAAGTTGCATGCAGTTGAGTTCGGTACCTATGATCTCTGTCCTTCAGTTTTCACAGCAATAGCACAGTTCAATCCCAACCAGCCAATTCACAATACATTTAGAATGCCTACAAAACACGCACTTCTCTCTCTCCCCTCCTCCCCATAGTTCATTGGAAGTTATTAATTGTTATTTATACAAAACATTCCTCAGTCTGTGACGGGAAGAAAGGAGAAAACAGCTCTAGCAATCATATGGAATGCATGTGCCAGTGAATTGGACATTCCCCACTTCCCAAATTAAAATAACTCTTAAGTTGTTCAAAGATCTGAGGATTTTTCTGATTCTTTCAAAAAAATTCTAAAGTTGTTCTGCCAAACAAAATGTCCCCAAAAACTTCCTTTTACAAGCGATCACTATCACAGAGGGGAAATACACCATTGCATACTCTGGTGCCAATTTCCAGCTTTGTCCACAGCCCTAGTTTTGGAAATATGATGGCCAAAATTTGCGTCAATTCTATGCATTAAAAGCTAATGTTGTCTACTTAGTTATGCAGAAACAACTAAAATGAGGAATTTGACCCCTTCATCTTTTTGCTAACAGGTGTTCAAAAATTACCAATGTTACATGGTCCCTCGGTTCATCACAGAAAAAAACCCCACCACAACTGCACTGGTTTCCTAAGGTTGAAAGTTATTTCCTATTAGATTTATTAAACATATCCCTCACATTAGAGGGGACAAGAAGTCCTTGTGAATGGATCAGTAAGCTCATTCAAACTGTTCAAATCACTTCTACAAATGTCAGGTTTTAGAAAATAAGAGCCTGCGCAACATATACCTATACAATTTTACTTTACAAAATATGCTTCGGAACACAATCCTGTGATACTGTTTTTATTAAAACCACAGCACTAGCAATCACCGCCAATAGATGATGCTGATCTGAAAGCTCTAGCTGTATGAAGCCGCACCTTCAACAGAGAAGAGGAATTTTTATTATGAAAAAGTGCTACAAAACCTTGTGATGTAAAAAAGCTGCATACCTTCTTAGAGAGAACGACCATAGTCCTGCTGAGGAAGATTAGCCTGTTCAGCTGAACTATCCACAAAAGGCTGGTAAAATATTTGACTAAATTCTCACAGTAAGTTCTTTATTCCTACACAAAACTCTTCGGTAAACTGTTCTTAATGTTAACCAGGTGTCCAGAAGCAGATGAAAACCCTTCTGAGGAGTCCTTTTAATATAACAGTTTAAAAGTAAATAATCATTTTTAAGTACAAAATAAAGAGTGGTTTTATTTGGTTTTATTTTTTCCTAAAGTACAGCTCAGTGCTCCTTAGAAGCTGCAGTGAATTAAGCAATTTGGGGCTGGGGGTGCTGCAGTTGTATTCAGAAATAGAGTAGACTCATTACGCTCATGGGAATGCACTTTTAAAAGAGGTACATAATTTAATCAGGAGCTACAGAAATAAAATTTTTGGGTTTTTTTTTTTGTTTGGTTGGGTTTTTTTTGTTTTTGTTATCAGACCTAAAATGCTCACATGCCCTTTTGAACAATGCAAATTAATACTCAAGGTGTCAGACTCACAGAAGAAACACAGCCCTCAAAATCTAGGATTATGTAGAACAAAATAAAACAGGTAAACTCTTTTTCAAGCACAAACAACAAAGGATTCTGGCTTCAAGCCCAGCCATAGACAGGCAGAGTGCAGAAACCTCCTGTATTCGAAGCACTGAGGAACACGTTCCCCAATGAACATCCGATAACTCGGGAACTATGCTCTCCCAGCGCGGGGCTGGCAGGCAGAGGAGGGCTGGCCGCAGTGCCCGCAGCCATAGTCCCTCCTTGATTCCTTTCAGAACAAGCTTCTGCACCAGGGGAAAGCAATTTCAGCAGAGCAGAGGGAGTTTCTCACAGACATTCCCTCCTGTCAGTGCGGAGGGAAAATGGTTCCTTGTGCACAACCTCGCCTTTTGTGTAATTACTCCATAATGCAATCTGTGCTTCAGACATGTCTGCAAACACCTGCCTATGCTCGTTTCCAACTTCTCCAGGTGTCCTAGTGGGGTTTTCTAAAGATTCTTTTTGCTTATTTGGTCTAACCCAAAAAGAATCTAACTATACTGCTCTGTATGCTTTATTTAAAGATAATCTTTTCATGTCTTTAAGCATCCAGCCAGAACAAATATGGCTTCCAATTCTAAGCAGGGAAGCTTTTTTCTTGTTCACTGGCTTACTTATGACTATACAATTTAATTAACATTTCTGTAGTACCTTTTTTGCCAGATAACGACTTCTTTCTTCAACTTTGCTTTTCAAAAACATGATATAATAAATCACAAGGGAAAAATCTTTATTTTTAATATTTCCATTTATGTATTTAATGAACATTATTGAATTTTTGCCAAGTACTTATTGGAAACTTAGAATAAATATCTGTGAACTACTATTTCATTTCTGTCTGTGAGGATGAAGTGCTCTGCTGACACCAGAATTTTAATAATAATTAGTTCCTTTATTAGAAATCTGCTCTTCATTTTCAGTAACATTGTAAAAGGCTGAGTTTTAAACTAAACTAGAAATCAAAAGCTTTTTTTTTATTGAAGCTTCTCCATCCTTTGAATATAAGTTTTGAGGAAATCTTCAAAAACACAGACTGCAGAATGCCAAGCCATGCCTAGTACTAATTAGTACTCAGCACTGAATTTGGAGTTTTCAGCAATGAGTACCAGCCTGCCCTCCTGAACTGCCTTAGTTATGCCTGCAGTTCCCTCTCTGAAACATACATTGTGCTGATGAATGTGCTGTCTTTTCATGTGCAGCTCCTTCGATCTTTTCGATACCTTGCTACTGGGAGGCCCCATTCCCAGCTGACCCTGGACAGGTGCACCAGTGGTCCCATCTCCCTGCTTTGCCAAGGATTCAGTTCTCTCTTTGTAAATTTTGTTCTCTTTTATTAACCCACCTCTCTAAAGGAATTGTTCATCTTCCATTTGAGGATATGCATATTTCAGCTTTAATTCCCTAAATATAAGAAAAAGTGAAATGCCAGCACAAACACCATAACTGTTACTATACTCACCCCCAAATTTTTCTGTCATATGCCCATGGAACAATTACCACCAGTAAGTTTGCAGGGGTATATTGAGTGACAAAATGGGATCTACTTTATCACAGATCTATAAGGCATGGCATTGATTGTTTAATTATGAAACACAACAAGCCTTCTTCAAAAAAAGTGACTTATTCCCGAAGCTGTGTTATCCTCAGAGTATTTCATCAGTAGGGTGAAATAGAACTCAATATTTAGAAGTAATATTTCTTGCATGCTGATATTTTGACAGGATCAGGTCCATTAAAATAGAGCTTTTAGTGCACAGTCCTTTATGTCTGTGTGTAAACTACCATAGTTATCTGAAGTTTTCACACTTATAATGTATCTGAAGCATCAATTATAAATCAAAGCATTCAACGTTCAGTAGGTTTCAAATTATGAATGCTCTTGATCATACTTCATCTTACAGCTTCTTTGACAAACTATAAGACAAAAGATTTTTTTTTAAAGCCTAATCTTTACTAAATAATTGGGTATGTAATTGTTATGTTTTTTGCATTTATGAAAAGGAACTGTATATTTTCATTCTGAATTCTTTTTAGGCTAAGGGAACAATAAAACCAAAATAAAAATCTTTTTCAGACCACATTGCATATCTCCCCTGTAAACAAAGGATCCTTCCCATAATATCCACAGATTCATTAGAGATGAAAGTTAAATTAAGTATTTCAACATAAGATATAGGAACAAAATTCCAATTTGGTTACTTGGCATATATGTAGTCCTCTATCAGAAGCACTTTAATCGGAAATTAAAGTTTGGCAAGTACCAGTGCCATACTATTTTGATATGCAGCCCTGAGTAGCATTTTAAGAAGCAATACCAGTTTCTTTTTTGGCCATTAAAAAATTCTTGATTCAAGAGGTGAATATTGACTGTGGCTAAGCTATAGGCCAATATTCATATGAGTGAAAAATAAATCTCAATATTGAGGAATATAAATGTGTTTGGTGGAAGTCTGTGAATGTACACATACCCTTTTGTTTTAAATCAGGGTAGATGTTTCCCTGCCTCAGAACTGTTCCGTACCTCCCTGCAGTCAGTCCTTCACCCAACATTAAGGTCCAGTGTGAAATACTATCCTCTCTTCCGCAACCAGAAAGAATAGAAATTGTGGCATATTCCCGTTGTCCTGGTTTGAGGTAAAACGGAACCAACTTTCTGTTCAGCAATTTTACTTCTTAGCTTGGCCTCTTCTAACTCTCTGAAATTAACGGCATGTTGTGCCTAAAGCGGTTTGTTCAGAGTGCTAAGACAGTTAGTGCCAAGGAATGGTATGCAGTGAGGCTCTTGCTTCTACTTATTGCTGTAACAACCAAGGTCAGCTAATTTTGTTATTTGTCCCATTAGAAGGTCGGAAGCAGAAAAGCATAGAGGGGTCCCACCTGCAGGGTTACAGGAGGAGGAGGGGACAGAACAGGTGACCCAAAATTGACCAACAGGGGTATTCCATCCCATCTGCCCCATGCTCAGTATAAAAGCTGAGGGATCAAAGGGTCAACTCTCTTCCTTCAACGGCTGACGTCTGAGGAGGACCCTGTCTATTCATCTGCCTTTGATCCCGATCCGTGTGTTCCTGACTCCCAACTCTGGAACCCGGTTCCCACCCGTCTCTGAGTCCAGCCTGGGACTTCCCCAGTGCCTGCTGGTGACATCATCCTGGGAGCTTAATACGGTTTTGTATATAGTGTACCTATTTCATTATTTTCCTTTTTTATTCTATTCTTAATATTTCATTAAAGTACTTTAGTTTCTTCTAAACTCATAAATCTCTCTTTATCTCTCCCCCTCCTCCCTGTGCACGAGAAGCTGGGGGGGAGCATCTGTCACCAGCCATTGGCCAAAACCACAACACCCGTTAACAAAGCACTCCTGTGTTTCATTAGCAGCAACAGCATAATGAGCAAGCTGACTTGTATGAAACATGTTCTTCATATGTAGAGCCCAGACTGTACCCTTCATGTCAAGGCTGTTCTTTCCTGTTATCGACGAACCAGAATTAACTCTGGATTTCTTCATCTCTGCTCTAAGACAAATAGTAACTATTCCCCAAGAAACCTCATCCTCTTTTCTGGTCTGCTTTCCTCCAGTTCATTATTATTTTTGCCACAGAGAGATGCTTTTACCAAGGTGTTCCCTGCTCCTCACAACCTGGGAGCTAGCCACAGAGTTGCTATATTTTTATGCCATCCTCAGCTGTGGAAATCAGATGTGATTCACTGTTTACTGAAATAAGCAGACAGCCTGCCATTGATCTCAACAGATAAAGAACCTGACCTTTTATCTGCAAGTTTTTGCTCCCAAAGGAAAGCCAGGAATGGCTGGAAAAGAACAATTGGAGGTTATCAAGACCTAGTGCAGTCCATTTTTTCCACTCATGTCTTCCCCTCCCCTCCCTTTTCTTTATATCCTGGTATCTTTCTAGATTTGTGGGCAATTCTTTGACTTGAAGACAGAACGTTCTAGTATTTCTGGAAGAGACAGACAGGCAAAAATCACATCCACGTTTTAGTAGAGTTCTCCTGTAGGGTGACAATCGAGAACAGTATGGCAGACTATAATGATTTTATTTTAACGATGATTTTTTACTTTCACTTTTCCAAACAGATTGATACCTACCTACTAAGTGATATTTGACATTCTGGTTTCTCTTTGTTGTTCACTGGAAGATTCCATAAGCACAGCTTTGCAATTATATACAGTGGCAGGCTACATAAAATCATTTTTACCTATGTAAAATTGATATCTTCTAGTGAACACTTTAATTGTAGCACTTCCTAAAAACTAAGTACTCAACTTCACAACTCTTTTTAATGTAATGATAAAAGTGTATGTATCTATGGGATTGTATATAGTGTTAAAGTGTAAACCACTGTACCACATAGAAAAATACCTGATAATTTCCACATCAGATTTAAGTATAGTTCAGCATTCTCTACATTAACAGCCTCTTTTTACCTCACATTTTGCCAATTTAGCTATGCTTATTTCTTCAGTCCTTCAAAACCAAGATTCTAGAGAACTCACAGAAGAGTCTAAAAATAAAATTTGGAACAAAGTTTGCTGTTCTGCTGACATCATGTATGAGAACAAACTGTTAACTCCCTCAACGCTGTTTCCTTTTCTGTGCAAATGCAAACTTTGAAAGCACATGCATTTTGGTGCAGAAGCGTTTGTCTACATTCACAAAGAACCTGAAATAACTTCAAAACCTGAAGGGCCTCATTCATTTCAAGACTGATAACTCGTAGTAAATTATTATCCCCTCCAGTGACAATATAGTTAACTGTGATCATCAGACCTGTATGAAGCTTCACATTACTTAGATCTAATCAATCCGCAAATAACCACTCTTTAAAACAAGTAGCAAGATTGTAGATAGCTAAGATTTACTTTAAGAGTTATGGAAAGTTGTGCTTGAAATGGTAATATTTGAACACAGAGCAAAGAGGGAATTAAACATCCCTCTAGAAAAATACTGAATTGAAGTGAAATGCCACAAATTGACATAGTCTTTACTTCCCCCTACTTGACATCTTTTAGATAAGGATACCATTAATTCTGACAATGAAACAATTCATAACAAGTGCAGTTTGGACATATCTAAAGAAGTTTTTGTAAGGAAGGTACTATTTACTGAACCATTAACGTTGCGGGAAGTGGGTATTTTATCTGTAATTTCCTACAACAAGACCCTTGAGATACATTAGACTAATGATTCAATAATCATTAAGAGCTTAGAAGTATGGAGCCTTTTAAAAAAGATGCTTATTGAACACATCAGTTCTAAACAGAGTAACACTGTATTCTGAATTCTCATTTCTGGCAGAGTACTCATACTTGGAGGACTTCAGAAGAAACTAGGAGCAACATTTTAAGAAATCCAAGACATCTTTAATTCCATTAAACACTTTTCATGTGTCACTTATATGACATTTGAATGTTGCCTGGGTTATTTCAGACAGACCATAATATGAGTTACACTAGAATAAAAGAAAAGAATCATCCTTTCTAGCTTTCCTGCTGTTTCAGCTACAGCCAAGCTGATCCCTGACCTTATTTTTCCTAGACCTGCTGGAGCATGTACAGTGATTCCTGAACCTCTCGAACACTACTTCTGGCCAATTTTTTTAATTATTTATTTTTTAACTCCAAGGTTCCCATTTGATCTAAGACCCACAGCAGCTGCAGTACTCAAAGCCTCCCTGTTCTGAGTAGTAGGTCATCTCTTTGGTGGCCCAGTGAGTACCAGCCTGGAAATGAAATCTCACTAGCACCAACAAGGGAGTTTTCTTTGATGCCTAAAATCAATATGTTTGAACACCTTAGGAAGAAAAAAATTAACTACAGATAACTTTGAGATTTGGAAAACAAAAAGAACAAAAAAAAAAACAACAAAGAAGCAAGCATGTTCCCTTCCTCCACACACATTTTTGCTGCTGTTACTTCCAACAGAAAGCTCCTTGCATTATGCTTTCAGTGCACTTAAATGAGAAGGGCATGAAGGCAATCTATTTTTTCAGCAAAATTAAGACACATAAACAAGGAGTTAAATGGTGTTAATTAAGGAATTTGATCATACTGTTCAAGCTTAGGGTATATAAATACACTATCTCTTATATTTATGCAAGAAAGAATGGTGCTGTTCGCATGTAATGGAAAAACATACCAAAGTTAGTGACCTTTTAAATCTCAGATGATGCCAGCATGTGATATAGACACACATTTAGTACAAGGAGCTGTGTCTAATTATTATGCTCTCTTTAATTCCACGCCTGAGACTGATGCTGAAAGAGTGCAACAGTTTTAATTCATCAGCTGATCAGTGAAATAAAAAGCAGTATTAAACATGCTGAAGTGTTGACTATCACTATAATGAAAATGTTTAATTCAGTCAGATGGCCATTTGCATGGTCTGAAACTAAAACACTCACTGTGTTTCATTTGCAGGAGGGAGGGAGAGATTTCATCATTAGAAGTTTTGGTAGTCATAATACTACTGGTAGTGGACAAAGTTATGAGTAAGTGATACCAACCAAGTCATCCCAAACCAACATTTTCATTTTCCAGTTTTGAGATATGTGGCAAGTTCTTCTGTTCTCACATCTAAAGAGTGATAATGTCATTGCACCTCCCAAAAGTTATGGCACATAATCTCAAGGGGTTGAAATCCATCATCATGACCACTCAGATAAAATCAGCATAAACCAGCAGCGGAATAAGCTCCTCCCCCATCCCCAAATGTATGTTATATATATTCATATGACAAGTTACTGGCTTGTAGGACATATGCTAAAAACCAGTAACTCCACTTAGTCAGTGATACATTTCCTTCTAATCTTTTCCTATTGTGTTTTAAATTCTATTAAGCCTGGAGAAATAATCAGTATTATGGGGAACATGCCCAAACTGGATGAAAAGTAGAAAAAGTATTTTTTTTTTCAATATCTGAATTAACAGCTATATACATTCAGTAATCTTTGCACAGAGAATTCAGATGCCCATGACCGCATCTCATGTCGCTGTATGCAATATGCAGCAGACAAGGAACACGCTATTACTCAAGTTATCAATGCTGGAGCAGAGACCAATGAATGAAGCCACTGTCCTGTAGCTGCAGCCATCCAGAAAGAAGCAAAACCAAACTATAAAACAACACATATATAAACCATTATTGGACAAGTTTAGTATGTGCACATATACAGAAAACTTCAGTTCTCTCTGAAGATTTGTTTTCTTTGTATGAGTAGTCAACAGATAGCATAAAGTTTCAGATGTTGTGACTCCACTGTCTAAATACATCTTGATGAAAGTTGTGAAACGCAGCTTTACCCCGAGAACGTAGATATAACTTCAGCACAGTAATTAAAACCTAAAAGATTTATGCACAAATGTTAACCAAATAATGAGGTATCACATGCACAACTGTGAAAGCAGACCTTTACACATTTGAAGGTGATCTACATAACCAGCCCTCAAATATTTTAACTCAGCCAAGGTAAAGATTGTGGGACCAGGCTGAGGGGAGAAGATTTGATCATTGCTTTTCCCAAGAACCCCAGAGTTAATTGTTCCACAAACCTAAAATACAAACCTGACCATTCACAGTCATTTTACAACTGCAGATTTAGACTGAGTTTCTGTGATACCGTATCCACGCAAGTGAAAGCAAAATCCAGATTCATAGCTTACCTCAGGATAAAGCCTGCAAAATCTTCAAATTCTTTTTGCGTTATACGGCTGGAGCAACATATGAATTTTGATACCTTTCATTAGGATTTACCAAACACAAACCTCTCATTTGGATACTGAACAAGTAATTCTGCTTTTTCCTTAATCTTAAGATTTCAGGAGGAGAAAAAAAAAATCCTTTCACACTTTCCTTACATTTGTGGCCTTCAAACACAACCAAAGTTGCTGAACAAGTCAGATTAATAGATTGAAAATAGTAGGAGATAGCACGCTCTTTCCGCCATTTGGGCGCATAGAAGGCTCAAATTAAAATGCCAAGATTTGAACATTTGAAATTAATGAAATCCTCACCAGGAAGACTCAAGTTGTTCAAAAAAAATAGATATAAAACTGAGCAGCCTTGTAGACAGTAGATTTATATTTTATTGCCAGTAAAGTTCCACATTAAAACAGCCGGTGGGGCGGAATCGTTTCCCATGGATCATGAATCAGTTGCTTTTCAGTTTGCAATGTTCAACTTGATACTACAACCAAGACTAATGTTACGGTACCTTGTAATTGAAGCAGATTTGCATTGTCTTTCGGCATGGGACTGATTTCCACCCCAGTTGTTTTGGGAACTAACCAGATCATCAGGAAAAACAGATTAAAAAAAAATTTATCAGAGTGACACTATAGAGTTCCCATTTGTTACGCAGCACTGAAAGTCTGATCCTGCATTGCTTATTCCCATGAGCAATACTTAATGAAATGCCCATTCCTGCTCACCTAAAAAGAATAAGTAATGAGCAAAGATTATTCATGTAAGTATTTACAAGATGAGATCTTCTCTTTGACCTTCCAATTACATTATTATATATACTTAGAAGTCATGCTATTAACAGCCATGTTTTATGGCTTTATATTTACATACTCTAAGTATTTTAAAAGTTACAAATGGATACAGTGAAAATAGTTTTCCTCACTCGCTTTGCTAAGAGTTAAAAAGTAATTTCTGAAAACTTTCACTCCTAGCATTAACTCTGGTTTCTATGAATACAGGCTGACCCTAGCAGGACTGCTGGTGTCAAGGATTAAATAATGACTGTAAGGTTTTGCTTGTTGAAGTCAAAAGAATAAAATTTTGTAGGATGAGGCTCCAAATCAAACCATAATCCTGACTGCCTAATATAGGTAAAATTAGATTTTTATGTAAGGTCAAAAATTGCTATTTATGCCACTTATTTACTCTTAAATATTTCAATTATTTGTACTAATATACAACAGCAAACTTTTGTTGATCTAAAATATTATTCTATAATATACAAGAATTCTTTAGTATTTAACTAATTTACACTGGGTGTTAGGTTTTGCAGAGAGCATGGAATAAACAGAATGAACACTCTGCATCACATAAGTATTATGATTTAACAGATTGTGTTTACCTTGTTTAGTCAGGGAGGAAGAGGAGAAGTATCACTTAAAAGGCAATGGCTTGGACATTACATCCTTTGGAATTTAAAGAAAAAAATTGTAGAAAATAATTTTTATTCAAAGGGAGCGAGCAATAGCTGAGAACAGGTAATGCATGACTTCAGGCAATGAGAGCACGGGATCTCTGTACCTTTTCCTGGCGGTGATGTGCACCCCTAGAAGAACTATCACATGTCCCAGGGTTGATACGAGTGGCCCATAAAACAGACCCTAAAGTTCTCTCCTTTCTTTGTAATTAAAGCAGTGAAATGCCTAACTTTCTTGCCTATCCCATCTACCTATCTGTAATTTCATTTCACTCTTCTACCAGTTTAAAGCCTTACAAACTATATCGCCCTTCACACCCAATCACAACATCAGCCCAAGTTTCAGTCCACAGCAGTGAATTATTAGGCTGGGAAAAGAAAGAGCAAGAGATCTGTCTCTGCACCTAAGCCCTGAACAGCCTTGTTTACCAATGTCATTGATGACAAACTTGGTAATTCCATTTCTTCATAAATATTTGAATGTTACATTTTGCTAGGTAGATATCTGCTCATTTGATCTAATGGCTGTCCTTTCGAAAATGTCATAGAAAGCCATTAGCATAGCTTCACCAGTGTTAAATGGTTAGACATAAATGGTGATTGCTGAGAACAATATCCTTTGCCCACAGCACAGTGATGTAAGGGTTGGGTAATTTTATTACCTTTAATAGCATTTGCAGCTATGCAAGCTAAGCCAATGATATGGGTAATCAAATCTCAGGCTTATAAGGTGACCACCTGTGGCTATTAGGGAAGGAATCCCCACTATCTTGGGCCCAGGCATAATGCTGCGTAACCAACAGCTTGTCATTTCAGAGAGGGCAAAGAGACAAGGGAGAGGGATAAGAAAATTGCTGTGGATGGCAAACAAATTTAGTTTTCATCAGAATTGATCTGAACTGCTCAGTCATAGAGGATCTTAAGCACGAAGTATGGGAAACTTCTGAAATCTCCCTGTTGCCCCCTGCACCTTCCAATTGCAAGTCTACAGCTTTGGCAGTTCTCTAATCTGTCTGTAACAGGCAGATGTGCAGTGCTGCCAACAAAGGTAAATACGGCCCTGTGAGTGTCAGGTGTGCTACGCTCTGAAGTGTTCTGGGACTGAAAATGTTTGGAAGCACAACATTTTCAATTGGAAGTGGTGGTCCCAGTACCACTGCTGCCTGCCTTCACTGGAAGGAGCAGCACAAACGAGGTGGGCAGAGTTTCAAGGCATGTGTTCTGTTTGCTTATTAAGATTGCCTCATTTCCTTAATTGTAGACTAATTGTGCAGGCTGACCAGAATTTAACTGGGTATAAAGACAGAATAGTAAACTAAATAGTACCAGTAAAGCAAAGCTGGGGTTGTAGATATTTTCCAACTTACATAGCATTTCCTTCATTATTTCTTAGCCTGCTGCGTTTTTGTGGTCTGACCTCTGCAGACTGAATGTGGCACAGTGCAGAAAAGATGTGACACTTCTGGAGCACTTCAAATAAACAGGCAAGTTGCAATTTCAGAGTGATTTTATGCCTCTCATGAAATAGTGTAAATCACTGCAGATTATATAGCGAATACATTAAAATATAGAGCACAAAATATTTAGTCCTGAACTACTGCATATTTGAGGTAAGATCTATTCCATGGCAGCTACCGTGGCTACTAAACCCTGAACTTTAGATCCAGATACCTGCTAAACCAGATAAACAACGAAGTACTGTTCAAACAGGTAGATGAGTCAGAAATATCTCCCATGTCAAATTAGCAAAAATGAAAGTAACTTTTTTTTTTTAAGTGAGGTACTCACTTCCCAGAACACTGCATTGCATAAAGCATTTAACTTGTCATGTTCTTCTATTATTTTATTTTACACTTCATTCGTTTCTATTACATAGCCTTGCACTTTATTATTAGGGCGTTCTGTTGTTGCAAACAAGCACACCGAATTCTGATCCAGTTATTCCAGTGGAAATTTTCCGTCAGCCTTTAAACTGAAACAAATGAATGAATGTGATACTCAACAGTTTTAATAATATGTGTTGACTCTTGGGTATTCATGGCCTTTAGATGCCTAAAAATAATAATGCTTTTATATGAAAAATGAATATTGATTAATGAGCTGTAATTTAAAAAAAAAAAAAGACAGCAGTCAAGCCAGCAGCTATACTTGTCGTGTAATTTGTTATAAATCATATAATGTATATACCAAGCAAAGACATACCAAGCAAATTGAATTTTTCCACTGCAAAGTGCCTCCCTACCATATATCCTCTGTTGTCCTTAACAATGGAGGACAAATACACAAATAACAAAAAAAACAACTATCCTCCCTGACATATGCTTAATAAATTTATGCTTGAATAATTATCAGAAAAATTTCAGCAATGTTGTAACCATCTGTGAAAATAACAAGTTTTTACCTAAGCTAATATCCTAAGTTAATTTCCTAAGCACATAAGAATTCCTTTATCTGCCAGTGCTATTACCGGAAAATATTACTTTTTTTGGGAGATGAAGTTATGCTCAGTATTATTTGCAATTTTTTTTTTCAAGCAAAATACAGACTAAACTATCATTACTGTAATGAATCAACCTAAAGCACTGCTTAGCCAGCAAGTATCCGCACATTTGCCAGGGCAGCCAACTTCAGATGAAATGGAAAAAATATGTGCCAATGATCCATTCATGTGACGAAAGCAGCAACGAAAGGAAACTAACTGCACTATGCACAACATCCAGGAAAAACATGAACAGTAGGATATTTAACATGAAATTATTAGCAAATATTGCTACACTCCTGTAAACAAACTAAACACACTATGAACATTTTAACAAAAAGAAATATAAGTCCATACTCCTTTATTTTTACATTCATCAAACCAAAAGATTTCTCTGGAATTTGAAATAGGAGATTCAAAGGGTGGTAGAGCACCCAGGTGCAGCGCCAGGTAGCACGCTGCTTCTACTAACCCACCTGGGTGCCACCACATTCACCTGAAAAGCACACCCAAAACCTTCTTCCCCCGTCACCCCCAGCTTGAACATTTTTATTTTACCCACTTGGAGTTACTGCTTTCAAAGTGAAAGGAACTAGAGAAGCACACCTTTATTTTATTTAGAAAGCATTACCCTTTTAACACTCCATTATATGCATTTCATTAACCACAACACTGAGGTCTGTTGCCACGACTCCCATGATACTCAAAACCAATAAAGGTGACAGAATCTGGATATATCTTGCTTCTTTCATGTCAAGCCCCAGAATTTAACTTGTTTCACCACACTTGCCAGCTACAGCAACAGTGGATATAATAAATAATCTGCACATAAGCATTGGGAGTTTTATTTAGTGGCTTCTAGGAAATCTGCCATTTCTTTTTGTACTGAAATATTCTCAGGGAAGAAAGCTTATCCACTCATTAAGTTTCACATAAAAATTTTCCTCAATCACACACATCATGATTTTCTACATTTTCTCTCAAAGCTCCTTCTGGAACTCCTTTGATTCAGAGATACTTTAAGTTGCCTATTACTAGAACAATAACTTCTTTCAATAACACACAAAGTACGGGCACTTCCATCAGTCTGAGGTATTTTCCCCTAATCTTTTAGATAGAAGAAAACTATGTTATTTTAGAGCAATAAACAAACACACCAATTTTTATCTCCGAAGCAACAACCCAATGTTGCAGTAATGCAGTTTATTTCTGTACTTCTCAATCTTTGAGTATTTCAAAAGTTACTTGTTCTTTTCACTCACCAAATCCACTACAGAGGGGTTGCTTAGAATGGAAGTCATTCTCATGCCGCACATAATACAGGGCATTCCTTAAAGCTATAAGTAAGACAAGCCAACCTTTCCTAATGATCTGTTTGCAAATAAAATTTACTCTTTCTAGTACGCCTGGTAGCACTCAGAAGAACAATTTATGGATCCAAAGAGACAGTTTTGCTTTTACATATCTGTATTTTGCAGAAATACACTTACTAAAGTTTATTTTCAGGGAGCCAAAACAGTTCCCCCAAAAAAGGGCATATAATTCCTAATTATGCAAATAATACTGATTCGTTTACATATATTGACACTACAAAGTATGATTTTATTAGGAAGTTGTAATTGTAATCAACAACCAAAATACTTTAAAAATTTGCCTTGCTGTTTTTCAGTCTCCATTCTCTCTCTGATTGTAAGTATTCAATAGATTTCATTTTTGCAAATAAATATAATCGCATTTGGCTCAAGGAGAATATAGTTTTGTAACCCTATTTCAGATTGTGCCATCCCAGCATTTGCCAGAAGTATAAAGATACAATTATAAGTTTTCTCCAGAACACTAATGCAGTAGAGAAAAATAAAATCATTTTCATTTCAGAATCAATGCAATTTAAAAAAAATCGTATTTGGTAATTGAAACTGCTTTGCAAAAGTTGCATATTTCAGATAAAGAAATCCTAAACAGCTAGAGAGTTTCCAGTGGAAAAAAGTGGAATATTCAGAGATTTAAAAAAAAAAATGCAGAAGTTACAATACTACTTTGCATGTCAAGTCCATTTTGAAATAACATTTTGTTTATTAAGATGTTTAACCACCAGGTTTAGGAAGCCTCATAGCACAAAATCCTCAGCATTACCACACAAATCAAGAAAAGAAGTGATTCTTACATAGAATTATTACAGGATTATATAGCATGTTTACACATGCAGTAAAGTAGAAAGAATGTGTTCTACAGGCACACAGCTAAAAAGTCCTCAGCACTTTTCCTAAATTCAGGTTAATTTTAGCGTGGATTTCTATTATAACTGCTAAAACACAGTACTTCTTCCTCCTCCTTTGATGTTAACACTCAAAAACAAGCTCAAAGAAACCTTTAGAGGCTCTATACAGACATAAAATTTCAAATTGCCAACAAACTCTGTAGAAGAAAATTCTTTTCCAGTCATTTTTAGTTGTCCCAGATGGAATTAGACACACTATAGAATATAAAGCTACTGCAATTTTATGTTACAAGAACAGTAGAGAATGTGGAGATAGGCTACAACAACTACGGACTATACATCCTGGGGAAAAAAAACACCCATGGAAACCCAAGAAATATTGCAGTTCATAGCATTATACCAAATGCTTTTAATGTATTTATTTCACCAGTTATTGCATGACAAAGCATAGAGTTCCTTCAGGATTAAGCCATTAACTCAAAAAACCCAGCAACAACAGAACACACAGGTAGAAAAAGACGAAAAAAATTTACATTTTTCCTACCAAGATTTTTTCAGCAATATTATCAACAGAATTATAAACATTTCACTGATCTGGTCAAGTCTAAGACCTCCCTCTTTCTAATTTCACTGGGATTCAACCTAAACAGTTTTATTATTGCCAACTTCAGCCATGAGACAGATGAGCATATTTAAGACCCAAAAACAGTGGGAAAAGCCTAATGCGGGATGCCCACCTTTCCAGTCTCATTTGTTTTGTAAACTTCAAAATTACTGAAGTAAGAAAATAGTTGGCTATGTCATTGACTGAAAAACATTCCTAATATAGGCTAGGGCAGGAAGTGTGATTTGCCACTAATATTTGCTTAGGAACATCAATGCACATTGGCAGCTGATATCTTCATGCATTTTTTTTTTTTTTTTTCAAGAGAAGAAATCATTATGGGGATCTGTAATTAGCTTTCCCCTCCCCAGGTTTCAATACAGAGATTAGCACAGGAGAAGTACCATCCAAAAAAAAAAATCCTCACATATACACCTTCCTTTTGTGAAACAGGAATACCTGCCTCTCTCCTAGCATGCGGGAACAAGGGGTGCAACCTCTGAGGCTCTCAGTGGAATGAAAAACAAAGGAGAAAAATAAACAAAACAAAGCCTGGCTTAGAGATTTAAAGGAAAGGAGAACATCACCAGCCAGCACAGCCTGGGATGAGACTCCAATGCTTGCAGTTTCTAAATATGCCTAGCAAGAACAGAATAAGGAAGCTGTGGTAGAGGAGCAGATGGGGAAAGTCTACCAATCCATACGTAATGCAGAACAGAGAGGTCGCGTGTTATAGTGGGAAGGAAACAGAAGCTCAAAGTAAACTGTTGTATAAATAGCCTTTAAGGAAAGCAAGCATGACCTCACTAAAATGCTTCCTAATGACGTGGTTTCAAGATAAAGCACAATCTAGTCTTTTTGATAAAACGTATTAATCAGCAGAATGAAAACAGCATCTAAAAATAACATGCAACACTGAATAATTCTAAGCCACGTTGTCATTAATAATTGAAAAGTTTAGCCAGTAAAAAAACTTATTGCTAAAATTAAAAAATTTTAGTAAAATTCAATTTATGCTGAAAGTTATAAACGTAATTGAAAAATGGAAATATACCGAAAACTAAATCTCATTTTAGCGTAGATAAAAAAAGCATTTCCTTTCTTATTTTAGAGTTGTCATTCATGTGCAATTTAGTTTGCCATACGGAAGAATATGAACCTGAAGTCCCAGGCAAGTATTCCTTTCATGTTTTTACCTTTCTTTTTTTATCCAGGAATATATTCTGCTCCCGGCTTATTTATATCAGGTAACTGATACGTAGCATTGACACACAAGGGGTTCAGTTCCCCTTCCTTTCAGCACGTTCTCGCAGTACAGAAGTGAATCCCCATTTGTTCCACGCATTGCTAGATGTGCAACCCCTTTCTTAGGCCTGCTTTATTCTTTTGACTAAAAGGACTTCCACAGATTGGATGCAAGTCAAAACATCCTGGGATAATAGCTGACTGTCCCCAAGAATCAAGAGGATTAAAATTAAAAAAAGTAAAACAAGATTCTTGTGTGAATCAGCAAGATGTCCAGTCACATAGCTGTGAAGAAGCTTTAAAGATAGACAAACATTAAGTAGCAAAATACTGCTCATATTTGAAGTGTTTGAGATACTGAGAACTAAGTATTGCATCTTCTTATGTTAACTCTTTTATTTTCAACCAGTGAATACTAAGGAGCAGCAAAGCTTAGGTTTGTAGCATATTACTTGCTCCATAAACTGCCTGAAGCATCTCATTTGCTTGTATGAAAGGGCAGATGTTCACTTCTGCACTGATAAGAAGATACTACCCTTGTATTTACCCTATACCCTTGTATAGGGTACGATCCCTATATATAGAACACATACAAGTTGTATTCAGCACCTACATTATAGATGTAATCATCTCACTACCCTGAAGCTATGTGGCAGAAAATCAAAAAAACCAAAAATTTATCCTTACAGACCAAATGCTTTTCTCATGGACTCTTCAGTCTGTCTGTGAACACCTCAGAATTTTATTTTAATGACTAACTTCATAGGCAGGAAACAATAAACTTTAAGAATGCAGTGCAGAGCAAAGTTTCAGCTAGTAATACAATCTCAAAAGATAAGTACATGCTTAAAAACATTTGCTTAAATCCACTGCCTAATCAGTTCTAATTCTGAAACCTGCATAATTTTTGTGTTTGGTTACAAGTACGTTGTTTACATTAACCACATTATGATCATTATTCAACATATACAGGAGAATGAAGAGGAAAAATTTGGAATAAATGTATATATTATATAAAGTATATTTAGTAGTTTTTGTATAATTGCTTTCTGCAGAAGAAATGAGATTTCTAGAGGTAGACAAGTTCAGAAATTACTGAACATACTGACATTTCTCTATGTATTTCCAGTGAATATTCACATTTCAGTTAATTTGAAGATTCCTCATAGTATAAACAGGCAGCCTGTTTTAAAATGCAGAACACAAACACATCCATTGTTTTTTCAGTTACACCTTTCAGCGACACCAGGAATAGCTTGAGGGGTAGGAAGAAAGACGCATACAGTCTGTATTTAATCCTACCTCTTTACCCCTTCTAGTCATTCAGCCTGACTCCCACTGCACATAAAAAAGCAACATCTGCTGCACGATTAATCTTGTAAGTTTACACCTAAAACAAGCCAAGGACTTACCATGTATTAACAAATATATAATATTACTTTTTTTTTCTTATTTCATTACTAAAAGACAAAAACAAGTGTATACTCTAAACTAAAGGCCTAAACACCTTCCATGAAAGCAATGCACTAATACGAATTTCTTGAAAGAAAACAGGATTATGATAACACATGGACAAACAACTCTAGATTATAAACTCAAACGTGAGAAATATTTTATATAAAGGAGAACAATCCTCAACACAGATTTAATTTGGTCAGATATAATAATCTTCCTTCTCCTTGCCTTTTTCATGGGCCTAAGTATTTGGATAGATAATACCCCTGTGTGAAAATGACGAGCAGCATGAGGAAAAGCAACAGGATTTCAGTTGTATCTAGTATCGCTCCACTAACTAGGCACATCAGGATATGGACCACAGAAGGACCCAACATTGCTTCTATCAAGGACACCGTAGGATGTATTTCTTGACTTCCCCAAAAACTACTGCATACCTCTATGAGATAGGCCAATGCATAATTGTAAAATGTGAAAGCAGTATGTATTGGGATGTACCATTTGGCAGACAATTCATAGAGTGCCTATGAAATGCTTATGGGCAGATCTCTCCCTGGGGGTCAGGGATGCTGCGTGTATTCCAGGCTCTGAGGAAACCTGAGGAGCTTTTGCTGGGCCATGGTAAAGGACAAGCTAAGGATGAAAGAGACAGACATGGGGATAAATACACACACTGGCATCTGCTCTTAATGACCAGAATGACATCAGGGAACATGAACATCCCTTTTGGGTTACTGTGTTGATGTTTTCAGCTATATACCATAAGACCACTGTGTGACAAGTGGAAAACTCTTTTTTCAGCAGTCACAGTGAAGGGGTGCATAAACTTTGCTCTTTTTCTACATGAGGGTGCATTAAGCTGGGCCAGGTGTTAACAAGTGCCAAACTTCAGAGGGAACAGGTGAACACAGCTGCTGTGTGGCACAGCAAGAAGCTCCAAAAATAACCCCAAACAGTGACACTGAACTGCAAGGGCCACCAGCTACTTTTCTGATTGACTCCTAGCCTCTAAAAATTCTTCAGACAAAAAAAAACATTCTTCATGAGAGGTTAAGGTTTACACAATACTGCAGTACTAATAACTCAAAACCTTCTAAATAAGGAATCAAAAGCTTCTTCCTATGACTTCTACTCTGTAGCTCGATCTGTAGGTCCTCCATAGTTCTTTCCAAAGGAAGGAGCTATTGGAGGACAAAGTAAGCAATTTTACATCATCTTTGTACTTGTTGATCTGTTGGGTGCCACTGCACAGATACGCAGCAGCTTTGCTGCTGCTGTAGGTAGAAGGAAGCATAAAATATTCAAAAAGAAAACCTAAACGGTAGTTAGTATATAGTTTACTTCAAAATGGTCTATTTAAATTACTTCACCTTAACTGAATAAAAAAAGAATACTAAACAGTATAATTTGTCAGTACAGTTAAATAAAACATCTAAATCAATTTTTTTTATAAATGAGAGGTAATATTATATATTACTATAGAATTAATGAGACTACTTATCCTGAGGATGCTCTTTACATTATTTTCACGTAAACATTTCTAATATGAATAAAATGTGTTTGTCTGAAAGTTCTATTCAATGACCATTTTAAAAAAAATCATTCACATCTGAAAAATATAAAATGGGTATCAAGGACTAAATTTCGTTTGCACCTTACAGGCCATATTTGAGATATGTGTTTCAAAACCATCATTATACATTATTCAAAAGCAAATCTTATGCAGAAAAAAGGATGTATATTAACTATTTTACTTTCTTTTCATCAGTCGATAAATATGTTCAATTACTTAAAGAATTTTTTTTTCTGTAAACCTTCCATCCATTAAAAAGTATTCTTTAGTCATCTAGTTCTGAAGTATAAAGAAATGTAACTGTCTCATGATTATCAGAAGACTGGTAAATGAAAGAATACTACAAAGTAACATTCTCACTAAGCCAGAGACTAGTAGAGTCTATATATTAAAGGTTACATGTCTTTAGTACAATTAGGCAAAAGAGAACTGATGTATTATACTGTATATGTTTGTTCAATTTTTCCATCATGATGATATTTCCTTTGATTCTACTTTTTCCTTTTGAAGTATTGCCTTAACATTTAGCTTGCAAACTAATGTGCATATTAGCATAAACCTGTGCTTAACATTTATTCTATAGGCCTCTAGACAAAACCCCAAGTTAGAGTATAAGGTCAGAAAAATAGACTTTGTAAATGTTACAACAGTAAACCACAAGGTTCAGGAGAATATTAAAAAAAATGTGTAAAAAAATTTTAATTTACTTGAATGAAGGCCATTAATATAAACTTGTTTAAAAGAAGAATTAATAAGCAATATCTAAACACATGTGAATTGTATACAGAGAGAGAATAGTCTACAAAAAGTAATAAAATGGTTAAGAACTCCCACGTTTACAGTCAAGAGTTAACAAATTTTAGAACCAAAAAAGAGATCTTCTTTTATTCCAATGTAAATCCAGGTTATATTAACAGTCTTGATATCCCTGATGCCACTACACAGTTTTCTCCTGGTTTAACACCGAGAACCACCCTTTCATTCTAAAAGTTACCTTTGACTACTCCAAGCAATTCCCCGCCCTAATAATACAGTCATCAGATGAATTCATAGGATTGTTATGGATGTTCAGGAAGAGCTGTGTGGAAGACTACAGAAAAGCCATTTCTCAAATACAGTTAGGGAAAGCGACAGCAAATGTATATTAACAGACACAAACAGGTCTCCGACAAGCAGAGACCACTGAGTTTCTCAAAATAAGAGAGTTTCTTACTTTGAAGTTCACTGACGAGCCATTCTACTGAAGACAGAAGTGGCAGAGACGTAATTTTTAAAAACTTTTCCAGCGATCAGCTTTATCAGCTCAAACTTTTACCACATTCCAAGAGAAAACAAGTATCACAAGTGTCTTTTCAAGCCTCTGTTCACGGAGGAAGGTTCACACTTAGGAATCTCCAGTTTTATTTGCAAAGTAGCTCACAAGCATGGAGAATTTTATTCCTGGGACAACAAGATTAAACCTGGCTCGAGCACTGGCACTGAAAATGCATCAATGAAGAAGAAAAAGATCTATATATAGCCTAGTCCTATGTATGCCTTATGCCTGCATATGTGTATGCCTTATTCCTGCAGATATACTATCTTCATACTACAGTTCTGAGAGCTATTTGATTGCTTCAGTGTTAAGCATTTACAGAATGCCTGGGGAGGGCTTTGAGGGGCTGGGGGGGGAAGCATAACCAGCCAAGAAAGCCACCTACAGACAAGAGAAATAACGTAAGTGTAAATGAAAATAAATTTAAGACGTGAATGCAATCAAATGGATTATTGTTCATGTAGTCTGAATTATCATTGAGGACAAGAGAAAAAAAGGAAAAGCCTTGAGAGATTCTTTCATCTATCTTGACATTCCTTCAATATATCTTGAGACAGGGCTAAAGCTAGAGAATTAGATAAGATTTTTATTTAGCCTACAGGGATAAAGCCACAAATGACATTGGGCACTGAACTGCCATTCAGACAACAGAGAACTGTAATGGTTCTGGAAACTTTCGTTCAGCTGGTGCCTGTACCTGACACTGCAGTACCTTCCGAAAGCTGGTGTGCTTACATGCTGGTCCCAGTGAGTTGCTCTGTCCTAACCAGCATGGTTCAGGCTCATTGTGAATTCATTTCATCTGGATTGGAAGCAATTTGCAGAACTTGAATTTCAACTTCTGCTCCATTTTGTCCCAGAAGTTCCACTGAATATGCAGTTATCAAGGGAATTCAGGCACTTACGTAGCAGGATATCAGCAGAGAGCCAAAAAGACCGTATCCATGCCTACTGCTGAAGACGAGGCCTTACTTTCCTTCAAACAGTGGACTCAAGCAACAGCTTCCCAACAGCTGTAACTCTGAAAGCTCCCCTGATTAGGAAAGAAATTGGTCTCTGTTGTATTTGGTCTTCAGGATGCCAAAATTTTAAGATAAGAGTGAAAATATATGAATGAAGAAACCCTTATACTTCAGAGCAAAGGTCTGCATACCCCGTTGCCTGACCTCCAATAAGAAGCCATTCACAAGTGTCCAAGGAAAGAGCTTAAGAAGTGTGACACGCAATACATGTCAGGAGAAAGATCCTTCCCTGTAATACCAGGCAAGCATCTGACAATCACTTTTTTAGGGAAGACATTTTACAGCCACTAATGGACACTGGATTCTCCAAATTTTCTTCTTATTCTTCTGGCCTCCCTACCCCTAGAAACCATAAGTTTAAATTACTAACTTCTCTCACAGGAGGAAGAGGGATATTATTTTATACTTTAGAGTCACTGCTTGAATAATGACATTGGGCACCTCTTAGAACTGGCATTGTCAGAAACAGTGAGCAATCACTCCCTATTCACCTTCTCAATACTCCCATGATTTTGAAAGTCTTCATCATATTTCACCTCTCATTTTTTTTTTTCCTCCTTTGAAGAGTCAGTTTCATCTTTCTTTTTAGACTCTCTCCTCTTCCACACCCCTGTTCTTTCCCACTTTGGGTCTATTCTGGTTCTTTAATATAACTCCAAGCTGTCTTTCCTAAGCGCTCAGAACTAAATTAGAGCCCAACATTGCATATATGTCGATGCAGCTGTTTTATCTTGTCCTTAAGTGCATTACTTTGCATTTATGAATGCTGTAGTTCTGCATGCCTTTCAGTCACATCATATGAGCATTCTTCAGAAAGTCAAATATAAAGCTGACTGAACAGCTGTGTACTTAACCGTCATATTATTATTTACCCCTTTTTTCCCAGATTATTTACCAGGGTTGCCAGCCCAGTTTCCAGCATGTGTTCTGGGAGATTTCAACAGGAACCCTACTCTGTGTAGGATCAGAACAAAAAGTAGTATTTGCAGTTACCACCTTTTATTCCCTTGATATCAAGGCTGATTTAGTGCAAGGTCATGCTACACAACCATTCACTCAGCCACTTCATTTCTTAATTTCCCGAGGACTCTTAGGTAATACCGTGCTAACCTTAGATTTGTTACAGTTCCTTTTCTTGTTTTAGTCTCAAACTCTTACTATTGTTACTGCAGTTTGAGACTGTTCGAGGGCTTCTCGCTGGAGAAGGCAAACCCCTGCTTTAGCACCTTCCTAAACTCCTCTGGAGGAAACAGTGCGTCAAAACACTAGGCTTTGCCTGTTTGCTACAGCCACACATTCTCTCAAAGCTTCTTTTATCACCTCACTACTCTACTCATATTAGCCAGTCCTGCTAGTTTACCAGTATGCTTCACCATCTTATCATTTAATAGAGGCTTATGATCTACCTCACATCAGTTGAAATCCAAATTCACCATGGTGTCTTTAATGATGTTACAGAGCTTAAAAAGATGTACCTGATTAGGAAAGGAAATTACTTCACTAAACTTGTATTCTCCTTCTTTCAAAAATCAAGGACAGAATTCTTCATCATCTGGTTTCTCACGGCAAACAAACTACACAAGTATGGTTGACTGCAATTGAGTTTCTATAGCTTCCAGTGATCCCGATACTGACTTCAGAGAAGTACGTTCAACATTACTAGTGTGACAGATAAGCCCTTACAGAATCATAGAATAGTTTGGGTTGGAAGGGACCTTTAAAGGTCATCTAGTCCAATCCCCCTCTGCAATGAGCAGGGACATCTACTAGATCAGGTTGTTCAGAGCCCCATCCAACCTGACCTTGAATATTTCCAATGATGGGGTACCTACCACCTCTCTGGGCAACCTGTTCCAGTGCCTCACCACCCTTCTTTGTTATTTGGATATATTCTATTCCCACAAGCAAAGGACGGAAGTTTCTAATCAGGGGACAAAAGGCTACATTCTAAAATTTTCACATGAATAATATGAAGTGACAGGAAATATTGCTAAGAAGAAAATGACTGGTTTTATTTTTCCTAAACTGAAAATAGGTTAGATTCGTTTCATTTGAGGTTCAAGTTCACTCTACCCACTCTGTGGGACAGTAACAGCCATGTTTAAAGTAAAAATACCTAAGGACCTGCAAGCTGTCAGTCTTGTCATTTCTGGCTGACACATCTAATACTCTACCAGATTTCTGAAGTTCATACTGCAACAAGTTGTCGTGGTTTGGGCTGGGCTGGGCTGGCCACTAAACCAGGACACAAGTATTCCCTTTGAATTCACAGGAAACATACTATGAATTCAAGTGAAGCTCATAGGACCACTGTCAGAGCAGGGCACTTGTCAGCTGAAGTAGTGCTGTCACAATTGGGCTTTTGCAAAATACTTTACCAAAACAGAGTTAAGTTACTACCATGTAGCAACACCTGCTGCTGTTATATCACAAAATAAATTTTACAGATGTTATTTTTAGCTGAAACTATTTTATGTTTTTAATTAAATACCCATCTCTTCTTATATTGATTGCTGGGCATCTGTTCACTTGCATGATTATGACTCATTATGACTTCAGCCCTATATTTGCCGCCTTACCCTATTTATTTATTTTTACCTATCCTACCATTATGGCAAAGATTTTCTCATATGTTCTATGCTCTTCCTCCTTCTGCTGAAGACCATTCATCTTAACAGAGTTAAGGTTTTGAAATATGAACTGATAATTCTTCCAAGTCAATATAAACCTATGCATGGGACAATAGCACTGTAATAATTTGGGCAAGTACTACAATGTGTTGGGCAATTAAAAACCTGTCAAAGAGATTAGCAAGGATTTCTGAAGTTTAAATATATTTAAATCATATTCAGCTGATGCAAGCACACAGTTCTGGTGACCTCACTGGAATTACTAAAACTTCTGTGTCTCATAACACCTGGTATTAAAAAAATTCAACCATAATTGAACTTCCAGATATCTTTCTCTAAAGAAATAGAAACATTCAAAAGAAAGGCTGCTCATCTGTCCAAGGCAGGTGCAGGTAAGTGCTGCCATCTGTCTTATGATTCTTTTTGTAATATCCCTACAATTACCTTATACTTCTGTGTGTAATTCAGTCTGCCTCTCTCTTAGAACACTGAGCTGCCCAGAGATGAAGTGCAGGTATTTAGCAGCTGTTCTTTATAATATTCAATCTACCCATTTTTCCCCCCCCAGACTCAAATGTAGTGGATTAGGACAGAAAAGTCTATTCTTTGCTGGTCAACTATTCAACTGCCAACATCTATTAAAGTATAATTTAAGCAAGGAATATATATGCCATTTTCTTCTGTATCAACAATCTTTTTAAACCTCATACTGTTACAGTATTTAATAGATACTAAAAACATGAGCTAAGCAAAAGGTTGTTCTGCTTTTAAAATGAAAACTCAAGTTTTATTTTTTTTTTTAGTTGGCTCTCAACTAGCATTATAAATAGGGGACAAAATATCTATTTCACAATTCTTGGTGGTAAAGCCGTTTCTTATTTAATATCCACTAGTAATTATAGAAGTTAATGTCAAAATACCACTTGAGAAATTACATGTGATGTCAGAGAATCCATATAGTTTCATTTTTTACTTTGTCATCTTGCATACCAGATGACAGCAAAAGCAGCAAGTAACACCTGAACATTTAGCTATAGAGCTGTATTATCAAAACATAACTGCAACATACACATTTCTATTCCAAGAGGAAACAGTCTCAGGTTATTTTAGAGCCTCCAGCAGGGAATATAATATCAGGGTTCAGTTTGGGTTTTTTTTGCAAGCAAATGGTCCATCAAATTTAAAAAGAACAAAATAACACCACCCCAAAACAGAAAGCGTGCTACAGAAAAGCACTAATCAAATAACATCTATGGATCTCCTGTTTCAGTAGCATAGAAAGAAAGTAAAATCAAACTCCCAAGAACATAAGGAGGCCATAAGAAATGCTCAGGATCCCAAGTCACAAATTATTCTTACTTTTGTATTTATCTGCTTTGCACAATCAACATTTTTTTTCTTCTACCTTTATTTCCATTGTCACTTATTTCATATTCTCATTTTTAACTGGATATCTATGTTCCCTCATTGCTGACTTTGCTTCAAAGCGGGGTCTGCAGTTTGGTTTCACATAAGATTTCGTGAAAAAACTATCAAAACCATTCACGCAGTCTGCCCTGTTCTCAGGGACAAAAAAAGAATATCAAAGCACTTTGTACTTATTGTAAATGTGTGACCCTCCTTCCCAGACTGCTAAAATGCAAATATATAGCTGAGTTCAATTTTGATGAGATTCTCGCAGCGCAGTAATGCATCTTGAGCTTTGTGGTTCAGAAAGAGAAGCACCAGAAACTGAGTGCAGATGTAAATAAACTCCGAAAATAGCATTGTTCGTGCAACACAAACCTTTTTACATCACTGAAGGAAAACATACATTTTTAACTGTTTTGCATTAACCAGAATTTTTTTTATACTTTCCACTTCCCTTTTTCATTATTCAAATAGAAAACATTCAGAATTTTAAACAAAAATCACTCTTGACCTTTTCAGTAAGGGGAAGCACAATGAGACTTGACTTGTATTCACAATACTCCTAAATCATATTACCTGACCCTGATGCTTCACATTATCAGCTTCTTTATTACTTATGATTTCTTTATGATCTTCTAAGATAATTAAAGAGACTGCATCATTCTTTACATCAGTAATCCATAAACTGAAGATAAAAATGTAAACCAAGTTACCTACCTCTGTTCCCAAAAGCTTAATCCTTTCATTTTAGCTTTCAGCAAAGGAGGACCCTTTCTTACAATATCGCACTGGAGAGAAAAAAAGGGAAAAAAAAAGAAATCATTTCAGTCACTGAGAAACAAAAAATATGGGCTGCAATATATCAAGGTTTTTTCTTATTTGGAAGTGTGAAAGCATGCATAATTTTAACTTATACAATTTAAAGTATCTAAAACATGTTCTGTTTAATCATTTACATCTTGCAGCACTATTTTATTAAATAGTGAAATATTTATAGCTTCTAAGGCTCTAATTAAAATGCTTTCCCAGAATTATCTTCCTTATTTCATACGAAGACTTAACATATGAAAACAGACAACCCAGTAAATATTTGAAAGGAAACGATCCATGAATATTCACTCATGAATGGCAAAGTGAAAGAACAAGCACACAAAAACTACCCTGCGCATAATCTTCTCCAAACCAGCTAAGCATAACCAGATCTAACTCATGTGGCTGCAATGACTTGTAACTGTCTCTTGAAAGTGCTTCGACTATGAATAAAGGACTGGAAGAAATTCTCGAGATAAGCAATTTTAGACTGTCATGATAGTAACAGATAGACCATTTTTGTCCTGTCCCTGTCCGTCCGTCCCCCCCCCAATTTGCAAAAGCAACCCAACAGTGGAACTACTCGTCTGACCCTTTAAACATAGAAGAGCAGAGAAGCTAGAGGCAGGCACAAGTTAAAACTGAACCCACAGATTAAAACAACTGGTGCCGCAGACATGGGACAACATTCACATCTGCTACAACAGAGATGCACGTTCCTGCTTATGCTGTCTTTACCACCCCTGGCAGTCTGCCCCTTTCCAGAGGTGGAAAGAGTCCTCTCTTACCCTCCCCATTACTCTGCACTAGAAATCTCCTTTCTGTTCCGCCTTTTCCTTTTGAGTTGAAAACTTAAATACATCTTTATCCAGAAAAACGTCTCCCAGGACTTCTACTCTAAGGGGAAGTACTTTCGTTTCTTTTAAGCAAAGAGCAGGGTGCACCAGCATCAGCAGGGCTGTGGTTACCTGGCTGCTTTCCTAAATTGCTCTTCTGTGATTTAACTCATCTGCATAATGGACAAGCACTTACAAATGCTTGTCACACAGTTTAAATAGAGGGATTCCCAACTGGCAAAGTCTATACAGGTACCAGCACGAGACAGGAGTCCATCGACAGTCATGCCATGGCAGAGATCCCACTCCTACATGGGTGCTGCCTCATTATTCGGGAATAGCCACGTGCTTATGGCTTTCCTGGGAATCGGAGTTGGAAGTGGATCAAGAAGGACTGTGCAAGGGACCCAAGTGCAGCCAGAGGAAAGAAAGAGGACCAAGAAACTACAGTTACAGTCCCAAGAGTGGCTGGAAGGATACCAAACTCCTGCGTTCAGGTATCTGTGCTCTGTTTGGCACCCAAAATGGAACGTGAATCTCACACCAAGCCCCAAAACAACACAAACGATTTGTAGCATCTACATAACCGAGCGTCCTTTGCTTTGCTTTATTCAGAGATGGATTTGTAATAAGATGCCTAAATAATTACATACCATTTATCAGTTGCATCAACAATTTACTGACTTTAGTTGTCCAGCTGATTTCAGATAAAGTCAGTTTGGATTTGTATAAGCGTAGGGACTGAATATTTACTAGACGTAATGGTAAATATTCTTTGGTAAAAATTGCTTCCAAAAATTATTACACTGCTAACACAGGCAATGCAATAAAAATTACTACTCTAATATTTTTTTTATAATAATTGTTGTGGCTTTTCTTTTTTAAAAAAGGATAAATAGTGAAAAGTCCTGATTTTAAAAAAGTTAATATTTTAAAGCCTTATTTAAAATGCTGGACTCATTTTATTTGACATTTCTAAAAAACACCATTTTCTTTCCCCTCAAAGGAAATACAAATGATTGCCATTGTTCTTGTAATGTTTCTTTACATTTTCTGCAGTAGCTTTTCTTGTTTGTTTGGAATTGTGGGGTTGTTTTTTTTCTTTTGCTTATTTGATGCTGTTTTTTCTAAAAAAAAAGAATCAGGTTACAGACGGGCTTGTGGTGGGTTAGCCCTGGCTGCCCACCATCGGCCCACACAGCTGCTCTCTCACTCTCCCTCCTCAGCAGGACAGGGGGGAAAATACAATTAAAAAAGCTCAAGGGTGTAGGTACGGACAGGGGGATCACTCACAGACAGAACAGGCTCAACTCGGGGAAGATTAATTTAATCTACTGCCAATTAAGAACAGAGCTAGAAACAAACAAAACTTAAAACATCCTCCCTCCTCCTTGCCAGGCTCAACCTCAGTCCAGGCTGTGCCGCCTCCTCCCCTGAGGGGCCGAGCCCAGCCCTGTGGTGGTGGGTCGGAGCCGGCTGGAACCGGCTGTGTCCGGCTCGCGGCAGCCCCGCCGGCTCCTCACAGAGGCCGCCCCGCAGCCCCCGGGCACCCACACCCAATACTGGGCTCAAGAGCAGTTCCAATTTCCCAGTTTTGGGCCTTTTCATTCTCCAGCCCCTCTTAATAACAGTATTCTCGTTTTGTGCAACTTCTCTTCCACCCTCATTAGATTGAAAAAAAATAAAAAAATCACTGAGAGGAAGAGAGGAGAGGTGCAGCACCACAGGAACAGACACTCTCCAGAAGTGTAGGATTTTTCTTCCCCGGGGTTCAGCCAGGCGAGTTATTGCTATTATCAAAAATATCTATTAAAAACCCTATCTAATCCTCCAGTAACAGACGAGGATGAAGAAAACGTCTACATTCCGATACTAACTTTTGGATTCTGCAAAGGACGTAACCATCTTTACATGTATAGTCAAATCAGTACTGTCTCATGTTTCATAGAATCGTAGAATTGTTTTGGTTGGAAAAAACCTTTCAGATCATTGAGTCCAACCATCAGCTTAACACTGCCAAGTCCACCACTAAACCATGTTCCTTAGTGACACATCTACACAGTCTTTTAAATACCTCCAGGGATGGCGACTCAACCACTTCCCCGGGCAGCCCATTCTAATGCCTCACAACCCTTTCAGTGAAGACAATTTTTCCTAATAGCCCATCTAAACCTCCCCTGGAGCAACTTGAGGCTGTTTTCTCTTGTCCTATCACCTGTTAATTGGGAGAAGAGATGGATCCCCACCTCACTACACCCTCCTTTCAGGTAGTTGTAGAGTGATAAGGTCTCCCCTCAGCCCCCTGTACTCCAGGCTGAACAACCCCAGTTCCCCCAGCAGCTCCTCATAAGACTTGTTCTCCAGACCCATCACCAGCTTTGTTTCCCATCTCTGGACCCGCTCCAGCGCCCATTGTCTTTCTTGTAGTGAGGGGCCCAAAACTGGACACAGCATTCAAGGTGCAGCCTCACCAGTGCCAAGTACAGAGGTACAATCACTTCCCTAATTTTCATTCCTTGGGTGTCAATTTATTATAAATACGTATAGAGAGGTACAAATATTTTATGGACAACCAAATCCTTTATGCTCCAAATGTGTGGGGGAAGATGTGTCCCGTTTTGCTGTTCGAAGCATTCAATACTGCACATGCTTTAACTCTCCAACAAGCTTGAAATATACAGTACTAAAACCAAGTATTTTAGCCTCCTTTCTTATGTTTTGGGCTTAATTTCTTCTATCACATTTCTTTTATCATAACGACAGAAGAAATTAACTGTCTCAAATACCAGGGAATTAGTCAACAATATATTTTAAGCTTTGAAATATTACACTGAAATGATAACTGATTAGTATTCACATTTTCAGATCAAGAGAATATAAAGGCAAACACCATTAGAGATACTGAGGGAAAGGAGCTTGAAGCTAAGCACACAATTCAAATGAGTTAGTAAGAGACAAATCATTAAGGGTCACGTTCACTCCATGGAAAAATCATAAAAGTCAGAAGGTTAGCACTTTGAAACGGGTGCACTCCAAAAAATCCAACTTCCATTTGATATTTTTGACCAAAAAGATAGAACTCCAGTGCCCTTGAAAGTAAGAGTTGTTGAATCAGCCATACAGCAAATATATTCCTATAATACATGTTATACAAATATTTCATGGCAAAATTACATCAATTTTCTACTTTTTATTCCCTGATAAATACCAAACCAATGGCACTTGTGCAAAAGCAATAACAACAAAACTGATCTACTGTCAGCCTGTTGCAGCCTCACAAAAGATATTTATGGAGACAACTTGCACAAAGCAAGGACCTAGCTTAATCTTTAGGTTCTAGGTTAAATTGTTTCCAAAACCATAAAAGAGGAGTTGGCAGCCTTTAAAAAAAAAAATAATTAAATCTTATCAATAGATCGCATTTGATACACTCAAAGTTAACCTTAATCCTCTAATATGCTTCTGTGGAGTTCATCTAAACATTAAGAGCTTCAATTTTGCATGTACGGGTCTTCAAACACTGCAAGAATTCTTGCGAGCTAAACCCGATGTTATTCTATTACCATGATTTGCACATATTATTACCTTTTTACTCCACTGTAAAGAACAGGAAAATACTGCAGATTACAACATACTCCTCCATCTTCTTTTTAAATGGTTGAGAAAGTTCTGGGCTGTTACGATGCACACTCTGGAAACTCATCCCAGCAATAAGATAATGGCTACTCTGTGTTAAAGTAAAATGTAAAACCCATCATTACTTGAGGAGGTGCTCTCTAAATGTATAAATCCTGACTGGCAGTCAATTAGATATTACGTTTACCACTTGCCCACACACTCGTCGTTAAGTTAATGTTTTTGCACTCCCTCTCCCTAAAGACCTGGTAGAACTTTATGAAATACAGTGACACAAAACTCTGACACAGTCTTTCTTACAAAATATGCCTCAGATGGTAATTAATCAAAGAATGCCATGAGCTCAACAAAACCTTCAATAAATACGACAAGACGGAACATCTACAGCTATTGTTTCAGCTGTAAATCTTGTGAATGCTTTTTACTGTAGCAACAAACTGCTAATAAATTCAACTTGCATTACCAGAAACATATAAAGGACAGGATACACTTCATGATGTTTTTTCAGTGTCCTCCCTGAGCCCATGCACTCAGGCATATTGTTTCCAGAAATATTTTATAGTTAGCAGTGATACACTGTCCCCCCTACCCTCTGCCGCGACTGATGAGACAGAGAACACTGACTGAATGCCGTTGCCTGGCGCTACGTCCCTCTCGCTCAAAAAAGATGCGAGGCTTTATGTTTACAATTCACATCATCTTTAGCAGCGATCATCAATGTTAATTGCACATGTATCATTGGGGAAAAAGACTTCTTTCTTTAAACAAAACAACAAAAAACACCCACAACAAACCAATAGTAAAAGTCCTGTCCCTGCTGCTGTGCAGAAGTCATGAAGTTTTCTAACATTCTTCTAACGCGTATAATTCAAGAATTGGGACTGACAAGCCAGCCACAGCTAAGGTTACTCAGTGAAGAGTCTCAAGTTTTCAAAGTACTTCAAATACTAATTGAATAAAGCAGCACAAAAGATAGGAATTTCTCATCTATGTTCATTTCAAGGAAGAAATGATTCCTCCACTGAAATTTATGGAAGCGTTCACATCCCACACAGTTTTATTCCCTACCAACTACAAAGGTCACTGGCTTGTTTTCACTTTCACCTCATGTTACGACGTTTTGTTCTGAATAAGGACATGATAGATCCAAAGAGAAAAAGGGAGAAACTGGTATTATTTGACATCAACCGAAAAGCCGGACTAAATAAAAGATCACAACCCTTACGCTTCAGGTCTGGAAATCTCTATTGGTATTAAGCTGGTTTAGATTCAAACTGAGCCAGGTTCAGCATACGTGGCTTGTCAGCAAGCTGTGCTCCATGTAATACAGTAGTGAATTACTGACAACAGCATTCACCAGCTGGGAGGGGTGTCTGAACACCATTCGGACAAAGCTAGTGGGACAGGTGTTTGCTCTTCACGTATTTCATTGTACTGTTGATATTCTTACTCTACTTTTTCTTCGTTTGCTTCTTTATTTCTTGGAGGGTTGAAACCCACCATCACCTGCAGCCTTCAGAAATTTAAAGCTGATTGAGCACAAATTATTAAAGTGTAAGGTACCGAAGGTCTCTCTCTCTCCCCACATCCTCACCTGTTTACTAACAAAAACAGAAGAGGCAAATAGAGGAGAATTGTTCCACAGAAAAGTAACTTGTTGCCACCTACACCAATAAGGGGAGGTAAAGACAATATTTTAACTGTTTCTCTGAAACTGTTCAGCATAAGTCAGGGAAGACTGCAAATATAAAGTTTATCCCAGAGACATATAATCTCTGTTTTCTGGGATCTCAGCATTTTGCCAGTGTTCATCCTGAACAAGTTCTATGCAGCTCTGCTGTACTGGCGTTTTCACAGCTGGGCATCTGCTTTCTGGAAGTAGAGCCATCTAAAACTAAGGGGAAGCAACAGCTCAGTAGACTCTCACTACTAAAGAGACCTTTCAGTAGAGAAAAGGGGGAAGAGCAATTGGAGAAAAAGATGACGAGTCACCTTTCAAAAAAATGCATTTTGGTGGAAACGATATTTCAATTGTGCATTTAGTCCATTAAGTTCAAAACCAGCAGAAAGTACCTTCTATTGCCAGGAGAACCATTATTATCAATACATGATATGAGTTTCCAGACAACTTTTTAGTAGCTTTTGTTTGGTTAAAGACATACAGGCAGAATTTTCTGGAGAAACTGTGAACAGCTGCATTACAGCAACAGATAGCAGCTTGCAAGAGGTTTGATTACCTTCTACTTGGAGCCTGAGCAAGCGATCGTAAGACGATACCTGGTTTTAGAAGGTGCTGCCAGTGGTGTTTTGTAATTTGGCATTTACTAACAGTGACCAAAACAGGTATATATGTTTGTTTCAGGTCAGTTTAAGGGAAAGCTGCTTATTCTTTTACAAACTAATCCCTCTTCCCTTGTGTTCAGTCACATAATAGTCTGCAGTTCACAAGTACCAAATACTAGCTAGCATTGTAAAGATGGAATCAATAGTATAATCCTATTAAATTCTGCAATGCAGGCTACTTTTCAGATATATAGTGGAATCCTCTTAAATTGATTTTTTTTTTTTAAATAAAAGGTAGGGTTATGTGAGGCTCTAGCTAGAAACCTAAAAAATAACGTCTACGTAATGCTCTTAAGGTAGCAGTTCAGTCTGTTTTCCTCCATACAGTTTCTGTGTGTTGGCTGGCATGTAACTGTGGTGCTTTACTAGATGGTCTTCTGAAATACAACCAAAGCTTCATTAGTTATTGTACCATAGAGTAATGAAATAATTGATGAGCTTACTCACATAAGGTTTCAACAAGAACTGACACTTCCATTTGCATGTGAGCTATTGACATCTATTGCCAAAATTCCTTCACTAACTTGATCAGATTGTTTTTATTTATATTGAAATCTAGTGTTACCATTTGCTCAAGTGTCTTTCCAGATATTAGCTCTTGTACAGCTTACTCCATCCCAAACTTCATCTGCTTCTATTTGAATATTGCAGGACCTCTAAATCTATTTTGAAAAACTAAGATTGAATCTTCCTAGAGATTCAAACATTAATTTCCCTCATGTAGCAGGAGGATAAGAAGCACCTGCAGCATTACCTACCCGATTCTTGCATCAACAAAAGCTAACGTTACCTACTCCAGTCCACACACAGATCACTGCAGCTAAGCAGGATGAGTTATGGTGTTGGGCAGACCTAGATTTCCAGTTCTATGACAGCATCCATCTGGCAAGTCATATCGTACCATAGCCCATGCATATTCCAGGACAGCCTGATATTTTTCTCATGTCTTTCACAGCAAAGAAGCTACACACAGGAAATTCTTCCTGCTTCCCTCGAAAAGATCATCTTTAAGTGTCCTACTTTCTATCTTTCCCTGTACTACCAATGCTTCCCAGTTGTATAGCCACTATAGATCCTGATGATGTTAGTAGATGTACAAAAACTTAGGGCTTTACAGTACCTCAGCTACATTGAGAGGCATGTAAAAATCTGTAACTACAATTTGCAACTCAGAAAATCATAGCAACTCTATGATCAGAATGATACATTGACACTGCCAACAGTATGAAGGATTTCTCATTTCTCCAAGCAATAAATGTAAGTATTCAATGTTTTCTAGACTAATTTGATGCATTTTGCAGATTGATTTTTAGTGCCAGCATCATACCAATACCAGAATTTCTATATCCACAAATCAGCAGCAGCATCCCTCACACATACAGCACTAGACACCTCCTTCTCTGAAATGGAGTCGGTGGAAACAGACAGGAGCTGAAGGACACGCAATGGTTCTGCTTGACCCACTGGTGCAACAGGGCCATGGGGGAGCTGGGGAGAGCACCCAGGACCCTGCCTTTGCCCCATCCATCTCTCACATTTTAAATTAATCTCTCAATACAAAGGTTTGGGATTGACAGGAGGGGAAAAAAAAAAAGCGCAAGTGTAGCAATCTCATTAGGATTCTGCTCTCAAAGGCTCCACACAGCTTTGTCTTTTGAAGAGTAAAAGCTACTTAACAAGTCAGCAATAGCTCAGCCCCCCCAGAACAGCTATGGTAACAGTCTTCATTGCACAAACACGTTTCTTGGACTACTTTCCCAAGTCTCCTCTAATGCGAACCTGTGGAGTGAAATAAATGCAAGACAGCTCTTTTGTCTCCCTGCCTTTTTTTTTTTTTAAACACTGAGCACAACAAGTATATCACTCCTGTTTCCTGTCTTTTGCCTTCTGTTAGAAATAATTCATCAGAACACACATTTCTGAGATTAGGGATAAGCAGTTTATGTGCTTAAGTCCACAGAATCTTTTGTCACAACCAAAGTCAAAGTTAGCCTGTGATTTCAGAGGATTTCTGTCCAAGAGGAGCCAGCTGGCAGTGCACTTCGAGATGTACTTGTTCAAGCATTTGAGGAAACTTTTTAAGGTTAACAGAAATGCTTTTGGGTGGTTACGCAATTATGCTTATCAGAGGACCACAACAAAACCAACTTACCCACCCCAATAAAACAGTTGTAGCTCTTCTCATTTTTGCAGACAAGCAGGCAGAAGTGTTGATTTTCCCCTTTACTCCCTTTTTATCTCAAAACCTGGACTAAAGCCTCTCCTAGAACACAGGCACCTAGCTGCCCTTAGGGGAGCACCTGCAGCCTGTAGAGAAGCGTACTCAAGTACCACATCTGCCTAAGGAAGAGGCAGTATGTTGGTTTTGCACTCCAGATACCTTGTAGCTACTTCATCTAGCCTGAAAAAATTCATGCTGAAATAGCATGGCCATAGAAATAAATTAAATGACTTAAGCACTATCATATAGGTATCTAATATCAAAACTCGATGGACTGCTGTTCTCTCGCCTTGCATAAGGCCTGAAGGAAAAGCTGTGGTTCTGTACGAGTGAGAGGCACAGAGCAGGCTATGCCAGGCCCGTGCTCAGCAGCCAGTCCAACAGGTCAGGTAATCCTCTATGGGAATTTGATCACTTCCGTACAACTTTCAGCCACCAAACTTCAGTGTTCTACTACAAACAACACAAAGATATTAGACGCTTGCTGTAAAACCTTTCTACCATACTGTATCCTTCTGAAACATAAAAGGGCAGGCAGCACGCACTTATTAACAAAATGTGTAAAAAACAAATGCTTTTCTAATGAATAAATCACAATAGCAGCATTAGTGTCAAAAGTTAATGAATGAAAACCACAAAGCAGAGGTCAGTTTTTAATTTGAGATTTGTACTGATAAAAACTACATTAGCAGTAGTAAGATGTCGATTACCCCAATCCTTGTATATACCCAAGTTTCTACAGAGTAGAATCAGAGCTGGAAATAAAAAAGCACTTAGAAATGGACATACATTTGCTTCACACACAGTTCTAAACAAAGGAGGCAAATCTAGCCTTTTTTGAAGGGTTGCTAATGCCAGTATTGTTTCCCTCCTCCCTGCTCCATCCCTTTGCCTTTATGAGAGATTTGAATTGCAGAAGCAGAAACCATACTGCACTCCCAAAAGTGCACCACTGACATACCCAGCACAGCTTGCGTATGTAGAATCACATGTTTTATTTATAAAGCATAGGAAATCCTAAGCATTTTAGAAATTCTCAAAATGACAAAAGTCAAATAAATATACATGCTTAGGGTAGCATATGCAGTGCTATGTTCATTCAGAAGGTGCTCGGGCACTGAACTCTTCAAGAAGTCCATGAATTTCTAAAACACATCAGCCTTGCCCTTTGAACAAGCACAGAGAGATGAGCTCATAGCAGAGTCTTTCAACACCCCTGGAAGGAAGAGGACCATTTAAAAGCAGTGGTTGGAAAGCCCCGACACAGGACACAGCAGTCGTGCCAATTTCCCTGAACAGCACAGAGCTCTTCTAAAAGTAACTACAGGATTAACAAGTCAGATTTCTCATGATTTTGAACACCATCTACTTAAATTTAGTAAATGTAGAGGCCTGTGCGCCCTAGGAGTGAGAACACATTACTGCATAAAAACCTTCATTCAGAACAGCTTGAAGGTCAACATACTTCTGGAGAAAATCATTTTAATTCCTTTCTTCTTTCCTCTTTCCTTTACAAGCAGAACGAATAAAAAACCCAACCCTGAAACAACAACGTGTTTTCTAAGAGGCACCGACAAACTGACAGTGAAGAGAGAACAGTCACATTTCTAAGATCATTTTGTGTTATTTTTACACATACAAGAGAAACATCAGTGATCTGGAAGTATTATACAGAATATGACTGATTTAGCTGGCGCTACTGAGGCAAAGAAGATGAAACATGTCTTGCACATTCAGTGATTCATTCTAGATACAAATCATAGAGAAAATAGAAAAATATGCATAGATGATGAGATAAGAAACAGGTGTGGGAATCAAAAAGAGCATGCTCAAGCGGGACAAAAAGTGCTTCTGAAGACTCACCTAGGTGAATAAAAAGAGCAGAAAGTCTCAGTGTTTCCAAACAGCCTGACAGGACAAGAGCTGAGCAGTGCTTTGGCTGTTCTTGGCAGCTGATCAGTGCAGGAGAGCAACAGGAAAACTGTGGAGGGAGAGGTCAGCAGCACATCTAAATAGGTGTAAATGAGAACAAGATGTGTCCACACCTGATAACACTTTAATGGGTTAGCTAGTTAGAAAATTGTTTGTGTAACCAAGTATGAATGTGAAAAGTATTTTCACTGGAACACTTCTGATATTTAAAAAAAAAGCAAGAAGTGTTCCTGTGAAGATCCATTTTGTAAGTGCTACAGTTTTATCTTGCCCTTTAAGACTAAAAGGAGAAGGGGGGAAGAGGGATTATGATTCAGAAATAAGTCTGAATCATTTTTCCCTGGAACTATGCTTAGAAGATGACAGTATTAAGCCTGTTGTATTCAGTGTTAACATCACAATATAACTCTAAGGCACAAATATTTCTAATTTGTCACCTAAATTCTCCAATTCAAATGTTTAAATTGGTGCCCTTAATCAAAATGAGTTGAACATCACTATAATAATATAATGAAGAATCTGATCTGCAACCCACCATACTCTTTCTGAGGGAAAAAAAAAAAAAAGGAAGTTGAAACCAGAATCTAGTATTCCTTTAAAAAGGTAACGTACCAAAGGACAGGGTTTTGCTGGAGCTGCTTCAGACCACCTCAGCTGAACTTGATACTAGCATCACTGAAGGCTCCCAATGAAGCAGTTACAGTGATTTCATATCCTACTTCTATGCTCCTTATGGCCACCCTGCACTCGATGAGCTGCCTTCTCATCTACTAGTCAGCACTCTGCAGAAGAGGTGGCAAACAGATTCCCCCCCCCCAGTTTCTTGGAAGCCCTCCGTGTCTCTTCAGGCAGCATGCTCAGGCCAGAGGAGCAGCAGCATACATCAGGTAGGCAGTGCTGTGTCTTCCCAGCCCTGGTTCTGCTACTGGTGGCACCCCTTTGGCCTTGTGTAAGAACAGCAGAAGGTGGCTCTCTGAGTGCAGCTTAGCAACTCGCCCTCTTCATCAATTGCAATACAGAGTTTACAGACTGTGGTGGCCTCTCTATTATTCTGAGGTTACATTTAGAATCGGCTTTTTCATTAAGGGAATGTCTACCACTTACAGGATATTTTAATACTTCAGAGGTCTTTCTGGGTTTCATATATATAACACAACTTCTAGAAATATACTCTGAAGTATGTACGTATATACACACAGACATATATATAGCTACACCTGATCCAGTACATTTCGCTATTTGATGATTCATTAACACGAACCCAATCATAAGCATATTTTGTTCTCAATTATATCTATTTATATTTAATTTCTAAATATTTAAAACCAGATTTTCTCAACACTTATAGCATCTAACACATTTTTTCCCCTGACTCATACAGAAGAAAAATGCTCGTATCATCCATAAAAAAAAAAGACATGTCTCTTGTAATCAGAACATTTTCAGCTAATTGACAAATACAGAACCTTTTATTCAGATTTTAGTAAGTCTAAATAAATGAGCATGAGAGGGGAGCTTTGGTTTTGTAAGGGCCAGTTTCACATTCTACTGAACACAGATCTGTGAACAGAAAGTGATTTACCTGAGTAAAGGACTTCAAAATACCGCCTTTGGGTAGCACGGTTAAAGAGCTATGAAAAACTATTCTGTCAAAATTTGGTTTGGAGAAAACCCTAAAGCCTCAGTTTACGTAATCCAAGTAAGGAAGATTTAGTTAATTACCACATGCAAGTCTGGAATGTTCTTCAATACGCTGCTCACATACCCTACAAAACCAAATCTTTGCCATGCATCCCTACCTGATTTCATACTGCCCCCCCAATCTGTCTTGCTAATGTTGAAAACAGTCTGGGGAAAACTCTTTGTACAGTTTGGCAGTCTCAATATTTTTTGTCGTGCAATGAGTCAAAGATGCTGTAGTCTAAATCATTCCTAAGATATAACAGGTTTTAGTGCCTTTTTTTTTTCTTTGCTTGATTGTTTTCTGTACGTAATTGATAATGATTTGTACAAAAGTCACAGACTGTAACCCCAGCGTAGGAGAGGTTCTGTGTGCTCCCACATCTATTCAACCGAAAAGGACAAGGAGGCTCAAGCAAACTTCACATGAGCCCAAAGATCAATGCTGGAATGGCTGGCAGGTTTCTTCCTCAAGCAATCAAAATCCTACTCCAAACACAGTTCATATTTCACAGGGGATATGTTTCATAAGCCACCTGCTGCTCATAATAAGGAAAGAAGCCATAAATGGGAAAGGCAACCTACCTAAAAAAGACAGCCAGCATGTTCTTTCTAACCAATTTGATTTAAAAATAAATAAATATATTTAATTACTTTTACTATCTCAAAATTACTGCCACAATTGGACTCTGTTACCTTCTGTGGAGGTTTATTCTGCAAACAGCTGCCATCCCCTCTGGGGGTGTGAGGGAAGATCTCCAGAGGAGCAGCAGCACAACAGCTGTCCCTCGACTCCCCTTCAACACAGCGCTCTGTTTCTGCTGATACAAAAATCCTTTCTAACACGAGTAACACACCAAGAGTTATGCTCTGCAACAGGTAGTGTAGCAACGAAACTAAAGCTGAGTAGATGGAGGACAGAAGAAATTATTTTTGAACACCACAAAAACATGTCATTTTTTCATCTTCCTCTCTATTTCTGCAGCAGTCTTTACATCAGCTCTAGTTTAACTCACAGCATGGCTTTCCCTATTTCAACTGCCCTCCTTTATAAAATATTCAAACTCAGCAAGACTGTTAAATAAAGTATTTTTAAGAACTTGAGTAGCATGAAGTTATGCTCAGAAATTCACAGGAAATGATGAAACTGTATTACCCATTTCCTTCATTCAACTTCACTAACACAGAAGGAAAGATTTCCACTCTTCCCTAGATCTAATGCATGACATCCCTTGACTTGAGTTGTTGGGTTTTTTCAGTTACTTAGAGAACACAAAAATGACAGCATCTCTCACGGCATACATGGTAAAGCACAAACCACTCTCCTGTACCCCTACCCACTCTTCCTTACTACCAGAGAGCAGATTTTTGAGCCTGCTCCAGAGGATCTTTGCCTTCAATAAGGAAACTAGTTAATTAATATGTAATTGGGCAGCGTAATGTGGGCGATCATAGCTCACTACTCTCCAGTTTTTAAATTACACATTCAGGAGACTACGTTTAGCTGCATTTGACTTTTTTCTTATCTTTCATTCTTGTTTCAACTCAGAATTATAGCCAAGTCCATCTATACACCTTTCCTAAATGTTTTAATGAGGATGGGTAGCTACTGAACTATCAAAAGGTTACAGAAACTCTTCTTGGCTCATTTCTGTCCTTCACACCCACATTTGTGTTCAAAGGCCAAGGCCTCTGTAGGATACATATTTATCACTGTTCCACAACCTTCCCTACACACATTTATGATAAGAAGGTCCACGGTTCTTCCCATCCATGAAAAGAAAAATTTGAGTAAGAGAAGATATCCAGCTGCCTATTGACAGGCCAAAAGAACCATACAACATCCTTGTTAGGATTTTCTGTACTTTAAGACTTTGACAATAACCCCATAAGTACTGACTGCTCCCTAGTTCCTCATTAGGAAGCCCTGTAGCCAGAAGATATAAATTTTTGACATTGACTAGTGATTTGGAGAGGTTCCATTTTTTTTAAACTAATTTGAGAGAGTTTAAAATGAATCAACCCAGGGAAGAATTCTTTCCTTTAAAGTTATTTGAAGAAGCTCTCCAAAAACTAAAGCATTAAAAAAAAATGTCAACTCTGACAATTTAAGACAATATATTTTGTTGTTTTGTTACTCATTTAAATTATTCCACAGGGTATAATTTATCAAAGTTAAAATTCTTTAAAGCAAAAAATCAATATTATCACTGCAGCCCAGCAATATATCGTATCTTCTGTGGCAACTCCTCCAAAGCAGCAGGAGTCATTAGGTTAAGACTGCAGGAGGATACAGTCCTTCCTGGAACACATTTTACATTTAATCCAAAGAGATGCACAAAACTGTTGATGTATTCAAACTGAACTACTGTGCTGAGCACTGAGATGTGTATTTTATCCAAATGGTTAATTATTCTCCTTTTACTTAAAAGAAAAAATAAATTTAAAAGCTTAAAGTCTTCTTCATTTTCTTTAGCTCCTGTCATCCTCCTAGGTCCCTCTAGTTACACATTTGAGATTTAGCAAATGTGTAGAAAATTCTGACACCCTTAGCAAATGGCTTCCATGGCATTAATGGATTAGGCACACTAATTTTTCTCTATTGGTTTACTTCTATACTGACAGAAAGAAAACTGTTCTTTGCTCTGTACAGAAGTTACTCTATGTTGTCCCAGTAAGCACGCCAACCTACACTGATGCTTTTCTGCCAGCTCCAAAGCATTAGCACAGTCTGTTGGTTAGCTGCTATTTCTTACTGCTATTTCAGAGGGCTGTAACGTAGCTACTATGTGCCAAACACAATGCAGCACAGCTGCTATTTGAAATTGTTCGGTAAGTGTAGCTCTCCTGTATAAATCATGCAATGGATTTACCTTTAGAGAAGACATTGTTCAGCCAATGATGAACATTGGTCGTTATTTGAGAAGTGGTGTTATCATTAAGGAAAACTATAGTCTCACAGGAGTCTCTATTAGGAGGAGGGAAAGAGGAACTGACCGCATGTACTTGGAACAAATATGTTATTGGGTAGAGGTTTATTCCTAAGCCTGAACTATGTAGAAGGAATACGGGGCGTAGCCAACTAAGAAAAGCTAATTATTTTCAGACTTCGTCAGTAAAAGTAGAATCAACTTCCACTAAAAACAGGCCTGATATTCAGCAAACATCTTCAGTAATTGCACTATTAATTCATGAATGAAGATGCAGCTCACAACAGCATCCCATGCCTGTGAAGATACAGCATTCTCACAAACCGCTCGCATGTGGCTTCCAGTGTTTATACAGACATTTTAGACAAATAATTGTATGGCTTCATCTAATTATCATGATTCCCCTGACACTGTAGTTTTAAAGGTCAAGTAGGGTATTTCTAAGCAGTTCAGTTTTTGAAGCAAACTAAGAGGAAATTAAAATTTAGGGAAGAGCAGGAGTGCATGATCTTCTTTTGAACTCAGCCATGTGGAATTCAGTGATTAGAACTGAATTAATATACTGAAGAATAAATTAAGCTCAAGTTTATTTGCAAGTAGTTCATATGATGTACATCTCCATCTTAAAATAATTTTTGAACAGTTTACATATTTGCAGATATCTCTACATAAAAGGAAATGTATAGTAAAAATAGAATGCAAAGCAAAAGCGTTGCTACTTTGCTAATCCCCAGCTTGCCTCCATGCTAGCATTAAACTACTTGTTCCTCCAAATTCTTCCTCATCGCTATTCTCTTCCAACATTTATTGTAAGATTATTCATTTATCTTCTAAGATAGAAAAGTGCATTGTTTAAGGACTGGAGGATCAAGGACATTTCTCACAAGCTTACTAGAACAGGAACAGTTATAACAAAATTATATTTTTTTCAAGTGTTTCCAGTATAGCACCTGTATTCCAAAACACATGGTTCATATAGATAATTGCTTGCTTTCATGTCCTTGCCAGGGAGTACTGGAAATTTATCTTTGACATGATAGAAAACAACAGCTTTGTTGATTTTAGCAATTTTTCTATTTAGTCTTGTTAGGAGACATTCTTAACCTACTGAAATAAAAGCCTTATCAAAACTCACTGATTAAATTGCAAGCAAGGTAAGAGTACATTGCACAACTTTCTTCCACAACCTTTTAAAGTTATTAACACCGCAGCACTGCTACTCAGTGTCAAGCATCTTTCACTTATTTTTGAATGACATCTTAGGCAAAACTGCCTTCCTGTTGGTGTTATGTGGGGACAGTTATGTTGTGCCTTAGAGATCAACTCTCCTCCTTCCAAACCTGGTATCCTCAAGATTATCGACCACAACTACATCTGGTCTTAGCCAAGAGCTAATAAGAATCCCATTTTGTTAATGTCATCTACCTATTTGTATCATGTTCATCAATGTAAATATGGATACAGACATTGACTTAAGTGGTAAGGGAGGAGTGGAGAGGCCAAGAGGCATGCTCCAGCAGTGTGCCCAGGTGGCCAAGAAAGCCAACGGCATCCTGGCTTGTATTAGAAATAGTGTGACCAGCAGAAGGAGGGAGGCGATTGTCCCCCTGTACTCAGCACTGGTGAGGCCACACCTTGAGTGCTGTGTCCAGTTCTGGGCATCTCAATACGAGAGTGATATTGAGGTGCTGGAGCGAGTGCAGAGGAGGGCAACAAAGCTGGTGAAGGGCCTGGAGAATAAATCTGATGAGAAGCGATTGAAGGAGCTGGGACTGTTTAGTTTGAGGAAGAGGAGGCTGAGGGGAGACCTCACCACTCTCTACAACTACTTGAAAGGACATTGTAGAGAGGTTGGTGCTGGTCTCACAGGTAGTTAGCAATAGAACAAGAGGGAATGGCTTCCAGCTGCAACAGGGTAGGTTTAGGCTCAACATTAGGAAAAAATTCTTCACAGAAAGAGTGGTCAGACACTGGAACAGGCTGCCCAGGGAGGTGGTGGAGTCACCATCCCTGAATGTGTTTAAGACTCGTTTGGATGTGGTGTTCAGGGATATGGCGTAGGGGAGAACTTTGTAGAGTGGGGCTGATGGTTGGACTCAATGATCCCAAGGGTCTTTTCCAACCTGAGTGATTCTGTGATTCACTGATCAGACTGCTGTTCATAGCCTCTGGTCTGGTGTAGCAGTATTTGCATCTCCAAAGAAGTGTGCTAGTCCTTTGTTTATCAGGGGTTTCAAGCATCTCGCACTTTCATAAGATCAGTAAGCCTCTGAGGAAGATAGAGTCAAAAGTGAACCAAAGAAGACTTCAAGTGAGTTCCTGAACAAACCAGGAGGTTTTACCGACAGGAGCTGGCTCTGGGAGATGTACCCCAACACCTCAGGCCTCCAGGGATGGGGTCAGGGAAGCAGCTCAGAAGGTCAGATGAATGAAGGTACAGGGAAAGCAATCTTTCCTATTTTACTTCTGTGTAGAAATGCTTCCCTTATTTCTTCACTCAAGTCTAAAAATATCAGTACCCACGTTATCTATTTTGGATGCTGCAAATAATTTCATTTGTATTTTAATCTAATCTGCTTTGAATTAAAGGTCATTTCCAACTGAAAATCGAACTGCTTACCAAAGGCTAAGGTGTTCAGCTATTAGGGATTAAATAACAAGCATGCACATCCCACATGCAGCATTTCAGGAGATAAACAGGTAACAAGATGTGATTCCGCAGAAGTAGTATATAGCAACATGAGAATTAGTATAACAAGACTTTGAAGAACAGGAAGCTTCTTCTAACAACAGATGACATCCAGGAGCTCTCTTTGCCTATTGTCAGGGTAGCAGACCTTGAACTGTTTTGGTGGTTTGTTTGCTTGCTTTAGAGAGTTTTTTTTGCTTATTTCTCAAGGAGTTTGTTTCACCTTCCTTTAATGAAAAGAATATTGGGCTCATCTAGTTCTACTTACGGCAGCTTCTACCTTCATACCGCTAGCTGCGACAAGCCCAGTCAAACCTTTGACAACCAAATGAAAACTGGCTTCAAGCAAATGGGTAACACAGAGCTAGTCCTCAGATCAATCTCATGCTGCCGAAGTATCAGGGTATATCACAGTGGCAGCTATGAACTTCCAACATCATCCACTGCAATACAGTAAAGTCAGGCCGCTGCCATCCCATTGATTCATCCCCTGAATAAGGCTCAAGAAGCCAGGTTAAAAAAAAAGAATCAATGTAGAAAAATTAAGGGTTATTTCCAGCCTCCACCGAAATGGACAAAATCTCTTACACTAAATCCTTCCTTGATCTACCTATAAGCAATGTCATAATTATTTATGTTCAAGAACATTTTATGGAATTGATTAAATGTTCAATAACAGAAAATTACTCTTATCCTTAGGAACAAGGACCACTTAAAAACAGTAGGGGAACTTGAAAGTTTAATTGATGCATTTTGTCACGACAACACTTCAGCAGACAGCTGTAACTTGAAGAAATAAAAGCCTTTGGTACCGTTTTAAAAAGGTACCAATTTTTAAGTAGAAAGATCATTTATTAATGGCACAGACAAAGCTACTAAAGAGTTATCCATCTTCAGATTCTGTAACCAAGGCATAATACTACGATTTAGTCAAACATGCTACTCGGATCAACCCACACACATTCAGCAGCAGAATATTAGAGATTATTCACTATGGACTTCATTGACGAATTTATGCATTACTGGATTTAAGGTAATATTTCACTAGAGATGATTTAAGTGGCTTCACTGTCTACACAGAAGACAAAGTATGTTCAGCTGCTGGCCTCAGCAGGGCAGGTCACCACTTTGCTAGCTGAGGGACAAGACTCTCTTAACAGTTGTAGCTAGAACAGCAGGAATGGATTTACCTGCTTATCTCCCAATTCACAGACTGTTCCTGTCACCATTAGCTGATGGTTTTACAGTCAGTGAAGCTACTGGTACAGCAGACTTCATAACCATCCAGCTTACATTATTAGAAATACGCCCTTGTATTCACTAGAAAATACTTTGGCCAAAAAAAAATGGGGGAGGGGGAATAACTTTTGTTCTAGGATAGAAGATTGATTTCCTTCATTTAAAGGATGTTTTTCCAAGATCCAACCATGGTTGAGAAATGACTGTGTATTATGGGTCAACATCAGACATCCAAATAGATCAACAGCAGATGCTCTACTCATTTTTTTCCTCCATTGTGATGGTCCTCAGAAAAAAACATGATGAGTGTGCACCAGCTGTAATGGGACTAAATTAGATACCAGCGCTTAGAAGACTGTTGACTAGTCCACCTTTCTCTTAGTTAAACATTTGTGGTTTTAAGAGGCAAGTTACATGTTAACTGCCTTTTACAGAGAGATTACAGACTCAATTAACACTAATATACTTTGTTATGCTCCTATAAATAAAAATTCAGATATCACACTAAAAATTACAGCAGGATATGGAGTTACCTCAGAATTCAAGAAAAGGTTAATGACTACTAAAGGAAGTGATTTTGATTATCAGTATGGACACAAAAAGTATCCTTTGTTTTTATCTACTGTATATATTCATTTTCCAGACTTGCGAAGAAATCACAATTGTTGATACACGAATTCTGGCTACACTACCTCAGTCTTCTATCAACCTTTATGTTGCTGCAATTATATTCAAAACATAAATTTACTCCTGGCTAATGCCTGAGAAAAATCTAATAATCAGAAAGCTGTATCCTAAAAAAATACCAGGCCTTTTCTTTCATTTCTAAGTGATAGATATCCATACTTTTTTCAGCTAATAATTTAATCATCATGTAACAACAAATTTGCAATGCAGTTCACCTCTATTAAGCAAACTTTTTAGAGTTAGTTTTTCCGTAATTACATTTCTCTGGACCTAGGTACCTTTTAGGGGTTGACAAGACTTTGGTCAAACATGTGAACAACCTTGAGGTCATCCTGAATACTCAATTTTCTGGCTTGGATGAAAGTCCAGTAATATAATTAGGATTTATGCTCCTTGTGTAAAATTACTTACACTACTTTGTATGTCCTCTTTCAGAAGAGTAGTAACACTATTAAGAGGTTTCTTTTAAAGCATATCTTCTAATATGTAATTTAAGATACTTTTTGTAGATAAACTTATTGGGAGAAAGCAGTATTTGCACCAATTGTCAGGAGCTGATGCTTTTAACAGCTGTAGACAGCTATGGCCTTTAGCGTGAGCCCCCCCTGGTTTGCAGATTTGAATTATGTCCTTCATCAATATTTCTCTGCTCTACTTTGTGACAGTACGAAACTTACTGAGTAGTAAAAGTCATCTTTACTTCCCTAATGTGAACAACCAGTGACAACTGCAAAATCATTTTGACATTTGGAGAGTTGTTAACATGCTCACATTCTCTATAGCATCTTGAACATGCTAATTACAAATTTCATTACTGGGGAGAAAAGCCGTAAGCTCAAAGCCTGAATTCTGCTGCATCTTCTTCTCACTGCATGATCACATTAGAATGATGAATTTGGGATAAGGTAAGGTACTGGCTTATGCCACTTCAGAGCACTACCACATTTATGAAGTAAGACCCTTGCTAAAAATTGCACAAAGCTACTCTAAGTAAAAAACCAAAGCCAGTGATATTCACATAGCAAACAGCACAATGGTTCCCCAGTGCCAGAGGTGACCTGCATCCTTCATCAACTACACACTGAAACTTGTGAAGCCTCAAGAAAACACGAGTGGTAAGAAAGGACATGGGACACATGCACACCCCACCCTTTCACTCACAAAGCCCCTGGGCAGAAGCACAGGCCCAGTTCTTGAATTCCCATTGTGCTATGGCTCTACTGCTGAGGATAAATCCTCTGCCTGGAACAGTCTTCCATTTTGCCATATTCTACCAGAAACTCCTTAAATGGGGCATATTTTTCCTCCACATACTTGCCCATAAGGTGCTATAACTGAGTACCACATGATTAAGTCATCAGTTCATAGCTTCTGATGTTGCTTTTTGCAAACTTGTTGAAGGGCACATTATTATAACAGATGAAATTTTCAACCTTACTACATGCTACAAAAATTTCTTTTAGTAGGACAGACATTTTTATGAAAGCTTCCTTACCAAAAATACTTGTCTCCCATATATGCATATAGTCCACAGATATGTATATAAAAAACTGACTTCTCTTCTACCATACAAACAAGATATACATAAAAATATATCTTTCCTAGATAAATACAGTAAAGAAAAATCTATAGTACAATCAAGCTTTTCAATCAAAATATAGACATGCACAGAAATACGCTGTTACTACTGAGTCGTGATTGTCTAAGCAAGGCAAGGTTTAGAGAAAACTGAGCAGAATCCACTAATGTAGATCAAAAAAAAAAACAGGCCTTCAAGCCTGTTTGGATCTAAGACTGAGAGACCCTGCTAAGGAAAAGCAATCAACTTCATCTCCAGAAACATGAGGCTGAAATTACTGTTTCTACTCTAGACCCAAAGAAAGGCTTGCATGGGTCCGGTATACATAACCCCCAAATTTCTCTCATTGAGAGCAGTTTGCTGGAAGAACAGTCCTTAATTTAGAGCATGTAAATAAACATCCCTAGCCTTCACTTCAGCAGGTGGCATTTTACACCAAACAAGATCAAACATAAAACAATAATCAGTCCTCTATTACAAACAGTATGCTTTTTAAAAAGCATCATATTGACATCAATTTAATAACACCACAAATAAGCTATGCCTTCCCTTCAGAGGCAAGGCATTATTTTACATAATAAATAACCATGGAGAAGACATCTTATGCTGCATCATTAAACTGTAGCCCCCAAATCAGCTTCACTGTTGCCTGTGTTCCATCATAGTGGGACTGAATCATGTGCTGGAAAGGGAAATCGTGTGTTCCCTTTGGTTTTAAAATTCAGTTTTACTACATATCTAGTATATAGAGCTAACTGCTATTTCTTCTTATCTGCTAATTGCCACAGATCTATTTATATCTTCAAAATTACTCCTAAATACACTGCAAAATACTTGCCAGAGGATTCAGAGGCCGGAAGTGATCAATCATTTGGCAGATACTGTATTTTTCTGTGCAACCAAATTATATTGCTGTTTCTGATTTAAAAAAAAAGTCACCACTGTTTCATCGGGAGGAAAAAAATGAACTGAATGAACAAATCTATGTTTTTAAACCTAATAGAAGGGAACTGTAATCAGCCCACAGATTTTTACTTAATCTTTTTGTTGGCATGTGGCAGGTATGCACATATTACACGAAGACTCACCTTTGTAGGGGCTACAGCTGCCATTCCGAAACAACGCATCTCAAACTTACAAAATGGTAAAGCATTATCAGGCTACAGTCCAACCTGGATATCTATAGTTGGCTGTCACTACTCTAATCACATCTGCAAAGTCACACCCCAGCAGCACCAAGTACCCCTAACCCAGTCCCAAGAAACGTTTGTCTCGCTGACCTGTCCTGACGAACCTCCTTTGATGGTGACTACCTGGAGAGGTCACCCACCTGCTCCAGCACACAGCTACCCCGACCACCGGCGAGCAGCCTCTAGCCTCCACCTCCTGTGCTGTTACAAGCCATGTACAGTTTGCCCTCTGCTAAGCATACAGGCCAAGACTTTTTTTTTTTTTTTTTACTACAACTTGCCTTTATGACAGTAAGCAATAAATAGCACAAGCAGGCGTTTGAACTTGATCAGCGCATCTGGGTAGTGCCCTTTCCTCCTAACCTCCATCCTAGTTACTATGAGAACATTGAAGACACGGGGAAAGGATTTGTTACGCAGAGGGGATCACTTCTTAGTCCCTGCACTGCTCAAGGCTTAGCTAGTTTATGGCTTATGAAACAGAAGCAAACCAAATACCTAAAATCACCACCATGAAGAGGTTTTTTTGTTTTGTCTTTGTTTCTCCTTTCCAAGAACCTGCTTGGTGTCTTACTCTTTCCGTCAGTTTTAATTGGCATCTGTCAAACTTCTCCACTCAGGAATGGCAAACACTTGACTTTGATGAGGAACACCAGGTTTGTAAGCTTAACAGCACTAGCATCTACTTAACTGACAATAGTAGAATCTATTCATCTATACAGATGGAAAGAGGTCTGGTATCCTATTTTGCATACTCTAATTTTCCCTTTTAAGCAGCTGTAAGGTTATAACAAGCATTTTTAGAGCTTGTCAATGAGAGAATGGAGGAAAAATGATGCCTGTAAACAGGTCAGCAGTTCAAAACTCAAGTTACCCGCACGTTTTACTTCAGGTGACAGCCTGCCATTGTTTCTAAAGTGGTCTGGTTCTTACTCTAGAGTAAACAGGACACGTAAGGGGCAGTAAGTCACAACTCAAATGAGAATGAAGACAACTATTTTGAGGATACAAAAAGCACAGGAGTACTGATGTATTTTTATTATTGAAGCTCTAATTAAAACTCTGCCTCTCATACCACGGGGCTGAAGAATTGCCTGTTGACTTTTCATCCTCAGAAACAGTTTTAGCAGCTTAACTGCAAACATAAAAAACCCAGACACTGGAGTTTCAAGCTGTTTTTGTCCTAAATTGATAATATAAATGCTAACACAGAATATGCCTTTCTACTAACAGCTCTTCGAAGCTTAAAGGTGATTAATGCTCTTACATTTCATGTTAGTGTTGTCAAAATCCTTCTGCACAGATCCTGATAAAAAAATTGAGATTTAAAAAGTCCATATTATTTATTCTGAAAGCAAAGGGCCTTTGCAAGTGACAAGATGAGGTCTTTACCCAGGAGCTGGTTTTGATAGCAGAAATCAGAGAGTACTTCTCACTTTTTGTTCCACACTCATTAGCACTGCCAGAAACAGTTGTAGGTGAGAAGCCACATTATTCTGCTCCTCCTCCTTTGGGATGCCAGCAAGTCTTAAGATTGACTGACATGATCCATCTTCCAAATCTATTAAATTCTCTTGTGCTTTATAAAATGCATTTTTTACAGCTTTATCGTCTCCGCTGTACTGTAATCTTATTCATCTCTCTTCCACAATTCAGCACTTTCTAGCATACTTTGTTCATATAAGAGGAAAAAACTTGTTAACTATACGAGATTTGTTTATTTATAATGAACCGGGATGGACTTTATCTATACTGGATCTGGTTGGAATGGAGGTAACTTTCTTCACAGCAGCCCACATGCTGCTGTGGTTTGGGCTTGTGGCTAAAACAGTGTTGATAACGCAACAGTTTTGTGGCTATTGCTGAACAGTGCTGGCACAGCACCAAAGCTTTCTCTTTTTCCCCACTCTCACCCACCCTACCCAGCAGGCTGGGGGTGAGAAAGAAGCCAGGAGAGGACACAGCCACGACAGGTGACCCGAACTGGCCAAAGGGACATTCCACCCCATCCAACATCATGCTCAGAGCTGCCTCCTCCCATTAGTCCCAGTGGGAAGCAGGAAGAGAACAGGAAGAGCAAAAGCAAGATGAACATAAAGACAGTTTATCTGGGTTGAGATAAAGACAGTTTAATAACTGAAAGAAAGACGGGGTGGGGGAAAAGGCAAACAAGTGATGCAAAAGCCATCACTCACCACCTCCCACAAGCAGACTGACATCCAGCCAGTCTTGGAGCAACAGCCACCTTGGAAGCCAAACCCCTCACCTTCTTCCTCTACCTCAGTTTTCTTGTTTTTTTTGTTTTGTTTTTTTTTTTTTTGTTGTTTTTTGTTTTATTTTTGGGGTTTTTTTTCCTTCAGTGTTCAGCCATTTGCATTGCTAATAGTAACAATTAATTGATAAAATCAAGAATGCAAAATTTGTTTCCAGTCAAAACCCAGAAGATGATCGAGAATAATGCAGGTTATTGGTTCTCTGAGGCACAGATTCCACGCTTTGCATATGAGTGCTTAGCTTCTACCATGCTGTGGTTATTACACAGTACAAACTTTGTTTTTTAAAAGGTAAGGTGTGAAAAAAGCATTTGATTCAGAAAGACAAAAGTTTGACTATTCTTGGCTCTGTAGTCAGATGGCAGTCACTCATTTTTTTTGTCGGGCTCTTCATAACAAAACCAGGGCCATTCAGAAGGAAAAATGCCCTTCTAATCTTACCTGCATAATCCCAAATACAATTAGAAACCATATTTAAAATTGCATCAAGATCAATGGCAAAACTCTGTGTGGAACTACAGTGCAGAAATGCAAGTGCACAACCATCTGCCCAATACTTAGTTTGATACATTCTTGGGAATAGTTAAGGAGAAAACTCCCTAGATACTACAGCATCAATCCACTAAGCTCTCAACTAACTTCCAATTCAATTTTTTGAGAAATTCTGTAAGTCCACACAATATATGCATTTATTCAATTAACCCAATCAAGCAAACTAATTCTGCCCCCAGTTCACATATTTTTTTCTTTATGATCTCAAGCAATCTGCAATAATTTGTTGGAGAAAATTATTTGTACAACTCAACTTTGAAAAAAATTCTCCCTCCTTCTCATTTGGGCTTTCTCACATCTGACTGCTGCCAGATGTTACAGGTAGAGGCAGACAGAACACGCCATCTGCACTACTGAACGTCTCAGGCATATCTTAACAGACTGTTGGCTTCATCTGAACATTAATGGCTGACGGCAGCACAGCAGGTGCAGTAGAGGACCAGTGGGAAATGTGTTGAGAAGCCCAGAATGGGCTCAGTACTTATGCGCCAGATGAAAGTTGTGAGTTATAAAACCAGACTATTCAGTACAGACTGAAAGACATTGAGAATACTGTTTCAATCACAACTTTCATTTCCAAGTAATACTACACTGTATTATATTTTAAAAAAAGAAAGTCTTAGCCTATTGTATTTCACAAAAGTATGAAATCAGGAACATAATTACCAAGTTATTTATAAATTTAATAGCTTGCAAGACATGCTGCAAAAAGGTCCAACAGTATACACTTCAACTGCATCAATTGTCAGATAACGAGACAAATATACGACCATATACATGCTTGTAAAAAAAATATATTTATGCCTTAGTTGGTTTTAAAATACAAAGCTATCACAAATAAATGGCATTCATTATACTATTATGCTATTTTCTAAGCAAACAGTTCATGTATGACTGCTCAAGACCCTACCCCCACATTCTTTCTAAACAGCATAAAATGAAAAGTTGGTTTGTTTTTGGTTTTTATGGTTTAGTTTTGTGTTCTGTTTTGTTGGTTTCGTTTTGTTTTTTTGTTTTTTTTTTTTGTTTTGTTTTTTTTTTTTTTTTAATCACAGCATATCCAAAACTTTCTTCTATGAGCTTGTATCTAAAGTTGACAAGCATGGCAAAAGAAACTCCCTTTATTATCGATGTATCAAAGCTATTTTCTGTTATTGCTATCCTTCAGTCCCTTTGTAACTAATATAATTCATTACTTTGTTTCACAACAATTTCTCTCCCCCCCAGGATTTGCACTGAATTATTTCACACAAGATGATGAAGAGTTAAAAACTTCAGTTACTCTCAGCAATCATCAAATGTATTCCATAGCTCTCGAGAGAAATACATAGCTGAAGGAGACTTTGCTCCACCACTTTTCTAGTGTAAGAAGTCCAATACGTAGAGCAAATCCCATCTGAACTTTGCTGATGTATCACCGAAGCTTTTTCATGATACTCTGTCAGGAAACCTGTACCTACTGTGAACGAAATGTCTTCAGTGAATGAATAAATACAACTAATCCCACTTATTATTCTGTTAAATGCCCAAGTTAGTTCATGGTCTCTGTGTTAATGTGGAAAAATCCCAACTATGTTGTTTTGCTATGTAATGTTTTCATCGCTGTACCAGCAACTGAACCAAGACGTACTCATTTCACACAGATAAAACTGCGTGTTTGTTTTTAAAGATCACTGTAAATTAGTTTCCTTAAGAGGCTAAAGTCGCCATGTCTCACTATCTGTTCTCTGACCTTAGCAGCTACCTGGCACAGCTATAAGAAAATAAGTTCACAGCAGAGCCGTAATTCTAAAGGTCTTTGTATGCCTACAAATCTTAAACAAAGAATGGGAAAGAAGCAGATATAAAAAAAAGACTAGACACAAGTCTGATGAACAAAGTGATGTGCCTGATCATTTTTGCTCATTAAAAGTTTAATGACTCTCCACCATTGCCTCTCAGGCCCTAAATTAAGTCCAAGTCTCTCCCAACACACCAGATAAATTCTAATTCAGGTTACAAACTTTGTGCTGCTGCTCCTTCAGTCAAAGCTCTCCTGTAAAACAGCCCACCATGCAAAGCCCCCGTGACACAGGGCGCCCGCCATCCCCCCCCTGCCACCGCACAGGGCCGGGGGTCAGCAGCTGGCAACAGAGCCCGGCACCATGCCGGCTCTCTGCTGGTACTTCGGCATCTCCCGTGGTCAAGAGCTATACTTACACACACGCTTCAGCTGTTAGCACAGCCAGTTTCAGACCAATCGCTGCGATGTGTCACTGGTGCAGTAATAAAATTAACCCATTGTGCTTTGGTTTGCTGAAATGAAGGTGAAGACTGCACTGCTCTCCGTCTATTCTACTTTGCCCAACTGCTTTGTCAACCAGCAAGGTATCAAAAGGCAGGAGGACTCTCTCTTTTCTGTAAGTCAAATTTAGTAGTTCAAAGGGGGGGGGGGGAAACAAACACTAGAATTTCATCACAATAGCTAAAGGATTTTGAAGCCTTTGCTTGCTTCTCCCATTTAGGATTTAGTTTATTAAGCCTTGATCAATACCTTAAATTACATTCTGTACTCCCTTACATCTATCAAATACAAATAAGGACTTTAATTAAACAAAAAAGTAGGATTCATTTCCCAGTCACAGAACATCCTAGATGTTCTCCAGCTGGAACAGGACAAACTTCTGGCTTTTCTTTTGTTTGGTTTGTGTTTGTTTTTTTTTTTTTAAGTCAAAAACCCCTAATGCTTCCAACTACTTTAAAATATTTAATTCACTAGTCTAAAGCTTTGGATGCCTATGTGCCTATCCCTTTCTCAACATTTAATCAGATAGCACACAAATTGAGAGGACAAACTGTTAATTCTTTAGTTTGCACAATTAGCTTTACCCATGCCAATACCTCCATTAGAATCAATGGAAGCATTTCTTTGAGGAAAGATTTTGAGGCTAGTTTTTGTTTATTTTTCTTTTAGTAAGATAAGGGTAAGACAATGGAGTAAGTTCATTAACTTCAGAATAGCTCCATAGGGTTTTCAGTGGTATGAAGTTGATCCATTGTTTAACACTACATTTTTCTGACGCTTTCCTCTATTATCCTTTGAATAATTAAAACCCTTGAAAGCCTGTTCCATTAAACAACTAACTTTCATATCATTAGTTTCTTGAATAGCTGAAAGGGCAAACATAATATGAGCTATAGGTAGTTTTGAAAAAGCTGTTCATTTCTTTATGGTAAATGACACCCACAAACCCTGTCAACAGAGATCTTTACAGCCTGTATTACTGAAAAGTAGCTTCTGTGAAATGTGCATACAGTATTAATAGTAGATTTGAGTTCAGCAGCAAAATACCACTGCAATTAATCATGATCTGTTACTAAACTAAGGGATATTAAGCTCTTAAAAATTTAAGATTTTTATGTTAACCACATTTGCTCCATTTCTTCCCACATGCTCAAGTTATAGGATACTTTTAATTTAGCAGAAGGACAGGCAGCGTTTTTCCTCAGATCGAATTAATATTAAGGCAGGTATCAGTTATCATCTTAAGAGGAGAAAGCTTGGGTCCAAACGCACAAAGGCAAACCAGGAATTGATTCCTACCAATGAAAAGGGTCAAACAGGAATTGTATTATTCCTTGTTTCTTCCCTAGAAACTCTTACAGTCTATATATCATCATTAGTGGAGGGGCGGGGGGAAAGAAGGGTACCAAAATATCATCCCACACTTTCTTTAATCATATAAAAAAGTCATCACATAAGCATTATTCATTCAAAAACTGTCTCATTTTCAACAGCCTAGGGCTAAAAGGAGATACAGATGGGAGGAAGTTAACAGAACAATCTATGGAGAGGAACTTGTCATGCAAAGCACTGTTTCAAAGGAAATAAAGGACAGAGGAAGCACATTCTGCGCCTGCTCCACTGCTAAATATAGGCTTGAAGATAGACATTTAAATATATTTCTTACTATTTATATGCACATATTGCCAATTACTTCTGTAAATTTGCTTCCAAATCAAGAAGCTTTGTAGGACCATACTTCCACTTAAAATGTGAGAAGGTTAAAGAAGTTTCCAGTATTGCATTTTCCTTCCTCTAATGGTTTATTTAAACAGTGCGAGTTACTGGATCTTTTTCTGCTTGTTAGTTATAAACATTCTTTAACATAATTTGTTTCATGGCTTTATGAACTGTGGCAGCATCTTAGAATATTTAACCAGTACCAAAGACCTGGCTTTTGAGAACAGAACTACGTGACGTCTCTACCGTAATAGTAGCAGTAATACGTTAATCGTATCATCCTTCCAAGTTCAATGTGTCCAAATATAGCCTAGAAACAACCTAAACAGAAGGACCTAATGCTCAAAAGCAATATTTCGGAGTAAAATATTCTCTATGTAACATACATTTCACTATTAAAACCGAGAGATAAATTTCTTCTGCTGGCAGAGAAGAGACTATTACAAAAAAGGCTGAAGATCCATGCCAATAGCTTATTCAAAGCTTTGCTGTGTTGCTAGCTCAGAGCTCAGCATCCTGTATCATCTTTCATATCAAAAGTGACATGGCTGAAATAAAATTCTGGCACTTGAGAGCTACGTCAATCTATAAGCCATGAGTCTGTACAGGTAGCATAATCTGCAATCACATAACCAGTGTCAAATTTTAGCCCCTTATTTTAGAGACAGGATATTGATCTGACCGGGAAGAGCAATGTTTCAGGCAGTACAATCACTTTTCCTAAAAAAAGAAAAGTTAGAGAAGACCCCTGTTAATGACAAATACTTCACAGTATAACAGACACTGGTTAAGCACGAGCATAAACAAATTGCCAGTCTAAATCACAGAATGTTTAGAGTTGGAAGGGACCTTAAACATCACCTAGTTCCAACCCCCCTGCCATGAGCAGGGACACCTCCCACTGGACCAGGTTGCTCAAACCCCATCCAGCCTGGCCTTGAACACCTCCAGGGATGGGGCAGCCACAGCTTCTCTGGGCAACCTGTTCCAGTGCCTCACCACCCTCAGAGTAAAGAGGAGCCTTCTTTTCTCCAGGCTGAACAACCCCAACTCTCTCAGCCTGTCTTCACAGGAGAGGTGCTCCGGCCCTTGGATCATCTTCATGGCCTTCCTCTGGACTCGCCCCAACATGTCCTTCTTATGTTGGGGACCCCAGAGCTGGACGCAGTACAGTCTGCCATGTATTAAGTTATAAAGGTTTTCTGAACACAAAATTAAACGAGAATAAAGCTTTACAAATGCAGTTGAGAAGTTATCTTACTCATCTTACCTGGTACAATCTGGTGAACATGTAAACTTTATGGAAGAAAACCAACAAGTCTGGCTTTTTGCATATGCAATTTTTTGGCATTGTTTTTTTTCAGGATGTGAAAGGGAAAGAATGATTCTTTTGTCACATCTTCAACACCATCCATTCCAGCCACAGCAAAAATACCTAAACTTTGATTTGCATGGGCATGCAAGCATTAGCATCTTGTTTACAATGCTGGATGGGAAACAAGCCTCTTGTGATCTAAACTGTTCCCTCTTCCACATGAGTCTGAAACTACAGAAAGGTATCTTAACCACAGCAGCAGTCCCCCTCCACCCCCCAACACATACTACTATAGACAGCTTCCTAAAAGGCTGAGGCTCAAAACTCCAGGCTGTGATCTCTCTGGGGAGATCCAGCTTCAGAACTCCTGGTCCAAATCAGACACCAACTCTTCAGTGATCACACTTCTTGGGTTTTGACCTCAAGTCCTGTCTGCTCTCAGAAAGCTCTCTGAGGTAACATTTCACTGACGCTAATAACTAAGTTGGACAGACTACAATACGTGCTGTGAAATAACACTAAAGCAAACTTATGTCCACAGTTAGTTGTACAGGATGAAAACTAAGGCTCTGTTTTGGGTTTTTGAGTACTATACTGCATATTATAGCAGAACTACTGGCATTAAAGGCCAAGAGCAAGCTGATAATATCTAAAGACTATAAAGGCTTTCACAATGCTCAAAACAGTTAAGTGCTAGCACTGCTGAGTAATCCTACAGCGAAAAGCTTCCTCACACTGTTTACTTCTTTTCTTGACCCTATAAATTACTTGTGGTGCCACTTTTCCAACACCAGTTTGTTCTTACCTCATGGTACATTTAAAAAAAAACAATATCTCTCCAGCCTGTTTCACAAATGGATCAAAGTATGACTGGGGTACTGAATGATTTGAAAGCAAGTTTCAAGTGTAAGCGTACACTTGAAAAGTCCGTATTATGACACAGACAACATCCCATGCACACACTTTTCATGCCATCATCACTAGAGACCCCCTTCCAGCTGCATGGCAGAGGCTGGAACTGAACAGCATGCGTTAGCTGCAGGCAAAGGAAGAGCTGCTCGGCACAGTCTGCCTGAGCTGCACCCCAAATTATGCCAGTTCGAAAAAATCAGAAAGCTGCTGCTTTCTCTGGTGGCATCCAAGTTTTAAGATTACATTTTGCTGCTAAACTCCTCTTGATAGACCAGGGCAGCTACAGAATACAGAGTGCCTTGAAGGCAGAATTCTCTCTCAAAAACATAAGATCCTTTATATCCTTTACTGTTTTTGCCAATGCACAATATGGCAACTTCAAGCATATTACCCATTGGAATATTACACCACTGAGCAGCACAAGATAGCATTCCCTCACAGTGCCACTAAAATAAATTTGCTGAAGAAGGAAATAGGCAGTAGGAGATGAAATGCATGCTCCAGTTTCCAAGGAAAGCATGTTAATGCCTAATACATGGTGGGGGGAGGAACAGTAACAAAAATAAGGAAAAAAAATGTATCTATTACAAAAGTGTTGCTTAAGTGCTGCCAGGGGAAGATCAGCAGGAGCTATAGTGATCTGCTGAGTAAATGCCGGTCATGCAAGCTAAAACTGCCCAAGAGCAGCTTTCAGTGACATATCCAATTTCAGCGTTTACAATGCACGAACTATTAAACTCAACCAAGATGACTCTTTGTGGCAGCCTTTTTCAGAGCTATATGCTGACTAACACTTTCATACAGAAAAGTATTTTGTTTGCTTTTCAGAACATATTTCTCAAGGAAAAGTGCTAGCTTGTAGTACAGACTGATTGAGAACCTGATGACATCAAGAAAATATCCCAAAAGAAACTCTGTTCATATCAAGATTCCTATTCACCAGCTATCTGCACAACAACGTGACTTCTCTTTTGTGGTATATTCTTCGAGAAACGGGGACATAGTGGGTATAATTTGAAACTTGCAAATTAAGTTTGGCAGACATTCTTGTCTCAACCAAAAAAACAGTGCCATTAATAAGAGGCCAAGATTAAGGTTAAATATTTGTCTAAGTAAATATTTACTTCTAGTTCTTATGTACGCTGCAAATAATACAATGCTATCATTATTTAAATACACACCTTGTAGTGGTACAGGTACCTTATAGTGGTAAGGCTGGTCAAAAGCACTGCTCAAATCTTGACTGTTATCTGCCTGGCTCTAAATTACAAGATTAACCCATTCTGGGAAAACAAAGGAGGAACAGACAATTTTGTTAGTAAGTGCTACGAACTTCACATTTCCATAACGCTCCCAGAAGGGAAAAAATACCCCGGAACAACAACTAACCGGCCTTACATATAGAGACAGTCAGAAGGATTAGCCTGGGGGCTACGAGGTCAACAGGGCCACTGGCAGCTTACACCAGCAATGTAATCTAGAAAGCCATAAGGAGTTAAAACAGCAGCTCTTCCTGGGGTAACACCACAAACCGACTTCTGACACCCTGTGGAGAGCAGGGCCTAAGGTGGGACTGTTACATATTGGGGCACAGCCACCAGACACGGCTCTAATACATCAAGCTGTCAGAGCAAGTGTCCTGCACTCCTGCGTCTGTGGTGCCAGTCTGAACTGGACTGGAGAGAAATCACTATCCATCCACTGTACCTGTCCCACTCGGTAAATATTTTTCAGGTTATACAATCACCAAGTGCTCTTCCAAAAGCTATTTTACATTACTTTTAAACATCATTTTATCCTTAACTCCTCACTAGCAACCCAGATTAGATGGTGGATAGGAAAGAAAAGGGAAATGAAGGCTGACAGCAGCAACAAAATCTGTTATTTCAGGTTAGTTCTTTGGGCTCTTTCTACATCATTTGATGTATAAGCAAGAATTACAAGATGGTATTACAAACTCTGGATTCTAAATTGCACATTGTCACATCTGTGGAACCAGGTTACAGACCCACCAGCATTTACTGCACTTGTGTCGACAATATAAATTTAAATTCCTGTGGAATTTAATGGCAGGAGTACAACAGATTTCAACAAGGTCCAGATTTCACTCTTAAAGGACATGCACTGCATGAGCGTAAACCAAGGAAGTGTAGAAAAGTAATTAGTAGTTCTAGATCTGCTGGTTCTGGTTTGTTTGGTTGGTTTTTTTAAGCAGCATTGGTACTATCATTTATTGGTTAAGACTTCCAAGTGTGGTTTCATCAGAGGGTCGAATTGGTTTAAGTTTGGTTTCTGAGTGACAGACGCTGTCCATCCACTTTTTTTGGTCAGAATTGTTTTCAACCTTCTCTAGATCACCAGGCAATTATACAGGCATTAGTGACATCTTAGGAATTCAGGTGTGGGAAAGCATATTGGTGGGTAGAAGTTCACAGGAAAGAGTCCCTTTCAGACTTGAACAAGGTTCCTAGCATTCTAATTATCCAAAATTCTATGTCCATGTTGGACATACACATGTAAGTCCAAATATGGACTGGAAAGGTCAGTATCATTGTATCTGTTCAGCTGTGGTGCAGAGTACTCCAAAATCCCCATAAAAGTCACAGAGTTATCCAAGTTTCATACAGAGAGCACACCAGTGAAACTGACCCTTTATTTGGCGCTCTGTACAAAGAAATGCTTAGCAAAACAGAATTTTTTTAATGGACTGTTCAGTGACTCGTGCCAGGCTAAATTAGGTTTTAATTTTAAGAAGCAGCAGAACTAACTGCCAGGAGATAAGGATCAGGAACAGCCACCGGGATCAGTACAAAACAGCCTCTCTCCACAGCACTACCCTTCAGGCTAGCCAAGTGCCATGCACCTCTTGCTAATCTTTGCTTCAGGAGATTCAGCAATTCTCCTACAGAATTACTTATTGTGAGACCAAATATTTTCCCCAAGCATCTCGCACTATATTATTTTGTACTTGTCAATACTGAAAAAAACTCTGCTTCTATTATCTACTGACCTAAATAAAACATCACTGTGCAGGGAATGCCCCAGGTCCTTTCAACATAGATTTGGTAGGTTCCCCCACTTTGTTGCCCTTCCCCAGTGGGGACTGGTAATTATCAGCAACACGTTTGTTCTCACTTCACAGTATGTGTCCTGTTGAACAAAGAGGCGTTGAACAATATTACGTTACCAGAACACCTGCTATGACATTAAGACTGACAGAAGTCCAACAGCTTAACTGCATCAGTATCTAATCTAGCAGACTGATTTCTCTTTCTGCCTCTACCTATCTTACTATGGCAACCTTTAACTTAAATACTTTAGAACTTATTTTCCTCCCTATTTATAGCGTATAAAAAAAATCAGATTTTACATAATCATGTATTTACTCTCATTGTCCCTCAGCTTAATAGGAGAATTCACTTGAGTATTTATTTGATTATTTAGGATGAGTATAACACAGTTACTTTTCAAATGTCTGATTCCTACAGAAGGACAAATTTGGGTAAGTTCTATTGAATACAAATAGCAACTGTCAACCTTCCCCATGGGGACAGATTAGAATTGAACATTCAACTCATGGCCAGAAGGACAGCAAGAAAAAAGCAGCAACAGCTGATGAAGACTCCTTGTGCACATGTAAAGACCTATTCCTTCAGATGGGTCAATGTCCAGTCAAGCTAGATCAAGCATTTTAACAGCAGCAGGAAGCCCTCCAAAGCTGAGAGGGGCAGACCTGGGTGCTTCAATGTGAGCAAACGTTACCGAAGCTTCAGAGGAATCTGAGCTCAGTCTCTAAAAAAAAAAAAAAAAAAAAAGCTTGCACAACAGACTGCTGGATTCCTTTGTCACCCTGGAAATGCTGCATGTTCCCTCCAATTCTACAAGGGTAGGAAAGACTAGAAAAGACATCAAACACTAGCCGGTGTATCCTGCCCTCTTTCAAGACATCATTAGCAACAGTTAGATGAAGTGAGTACAAGATGAGAATAATAATCCATCAAACAGTTCAATGCTGTAAACACTGAGCAATACCAGCCCTTACTTGAAAGGGTATTTTGGCACATGCTGAGCCCAGTGGAGTAACAACATCAATACGTGCCTACCATATTCAAACTGGCCCATTTCAGAACCACACAAGGCAATCATATCACCACCTGCAATTGCACTGTCCTTTCCTTAAGGAAGAAATATAGGCGACCACTAAAATGGAAAGTCTGGAGAAACTGACACTCATGCAAGTAAGCAGCCCAATAAAATATCATTCAAATGTTGATGAGTTAGTTGTACAGTACAGAAAGAGAGTGACATTGCTCAATTATTTTTTTTCCCCTCCATTCTCTGTAAACCACTATTAGAACGCAGTGCCTAGAACATGGCAAAACACATCAGCAACATGTACAAACCCCTCCACCCCAGCCTGTTATGAGTCCAAGCTGCACCCAATTTAAAAAATAAGCAGTTTGACTGGTTCTATATAGTCCTTTTCAAATGTTTGGCACGCTAAGATCTTCACTCTTTACAACTTCCAGAAAGTGTTACCAGTCAGCAAGCCTTGTGAAGCCTGCTGACACAGAGTAAAGTGACATCAGTTTGTATACAGCAATTTCTTAAAGAGTCTTGTATGACTAACTAGAACGCTCTAGCACTTTTGGCATTTGTCTACATAGACTGAAACATTCATGCAGATGGTCTTCAGAAAGAATGAGCACACTGAAGCATCTCGGAGATACTTGGACATCAATGCATTGATCAGGCAACATATGAAGTTAACTAATGCCAAAGTGTTAAAATAATGCCACTTCATCTAATGGCACAGATGGAGATTCATACTATCACCGCTTTAGGTGGGTGTGCAGTCACCCTAATGCAAGAACAAACAAATTGTTCAGAGCCTATAATGCTTCCCTCTCAGCATGGTGACAACCGACGCTCCCCATTTTCTTCACGGGTACACGATAATCACATTTTGTACAGAATGGCTGGTGGTGTTGCTAATGAGGATGCCTGTACTTCACTTACAACTATTAAATTTAGAGCAAAAAGTTGAACACAGCACCCACAAATGGAGAGCACAGAATTCACTCCGCATTTTTATCATTAAATCCATGCCTGCAAATATCTGAATGTATTAAAAACAAAAGGACTTGGGGGCAGTAAAATATTTACTTTTTTCCAAATAAGTTGGATATTAAAAGTTTCTCTACAATTTGATTGCATGGGCTTGAAAAAACCCAAGGTCTGTGCTTCTTGGTGCACTTACCATTGGACCTCCACCCAAAAGTAAAGTTTTACCCACTTCTGAAAGGTGTTAGTAAGTTCCCCTATGGACTGCACATTGGCCTGTCCTCTGATTTGTACAATGAAGCAGTGGGATACCTCCTCTGTCCTGTTTCTCATCATCTTGCTTACAAAATAAGAGAAAGCAAATTTAAGTGCAACCGCATTTATAGTGTTCTGCATAAACTCAGAAGACCCTAAAGCTGATAGTAATTGCAGAAAGAGAGGAAGAGTTGGGTTTTTTCCTTGCTTTTTAATATTAATAATGTATTAGGGCTTCAGGAATGCCATTCCCAGGGAAGCTAACTATGCTTTCTTAATTTATTTCAAATATACATTGTTATTAAGGACAACTACAGGATATGCCTACCAAATGAAAAAAATTATTTACTCTATATGAAAGGTAAACTTTGTATTTTATTCATAGCAAACAATGAAAACTGTCCTGAAATTTTGTTAAAAGCATAGCCAAATCCACTTGTTTGTAAGAGCCAGAACAAGCATAGAGAAATGACTTTTTAATGAAAACTGAAGATCAGCCATACGAGTCTCAGGAGGAGCTCTAAAGAATCATGATTTTGAAAACTCAGTTCAGCACTAAATTAAGTTAAAAAGCCAACTTATGAACAGTAAAAAAAAAATACCTTTCTGTCCTACCCTCACACAAACGCTTATTTCTCAAAACACTTGTAATAGGCATATCCTTCCTTTAAAATATTTACCCATGTCTTTAAACATCGGTAGTAAAACAGAACTGTCTTGCTTCTCAGGGCTTCTCTGCTACATATTTAGCATATTTTGACAGAAGTTCTTTTTGCATATACTCACTTGTCTTTAACTTTAGAAGTACACATGCATTTTGTGTAATATTTCCCCTAAAATAGTCTCAGCCAGCCTGGATCCTGCCTTGCTACCGCTGATTCAGCAACATGGCTGTTCATGCCAAAGGCTAAAACAATTAGATCCGAACTTGATGAAACAGCAGCGCTTTCCATTTACTAAGGGATGTTGAAGTGTTTTCGTATCTTCCTGTGTTTGTAATTGCAGGTGCCCTATGCATTAGCCCTAATGTTCGCCTCTGCCACTCTGACTTGTAACCACGAATACAAGGAACAGATAATAACCTTGATAGTCTGACTACCTCTGTTGTCACATTTCTCTGCACTATTGTATAATTGTTCCACCAACAAGTACCTGTGATGTCTTAATGCCAACAACAGGATGCGTTTCTGCTAACTGTCTAAACATTAGTTGTTCCACAGAGAGGAAACAGAGGTCCCAAGGGTCAGAATACAAGGAAGATAAATTACCAGGTACTTACCAAGACCAGGCAATAGGCAATGAAGGGAACACCATGCACGCAGACTATACACAGTGTACATTATTCTCACTACCATTAGTTAGTTGAATTTCATCAATAAAAGTAGAAGTTCTTTCCAACTTTGAGTACAGCTAAGAAAATGAGTCAAATTTCTATTCATATGACATTCAGTGATGAGGAAAAAAATATACACCAGGCTTGCAAAAATTACAACAGAACATAAAAGAGAATCATCTCCTCACAACAGCAGAAGGCAAAACTGAGCATGCTGTGTTTAGAGGTAGAATCTTCGCAAGGTCAGTGTGCCTAGGAGGCTGGACCTGAATTCACAGCAACTGAGGCACAAGAATACATTTAATTTAGGGTAGACAGTTGGGCCTGACGGCACATCACACCAGTACAACTAGGCCATGCGGTCTTTGTTGGGCACAGCTCTTGGGTTGTAGGCCCACACTGAGATGCATTTCCTGTGAGAGCTCCCTACTCAAGGACAGACCCCTAACACATAAGCTATAGCCTAGCTTAAACATTTTATACTCCTTTTGTTGAAGCTGAGCCATGCTGCATAAAGAAACCATGTTGCTAGAGATTCACGTATCAGCAGAAGAAAGGCTAACCAAGAAGAAGCAGGATTCTCTAAGTCACTGGAGGCTCAAGCCTCTTCCAAGGCCTAGTTTTGTATTTTTCCCAATAATCCTTTGACGAGAACACGCATGTGAAGTGAAAGGGAGTTTTTAAACAGCAAGAAAACCCCCAAAGCATAAACTTACACATGAAAGATGATCTGATATTAAGGAAAAATACAATATTTAATCTTCCCTCTATCTCACAATCAATGAAAAAAGTAGAGGCTTTAGGATTAGGTCAGCAGTGTATTATTTATATAGCCAAGCTTATAAAGCAAGAGGAGGACACAAGGATCCAACACTGGTGGGCTATCAGGACAACTGAAAACAAATCCAAGTTCTCTTCTGAAGTCCTCCCAGATCTCTTGTAGGTGTCTGAAATGCTGAGAATAAAAATCAAGATGCTTGAAAGAGGAAGAAGCTTCCAAACCTCAGGAAAAAAAAATAAAGTAAATCTTTTTCAGCAGTTTTCACTTCTATTAAGCTCAGACATCCAGTTGTACTGATGCCAAAGGAGGAAGAGAGAAATTAAAAAAAAAATCCCACATTCCCTAGTTCTTCCTACAAAACAATCTCTGCCCAAAGGCAGAGTGGCAAACTCAGACATCACTTCAAGGAGAAAATCTTTCAAACATCTGAATCACCACTGTAATACTAGTTCATCTGAACTTGGTTACTCTTCAGTCTCTTGGAAGAACAAACCAGCACATCAGATGCCTCACTCTGGGTCTTTTGAACTGACAGAAAATGGCCTCATGCAACTCTAACACTAAAATTCTATTAAAGCATCCAAGACAGTCCTACACGAACCATGCAAGCATAGGAATTTATTTATTTAAAAAAAATCCAGCACTGTAAGAAATCCTAATTTCTGCTGAACTAAGGCAACTTTCTCAGGTAGCACCACCTTGATCAACTACCCACACCGAGGAGCTGCACTTTGACACAGTTGTATTGGCTAGAGATTTAGAGAGAGATCCTCGGGATTGATTGCATTCGGTTCTCTAAGAAACTGAAGCAAACAAGTAAAATATGCTACTTCTGAAGTATTACCATTTTTCAGAAACAACGCATTGCTACACTTCTGGAGCTCACATACCACCTTCTAATGCCCCTGCTGCTTCTGCACTTCAATATTTTCCTTACAGCCACTAATTAGCACACCAAAGTGTAGCAAAATTGACAGGTAAATTATCCTTTAAGAACATTAAAAACATTTTCCAGATAAACAATTATATTAAAATATGTTAAAGCAATGATTTTTCTGTACTAGGTCATGAAAAATTTTTCTAAAAATCTACATTGCAAATTTGCATTCCACCTTAAGTTAACATTTGTGATTTCTTTCACATAATGTACCTTTTAGAGTAATAGAAAGCTTCCTTCCCTCCTCATACACTGCCCTTTTAAAACCAATAGGACCAAAAATACCAGCTGCTGCCCGTACATGACAGGAATGGCTGAACCTCTATCAGCTTCTTTTTGGTGATTATTCATTCCTCCCTCCTTCTCATCTGGCACCAAAGGCAAATCTGCACTTGAGCGCCAAGATCCTTCTTTAGGCAGTCAAGCTTTAACCCATATAAACACTCACTTGGATTTGTGCTAAAAGTGTACATGTAGAGTATGTATCTACCTGATTTTGCCTGGAATCCAAGATAAAAATAATAAAAGCATATTTTTATTTTGCTAGGCATCCCAAATTAACAATCATCGTATTTCTACAAGAAGGTAGTAAAAGTGGACCACTTTTTCTTTTAAACCTATAAAACACAATAGAAGTCTGCACAGAGCTGTTTTCCACTACTAAACTATTTTAAGTACACATGTTTAAAAGCTAATTTGGTTATATGTACATGGCCCTATACCCCAAAAAAGCAAATATGGCCAAACTTTGCCAGGATCTAAACCAAGCATGCTGGTTAGAAGAATTACTGAGTAAAGATATTGTTAAATTGAAAGAGCAATTTCAAGTGCCTTTGACTTCAGCTGTCTAATTTAAAACTACATCTTCTGAAAAGAGATAGAAAAATAATGTAACTCCCACACAGCACAGGCCCTTAAGTTCCCTCAAAACAGGAGACACCAAAATCCTCGTATGTCTACAAACGGAAGGAACGTCACTAAGACATAGCCTCAGAGGCAATCCGTTACCCATTATAGCTGGAACTGCTACATCAAGACGGACATAAAGTCATAGTAAACATACATTTTCCCACTGAGGCACATTCATGCACCCTTTTGGACAATGGGATATGTCGCAAAGCCTTGCCAAGCACCACTCGAGGGAATTCTGTTAACAGCACGTCTGTTCAAGATCTTGCCTTCCCAGTAGTATTTTGTGTGCTGCCTGTGATCTGTCCGCAAAAGAGCACACAAACAAATCAGTAGAAACCCTGCAACATAGTAAGAGGTCTTTTTTGTTTTGCTACACCAAGCAGAAAGCAGTTTTAATTAAGAAGATTTGTAAAAATAGTGTAATTAATTATAGGACCATTAAATTGAACAGTAACTGCTATTGATAGTAAACGACTGCTATATATACACATACCTAGCTATGAGGCAAGCCATATCCAAAGGAGAAAATACCAAATTTAAGTCTCAAACTCCCCTCTTGAAACTTCTTCCCTTTCTAAATATTGTTCTGTGGAATAAAGAAAGACTTTCTAGTTTAACAGTCAAATCCCTCATCTACAGACAGAATGGTCTCACACTGAGAAGTGCTATGGGATGTGTCCAATAACACTCCAGGAGAACGCTCAAACCATTCTCACCTCCCCTGTCTCAGCTGAATCCAGACTTCATTTGGAGCACAACAGCTCCAGAGAATGAGCCTCAGAGTAGTCACAGGCAAAATTCTCCTGAGAGATGGCAGTTTGACTAGCCTCAGGTGAAGAGAACTGAGCCCAGTTTTCCCCACAGCTCCACTATGTGCTTTAACAAATCAGCTACTGAGTAAGAAGGAACTGCTGCAGCTATGACTACAGGCTCCTACAGCTATATTTCACAATATAAAATAAAGGTATTAAAAATTCAGTTCTTCCCCTTAAAGGTTTTATTTGCATGGAAGATGTATTTCCCTATAGCTTAACTTACTGTCTTGCAATCTAGAGGACTGAGCTGCATTGCAACCCATCGCCTGGGTCAAAAACCCTTCACCAGGCTTCTCCATCAGCACTACGGGATATTCAGATGCCTCGCTCAGAGGCACTGACTGGGTCTCAGTTATTTGAACACAGGCTTTGCAATAGACCTTGTCACAACATCTACTGTCCCCTCTCTAGATCTGACTCTTGACATTTACACTGAGTCCTATCTTCTTTGTGAAAGAATTTAGTACACACAAGGATTAATTGTTTCTTCTGTTGTCAAATCCCTTTCTGTGATCCAGTACACATAGGTGCTTTGCTGCTCTGGTGTGAATAACTCAGAGTAACTAAAAACCCTCTGAAGTCTCGCTCATAAATACACTGGACAACTGACCAAATTTCATAGTCTTTTCCAGGCAACTGCACTCACAAATTATACACAATATTGCTCTCTATACTGCCCCTGACATGATGGCAGCATTTTGCCATTCAGGGTGCAACAATTCATGGTACATGGTATGCCTCTCAGCGAGGTGAAAGACATATCACAAGCCAGCTCTTTGGCTGCAACACGCCTTAGCCTAGGTCTCATAGTAGAAAAGAAAACAAACAAGCCCAAAAAATAACTCAAAGCATTAACATGACTTTCACTCCCCTGAGAGGCATGCCACACACCACAAAACACTGCAGTCCTGCTCTGTACAGAAGTATTTTCCATTGTTATGCTCTCAAAACAGTTGTCACCCTTTAAAATTTTGCTTGATTTCATTAAATATTATTAAAATCCCAAGAGCAAATATAGAGTAATGAGTGCAGGCACTTACATTAGTATAGTGGTGATTGAAGGATAAAGGATATAAGGTTTGCTACACAGATCTATGCACAAAAGCGCTTCCAGGATAACCAAACACCTAATACTGAATTTTATGAAGGTCTAGGTTTAATCGACACTATGTTTTTGTCTTTCAGAGGCTGAAGCAGTCTCGGATGGATAAGATTAGGGCTCTGGAACATGCTTAGCAAGGCTGAAGAAGATATTGCCAGAACCAGTCTACCTTTCAGCAAGTATTTATTCTACATAACAATCCTTCCATCATCAGAAGACATAACTTCAGTCTCAGGGTTAGAAAAGAAAACACCACACAACAACAAGGTAACCCAAATTTGAAAACACTCATTTCATAAATGACCTGATGGCCTGTTCCTTTCTACCTACAGTCTTACAGAGTATCAAAAATATCCCGAGCGTTGTTAATGGACAAGAAATTCCCTGACTTGAAGTAGCTTGAATTATGCTGTTGTAAAACCACAAAGGTACTTAAAATAAATTTTTAGAAAGTTGTCTGTGAAGAAGTGCTCTTTTACACCACGCAAACAAGCTTTCTGGAAGACCGGAGAGCCCATATGGTTACCGCTCCATCTTTGAGCATTCTGAATTTATGGTATATTAGAGATCAAACATGAACCACCTCCATAGTGCAAAGAATGAATCATCTGCATTTGTCTCTGAGATGTTTTACTCACATAAGTATTTGGAGAGCCACAAGATAAAGCTAGTTGCAAAATAAGTTGTTAGCAATACAATCTGAGTTTGTCTTTTCCACCTGCACGCATGGGGGTGTGTGTGTAGGAATAGAAATTGTGATATCAGGTCCCGAAAACCTGATTGTATCCAATGTTCATTCATGCTTACATATAGGTTAGGATAAGAGTTTAGATGCATTTAAGCCTTTCGTGACCCATAAGAACCCTGCCTCAGCTATTTGTTTATTTTTTCAGATAAATTCCTTTGGTTATGGATAATATGTTGCAAGATTGTAACGACTGATATTAAAACAACACACAAACTTGAAACTACCAATCCAATCAGGAGAGCACTGCTGTATCCCACCAAGTGAGCTTTTCAAGAACAACGTAATACTGCACATGAACTGCTGCAGTAGCAAAAATGGTTTAAATTCATAACTTGAGGCCCTTCGCCTATATCTGTCCTAATACCTGCCTGCTTTTTTGATAGCCATAACAAACACTCCCACGACAAGACCCACAGGAGACAAACTTTTGGGGAAAGCAAGAAGAAGAAAAAGAGCAGTTATCTCAAAACTTTAGTTTATCAAGTATTCATATTTATTAATCGTTAGCTTATTTCTACAGCTATAAATGCTTCGTATCTTCTATGTGCACAGTTCCTTATGTGTGCGTAGCATTGCACTCAACTCCAGTATCAGGCCACTCACACTCGTGAATTTGCAGGACAAAATCCAGTTCCCCTGGACTTTACTCAGGAAATTAGTCCTCTAACATCACATGTACATGCAAATACTTGAAAACAAAAGGTTTTTCTTCTCTCTGTAATCAATATAAACTTTTCTTTTTTAGTGTCCTCTTTTTATTGAGGCCATTATATAAAAGTGGTCAGTGAAGCATTTAGTGGAAGCTGAAGAGTTCTACGGGAAGTCTGCATAAACCCAAACAGGCTTGCTCCAAATAATCCAGAAATTAAGTCATTTTTACAGACATACAAGTAGACATCTTCATAGAGATGTAAGATAACTCTTGTATTTATTCATAAACAAAACCCCACACCCACAATTATTTCATTTTTCCTCTCTGACTACATAAATGGATGGGGGGGGGGGGGAAATCATCATCTTAGGTAATACACTGAGAAGACAGGTGAGATAAAAGCTTTTGCCCACACACTTTTCCAGTTCTGACCATGCTGAATGTTTTTGATCATATCTCTAATCATGCCACAGTGAGTGTGGGGGGAAAAAAGCACCCACACTAATTGGGTTTTTCACTCGCTTAATATGACTTTTGTTTGGGATTCTGCAAAAACGTTTGATGTGGATAATTAACTCAGAAAGTTTCTATGAATCCTAAGAGAGCATTTAAACAGACGCCAATTTTGACACCTTCATGACACTTATGCCCATCTTACCATACAGAAGTTAGTATTACGTCAAATAAGCACGTTTTTACACGCAGCAGCGCACCATCACTTAAAAACCCTGAGTTTTTGAGTTCTTGCCATGCTAGGAGTGCTTTGTGCCCAGTTCCAAACCTCATTCATCCAAATTCTCCTTCTCACAGAAGTTCACACAGCAACTCATGAGTTCGCCGATTATCACCCAAGTAGTTTATTCAGGCGAGTAAACACTTCATGTGCTGAAGCGCCATCCTGTAACATAACAGGGTGCTTACCAACAAGCTCTGGTAAATCGAACTCCAGTAGTTTACAGTTGCCAAACCTGAATTCCCACACACTCCCCTGTTGCCTATCTACAAGAGAACAACTGAAACGCTTCACTCCAGACTCCAGCTTCCTCGCCTGAAGCCAGCCTAATTGATAATTTAAGATAATAATCCATACTTTGTAACGAAGCACATACATTACTCGTCTTCATTATGCCCTGGAGAGTAGATCGACAAAAGGAATCAAGTGGGAAGGCAAACGTTAACTGCTCCAGCAGGATTCTCCAGGGCTCACTAGTTAGCAACCATAATCAGAAGTACTTATTGCAGCCAAAACAGGAAGGATTATCATGACTAATGGGGGATTTTAATAGTCAAGTTTGATTTTATTTTAATTTAAAATAAAAAAAAACCCAAACCAAGAAAAGGGTTGTGCATGCAAAAAAGCAAGCCACATCTCCAGAGGCCTGAGTGCAGGTGGACTCCAAAAAACAACTACAAAGGGGACACAGGAAAGGCTTTGCTAAGGACACTTCTCAACCTGGTAAAATCATTTCCCTTCTATTGATGTCCTTCTCAACTTCAGTAAATGATATTTTCTCTACCCTTCCCAGATCATGGCAAACCAAAACAGGATTTGAGTGACTAAAGAATGTATGGAAATTTATGATGTTGATATACTACCCTGCTCATCCCTAGAGGAAGCTGAAGTGCAGTCAGTCAGTCCCTTATTTGGTCCAAGTGGTTTTATGCCACCAAACTCTAATTCAGCTGCATACAGTTTCTTTTTCCCCAGGGACTCAAAATACTTTGAGTCTTGCATTTGCCATGAGGGAATCTGCCTAGGAAACATGGCATTCAAGCCGTCCTAGGTTTTACCTACAACAGAGCCAGGCCTGTACAATTTGGTAGACGTAACCACTAGACGTAGGCAGAGCCTAGGCATGCTAGCACATGGGTCCTATGAATTCAGGTGCAGTCTCATGCTACAGTGATATGCTGTCTCTACTCTGATCACCTTCATGTTGCATTATCCTTCACCCTCACCATAGAGACTACAAGGCTTGAGTCTCCTCAGGCTCTTCACTCAGCTGAGCAAAGGAACAATTAGATTTCAAAAAAAAAAATTTACTAGTGCGGCTCCATTGACCTCGAAATAGCTTATATAGGTGACGAGCAAGATCAGCAAGGGGGAGCGAGAAGGGGAAAAAAAATCTACTACTCTCAATTCAAATTCTTCTCAGGAAATTTGACCACCCTTCTACTGAGTTACCACCAGTTTCAATGAACTGGAGGGAGACCTTTGAAACCCTATGACAAATTGTTTCTGCCTGCTCCTGAAATCACAGGCAAAAAACAGCTTTGCCAGATAGAAAAATACCATACAGGCAATTCCTGTGGTCTTACAAGATGATCTTAGAGCTGCATAAAAAGCTAACAGGATCTTGGTAAAAGACATTTCCAGTTTCTTCACAGGCTGCCTGTTCTAAAACCAAAGAGTTAACCGTTCAGGAACATTGGCAGTGGTTGTGGATGAGCAATACATAAAATAGAACTTAGGAGGGGATGTACTTGACCTTGGGTTTACTCCTTGTGACTCAGACTTACATTTAATTTCTGCAAAAGCATGCTTCATGTCTGTCTTGCTCAGATTACACTGCATCTGCATTCTTTCTTTCTATGAACTAAGGGCGTATTTGAAGACATGAAAAGTGTGATAGTAAGTTACTGGTAATTGCTCTTGTTCAAGGATAAGAACTATGCAGCCATTGACAAAATCCAAGATGTAGGAATTGCAGTCCCCCATATTCCCCCTCCCCACTTTGGGTTTCTGGCTGGGTTTGGTCTTTTTTTGGTAAAACTTAAAAAGCTTTGAAGAGTTTGAATGGCTGGCTTCAACTTGAGAACTAAAACTGGCCCTGATTAATGCTTTTAGAATCAACCACCAAATCACTCTTACCATTTCTAAATCACTTTTGCTAGCTCAAGAAGAGATGCCCACCCACTGAGATGTAGTATCATACTGTTAAATACATTGTCTGCCTTTCCCATCTGACGCCCCCACTTGAAGTGCAAAGCAAGCTTCAAGTGTCAGAATCAGATTCCCGCAGAGAGATCCTCACAGACATACGGATCCAGCAATGGAGGCTGACAAAGTTATTTATGCACTTGCTCTTCTATGAAGCTTTTTTCGAGTCATCACAGCTGTGCACATCAGGACTTGGCAGGTTTTAGGCCTACAGTATCTTCAGGTAGGAACAGCAGTCAGAATTTGAAGCACAAAGTCTCTCTTACCAAGCCCCTATGCAAGGGAGAATTTTAAATTAAGTCTTGCTCATGCAAATTGCTTACACCTTTCATAGACCGAAGCTGACAATAAGCAAACACTGTAGCATTGAGTGGGGGGACTTGATACAGAAGCCAGATAACACCTTAATGATGCAACTGCTGTCACAAGGCAGCTGATGATCCCTTCTGCAGTACTTCATGTATCTCTCAGTGTGCAGAAAAATGTTTGAGTCAAGCATATCCTTGCAACTATCAATTAAAACATTTAGGGAATCTTATTTTCCAAGCAGCTTAATAAACAATGATGCTTCTTTGTTAGAAGTCACTTTAACATAAACACCACCTGCTATTTTGCAAATAATGACAATATAAGGGTTAAACGTAGTAATAGATTTGATGGCCTTTATTCAAAAATAATCTTATTCAAACTAAGTTTCATGAAAACAGCTATTACTTGCTCCTGCAAAGTCCAACATAATTAATGTAATTTCCGCCAGATGTAATAGGAACAGTTTCAATTACCCTACTTTTCAATTATTCTCCATAATACCTTTTCTTTTAGAAAGACTAGAGTGTCTTTTATTATTAAAGTGTTAAACTGATAATGATGATTGGGGAAGTTAGGGGAAGAGGGGAGGAACTGTCTACACAGGAAAATTGGATCATATATTATTTACCCTATCTCACTCAAACTCCAAAGAAAAGGGAAAGACAGAATAAGTGACTTAATGTGAATATCTGAATTGGACACACAGATGAGTTATAAGGCTTAAGGTCAAAGGATAGATAAAGGACATAAATCTGCTCAGCGTTCATTAAGATACAGATGTTTTATTTAAAGACACTCCTAATTCAGACCAACATTAACAAAAAGAATCTGTAAGACCAGAACTGTCAGTTTCCTACTGAAGCAAGGTCTTTTTGAATCTTTTAACGTGACTTAAGCTGGTGGCACAAAAACATAATTAGAGAAAGCTCCTTTTTGATGAGGTGCTTAAAATCCCATTTTGAGGTACTATAGGTGGTAGGGGGTGGAAAACATTGTATGCTGTCACAAGTCCTATGTCAATCCTTTACAGTCAAAATTGCTGTGTTCCAAAATAACTTCCTTCCAAAATAATGGACATAACATACCAGCTAATCAGCAAGTGTTCACATCGACATATCCAGTTAAGGATCTACGAGTATACTGCACCTGCACAAGCAATGGTATGTCCTGTTCTGAGCTTAAAGTGCTTTCAGAACACAACCGTAACACGACAAACTCAACCACTCATTCCAGCAGTGTCCTGGTTATGCCAATAAAGGCCTTTTTGACCATCAGATATTAGAAGGCTCTTTTTTTAATCTTAAAGAAAAAATGTTTCTGTGTTTGCAATTTTGCTATTTCAAGTGCTGTACAGAGCTCTACAAGCAATGAAGTACAGAATATTTTATTCTATAAAAACTTTTCACGTATTGACTTATGCAGGGTTTTAATATGCAAAGATCAGCATGCATTCCTTTGGGGTTTTTCATTCCTTTTTACTTTATGTAATCTTCTACTTCAACATTTTAGAACGCACCCCATTCATTTTGCTTGCCATTCCAGAAGTCACCGTCAACTTCAACACACTAAATACCTTTTTGTGCTAGACTTGACAGTTACAAAACGGTCAAGCCAGTTTTATGGACTAGATATAGCTGCTTAGCAACGCTTTATTTTTACTATGCCATCAAATAAATAAAAATAATACAGAACAGAATTAAGAAAGCACAAAGAGCTCTAAAGGTAAGAATTGGGCTAAAACTGTGACAGCCCAGCCAAACAAAATACTTCAGACAGAAGGAGGAGAAAGCCCTGTCCTGTGTGTGAGACCTCATTCATTTGCTTGAAGTGCCAGTCTTCATTTAAATCTAGCCAAAGCTGTACTAAATTGCTCTGTATTTTAAGGTACACAAAGGAAGAGATTATGTTAACCCACAAACACCAGCAACCAGGCTATTGCAGCACAGTCCTCAGAGCCATTCACTCACATTTTCACTACATGGCCAATGCTATTATTTAATGGCTGAATCTGAATATCTGACCCAGTTATCAGTAGAAAACATCTTAGAACAAATTCATGAAATGAACATAGACCACAAATGACTGGGACAGTCACTCAGCTGTTCATCCAAATGGTCCTAAGGGAATGTGAATACAAAGATGCTGAATAACTGCATCCCGTAACTTGTCACCTGGATGAGCACATAAGCAAGAAGAGTTGTGTCTATCTGCCATGTAACAATCTTTAAAAATGGTTTCAATAGAACAATAAATTTTAATCCACACTTGTGTGCAAAGCAAAAAGTAAAACCCATTAAAAAAAAGGAAAATTAGCAGACAAGAACACAAGCCAGAGAAAGAGGAGCGATTTGTTTAGGATAAGAAATCACTTCTCGGTTTGAGCTAAAGCCTTTCAAAGAGGTCAGGGAACACGCGAATAATCTTGTCAATAAAGTATACTTGTGTTTCCTAGAAGCTTTTGTCACAAATCCTCATTAAAGGCTCCTAAAGAAACGGAATTGTAATTAGGTGAGAGAAAATCCTGCCCTCCGTTTCCTGTCCTTTGATCACTTAATGAAAAAAAGTAAACCGCCCTTTCAAAGCAGTCACCAAGACAGTCCTTGAAATATATATATGGTTCTTCACTGTTCAGTGCACTTACGTGATCAAGATGGGGCAGAGAGGAAGATGATGCATGAAGAGAAAGGAGAGTAGGGTATAGAGTTTACAGTTTAAGAGGTGAGGATTGCCATGACAGGTTGGAGAGTACCGTAAGCAGATGAGTGAAGACAAAGATGAATGCAGATATGTACATGGAGGGGAAAAAAATGGTCTCTGCCTCACCCAAACACTTAAGGAGGGAGAGTTACAACTCATGAAAGAAACTAGAATTAACTCACTATTCAGAATCAGACAAATAGAAGGTTTGAAATTATTAGGAAAGGAACGGTAAACCAGAAAGCACTGTGATATGCCTCCAAAAGACCACACACACATTTATGAATTCATATTGCATGCAGTTGTATTAATCCCATTTCAAAAAAAGAGATTGAAAAAGTAGAAAAGATGCAAAATGTTGCAAGGATAATCAAAGGTATGGGAAAATCTTCTTTAGAAGGGATTAAGTAGATTAGTTTGCCATCTGAAGACAAAACTAGGGGAGAGAGCAAGTGAGCAGTAGTCTACAAAATTATGCATTGTATAAAGAAGCTGAAGAGGAGATTACAGTCTTCTACAGCAGGGCAGGGGGAAAGAGCTAGGTAGCCCCCAGTAGAGCCATTATTGTGGAGGTTTAAAGTGAAGTGAAAAGTAATTCTGCTTTTCATGCAAATTTTCATCAAAATGTTGGAAGTTGCTGCCAAAGAACAGCAAATCTGAGATTTGATCAATTTGCAGAAGTTAGCGTGACCATTGCAATGTGACTGCCCAGACACAACTTCCATATGGCTGGATGCCGATCAAGTGTACCTGTGTAAAGTCCATGTGATGCATACTTCGTACCTCCTCGCACTCTCCTTGGTGAATGCTGCAAGCTTTGAGGCAGCAGGGTAGAAAGATCCTTGGTTAGACCTGGTATAGCAACTGCTTAGGTACAATGGAAAGACAATCAGGCCTTTCTCTTAGTCAGCCTTGTTAAAGGCCTGGAAACACTTTCACTGGGCTAATTCTTGTGTAACATACAGAACCCCAGCCTGCATAACATTCCAAGGAGTATGGTGGAGGAGTTCTTTTCCTACTCAACTCAAATCTTTCCTAAAGCATTTGCTAATATTAATTTTAGCATAAGACTTATTTGATCACTGCAAATGTTAAGTTAAGCTTCCAGAAAAAAAAAGTGAAAACTGGTCATTGGCAAATATTTCATTATTTGCACTCACAGAACAGTTATTTATTTTCTACGAAGTATATATGCTCAAAACCATTGACAGCCCTCTAACAATCCATCCAGTTTCCCTACCCGTTCCTCTCATAAGAGGCAGAAGACAAAGCACAAGTGGCAGTTTTCGTATCTCCCACCCACAGCCCCCCTTGCCTGGGTATAAAATCCACTCTGGCAGAGAGCTAATAAATTTCCACTGAAACCACCAAGACAAATACTTAGATACCTCATCATATATGCATGCGTTTACTGCATGATGCAAAATTTCATTTCAATCCTGACTACATCAGCTGAAGAAGGGCAGATGGAAGAAGCCTTACAAAATTCAGGAAGTACTCTGCACACATCTATGACAGTAACCTAAATGCTGAAACTAGTCAAGCAGCTGTCTGGAGGAGGCTTCCAATTGTACCTTAACACTGAACTAAAGGAAGCAATTAAAAAAATAAAATAAAAAACAACAAAAACCCCAACACCAAACCAAAAAAAGTAATAACCTCTCACAGAATAAGCAACTACTGGATAGATTTCCTAGTAAATGACTAGCTATGGCCTTCTTTGGAGTGGCTGTAAAGCAGTGTGCCACGTTCACAAACAGTTGGCTGATCAGGAGTTTGTACACTTATAAATCCATAAAGAACTGTGATACAATTGCTGTTTTCTGTTATGGAGTTCTTAGGTGCAATAGTTTGTCCTTCTTCCCTCCAACAATTATTTTAAAAACAAAGGCTACTCAGCACAAGTTTGCATAACTATATTAATTTCAGGAGTAATGCATCGGTTTATATGAAGCATTGACCTCTTTCACAATTTTTGTTTGTTTTTGGGGGTTTTTTTGGTTTGGTTTTTTTTTTTTTTTACACTAACAGGAAGATACTGAGAAGATTAAAGATCAAGGACCATCCATTTCATACAAAAGGATTCCCCCTTCAAATCAGGGGATTAGAAGAATTAGAAAAAAAACATAGAAGCGTTTCACACACTACTCTTGTTGAACTGAGCAACTCCTATAGCTCCTTAAGAAAGCAGAACTGAGCGGGGCACACCTTTCATCCCAGGAAAAAGATAATGTATGAAGACCAAGCTCCAGCTTGACCTTTATCTTCATAAGTGATAACTCTCAAAAGTGACCAAAAGGTTAACTAAACTCTAAAAAGGTCACCTGTCTTTAATCTGGCTATATAGATCCTTTTCTGATGTTCAATAATACACAGCTACTGTTCATTAAATATCACCCGTCCATTCTGTATTTTCACCTTCTGTTTGCAACAGCAGCTAGATTTTTGTTCTGTCACATTAAATAACCTGCAACTTCTTTCAATCCAGCACATTTTCTGGGATAGGAAGTGTTTGAGAGTTACGTAAATAAATGACTAACTGTTCTTTAGAATACTTCTGCAATGTCAGATATATATATACATACATACCTACATGCTAGTTCTGAGCACATTAGTGCCTTCTTCTTTGCCCCAATATGAGTCTTTCATACTTTTAAGATCTAGTAATCATCTCTTTTGCTCTTCAGAAGTGATGCAGCTCAAATCACATTCTGCTTAAAGCGTATTTCAAAACAATTATATAATCCAAAGTTATACTGGAAATGAAATGCTAAACTCCAACTTTAATAGACAAAGTAATAGTATGCGGGATCAGGTTCTTCAGATGTCTAAAGAGTTAAGAAAAACTGTGAATGAATATAAGAACATCAAGGTTGCTTCCTTTTTTTTAAGATAGATTGTATCACTATATGTGCAAATAATATTCTGAAAGCTCACATCATTTTATTGATTGAATTATACAGGTTATTCTTGTCTGTCTTTGCCTTTTACTATTTTGCAAGCACTGCTAGTTACAGTTTAGGTTCAACATTGCAGGGAATAAAGTTTATGCTTTTTTTATTCCTCCTTTCAAGGACAACAGTATTCTGAAGGTTTAGTTACTTCCACTCTTCATTAATCAAAATCCAGCTGATGAAATAGACAAGTGTTATCTTCTCATTTTTCATCAGGTATGCAACGAATTCCATGAAAAAGACTTTATCTAGGGCTCATCTGGTTAGCTTTCATGTTTCCTGCAGATCTCCCTGAAAGTCAGTCTGGAACATTCACTGTGAAGAACTTCAATTTTCAAGTTGTTTTATAAATTTTTTCTTTGACAACTGAGAGTTTTGAAAGATTACCTCAAGAAATGTGCTGGATGGGCTTTCTCCAGTCCTCCTTGGTCCTGGGATTAAACGAACATAAGTGATCCACAAAGAGATACTACTTGTCCACTTCATCTATAGCAATACAGGAGGAAACGGAGTGTACTTTCCTATCTACACTAACATTTTTCTTCTAGCTCTCTCCTATTTGTATGATAATTGTTGTTATAATTATCATATTTATTGCAAAGCTCAGAAGTAATTCTTCACTGTCATACCCAAATTTGCACATGAAACATCAATTTGGTCATCAATTCAAACCTAGTCCTTCACAGGAAGAGGCGAATAGCAATCATCATCCAACCATGCACTAGTTTGAAATGCTGAGAAAAGACAAGCTTTCCAAGGAGTGACATGTCCTGAAGGTAATACCACTGCAGACAGACATGTGAGAGACTCAAGAAAAGGGCAGGGGATGATTGAATCCCCAGCAACCACAGAGTAGCAGAGGGCTGCTTGTCTCAGAGACTGACAAAAGACTCACGTAAGTCCATCTTTCCTGGATGGACTATGGCTCTATGATTCCCAAGAGAATCAAGGTTCAATGCAATGAGGAGTGGTCCTAACAGCACCTGGATATCTGTCCTCTCTACCATTCTGAGAGCTGTACAAATCTTAGAGTGTCTCCTAATTTATTAGGCAGCATTTTATTCTGGTTTCTTCAAGGAACAGTTACAAGTGAAACATCATAAAGTATATAACTCTCACTTGCATGCAAATGGATGTACATTCTTTCACACGGCTGTAGCCCGGGATATGAATCACTAAGTACCATAGTTTACCTCCCAAGATAGTGAAATCAACAAAACTGATGCTTCCCAGTCTACTAAAGGGTGAAACAAAGCAAGCTGTGGGCATTTCACAGCCTTGTATGCTTCTGAGCAAGCCTGCAGAGGGTACGTTGTTAACCTACACAGCTGCATTTCCAGAGGAATGTTGGTTTGTAGATCAGTGGATGCATGAAGGTGCCTTCTGACTCTTGGCTCTCACTGCAGACACGCAGCTCTCATGTTAAAGATAATCTAGTCTTATGAGTCAAAGTGAAAGGAAGGATGTTTTGCCAAAAGCAAATAAGGATAAGAGAGATGAGTGGGATTTAAGAGAAGGGGGTCAAGACCTTAGATTCACATATATGCTTGCTGTTCTTAAAGAACAGCAAGAAAGGATGAGAATGGATGGGGCATAGCTTGTGACTTTGCATATCCATTTCTTCCTTACGCCTACAAAAATCAGTCTAATAGCAAAACTACCAGGGTGTAACTTCAGTCCTCAAAATCCATACTTTCCTCAATTATTGTGCAGCATCTGCAAGAAATACAAAGAGGCTCAAGGGATGAGCAGCACAGCATGTGCTACAGGTCAGCATCTTAAACCTCAGGAATGTTTGAGGCTGATTACAGCCTGACAATTGCTTAATGACGTATCACAAAATTAATTACCTGCAAGCCATGGGACTGAGCCCACTGGTGTTCACACTCACAGACATCACCCTGCAAGTGGTACTCACCAACCTACCTGTTTGTATTTTCTTCTAAGAGGGCAAGCAATGAAGAGCTTTAGTCTGGGCATTTACCTTCTCTTCGACCCAGTCAGTTCTTAAACGTAGATTTTCAAAGAAATAAATCACCGGATAGTGAGATGCAACATACTAGCCCACACAGCCATCAGTGCAGCATCCTCAAAATAAGTCTAATATAAAGTAGTCTCAACAATCATAAGGGTGGATAAGGGTTGTAATCATTAAATAGCTTCTTGAACCTTCCAATTGGATGTTTCTTTGTTTACATACCTGTGAGCTCACAAATATAGTGGGGAAGATGGATATATATTAAGCAAGAAAACAGCACCAGGGAAAAATTACTTTCTCCCCAGCATGATTAAAGGAGTTTTCAAAGAAAAACATTTTTAAGCAGCAGTTTTATTGTATGCAATGACAACAACCAGGTACTTTAAAAACAGCAGTATGAAATGCAATTTCTTTCAAATTAAGTGAGGTTATTTTGATCAGACAAGTTCAGAAACCTTACCCTCTATGAATTAATTTGCCTACAGATTTCTCTTTTCCAAAGTAGTCTTTATGCACCAGAAATCACAAAACCCCCTATATATCTAGAAGTAAATGGCCAAGCATCTGTAACTTAAATTTCAAAGTTTGCATCTTTGTTATTCAAAATTATCTCTCTCCCCTCTTCTCCATTCAAATTTCTTCTCCACTTTAAAGGAGAGAGTCCAGGTTGAAACAATATCCAGAACCATACTGTGACTTGAGCCCAACAAGACTTGGAGGGGTGGCTGCCTAATCTTTTTATGCCTCTTCAAGAGAGCAGGCTTATAGACTTGAACAGTGTTTTATTAGAATGCACCAAGACATCGTTTTGCAAGACAGCATATAAGCAGAAAAAAAAAATACCTTAAATCCAGTGGATGATCAGATTAACAAAATTGATGAGGTAGGAGGAACATCTTTCTTCCTCTACTCTCATCTCTGAAATAAGGGGAGGGGTCCCTCCCAGTCCTCGTTACTAGCACAACAGCTTTCAGCCCTTTCTCAAGTCAAGCAGACACCAGAAAACCCTCTCTCAGGTCTCTGTGAAGTCTGTTGTTGCTCCTGAAGTCGCGCTCGGCCAGCAGCTCCCTGCTGAAAGCAGGATGTTCCCTTGCTGCCCATCTCAGTAGCTGGCCACTCCACTCCATTCACCAGAAACTTCCCCAGTCTGAGCACGCTAAGAAAGGAGCAATTTCTCCCTCTTTCCTTTTCCATTGAAAGTAAAGTATGACCAAGAGTGCAGCAGCAGCCAGGACATCATACACAATTTTTCTTTACTGCCCAGCCACAACTTAACATAACATAAAATGTTCAGCTGGCTTGATCAGCAAAACATTTGTCATATACCCCAAATGTGCTACTCCAAACACTGAGCATATTTGTATATACACTTCGTATATTTCACCTCTTACAATTTAAAAGATGCTATCTGAACTTGATGCCAGTTTGTGTGATAACTGCCTAAACCAGAACTTTGCTTTCCAGATTTCCAAAGTAGTGAATAAATAAAAGTTAAATCATGAGTGCAAAAATGAGATTCACAAAGACACTGGCACCCTGTTTTCAGTCAGCATTCCCTGACGGTTAACTGGAGAGGTGTTGCATTCAGTACACTCATTTCTCCGAATCCAGTTTTTACCATCTACCATGCTCTATATACTACTTAAAGATTCTGCAATGATTATTCAACTAAACAGAAGCTTTCATAAGCCATACTGTATGTAGACACCCATTTGTACATCTCAGTTCAGAGATCACAGCAAACAGATTAATAAAAAAAGTCAGCACAGTGTACTGACATGCAAAGACACGGGTTCAGGACCCAGAAGTACAGCAGTGGCTACAGCACAGGATTGCATCTATCTTCAGTGACAGGGGAGCAGGGAGAAAAACTCCTTACTGAGGGCAGGATTTCATACTGGAGGCATCTGAGCTAGCTCAAGGATCTCTGCATTGCCCTGCATTAAAGAGTGGACATGCAGTACCTCCCCTTTCAACTTTAGCCCTTTAAAGTACACCCTGAACACCAGATCAGTTCTCTGTGAGGTTATAGGACCACTGAGCTGCTGAACATGGCCCCTTCACAAAGAAATATAAACCTTCTTAATTACCATTCCTAACAAACATCAATAAATGCTTCATCTTTCTTTTGATAGGGAGAGTGAAGTTACTACACACCTGTTGGGAGCAATGATTCACTTTCAGAATGAAAACACAGGTCCTACTGCTTTCTCATTTCCATGAGGATTTTCATGCAATTTTCTGAAGTGGTAGGGCAAGGACAACTTATTTTTTAAATAATTTCCTTCACTAAAAGCAAAAGATAAAGTCTTATACCAAATAATTCTTAGATATGAGATCTTACCAGATAAATCAGACTTCTCATTAAGTTCCTCCTCACTTCCCACTGCCAGAAATTTGTCAGTTACAGCGATGAAAATGTATTGTTCACACTGGTGTTCTTGTTACTTTTTTCATTGCAGAAGAACAGCTTTCAGCAGAGAAAAAAACCTAGCACATAAAAATGAAAGCAGAACATATGCCTGAACTTCAACATATAAACTTATATCCGGTTTCCTAGAAATTAATAGGTCTTGATCTTAAGATCCCTTCAAAAAACTTTAAATCACCAAGTTTTCAGCTATTGCTGCAATCTAAGAACTTCATTAAAACTTCCCTCGCCTTCACAAAACTTGAACTCTGGGAGCAGTTGCAAGATAATGATCATAGCAGAGAGTATCAGCAAAGGGTATAACTAAGTTCATTAAGTATTTCCACAGCTGAACCAAATTCAGTTCTCACTGCCAGTAATTTTGAATTAGGATATTTGACCTCATAAAGCTAATAACCTAGTGAAGAATTTGAATAGAGAGAAAGGAGGGAAGGAGAAGAGGGTCTTAGAAATAGGACAATGAACTCTATAGCTGTAAAAGCACTTATTTCAAATTACATCCTCGCATGATTCTACCAAACTTGAGATTTGGTTTCTTTACTTGATCAACCACAAAGAGGCTCCAAGTCAGTGGTCCCTAAAGTGGGGTGCATGCACCTCGGAGAGAGTGTGCAATACAATCCACTGGGGTGCAGGAAAAAATATTTTTGTACCCTTAATAAATAAAATATGAATATTTATAAAATAGGATTTGTTTCATCTTTATCTCATCCTTTTTTAATTACTATTTTGTGGATGTTTTATAAAGTCCATATTAGTACACATGTATAATTTATAAATACATACTCGTATATTGGGTGTGCATTTTTTTACTGTTAGAGGTACACAATCAAAAGAACATGGGGAGCTGCTCTAAATAAATAGCACATCCATCCAAGAGTAACATTCTTAATATCTGTGAAGTATTTAAACCCTTCTCAAACATCCAGAACTACCACAATTCCATCTCCAAGCTATACCAAACAACAAAGACAATTCAATAATAGTACAGTACCAGTTAAATGCATCTAGCTATAACACAGATGCAGCTATAACACAACCAAACCCTAGCCCACATTCAAGTTTTCTCTTATTTCCTTTATAACCTCTGAATACGGATAGTACATCTTGAAGTATCAAAGGAAAATGAAGGTTTTCAACTGGTCTATCCATTAAAGCCTTCAAACTGGCTAGATCAAGTCAGAGGCTTTCCATGGAGATGGAATGAAAAAAAAAAAAGGGGGGATATTTCTGAAGCATGTACACAACCACAACCACTTCACCACGACAGAGCAAGCTTCTGAAGTTCTTAGATTTCAGCCTGTGCTTAGTCAAAGCAAACCTATTGTTTCACCCTTTTAAAAAACAAAAACAAAAAAAAACTTTCATCAATATGCATAAATAATTTCAAGATTTGGAAAGTATTACCTCCAGAGTAGTTAATTTTCTGCTCAGCTCTATTCCATTATTTATTATGCCTCAATTTTTAGAGTAATACCAATAAGAAGAGGGCACAGGTTGGCTCCTATCAACCAAAAACCCCCAGTCAGGTCCTGTGCCTGACACAGCCTTGAAGGGAAACACATCCAGAGTAACTCTCAAGAACACTGGACTACATAGCTCCAAGTCCACACCAGCCCCTTCATTACAGCAGCTCATGGAGCTTTTGGTGGGATTTTCGGGGGTTTTTTGGTTTTTTAAAACGTCATGTCAGGGCTGGGTGTGACCAGAGGGTCTTTGCAATGCATTAGCACGGGGAGCCTGCAGCCACCCCACAGAGCAGACAAAGCCCGCCCCGCCGGAGCTGTTTGCTGTAGCCCAGATTTGCTGTTGTTAATTATCTAACCTACATTTATTGCCTTTAAACCACCTCACAGAACAGCTCAAGCTTCCAGCGGCAGGCGCCTCAGGCCCGCTGCCCGCCCCTGCGGCCGCCGCCGGGGCACTGCTCCACGGGTCGCGCCGGGCCCGGCTCACCGCCGCCATCTTGCCCCCGCCCAACACCAGCCGCGCTCAGCCCTGTTAAACCCACCTGGTCGCGGGGGCAGCTCGCTGCTAAACCTTTCCTCTTCCCCCCCCCCCTTAAAAAAACCTCCCCTAGCTGCGGTCAGAGCCGCCCCCGGCCGCCCTTAGCCCGCCCCTGCCCGGCACCTCCTGCCTGTCAGGGCTGGGCGGTGTCTCTCCATGAGGAGAAGGGCTTGGGGGTGTTGGTTGATGAGGAGCTCAACATGTGCTCACAGCCTAGAAAGCCAACCATACCCGGCTCTGCATCAAAAGAAATGTGGCCGGCAGGTTGAGGGAGGTGATTCTGCCCCTCTACTGCAATCTGGTGAGGACCCCACCTGCAGGATACTGCGTCCAGCTCTGGGGCCACCAACATAAGAAAGACATGGACCTGTTGGAGCAAGTCCAGAGGAGGGCTGTGAAGATGATCAGAGGGCTGGAGCACCTCTGCTACGAGGACAGGCTGAGAGAGTTGGGGTTGTTCAGCCTGGAGAAGAGAAGGCTCCAGGGAGACCTTATAGCCCCTTCCAGTACCTAAAAGGGGGCTACTGGAGAGATCAGGGAGTGTAGCAGTAGGACAAGGGGTAATGGTTTTAAACTGAAAAAGGGGAGACTTAGATTAGATATTAAGAAGAAATTCTTTACTGTCAGGGTGGTGAGATGCTGGAACAGGTTGCCCAGGGAAGCTGTTGAGGCCCCATCCCTGGAGGTGTTCAAGGCCAGGCTGGATGGGGCTTTGAGCAACCTGGTCTAGTGGGAGGTGTCCCTGCCCATGGCTGGGGGGTTGGAATTAGATGATCTTTTAAGGTCCCTTCCAACTTAAACCATTCCTTGATTCTATGATAAATAAGTATATAAAGGCAGAAGACGGTTGGGCAGCTTCATGCTTCCCGCCTCTCCTCCCCACAGGAGAGGCCCTCAGCCTCGCACCCTCTCTGGCCACAGCGAGAGTGGCCCCAAGGCCTGGCATAAGGGGCATCCCAGGCTGCGGCCTCCCCGCTGGACTGTGGGGGTATTAAAAATATAAGATTTTTATATTATATAAAGTAATATAATAGCCATGATGGCAGGGGCGGCCTGGCTGCCCCCTGCAGCCCAGGCCTGGGGCCAGCCTGCAGTGGGGGAGGATTACAGCTTTCCTGGCAGTCAGCTTCTCCCACCTCACTTAGCACCTACTCACCTTCTGGTATTAAAACATAAAAATGTAAGCTGATAAGCTATCCCTAGGCAGCATTTCCGTGCTGCCCAAGACAGCTTCTGTGGCTGCAAAGATCCTTCAATAACCTGTCAAGAACTGACGTCGCTGTGTAAAGAGCTGTTCGTCCCTATATCTCATTTTAGATGGGTGTACGCGCCACTTTCATATCCTTCAGCTCAACGTAACGTTTGCCCTTTCATGTTCTCGTTTAAGCCACTGGGAATTCAAAGCTATTTCAAAGCATAATTATAGCAATCTGCATATAAAAGGCTGTATGTCCTACGGAGGGTTCAGCAGAAAAAAGCAAACTCCTCAAAAGAGGAAAATCAGGAGTAAATTCCACAACTAAGATTCAGTAAAGTTAATACATTTTTCGTCTGATGTGAACAGTCTCTGGATTCATAAAGCCACCAGAAAATTGTCTAAGCCACTGCACCGAATCAGTCTGCGTGCGTTAAAAGAATGTAGCTGCTAGGAGGGGACCACAGCATCAAAGTTTGCTGCTGGCCGGGGTGTGTGGCAGGTCCCATGTTGACCTGCAAGGTGGGTTTGTTGAAGTGAGCTCTGAAGGACCGTCCCAGAGCTTAAGCACCCTTCTTGCTGGGGGCAATGGCAGGCTGTTGAGGAAGGAGGGGTCGGTAGCAACACTACTTGCTCGAGAGGTCATGATGGTCTTTAAGGTCCCTTCTAACCCGAACCATTCCATGATTCTGTATGAAAGAGACAGGGAAGAGGATTTTTAAATCAGTACATCCATCAAGCAGTATTCACCCCCAAAAAATTTCACCGTGATGATGAATTGTGTGACATTGTTTGGGTTGGACTGTATATCACCCACCCTATTATATAACAAAATTGAGATACAGGAATTATAGCCACGAGTGCTCGGCATGCTGTGTCACAGAAATCGATTCATTTGTAACATTCCTTACACTGAACATGTAGAGTTAACCTCATGAAACTCATAAAAATGCTAAAAGTCATTGGAGTGTTTTTAATTTACCTTACTCACTTTACACACTTGGTTTAAAATCTCTCTCTCACAGTCAGAAATACATATTTTTTTCACACTTAAAGTTGAGCTGCATATAGTCACAGGACTTGAGCAACATTATAAATAAACTAAATTGGAATATTTGCAACATAATCATGAGTGCTGGTAATACTGATTTTCTGGGATTATGTTTCAGACGTCGTTTCCCTACCACACAGCTTCTCCTTCTCCCTCTTTCTAGTTTTTCTGGGATTATATTTTTGTGGGAATTATGTTTCTGGGGTTTATGTTTCTGGGATTATGTTTCAGAGGTGGTTTCCCTATCATATAGCTTTTCCTTCTCTAATTTTCCAGTCTGCTTCCCCACCTGCCCCCCTACTTGTCATCACACTCTCCTTCATGCCAGTCACTTTTCAGTTCTCCTTAAACTCTGTCTCCTCCATCAGCTTCTTTCTTCTTCATAAATTTAGACAGTATGTAGAGGTTGTTTTCAAAGGAGCATAAAGGCACAGGGAAAGCAACTCCAGCAGAGCTGCTTCTTGCCTCTCCCACCACCTACCGCAAAAGCAGCCAGCCGTTTCACCCTCCCTAGGTGACACGCTGCAGGCAAACCCACGCCTTTCTGTTCTTCTAGAAAGAGCCTGGTAATCATCGTTTGGCTGAGAAGAGCCTCACAAAAAGTTAAAACCAATATTTTCGATGATACCATAGATTAGAGAATTTGCATCCTGGATATTTAGAAATGCAGGGGTATATGCCTTTTCTATAAAGCTGTATTGTGAAGAAGCTGGAAGACAAGTTTTTATTTTAATAATGGTAGATGACAATAGTCCGGACCCTCAAAGATGCTGGAACAACTTAGGGAAATCAGTAAAAAACCCAAGAAATGTACAACTAACATTTCTGTATTTATAGCATTTCTGTTTATATTTATTCTGTATTAATGAAATGCATGTCTGTTAATGTTTACCCACTTTGTTTTTTCTCTTCTTTGAGAAAGATATTGCATTGATTTCTAAACTGTGAGAAAGATTTTTCAATACAGGTTCAGCTCTGATTAAATTTTCTAGGCCAAACTGCAGTAGTGAAATTAATAACAACGGTTGTTTACTTTTAAACAAACTTTAAAACATCCCTTTGATTATAGGCAATTCCAGTGCGAACATGTATTGGTAAACAGGTATTACAAAAAATAAAATGCTGTCAAAAAGATTACAAGTAGAAAGAGAGGATTTCTCAGAAGTTCATGAGAGGCAGCATTCAATCCTGATGAAAAGTGTTTTCTTGCTTGTTATTTGCAAATGCCATAATTTGCCTTTATTTCAAAATCCTCTATATTTTAGAAAATGGATAACTTCAGGCTTTTAGCATAGAGGCATTGAAGCATATGGTAATCCCAGTCCCAAACACTAAAATGTGCCGGTCTGTGCCAACTCTTAATTACCAGCTCATTAACGCTCAGGTGTCAATTGCTGGTGGCAAAGGCAATACTCAGTTGGCCTGGTTTCTGTCATGCACAATGTAATTAAATTGACCTCCGCAAAAGGAGCCCAGTAGTTGCCTGATACCACTTGGACACCGATTGCCGCACTAATCACAATCGTGTAATTTAGTGAATCACACAGTGTAATGAGGGAAAGACTCTGGAGAGTACCAAATTGTACTTGCATATGTAATAATGACTTTAAGGACAATTAGGGAAATAATCGCTGCTCTGTTTTCTTCCAAGCTAATAATGAACTGCAGTAACTATTTGAGTTTCTGTTGTTGATTTAAAACTTTTGCTGCTATCTTCTATTTTAAAATAATGGTTAGCAGGAATTAAAATGTTAAAAAAAATATATATATAACATTTAATACTAGTAAAAAAGCTTCATCTTCATTGTTAATGGCCCCACAACAGATTATAGTGTCAAGTGCTACTGGCTGCCTACTTAGTATCTGAGACATGTATTAGATGGTGTGTCTCAAGAGAAAAGAGTGATTAAATGTACTTTGCTGATCTCCAAAACAGGCCAGCGTGCAGTCATCCTCACCTCGCGTGCCCTGTGCGCACCACAGTGGCGTGAAGGGAACCAGCCAGGGCTGTGGACAGGGGAGACCATGGGCACGCCACTTCCCAGGTAAGGGCTCCAACTTTGGCAACAACTTCTGAACAATGCGTATGGACACAATTACTCAGTTTAGCCCAGATTTTAAAAAATACAGCTTTCTCAGGTCAATGTACAGCTTCTGAAGAGGACTCTCTGCCTTGGGACTTAAGACGGAACTCCTAAGATTGAGTTTATTATATTGAAGTTTTGACACTTAAATGAAGCATCAAATTTTGGAGCATAGTTATCTTTAGCTCCCTCTTGGCCAGGTAAGCAGCAGCAGCAGTCATTTCAGTGCTGCTTCAATTTCAGCTTCCCCTGCTAATCTTCTCTCTTTCCCTGTATTATTTAGCACCTTACTGCTGTATCCTAATGAGGTCACCTAATGTCGGTGTCTAAACTTGGATGGGATGGATCTGGGCTATGACAAGCAACCACAATTCAAACTTGTGAATTTCCAAAAGGTCAGCCACACCTTACCTTCAGCATTTTGTCTTCATTAGTTCTGAAGGCTGCGAATCCCCCGACAGATCTCTGGTTTTACACAAGTACTGAAATTCCAGGCTTAACATTTCTGTGGAGAAGAGCTCTAATCTTCCACTTTTTTCATCCCTGCTCATCCTCTGCCAGCAGGACATCTTTCCTACATGTCTTTTATGAAGTACCACTGAATTTCAGTACCATATAGATTAGGTTCCCACTTCTCATTTGTTGGGTATTTTCCCTTGTGGTCCTCTGTTTGTTTGTCTAAATCCTGCTGTTGCCTTTAATAATTAAACTGTAAGATCAGTGTGGTGAAGGCACCTTTTATTAGCGTGTTTGTGCATTCACTAGTACAAGCAGCTCTGCCTACAAGCGGGTCTCCTGTGTGCTATTGTTTTACTAGTACTGATAGATAAAAATATGATGTCCACACCCAAGTATGACTAAGGATTTTGTCCCTGTACTGATACATCGCATGCATTTCATTAATCAGCAAATCACAGACAATACGAAGCAGAATTTTTATGATACTTGCAAGTAACTTTTTTATATATAATACAGAATATCAAGTATATCTGCATGGGGACATTGGATGGTGTCTATTTGTAACCCATGCTAAAACTGAAACTTAAAAATTCAAGACTCTGCTGCAGGTATTTTACATATAATAAAAATCTGGGTCTTAGATTTTTCTTTTATGCTGAAACCAGTGGGATATCTGGGCCCTGGGCTTGAGTATGATCACTTCAATTGTCACGGTGAGTGGTTAAAAAAACACTGCCAAAGAGTGCAAGCCATCTGATGAATAGTTCCTGAGCTGGGAGAACAAACATTTTTTTTAAAAAGTAAAAACTTTAGTTCTCTGAGAGTGAGGTAAACAGATTTGCTGACAAGTTTATGCAAAACACGTAGAAGGAGCAAAATCCTTTCTAGAGATGTTACAAAATCTAAAGAATAGATGAAAGCATTTTGTCGATGATGTGTTTATTAAAGATTGCGAATTCTGGAGAAGTGATCCATCTAACAAAGAGAAAGCAATGCTGTGCAGAGATTAGGAACAAAAGGGAAGGATTTTTCTTGAAGAGTGACAGGCCATCAAGGAAGGACGCTTTCCAGTGAAGTGCTAACAGATGTAGCAGGTGAGACTCAAAACAGTTGAAAGGTACCCAATCTACAAACAAGAGGAATTCAACACTCTTTCATGCATAAGTTCCTACCTGCAAAACAGTGCTCAGCATGGATTGCATAAATATGCAGCTAAGGGAGGAAAAAATATGCACGGTGCCTTCCCAGCAGACATTTGTAAATGTGTCTTGTGTTTGTTGAACAAAGAAAGTTTAACATTGAAATAAAGATGATGGAAATACCGCACGCATACTTGTGGGAGAAAGGAAGTCGGACTCTTTTTTAATGTACTAGCTTACTTTTGAAAGACATTGAGTGTACCTGGCACCCTTTGACCTAAAGAGGCGCTCTCGTTGCTCAGAAAATTTTTAAATCAGTCTTGGGAGACATGAATTATTTTTAGACTAAAAAATGCATTCAAAAATTAATCTCTTTTTGGTTGTATGTTGTGAAGGAACCACTCTGCAGCTTGAGTACGGACCAAGTGATGGTTCCATAGGAATGGCCTGCTTCCCAGCTCATCCCAAGAGAGGTAACCAAAAAGTGGCTCCACGGTGAAGCCCAAATGAAGTGAGCTCACTGTGCTGAGAAACAGATGGTGTTATCCCCAAAATATGAGAGTTGGCTGTAACCTTCTGAAAGTCCAAACTTTTGCTCATGGTAGTGACTATTGTACGACATAAGCACATGTAAACAATCCTAATAAAAATGCCTGACATTTAAAAGCATTTTCCATTCACTTTTTGAGAGGCAATGCACAATACAAATTCAGACAGGAGTGCTGAGACATGTAAATGATGCTCATAAAGCACTTGCCCCGTATTTCTTTTACAACACTGGGAGTTATTCATTCCCCCACCTGTGTTGTCTGCACCACTCCATTTCTGTTTCGATTTGCTTTCTTCCCCTAAGGAATCCAGCCCTCATTTTTGTCTGTGTATGTTTATCCCCTCCAACACTGACTACTGCTCTTTCTGATCATGACAGCTGTTGGTGATTTAATGTACAAATGGCAGCCAGAAATCAGCAGGCCACAGAGTGTCATTTGTTATGCCATTTTGTCTTCGACTCCGCACACTCTAAGGGCAATAAAGAGAAGGATGGTACTGATATAATTCAAGGTGATGAACAGATTCTTCTAACTTGAATGGGCTTCTTGTGATCTTCCATATTATTTAAGGGTTCAAAGCCGCCTGAGATTTTGATCTTCTAAGCAAGCCGTTTTCTCCCAATTTAATTCTGTTGTTGAGTAAAAGTGCAGGGGGGGATACAACAGGGTGTTAAAATACAGGATCAGTCCAGAGAGGTATTCTCACCAGCAGCAAGACAGAACAGTCTCTGTTGCCCTCTTCTTTCTTCTTCTAAAGCCCTAGGGGAACACAAATCCTGGGAATAGGATGGGAGCAGGGAGAGATCCTAACTTCTGGCAATATAGTTTGGATGGCTGCTGAAAAATCGACGAACTTCTGGTATAATCTGCATATATCAGGAGCACAGAGTGATTAATTCAGATACCCTTTTATATTATCTCATTTCTTCTCCTCTAAGTTGTGACTTCTGTGCTGTGACTTTGAGAGGGACAACCCCGTATCTCACTTTCTAATTCAGTTTGCATTCATTGGTTATTTATGTATATTCATTCAACTATAAAATTGTAGTTCTACATAGATATTTGGTATTTTGATTAATGGGTCAGTTTGCCTTCTTTACAACGGACCTGGCAGGGCAAGGTGTTCACCTAGACTGGAATTACACAAATCACGCGCTAGGCTAAGAACCAGCCTTTATTCTCCTTGGTTTATTTAGACTAAACTGGACTTGAAGTAGGATTTTACCTGCACACCAACAAGTCTACAAAATTCTTCAAATGAATCTATTTTCATATGTCTCCTACAGTTTCTCTCATTATCTTACTTGTTCAAGGTACTGTCAGGCCAATTTAAGTGTCTTGGAAGAGGAGGAGATTGGGGAAAGAGAGCGAGACAGAACTGTTATAGGTGCAAGGTTTTTCTTTGAGAGAGCAAACCAAGACCAAGAAGATAAATCAAGGACCTTAAGTAACCTTGGTGACAACATATGCACAGGAAACATTCTTGTTTGATTTATTTGAAACAGCTATTATTCTGCAACCTAAATACTCTAGTATTTTACAATAACATAACATCAAGGAAATAAAGTTATCAAAACAAAACTCCATCTCAAAATGAAATATTCCTCTTTCCATCCTCTTTGGAGTCTCTCTTTTAGAACGGAGGCATGTTGTGCCTGGCGTTAGTACAGTCTTTAAGAACAGGTTTGGTAATGTCATTCAGAGTGTTGATCCTGCAGCAAGGCAGGAGAATTGGGAACGATGACCCCCCCAGTGTCAGGTTGATGAGGGGCTGAGGGCTCTCCCGGGACTGGGGGCTCCCTGGGGATGTCAGGGCTCATCCCACTGCCCCAGGCAGGAGCAGGGCAGGCAGAGAGTGTCTGGGGACGGTCCCAGCCCTGGGCATCCAGCACCTCCCTGGGGACTGGGCTGGGCCGAGGAAGGGCTGGAACATTGGCCCACGGGTGGAGGTCAGCGTCGGGCCCAGTGAGGGGAAGATGCAGCCCCAGGATATCTGAGGCCATCAAAATAGTCCAAGGGAGTCAGAGGGGTGGGGTGGGAAAATCCTCTTTTTATACAATTCCGTAAGCCATTCTTACTTTATTTTTTCTCTGTTTCTTTCTAGTTTATGATACTGGTGTGCGGGTACTTATTCCAGTTAAACAGTGAAGAACTATTGTTTCCCAACTTAATCAGTACAATAGTTCTATTGTCATAAACAGGATGACTTAGGAAAGAATTACCTTCTGAAAATTTATGCAGCTGTCCAGAATCTCTGAACTTTTCAACATCTGCCAGGTAAATAGCAGGTAAATCCTTCCCGGTAATGCATTCTGTTAGTGTAAGATTTTTAGACTGTCCTTACCACCATTTTGTCAGAGTATTTTCTGATAATACATTCATCTATGTGCCTAACGTGTCAGCTGTGGTTTGCTCTCTTGAGCTCTCCCTTTGGCATGAGGGCAAGCTCTCTAATGGCTCTGTAAAATGCCTAATGTCCCTCTGTGTGTCATCTACAAATACTTATTGAGCAAAAATTTTTATACAATACTAAATACTCACTGGGGAGCAAGCAAATGAGTCTATATTTAGTCAGTGCTAACCTGTAGAAGGTGGCACATGTGCCTAGTTCCTGCACCAAGAGATGTTTAAGTGCTTATGTAGGCTGGAACAGCAAAACAGGAGATAATCCTCCAACTTGCTGTTTAGAAACTCTTCAAAGCTGGGTATGGATGCAGAAATTATCTGAGGTGGAAAGAACTGAATACAGATTTCTCACATCCTGAAAAAATATTCCAGAAGTCATACCATCTGCTCTGGAAATCTTAGGTATTCAGTCTTTAACATCTTAACAAACATCTTAACAAAATAGGATCCTATTTTGAGATGTTCTGGGAAGACATGTATTGAACAGAGAACTACCCAAGAAAGAAAGGCAGATAGAGGCCCTTTTCATACCATACTGATCATAGTGTTTGCCCATGACGTTGGCCGCTGAGAACAAATGCTTCTTTTATATGATGGGATCTAGATCCAGTTTTCTTTTCCCAACCCTCCCTAATCATCAAATCCAAAAGGATTTAGGCTCTGAGTGGAAAGATGAACAGCTCTTCATCTTTCCCTTTGAAGCTGTCCCATTTTGCAAAGAATAATTATATATTCTTTTGACAGAGAGACCAAGGGCACCAAATTGCATATTGCTCTCTAGACTACTAGTTAGCTCATTAACCTGCATGTGGGGAGATCTCAGTATTGTAGCACCCATGTGGTTTTACATTATTTTATATTATAATCACTGTTGTTGTGGTGGTTTCTTTCTTATTATTTTGATTTAGGAACTAGGTTCTATTCCCACCTCTGCAATAAACTGTACTATGAAATTTCTCAGTTATGCTTCAGTAAAATAAGGATAGTGATCCAGGCATCTGTCGTAACACTGGAGTATATTTTGCTTATTAATAAAGGATATAAACTGCACAGAACGGCAGTTAATAGAAATCTAACTTTGAAATAAATGTTTTTTTTTCAATTTCCAGCTCTGCGTAGATTTTCTAGTGCTCAAGGTTATTTTTTGGATAAGTAAAACAGATTTTTGGCTTTGTTTTTTCCTGAAGCTTCAGATCCGTAAATATTAGCAACACGTTCAGTGATGTTGTAGATTTCACTCTGCAAATGAAGAATTAAACATCTGACAAGTTTGCATGCAAATGGTGGCTTCCAGCTTACTCCAGACACAGTGGAAGCAGGAAAGAATTTCCCCTGTCCACTAAAACATCGTGCAGACTTCAAATATTTTCTGTTCCTGCATTTCTTGTCCTTATTCCTGAACATTGGAGGTCTGGAAATTATTTATATAAAAAAGAAAAAGGGTAAACTACCTGCTTTTGCCTGGTTTTTTTTTCTGGATAAGTGATACTTCTCAGATCAGATTTACTAAATAAAATTTTATTTCAGTAGTAATAAAACGAAATTAATTCCTGTGTTGTCACACAGGAAGTGACAACAGGAATGAAAGTAGCCAAATTAAACCCAGAAACCTTAATATTAGTTTGTATATGATAAGGGCTAATTGAACTCCACCTATAACTATAAAGGTATAATTTAAAAGTTAGGCTGGTAGGTCTGTTACTTAACTATACATAGTGCCAGGAACCCTCAAAAAACAGTTGACGTAAATGATGAGAAGTACAGTGAAGTAACATCCATTAAAAAGTAGTTTTTGAAGCAGAATATAGTAATATATCTGGGAAGGAAGTTTGTGAATTGTTACGTTTTCCCAATAGGGTGAGTAACCATCCTGGGGGTGTGATTTTGGGGGCTTGGGGCTGGCTCAGCACCAGCGCAACCAAGGGGGCCCCATCCGAGGCTCCCTGACATGCCGTGGGGTGGCCATGGCCATGGTTCCCCCCCCAGACCAGCTGTCCCAGGGCCGTGTCTGACCCCGGTTCCCTGTGCTGGGCCTGATCCTGACCCCCACCCACGGACCACATGCCCATCTCAGCCTCAGCCCAGCCCTGTCCCCAGGGAGGTGCTGGGTGCCAGGTGCCGGGGCTGTCCCTCACCGTCCCCTGGAAATAGGGGTAAGAAACAATATGCTGCTTCACATGCCATTATTTTTGAACTCAGCTGGGATTGTTCTAATTTAAATGTGTACTTGGAGTGTCAAGGCGTGGATTTATTTTTTATTTGGAGGGATTTGTTTGTTTGTTTGTTTGTTTAATTTTTAACAGATCATTTCCAGAAGCTCGGTGAGATTTAATGATATCATTACAAGGTATAGTGCATTTTCTCCCTAAATTGTATTAATTAACTATGTTTTACTTCCAGCACTCTCTCTCTCTTCTCGTTTTTTGTTGACAGTCAGAATATAAATCAAACCAAGCCTCTTACAAAAACTGAATGGCCGTGAGCTCCAAGGGCATCATTTAGCCTCATATTCAGGGGGTTGAGCAGGAGAGTGTTTGCTTGCATTCATCATTTTTTTTGCAGATAGCATAAGCCACCACAAATATATTGCTCTCGTGATGAAATCTTTCTCTTTCGTGATATTTATGTTCCTGAACAAAGCACTATTTAAGTACCAATTAGTGTCATCTGCGAGCCTAGGAAAAGCAGAGTGTTCTCTCTCTTTTTCTCTCTCTCTCTCTTTTTCTTCTTCGCAGAGGAACAGTGCCACACCACTGCTCTTCTGTCAGCAGCCCATAAACTTTCTGCCCTAAAGTATTCTGATACCTGTCTAGAAAAGCTGTAGTGATGGGGATGGAATTGCTAGGTAATTTCGACATCATACTTCATCGAGGTCTTTTTTTTTTCTCTTTTATTCTCATCAAATGGGGATTACCCCCCCCCCACAGAGGTGAACATGCAAACCCTTCAGAGGACAGCTTTTATACTCCAAGTGAAAGTTAGACCAGAAAAAGATGATAGGAAACATCTTTCAGACTAGGTCTGAGAGGAGATAATGTGCTTAGGATCTGTTTGCTACCTTCCAAAGCAAAACTTTCTGAAACACTCATTGTGGAGATTGGTATTTTCTTTGCCTGCTTTGCTCACGTGTTCAGCCACCAGCTATGGCAGCGTGTCAACACTCTGCTCCAATGAATTTTTAATTCTCAGCCCTTCTGCATAGTAAAAACACGAAGCTCTCTTTTCAGGACTGAATTTCTGTCTTCTTAGAAAATCTGAACAGTGGTATCATTTAACTTGTGTTATTTTGCTTTAAGATAAAATTATCAGAACCATATTTGATTTAAACTGACACATAGCCATTTCCAGTTTTCCAAACGTGATTGTGCACCTTGTTAAAAGCAGAGCTAGTGTAGTTTCCTTTTTTCTGGTGTCAAATAATTTTATCGTAGGTTGCTCCTGCTTAAAAATGCACGTGCGTAAAGAAACGAAGACTTCCTTTTGCTCTCCTTCAAATCACTGTGGCTTGGGCCATTGCCTTTAATGGAATTAGGCTCTGATGCATACAAAATACAGTTCAGTTTTGCAACCTGAATGTTTGGATCCAAGACTTCTAAAACTTAAGGTTGGTTTGGTTACATTCCCTTTATCGTGTTTTCATAAGGCTTTCTTACACAATACATTACTCTTCGCTGCTAGAGCAACTCAAAGATGAGTTGCCCAAAATACGCTTTTAAGTTGAGCATCAGCTGAACTTTAATCTTTGAAGTGCCTGTATTTGGAAGCACAGCTTCATGGACTGTTTGGCTTAGCTGAATTTTCCATATTGTATAATATACATGAATATTTTAGTATCTATTCACCTATTTGCCTTCGGCTCTCTTCAGTAAGAATGGTAAACGTTCTCTCAATCCTCTTTGCCATTTTGGATATCTTCTGATTGACTAAAGCGGTTAACGTCCAGAGGACGCTTCAATCAGTGCTGACACAGCGAAGAAGAAAGCTTTAGCACAGTAGGTTTCATCTTGACTCAGCAAGATTTCCACCAGTCGCATGTATATATTTTTGACAAGATGCTTCCGAAATTAAGCATTTGCCTTCTGGAGGACTAGAGCCACATAGATTCCATTTTTCCTGATGTCTGTCAATATCATGAACTTTATTAACAAATTCAAATTCAAAAACAATTTCAAGTCAAGAAAGCTGTCCAAGTTAGTTCTTGCTCATTTCTTACATATGAGGATATCTACAAAACCACAGATGCTCAACAATGGATTTTAATGGATGCGTGTATTTGTTTATATATATGTAGCCATTTCATACCAAGACAGATTAGCAGATTAGAGACAAAATAAAATGAAGGAGCTCTTTAGGAAGAATTTGAGCTCCGATTGTAGGGGTCAGTGCAATGGATTTAACTCACAGTTTCAGAATTTCTCATAGCATAATATTATAATAAATTCTTACTAGCTGTCTTTTACATCAAACAGAATAAACAACTTTCTAGTCTTTATAGACATCTGATGCCAATGTTTTGCAATCAAATTGCAGTAACTAAGTGGATATCAATGATGCTTATTTTGGCCCCTACACCTTTGTGTAGATTTTAATTCAAAAGTCCCAATGCCATAAAACTCTAGACTTGAACATGGAACAATGGCAGGATATGATCAGCTTTCTCCATATAAGACGTACAAATATTTAACAGCCTTGCAAAACTGCAATGACAATTTATCAGCCTAGGAAGACTATCTAGTTATCCACCCTTTACCCTGAGGAATGATAATACTTAAAAAAAGAAAAAAAAAAACAAAACCCAAACAAAACAAGCCTACTATGAGCAGGTAGAATTTGGAGAGTCAACTACTGAAATGTGTGCTTGGTTGGGGGTATAACGCATGAAGAAGGGGCTGGATTCAAATCTTGAATGCAAAATTTCATTTTCCACTAAGGAACAAGTCTAACTTTGTAGTATCATAAATGTGTTTCTACCCTTCTGTTTGCGTTTACTGAGAGGAGCGTGCTCCTGTAAGAAAAAAAATCCAGTGGCAACTTCCCAGATTTTCGGCTATAATTATATACACACACACACATATCTCCCCACACACATACATAGTGACTATAATGCAGGAAGCATAATCTTTACAAATTGTATGTATCTGTGCATTGTCATTCCACTTAATCTTGCGACAATACTGATGAAAAATTACTACACCTTGTTCAAATCAGCTGAGAATATATTAATGGAAACACCTCTTTTCTTTTTTTCTTTCCCTTAATAGGCAGCTTAGTAAAAACTTGCATTAAATAACGGGCATTTTATTTCAAGTAGTGAAATATTTTAGTATTTCTGAGTTTTGGAAGAATCCGTCTGGAAGAAACTAAAGTCTGGTTTTGAAGAAACCAAATAGGTAAGCTGCTTAGAAACCCGTTGCTACAAATCTAAATCAGGAATTTAAAAAAAAAAAAAAAAAAAAAGAAGATTTACAGATCTGTTTCCATTTTGTTATCCTTTATAAGATCCTGTCGTCTGTGCTGGAACTCTAATTTACACCAAAGGTAGTTCTTCACACAGACAGCTTGTTCTATTATGCTCATAAATTGTAAATTTAAACATTAAATATTGCTTCTGGTACCAAACTGAAGGATAAAACATTCTTATCCCTACATCTGCGTGCAGATCACGTCCTCCAAAGCTTAGCGTGCCCTACTAGGAACATTATAGAACAACAGGACCCAGAGGCTCGTCCATGCTTTTTCTCTGAGGCAAGTTTAAGTACACTTATATCATCCCTGACAGGCATTTTTTGAGCTATTTTTGAAAACATTTAATGAAGGAGATTTCAGAACCTTCCCTATCCCAGCTTCTGGGTATAGCTATTTCCCCTTAATATCCAATTTAAACATTTTCTGACTACTTCGGTTTACTTTTGTGTCCAATATGCAAAGCAGCGTCCTTAGACTTTTGCATCACACACGCTTAAAGGAAGAGGCAAATACAAAAGCTAATGTTTAAAGGCATTTACATACCTATCACTGCAGACAGGCACCTAGTGGCATGATGAAATCTATATGGGAGGTGCTGAACAAGCCAATTTCAATGGGAGTTGGCTGGATGCAACAGGTACCTTCCCCACTAAAACAAAGAAATGGGAGAAATGAAGCCTCTGTACTGCCAAACACGCTTCTCAGCACTTCTCCTGGGACACAGCAGCTACGTACTCTTTTTTAATGTGTCCTAAAGCTTGTGCCATCGAATGTCATCATACTGAGATTCACAGTGAGCTGGGGAAATCAGCAAAAGCTACGGCTTTAAGTATCTTGGGAGCCCAGCCTGTAGTACTTACAAAACTTCCTCAGCAGTTCTGCATCCTGTCGTGATTCCCTCTGGGACTCTCCCAATGAACTCAGAAGGATTTCTGCGCATACATGGACCAACGCCTACATTATTTTAAAAACGCAGACATTCAAAAAATTTTAAAAATATTTTAAAATTATTGTTAAAAAAAAGAAAATAAATGGGTACGTGTATCACATACACTGTTCATGGAAAGAGCTGTGCTATGGAAATGAATGACAGGGTATGATATGGTCAAGTTCTTCAGAAAAAATGTCATGCAAAATGTGAAGGCAGTTTCATTAAATAAAAACATTCAACTGTCCATGAAATAGAAAGGGAAAACGTTTCCTTTTCCTCCCAAAGACTGAAAACAACCTTAATTTACAATATATATCTAATATTAAAGAGATACTTGGAAATAACAAAAAAAAAAAAACAGTTCTGAGAAGGGCAAGGACTTTTTTGCTTTAAAAACAGAAAGAATTTAAACAACTCCTTTAAATGAAATATTTGTCACAAATTTCATTGGTTTTCTTCATAAAATTTGACTAAAAGTCCCGCTACCTACAGCTAGAGAAAGGTTTCCCTCCTGTGTTTGCTCAAATCAATAGCTATTGTTGGTGTTTTGGGGTTTTTTTTGATTGTGTTTTGTATAATATATACATTTTAAAAAGGATCCCACAAAATATTTTGTAGTTATACAAATGTGCTAGACGTACAGATTAAACGTGTTTAACAAGCATATTTTTTTTTGTTCGGAATATTAAATTGAGAACTTCAGGGCCCAGTCCAGTAGCCGCTTGCACAAAGAGCTCTCGCAAATTGATCAGGAGTCTTGGCTGGATCCATAGCAGGATGGTTTCCATACAGGTGATGTATATACTTCTAGCTAATAGAAACCGTCATTATAAGCAAACAAACAAAAAAATAACAAAAGGAAGAAACCCAACTCTTTTATGATATAGCAGTGGCTAAATTCAGCTTCACACATTCATCCTGCGGCAGCATGGGTGGGGGTATCAGAATTTCTATATAACGACGGGATCCAAATTCCACTGCAATCAGAGAGGTTTTCTCTTGTCTTACTTAATATCGAATCGTTGCTAGGAATTGTTCAAATTTGGCTAGATATTGGTTGATAACACAGTGGGCTCTCATTTGTTTTCAATATTTGACATATTAAGATACAGTGGGGAAAAAAACACAATACAAAAAGGGGAAAAAAAGAAAAAAACATTTTACTAGATTTTTACATTTAGTAAATGGTACTTAAACTCCATGGACATGAAAGTAATTTTAAACTTTACCTTTGAAAGTTTACCTTTTTCAATATTTCATAGAAAAGAAACGCTCTAAGATACCATTTCAGACCACAGAATTATTACAGAACATAAAGATTATATGCAAGGGCTTAATCCTTTTCCCAAGAAAGATGGTAACCGACCCCCTTTTTTACTCCAGTGGGAGAGGGGTCAGCTGAGAATGTGCCATGTTCCTAATTTCAAATCTCCTTGGTGATAAAAGAGTCAATAGTTTGGCATATACTTCGCCTCGGTAATTTGAATTCTATCAACAACTATTCCTAGCCACAAGAGAAATATTTTTAGGCAATATATTTGTATAGTTTCACAAAACTATGTCAGAGAGAGATGTGTGTGTGTTTGTGTGTGTGTAGGTATGTTTGTATGTACGCGGACTTATGGGTTTGGGATGAGTTTCTTAAAATACTTAACTTCACTTACATTATATCTTACATTGCAAAATGTACAGACACCCAGTGTTCTTTTTAACAACATATACAGGTGAGTTTATAGAGCCTTATAAAAGATTTTTGTGATTCCAAATTAAAAACCATAGAAATATAATCAGAATAATGGAGAGTAATTTATACCTCTGATAGTACATAGCGCTCATTCTGGTAATATTGACAGCTGCATCTTTGGCATTGAAAATTCATTACAACTTTTAGACAAAATGTTGTTGCTTACAGCTTTTTTTTTTTTTTTAAACAAGAAAAACGGGATTGACGAAAATACCAATATTGGGGAAGTACTATTAAAGGTTTATTTATTTTTGTTTTTAGCAAGGATAGCTTAGGAACCCTGAATTACCTTCTCACTTTAGCGTATGGTGTAGACTGTATGAATCCATTTAAAAATCAACTAAGTTGTACCACGTTTTTCGGAAAATTATATATAATATAATATATATATATTTTATATTTATTTAGAAGCTTTGAAATAGTACAGTAAACACTTTGCAACACGGTGTATAAACTACAGAATGTCTTTGATAATTTTGTGGGTCTTCAGATTAACAACATTTTTAATGACCCACAGGTGAAAAGAACATGATCACAATCTCTCTTGTAAAGTTGGAATAGTTTGGGGAACACTTGATCACACAAAAATAATATAAAACAGTCAAGTTTAAAACAGTGATATTGCATTTATAATGCACATTTCTTTTATCTGTACGATTGGCTTCTTGTGGTGAATATAAACATCTAAAGGGCTCAGTGACATTTTGGAGAGAGAAAGATATATAGTGCTGTAAACAGGCACACACTGATCAGAGAGGCAGGATCAGTTGCCTCTGAAGTTTCTACAGTTCTACACATTTCAACTCATTTCTCAGGCCTGCTGAGAGCAATTAGGTCCTATTGTTGGCCACGATGTCTCCAACAGCACACAAATCCTTCAGTTACACAGAACTGGATGGCCAAGATAATGAAGTTGAAAGTTGATGCTTTTTGTTGGTCGACTTTTGTGCAAATCATGCTGCTTCAGGTAAGTCCTGTAGAAGTGACTAGCATATCCTTTTCCGTGCTGCGGGAAAGAAAGAAAGACACTTCTGAGAGAAAAAAAAAAAAAATAATAATAACAATCAGTCTCCAACAGCTCTTAGGTTTAGTATTTCTTAGAGGGTAGAGAAACAAGCAAAACTTGTCACAAACTGTCGCTTAAAATTCCCATTGTAGCAAACAGTTTAACGGTGATTCACTTTTCGGAGAAAAGTCTTTCGGAGGCTTGATAGCCCGAAAACCAAACTTCACATGCTGTTTTATTACTCTGTCTAACATGCCACGGCAAGTATTCCAATGTGCCTATACAGAATCGGGGTAAGAACAAGGCAAAGAGTCAGACTTGCAGGTTGAATATTACTGGAATTTCCAAGCCTATTTTTTCCTAGTTCAGCTTGTTATTTGAAGCAAGATCTAGAATCTCCCCGAGATTCAGAAGCCGGTTTTCCTTCTCTTTCAAAGTGAACCATTATCCTCATCACCAAATGACCCTTTAGTCTGGTTTGACAGAGACGGAAAAATGGTGCATTAGTGCTACAATTCAAATTTCAGCATTTACTGTCAGGCTGGAAATTAAGTCGTGTTACACATATGAAGCAGGTCAATGCATTAGCAAACCCATATCCTAATCCACCAGCTGTGGTAGTTATATTTCTCAAGACACTGGCTATTTCAACCGTAATTGGGAGCAAAGGTAACAAATGATTTGTACTAGCATTCAGAAAGGCCCTGGGTTAAATTCTAATCTCAGTCACACATGAAGTTGAGACAAGGAACTCACTTGCTGAAGTATTATTATTATTTTTATCATCATCATTGTGTAGTAAAGCTTAGAATGACAAAATCAGGTTTTACCTTAGCTCCAAATCAACTGAATCCCTACCTGAAATCCAGTATATTTCTGGGCCTGAAGTGTTACAACTAAACCTAAAAGGAATCTTAACATTAGAATGAATCTTTGAATCAAGCCATCCATTACGTACGAGTTGATGCTTGCATGCTGACACACAAACACATCCAGTCTCCCTTCCATTTAACATAAATATATACATTAGCCATACTTCTTCACTGTATATATTCGCTAGTAGATGTATGAAATGTATCATCTACTGTATCACGGGGAAGTTAGGTTACTTACAGGAAAACGTTAACACGGGTATGGTACGTTCCTCTAATCTAGCCTGCCTATGCCGTAGGACGCACGCAGAGAAATGGGAAAAACATTTATTTATAAGCTATCATCTGTTCAACACAGAGACAATTGCCAGATGTGTTATTAACATTAAAACATCTAATATATTATGGTTTGGATGTTTCGCTTCTGTAGCAAATTAATAGCAGGATTAGAAAGGATTTTTAAAAGCTTCTGCTACTTTTTTTTTTTTTTACATTGTAGTTAAGATTAATGAGATCAGAATCTTCGTGATGTTTCGAGGCAGTGTTTATGATCAGACCAATCGGGTTTCTAGACATCTTTTAAAAGATCTTTTTTACATATTGCAAGAAAATCATTCCAATATCAGTAATAACAATAGCAAGACTTATGTTTGATCTTCAAAACTTTTTTTTTTTTCCAGAAGGTGGTGAATAATTGCAGTTCTCTTGTAAATATGTAAGTGCAGTAGCCTGGATTGCGGTCTGCCATTGAGGAGCTCATGCTGCAGCACGGGCACGGTAGGACTTTCGTGGGATAAAACCCTCCAGCTGTGCAGCCAGGGCAATTGCTGCTTTCACGCAGCTCTGCTCTCCTTCTGCTCCCGTCTGGCACTGCCCTGGCCGTGTTCGTGCGGCACTTGAGGCACACAGCAAAGGCTGGTTACGATATTCTTTCAGAAGATAATACGGAGACTGAGTTACTGGCTGCGTCTAGTCTTTTGGCATATAAATTAGTGCATTTTTTTTTAACTTTTAAACTTCAGTTAATATACTTGTATTACAAAACAATCGGGCCATTTTGTAGCAGTCACTAAATATTACACATTTAAGGTGCAGAACACCTGCGACTGTCCCCGCCTACAAAAATCCTTGTCCCAAAGCCTAAAATATCCTCTGCCAACACATAAAATGCATTGGATTTCAAAGGCAACTTTTGTCCTCCATGTTTGGTGGGGTTTTTTTCTGCATTTGCACATAAATTTATGTGCAAGCAAATCTCTCCATGTCTATACCAGTTTCCGTCTTTTTACAGATGGGGAATATAAATCAGAGAGGTTAAATGGAAAGGAGGATGGACTCAGCCTAGAAGAGAGGGCAACGGAAGCTCTGACATCTGTTTCTGGCTCTGTGTGTGTGCATGCATGTGTGTCCATAAAGAAACTTTAATAAGAAACACCAAGCCTCTCTGTATCACAATTTCTCCATCTGTAAAATGGGAATAATATTGCTTACCTATCTCCTAGAGGTGCAGGAAGGTTTAAATCACTATTCTTTATAATCCACTTTGAGATCCAGAGATGGCAAGTGCTATAGAAATGGAAGTATCAGAGTCAGTGTAAGAGCTGGAACAAGAACACCATAATTTCTGGTGCCTAATATCTCGTCTGAGATCACAGCTCTCTCTTTCATCCCTATTTTATCTCCTGTTCCGAACTCTCGAACTAGTGCATAGGGAAGCTTCAAGTACGTGTGCGTACCGGTACCGTTTAGAGATTTTTAATAATAACAAGTAGTTTCATAATTCTGCTAAGGTAATTATACTATTTGTACATATATACTAATAGTGCTTGAGGTGAACAAGATGATTAAAGAATCACAAGTATTCCAATTAAAATTCTTAGGGTACACGCTTCGTGCTGTACCGACTTTGATCCTTCCCCAGAAAATCTTAACAAAGATTTTGAGGGTTACAGTAAGAGCACTCAATGCATAAAATTTACACGGAATCGCAATAAAACCCAGCCAAAATCTGTTAAGATTCATTTGTTCCTCAGTACACATTAGTAAGCCTCCCACTCAGAGCGAGCTAGTTCTGTGTAGACTGATGAGAGAAGACATGTAAAGACATCAGCGGTAGATGAGCAGAAAAAGGAATGAAAAACACTAACAGGAGAAACAGAAAAGAGAAAATAAAGTATGCAATGATTATTCCTAGCGTATGAATCAGAAATGAACAGAAAATACTGTTCTTTTATAAGTCTCTCTAATAAATCTTCCTTTCACCCTGTTGTGAATCACCCTATTTCATCCGAACTTGATGTCAGGCTACTACTTTACAGCCACGAATACAGCCATATACATTTCCTCTTTTGGCAAGCCTTAGCAGGGATTGCCTGGACTTGGAAGACCTTCAGACTCTCTAAATCAAAATTTTCTCCTGCTTCGTGTTGCTAGCTCATCTAACTGGGATGGAGAGAAGGCCCACTGCTTCCCTCCACAGCTGGCAACCAAAGCAAATCCTGTACTTTTTATAACTATTTTCCCTTTCACTCTATACTGTATTTAAGAGCTCCATAAACTCCCACAGCATTATATCTGCTGTAACCGAATGACGGCCGAGTTCCCCCAAGTGCCAGCAGACTAAGGATCCAAGTGAACCCCTAGATAATAAAATCTCCAAAGAATATCAAATGCCAGGCAGGCTGCTGCTGTTACAGAAATGTTGCTGATGCCCCTTCACTTCGGAGAAAGAAGGCACTTGAACCTAAAAACCTCTCTTTTAAATCAAAGCAAGCTCTGCAGCAGGAGAACAGGGGGAAAAGGCCAGTATGTAAACTGTCATCTTGCTATTCCAGATCTGAATTCTCTAAGTTAGCACAATATACGAGTAAAATTTGTCTTCATATGGGCTTTCAGATACGGGCTTCTATGCAATCACTCAATGCATTATGTTTTTTTCTTGGGGGTCCCCTGTAAAAATCGCGTCCCTTGCCACGCCACGTTTAAGTAGGGCAGGTGGTCCCCACGCAACCCTGCAGCGGATACAGAGATTACAGGATACAGATGGGAGGCCGCCATCTCCTGCATTCCACTCAGAAATAGCCCGGGCTTTACAGCAAATGCCTTTCACTTGTAGTGAATGATAATCTAAAAAGGAGTTAATTACTTCATATACATTATGGTAAAGTTGGTTTTAAATTTGCGTTATTAATTTTAACTCTTTTTATATTTGTATGGCTTGCTCTACAGTCTGTATGTTAACTGTAGCAGATGAAACATTGCCCTCCCCTAAGTCCCGTTAGCTTTGACAGAGCCAGGAATGGATAATTCTGGTGACAACCAACAGACTGCAAACTCGGCATTCTTGTTTTAACTCGGCCCAGTTGAATAGAGACCAGGATTTACGTCGTGGTAGAAGATATTCTGTATGAAATAACCAGGCTGCTTCAGTTACCCTGGAGCTCTAGTTCCGTTAGCAGCAACTATATTTTTTGGAAAGAGGTCAACAAGTGAATGGGAATGCGGAGTAAACTGCCATAGCTCCCTCACCCTTTGTAGTGGTGCATCCAGGTAAGGGGTGAGACCCACGGCTGGGGCTGGGGGATGTAGGATGGGGATTACTCTGCTGCCACCCATGTTCTGTGGATAAAAAAGTATTCCGGTCATTGCAGGTGTCAATTCAGTATCTTTTGCAATCCATAAAGTCTTTTTTTTTTTTAATAAACTGTTACTTGAAGAAGGTTTTTAAAGCATTGCTAATAATATTTTATGAAAATTCCACTAATGGTATTATAAAAAGAGATTTTTCTTATCCAGTCTGATAAACTTTGGTACACAAATATGAAAATATTTTTCTCATATATCTTTTCCTCACTAATTAGCTAAAGGGGAACTTTTTTTTCTTTTCTTTCAAGATTTTAGTTAAAAGATTTTGTGCTTCAAATCTATACACTCTGTAGAGCACACCAGGACAACATAGCTTGCCGTCCAGATGCCCATGTTACATGTTACACAATGAATGTGGTTTTGTTAACTCTGTATTATATCAAATAGTTGTAAAAAAGGAACACGGAACATACTTACTCTTGTACTTAAAAAAAAAAATAAAAATAGAAGGTCAGCTCTCCCCTAAAGTGAGTGAGTCAGTATGCTCTGGTGGCCACTCTTTCTGTGCTTACGTGTATGTCTGAAGACTCCTGAAGGCCACCAAGGAAGTTAGGTAAGAACGGGACCACGTTCTGCCTGGCCATTTCCGGCACGTGACACGGTAGGGAAGGCAGGAGAAGCTCCCGCACGTGGACATGTGAGGGGCACCAAGGCAGAATCTGTCCCTAATAAAGATAAGGAATTCGGTACCATTGAAATGTTCTTTCTGGCATCTGCAAAACCCAAACTATAAATATTGTTTCTAAAATAAATGAACAGCATTTGGACTGATGGGTAGAAATACCCAGATTTCATGTGAGATTAAAAAAAAAAAAAAAAAAAAGTGAGCATTAGGTCTTCAGGCTGTGAATAAATAAAGTAGGCCAAAACGCAAAAGTTTGTAATTGTTGCGCTGAGTCTTTTCTGGAAACAGACTTGCTTTTAGCTAAATAAACAAACCCCACAGACCATTAAAGTCTTTCCTTCCTTTGAGAATATATCTTTACTTCTGGAACAAAGATGATGATGCCAAAATATATGCATAAAACAATTTACCCACATATATTGTCCTTTCCTTTTGTCTTGCATTCAGTGCCTACATTCCCATGTCTCTACTCATTTCAATCAGTTCAAGAATCAGTGATTTCCAGCCAAGCCGAAATCTGAGAGTGGTGGACACTGCACTGCCCAGAATCTAGCGAACACGACAAACAGCGTTACCTACTCCGTGAAACGGGGGAAAGAGCTTTGTCCTTCGCGCTTCAGTACAAAACTGCCGCTTCTCAAATCTGAACATCCTGTTGGGTTCTGTACCAACAACTTAAACAGATTATCACTCTTTTTGGAAAAAAAAAGTTTATTGACCAAATTTCTGACTGCCACATATTGCCACTTCTGGCTCAGCTTCATTTCAAGATTGGAAAATACAAACGGTTTTGATGTTTGGAACATGTCTTGGCAAATATTTTCATATGACAAGTGAGCTGCCTGATACAAATGTCGACACATCATGACAATCGCTGAAATAACATTTCTCTGGTGCTATTGAGCGCTCTGAGTTTTATATTCTACCTGAACTTAGCTGATCCTCTAAAAAAAAAGACAGAAAAAGCATTTAAGTTCTTAAGAATAAGTATCCAAGTCCCAGTTCACGTAAGCACCAGATAAAATTTCTCTCTATCCTCAAGCATAGGCTTAAATTTAAGCACTGGCCTTAATCAACATGTGCTTCACATTTAACATACGATTAAGAAGGATTTCCTTTGGAATCAAGTCCTGGATTTTGTCATCGATGTTTTGTGGCACACGATACTTTTATGTGTATTTGATTTTCTGTTCTAAATGCTGACATTTTTTTTTTTTTTTCCCCCCACTGGCAGCAACAGCCCAGTGGCATAGTACATGTCAGGTTTGATTTATCTCTGGTTGCCATTATTTACTACAGAAACAATGCTTTTTAGTTACTACAGTTCAGCACAGAAAGTGCTAAGCTATATTCTATAATGTACCGTAAAAATACCAAAGACAGTTTTCCCACAGGATACAGTGAGCAGAAGAAACCATTTTCGTCTTTCTGTATTATTATAGCTGTATTATCTCCCTGAAAACACTAAAGATAACACATGACATCACCATCACATTCAGAGAATCACGGAATATTTAGCTTTGCAAGAGTTCTTATAATTATGTACTGTATTAAGACCAATTAAAGAACTCCTGAATTATTCCTGATGTATGTCAAACTTAACACGGAGCATATTCCCTAAGAATATTTCCAAATTCTCCATCAACAACTTATTCTAATTGTATACATGTTCTAGTAGCAAATTCACATTCTTCCCGATTCACTGTAAGCTGATAATTTTTGGTACTATCCTTAGAGATAGCAGTATTTGATTCTTTTTTATATATAAAAATTGCTTATGTATTTGTATGCAACAATCATTTATTCTCCTCAATCTTCTTTTCTTCTTCCTCCTTGCGGTTTTGGTTTCTGTGGGGTTTTTTTTTTCCCAAAATTCGCTATTTTATTGCACTCTTCTGAAATCTACAATATGCATCTCTTTAAGCTGACAAGGCAGAAAATGAACATGTCAGTTTGAGAGTTAACCAATGCAGAATACACTAAAGGCTGGCTACGATGTGACTTAAAATCTTCAGCGCCCTGGGGAGAAGAGGAGGGATATGAACCATTCCTCCTAAATTGCTCTTAAGTGCCCGAGTTCCCTATAGGTTCAAGGGAGAAGCAGGCATGTGTAAATCACCGTTTGGTGGCCTTCAGAGGTGCCTAAATTAATCATGCTGGATTTGGCCTGAAATAATTAAATTTACTTGTTCTTAGAGGAGGTAACGTGCATTGCAGCATTACATGGGCATCGCACTGTGTATTCCTATCGAATTTATCTTTGCCATGTTTTTTGCACCACCCCTTTCTCCTGGCAGGGATTAGGTGGCGTTAGGATCTGGCAGGTACGTCCCCTCTCTTTTTGTGAACCTGTCATTTTCCATTTCTAAAGCACAGTACTTCATTTTATTCTTTTTTCAGGAGCAGCACACACTCAGATTTGAGAGAGTCCTTCCCACTTTACCAAGCTAACATACTTAAGTGTATCATATAAACTTCTCACGATCCTTTCAACACTTCTCTTATTGAAAAAGACGTATTGGCTCAGCTCCTATCCACGAACCAAATTTGCCCATCGCCATTCTTTGTCGCTTAAGACTACCAGAACGGAATGATTTATATCCACATTATTAAAATTTCTCAGCCCCATGGAGCAATATATGGGGGCCATATGGTGTGATCATACTCAATCTGCTTTCAAGAATGGTCCCTGGCCCGTGTCCCGTATCATGCCCAGGACTTGTTAGGGAAGAAAACTGGTTGCCACAGGCTGAAGGCACGCCGGAGAGCGTAAGAGTACAGACCATAGCATTCCAGTGCTGGGAAGGATCCCGTTTAATTAATTATAATCGGCATAGCCATACTGGACATAAAGAGTATTGCAAGTACAAAGCACACAACACTTTATGTCAAGTAGAGCAGAAAAAAAAGTTATTACTGCATCTCATTTGTAAGCAAGAACTTTTTCTCTCTCTCAGTCCCTATCAGTACCCACAGCTGTGTGCAGCTACATTCAATTGTCATCTAAATTCCAATCGCGAATGGATGGATGTCAAATTAAAGCACAAATAGGCGACTAAGAGAGTCACAAAGTGACAGAGTTTTACTCTGACATAAGATGACTCCACAATGTCGGCACCTATAAAATTCCTTATGACTAACGAAAGGTTGCATTCAGGCAGTTTCATCATGAATCCTTTTCCAGTGCTGAATGCAGCCGTGATGCTGGAGATGAAAAGATAAAAAAAGATAAAAGAAAGTCAGAGGACTCGGGTCACTTGCTAAAACAGGAGTCTCTCATCCCCATAACTTCTTTGGTCAATCTACTCTCCATCCATTATTTTTTTTCTCTTTCTAATCCACATTACTCCTGATAACCTGTAAAATGTCATGTAAAAGAACATAATTTACACATACGAAATAGATTTGCGTGTATGCAAGACGTGCAGATTTACTCTTGCAACTCATACATGCACATAATTTTCAGATGGAACCGAGGAAGCAAGTTCTGAAGATTTGCTTCCCTGTGTCCACAATATTTTCTTCAACCAATAAAGACCATTATCCTATCAAAGAAAGAAATGAAATTATCTTAGGAGAGTTTGGATTTTCAGTGAATCCACATTGATTACTGCCACCACGTTTAGTTCTTCCAATAATTTATTAGGTATTGAAGTTAAAAGTTATAGTCTAATTGTCTGTATCTCCTACTTCTGGCTTACAAGAAGGTACCAAAATACATCATTCTTCACTCGTCTGACTTCACCATACCATGTTGCTAAAACAAATTAAATATATTGACCGCTGCTTCCCAGCAGCAGTCGTCCTACTGCTAGCACGAAGCTGTGGCTTCTCGGTGGCCAGTGCACAAATAGAGCTGTTTACAGGCTTCCCAAACAAAGAGCGACACCGATCCCTATAGTGCGCGTCTCCAAACACGATGAGCAGATGTAGCTCCTTCTCTTACTAGCTATTTGTTGCGTTCTTTAAATGGCTTTCCCTATTTTTTGTCTTTTGGTCAAGGAAAAAAAAAAAGGGGGGGGGGGGAGGGAAGCCCTCGAAAATAAAAGCAGTGGAAATGACGGTGGAAAATCAGAGTTATTTTCTGCAGCAGAAGAGCCAGAAACCGGAATATTTCCCTCCGCTGTGCAGGCCAAGGCGGTCCTCAGGCAGAGAGGAACAGACTTCGCTGCGCACAGACCCGAGATGAGGCACACGTGCAATTCTCCAGCTCCTCACTCTCACAATAAGGAGGTTTGTACATTTAAGAAGAGCATTTATTCATAATGAATAGAATTTGCCAATCAAAAATAAAGAACTTCAGTGCCTTTGAAAAATTTAACTGCAAACATCTCGCTGCTTTCCGAAGAGACTCGTGTCCGTAAGTGGCTAAATTACTTCTCTCATAGGATTTAAATTTATAGGACAAGAGGCATTTTGGAATTTTAAACCAGCCTAACGCAGTAACCTCAAAAATCACTCCGAAAGTTTCAAGCAATCTTTCTGCTGGTTTCTTTCATATTCCGCTGGTAGGAATCCAGAAAATGGTATTTCATTATTTAAAAAAAAATAATAAATCTCCACAGATGGTATATTCACGGTAGACATACGCACTCTCAGAACTGACATAAATGAATAAATATAGCCCCAGTCTGAGACAGATACACAAGACTTCTGCGTGTTCCAGTCAGAACTGGCAAACGCAGACTTTTACAGCTACCAGAGGAAAAGAAATAGTTGAAATAAGACAAACTAAAAATATAATTTTCTTTCAAATAAAAGTTACTCAAGTTTTTTGTTTTTTTTTTTTTTTTTTAACTTTTTCAATTATTTTCCTGCACTGTAGCTGCAAAGAGCTCTAGAATTACCTAAGGCAAAAGATGCTATGTAAACCCGGTAGCAGGTACAGTTTTTGATCAGTATTTTGTACAGCACAAGGTACTGTTAATTCTGGCCAATATCATGGTTACATAAAGGGATTCAAGCAAAGAGTATTTAAATATAATGGCTAACGCCTGTGCTTTAAAATTAAAAAAAAAAAAAAGAATGCTTATTTCTTTTCCGTATATTCGTTCTTTTCATAAAATTTGATGAAAATGATGTAATTTATGGGTTTTATTGGGCTACAGCCAACTTGCGTTTGCATATTTATATGCTCCTCTCTAATTTGGCTTTCTGAATTATCCCTTCCCTTTCTGTTATTGCAGTAACACTCGGAAAGCGTTCTTCCCTCGGAGCGGTAGCTGCAAGAGGAATACGTTCAGCTGAAGAATGCAAACCAGTCATGGATGTGAGATAAAAATACCTTTCAGAAGTCACGCAATAATCATTGAACGCACGGTGAATCATCATTAAGTGGTTTAGTCAAGGTCACAGAGTACCTACAATAATGAGTAAAAACACATCATGGCCTTATTATATTTTAATTAGTATTACCTGTTTAAGCTTTATTTCAGGTTTGGGTTTTGGTTTGGTTTTTTTTTTGTAAGCTTTATTTACCTAATAGAGATGAAGCATCTGAACTGGGAAACGTGTCGTATGGGCGAATGAATCCCTCAGCATTTCAGATAGAGTTGTTTGCAAAAATGGGAGCGCTCTATTAGACTTTTTAAGAAAAGGACAAGTATTCAATTAGGTTTCTTCGCGTTATTAGATGATGGCTTTTCAATTTCAGCTTTGCTGTGCAATTTTGCGTGTACAAAGTCATTCTCGTTTGTGCAGGAATGAGAGCTGTACCCTGTCACAGAGATAAATTCCGGAATGTAAGTGAAGAGTTCCACTGCCTGTGACAGCATATGCGGGATATTCAGCTATGCAGATCAGATTTAAAGTTGAAAGACACAATTTTAACATTCTTTCTGAGCACAAAACTGTACTATTCACAAAGGAACAACTCTTTTGCTATGCACATCATTTGTTCGCTCATACCAATAAAAATTGCATTTCAATGCAACTTCTTTTTTTTCTTTGTTTGTTTTCAATCCAACATTAGAATATTTTCTTTCTTCTTACCCCAAGAACCGCAACTTAATGGTGCTAACTTGTTTGCTTTTACTTCTGTGCATTTTTACTTCAAGTACGCGTGAAAATCACAAATTGAATTAAAAATTATTAATGAAGGAACCAGACAGCTCCCGAGTTTCCCTGCTCTGTATTAGAAATCCAGTCGGCTAATTGTAAAAGCAAAAGTGTAGACAGGCCTCGTTTTTAAAAATTAATCAAGTGTCCCATTCAAAATAGCTGTTATTTATGTTTACGCAAATGTAATGCTATAGCGTCTGTCACAGCTGTGATAAAACTACACAAATAATTTCCAGAAATGAGATGTAACTAAACAAAAAACCAAAGAAAAGTCTTCTTATTCCATCATATTAAATGTGCAAAATTCTAATTTCCTTCATTCTGGGGGGAAACTTTTCCAAAACAGTAAAGACGTCTTGCTTAGAACATCTTTTCATATATTTCTGTTAAATATCAGCAGAAAATGTTGTGTTACATATCCTGCCATCCAGAAATAAGCCTTTATGATCCTAACTAGATCAAAATACCGGAAAAAAATATTTACGCGCACTTTTTTTTATTCCTTTGAAAAATCATCAAAGGATTGTGAGACACTTCTTGTCCTGGTATAAAGACATGAACATTTTTCTCTTCTAGGTCATTTGTTCTAATCTAATTCAGGGAGATGGAGAGTGATTGTAAGTTAAACCCTTCTTTGTGCTAGGCTCTGTGGTCCATTATCTCAAATAAATTGATGGTCCAATTCCGAAACCTTCAACTGGGCAAAGACTTCTGAAAGCTTTTTAATTTTATTTGTAAACCAACTTGGCTTGGATAGGTCAAGTTGAGCAGGTGCCAAGTATTTTGTAGACCGAGAACCTCGGGCTACATCCATATTTTCATGTGAACGCAGGGACTTGTGCTCAGACCCAAGCCCAAACTTCTTGGGAAAGAGACCACCTTTTTCATCCTCCCTCTTATGTAGATGTCATGCCTAACATGATAAAATCCTGATTTATACATAAAATACGTTGATGGCGTTGGCAATAATTACCACAATAATAATATAGTTCCATGGTCAAGATGAAGATGCTTGCGTGTGTGTAGAAAATATTGCAGAGTTAATTAGGGGGCTACTTTAGAACACAATTATTATTCCAGAATGTCTCCTTGAATAAACACTGTTATTCTGTGGAGTAAATTGTGCGTTTATGTAGTTTATTTTAACCCGCTTCCAAAATAGATTTAAGCTATGCCAAAGTAATTTTTGAGAGCAAAAAAAAAGCATTTATGCATAGCAAGTTAAGGTATTATGGCAATATTTGACTGTTTTCATATGTAAAAAAATTCTAACCTCTTACTAGGAAGAAAAAAAAGATTCTATCACTAATGTCAGTACATAACTTCAGGAAAGCTCTGAAGTATTATAAAAGAAAGGCACATCTAGAATGATCCACAACTACAGAAGAAAAATTAAAATAACTTAAAGCTACTTTTTAACCATCCATAGACCATTGACTATAGACCAAAATACTACTGAGATGGATGTAATGGTGCTGTTCCCACTGTTACCACCTCAGGACCTGGTCCAAAGTATTAGAAATAGACCAGAATCAGAGTGATCAGACATTCATTGTGAAGATGGTCTCTGGTAGATATCCTACAGAATCCGGTACAACACACTTTGAAACTTGGATTGGGGTTTTTGGTCACTACGGTAAAAACACTGATTAAAATAATGGCTAATGTAAGTACCACGGAATGAAAAAATTGATAGAAATGGTTAGAATCTATTTTTAAAATACAGGAATTGTTCAAAAGCTACATTTTATTTCCCTCACCGCTACATTTGATTTCCCTCACCAGTGTTATTTCACTTATTTTATTTTCTCCAGTCAGGTTCAGAATGTCTTTCATGTTTTATAAACTTTCAAGTCACTGTGAAAGTTTCTTAACTGTTTGCAGCGAGGCGGCGTTCAAACCAGCCGGGTGAACGAGAAGAAATAAGTGTAAATTGCACGGTAAGAAGAACATGCAAGTTAGAAGAATCCTGGAGTTACTCTATGAGAAAACTGTTTTCAAAACCCCTGCAATTTATTGATCCCACCACAATTTTACAACTTGCAGTCATAATAAATACTTATAAATATATGTAAATATATATAGTCTTCAAAATGTATTATTTGAGTACAAAGAGATCTACTTTTGGTATATTCTGCTCAGAATAATATGCAGAATATGTATATTTATGTGGAAATTGGTGTATGAAGAAGTCCAATGGCTTAGACCAATAAGATGAAAATTTGACAATGGGACATAAACTCTTTCAAGTATGAGGATTTATATCTTTTTCTCCATAATAATTTGGAATATAGCCGCTGCTGCTTTCATTTATCCATGCTATGACCTCAACCTCAAACAACAAAAAAGCAAACACCCAAATCCCCACTATTAAGCTTTTGGTTTCGGTCATAGCCCGTAATCATAAATTTGACAGATTACTGTATTATTTGTGTCGAATGTGTATCATTTTATCAAATGTGTATGATCTTATCAGTTCATGACCTGGTTGTCCTTCAGTTGTGTTGCTGCCTTGCTGCTCTCGTGTTACTGGGGACGGCAGTCGGAAGAGCCCAGCTTACCTTCTCTGCTTCCATGCAGCCTCCTGTTTACTTCACGTCCCTATCACAGCTTGTCTAAATTAATCGGTACTAAGCTTTTGATGTGACTTTGCACAGAAATATTTTCAGTATTTTTGCCGTTGCGCTACGTATTTCCATGGAATGAACAGACTGGCTAGAGCAACACAGCGGTATGTTTTGTGGAAGGGTTTGGTAATACTTGTTTTAGTGTATTTTCAGTTCAATTCCTTTTTGCAACCTGGCATTTTCTTTCCTTCTTGCTGGCTTTGTACAGTGGGGGACACTTTTCAGGGAATTATTTCACTTTTTTTTTTTTTTTCTCAAGAAGAGTTCAAATTTCTCGTGATAATACACGTCGCCTTCCTCATTTGTCTTTCCTAAGGTTCTGCGCTGAACGTTCCCGTTGGAACACAGTGCAGGAATCACCAAGCAGACACAAACTTGAGTGGATACACTCAGGTGGCACCGTGGAAGCTCCGCGTAGAGCCACCAGTTTGCGTCCGTAGCTGACAATTTTCTCAGCTGTTCCCCCGTGCTGCCGCTGCTCTGCAGCTCCCAATTCCAGAGCGAGCTGGGCCGGAGGCAGAGCGGGTTTCCTGGACCGTGCTCCACTGCACAACGTGGGCATACGCAGCCTATTAGAGACTCGATTGACCTACACCGTTTTATGCCATCTGCAAACACCGCCCCCTTTTTCTCGCTTCCGTTTCTGGATAATTAATTTTTTTTAATTCCATGGATCTCCTCACAGACACTTGGGGAACTCTGCTTCTGCTAAAATGTTCCGTTTATCTTTATGATTTTTTTTCTCTTAGGCACAGAGAGTCTGGTAACGCTTTGCCCTGTGACAACACTTGCTTACTTTAGTGGCTGCTTCCACTACACAGAAGCTATGCTAAAGGGGATTTTTGACAGTTCAAATACACTATATTGATTAATTCGCACCCACTCTATCAAAATTCTAATAGACGGACAATATTTCTGGGCAATTTTCCTGGGCAGAGGCCAGCTACCTTGTTCCTGAAAACCCCAAGCTAAAATTTCGTGTCCTACGCTAAGGTTTCTCATTGGACTCTCATATACAAGATTTTTAATGATAAACACAACTTCTGACGTTCTTTGGTTACTAGCTATTGTTAGAAACCGAGAATTTAAGAAACACATAACCCACTGGCTTCTTCCTATTTGTTTGAGTAAAATATTTCAGTGACATCCTCTTCCATGGCTCAGTCTTGCACATTTATTTGAAACGGTTACCTGGGATGGGCGGCTTCCTAAACACACTGTCTGTCTTTCTCTGTCCTTCCTCTGGTAAATACAAATGCAAAGAAACAGTTTGGAATCTCTGCAACGTCCTTGTCCTCGCTAACTGCAGCTCAAGAGACCACCAGTTCTCTCCCAGCTTACAACACTTGGCATCTTAAAAATTGTCTATATTTATTTGCACGCCTTCGGCTATTTGCTCTAAGATGTCCCTCTTACCTCCACTAATTACTATCCTAAAGTTTACCTGCTAGGACTTATGCTCTTTTCTGATAATTTTGCTTAAGAATCTCTCTTTTTTTTTTTTTTTAAGAGAACTTTTTAGTTGAAATAGTTTTCATATTCTGCAATATACTTTTCCTTCTCTGCTACTGATTTTTCATACGGCCATTTTCATACATTCTGCAGCTTTTTATACAGCATTTTTGCTGAATATGAGGGTTCCGATTCATACATTTTAATCACTTCTTTTAAAAATATCGTTCTACTGACAAACTGATTTTGATCCGATCTTCTTTAAGAAGTTGAATTTGGTTTTATTACAATTGCGATTACTGAGTGGCTCAACCAAAATTCCTTCCTGAATCATTCCTCTTGCCTTATTCACCGAATACTTCATTGAGAATGAATTATTTACTCATCGCTACGATTGTTCTCACTTTCTTTTCTCTGTTATACAATTACAATCTACAATTTTACTAAAGAAAACATTAAATAAGGGAAAATAAGGCAGAGAAATATTGCTCTTGTTTTGTAGCAGTTTTAGCTTTGCGGTTCAAAGAAAAAAAAGCCAAACTAGATCTGGATTCTCAAGTGTGGATTATGTAATACCAGTCATTTATATTGTTTACTGCTGACATTTTACCTCCAATTTTTTTATGCCCTTATACCAGCAAAGTGCAAGATGCAGACCAATGTCTCTATGTAAACACATTGTTCAACAATATTACTTATGTTAGCTGAACAAAATTTAAAATCCCTAAGCTATCAATAAAATAAATATTCCATTGTTATTTGAAATAAAACTCCCAGGCCTAGAACAGACCGGAAGAGAATTACCATTGTGGTGTCACCGGATATAAGGGTCAGTGTAATGCACACACTGCAGCGGAACTCTCTTGTGATTTGACCGTCAGTGCTACGAAACTCAAATTGTTAACTGAGATGATAGAGATGAAATTAGTACTGCTAGATCACAGTTGAGTACTAAAGAATGTTGCTTAGAGGTAAATGATGGAAGACCAGGCAGGGAAAGACAGAGTCATGAGTCCTTAGGTCACCGCTAAGTGAAATTTCACGTTGGTCTTTAGAGTATGACCAGATGATTGACACCTGACAGTTTAGCCTACTCAAAATAAGCCGATTGTCTCAGGACAGGGATTTTTGGGAATGGCTTTCGCCTATCAGAATTCGTTTCCAAATTTAGAAGCTTTCAGTAAAGCAAATCTAAAGAGTGAAGCGGTAAAAAGACCTCTCTGAAGGAAAAAGGATGGAAATGCCTGGACGGCTCATTGAGAAGGGAGAGCTGAGCTGTCTGCGCGGAGAATGATCTGTAGCAAAGATCTCCACAGGCCAGGACTGCCAGTGCAGCACCTTTCAGAACAACTAAATGCTTTACAAAAATAAATAAATTAATACCATTCATGAGATTCCTTTTTTTTTTTTTTTTTTTAGCCCTGATCTGCTGTCCTAAACGGCTTTTGTTGCTTTAAAAGGGATCGGTATTGCAATGTTAATGTCTTCGGCTTATTTGGATGAGATAAACATGATAAACTCTTGAAGTCGAGGAGATTACGGTCTGTAATAAAATACAGAAGGCTGCTAAACAGAATGAAAAGACATATTAGATCAAAGTATTACTCAAGGGTTCTACAACTGTCTCAGACTCCAAAAGGGATTATGAAGGTGTTTTTGAGATCTATCACAGTCTTTCATGCCACCCAACCATAGTCAAAAGGTGACTAAATAGGCAAGATTTTGGAACAAGACAGAAGGCACGGAGGAGCACTGACAAAAGTCAATACTAGGTAGGCTGAAAGATGATCAGACCAAAGGCAAAAATTTTGCCTTCTTCCTTCCAAACCCTTAATGTTAACTGTGTAAGTAGTTACTTCAAAATAACAGGCGTATAGTTTATTCACAAGATACTGCTCAATCATAAAAAGAAGCTCCTAGGACAGTTCTCTCGACTTTATTTTAATCTTAAGAAATGTTAGCCTGGCAACGTCAATGTTTAAACCACCTATCCAAGAAAACTTTGAAACTAATCCAGCATCAGAAAAAAAAAAATAAAATTGAGCAACGCCCCCACTAATATCAGCTGATACTTTTGTTGTTGACAGACATGTCATACTAAAAACCATCAAGGTTTTGTCTTTTTTTAAAAGCATTGAACAATGTCGCCTTCAGTGGTGCCTGAATCCAAGAGAAGCCATTTTTCCCCACCGCTCCTAAAGTTGTGCCTGCATTATTCCTACCATGAATAGCAGAGCGAGCTAATTTTTATTCCCGCAAAGGGAAGGCTTTCATACAGCTTTTCGAATAGTACTTACTCAAATATGGTGGTTTGTAAGGCGCTCGTGTATTAGACAGCAGTCCATCCAACTCCTTCCTCTCCAGAGTGTTGTGAAGGGCCTTCTCTTTGCCGAAGGTGGAGAAGGACCTTTCTGCCCCCGGCTGGGCTTCTGGTGTTTCAAACACTTCAGTGTCTGGAACGGAGTCCATGCCAGGTACGTGCAGATTGCTGCGGTAATCTGCAGCTTGGCGTCCATCGGATGGAACAAAGGAAGGCATCCAGCACCGATCTGAGTGGCCCAGTGCTTTACATTCCTCCGTGCAATTGGAGAAGAGATCCATGCCTGCAAGCATGAGAGAAAAAGAAACTACAGATATAAGCTTCAGCATCACGAACAGCTGCTGACAGATAAGAAAGATTATGCCGAGAAAAGAGAGAAGCGGAAAGAGAAATGTCGTAAGAACTTCTTCCACTACCTTCATCGCCTCATCCAAAAGAAAACAGCTGATTGTGCAGTCTTCAGAAGTCAAAGACACCATTTCATAAGCGTAACTAAATGCCAGAATGTCACACACACACAAAAATACCACAAGAAGAAGGGTATTGGTGGTCCTGTCTCACAAAATCACTTGCAGATCTCACTGTTTAGAACCTGTTCAATTAAAGTTCAATTCCACTTGTAGATTGATGTCTGTGGTTCACCAGTTGAAAATACTTGTTTGAGAACGTGAAGGAACTGTTCCTACATGAACGTATCTCTGGCCAAGGACATGAAATGTCCTGATTGAGGAATCACAGATTTCGTTTATGAAAATGAAATATTAACGAGTCCTATAAAGGAACTATCTGTGCATACAGTAGCATGCAGATAGAGCCTATGGATACTAAAAGCAGATCTTACAAAGTAGGAATGCAGCTTCCAAGTGATCAGGATGGCTTATTTAATCAACATCATTCTTTCAGAGGTAGTTTTCATTGCTACTGCAGCACTCCTTACTATCATCAAGTCATCCAAGTAACGGGGCAGAATCCTATAATAAATTACCGTAATTAGTGGTACAAAGGTAGTCGTAGTCTGATGTGACATGGCTGTGGATACTATTGACAAAATTGTTAATGCTTCCCCTATATGAGCAAACACTTGTCCCTGCCAACACAGAACTGTTTGCTTACAAATCCTTTAATGCTATTAAGATTTCAAATGACAAGCTATGCTTCTATTGACTACCTTCAGATCCGCCTTCCAAAAGAATATTTCCTGACTATGAGTCACTAAGTTGTTGGATTATACTTGTTTTGAGAGGAGTGGTGTATGAAATCATAGGCACGGAGTAAAATAAATACCAGCGTCTCCAAGTTGATGTTCAACATTGTACAGAAAAGCAGAACAGTAAAGAAGTATCTTTTTCTTGTATTTATAAAGAGAACAGAGTGTCTTAGAATAGGTGTGTCAAAACTGAACCAAATCTGTTATAAACATTGCATTTACAAGCATTGCATTAGAATTACAAAAAATGACACCACTGGCAAGAGGAATACGAAAAAATTTTGAACAGCTGTAATAAGATTCATGTAATGTAGCTCATTCACCAGCCAACATCGTAAAGAACTGGATTAGCTTGATCTCCAATGCGAGGATTAGCATTAAGAATTCTACCACTGTTTTGAACCATAATTTGACTTATATTAGTAATATTTATGCGATACCTCACACTAGAAAAAACAATCTCTTCAGCAGGCGAGAATGTTTCTGCGCTATCAACAAGTGCTCCAGGACTAAAGGCAGTCCCTTAGAAAAAATATGAAGAAAGAAAGAAAGCTTTTTATCTCAGATTAATCTCGCTTTAGGATGACTTTTTAATTTTAAATTAAATATACAATGCTAGGTCCAGTTTCGATGAGAACCTCGCATTGATAATTGGCCTACAGAATCCTGAAAATAAATTAATGAGCAGTGAACTGTTGAGGAATGCAAACGTGAGCTGCAGATATGATTAAGAAATCAGATGAAGATCATCAGGCGAGGCGTACAAATTACATAGTTCTGAACTCCGTAGTGGCAGCAGCTATCCAAGACTGAAGAGAGAGATTTAGATGCAGGCTCCCCAGAAAGAAATTAATACATAACAACGTCTATAAAACCCTGTGCGTGTGTAGCTTAGGTACTGAAATGTCTACACAAAAATATCTCTTAGGCAAGAAAAGACATATTTTACGAATGTAACTTCTTGCCATCCAGAAGATTTAAGTGACAATTAACACAAAATGGTTATTTCATTTTTCAGGCTTCCTAGCAAAGTCACACGTGAACAACAAATAACCCTACTTTTAATAGGCAAGTGATTACAGGTACATTTTGCTAACACTGTGTCAACCATATTCAACGTTTCCTGAAAGACAGCAGGAGAAAGAAAAATTTACGGATAAATATTAAATTATATTCTTCAGTCAGTGGGGAGGGAGATAGGGAGATATTATAATAATACTGCTTTTAAGGTATATACTCAAAGATACACCCTTTTTTTTCCCCCTCCATGGATTTTTATTTCCCCTGGAAAATTACCCTCCATTTTACTATTGTGTTTTCACATCAGCTGCTAAACTGCAAAATGTCTCTACCCAAATATTATTTTTTTAGTTCCCTTTTGAATACTGCTTGTCTACTGCAGTGCACTGAATAGTATTATGTAACAGCTGATTATAAAAGAGATGTTATAGCCACGATAAATCAGGATTTTGAATAAACAAAGTAATGAATGCAGGGGATATAAAAAGGTAAGCTTGTACGACAAACTTTTCCCCCCTTGAAGATGACAATTTGTGAAAGAAAAAAAAAAAATGTCGTATATACATATCCATCTGAATTTTAATATGCACTCCCGCAGCACACAGCTAGAACGTAAATGCTTGTTTAGGATGGGAACACAATGTTCAGAGAGGCCTGGGTTGGGCGTTGCTCCTACTTGAATCAGTCACAACATTCCCTAAGAGTTTCATGGGTGCAGAACCAAGCCCTTGGGTTTAATATTTTGACAGAAAAGAAATTCAAATTAGCTGTCTGATTTTGAAATCCCTGGGCATCTACGTGTATTTACACTGACTGTGATACGAGTGCTGGCTGTCCTTCCCCCACCTTTTTCCTACGGTCATGGTATAGAATTCTCTGTTTCTCATTGAAAAACATTAAAAACAGAGGGGGTAAAAGCTATTTGCTATTTTCCAAGAAGGAAGGACATATCAGTGTAAACGCAGTAAGACATTCAGCACAGAACTCCTTCATACACCAAGAATCGTGTTCTTGATTTATAACAAAAAAGAAACGTTCAGCAGCATAACACTCCCATCTCATCTCCCTCGTAAATCTGGTTATATATATATATGATCCTCCAGAACTAAACCATCCATCATAATTGCAAATCCACATTAAAGAAAAAAGCGTAATATTTTTCATTTAGTTATGATATTAGACCTTGCATGCAGATAAACCGAGATTTTAAAGGTGGCTCTGAATTCTGAATAAGCATTGCACTGGTCCAAAAACAGCCGACATCATAGAAAAGCCCAGGGCCAAGGCCACTAGTTCATTCTTATTTGTTCAAGCCTTATTACTAGAGAGGCCAGTGGGCAACACGAGCTCTTGCACAACCTTAACTTCGCGGATTTTGAAGGAAAACAAGCCCCCACCCCTCCCTCAAAGGAAACCAAAAAACAGGAGAGGAGTTCAATATTAAGTTTGATATCCGCCTCCGAATTTCCTGAACTCAGGTGCTTTGAATCAGACACTGGGTAGCGCTGCATTTCTGGAGCATATTCCCAGTTTGCTGCCTTTTCATATTTCAAAAGGAGAAAAATCAAAATTTTGATGTGCATGAATGCTAATTGGATTGAAAGACAGTTTAGATCAAAGCAAAAATTAGGCCTAAAACCATTTTTAAATAATGCATTCTTCCTTAATTTAATTAAGGGAGAAGAGCCATACACCGAGCCTTTAGAGCAATGAGTGAACAAGTTCATATGTATTACTAAGTAAATGATGTAATAAAAAAGTAAAAATACCAATGAAATGTTGACAAAATATTTCTGTGGTATTGTTATTGAGAGGGTTGGGGTTTTTTTTTCCCCAGCATGTGTCATTTTTTCATAATTTTGGCTTTCCCTTGGAATTAAATAGCGTTTTCCATTTCTTCTGTGGGAGCTTTTCTTAAAAAAGCTAGTTAGATGTGAGACAGGGGTGATGTAGGGAACCAGGCCTCCTTTTCAGAGCTCCGTTACCAGAACTACTGTCCGTTTGGTCAGATTATCCTTGAGCAAGTTCCTCATTTCCCTATGATTCATGGTTTGTGTCGGTAAATAAGGTTAATGACGTTAACCTCCTTCGTAGAACACTTTATCTACTGAACTTCATGAAACGGAGTTGTTATCATTCTTTCTTGCCAAGTAATTGGTGTGCTGCCTTGGATAAAGCTGACTTCATCTGCATGAGAACACGAATAGTCTCAAACATCTTCAGTGTCTGGCTCTTCCAAATCTCAACTTCAAAGCCCTATCTGGACCATTGAGATGTGAACATTATTAAGCACGCAGCCCAAGGAAAGAAGAGGAAAAAAAAGGAAAAGAAACGGCCCTCAGCTTGAGTCAAAACACTTTTCTAAGCCATTTTCATGTCCACTCTCACTTCATCCGAGATAGACTCTTAGCCCAAGTGATCTTCAAAACAGGATTTAGCTGTCACTCTGCATAGTCTCAGAAGGAACGCTGGTTTTCTCTGTCCCTTTATCACTAAAATTCTTCTTCTGGCTTCTCAAATTCTTCTCCGTATGAACGCTGAAATCTCATAGCCCTTCTGCAGTAGTGCATACTAACCCTCTCGGGGGTTTTTACCTAATCTGCGCTGGAAAGGCGTGAGGCAACGTTTCACCCTGTGCCTTTGTATTAGACCCTTATCAATTCCCTTCATGAAGTCCACTAGCAGAAGCCTAATTTTAGATCTCAGCCGGTCACCAATGCATACTGTCCAGTACTGCACAGAGGAGATTATCAAAAAAAGCTGATGCATTTTTACAGTATATAGGTGACGGTATTTACTTAGCTTCGCATCTTGGATACTCCCTCCTGAAGTGCATCCGAGAGACCGTGCCAATTCAGCGCAAAAAGGGGAAACAAAGGTAATATTGTGAAGAACTCTACACGTTTGGCTTGAGAAAGCTGAGTAGCTAGTGAGCAACCATAGGAAATAAGCTGATGGCATGAGTCCAAATCTTACAGGACAGGTGTCTAATCATACAATTTAAACGTACGCACACGCAGAGTATTAATTGGCACCCAAGTCGGCAATTTCACAAGGGAAGCCAAGAATTTAATCAACCATGGGAAATAAACTAACCTTGTGCTTAGAAATTACTCCTACTGAACATGATTGAAATACAGTGTGTTAATGATAAGTAGTAGTGTTGTGTGTCGCGTTTGCTCTACCACAAATAGCAGCTTTTGTCTCAACAATTTGCAGACAAAGAGGAGCCCAAGTAATCAGAACACGCACTTGGGGTTGGAGAAACCCCTCCTCTGCTGGCTAAAAACTTCTTGCGCTTCTTCACCTTTGGAAAGTCGTTTTTTCAAAAAGCTCAGATTCCTAACCCAGCCAATGAAATGACTGCTCAATCCATGAAAATCAGGCTCTTGAGTATCCCACTACCTGCCATTCCCCGCTAAATGCAGGTGACAGTACTTTTGTACTTCATGGATGTTATGGTAGATGAGAATGTGGGTAATTACGAGGCGTTCAGGTGGTACTTTAATAGGACCAATGTGAATCCCTTATATACATTCCAGCACATTTGAAACCATGATTAAATCCCTATCAAGAAAATACATTTTGCCAAAAGGTGAACTAGAATCTTATTTCGAAACGTAATAAAACATTTTATGATACATAGAAGAGTTTAGTTCAGGATTTGCACCAAATGATTGTGCAGGATAAATCTATGACACAGTGATAGATTTTCATCCTGTGTGTTTTCCTTCCCAGTTACTACCTGACCATGACTTCTGACAGTCAGCTTGGCTAGCGATGGACTAGTGTGGAATAGCTCCTTGTGGGCCACAGGACTGTTCACTGGTGACAGCAACAGAATGTACAGAACAGTAAAAAGAGGTTTTGCGAGTGGAACATGCTGCTGACTAGAACTGGGAGGGAGTGTGTTTTATGTGTCAATGTGAATTATCTACTCTGTATTTTTGGACGCAAATACAATGCTTTTGGAAAGCAAATATGATGCTGCATGCTATCAGGTAACATCTTGAAAAAAACAGCCCAAACTTCTGCCGTCTTATCAACCAGTGTCTTTCCCTTCAGTAATTTAGAAAGCATTGATTACAGAGCACCAGAACGACTGAAAAACGGAGAAGGCATTCCCTCAGATATTTCCTCTAGCCATTCAAGATCAAACAAGATTTATGCTCCTTCCCCCCCCCCCAACAAAATTCATCACCAAATGCTAATAGCAAGAGTGAAGTTTTTATATCAAAACATCTTGTCATCACTGAGGTCAAGGGGCACATTCTTTGCATCACAACAGCAGGATTCAGCTCAAAACTTACAGGAAAACTATACTATACGTATGTAGAAGATTCAAGCAGTTCCTACAGAGATTTGTACTTACATATCCATTTGGAACTAGCACTTTAAAAATCGTGCATGCAAATTATTCTCAAACCACAGCACCAATATATTAAGTTGGAAGTTCTGTGTGTTTGAGGTTTCAGTTCAAACTGTTAATTGTGAGGAGACCAAACCTCGTTGTCAGCTTTCATCACTTCATGTGTAATCACCATTGAAGACACAGAAGTTCAGAAATCACATCAGATTCTGAAACGATTTGAAATTGTTTTGAAAGCATAGATTTTTTTCCCCCTAGTTTGATAAAATAGGAATGGTGAAAATGAAGAATTTGCCCAGCTAAGGACTAAAGCCAAGTTTGACAGTAGTTCCGGTGTTCATATCTGAGATAGACTACTTTTAAAATGGAGAGAAAGAATAAAAAGCAGAGGCACAACAATAACAGCCCTGAATGCATCTAAAAGAAAATAGCTTTCAGTTGATGTGCAACTATATGATTATATTCCCACCATCACTCAACTCCAGCCCCTTCTGCAGATGTTTATTCTTTTCTCTCCTGTTTGGTTATTATGGTTCATTATGTTGAGGGACTAAGCTGATTGAAATGTTCATTGAGATGACTGCTGCAGTAAAATGCGTAAAAGAAAAAAAAAAAAAAAAGGAATGCAGGGAGGGCAGGAGGAGAGGGAGCTTTTTATAACTCAGTAGCACTGATTGCTGCATCAGAAACAGTGCGAAAGAAAGGGCGGGGGGGGGAGGCTAAATACATGGCTTTTTAAAACAACAATAAATCATACGCCATATATAGGCCAAAAATGAAAGAGGCTCTGTGTTCCGATGTAAACTTCTGGCAAGACCTGGTTTGTTGTCAGGTTCCCAGACACAAAATAGACACTCTGTTCACTTAGCATGAAGCCCTGCAAGAAGCAGGGAGCTCCGGAGACTCTTGGCTCTTCTCGAGTCTCATTAGGTCTGCATATTAATGACTTGCAGCAATATAAAGGGGCCCTGTAGCAGCCTCCTCTTCCCCTGGTGCCTGGGTTTCCCATCGTTAAGGGCACAGTGACTATAGCAGCAAGAAAACAGAGGACGTTAACAGCGCACGCGGGCGAGGCAGCACTGCTATGGCAGTACCGAGGCCCTTGCCCTGGTATCTTCTAAGACGGGGGTCAGGGGGGCGAAAAATGGACAACTGGAGAGATTCTGGCAGTATTTTGTATGGCACACTTGTAGCAAATCCTTACACATGACGGAGCACAGAGGAAACAAGGGGAAAGAAATCTCTGTGTTGAATCAAGGCATACCAGACCTGTGGAGGCTGTGGCAGGGGAGGAAGCACGAGCATTTCTGGCTAAAATGCAGTGCGAGGGTGAGAGTGAATTCTAATGCATAGGCTCTAAACAAACGTCCCTTTCAGAAGAAAACTGGCAGTATGAGAGCAAAGACAGCGAGCGATACACATGGGAATAACACTGCAATGTATATATTTTCTAGGTGATTCAGGTCATAGCCTTTTAAACATTTCTTTCCTTTGTCAGGGCTGAAAGAAACGTACTTAGGAATAACTTAGCCTTATTAACATGGAGATCACTTATACTACATGCTGCCTCAATTTGAATTAAAAAAACAGTCCTCAAAACATGCTAAGGTATTACACATTCAGAGCACCCGATGTATCCTCGCAGTCTGGCTGTCATTCAATCACGGGGCTCATTCTTTCCCTTGGGAACTCCCCCTGCACTTCACACTGCCATGCCAGCTGAAGTGCCTACTAAACAAAATTGCCTAACGCTTTGAAATCCTGCAAATCTGCCGTTGGAGAAAAAAAAAAATAAAAATAATAATTAAAAAAAAAATTTACACTGTAAAATGTACCAACAACTTTGTTTTAATGTGCAGGAAGTTTTGCTACAGCAAATGGTGCAGAGCAACATACCAGCCCTCCCCCAACCAAAGGAATAAAATAAACTCTGCCCTGTGGATGAAGGGGCTTCCAAATTGTCTCCTTGCCCAGGTAACCGTGGTATCAAGCTGATTGAAACCCAGCCTCCCATACAATACGCTCACGTTATTTGTGCCACTCTTGCATTATATTCGTATGAGTAACTGTTCTTCCTAGTCTCCCTACTTAAAGATCTACTATTTCCATTCTCTTATCAGACTTACCAGAGGATTGACCTCGATTAGTGGCATCATGATCACTGTCTCCTTGCTCACTGTCTCCATGACCACTGTCCTTAGAGCTTACTATGTCTGCTTCCTGGAATGCAGAACTAGACACAGAAACATCTTTACATTAGAATAAACATGAGAGAGGAACTCATAAAACATTCTTCTGCCATCACATGGCCAAACACGGTGCTGCATTCACCCCCTCCTGCCTGCTGCGCTGCTTCTGCAGAGGGGTTCTGGCCACCAGAAACCACACTGGCATGGTCAGGCCTTGGTACTCCAGCCGAAACGGAGAGTACGCGTTATTACTCCACCTGGTTTTCATGTCATTGGTCTAAATAATTCAGTGACATTTACTTAAGCTGGATAGATTTTTAACTCAGAGAGACCAATGTTTTCTGGAAGACCCTACAGAAGCATTCATAAGTATTTAGAGCACGTTTAGGTCTAATACAAACTGAGATTTTGTTCTCTTTTCAGTCGGTTTTGAAACCAGTTCAGAAAAGCCGTAATGCAAACTCATTTAGTCCACAGCGTTTTATTTAATACGTCTACATACGTTCGATTTCCCATTGCTTTGCTCCCATTTCACGTCTGCAGTAAACCCATTTCTGCACCCCATTCAGACTCGCTAAAGCATGCGTTAGGAAAACAAGGCTGAGGAGCTCATACCTGTTTACTCGTCGGGGTCTGTCAACTAGATAACTGAGCTCAGCACGCTGATGTTTTGTCTAGGAAAAAGAGAAAATAGTGGGAAATATTTTAACTCTTGATATTTCTGTAACCCAGCATCAGAAAATACACCAGAGCAGCTCCCCATATTCACTATAAATGGTAATGTTTAGCTGCAAGTAGGCCTACACAATCTGTTTCTAGACTGGAAGGGAAAAAATCCCAGCTCTTACTCGCACAGATGGGAAGGCATGAGGGATTTTTTTTTTTCCTGAGTTTTTTGGGATGAGATTCTGACACGTTTTCTCGCAGTGCATGCTGTCGAGCATCACAAGGACTCCCACAAAAATCAACACAACTATTTCTAGAGTCGTGTACTACTTAGTCTGAGAAAAAAAAACTTATTATAATCTAGTTTTCAGCCTGTTTTTAATTCCAGCGTATAAAAATAGGGGGAGACAGTACAGTTACTGCACCCTAAGGAAGAAAACACATTGAGATACCCTCGAGTCCTTAAAAAGGCAAGAGAAAACGAGAGTTTTATAGCCATTTTGAGGAAAGGTCAATCTTACAAGCCAATATTAGAAATTTTACCGCAAAACTTAACACTTTAGAAAATGTCATTCAAACCACCCTTGCCAGACTGGACGGTATGCAGCTTTCAGTGTGTGTGTTAAGAGGGAACGCGTTGTTTTCATTAGTGCACAGGCAGAGAGGTACCGAGAGGATGTATGAGCTAACTCAGTAGCAAATGATTAACGGGAGTATTATGGCATGGCGTATGCTTTGATAGAAATTCTCTGCACACTAGATAACACAATATCGGCAACATGTTTAACGTTTGGTCTCTGCGTGTAATTTCATGGAAACTCTTGATGCTTCCCTTTGACAACTCAGCTTTGGGTTATAAAGAGCTATTCAGAGAGAGTAAAGTCAAGTCAATTAATAAACCCTAATTCACAAATTAATTAAAGTTCCCGCTAACTGTAGAGATTGTCACAGTCCCAGAGGGGGGTTCCCCCAAAGCCTCACTTGCACATGCAAAGACTGCAGGAAGGAAAAAAAAAAAAAAGAAAAAAAAAAAGACACAGTTGTAAAATGTCACTTTAGAAAACCCTGTGATTACACCTCATGTCATTACATGACTGTCAGCTGCAGCGACTCTGCGAAAAGCAGTATGCCCCCCCAAAAAAAACCAAAAAACCCAAATAAAACCATCCCAAACCAAAACAGAGGCGATCTGCTTGCGGCTAAGGGCTCGGGAGGGTCTCTGTGCCCCGGTGCTGCCCGGCCAGGGCCAGCTTCGTCCACAGGCACCGGGGGGGGCGGGGGCGGACACGGGACGGGGGGGACAGGACGGGACCACCCAGCTGGTGGGAGCCAGGGCTGGCCGGGGCGGGGGGGCTGCCCCGCACTCACCTCGCCCGCCGCTGGAGCATCCCAAATATTAGAGGGCAACGAGGGACGGTGTGGGGGGATAACGGGGGGGGGGGGGTCGGGCGGCCGGGCCTTACCTCGCTGGACAAAATGCTGCCGTTGGAGATGATGTCGGGCTGCTGGTCGGCGTAGCCGGTGACGATGGCCCCGCAGGGGTTGTGCTCGGCGTCGGTGCTGCGGGAGGGGCTGCAGGGCTTGAGGAACATCAGGTCGGTCTTGGCGGACTCGGGGGTGAGGCAGACCTGGTAGCAGTAGTTCTGGTTGTGGTGGTGGGAGCCGAAGCTGCCCGACTCCTCCACCGGCACCTGCGCCGGGTTGCTGGGCACGTTGGAGCTCTGCACCAGCATGATGTCCGACTTGCTGAGCTTCTTCTTGCGGGCCCGCGCCTGCCGGCTGCAGCAGGGGCAGCAGCAGCAGCAGCCCAGGCAGCAGTCGCTGGCCAGGCAGGTGTAGATGTTGAGCTTCTTCTCCTTCTGGCAGCGCACGGCCAGGACGATCATGGCCAGCAGGAAGATGAAGGAGACGGAGCCCAGGGCGATGATGAGGATGAGGGTGAGGTCGAGCGAGGTGTCCCCCCCGGAGCGGCTGGGGCGATGCTCGCCGGAGCCGCCGCCGCCGCCGCCTCCCCCCGCGCCCGCCCCCGCTCCCAGGCCGCCGCCGCCGCCGCCGGGCCGCTCGGCCGCCCCGTCCACCAGCACCACCTGGATGGCGGCGGTGGAGGAGAGGGGCGGCTGCCCGTGGTCGCGCACCTCGATGACCAGCTCGTAGGGGCGCTGGGGGTCGCGCTTGGCCGGCACCCGGCGGGCCGTCCGCAGCTCGCCGGTGCGCCAGTCCATGCGGAAGAGGCTGGCCTCGTTGCCCCGCAGGATGCTGTAGGTGAGGCGGGCGTTCTCCCCGTCGTCGGCGTCCACCGCCGCCACCCGGCTCACCAGGTAGCCCGGCTCGGCGCCGCGGGGCAGCGCCTCCCGGGCCGGGGTGCCGTTGCGGCCGGGCAGGGGGCTGACGATGGCGGGGGCGTTGTCGTTCTGGTCCACCACGACGATGTTGACGGTGGCGTTGCCGGCCAGCGGCTGCGGCTCCTCGCCGGCGTCGCGGGCCTCCACCTGGAAGCTGAACTCCTTGAGCTGCTCGTAGTCGAAGGAGCGGAGGGCGTAGAGGAAGCCGTTCTCGGAGTTGATGGAGACGTAGGTGAAGACGGACATGCCCTGGATCTGGCTCTCCAGGATGGAGTAGGCGAGCTGGGCGTTGGCGCCCTGGTCCCGGTCGGTGGCGCTGACGGCGTAGATGTAGGCGCCGGGGACGTTGTTCTCGCTCACGTAGACCTGGTAGACGGGCTGGCTGAAGCGCGGCGCGTTGTCGTTCACGTCGCTCACCCGCACCTGGATGGACTTGCTGGTGCTCAGCGGCGGCTGGCCGCGGTCGCGGGCCACCACCGTGAGGGTGTAGGCGTCGCCGCCCGGCTGCTCGCGGTCCAGCGGCCCCTCGGTGACGATGGTGTAGTAGTTCTTGAAGGAGCTCTTGAGGCGGAACGGCGCGTCCCCCTGCAGCAGCTCGCACTGCACCTGCCCGTTCTCCTCCGAGTCGCGGTCCGAGACGCTGAAGAGGGCCACCACCGTGCCCGGCGCCGCCGCCTCGCTCACCGCCTCCTTGACGGTGGAGAAGCTGATCTCGGGCGCGTTGTCGTTGGCGTCCAGCACCCGCACCAGCACCTTGCAGTGGGCCGGCACGGCGTTGGGCCCCAGGTCCTTGGCTTGCACGTACACCTGGTAGACGCTGCTCTCCTCGTAGTCCAGCTCGCCGCTCACCTCCAGCCGCCCGGTGCGCGGCGCGATGCCGAAGAGCTCCCGGGCGCGGGCCGAGATGTGGCTGCTGAAGGAGTAGATGACCTCGCCGTTCTGGCCCTCGTCCGGGTCGGTGGCGTTGAGCTGCAGCACCAGGGTGCCCGGCGGCGAGTTCTCCGGCAGCGACACGGTGTAGACGGGCTGCTCGAAGGCGGGGACGTTGTCGTTGGAGTCCAGCACCCTGATGGTGAGCAGGGCGGTGCCGGTGCGCTGCTGGGGCTGCCCGCCGTCCACGGCCGTCAGCACGTAGCGGTGCACCGCTTGCTGCTCCCGGTCCAGGGGCTTGTCCAGCACCAGCTCGGCGAAGCGGTTGCCGTCCCCCTGCGTCTGCACGTCGAGGGAGAAGTAGCTGTTGGGGGTGATCTCGTAGGTGCGCAGGGAGTTGGTGCCCACGTCGGGGTCGAAGGCGCTCTCCAGGGGGAAGCGGGTCCCCGGCGTCGCGCTCTCCGAGATCTCCACCGTCAGGTCGGGCTCCGGGAAGGAGGGCGGGTTGTCGTTGATGTCCAGCACCTCGATCTCCACCCGGAACAGCTCGAGGGGGTTCTCCAGGAAGACCTCCAGGTGCAGCAGGCAGGAGGGGCTCTGCTTGCAGATCTGCTCCCGGTCGATCTTCTCGTTCACGTAGAGCACCCCGGTTTCCAGGTTGAGCTCCAGGTAAGGGCTGCGGGAGTTGGGCGCCGTCTGGAAGCGGCGAGCCGAAAGTTTTGTAATGTCCAAGCCCAGGTCCTCGGCGATATTCCCCACGAACGTGCCATGCTCCTGCTCTTCCTGCACCGTGTAATGGAGCTGGCAAAGGGCCCCCTCCACCATCCAGAGCAAGGCAAAGAGGAATAGCACAACCATCTCCAAATGGGGAAAGAGATCCCCCCTCCCCAACACCACCTCTTCCTCCTCTTCCAAAAGCCACCACCACCACCACCTCCTCCGAAAATACACAGTACAGTGCGTGTGCCTGTGCGTGTCTATCTATGTGTGTGTATGTGTGTGTGTCTGTCTGTGTGTGTCCGCGCCTGCGAGCGTGTGGAGAGAGAGGGATCAGGGGAGGGGGAAGGAAAGGGGAGGGGGAGAGGTTGATTTAGGGGGGGTGCTAGATATTATTTCTTCTGATTCATGTTAGGATTTTTTTCTCCCCCATCTCCCTCCTTTTTGTTACGAGTATTATTGTTTCACACGCTGACCAAATGAAGAAGACAGGCGTCCCCACTTCATCTGTGATCTTCGAAATAAATGGCCAACTAATAATAGCTATTAGCTGGATGTATCTAGAGATACAGAGTAGCCCGCTTTTATTTATTCCGAGAGTCTTGGCACTGCACCGCGGCAGCAGCAGTGGCGGCGGAGGCAGCAGCAGCAGCAAATCCCAAGGAGGAAATTTTTATATTTCAAGATTGTCCTCGGTTTGTCTTCCTGGTGGGAGTCGGAGGGGTAGATGCTGCTGGAAGAGCCGGTGGACATGCCCTCTTTGGATGCAAGGAAAAAAAAAAAACGGCAGAAACCCGCGAAATTAAAAAAAAAAAAAATTATAACCCGCAAAAAGATTTCATATCAAAAAAAAAGGCAGAGAACAGCTTTGCTACCCAAAACTTTCATTCCCTGATTTCTCGGGGATTTCCTCTTTCTTTTTTTTTTTTTTTTTATTTAAAGATTTTTAGCTTTTCCTCTCTTCTATGAATAGTCTTTGCTTTTCTTCTTTTATTGCTATTATTATGTTCATCATCACCACCGCTCTGCTTTTTATGGATGTGCTGATCAGTTTGGTGGGGTTTTTTTCCCCCCTCTTTTGCTGCTTTTGCGTCTAGCCCCTCTCTGTCTGTCTGTCTCTGCTTGCTGCTGCTGCCGCCGCTCGCCTCTCCCCGTCCCGGCTCCTCCGGTCCCGGCTCCCAGCTCCTCTGATCTCTGCCGGCAGTTTCTGAGCCGGCAGCGCTCGGCTTTTCTGTTTTTGCGCAGCCCTCGGCTCCTGCCAACCAATCAGCCGCCAGCAACGCCCCCGGGGGCGGCACCTCATTGGCCGAGGAGCACGTCAAGTAGGCTACGTCATGGGCAGGCAGGGAGGGATGCAGGCAGGGATAGGCAGGCAGCTAGCTGGGCAGCTAGCTAGGCAGTTAGTTAGGCAGTTAGTTAGTCCTGCCTGCCTGCCTGCCTGCCTGCCTGCCTGCCTGCCTGCCTGCCGCTCCAGCATCCCTGCCAGCATCCCTGCCAGCATCCCTGCCAGCATCCCTGCCAGCATCCCTGCCAGCCCCGGAGGATGCCTGTTCCCCCCCCTCCACCCCCGCCCCGGGCAGGGACATCACCGCTCGTCATCATCGCGCAACACACAGGGGGTAAAAACCGTAAACAACCCTCTTCCCCCGAGAGGGAGTTTCCACCCGCTGCTGATTTTCCTACCCTAGGCCGGGCGCAGGAACGTTTTCAGGAAAAAAAAAAAAAAAAACCAACCAACCATAAACAAGGGGAAACTTGAGATTATTTTCCTCCCAACCCCCGCCTTCATGGGCTGCCTTAGCTAATTAGTTTGTTTGGCGGTGGAGAAAGTGCAACTTTCCATCAATACGCCTGTATAGTGTTTCCAGCTCCAGCCAATTTAAAGTGTCATTTTTTTTTCCCCCTCCGATTTTACACTTTGGAATTTCCACGAACGTAAACGGGAGACTGACGGGGGGGGTGGCGAGGGAAGGGGGACAGCGGGCATGTCTGCTGCCGGTGGCCATTTGGGGTGGCGGAAGGGCATCGCCGGGGTGGGCGAAATCAAGCTCACAGCCCCCGATTTGCTTTTTTTTTCAGGCGAAAAGCCGCGATACCGGGTACCGGCTGCACCCCCGCTCCCCACGCCGGTAGCGGCGCCGGAGGCTGCTCGGCTGCACCCAGCCGGCGTTCGCAGCCGCCACCGAGGCTGGGGCTGGCGACTTGTCGCGGATTTTAGTAGCCCACCGCAGCGGGTGCATCCCCCTGCCTCACGCAGCAACAGGACGTTTTCCCTTTTCCCTCAGCCGGCTCCGTGCTGAATGAAGTCGATTCCAGCAATAGTGTCTATGGCACGGCAAGCGCTCGGCTGAGGCGGGCGATCGATGCCGGTGGCGGCGAAGCTCCGCCGGGGCTGAGCCCCGGGGATGAATGGGTTTTTTTTTGGGGGGGGGGTGTGTGTTCAGAGACTTAACCCCCGGCCGTGTTAGCGTCCCGGACCGTCCGCGGGCTTTTTACAGCTGAAGATCCACCTCCGCAACTTCACGAAATGAGGAAAGTAGCAGTAAAAAGGATTCGATATTTGTAATTCTCGCTTTTTTTTTTTCCAGAATATTATTTTTTCTAAAGAGCAACACAAAGCCGGTATGAGCAGCTTCTGCTTTGACTCCCATCTTTAATCCGCCAGCGAGCCGTGCCTTCCCCTTCCATACATTTCAATAAACTCTATTGCTCAGACGCGTTTTCGGACTTCGCATTTCCCAACTTGCGCCTCTATTGAAAAAAAATAACCCAGCCCCCCTCGCCTTTGTGCGCCCTCCCCGGGTAGGGGGTCCCGGGGCCACCGGGCTCCCGGCCGCCGTCAGCCGAGGCCAAACCGAACCTCGGCGTCACTCCGGGGGCCGGGGCGGTTCGTCAACCCCCGCCCCCCCTCCTCGCCAAGCGGGATACGGCGCACCGGCTGCGGGCGTCGCACCCCCGCCTCCCCCGGGCCACCTCCGAGCGGCGGACTCGGCGTCCAGGGCTGCCGGTCGCCCCCGCCCGGGGCTATCGGTCCCCCCGGTCCCCCCCGCCCGGGGCTATCGGTCCCCTCGGTCCCCACGCGTGGGGGTCCCGGTTTACCCCCGCCCGGTCCCCCCGGTCTCCCCGCCCGTGGCTACCGGTCGCCCCCGCTCCCCCCGCCCCGTTTTGCCGGTCCCCGCGCAGGCGGTGGCGACCCCCGGGAGCGCGCGGCGGCCCCGCCCCGCACCCCCCCCCCGCCGCCGCCGTCGCCGCCGCCAGCGGCTGCACTCGCGGGCGGAGGGCGCCCCCCAGCGGCCGCAGAGGCGCACTGCGCCCCGGCGGCGGCACGGCCTCTGCTCGTCGCGGAGCTGGCGGCCCGCCCCCTCTCCATGGTATTCCCCCCACCCCCGGCCCCGAGACCCCTTCTCTTGCCTCCCCTCGCCCACGGACCCCCCTTTCTCGCCCCCCCTCCCCGCGGGCAGCAAGCGGCTGCGGCGGCTTTGGAGCCCGGTGCAGCGGCGGACGGTGCTGCCTTGCCCGCAGGTGGGGGGGTGGGGGGGCCGGGAGAGAGGGAACCGTGTGCGTGCGGGGGGCGGGGGGGGGGGCGCCGGTGCTGCCGGCAGGGAAAGGCCACCCCCAAATAGCATCGTGTCCTCCCCCCTCCTGCCCACCTCCCCGCGCTTGGGGCGGACCGCGGTAGCGCCGGCGGGTCGGTTTCGGTGGGTGTTTTCCAATAAAACGGATTTCGTCAGAAATCCCCCCCCCCCCCCCGCCCCCCGGCCGCCTTGGCTGCCGCCGTTTTGCGTTGGATGCGGCCGGGGAGCTGCCGGCCGCGTCTCCCTCGCACGCAGGAGCCGCCACCGTCCATCTTCCGCCCGCTGCCACCAACTTCGAACACCCACAGCGGAGTTGGTGCCCTCCCGGCGCTTCCCTGCGTTATCCTGCCGTTAACGGGGCGGCCGCTTCCCGGGATTCGCCGGCACCCGAAGCAGCCCGTCTCCCAACCCTCCCCGCCGCCGCAGCCCCGGGAACGGCGATCTCCCTTCCCTCCCAGGCGGCGAAACCCGGGGGGACCCCCCCCCGCGGCCCGGGGCCGTGACCGTGACCGAACCCGCCCCCGGGGACCGGAGGTAAGGGGGGTGGGGTGGGGTGCGGGCTGCCCCCGATACCCCCCCCCCCCCCCCCCCCCACCATTTTGTGGGTTCGTCCCCGGCATATTCAGCCCCCAGCGGGGAAGGGGGCGTATGGGGGGGGTCTGAATTAAAAGCGCCGATGATCAGAGCCATCCCTCTAATGCGAAATGACAAATCGCACTTAGGCTGATACATGAACGAGAAAATGATTTATGGATTTTTCGCGACGGCCTGAGCAAATGAAGGCGACATGAATTATACATCCTAATGTGCAGTATATCATTTTCTAATAACACTGGTTTAGTTCTAATGCCGTACGCCGCTCCCTTCGATAGGGGGTATTGATTAAATAAAAAGTCCGAGGGCTGTCTTTAAACTGGACGCGGATCTTCTGCAGGCACCAGCTGAGGTTCATGTATTTACCTCTCGCTGGAGCAGAGGGCTATCATCGGACCCCTGACACCGCCGCGTTTAGTTTTTCCATCTGTCATCATTTAATTTGGCAGCTAACTTCGCCGAATGAAGACTAATCTTTCCTATCGCTGCATTTCGCACCACGCTGCCATTTAGAAATGTAAATAGATGACATCAGGTTTGTAAACCCACCGTGCTGACAGGGACAGCACCTGGGTAAGTCAAACCTCTCCTCCCTGCCAAAATCCTCACGTGCCTCTTCGGCACCCCACGTACAAAGGGGCATTTTCTAGCAAGGAGAACACAGGATAAATAATGCTCCCGCTCAACCAGAAGCTCCCCAAGCATCTCCATTTACCCAATCTCAGGGATTATTTTAAAGATAAAAAACTTCGCATTTAACTGACACGCCGGGAGAGTGAATCAACGCGAAAACCGGAGTGCATGTGTGTAAGGGGGGGGAAGAGCTGCCAGACGGGGAGGGGGCTTCGCCCCGGACTCAGCCTGCCTGCATCAGTGCCCCAAGGCCAGGGCTTCCCCTCTCCCACCACCAAGTTCTTTTGCCCTTCATCACAGAGCAGCAGTGAAGTCATAGTGACATAAACTAGGAATATTCCCAATTATTTCACTGGTTCCTCGTCGAAAATACATTAAGAAGGACAAAAACTAGTATGAAACAGAGATGTGGAAGGTGGAAGTAAAGGATTAATGCATTCATTTTGGGGGGGGTAAATCAGTGATTATTGGGGAAGAGGTGAGGAAATGCTTAATTTCTCATGACCCAAGTGTAGTATTTCCATTGTTCGGATACAAAAGGAGCCACACAAGTAAGGAAATGTCCAAATGCTGTGTTTTGGATTCAACAATCACTTTCCTAACGTGGACAATCATAGCTTTGGGTGTAGAAAGCTAATGCCCATTGTTTAGTCGGGTCACCAAAATGCTCTTCTGGTTCTATGTTAGGTTATCAGTCTTAGTTTTAGGCTGAGGAACACCGTGGCCTCTTTACTGTCTGGATGTTAAAAATGCATCCTCCCCCATCTCCTAGATTATCATTACTTTGTTTAGTTTTAATTATCTAGGTTTAAAAATAAAACCAAAAACCAACCACCAAAACCAAAACAACAAAATCTACCCAGGTTCTCCTTCAAGTGAATTAATAACCGCTCTTAGTGCGGGAAAGATTACTGGAATCAATGATGTGATTAGGATTGTAAATAGGAAGTAGAAGATGTCACCAGTAGAAAAAGCCTGCTTTGCTAACAGGAAGATGTGTATGTTTTACCGATAGGACCGTGGGATGAAAATCCTGCTTCAAACAGAGGTCGATACAGAACAATTTCAGAAATTAACTAAGAGGCCTGATTAAGGTTATTTGTGTCAGAGGGAAAGGTTCACTGCCACCGCTCCCTCAATGGATTTCTCTCTTAATTGCCAATGAGGAGACAAAACAGGAAGGCTAGACCATTTGGCTAATCGATAAAAAAAGCCTGCCTTCATGTTCGCCTGAGGAGCGCTCCTTGGGTCGGATCAATGTCGCAGCCACCAAAGTTCTCGCAGAGGTCACCAGCGACCAAGACGTTTTCTCATGGCTTTTAAACAACGCCGGAGCCAAGCACCTGCCGCGAGGTTGCAAATGTAAGCAGAACTGGAGATGTGGTGTTAATCATCATCCTCCCGCTGCTGGGAGGACTCCTGGTGATAAAAACAACTTGTCGTATTTATGACCTTAGACAGCTGTTTTAATAAATGGAGATAAAGTATTACTTCATTACATGCTCTGTGCTGCACTAGTGATCAAATATGACGGAGCCTCTCCAGAAGGTGCTGGGAGTCTTTCTGAATGAGAATTGCCGTGGATGCACCACAGTCCAGAACAGAATTGCAGCGGCTGCAATGCTATAGAGGTTTTTTTAGGCCAGCGTCTGCTTCCTTTTCCTCGCCCCCAGACATTCATACGGATTTCAGGGAGACCGCTCAAGCAGCAAGAGGCTGTTCAGTGTAAAACAGTAGATGAATGCAGCCCCGTTGCTTTTATCCCACCTTCTCCAGCTTTCAGAGTCTATCGTAACATTTATTGAAAAAATAAAAAAATAAAAAAATCCCAGCCTGTTTTAATGACTTGTGTTTTTTAGCTGATTCAAGTCTGCATTGAAATAAATATAAGAAAACCCTTTTTTTTCCCCCCCCACAGTTAAGCTCTCAACATTTTCTAGCAACCAGGCCTTTTTACAGTGTCCAGGTGGGACAAGCCAAGGTTTTGGTCACTTCAAAACACTCATTTCTGTATGTGTGGCTTTACACCAACCAGCACACATTGGGCCCCATTCCTGTAAGCTTGCCTCATGTCCCATTATTTTTAATCAATTAGTGGCAAATCTGACAATCGTGAACTTAGCGCTTATTGTAGTGCTGCAGATGCATTATAAACCGACGAAAATGACTTCACACAAGGTGATCAGTCAAAAGTATGTATTTCTTTCAATTTATCTGTTTACTTGCAGACGAGAGATGACATCTGTATCTATCTTACCTCGCAGAAGATATTGCTTGACAAAATACTTTTCAGTAAGGCAAATTACTTATCATCTAACTAGAATTTTCAGAAAGATGATTTGCTCCATAGGTAGGAACCTGGTATTGCATCAGCTGAGAAGCAAAATATTATCACATTTATCAAGACAGGCATCATCAAGCCACTATTTTGAGCCACGATATGGCTCAATCAGCTGCATCCATTTCTTTGAACTTCATCGAAATACAGTTGACCTGTATCTGAATTTAACAAATGCTGCTAAGCCTGAATGATTACTAGAGCAAATGAGGACAAAACTGCGGTGGACAACTCCAGTTTCTTGAGACGCCGTTAAGCTTCTTATTATACACTCAAAGCCATAGGTAGATGTAGTTGCTCATGATAAAGAAAATTGCTCTGTTGATTTTCTTTTCAACAGCAAGTTCTAGCCTTGAACTAAAGACAGATCGTTTTGAGGTTCAGCTTGAAAGCAGTAGTTAAAAAATATAAAACTTTTATTCTTATCATGCTGCATGTGTAGCGCTTGGCAGAATAAATAAATAAATTTAAAAACCCCTTAGGTTGTTTGCCCAGAAAAATTTGCATTCTTGGACCTCAGCGTTCTGTCGATATATAATCTCCAGCATAATTGTATCATCTGAGTCATCGTACCAACTACACAGCAGATAACAATAGCACCGACTAGGAAGGGAAAGCAGGAAGATGGGAAAAAACGATGTTACAATTACGGAGTCGCTTGGGAAGAGAGCGCACATCTGTATTTTTTTATAACTAATCTGGGTGGAACTACTTTCACTACCAAAATTCAAGACAGCATTTTTCTATTTCAGTCTTCACATAATAAGGCCCGATACGCGGGTGCTCGCTTCTTCTCCTCAAATTGCGTCTGGCTACTGTCAGCTTTTCCATAGTGTTACCCACCTCAGTTTGAGTGTTGAGGAAGTTCCAGCTGGAAAGCAGTTCAGTCATGTATGAAGCAATAATCAAGGAAAACACATTATTTCATCTATGCTAAAAGTATTGCAGCATTCAATTCAGAAGTTTTACCACCTCCACGTTTTGGAAGAGTGACTTTAGCAGATGGAGGTCTCAAGAGTGCTTTTTGCCATTCTCAGGAAGATACACCAAAGTGGTAAGTCCTCAAAAAGCTTCAGCTTACGCACTCTCTGAAATTTATAAGTTGGTCCTTGAAAAATCTGTGCCAGCCATCTCCTCTCACAACTCCTGCTTAGTGGCCGGACTGCATGACAGAAGCTGTGCAAGCTCATATGTTCCACACAATTGCTGTGGAGGATGAACACCATTTTTCTCAGAATAATTATTTCCAGGGTTCTGCAGGCTCTGTAGAGCTGGATATAGATTCAAAGCTTGGGTATGCTTATCATCCGTCCACTTACTACTCCCACTGGTGGTAGAGAAGCAGGAGAAAGTAGAAAAAGAAAAGCATACATATGGAACAACACACAGAATAGCAGAGAAAGGAGGTCACAGGTACTAAAGTATGGAAAAAGGATGTGAAAGTGTAAGTGCAGCAAAACAAATCATAAGAGAGAAAAATTAAAAAAGCATTTAGACTTAAAAGCAAAAGCAATCAGATGATAACCACAAAGCTAACTGTCCTACCAGACTTCTCAGCAGCTTCCTAAGTTCCTGCAGCCTAACAACAAGAACAAAAAAAAGCTGTTAAGAGTTCCCCTTTTATCAGCAGGCTTTACAGATGCATATGGAAAGCTCACAACTGCCAGCTCTTACTTAATTAGGTGAAGTAGGAGTAGTCCCTGCTATAGATCTCAATGGTCCACACTCTATTCATTATGCAAGTTGGGGCCTGGTGTTGCTACAATTACAGTTTTTCAATTAAGAAATCAAACCAAAAGATTGTCTCTCTCCCCAGCAGTCGGTGCTAAACTGGGGGGTCTCTGGGGGCCGTGCCGGCCCCACGGCCACTGCCTCACGCAGCTGCAAGGTCGCTCTCCTCAGCGGCATCTTGCAGCTAGGGGGGATAGGGATGATAATGCCTCGCCCAGCAAAACTTTGGGAAAATTATTAACAAAGTGTGCAAGTTGCATAATGAAGGCTTAAGAAATGTTTGATTGGAAAGCTCCTCATGTAGTTGCTTCCAGTGAGCCTGTACGTTGTGGTGATCTGGTACTAAGAGGTCCCTCGCCGCTGCCCATCAGTCCTGCAATTTGCTCATTGGAACGAGGGGCTCAAACGGTACCCGATTTTTATTCTGGGACACGATCTTTTCCAAGAGGATGTTGCTTGATCAGCGTACACAAGGAGCAGTGCTGCTGCTGCTGAACCAGAGCTGGTCAGTACCTGCAGGACTTACAGTACACAACACGTGAGGAAGGAAAAGAAAGATCTTGTAGTCAAATACGTTGAGTACCATATGCTGTTGTGTGTTAACGTGTGTAACACATGCCCCAGTTCCTCCGTTTTAAGAAGGGCTATAACAGTATTGCTGAATGTATTTTGGCATGAGCGGGTGAAGACTTGGGAAGCACTTGTGTACGACGAGCAGAGCTCCGGAGGTGATTACAGTTCTATCGGAAGAGGAGGGTCGGCACCACACGCACTGAAGAAGTCTGCAGCCACATGTGACTGTCTCCCAACATGCCCACAACAAGCTGCTGAATCACACCTGCTTCTTTTAATACTGGTGTTTTCTCATATTGCAGGCTTTACTATGCAAATCTTTTTGAAGTAACGCATGCATATACAATCATATACATACGCATGTATGTAATTACACAAACCTTGATGTTGAGCTTGGAAAGAAATGACAGTACTGCAAGATGTGCGTGGGGGGGGGAGGAGAGGGGAATGCAGCTGCAATCGAGTTCAACAGGAGTGACGGCCGATAGAAAACCGATCCCTCCTCTAGCGAGAGGCAACGTCTTTTAATTCAACGTGCTTCCAAGCTTTCGGGAGAGGCTGATCAATTCTGCCACTTGCAACAGCAGAACGTTACCCCCATGACGGGCAGGGTCACCCCGCCGTGGTGACAGCAGCCGGATGGCTCGGTGGCTGCTTCTCCCAGTCGCCGAGTACCAGCGCAGGTCCCCCGTGCCGCGGGGAGGGAGAGCATCCTTTCCCCAGCAGCATCCTCTCCCCACCCCTGCCGCGCTCGGCGTTCCCACAACGCTGCGAGCTGCAGCAGCTGCCGCTCCCAAGGGATGGTCCGGCAAATCCCGCAGCTGTGGGAGGCAGCAGCTGGATTGCAACAAAGCAATGTAGTGCCCACGCAAAAAAGGGGAGCTGTGCTTATTACAAATAAAAGTAGGGATGCGGCGTGCAGTTGCGTAGTAATCTGCACTGCTGTGTGGTCACGGGAGGAGTGTCTGTCTCCAGAAAGCAGAGAGCTGACTTAAAGAAGTCATTGATTTAGTGGGGAAAAATATAACGCAGGCGCTGGGACAACTCTACGTGAGCTAAACATGAAAGTAAAGAGATTCGCAGGAAAAGGAGGGGAAAGGAAGACAAGACAGGAAGGACTCAAGTTGTGGGAAGTGTAAAATGGAAGAATGAGTCATGTAAATGTGATTTAGGGTAGAGTGGGAAGATGATAGAAATCTTGTAGGAAGGCTTGGATTTTCTTAGCTTTGAAAAGCGTTCGAGAGTTTTCTGGCTTTCAGTGATCCTCACAGATTTCCCTGTAATTGGGGGAAGCTTGTTGAAAGGGGGATTGTTGCTTCCTGTAGAAGGCAGTGTTAATAGCAGAGTGGGAATATTTTGGAACAACTTATTGCTATTAGCTGGTTGTGGCCTACTAATAGCTTTAATTAGGAAAGCCTCTTCTGGAGGAATGTGTTAGAAAGTTGTGTGCCGCTCTCCCATGCTGCTGTAATGCTGGTCAGTAGGGATCTGGGCTGCACTTGTGTCCCCCAGTTTCCACCACTCTGTAGTTTCGAAGAATCTGGAGGTGACCAAGAAACTAGTTCGTAATGTTCAATTTGCTGGAAAGAAAGAACATCACATAGTTTTGACCCTTTGCCATATTTCGCTCAGCACGGAAAGGAAAAAAAGCACAATTAGGAAGAAAGAAATAGCCTTTACGGCATTACCAAAGTGCCAATAAAGAGCTTCAGAAATGCGGTTCTCATTGCAAGCAAAGATAGAAAAGCCAAATAATAGTTGTATACATTGATTTTGCAATGTAACTGTAGGCTTACAGAGCGGTATTGAAGAATATTAACTGAAAATCCTTGACCAGAATTCAGAAAATTATAGCATCATCAGAAGTCCTTTATCTACAGAACTGTATATATAAAACTGTAGATTTTAATGCCTCTTTTCAGAATTTTCAGTAGGTAATAAATAACCACCTTGCATTGTGGTCTCTGTGGGAAGAGGGAGGATAATACCTGATCAGTATTCTAATCTGAGAAATCGCAAAAAATGGGGCTAGAAAAAAATATATGTGTCTAACTGTATTTCTTTTCCTGCCAAAATGAGCTTTCTGGGTAATAATTTGGTTCTGAAAATTTCTAGAGGTGATTGCTGTAATAAAACAGTCTCCAGAGCTTATGTGCTTTTAGGGAATAGCAATAATTGCCATTTGATGTAGTACCAAAGTTAGAAGACAGGATAGTGCTCTTGCTTTGCTAGTGGTGGTGATTTGGAAGGACTGCTTTATTTTTCCATGCCTCAGTCTTTATATATGTGTAATGGGCATAATATTATTTCTCCCTTGTGAAAAAACTGAATTAGGTCCGTGAGTAAGAAGGTCCTATACAGGAATTGGACTTCATTACTGTGTATGAGTCTAACCCAAGAAGGGTTTTCTGAAGGCCTGCCTACTGAAATGAGACAGAAGTAGAAATATCTGCTTCAGGCATCCTAACAGCAGAAGTCTGGGAACTTTTTGTAGGAACTTGGTGTGGTTCGGCAGTATGAAAAATGCAGTGTTAGCGCTTCCAGTGCTGCATCAAAAATGCTGTGGCCATGGCCAAAATATAGCCTGACATAAACACATTTGGCTTATTCAAATGTCTTCAGCATATATAGATAAGTTAATTTTGTAGAGGCAAGGTTTACTGCTTGTCCCCCATCTGCTGGATCATAGGTGACATCTGTCTTGACTTGGAAGAAGTCGGTAGATGTTCCATATTGCTTGATTTGTCTAATTTACTAGGATTGTGATTGTCTGATTAACTTGAACCTGATCCAGCTTGTTATTGCTGGGTGATCACATAGCGGGTATGTGAACTATCCACTCCAGTATAGAAGATGCTAATCATACATTAGTGATCTAAAAAGCCTAGCATAAATTTATTAAAGTACCTGTAAAACTAGAATAGAGTTTTCCTCAGTACCATCTGGTTGCCAAATGTGGCATTAGGCAATAACAGCTTTTGGTCTGTGAGAGTGGTAGAAAAAAAATGTACAAAATGGTTTAACCTTTCTGGCTATAAGAGCATCATAACTTTGGCATCTGTTCTAGTCCCACTTAAATCACTGGAGTTTTTGACAGATTTTTTTTTTTTTACTCGGGGTAAGATGAGATCCTGCTTGTAGACACGACTTCATTTGTCCTACAAATCTGTGTGTGTCTGTCAGCCAGTGCACAACTGGTCTTTGATCATGTTTTGTTTTTTGTTTGTTTTTTGCCTCCTACAGGAGCAATAGAAACATATTTTCTCTGGCACTCACTGCACACAGTAGAAGCCTTGCCTGAAATTAGGAATGGTTGCTGTCCAACCAGTGTAAGTTTTAGTTGCAATGTTTTGGAATCACCTTCCTTGTTTTTATCGTTTGATGCTATATTCACTTTTTTGGCCTCGCTCTACAATATAGATACATGTACACACACATGCACACATACAAGTGGAAGTAAAAACTGAAGTCTGACCTTGCATTTAATGATCACGTGAAATTGTGATGAAAAGCCCGCAGGTAGTTGGGACGTGGAAGAAATGCAGAACCAGGACCCTGGAACCTGCAATACAGAGAGCATTTTCTAGAAAGAAAAAGTATATCCTGCTGTCCCCCCAGTTTTTGGCAAATACTTTTTGGTTCAGCGGAGGGATCCAACTGAGGGATGAAATGGTAGTTATTTTCACTGTGAATAATGATACATCTCAGAATAGGGAACCAAACTTCTATGCCTTGTTGTATTTTCCTTTCGCTTCCTCGGACCAAATGAAATGGATCATATTGTGGAGCAAAATGCTGGAAGTTTCCATTTAAGAAATTATGGAAAGCAAAGTAAATAGAAAGAAAGCATGTGTTCCTTTGTATTGTATTTTTATGGAGGTTATAACCAGAGTTGTTTTCTTACAGCTTTAAGCTGAGTTGTTACGAGCAGTTATTCTTATGGAGTCAGTATGGACTGGATCCAGAGTTGTTCAAGAAAATAGCGAGATTTCCAGCGATTTCAGTGTTCTTTTGATCAGGCCCTTAATCTTCTAGAAAATGGTGAACTTAATAGGACTATTGTGAACTCAGTGCTGGTGGTGAATGGAGTTCCCTTTTGTGCCTAAAGAAGATGGAGATTTACTAACTGGTTGTCTGTAAGTATTGTTTTACTTCATTGTCATTCTGTTCCCTTTCCAGCTGTTTTTGTATATAAAAAGTTCAAGTAAATCCCGTTTAAAAGGTCTGCTTTTGTGTTAAGGTACTCAAAGTTTAATGTCTTTGTGTCAAAGAGCTTTTACGAAAGAAGATTTGTCCAGGCATATCCTGTAATAAACATCTGGAAACTGCAGGGCTTGGCTAATGGTGGCTATAGAGCAAGAACACAGTTTAACTAGCCGGCTTTACATCGGGATTAATTTTCCCCCTTGTTTGTTTGTTGTTTGGGGTTTTTTTTAATCTTGTCAATTCACTTATTTATTTTGTAATCTGAATGTTTATGTCCTATCGTGGTTAAATCGTCTTAAATAGTCTTCTAAATAGTCGTCTGGTTCATAGGTAGCACCAAACGCCGCATCCTGGATTGATGCAGGGAGGGCTGTATGAAAGCAGATTACATCTCTGCGTGGTATTCGCTGATTAAGTGTTTGAAGAACAAAATTGCTCATCTTTAAAGACACTTCCTTCAGTACAAAATATATAGGAAAACGAGTATTTCTAGATTAGTCAAAAGCAAAAGCTGCCACAGAGGTAATAGGCATCATTTGTATGTGGGCTAGAAGTTTAATTAGGATTAAGCAAAACAGAAAACTAGAGCTTTAGCCTATCTGATATAAAGCAGAAGTAGTGAAAGCCCTTAAACAATTTGGGGGCGGGGAGGGAATTTAAGGGTTTTACAAAATGGAAAGACAGTGAATAGTTTCGGTAGTAATAATGGGGATGAGGAAGAACTGCGGAAAATACTATAAAAGAATACAGAAATACATGTTTGCAAAGGTCCCAGAGGGAAAATTAGGTAAGGAAAGTTCTAGCAAATAAGAAGCAGAATATGAGGTGGTAATCCCTCCACTACATTTATAGTCCTGTGAATGAACAAGCGAAAACATAATCCTTATTTTGGATGTGATGATGCTGAAGGGTAACGAGCTGTAATGACAAGAGTCACTGTCAAAGTTCTCGGATGACAATAGGAGGTTTTAGAAAACAATTTTAAGTGTATGACTTAATCGGTAATTCTTGGAGAATTATTGTCTCTGACAGTCCAGGAACAGATTAATTGAGTCAATATGCAGAAATAAAGTTATCATCTCCCAAATTTAGCTGCACTTACCTAAAGTACAGCTTGACTCTTACAGCCGAAGTGAGGCCGGGTCAGTCAGGGTGGAAGGACGTTGAGTGAGTCAGCCCTTGGGCAAGAGGCACAAACCCAGATTTAGTCCACTGGGCAATGGAAATGGCATTTCCACGTGCCACCAGTGCTCACTGGGGCAAGACTGAGAGAAGTTTACCAGGAGCGCCGCACCAACAGCGGTACAGTGGAGATGATGCTGACCAAGGACCTGGAGGAAGTGGATTCACCTCAGGACCTCCTTGTCTCTCAGAGCATCCCTGCGATGATTCCCCATGGGCCTTCCAGCAAGATGAAGATTTTAATTACTTTGAGAAAGAAGGAGAAAAATAAAGATGTAAATGAGAAAAGCATGTGGCTACAGATGCTTGCAGGTGTTCGCTGTCAATCCCTTTGTTCAAAAAGTACTCAGCCCCATTTGATTCTGAAGGAGGAAAAAAATTACTTCTGAGATATTTAAAACTAATTTTGTTCTCATTTATGTGGGAAGATAAATTGTGATACTTATGAAACTGTTTCATTTTAATTGTGTATTTTAAAAGATGTTTAGTATTCAAGGATGGTCTAAATTTAGTCCTAGAAAGTTTATCTTATTGCTCTGTGTATTTCACCTGTGGATCCAATTGTGAAAAAAGCACATTACGAAGCTGCAAGCAAAGTCTCATTGTATTTCTCTGCTGTGTTACCTCTGTTTTTTCTGAAGAGGCCTACCTTAAGAGGCCACGCTTTCTGAGCCCATAGACTGTCTTGTATCTCAAACTGCTAATAAATGCCAACTAGATTAATTTCAGTGTTGTTGTGTGGTTCACATTAAGAACAGCAGGATTACTTTTAAGACTGGAGTGGCTGCAGTCTGTTGCAACAGTGTGAGCAGGTACCAGGTCTTCCCAAGTAGGAATCAGCCATAAATAAACTTTCTCAGACCAGAACCGTGCAAACTTGTGCATTTTGGGGTTAACCAGTGCTTGTGTGGTGCCTCTCCTTCCATCATCAAGTTTTTAACAGACAAGAGCGCAGGGAAGAGCCATGCATAGGCATCATCTAAGGTTGGGTAGCGTCTGCCCTGTGCGACCTGTGGGCTCATGCTTTTATCAGTATCCTGAGTCCATAGCGGGAGAAGACTGCAGGAGATGTTAGCTCTGCCCTTCTCCCTTTCACCCAGTGTCATTCGGATGGGATTATCAGAGTGCTCAGCTGATTTCATTGCCCTGAGCACGTGGGCAGCCGGGATCCCTTCTGTGTCCTCTCCCCCTTCTGTTTTATTGACTTCCTCCTAAACAAAGAGGCATTTTTCCTTCCTTCCTCCCAAATATGATTCTGCCATCATTTTATCGTGTGTGGAGGTGACTTCAGACCTAGGTGGTTTGGGTTTGTCTCTCTTTGCTGGCTTGACAGGTTGTATGGAGCCTACTTGTCCACACAAACACTTAAATTAAGTGCCCGAGGTTAGCCAGCGGGGAATATGCCTTGAACCCTCTACCACAGACTTCCATGTGCTAGACCAGACATAATACGTGCCTCAGATTTTATAATTCTAAGTATTTTAATTACACAGAGGTGTGTTGCTAATGAAGGAATGTAGTAAAATTTAATTTCATTATTATAGCCATGTGGTATGGATTCAGTTTTTAAGTTGAAATGGTCATACGTAGGGTCAAATTCTTCAGAGAATTCCGTATTTATGATCAATCGATTCAGACAGTTTTTTTCATTAGTGAAAAAAATTAAAATACTTGTTTGAAACTGGCTGAAACGAGTTTCAAACAGAGTTTACTTCTGATTTTCACAGTTTCTGCAATTACGTGAAATAGTAGAGTTCAGTTTAATTGACCATGCACGATGTGTTTGCATGTTACTGATTTTAAAATCCAGGGCTTAACGTTAAAGCCAGAATTTGAATCAGATAAGTAGACAAATACAAATTTTTTATATACACTAAGCTTTTCACTTGCTATGATGCTGATGCTCAGATACCCTATTTAATGATAGTTAATACAGTGATACTGATTTTGTCCCTGCTGTGTTCATTATTAACCCCAGAAGGTAATGGAAATCTTATTAGACTCAGTACTGGATATTAATGCCGTGCCTGACTATGGTATGAAAAAAATGAAGAAAAAGCCTGCAAACATTCGTAAGTTAATTGCCTGACTTGGAAACCACTAATGTACATGAGTAACATTTACTCACGCAGATTGTCTCAGTGAATTCAAAATCCCTCCGATGGGTGGTTGCAGACTGAGGCCATAAATCACACCTTTATGGAAAGCCTAAGAAATGTTAATGGGAAGGCACCCACAAGGTACTAATGAAACTTAATAAGTTTTCACAAACAGGGTTTTAAAGGCATATATAATTAAATAAAGGTACTGGTCAATATTTAAAAATAAAGAAGAACCTGAAATTGATCTTAGTTTGCCTATGTATACTTAAAAAAGAATAATCCTGGGCAGCTATCAGCTCACAGTAGTTATTTCTATTCTACCACAGCCACCGCGTCCATGTTCCCTCACACTTGATACTCCAAACCCAGTAGCTGAGTTACCCATGCCTCCACATAGTTTTTTCATTTATTTTTGTGGCTGGGCAGCATTTTAGTAGCACCAGTGGTTGGGCAGGCTCCTGCCCCACAGAGGAACCTGACACCCTGCTTTCACACGGGAAGGGGTGCCAGGACAAACACTGATGGCGCCTGTTTTAAGGCTAAGTAAAAATACTGTGATGGTCCACCAGGCTTTCAGCTGAGCCTCGTGTACACGAACGGTGCAGTGATACCTAATAGAGACAACGACAAGCTCATGGCTGAACACGATCCTTGTCTCAAGGGAGGTGGCTGAATTTTTTACCACCTGGCTGCAGGTTTTCACTCCCCTTCTGGGCTAGTTTATTTGGGTGCTTGTAGCCAGGTGCAAAGGCGCTGTGGAAGTGGGATATACACAGCTTGGGAGTATAAAGCAATTAGTAATTGATCAGCACACGTGAAGTGTAGCTAGGATTTAACAAGCTGCTGGGGTGCTAGGGAGGTCTTGCTGTCTGTGTGGGCCTCAGTTATGAGGGGAGGGCTTGGGCTTTGTGCTTCCCTGAAGCAGGCCTTTCATCCCTTCCTTCAGCAGTGGTCACCTCATCTGATGAATCTTGCTGGCCTGGCTATGTTTCCTGGTAAGTTTGATTTCTGTATGGGGTTTTTGTTGTGTATTGGTTTTTTTTTTTTTTTTTTTTTTTTTTTTAAGGCTTGGTGGGGTTTTTTTTTCCTGTGTCGCTGGCTGGGAGGCAAGGGTGCCCTGCGGAAATGGTGGCTAGCAGCACCCCACAGAGAGCTGCAGTGAGATTGGGTGCAGCGTCCCCCCCCAGCCCGCTGCTGGCAAGTGTCCTGCCCTGCCTGTGGGTGGCCTGGGCCCTGTGTTGGCTGGAGGGTTACCAGCCCCCTGTTAGATGTATGGGCTCTTTGAGCCTGGGCCTGGTAATTGCCTCAGAGGCTGCTTGGTCTCAGCCAAAATGGTCTTTGCTGCTGGCCAGATGAGGTGAGCAGAAGGAGCAGGGGGGAGAAAATGGGCCTTCCCAAGGCTGACTTCAGATGCCCACTAAACCCATGGAGCTGTCATGCAAAAAAATGAACTTTGTTACATTGAATCTTTTAATGTGTTTCCTTCTCCCTGCCCTGGCAATATCTCATGCAGGCTGGGGTGAGGTCCCTCCTTGCTGTTGGTCCCTTGTACCCCTGCTGCAGCAGGGTGCTGGCACCACAGGGGTCTGGTGGCTGCAGGAAAGACCTCAGTGAGTCCATGGCTGCTGCCACAGGCTCTGTTCTCTGTGAGCATGAGGGGTCCAGGAGGGCAGGCCCTGTCTCTGTCATGGTGCTTGGGGAGCTTTCGTGTTCAACAGGGTTCAGAGAGCTTGGAAATGAGTGTCTGGATCCATATGTTTCCTCTAGTTGGTGGTTTGGCTTGATCCACGTATCTTCTGGTTTTGGCAGATGACCAAGCAATCGGGAAATGTGGCCGAACTGGCATACAGGTACTTGTGGTGGGTGATGGGGATTTGGGCCTTGACCAGCAGGAGCGTCAGGGTGAGCGTGCTGCCTGGAGAGGTCAGCCTTGGGATCAGGAACCAGACTGAAGGTTTTGGACATAGATCTTAAGTCTATGGACTCTGTTACAGGAATTCTCCAGGCACTGAGCAGCCAGAAAACCTTTTTAGCTGCCTCTCCAGGTGCCCAGGACTCCCAAACTATAATTTCATGACTCTTCAGCTGGCTGGAAGTATACCCACAGTGGCTGGCCTATAGCCACCAGTCTCTGGCTTCGCAGGGTCAGGGGAAGAGGTGAAACAGAGATCTGGGGACAGGCTTAGGGGATATAAGTTACACTGCATTTTTATGGCAAACTTAGATGATTGATTGAGTGTAAATGTTGTCTTTTTTTTAATTACGTGGGCAACTATTTCTGTCTAGAGGCTTGAGTGGAGTAGGTATTGAGTTTTGCTTGGAGCAAAGCCCTCATTTTACAAGGGCACTTTAAGTACATATATCAGCTTATTTTGAAAGCTGACATCCAAGCAGTTATGTTTTAGTTACCCATCTCTTTGGGTTTTTGCTGGAGCCTCGACAAATGGAATACTGGGCCCAGATAAGAGATACTCTGTTCAAAGTTTGTGGTCGTAGTTCTGTGTCTTAGTCAAGCTTTAGGTGATTTTCCAGACAAACTCTACAAGGTTCAGGACTTTAAGCTTGAAAATTTTGTTGGCAGGCCACAATTAAACTGGTGTAATTGAAATGAAAAATGTATGTAGCATTAAATTAAATGCATACATTCTGTGCCGTCCACATAATGAGTATATTGTTTAATTTCCTTGCAAAGAATCCACTTTCCTTGCTGTATTTTAAACATTCCAAGTTATCTAAACTCCATGCCTGTATTCTGTGTGTGTGGGGGGGGATGGGCAATAAACAAACAGCCTTCAAAATGTGGGCCAAGGACTCATTCTTTTTCTTCAGTAGCATCTGTGTTTATAAAATGCTTATGGATGTGGAAATTAGAAAGAGGTAAAACAACTGATGACAAAGTAGAAATAGTAGAAACAAATATTTTTTTGTGTGTTTGCTTAGTGTTGGTGTCATTTATCACAGTAGGTAAATTGTAGACAAAATATGCTAGGCAAATCATTATTACTGCATTTTGTGGATTTGAAGAATGAGTCTGTGGATGGAATAAGTGGGGTAATATTCTCGAATAGCAGACCACACCAGTGTGGGGCAGGAAGAACTCTTGAGTTTTAGAAGTGTAAATGCAGTAGCAACCCTTGCTTCTATCTAGATTGTATTATCAGAAATAACACACTGCTTCTCAAATTATCTTCAGGGTTTTTTTTAACTTTCTTCTGGATAAAAAAAATAATCTCTTCCCCCTCCTTTGTACTGTGGTCCTATTATCACTTTTACCTTTACCACATCAAACTTTCTCTGCCAGTATGAAAATAATCTATGTATAGCACAGGTTGTAGAGGAAAGTCTTCACTACCACAGGTTGAAGAGCCCCTGTTTAGCCTGGGAGTTGTATATCTAGGCCTAGCTAAAGCAAAGGCTTATGACATCTACAGATAAGCGTGTTAATCAGGATGTAATTAATTTAGATTCAAGCCAAACTAACATTAGAGCATGCTAATGGGGTTAACAAAAAACCAGTATGTGAGTATTTTGTAGCACTGATGGTATAGCTAGATACAACATATAACCAATGTGACTACCAAAGGGGCAACAAAATGAGCGTGTTTGCACATAGGAAACAGACAAATAACAAAAAGTTGCAAGATAAATGTGCAGACTGCCCTACCAAATGCACAGGGGTGAGTGGCAAAAGCAAGATAAGCATTCCTGGAAGCAGATGAGCCCCTCTTTGGATAGGTGGGGGGGGCAAGCTGCACAGAAACCTCAAGGAGGAAGAAAGGTGGAGAAGACAAGCCTGTCTCAGACCCAGCTTTCCTAACTGAGGAGCTATCTGTCAGGCCTGATGACATTCGCCTCTGCCATGAAGGACCACCATCAGCTCTGTGGTGCTGAGTGCTACTCCTAGGTGGCTTAGAACGGAGGTGTGAATGGCTGACAGTTCTACATGCAGCAAAAATGATTAATAAGGCGTAAAGTTAATCATTAGCATGTTGCTGCCAATGGCTTAGCTTTGGGCGGTTTTGTTTTAAAGTTGGCCTGATTTGTCAGTCTTCTAAGCCTTTCCAGCATAGTGCACTCTAATTCCTTAAGTGATATAGTGAGATACTCTGTATTAATTTGCAGCATGGACCTGCTTTTCTTGACATTAGTAAAGCTGCAGCCAGAAGGACCGTAACAAACTAGTGTGTTTAGAGAAAAGCAGATGGTTGTGCTCTTTCACTTTGGGGAAGAAATCTGTATGACCAAAAGACTATGATACTTTGCTTTGGCTTGAAAGTGGCTATAGTTGGGGAAAAGCAAGAGGAAAGGTCTGAGGACCGACTGTCCCATTAAGGGCAAGCGCTTCAGTGTTGTGATTTAAAACTTGCACCTTCTGCTGCTCTTGCAAAACTGAGGTGGGGCTTTAGAACAAACTGTATGTGTTTAGCCAGAAGTCGTGGAAGGACTAATTGCCAACAAAGAAGGTGGACTACCTTGGGAGGGGTGCCATTTACGGTGCATCGTTCATGCTGGTGGAAGTTAGTGGTGTAAGCCGCTGGTGCAGCTGGTTTTGCTTTGCTTAGCATTTTGCTTGTGATGATCAGCTCCTTGCCAGGGAGCAGAGAGTCTCAGACGTTGGCCTATGAAATGTTGAATTAGCTTTCAGAAAGGTAGTTGCCCATGGATTGTTCTGCTTTCAAACAGTTAAGAAATAACTGGGATGCTTACATTAATGACTGTTATCTTTTCATGTCAAATCACTGAATTATTGTCTGGGAATGTTACGGACATTCCTCATGAAGGAAGCTTTGTGCAATGAAAATGCAGGAGTTCTTTATCTCATTTAAAGATGTGATGGCATTTAAAAAAAATGGTCTGTTACAAATAGAATATGGAGCAGTAACCCTTGCTCCTAAATGTAGGCAGTAATCTAATTTGAGCTGTAGAAACTGACTTCTTGAGCATTTGGTGAAACTTCTAATCCTTCTGGAGAAATAATTGTGTGTTAATTAGGAGCCAGAATTCCATGAGGCTTATTAGCTGTCTAGCTGGATCTGAGAAGCAGAAGGTTGAACAGAGTTTAACTAAAATTTAGAACTGTTAATTAGTCTCCTTTCTTCCTGGTCTCCTTTCTATTTTCTTGGTTTTGGTTTGTGTAGCACACTTTGAATGACCCGTGAGAAACTACTGTGCTTCTGACATGATAGCTCCCAATTGTAAATGCTGTACTTTACTAGCTGTGAAAGAATAAAGCTTTAAAAGATCTTGGCTTCCCTTAGCTGCAAGCTAGCTTGTTATGGAAGAAGTAGTGACAGAAAGTGGAAAAAGCAGGCTGGCTAATCTTGTTAAATTGGCTGAATAATGTTGCATTCAAAATTCGTGAACTCCATGCTGGAACACACAAATGCTTTAATAAACTTTAGGTGACCTGTCTTAGATTGGTGCTTTTTACAGGGTTCAGAAAATGTTTGATAGGCATATGGAAACCTAAACACGAAACAGTCTTCCTTATAGACCTCCATTTTGGTAGTTATGAATATGGGAATTTGTAAATGTGCGAAGGTTGTACTTCACGCATGCGTGCCTGGGCAAGGTCGGGGAGGGGAAACCTGTAGACCCTGAAACCTGTAGACCCTGAAACCTGTAGACCCTGAAACCTGTTTTAGTATCTTTGAAAGTTTGTTAAACAGTGCGTGTAGAAATGTGAACTGTTCCCTGAAGTTTTTCACTTGGATGTATATTATGATTAAGTTTACTTTTTTGGTGAGGGGAATGCCAGCATGCGGTAAAAAACTCCCTGGGATTCTGGTATGACATGAGGCGAGCTGAGCAAAACAGCTGCTATTTCAGCTCAATAGCCCCTGTTACCCCCCAGTGAAATAATTTTGAGCCTGCTGAGTAGGAACGGTTTAAAGGTCTATTGTAAAAGACACAAGAATTCTATTCATTAATTAGACTTGTCAGAGTCTGCTTTGTATTTCCAGCGATGAATACCACTTCATTCCAGGGGTGTAGTTAAGCCCTTAAGCTAATTTGACTTCCGGCTCCGGTCCTCTTATATTTAATGCCTCACCTTCAGATGTTTTGTTGTTCTAATCACTGAAATGTTTATATTTTCCTTTCAGTTTATAGTATGTCTCAACTAAGACATTTGCATTAATATAAATGCATTTGCCTAATACAGATGTACTGCAAAACAGAATATGCATCAGAATGACTAATCCTGGTAATTTAACTGGTTTCACACCAATACGGTGTGTCTGTATTTCAGTTCACAGTTTGAGGGGGGGAGGGGAGAGAAGAGGAGCAAGTGGGAAAGGGAATGGCATGAAGTGTAGTGTAGATAGCCCTTGAATTATAAATGGAAAAGCCACTTGGATCTGTAAAAATGTCCAAATTGTGCAGATTAGAGTAGTTGTGTAGTATGACTATCATACTTCTACAGTCCTGTTGTTCCAAGCATTTGGGGGTGATGAATTTTTTAGTTAGTTTCCCACTCTTTTAAAAGACATTTACTTCTTAAGGGTAGCCTAAGTATAACCCTTAAAGCTAAATTTGAGGACCACCTGAAACAATAGGGTACCTGATCATAATGGTGAGAGTCTAGGTATGCATGAACAAGAATACCAAAAGCTCTGTTACGGATTGCACTTACTGTGTGATTCTTTTAGCTGTGTTTGAATTATTCCAGTACTAAATCTTGGGTTGGTTTCTTGTTACTACACTAGCTTTTCTGTCAAGTATACTGCATTCTGTCAAGTATACTGCACAGCATCCTGATCTGACAGCCACTTGGCAAGGGTTGCTTGCTTGGAACTATACTAAATACCTCTAGTTTCATTTTAAAGTTAAAAGATTGTTTTTTACAAAGGGTTGTTCTCAGCCATACACAGATAAGGCACTAAACTGTGCGGTTTTGGACAACTAAATCCTCTTGACTTTGACAGGGGAAGAAAACTAACTTTCAAAAATATTAGTAGTTTTATAATTCCAGTTGTGTTTAAGTGACTGTGACTTGGAGAACAGAGTATCTGGATGGGAACAGCTCAGATCCTAAGGTAGCTTGTCTAACCCTGCTTGCTTGAGACACATCTCTGCGTGTATGCCCTGTTACTTACTTTTTAGGATTTTTTTTCTAACTTTCTTTTCTCATGTACCGTCTGAGACATGGGCCTTGCTGACAGTTGCTGCCTCTTGATCTGTAGAGTCTCTCTGTGTTGTTGGAATATCCTGGCTATAATTTGTTCCCATATCCCAGCTAGACTCCTTCATTCAAAATGTAACTGCGAGCAAAGGTGCTGCATTGTCCTCACTGCATCAGGTCAAGACAACACGTGTAGGGGCTATGTAGACTGACAAAGGTAGTTTTAAGATTATAGCAGTATCAACAAATAAAGCTGCACTGAATCTTAGTGTTTTGAAGAAACACCTTTGTAGTGGTACCAGTTGAGGTATAAACTTGATCCTGTCAGGAAGCAGCTGGTTACTTTAAAAGATGACAACAAAAGATTATTTTAACACTGAAGGTGGGGAAATTCCTCTTTTTGAGAAATATACTAATAAGATGAATACATGGTGTTGTAGAGCACCACTTAGGATACTTAGATACTTACCAGAACATAACAGAAAATACGTACCTACTGGGAGATACACGGATACGGACCTAGATTGCATGGAGCTATATTGTAAAATCTCTGGGATAATCTGGAGAAAGACAAAGTAGTTAAGTGTTCCTTTGTTCTTCTGTTATTCTATAGTCCCCTGTGTTGCAGGATAAGCACTCCTTGGTGATAGCTGGTGGACTTAACAGAGAGCTATAGAAAATCACGGATATCTACGTAGATGGAGATATTGCTTGTATAATCAACTCTGTATCCCAGGTTCAGCTACCTTCAGTGGTCTGGAAGGAACTGTATGAAAAGGATGCTATAAAATCAAATTCTGTTTACTTCTCTAACTTAGAGTGGGTAGAGGAACATGATGCTTACTCTTAATACCTGGTATATCCACTTTTTCTACCACAATTAATTAAAAGCATGCCTTCAAAGAAGGTATTAACACAAGAATCTAGACCAACTGTGAGTGTCCTATTCAAAGCAATGTCAAAGACACTGTGACCTTATTTTCCTAGTCTTGGTGTGTTATTAATTTGCTTGGGGTTGTACCCTGTAATTCTCTGTGCTGAAGCAAGCTGAATTTCTGAATCTTTCCAGGCAAAACGAAGGTGCCCTTTTAGGATGTGAGGTAAGGATTGAATCTGTCAGCTTTTCAGACAGAAAAGAGGAATACTTGAAGTTTTATGAGGTAGTTTTTAAGTTTGGATTGCAGTAGTACCCAAATAAGAAAGCCATATGCATCTGAAGTGATGGCATCAGCTTTCTCAGTGTGGGACATAACAACGGTGGGCCCCTCTCTGTCATCCAGGGAGTACTTTAGAGGTGAAATCCCTGTGCCAAAAGAGGGAGATTAGCACATGGAAGGACACTTTTTTGTATAGCTCTGTGGGGTACAATCCAAACTGTAAAACCTCCTTCTGAAAAGAAAGCAGACATATCATTACAGGTTTGGTATTCAGAATAAATTAACCTGTATGGACTAACCCTTTTTTTTAACTCTTGCAAGCTGAAGTCAAATTATAAAACTGAAAATCCTGTTCAGCTGTTTGCTTTCTAATGGTTAAATGGTTCAAAGGCTTTAGAAAAATCAGGAGTTTGCAAAGTATAAGTCACTAGTGCTTTATACTGTAGTTGAAAAATGCTATATCTCCGTCCCAGTTTAGATCAGATCTGACAGATATGTTTAGCCTTTGTGCCTTAATGCTCCTGCATATGTATGTGTATATAATATTCAGAATATGTATTCAATGGAAATTGAATTTCAGTTAATATCTGCATTAAAATCAGGGATTCATGAGTGATAAATTGTTCACCTTTCTTTCCTGACCTAGGAGATGAATAGAAGAAAGCCAGTGATGATATGTTGTCAAGGTAAAATGACATTGTTTAGAAAAGGGGAATATTTGGAGTTCCTGTTTCAATGAATAACATTGCTGGAATGTTCACCCCATCAGGCAGCTCTGGAAACAAGCTTTCAGAAGGTCACCAGCTCGAGCTTGTAACCTTGCTGCCATTTGTCTGGTAGGATCTCTCTTCATCGTAAACCTGAATGCATTTATTAGGATTGCAATGAAGAGAGAGTCTGAAGAGAATATTAAAATAGTTGCTATTGTGCCAGGAAGAAAATGTTTGTTTCTGCAAGTAGTGGAGCCCACAGAGCTGTTGAAATAAAAGGTCATTTTCAGACTGTGGAACTAAATAGGATATTCTTGTGAAAGAAAAGAAGGGAGATGAGAAGGGGGGAAAAAATGAACATTGTTTCTATTACTCCCACAAAGAATAAACCCAAAATGTTTAGATGGTCACTTCTAAAAATGTTTATTTTTTAAACCTATAATGACTAAATATTACGTTCGAATGATCTTTCAGACAGAGAGAAGTTAGTTGTGTGGTTTTTTCCAGATGCAGTGAGGTTGGAGAAAGAGGCAGGATAAATGTAAATACTGTTGGTTTTGTCTATCAAGTTGTTACAGAGTTCACTAAGGCTATTTTTGACTGTGAGGGACTCTTTGAATTGGGGAAGATAAGACACCCCACTTGCACTCTGTTTTAGGACTGGAACTTAAAATTGCAGGGGAGAGAACAGGTATAACCGTTGTGCCCAATTTACCTTAATAGGAGTCTGAAGTTGCAGAAGTCTGGTCATACACTGTCAGTGTCAGGAAAAGTCTCAAAGACATTCTTTCGAAAATATTAAGGTGCCAAGGAGGAAGTAAAGGTTGTATTCTCCTTTTTGTTTACTTACCTGTTCATATCTCTTTATATATACTTCTGAGAGCGCAGGAAAAGAAGCTCTTCAGCTAAGAATTGTGGATTATAAACTGATATGTTTAGGGTCAAGGAGGGAAAACAAATGAGTGCCCTCCTTTATCCTCAGATAGAGGTATGATGGTGCATTGTCTACAGAAGCAACCATGATTTTAAAGAGACCATCTCACATGTTTGTTCTCCCAGAAAACATTTGAGACCTGACTTCATATGATCTGCTTTTAAGCAGTGAGTAAAGGAGAAACACGCCTGCCAGGAAACTAAACCAAAGCAAAATTTTTAAAAATTAAAAAAAAATCCACTAAACCGCATCCCAATTTAAAGCTCAACAAGAAGAGAATGGCCAAATGTTGTTCTTGTATGTAACACTTCTTTCTCTTCAGGTAACAACAATTTGGGCCCATTAGACAAGCTTTCTGTTCTTAAGCATGTCCCCTCAGCCCGGCCCCACAGTGTTAAGATACTGAAATTTGGCAGCTAGGCGTTCAGGTCTTCCTCTGAGAAATTTAGTGCTACACAGTGTTGGGGGCTACGTTGACATCTGCTGCTGTAGGTGTAGTCAGTCAAAGGAACATGACAAACATCAACAGTTAAGACTGTTGGTTTCATTGTACCTGCAGAAAAAAAATATCAGTGAAGTCAAGATGCGTGCTAGCTCAGTCACTGCTTCATCTGCAGCTGAACAGCCTGCCATTGTTTATATGTATTTCCTAGACTTAGTTCCACTAGATGTATTGATACTCATAGAAAGTGGCATACCAAGGACCTTGTTGTCTTGAAACAGTTTACCTTTATGCTTGAGTTGGGTTTTATGTTGGTAAATGTGATTGCAATTTGAGCCTTGTCTCTCACCCAAAGCATGAATGGTACTGGGAAGGGTGGGTTCTGAAGGTGCTTCCTCTGCTTCCATGGATACAGGTCATGCAGAATTCGTCAGTCTCACCCACAGTCTGTGGAAGATCATCAGCAAGCTTCAGTTTTCTTTCTTTGAAATGTAAATGATCAGTGTCTCAACCACTTGAATGCTAAACCCAGCAGATCAGAGCAAGTGTAATGCTGGATTGTCTTTAACTAACCTGTCTTCTGAAGAGTGCTGTTTTGTTTTATTTTTCTGCTGTATCTTGATTTATCCTTTCTAAACTTGTGTTGGTGAAACCCGACAGCCCTGAAAAAGCTTTTATTTGTTAGCAGGTTTTTGTGGGCACATTATACATAAAGGTCACTCAAACACAGATTTGCTGTTCTGTATTTGAGCTTGATGCTGTGTTGGTTCCAGACTTTTATGTAAATGGTGTTAGGATAGTATATTTATTACCAGTGAAAAGACAGCGCAATCAATTTAAAAAAGCAAATGGTGCTGCACTAGATCACACACTTTCCTGGCTAAAAATAGCAAGTCAAATGCTGGGAGTTGCTGAATGCTTTCAATCCTCAACTCTAAGGTAGAATTTCAGATTAGGAGTATTTCCTAATACTTGGTCCTTGGTTTAAGAAACTTCTTAAGTGTATTTTTCTTGGGCTTAAATCTATTGTTATATGGTAAAACAGTTAATTTGCAATCCTCTATGGAAATATTGGCTGAATATTTCTGATATTAGCAATGTATTTTAGAAAACAATTGTAAGGTAAGATCACAGGGAGCTCTTTTCCTTCTTTTTTTTCTCCAGAACTGTGTGCTTGTAACACTTGTGGAGAGAAATGGGATCTGTAGGTCCCTAATAACCTTTAAACTCTAATCTTTTGGTATGTAAGAGAACAGTGGTCTAATCTAAAGACATTCTAGAACAAATAATGTTTTTTTTTTCCTGTGTATTAGCAGCAACCTTTACAGAGGTTGCATACATACTTTCTCTTAAAGGTTATTGTGCTAATTTAATTTTTAGATTATTTTCCTCATACTATAAGCATACATAATAATCCCATTTGCTTTCTTTTATTCTAAAAATACTGAAATACTAACCACAGTATAAAAAATGGACAATATATTGCTTCCATCAGCTTCATCCTGTGTGCTAAGTCAAGTGGTAATGACAATGGATTTTAAGTTACCCATGCCAGCTTTTTTTGGCTGTATCCTATTAGTAGGAAAAGACAGTGGAAGCAGGCCTGGTACTGCCTTGGAAGTAAAAGAACTGTAGGTGCTTTGGAGAAAGTCTGTTTAGAATGATATTTTTTCCTTAAATTAAGGCTATTTTCCTTTTTTTCAGACCTTCCTTTTTAAAATGGGCTGTATTATCTGTAACGGGAATCTTAAACGAGTATTCTTTTTTTCTGCCTGGATAATTTTTTAGCATGCCATAATATTGGCTGTACTGTTCTGGAGGCTGTTCTGACCTGAAGTCTCAAGTAAAATAATTTGTTACATAAGGCAAAATATCCTTCATATGTACCATAGTTGTCCTTGGATTTCTGTATGCCTTACAACTCTTGCTAGCGTAATACTTTTTCTTTCCTTCTGTAATTTTCATGGGATTCTGTGAAGTCACAGCCTACAAACTGTGATTTATTTTTTTAAATTATTTTTTTAAAGGCTATGAAAGCCAGCTCATGAAATTACTGCACAGGCCTTTCTTGTTTGGCTCCCGTAGCCTCCATCCTGGATAACTTGCTTGCCACTTACTCCAGCACAGCTTTTCTGGAGTTGTCCCTTAACTTATCCCCCTGTATTGTGGGGTGATTGGGTACTCCCTTGTGCAAGGTTATCGGTCTACAACTGTGCAGTTACCAAAGAACAGCTGGTGGGTAGCATCAGGCAAAAACTTCTGTCTCTGCTATGTTCCCTTTGCTCCCTTCAGCCTGGGACCCTTCCAAGATTTAAATGAGATATTGAACCTCCAGGTTTAACTTTTTTTTTTAGTTTGAAGATTAGTAACTTTTGGATTACAACTGTTTGAAATTCTGAATTTTCCCAGCTATAATAAAAAGAAACACTTTTGGATCTAATGAAAGTATTGCTGACTCTTCTAGTGATTTTTGGTGGAGTACAGACATGCTCACCCCTCCCTCTTCTGTTGTTAATATTCAGTAATGCCTCTTCAAGAAATTCATCCTTGCTCATCTTCTGTTCACATATTAGTCCGAAACTTGCTTAACAATTCCAAGAGGAAAACAATGAAGGAAAGCAAATCATAACATTATGGTGTTTGAACTGTGGTGTCAAATGCAAATCCTCAAGAATATTCACATGCAGAAGACTTTGTCCCATTTCCATCTTATGGTAGTGTTTTGCTTTTTCTAAATTTGACAGCATGTTTCTTGTGAGAAGAACAGAACTAGTACAAAAAGACTGGGTATTTATTTGCCAAAATAAGTTTAGAATGAGAATCTTATTTAAAATAACAGCAAGCATTACAATAGCAAAACTGGGATGTGGAACTTTGATGGTGCCAGTTAAACAAAAGATTGTTTTCTTTTGTTGTTGTTGTTTTTTTTAAACCAATGGCACAATAGTGTCTCCTATTGATTTGTAGTCTGGTGCCAGACATTATTACTGCTAAAATACAGTCCATGTAAAAATCAATGCATGCATACTATAGTATATTAATTACTGTATGTTTTTTGTTTCCTAGAAAACTGGGTACTTACGGATTCCACATTAGGTCTTCAAATGATAAAAATCTAATGAATCTTCCCTCTATAATCTGTTATACAATATTACTGTAGATGTAGAACTGATTTGCTGACAAACTTCAAACTTCATAGCAATTTATGCTATAATATTTGCTTCCCAGTTTTTGAAATTATTCAGCTTCTTCAAAGACTATATCCTAGAAAACAATCATTACAGGATTAGATGAGTAAGTGGAACGTGCATGTACCTGAAATGAGGAGCTACTAAATATTTTCATTAAAAAAACACATTTCTTTGTATATTAAACTATACATGTGCTTTGCTTGCTCTCTAGCCATACTCTATTATTAACACCATCAGAAAGGAGAAGGCAGATATAAAATTTAACATTTTTGTTTTTAAGTGAATGGCCTTCTATTACAGTGTCCTCTTTGGAGAAATCATCTTGCATTAAGGCTTGGTTTTGTACATAAATGTGTAGTATTTTTGAAGCACTTAATACTACTTCAAATGAGCATAAAAAGCAGCTCATGAACATACACAAACTGAAAACATGTATTACAGCAACAAAATCCCTTGCTATCCTGTAAATAGCTGCCCTCTCAAGAAGCAAGGAAATGCATTGCTTAGGATTACAGCTGGAGTTAAAACAACCAATCAAAACACATTTCCCTTTTTCTAAAGTAGATGAAGGTGATTTTGACTTGGAAATAATTGCATTTTAAAAACACTCTACTGTACAGTCCCTGTCTTGAGGTGTTTAACCTTGTTGAGCAGTCTTTTTTTTTTTCTTTGACTTGAGTGCTTTGAAGCTCAACTTCTAACTAGTTTTGCCTAAGTATTTGAGGGTCTAGCCCCCTCACACATCTTACTGTGATGAGAAAATGGCTTGAATGATGCAGTAAGCAGTTCATAATGTTCTTTGCATGCACTGATGTAGTTACTATTCATGAACTAAATGTAGAAAACGTTCTGTGAAACCTCACTAGAGGAGGAGAACACTTAAGATGTTACATTCTATGCAAGATATCTAAGTAGTAGGAAATGTGGATTTTAGCTTAAGAAGTTTCACAGCTGTGTTTTTTCCATTATCCAAATATACAACCTGTCTGATGTGCTCAGTTTAATGTGGTGAGGACACTCAGTATCAACACTTCTTGCTATTGCTATACCCATTACTTTTTATCTTTCTGTTACAGCTAATATACCACTTGGGGTGTATTTGTATTGGATTTTGCTTGTGTCTTCCACTACTTAGTGGCTTAATGTTAACAGAAGTCCAGTCATATTTTAAAGGTATGCACTGGAAAGATGAGGGTTTGAGTCCCTTGGTCAATGAACAACATTACATGTGACACTTCGAAGAAGCTTCTGATTGGTTTTAAAAAAGGAAAAAAATGTATTTCAAATCACCTGCCCTCAAGGGCTAATTATTCCATAGTCTCATTCTTGAGAGGGTGGAGGTATTTCTTCACCCTGGTCAAGTGTCTAGGTGTACTTCATGGGAGAGGCAAAATCTTGGACATAACCCTCTTGCATGTCCAGTTGGGTGTCTCTGGGTAGGTACCTTATCAGTGAGGCTTGTTAAATTTATTTTTCTTTTAGCATTCCTCTGTAGGTACTATTCCATTGTATATCTAATAAATATATAGTATCTATACGCAGAGTCTAGGTTGATAACAAGGCAAAAACATCTATGCTTTTTTGCCTCTAGGGTAACAGTACAAGACAAATAGAAATAGTGTAGTTGGTGGCAGATCCACTTAAAGGTGCTTTTTTTTTTACTAATAGCGTTCTGGTTTTTTTGCCATTGTCTGTGGATAAAATTCCTTGCACTTGGAAGATCAGCAAGTTATTAATCAAGTATTTAGCAATTTATATAGTTTGGCTTTTTTATACTGAGTTTAGAAAGAGAGATGCAGTTTCTAATTAGGAAGACTGATTTGGAGTGACATTGACCAAGACCTATGTACTGTGTGATTCATCAACACATTATAGTCGAAACCTAAAAGAAAGGAAGCCTAAAGACAGAGTCATGTGATAATGGTCTCTGCCCTTAATGTATAAGCATTATTAACTGGAAAGCATGCCCAAACTTGCTAAGATAGGTATGCATTTTACCATGAATTCGGAGGTACAGCTTTCTACAGAAATAGCTCTCAGGGCACAGGCCAGGGAGTTATCAGAGGTAAGATAGACAGAAAGACTGAATATGGCTCACCTTAGAGGTTGTGGAAGAAGATTCAACAAAAACATTATCTGGACTTTCCATGTAAAACTTACACTGCCTTTTATCAAATTCCACATGTATCTCTAAGCAGCTCCCAGCACTCTGTATGTGATATCTACAGTATAAGCACTGCATCTCCCAACATGCCTGGGAGAGAAGAAAAGGATAAGACAGCAAGGTCTAGCATGCTCCTCTGTTGCTTGTGTCAAGAGAAGACAGTATGTCACTTAAAGAGATCTGGAGCACTACAAATGCTAATCTGAACTAATTCTCTGGTGGAAAGGTAACCAGGTCCCATATAAAAAAATAAATCTTGCAAATGTATCAAGGAAATCCTAAACTGATGCTTCAAATGCCATGAATATTTCCAGTAATGTGTGCAATATGACACAAACACTGACAGAACCCTTCATACTACTGAAGTCTTTAAGTTTTTTTCTTCTAGAGATGCCTGCACTTCTGTATACATTCTCTCAAAGCTGGTGGCATGCTCAGTAATGCTTTTGGTGCAAGCAACTTGTTAGTATCTTCCAACAAAAAAAATTGTCCTTCAAAACAGATCTTAATGCTCAGAACTGATTTCATGCCTGGTGTAATTAATGTGTTGTCTTATAACGTAGAAGCAGCAAACATTTTCAGGAGTAAAATTCAAATTATTTTCCCTGTGTTTCAGTCCTTCGGAGCTATGAAGTGATCAGAATTAATTAGCAATGATCATGTTCCATGGAAGGCTCTCTGGGCTTAAAATCTCTGTGTCCCTTCTTGCCCACCCAGGAAGCATTGCATGAACAGTTTTCTTCACACAAGGCCTTGACTTTGGTCTTGGCAAAAAGGACAGGACCTTCATTCCCTCTTCATAAAACTAGTCTCTCCTTAAGTCACATAAGGAAGAAACTTGTATTCTGAAAATCTCTTTAAGAAATAAAATAATCAAAAGATGAACAGGAATTGGTTAAAGACATGACACTAGTCTTTCCTTATTAGGCATGTAATGAGATGAAACTACTCTATGAAAAGTGGCAAAGAGGGGAAGAGGCTTTAAAGTACAAGATTTAAAAAAAAAAAAGTACAGAAACTATGAATTTTTTTTAAAAATCCACTGCTGATATCATCAAGTATATTTCCATACAAAGAAGACTGGAAACTCACTTGAAATTTGAAAAGAAACAGTTTATCAGATAACATGTCTTGAAAGGTTGAGTTTTGTAAAATAACAGCTTTTACAAAACCAGTTTAAGAAAGGTTTGCAGGTGAAATAATTTTCTATCCTTCACATAATGGGAGAAACGTGGGAGGAGTTGTGATCATCTGAATCGTGATTTCTCTGCAGCGCAATTGCATGTCCTCATGACAATATCACAGATCCAGAATATAAAATTATAGATTAGTTATGCATATTTGAAAAGTGTTTAAAAGACTTGCTAAGCTCTAAATTGTAGTGGAGTTGTTTCAATAATAATTCAGAATTAATTTACAGAGCTTATTAAAGCTAAAGCTGACACAGAGGCCAGGATGACAGAGCGCAGATATCTGCAAATATGACAATATAGCACAAGTTCATTTGGAAGGCTCCTAGTTTTGACAGTGGGTTTAGAGTTTGAATCTCCATTTTCCAATGGTTTGCCATGGGTTTGTGTGTTCATCTTGATTTCAAATAAATTTAGCCACTAAATAAAGATAAATTTACCCTTGGAGTAAAACTGAAATTCTTTTCTTCTTCTGTCAATGGCAGATAGCAATCACTCTTTTTGCAGAGGAGAATGAATTTAAAGACGTTTTTAGTGTCTGATTAAAATATAGCTTTGTGAATGGTATTAATCCCCCAAAAGAGGGAGGACTGTTCAATATTTGTCTGTTGAATCCATGAAGACTCTTTCTGGGTTTTGAATGATGGCTTACATTGATTGCATTAAACTGAAGAGAATTACATCCTCAGTATTGTGACTCTCTCCTCCCTCTACCTTTCACTGACTGTACAAGTTTCAATTAAGTTGGAGGCTGTTGGAATATTTTGTAAGCTCCCATGTAAGGAACAGGAGATATTGCTGTAGTGAACTGGGTCAGTACTTGTTGGTAAGCAAGGAAAATGTTAACCTGTGAAGAGAGTTGTTTTGAATGTGTATGATTTAAGTAAAACAGTCATTGCCAAGCCATACTACAGACATCTATGGCTGTCTAATTCTTATTATCTTTGCTTTCTAATCCACCTTCTTCTCTTTTAAATTGCAGTTCAAATGTTTGGAGATTTGAACATATAATTAGATTTCACTCACAAAAGAAAAAGTGCATTATTCTTCCTGTCGGTAGGTTCTCTGTGGGACTATATTGTAGATTCCATAATGGACTATAAAACAGGCCATTACATAATTGTACATATAATTTGGCCTAAAACCTGTGGGCTGTCAGACAATGTCAACATGCCCACAGCCTCTGCTACCTAGATCAGGCTGAGCTCTGGAATGACTGCATAGACCATGTAGTCACACCTGAGATAGCACTGAAGGGGTGTAGACAATGGCTACAAGGAGGAAAAAAAAAAAAATTGGACAAAAGGGTTTGACAAACCAATGCATAGACTTTTGCAGTACCTTCCTTGTTAAACTTTTTCCAAGTTAAAAATTACCACTCATTTTACCCCCAATCATTTCCTCCCATGTGATCTTTTTGCCTTCCCCCTTGACAGCACTTTTTTTGATGTCACTTGATCAACAGCCTTTTGGAAGTGTTTGTTTTGTCATCGTGGTCCATTTTGTCTACTGCATTAGTGAACTCACCATTAATGAAATGAGGGAGGGGGAGTATGGGGAGCAGTTCTTGCAGGAATGCGGGTTATTCCAACAGTCATCTACACATATTGAAATAATAAAACATCTGGGTAGTTTCATTTTTAACTGGTGTTTCGGAATTGATTGGTGTTTATACTCAGTTACTTGCTTGGAAGATGAAAGAGAAATCTTTATTTCTAATGGGTTAGATCTTTTTGTGGTTAATTAAAACAGAATAATTGAGTTCAGTTGATATGAAATGGTTCGGTTTAGTTGGTGATCTGAACAGCAAATTCAGGATTTTATCACCTGATGAAGTTTTAAGAAAACAGCAAACAAACAAGAAAATGCCAGGTCAAAAAGAATGTTAAAATAGAAGTATGAACACTGAAGTACCAGATGTAAGCAAGTACTTCTGAATCCTCAGAGAAGTCCCTAGAAGGAGCATGGTACAGAACCTCTTGTGTTTTACATGGGCTGGGGGGAGGATTATTTCCACTTCTTCTCTGTGATTATTTACAAGATTTTGTACTATTTCCCTATGGTTTTGTGTTTGTTTATTGGTTCCCCCCCCTTCTGTTCTCCCCGTGGCTAACGTGTTTATCTCTCACTGTGTTGGCAAATAACCGCTCAGCAGACAAATGCCTAATGCAAGAATGTGGCAGAAGTTCAGGCTGATGACTCAGGACTCCCCAGGAAAGCGTTTTCTCCACTGTCACTGCGCAGTGACAATTGATAGGCTTCTTCAGAGATGAATTGCACTTTCCTGTACTGTTGCTGGATGATGGAGGGTTCGGTTTTAGTGGCTTTCTGTGGCTGTGTGAGAATGATGGTCCATAACTCTTAGAGTAATAAGAAAATAAGGATTTCCTCAGTAATTCTCTTGCTACACAGAGTAGATGCTGCGTAGTTTTCATTTCGCATTTTGCAAGATGAAACCTCAGGGTTCATGGAAATCTAAAATAACAACAAGCTGCAGATTAAGAGCATGTGTGGGATGTGTGGTTTTTTGACCTCCCCATTGCCCTCTTTTTGATTGAGGACAGATAAGATTAAGTGACCTGTGAGGGACAGAGCAGTAAACATTGTTTACACCTCCTGCTGAGGATGAAGGACGCTTGTTTGATTGCCTCAAAAGAAGAGAGTGGAGGAGAGAGACTTTCCCAGGTTGGGGTGAAGTCATTCAGTGTCTTGCATCCATATTTCACTACAGAAATTCCACTGAAACTTAAAGGGGGATAATGGAGGAGTGAATTAGCCTGTATTTATATTGCATTTATGTATTTAACATAGCAATACGTACCTCAAAAAAATCATTGTCCTCTTATGGAGTATGTCTTGCTATGAATAATTAGTATTATCAATGACAGAATTTTGTTATTAATACAAGCTTGTTGTATTTGGTCATTGAGGCAGGAAATATTTCCAGACTCGTGCTATCTTTGGATTTACTGCTGTTCTTGAATTGCATGCGCTTTCCAGTGGTGTCTGAGGCTTGCTGAGTTAAATGATGTCTGAGGAAGGCTTTAGCATTCACTGCTTGACTGCTTTATGTGGAATTAAACGTGCTTAATGATACAGTATTATGGGTAGTGATGAACAAAATATAACTGCAGTGTACAACTGATTAAATTACTGTGTTTTTCTTAAGCTAAACTTCTACATCAAGATTTATAAGTTGATTAATGTTAGTCATGCATGAAAGCCTGTCTGAATTAAATTCTCAAAGCAGCTATAGGTTACACTTAGGGAATTCTGATACATAAGTAATCTAGGGTATGATGTCTGAGGTCTTCTACAGTAAGATGTGATGCAAGCACGTGAATATGGAAGAGGCTTGAATTTCACTTTTCCCCCCTCTAAAACATTTAGAAAGGGTGCAAATATTGCCACTGTCAAAGTTATATGTATGTTATAAAATGTGCACTACTGATGCTCTTAAAGACAAGTGTGGCCGGTTTATGGAGTTCAGGAGTTGTACCAAGGATATTAAGATCACTCAGGTGTTTGTATGTTCATGACCTTAATAAACACATGACAGCTTTTATTATCTGAGGTTTCAAACCCCAGAGTGTAGAAGGAGGGATGGTGCTAAGTGAGGCAGAAAGGGGAAGTGGGTGAGCTATTGCTTGTTTGGTTTGCTTATTTGTTACAACACTACTCAAGCATACCTTTCTTCATGACCTTTTAAATTATTTGGTACTTGATGATGTACTTCATTTGAGAGTGTGTCTTTAGCCTTGAGATTTAAAGTGGTCGTTGCAAAAGAATATTGATGTGCAGGCAGTTAATAGGTTTTTGATTCCATTGAAACGCTGTGGGGAAGTTCAGTCATTTGTTTTTTGACACTGACTGCATTGTGACGGTCAAGTTTTACTGGATAAACTGAACCAATTTTTTAAAAGCAGCTGAAACTTGTTATGTGTTGACTTCTATTTTCTTTTTTTGTGTTAGTCCTACTGAACAACAGGCTTTAATTCTGCTAATGCACAGCCCTACTGTGTTTGTAAATCACTTTCTTGGACTCTATAGAAAAAACTATCTAATGAGTAAGAATTTTTTTTTTTCTGCTCGTGAATCTTCTGTGGATTGATTCTACCTTTTAGACCTCTGCACTGCACAACTCTTATTTCTCAGGAAACTGAGAAATATATGCAAACAAAGCAATTTTATTTTAATTGATAATGATGTGTTCAGGCTAAATGACACTAATCAGAACATCTATTACACAGTATAGAAGCTATAGCTACTATTCTTTACAATTATTTACTTAATTCAAAGCTGGCTTGATAAGAAATTATTTTATAGAGATGTTGCTCACTCAAGTGACGACTGTGGGTCGCTGTCTTTCGCTCAGCCTCTGAGCAGTAACCTTGAGGGGTATCCCCACTCAAGGGAGGAATACCAAACACATCTATGGAGGGGAGTGTACTAGAATCAGTCCTGATCAAAGATGGGACTAAGCTTTTGTAGTATAGAGTGATTGACTGCCAGTCATCTGTTGCTATGCTGAACCTTCTAGTTTGGCAAGATCTGTTGCTAAAACGAACTTTTTAGCTCAGCAAGACCTGTGTACTTTGATACAGAATAGAATATCTCAAGTTGGAAGGGACCCATAAGGATCACCGAGTCCAAGTCCCTGCTCCTCGCAGGACTACCTAAAACTAAACCATATGACTAAGAGCATCATCCAGATGCTCCTTGCACTCCGACAGGGTTGGTGCCATGACTGGTTCCCTGAGGAGTTTGCTCCAGTGACTGACCACCCTCTCAGTGAAAATGTCCAATCTGAACTTCCCCTGATGCAACTTCATTATGTTTTCTATTACTAGTCACCAGAGAGAGGAGATCAGCACCTCCCCCTCTGCTTGCCCCCCTTAAGGAAGTTGTAGACTGTGATGAGGGCACCCCTCAGCCTTCTCTTCTCCAAGCTGAACAAGCCAAGTGACCTCAGCTGCTCCTCACAAGTCTTGCCTTTGCGAGCTTTCATCATCTTGGTCGCCCTCCTCTGGACACACTCCAATAAACATAAATGAAAAATGTAGATAAGTAGTCCTCCAAGTTGCTACAGGGACTGAAAATGAGTGGTGTTTCATTCTTTTGTTCCTTCTGAAAATGTCTGGTTTCACATCCTACCTTGTGGAGCATCTGGTTTCACATCTTACCCTGTGACACTTACTATGGGGCTGCTGCATCAGGCTAATCCTCAGTGTTCTTCAATGCTAAGGACAGGATGACCTCCCCACGCATCTGGTAACTTTCCACCATAAAACTTACAAGTAGGGCAAAGATCAAGATGATGCTAGGCAGAGCATCCTGCTACAACCTCACTTCAAATTTTTGTTGAATATACCTACGTAATTCTTGATTATATCTTACTTGTATGCAATTTATTTCAGCATTCCCAATATTAACAGAGGTACAGATAGCTATGACCTGGCTAACTTAAAAGGAATGGATATGTGATCATTTAACTTTCAAAATAGTCTTCCATTCTCCTCTTAAAGCTTACGCTAATAATTTCCTCTTTCAGGAAGGATGGAGTATTCTTTCTGTATAGCTTTTATTTCTTCTGAAGAAAAGCTTTCCAGTTCTAAAACTTTACATTCTAAAGTTTATAGCATTCCCATTGGTATATAAACTGATACAATGAGTACAGTTTCTTCTCAGTTTTAATGTCGTTTCTGCAATCATTTCTGCATATGCATTCCCATTTAATGGCCTTTTTTATTTTTTCAAGGCTCACTTGAAAAAGATCTCAAGGGGAAAATCTGTTTGCCAAGTTCCAGTTGAGATTGAAATTTCACTGGAGTTATGAACCCCTAAATACAGAAACCTATTAGGAAAAGGCCGAAAAACATATTGCAAATATAATTCCCTAGTAAAATGTTGTGAATATCCTACATGCTGCTGCATGTTCTTGTTGTCATTTGCACAAATACAGTATACAAGGGGGAAAAGAAATCTGTCACTGTGAGACATTACTTCCAAGAAACTGCAATAACTAACCCTTTTCAACAATTTGTTTCTGGGAAGGAATGAAAGTTGCAGTTTTCAGCTCCACTGTGTTAGCAATTAAAACACATGAAAAATAAATCTCATTCAGCTCTGAGGTCCTTAATTTTGACATTACAGTTTTAACACATCACATGGAGGATGGCACAGGGCTCATTTTAATTGGGTTGTGTTGGAAAAGGCTGGCACAAGACACTGGTGACCAGATTCCCCAACAGCCTTAAACGCGCTGTAATCCTTCTCACGGAGTGGGTGGGAAGCACTATCACTTTTGACATGATTGCGTTTTACACTTGGTTTACACATGTGCAGATGTTGACACAAGGTTCAGAGCAAAATAAAGTCTCCTTACAAAGTAATATAAAGAGAAATAAGATATTCAGCACGGATCAGGTAAATGCACAGAGGTATGAGTATAGGAAAGATAATGCCTTTTCTTTGAATAAATCACTGATTATGGAGTTCTACTAACATAACAAGGCACACCACTTTTTTTGCTAATAGCTTAGTGTGCATGAGAAAAAATGCAACACATGACACAACTGATCTTTTTTACTGTTTTCTTTAAGGCAGAACATAAGAGATCTGGATTCACACTGGTTCTCCAGTATAAATCAGAATAATCTTGTACTAATGATTTTTTTCTCTTAATATGCCTTTCTTGAAGTCATCTACTTCTGCTGTTTTAAAGTCACTGAGGGGGTGATCTGCCTTGCATCTTGGTCTCTCAGTTTTCCTTCATCATAGAAACTTAAAAAACCCCAAAGTCTTAGTGCTGGTCTTATTTCCAGGTAAGTGACAGCATTTATTGTGAACATACCTATCATAAAAGGTGAACTAGATAATTGTGTTCTATTCCAGTATCAAGCTGATAATCTGGTATCACCTGGGCTAGACAATGTATTAGATAACAAGCATGACTGTCCTTTCTGAGAGTGCAGCAAAAATTACTTAGTTCTGGTTGGTGTCTTTTGTTCTTCAGGATGACTTTCCTAATAGCTGTGGATAACTGTCTGTGACATGCGGCCTCTAATATTGTACAAACTTCAATGGGATTATTTCATGAGGCTGACATTTGCAGGCTTCTGTGGGACCCAATTTTGGACAAGCTGTCCCCTATACCACTTTGTATTAAAAATTCTCAAGTTTTTTCCATGGGTCCTTTTAAACTATTGAGTAATTCCATAATAACATTTCCATTTTGAAAGAAAACATATGGTGGTATTCTTTCGTAAGGGGATGGGCTTCATCAGTTGCACAAATCACATTTGTGCTTTTTGGTTCTCTATTATAATTACAAATCCAACTGATACTATCAACAAATGGGCCTTTGAATCCAGAGTTTCTTAACTCTTCAAATTCTGCTGAGAATGGCTACAGGCTTATTACTTTGTTCTTCTTCCCACGCTACTTCAAGAGCTTCTTGGCAACTTAAGAATACAACCATGTCATAGCTATCTCTTTATTTGGCTATTAAAATTGTTAATTTTGGAAATACAGGATCTAAATATCAGAAATATGAGTGAAATTTTGAACTGGTTTGGTGTAGTTTTAACTTTTTAGTTAAGACTGTATTTTGAACAAGCTTATTATCCAGAATGTCTGTGCACTTTTCTTTAAGCAGTAAGAACGACAGTACTGTATAAACTAAGTTACCAGAACTGCTGGGGGGAGAGGGGGAGAACTATAATAAAAAGATCCATGTTTGTCTTTTAGGGCTTTAAATGTCAGATGACTTGCCAGTAAATGCCCTCTTGATAGTCAGCCACAGTGGAGTGCTGAGATCATAAGCAAGCCTTCCTGAGATGGCTTCTCAGGGTAGAAGACACACACATCTGAGGATGGCTTTAAGCTTAACTGAAAATTTTAAGGCCATCTGACGTATCAAATTAGTGTTAGCATTTTCTAGTATGTTGCAAAGCTTTGATAAAATTACTGTTGTTACTAATACTGCATTCACTGGTATAAATGCTGAGCTCAAACCACAGTGGTGCAACCTCTTTATATGAAAAAAACCTTTCCCTCAAAACTTGAGCTAAACTAATAGAAATAGCCTATGGAAGAAAGTGGAAACAGAAAAAAAAGGAGGCCTTAGTACCTGTAGGCCTCAACTAATTCCCTAGCTCTGTGTCAGATACTATACAAAACCAGAATAAGAGATTCTCCATCCTAAAAAAAGACAACAAACCAAAAAACAAAACCACACCCCAGAAAAAAACCCCAAACAACCCCCTGAACAAATAAAAACAACCAAACAAGAAAAACCCCCAAAAAGGCAAAATCAAAAAGCAAACAAACAAAAAAACACCCCCCCCCTCCCCAAACAAACAGGAAAAAATCCAAACACCCACCTCCCCAGACAACCCCAACAAACCAAACAAAAAACCCCTTGCACAAACCCGTATTTTATGAATGCCTTGCCTCCTCTGTGGTGGGAGGAAAATAGAGATGGTGCAATACAAAGGCCTGGGACAAAATGAGAAATAAGAATCAAGCCTGAGTCCGAGTTTAATATTGTTTTCACTATAGTGCAATGCCTTTCAAACAGATCAAGAGAAAGAGCAATCAAACAGTGCAAGAGGCTTCAGATTACTAGTCTATTAATTATGAAATCTAAAGACTGGATCACATAAACTTTGGTGAAGATGCATTAGACGGTATACACTATTACGTGGGTACCATGCAAATCGCCTTGAATCCTACATGGAAAGTAGTGGGCATTTTCTGAAGAAGTAAAATAATGAATACACTTTAGAAAGGTAATGACATGCCTATATATCACTGAAACAGGAGGCAGAACACATAACAAATTAATGATTATTTGTAAACCTAATAAGGGAATGTCAAGGACAGCTAGCGCACCCGACAGAACACGAATGTGAATGATAAAAGGGAAAGCAAACAGCCACTAAGAAAACTACTGGAGAATTACTCTGTCATTAAAACCAAATATAAAGAGGGCTTATGGGTAACAGAAAGGCTAACCACTCTGTTTCTCCTAATATCCAGGGATGTCTGTCAAAAACTTTAATGATGTAATTTACTACTGTCAAATAAGGACCTTTTAGAGGGTGGAAGTATGGAAAATGAGAAACAGGTTCTGAACCAAAAACATCTTTTGTGGAACTTAATTACTTGTGTGGCTGTGAGTATGGAACCACTCTACCTGTGCACAAAGCTTTTTTTTAACATGGCAAAAAAAATAATTCCAAAATGCCTAACCTTAAGCGAAGCCTAGTTTTTGAAGACTTTTTTTTTTTTTTGAGCAATGGCTGAGACATTGTTTTGAAACTTAAGAGCAAAACAAAAATCAAAGAAAGTTGGCATGGCCTTTTTCCCTTGGAGGGAATGCTGTATATTCTGCTACTGCACACTGTAGAGTGCCTCTGATCTTGTCTCTCTCAAGCTTTTTAGAAGAAAAGAAGTGGTCATCTAGGCTGGACATCCTATGTACCCTTCAACCCCTGCATTTCTTGAAAACCCTTATGTTACTCTGGGTTCTTGCTGTTGGAATGTATTCCAAAGGAATGCTTTTGTATTGGGAAAACTATGTTTCTTTGCAACTGCAACCTTCTGAAGGAATGGACCAATTTTTACAAAGTATTCTAAAATAATATAAGAAAATAATATTTGAGGAGCACCACACTTTGTCCTCTTCAGAGAAGAACATTTTTGGGTTTTTTTTCCCATTTAAAAACATGAAGTTTGTAAACTATATATCTTATGCTGTAATATAAAGCTCTAATAATGAGGTAAGAGAATTGTTGCAATTTGTCTGTCTTCAGTGCCGAGTTTCAACTGACTTTAGTTATAGCCTAATGAAATTCAAATAGCTGGACTGAAGGTTAGAAGGGGGATGACACACGAGGCTGATATTAATAATGTATGTGAGCAAATAGACTTGCGGTAGCAGCTCCAACAGTGTGGAACAAGTTACAAAGAGAGGTCTGTCTCAGTATGACCTGCACTGGAAAACAGTATTGGAACTTGAGATCTGCAGTTTCAAAACACAGCTTTCTTGTCCGCTGAGCTCCTGTCCAATAAAAGCCATCCCCCGCTGTGCAGCAAATGCCCACATCATTTCACAACAATCTGGACAAATAAGCAGTTACAGATTTTCCCCCTTCTGAAGCTGTCAACCTTATCCAATGTGATGTGGAAGTGAATTAGTATCTATGCTTGGTCATTTGTCACAGTGGAAATAACAAGTTTTGGTGCTGGTTTGGTGACAAAGCGATAGCAAAACACGTGAGCTAAATTAATCCATGTGCTAGAAAACATGAAACTGCCTCATGTTTTGTGCTTTCTACTAACAGGTAGAAAATCTTTGTTGTTCCATTAATTGGGTATAGACTTCTGCCTGGCTAAATGGTCATGAAGTACAGTATTAAGACCTTCATGTTGCTTTAGATTCTTCTGTTTGATAATACCTGTTTCTCTTCAAATAATGGTTTCTAACTTCAAGTATTGTTCATCCTAAAGCCTGTCAATGACCTGAAAGGAAGATAATCTTCTCTGTCATCTTCTCTGGAAAATCCAAGAAAAATGAATGCATCGCATAATGCTTATGTCTTACATGATTGTTTTTGCATCAGATTCTGGGTACACCCGTGCCATTTTCTGGCACAGGGTGGTTGTTTGAATATTCAGCTGAGGATTCAGTTGTAAGATATTCCTCAAGTCTTCTTTAATTCCCTCTCAAGGTTTGTTGGTGTCAATTTTTCTTCTGAATACCTGACAAGTATCTTATATAGTGAATTAAGATAAGATGGTTGTCTGGGAAGTCCTGAATTAATGAGCACACTTTAAATTTTGATAAAGTGCTTCAGTGATTTAGAGAAAGTTGGCATCTGCTGAGACAATCAAGAGACGATCTTTATTGATGGGCAACTGTTTATCAACCAGCTTCAATGACTACAAAACTTTAGAAAGTGACAAAGCAAGCCAGTGATAGCGCAGATAATACTCAGACGGGGTATTTATTCATGCCTGTCAACTGGGATCCATCAGATTTAGAGGCAAGTAGTTGATCTGATGGTAAACGCAGCCTGCCTCTTTTTTTATAGGGAAAAAAAAAACCAACCCAAATAATCTTCCAGTGCAGCATTCTCCCAAAAAATTTATCAGTTTTCTTTGTTGTTCAGTGAATTTATAAAGTCTCTTTTCATATGTCTTCCTCCCGACTCAACAGTGTCTGCCATAGCCATGAATGTTGTCACACCAGAACAGACTCCTCTTCCGCTTTGGTCTGAGCGGAGTCTCGCATGATGTGACAACTTTCTTGGTGACCAAAAGAGCAAAATGTGTAATGTCTTACACTTTTAGCTATATAACTTCTTCAAAAGTACTCCTGTTACTCAGTGCCCCTGGAAAGGATTGGAAGGAGACTATCTGCCTCTTGCAGCAGAAAGCATCGCAAGTGTGAAATCTGTGGCGTTTCCTCGGTGATGTTATTTAGCTATTCAACACTGGCTGCAAGATACGTGCTCCCCTGAACGTAAATGATCTTTCTCAAAGAGTAAAACTTAGATTTGCAATTTCCCTGTGCTCTTCAAGTGTTTTATTCTTGCATAAGATTTCTGGAGTGTTAACAGCATCTTGTAACAATTCACTTGGTCTGGTCTGTGTACTGCTGTTCTCATGTTCCTCAAGGAACTTATGGCAGTTTTTTGGTAGCTAAGCCGCCATTGAAGGAGATGAGACGAGTCGCTCTTTCTCTTTATCTCATCCCTGTGCTTATAGCTAATTTAACCCAGGAAAGATGCTGGCTGATTTGCCCAAAGGCAAAGAGCAAGTAGGGGCTAGCATCCAGAGTTGCTTAGTCCACTAACGAGCAGTCCTCACTTAAAGATGTCCTCATGGTCTGTCTTTATGGTGTTCTGCTAGCAGACTTCAGCACATTTCTTGCCCTCTGGGGAGCTACGAATAGGCAGCTATGTCACTGCAGTTAGCATGGTGTTGTGCTGAGATCATAAATCCTGCTGAGAGGAAGCCTTTAAAGCTCAAGTGAAGCAATTCGCTAGTTATCGCTATCCAGATTTTGGGAGTCCTTCCTTGCTGGTTTGCATCCAAGCCCAGCACGTGGACAAGAGTGAGTGGCTTAGCCTACGAAGCACTGTAGAGGTGTGGTGTTGGCTTTGCTTGCCTCCATGAGATGTTGCAGGGATTGTTTGGCAGCAGCTCTGGTTCAGCAGTAGCTCCTCGGTATCAGATGCCATTTTGCAGGGATGGGGAGCAGCGCTTGCCTGGGAGACACAGGAGACTTTAGGTTTCAGTGCTTTCTGAACCATTCTGCGCTGCACTAGTCGCTCTTGTTGTTTTCTTATTTTTCTTTGTTGACTTGCTTCATTACTCTTCCTTTTTTTTTGCTGACAGTTGCTTAAGTCCTGCTTTTGTGTTCACGGAGAATGAAAACAAATTTTGAATTCTTAATGTAAACTTTCATAAACTGAGAAGCCAGCCCTGGGGTATAGCTCTCAAAATATGTCTTTAAAGATTTCTCTTCCACTGCCCTGCTGCTCTCCTTGCTCTGCATGCTTATTCTGTTGCTGAGGTTGAAGCCTCATTATCACCAAGGAGTGAGTTTTGGAGTTTATGATAAATCATTCTGTGAAAACCTCAGCTCAGTAATAATCTGAAAAGAAAGCAGAGGGTTAGGGGCTGTTGGGAAAGGAACAGAGAACAAAACAGAACATCATGTATTAATCCCTGTTTTGGCTGCATCTTGTTGACTACTGTATGTAGTGCTGGTTCCTGTTGTGTCAAAAAGGATATAGTGAGTACATCTGGAGTAGGTTCAGAGGAGGAGAGCAATAAACTGTAAAGATATAGGATTTATATTTATGTATAATAATGTATAAATATAATATATATAATAGAAACTATATGTAGTTATATAGTTTCTGTTTAAGGAACAATGAAACATGGAAAAGCAGAGGTTCTCAGCTGGAAAGAGATGATAGACAGGGAGCAATGTGATATCAGCCTGCAAAATAAAGAGATTTCAAGAGGGAAGAGAAAGGAAAGGAGTTGGGTTAGGGGGGAAAAAAGCACTTGCTTAACCAACTGCCCTGAAGGACAACAAGCAGGGAGCGGGCAGGCTGTGCCTCTCCTTCAGGAAGGCAAAGAACCGAGTGGGGGCATCCAAGCAGTGGGATAGGACCCCCATGCTGTCCCTCCTTTACCGTGCCTTCTGGGGGGTGAGTGTGGGACTGAGGAGCCCAGGGGAAGAGCAGCAGCCACCTTCACTGGGCAGAGATGGGGTTCCAGTGCCTGGGCCTGGAGGTCATCCCTGCCTCCTCCTCCTCATGGGAAACCAGGGGTGGTTGGGAAGCTGTCCTGGGGCAGAAACTCTTGGTACTGCTGCAGCCTGACCGCCGATTGTAGTGGGCACAGGCTCTTCTTCCCTGGCTTTGTGAAAAAAGGAAGGAATGCAAAAATTAGTTGGTAGTTCAGAGTGTGTTTTTGAATCCACAAGCAATGTTTTTCTTTAACTGAGCTCCATTTAACAATGCTTTTTTCACAAGTAATGGTTATTTTTTTTTAGAGAAGAAAAACTGGAACTCACAATGATTATTTTTTTCTTTTTTTGGTGCCCCTTTATTACATAAAGGGAATTCTGACAGTTTAAAAAAAAAAACCAGGCAATTCAATAATTAAAAAATAAACGACCTACATATTGGCAAAACCAGCAAAATCTAAGTTGGGTTAACTAGTTACTATAGCCTCAGGCTTCTGCATCAACTAGTTTGATAATTACTTTTCAGCTTGTCAGAAATGAAGAAGCGCTAAAGGCAAGCTCTATACCATGTAACACACATGCACGAGTTCTGCATTTGTACTTGTTCACATGCTGACGGTGCGCTCCAGAAAAATTAATGATGCCAAACTCTAACAGCAAATGTCTTTTAAAGAGTGCTATTAAATAAAGCGAGTCAGCCTTGAGAGTATTTTGTTTATTTAAGGGGGGTGGGGGAGGCAGGAGGCAAAATTGATTTGGGTTACATCTTAAAATTTTCCTCTGGGCTTCTGAGGAACAATGCTGAGAAACTAGTTTTTCCACTGTCAGCTCCTCAGCACTAAATTAAACTTTTTTTTCCTTTGGTTTCAGAGTGCATACAATAACTATGTCTTGTATTTACATTTGTAACCAGCTAAGCTAGTTTCAACATATCCCAGTTCTGTTCTCCACAGCGAATACATCCCACGCCATCCTCAACTCTACCTGGCAACTTTGATTTTCACAAACTCTTCTAAAGAAATTAAAACTTAAAAGTGTTGGTTTTTTTTTTTCCTCCTCTCTAACTGCTTTTGAAGACAGTGCTTTGCTTAAAAACAAGCAAATGACAGAAACAAAACTGTATAGTAAGAATTCCTGTTGACATGGAACTTTAACTAAGATGTTAAAGTCTTTCGGGACAGGACTATACCCAGCAGCTTTGGATTCCTGTTAAAAGCCCTTGTAAAGAAATCCTGTTGCACTATGGAGATGCAGTGCATCAGGTGAGGTTCCTTAACAGGACTTAATGTTTTTAATAAAACCAAAATTATACACTTGCAGAAAAAGATTTCTAATATTCATACTGTGTAAGGCTGCAGATCGTGCAATGTTTTTGCAGTTACGAGTGTCAAAAGATAACAGAGTTTTCCCCCCAAAGGCTTGCGCTGCGAAGACAAGCCAGAACAGACGCGGGGCTGGGTGTGACTTGCAGTGTGCTTCCTGGGAAAGGGTAGGAGCTCCTGAACCAGTGATTCATGCATACTACTTAAAAATGATTTTTTTAAAAAAAAGTTGCTTAATTCATTAATAAGTATAATCACTTACTTAATAACCGGGTAGTCAAACTTGATCTGTTTATGCCTATTAAATTAAACATTGCATGCCATGACATACCTGTCTGTAGCTAGGAAATGTGTGTGTTTTACACTGTTTGTTTTACTGGATCTGAAAGATGATTTGATTGAAACTATGGTAATGTAGTTTGTGGCACTAGTTATTAATAAGGCACTAAAATAATACTACTAATTACAAGCTAAGAATGACACTAGGATCCAAAATAAGGATCAGAGTTCAGAATAGGCTATAATTTGGATCTGGTATATCTTGAAAATTGATATACTGTCTCTGCGAGATTTTTTAGCTCAAACAGTAGGAGATTTAAATTTTATCTTGGTCAGAAACTCAAACTCTGTGTGCTGAGGAGGGAAAGAGGGTCATATGTGGCTGGTCTGAAATCAGGTTTATGCAGATAAAATCACAAGAGATGAGTATGGCGGTTTAGGCATGTCTGTCCTCTGTAAATTTAGGTGAGGGAATCGGAGTTGGTTTGTGTTTTATCCATTTCTGCTCTATGTAAGAGCAGTTATTTAGTACACATACAGTTCAAAGATTCTCATGGCCAGCCTAGGTGAAGTTTGGTAAGATGTTTCCCAACATTTACTTGTTCAAAGAGGCAAAGGCTGTGAAGAGAGAGGCCTGAAAACATCTGCTAATGAAATGGCTTGAGGGAGAAAAGGAGGAAGAAGGATGGAGGGAGAATCATGAGAACGTTTGGGTTTTTTTTTGTGGTGTTTTTTTTTTTTGTCTGTGTTAAGTAGGATGTAGCATATCGGTGTAATGGATGACTTATGCAATACAGAAGTTTGTTCAGTTAAAATGCATTGTTGGAACTTAAAGGAAATGGGAACAGATGAGGTTTTTTGAAATGATGCTAATACCAAATCTTTTCATTATCTGGATGTGAATAAAATACAACTTTTACTCAGTCACTCTGATGAATTATTTTTTTTAACCTTCTTCCTTCATGAAAGTCTGTGTAATTTGGCTAAATATAATTCAGATCTGGGAAACACAAGCACTGAACTTTGTTCCTACCTCTGCCACGACAGACCTGACCATTTGTACTAGTATGTTTTTATGAAACCATGTGGACTCATTTATTCTTTTGAAAGTGTAGCTTGTCTAACTTTCCAGTGAGAGAATTTGAGTCTTACAGTGAATATACTGAAACAAAGAAAAGTGCATTTGATTATTACATGCAGAAATAGCATCCCTCAAACAAGACACTTATGCCAACTCAAGTTCAGAAAGTGTGCTGAACAATTTCACGGGACGGTAGTAGGTGTGGAAAGGCTATTTTCTGATACATGTTGAATAGCTCCCAGTTTAGGCAGTCAGTTTCCAGTGTTAGATCTGGAACTGTGTTAAGCATCTAAACTTCTTATATGGTATATGGGGAGTGTTGGATGTCACTGTGTCAGTGGGTGTTGTATAGACAACATATTGCTGAATTTCCCCAAGGGAAATGCTGAGAGTGGGAATGTGTTTTTAAACTCCTGTAAAACTAAAATTTAGACCCCTTTCTTGGTTCTTCCGAGGAAAGCATTTGCACCTTGTGACTGACAGAACTGTTTTCTGAATATTGTTACCTAGTGGTTTTTTCTCACTTTGCTTTGTTTCTTCAATGGATCAAGAGATTGTGTGTCCCACCTCCCCCATCTTTTCCACCCTTTTTCCTGCTTAGTTCACCGAATATAACTCACTGGTCAGTACACTTATGTAGGATGTGAAATCAAGGTGCAAATTTCTTCATGACAGGAGTTTGCTATTTTTTGTTTGCTTTTGTTTTTGCCTTCTAAACTATTTTGCTGACTTAGTCTGTGGTATTTCTAGCTCTTGAATTTAATTTTGTTATGAACAGTGGAGTAACATCAAAGATTAATTGGGCCAAACACACATTACTCTCCCTTCCCAGGGAAGTGTCCTGATTATTAAGTGTAGGCCCAGTTCCTCCATTTCCTTCTTCAAAGATTACTTATTAATATTATTGAAATTATTTATTCAATATGAAATGCATACTTTAGGATGCAGACCTACATAGTTACCAAATGACAAAGTGGTTAGAGCTTTCTCCCTCTAGCCTATTGCTTCTTTAATTATTATTAAACATTATAATAGCTTTAATAAGAAGGTTAGAGAATAATCCTTAAAGACATCCATTGTTCAGTTTTTAGGATGACTTCCTGGGCTGAGGATCATCTTTATTTCGATCTCCTTCAGCAGAGGATAATCTTCATTCTACAATGTCAGGATGAAAGCGTTCATTCCTTTTGTTCAGCCATGTCCTTCCTGAAAGGAAATTGTGGGTGAAATATCTATCAAATCAGGTTTCTCAAGAGCAAGGTGGAGAAATTAGGCCTGGCTCATGCCTAAAAGAATGACAGTTGAGAGGTACCTCAGATCTGAAAAGGTAGAGGCACTTTTGGCTGTATGGAGGGGGGGGGGGGGGGGGGGGGAATTGCAGGTGCCAAAGACTTCTAGCTATCAAAGGCTGAGAAGCTTACAGTTACAGTGAGGGTGTTTTTCAAAGTAAGCAATGGTCAAGTGGAGATTTTTAGGTGTAGAGCTATCAACTGCTTTATTCGGTGTGCATATTAAAACCTGAAGCTCTTCTTTTTTTTTTCTTTTTTTTTTTTCATTTTGCACCCTGAAACAAAGGCAAATCGGTGACTATTTGAGTGATCCAGCCCAAGTGATCAATTCACAAGATACCATGAGCTCACTCATGGAAGAAAAAGTAGTTTATGCCTTTTTTTTTTTTTGGCGGGGGGGGGGGGGGGGGGGGGGGGAGGTGGCGGGGATAGTCTATCTGATCTGTCCAGGCTTCTGACCTATCAAAGAAATGCTTTGCTTTTGAACTGCTTAAGGAGATGACGTTGTATAGTTCAATACCCCTATATAAAAATGTAGAGTTATTGAAGATTGCTCAGAATGTGACACTTTTTAGATTTTATTTTTTTTTTTTAGTTTTGGGACTCCTTGCAGTGTTTTTATGGAAATGACCTTGCTGATTCATGTCTTTCCCTTCAAATGTCACCAAGGAGGGGGAAAAAAAAGAAACCCCAACACATTAGATATGCAAAATTTGCATGAAACTTCAATTCCAATTCCACTTAAGAGATCCATTGTCCTGAACAGTCGCTGTGATTACAAAAGTTAACAGTCTGTCCAAATATATTAATGATGGAAGTTACAAATTTTATCTGTCCCCAAAATATCTTACCTTCAAAAGAAATAAATTAATGTGTTTCTGATCCAGAAGACATGCTGTTTTATTAATTAGTGTACAAGGAATTGTTAGGTTAGATTATGTTCAATTAAGTATAATGAATGTAATTAATATAGATTCTGGTTTTAGGTGGTTGAGTTAATAGTGCCATTAAATGCTTCTGTTATGGTGCTACTTATTGTATCAGGGAGACAAAGTTTAAAAAGAGAGAGGCAAAAGTCTTTCTTCTTCATTCCTCTCCTAGTGAGCAAAATAACCTCTTCCTGGTTGTAATATATGCAGAATAGTTTACATTTCTTTTGTAATTGCTATTGCTAAAGTTTATAAATACATGGTGTTAAAATGCATTCTAAAATTTTGCAACATATCCTTCAAAATATTTCATTACAGTGTGGTTACAAAATACTATTCACAACAAGGGGAGTGTACTTGCTTCAAAGTATGCAGGATTTGTTTACTAAACACCTCATGTTCTGTTAAATACGTCTAGAAAATGACCAATAACCCACAACAAATACTATTTGAAAAGGAAGTGGTTCCAACTAAGGATTTCCTCTGGCTGTTTTTGTGTCCTTCTGGTTTCTGCTGGTTTTTTTGTGAGGTGGTGGTGGCGGAAAGATTTTTCTTGTGGACTCACTTTCATGCTGCAGAGTTCGTAAGCCACTAAATAAAGATGAAACTTGTGACGAACCAGCTCTGGAAGCTATTTCACTTCTTCAGTCATATTTAAATAAGATGAAATTTAATTTTGCAGTGTAACTAAGTGTTGACATAACTATTTCTTCAGGGTTTGCTAACTTCACACACAATGGAGTATAGGAGTTCTGGACACAATGGGTTCACTTCCCTTGGACGCAAGTTGTGGTCTTAAGGGTCAGAAGACTTTGCTGATCCAATAGCAGAGAACGCACTTAGCATACCAGTATTTCCAGAAAATGCACTGATGATAATCTTAGAAAGACTTGGCAGAACACACTGCCCTTTCCTATATTAAAAAGCAGTATATTCCTACTTAAAAAAAAAAACTGAGCAGCAAAAACTCGCTTTGAGGAACATAAAAATTTGAATCTCAGGCAACTACATAATCATGTAGAAACAGGATAAAGAAACATACAAGCTAGCCATAAAAAAGCATTTGTTTTCAATGGTGATTAGTGTTTCAAGTAACCTGCGGTTTCATTGTGCTAATAAAATGCAGACCAAATGTGATTTGAACAATTTCTGTTTGTTTCATGTTCTAAGAGAAATATTTCCACCTTTCCTGCTCTGCAGCTGGTGGTACTGCATCTCTCATCACTATTACATTAAAGCAAACACTAGATGCTTTAAAATGGAAGATAGAATTGACCTGTTACCCATGCTGATGTATGAGCTTTGGTTTGAACAACATCTGTTCTAAATACACATCTTTTAAGGAAATACAGTTGCTCCTATAGTCACTTAGAAGTGACAAATTGAAGAGAGTTTTTCTTCTCCTTCCTTTGCTGTGCAGGACTGAAATTTCAGCCTCTGCTAGATGGATTTTCCCACAGTTGTTACCAACTTTTGCAACATGTCTCTGTGTTGTTGCTGCAGCTGTGGGTGTCCTGTAGCTGGCTTACTTAGACCTCAGTGCAACCCGTTGGTTTAGTGTTTTGTGTGATACAAGAAAGGATAAGAAGCAGTTGTGTGTACTTTCTTTTTGGCTTTCCTCCTTGTGCAAGATTCTGATCAATGAGTGTTTCCAAAAGCAGCCCTTCAAGTGAGCTGTTGCTAGAGAAATTCTGGTTTTTTACGAATGATCTATAGCATAAGCTAATCACTTTATTTGTGTGAGGTCTTTTCCTAGCAAAGCCAGAAAGATATCGCCCTAAAGCAACTGTTTTACATTTTGCTGCTGCATCTGTTCCCTCTACCTCCTTGCTCTCCTAACAGAGATGATTATGGTGAAGTTTTTTTTCTCCTTACTGCTGAGAAGCTCAAAACTATGATAACGTTCTGACTTCATGAGCTGAAAAAAGTGGCCAAAAGACATGCAAATGAGAGAGGAAAAAAACTTTTCAGTATTGCACAAACTGTACAAAATTATTCTGCTATAACTTGGGTAGTTGAACTGAAGGAAGGAAGCAATGATTCAGAGATAAAAGTGGCACAGGCACATTCTTGTAGATGCTGCTACTTCCATTTCTTTCCCACCCCAATCAGAGGGAATTTGCAGCAGAGGGATGGAGCTCAGCTTGATGCTTCATAAATGATATTCCTAAGCAATACCAAGATAAAGTGATACCAGACAGTCTCATTTGATGGCATGTATTTCTCTGACACATCCTAGATTTCATAAACACTGGATTTATTGCCTACTTGGGTTTTGTTTGAAATGACAAAGCTGAAAATCATTATGCAATGTCAAATTCTATCTATGTTGTTTCATTGTTTAAGGACACAATAAACCTGTAATTATAGGAAAGACATTCTTATTAGGGAGGGAGGGATGGTGAGAAACTATTAAATTCCTGTACAAAATTAAGAGACAACAAGAAAAGACATTACTATAAAACCTATCCAGGCTGTTATTTTATAAAACTCTTTTTTTCTTGAAAGATATTTGATTGGAAATGCTTATGTCTTTCAGTTATATAAAACATTGGGAGTTTAGGATTCTAATATTGACACTGAAATGCTCAATATCAGATGAATATAGCCCTGATTGTTATAGGAAACTTAAATTGGTAGTATGCAACTGATGGGAGCATGAATGGAGTATTTTTTTTTATGCTGTCATAAACAAGATGTAGATCAGTGTCTTTGATCTAATCTCTAAGAACTCCCTCCTCCAACAGCATGTGTGTGTGTTATACTATCCCAATTTTTTTTGTTTTACAAAGAAGTCTTCTTTCCTTCTGTGCACGCATAATATTTGAAAAGCAATGATGATGAACTCTTCAACTGCTCCTGTCTACAGTGCCAATCCTTTGAACTTCACAATTGGTATTTACTCCTCTTTCTATGCAAAAGTGAAACTTAAATGCACCAGCTGCCTTGCAAGTTGTCATTCCACACGATTTTCTCACCAGTTTTGTTCTGAGGCCCATGAGACTCTGAATAATTTTCTACTTGCATAAGCTATCATATTAACTTTGTTGGAGTGATGCTGCTTGGATCAACACTTAAATGCAATTCAATAGCCCGTGATGCAGAAAGGTGTTTATATAGTGGTAACATAAAAATAATAAACCCTGCCACTTCCTTGCTGATTTCAGCATAAAGGCCTGCTGACCAACTTAAGAGATGTTTGAGTTATGTGCCACAAAAACCTGGACGGCTGAGGAGATGCTACAGAATGAAGTAGAACAGGAAAGAAATCAGAAGTACTTCAATGACCTGAGTGCATGACACTAAGGTGGTGAAAGTAATGTAAAATGCATTAAATGAGGTCTGAGACAGAATTTTCTTGAAGCTACTTGATGTGTCAGAAGGGGAGTCTCGTGTTTTAAAACACTTCCAGTTTGCCTTTGACACAGCTGCAATAATTAAATAAAAAAAAAGGGGGTTTGTCCCTGTAATTGAATATGGTTTCTGCAGAACCTTGTAAAATCTTCAGATGGAGGATCTGTCTATGGGAGTTATAGGAGGTCCCCTGGTGTCCCTTTCATCAACAAAACAAGATTTGTTCAGTATAGATGTTTGGATACTTGAAATTCATTATCCATCTGTAAAGATGATAGCACAAATCTTTATCTGGTAGAGTCTACAGGCTGCAGCCAAACCTTTAAAAGGTCTTCTCTATCAGCATGAAAGGTTAGTGTGTTCTTCTGCAGGTTTCCACATCTATCTTTTATGATGTCGACTGCCACTGAACTGAGAAGAGATGAAAAAGAGCAAATTCCATTAGAGAAAAGGATGGGGTAAGATGGCTGGTGGAGGAAGGTGGGAAAAGTTTCCATTCGTATGCAATGAAACTTCAGTATCAAAGGGTCACTGTAGCCTTTAAAAGGGGATTTTTAATAGCTCAACGTACTTACAGTTCATATGACAAGAGGCTTTTCAGAGATGATCTACTGTTCTCAGTCCAGTTTTTATGCAGGCTGGGCAAAAGCAACTCCAGAAGCTAAGCTAATGCATCTACTTAATATACTCATCTCGGATCTTGACAATATTGGCTCTTTGGCTGCAACACCGGGTCTGCTTCATCAACAGAGCCAGCGGCTATTGGTTTCCTCTGTTGTCACCAGTAGATACCAGTGCAGCGATGTAGAATTACTAGGAAATACTTCAAACAGTGACATGGGCATCTCCTTTGTTTATTCCCAGGCAGCCGCCCAGAGGCCATTAATCCGTGACGGGAAAGAGGAGGACTTGGCAGTGATTTGACTTGTACATTGACAGAAGGCACATGAACAACTGTTTATTTCCAGAGCCTTCCTGGGTAACTCTGAACATATCCCTCCTTTCATGAAAATGTAGCTGGTTACGATCTTGAGTCTAGGGAGAGAGAAGAAGCTGCATATTGATGTTTCTAAGTGTCCCTCTTTACTGTCTTGCTCTCCTTATCAAAAATAAATGTAATTTAAAATTTAAATGACAACGTTAGTGAAATCTTATTAAATTTAATTTGATTTAAATTAAAACAAAATTGCTAAAAAGTTACATTTGCATAGAAAAAATGCATAATAAAAAACTTAAACTCCAGAAGTCCTCAGGGAGAAGCACCATCATAACCCTATTTTTCCTTCTCTTCTACCCCTCCTCTCCCAAATGGCTATATCATATGCACTCAAATTCTTTAAGAACTCATGCACTTGAAAGAGTAATAGACTTTTCCGTATGCCGATAATTGCAAAAACATACAATTGCAAATGAAGAAACTGATTTGTTAAAGGTTCAATGAGTTCTTCAAACAACAAATGAAGATGGTGTTAGTCATTATGTATCATTGCTTATGTGCACGGAAGTGGGTGTATCTATATCTTGTTCCCATTCCTAAATAAATTGATAGTTAGACATATTTAACATGAACAGCTGTAAGTGCAATATTTATATTTTAGGTTGGTTGGGTTTTTTTGGTGAAAATCTGCATATCACAGATTTCTACAAATGTAAGCACAAGATAATTCTTCTTCATCAGAATTAGTCATAATGATTGTGAGGAGATCTGAATTTGCACATTGCTCCTGCCCCTGTTGTGAGTTTCTTATGGATAAGCTGATAGTTTCAGTTTTCAAAGATGTCAGGCCAGCATTTTTTATACCAATGACTAACAGCAGTTGTTCTCCCGTAGCAATTATTTTTATCTTTCACAGTGTATAAAGGCTTGATGTGCCCTTAACTAATCTTCTTGAGGTGAAAACTTCTTTTGCTTTTGTCTAAAGTTTTGAGGATTTCAAAGGAAAATCCTCTAGCTGTCCATTAGAATGAGAAAATGTTTTGTCAGCATTCTGGGTTATGTTTTGATTACCAGTTACCTTATGATTGCATTACTATTGTTATAATTACTTTAAAGCGGGCTTAAGGTTCCATCTTTGAAATCCTGATCGTGTTAAAAAAGTGTACCACTGCAAGAAAGGTCTGGCATGTGTTTGATATGACTAAGCCTATCATCCATTCTCCCTGGGTAGGGTATCAGCTTAGGATAGAGATTTGGTCCTAGTTTTGCCACAGATAAAAGATGTTGTGCATGAAAGTTTGTAACTATCTATGACAGACTAATTTTAGACGGTGAATACATAATTCATTCTAGGTTTTGATGATCTGAATGGTTATCTGACCCAAATAAAACTGCTTTTAAGCAAAATATAAAGAAATCATGCTTCCATTAGTTGAAATTTAAAAAATAGTTGTTTTATTCAGTTCAAAAATATTCTTCTGGTTTAGTATATTTTCAGTGTCATTCCTGTTTCATAAATGTTATGAATTTGGCCTTAAAGCAACCCAATGATAAAATATTGCTCAGAACAGAAAGGGCAAGGTTTGGGGAATACAATACTTAAAACTTGTGATTCAAGAGGAACACAGACAGTAGCTTGAGGTCAGGAGTCATTCGAAAGGCATTCAGAATTCAAGAAGGGGTGAGTAAGAGTTAGATTTGAAAATGAGAGCCTTATTCACTTCAGTAATATACCTAAAAAAGATTTCTCTGTTTTAATGTGGGTCATGTAGAAGCCTAAATGTAGTAGGGTTAAAACTTAACTTTTACTTTTGTATTGAAGCACGGTGTATAGAGCACAGGACTAATGTATGTGGAAGTTTCTCACTGGCTCAAACTGAGCAGAGTCCAAAAGCAGTGACCTGAGTAAAGTCTAAGGTTTATTCTCCATGATTTCCTGTTTAAAACCAAATCTTTGGGGTAGAATAGGTACAGAGTACAAGAAAGGTATCAGAAATACTTGGGGTAATGTCAGTAATGTAACAGTAAATAAAAATGGTTATTTAGATTCTCATTAAAAAAAAAAGAGTACTTTACAGGAATATGAAAGATCAACTCTTGCCACACCTCTTGATATCTCCTGCTAAAATATAAATGACTGATCCCTTGTTCCTTGCTTTTACTTAAGCAATAAAAGGGGAAATCTATAGCATGTCATACAATGTTATTTACTGAACTGGGGTCTGTGAGGAGGGCAGGGAGATGGATAAGAAGAGGTCACAACCAAGGGATAAGATTAGTGTTACGGTCTTTGCTTAACAATATGTATGTCAACTATCGGGATCTCTAGGTACGTCTAGGTGTTAGAATTACAGTATCATTTAATACTGTGAATCACTGTCTTCTGGTGGATGTTGTCCCTCTCATTCCTTTAAAAATACTTAAATATATTTAAATTTACCACCGGCAGCCTCCTGTTTAATCATGTGGAGATAGGCAGTCTAAACAAGTTCTGCTAGGAAATCCATCTCCCAGATGAAGTGCTGAGCGAATAAAAGACTTGGCTCTCATTCTGTCAATGCTGTTTATTATATGAATACAATGTTCTTCACTTCAACAGACCCATGAAGGATAATCATTACTCTCCTAGCACGGTATTCTTCCTGATTCAGGGAAGGATGAGTAAGAAAAAATCCACCCCGATCTGAGAAAAATGGTTTTCTTCCTTAGTCTTTGATTTTGACCATCTTAATCTTAGCTAAGAAGTCCTTCCTTGTTTGAAATACAGGATTTAGGGTTTTATTTTGAAAATGTTCACATGCCTTTGTTAACTTTTAAGCTTCCTTTCTCCTCTCTGCCCTGCTTACGCTGACGATAGCATTGAATTCAGTTTATTATTCTCTCATTTTAGGAATTTTTCAATGAAGCGAGATTTTCCTGAGGAAGAAGTCTAAGATTCACCAACCAACTCCACTGTTGATCCTTATCTCTCTCTTTCTTTCTTCAAATGAAGTAACTGGTGAGTTTTACATACCAAGAAGACAATTTCAACATAATTGCATCAAAATGTGCTATTTCATCAAACAATCTAGTTTTACTTGTTTACTCTTGAACGTTTAATCATGTGTAAGATCTATTATTTGTAGCTGTGTCAAGTTTCATCCATCTTTTACAACAACAAAAAAAATCTAAAACTAGAACTTGATCATTTATTTTAAGCCATATTATTCTGATAAGTGCTTAGCAAGTGGTCTGGGATATCAGTTCTGTCCTTAGCATCCTTAATTATATGGCTGTCTAATTGGTTCTTGCTATTTAAGCATCACAACACAGATTATCATCACTTTCTGTCTCTTTAATACCACCTGGTTTGATACACAGTGATACCTGTGCAGTCGAGTTTTTTGTCTATGTACGGGATACGAAGCTGTGTAATGATCTCTGACAAATACTACAGAAAGAATAACACTTGGAGAAACTGTCACTGCTTTGGTGGCCTTTATTTCAACAGCTCTTTGACATCCTTGTGTGAAGACTGATCCCACATTGGGGAGGACAGAGGTAGGGTTTGCTTTAGACATTTTTGTTAGCTTAGTTATATTCTTGCTTTCTTTACAGTACTGGAGAATTGGTGGATACCAAATTCTTGGCCCTCAAATTAAATACACAAATTGCAAGTCTGAGAAAATGAGGCTGGAGCTGAAAATGCTTCCCTGCAGTCCTGTGTCAAACAGAGGTTTGGCCAAGAAATTAATCTGCAAAAGCCTTTTTGTGAAATACTGCTGTTCTGAATCAAATACTTTCTTTTATGGTATTGGAGAAGGTGTAGTTTGCTTTTACTTTTTGACCTTCTTAGCTGTGCTTGCATTCTTTTACCTTTCTTTGTGAACTTAAAAAGATATTAATCTCCACTTACACCAGGTTATGATGAATCGGAACGTATCTAATAGACTAGTTTGAAGAAATGTCTCAAGGGATTTTTCATTTGTTTTACTGGAACTATTTAATCTCATTTCTGCTCTACACCAGTTCTCTAAGAACGCTAAAAGCATTTTGAGTCCAGAACTGGGAGACCTTTCCTTTCTAGATATCAGCTGCTGTTTGAGGTGCAAATGAGTAAATTTCAGCTCTGACCACTGACAGCTTTACCTGTAGGTATAATGTCATGACTATAAATTCCTGAAATACAGGCACCAGAAACCATGGTCTTATATAATTAGGAAAAAAGATTTAAGTTTTCCATTGAAACTGAAAGCATCTGCTTTCAAGTCTCAGAAAGCATTAAAGTAGTGGAAGGTACAATCACACATTTAGGGGACTTTTGGAGCAAGTTTCGCAGCTCGAATGGAGCCTTGAAGAGTTGTAATCCTTTTACAGAAAAGATCCAACGCATGCATAGAAAAAGACAAGAAGTATTTCTTGTTAAACAGAACAAGAGCAAAGAAATAAAGCATTCTCTGTTACCCCTGTGTAACTTGCCATTACATTGTGCTTCAAGGAATGACAGCAGTTGAATGGAAGGAGAAAATTGGAGGAGATAGAGATGGCAGACCATAAGAATTGTGCATGAAGTGAAAATTGAGTGACTGAGTTGGCTGAACAGGGAAATAATTTCTCCTCCTGACCTAATGCATTAAAGCAGAAAAAAATATCTGAACTGTGGCTGTGGGCCACAAGACTTTTCAGGTGGCACAGCTACTATCACCTGTTTTATCCTTTTCTCAATCTAGATTTTTAAATATCCATTTTAAAACAAAATATTTGAAAATGCTGTACTACATATCTTAGCACCAAGGTAAAAGTAGAGGATGGATTTTCTTGCTGTTATCTTGGCAGCTCTGCTTGTTACAGCTCTCACTCTGTTTTCATGTTAGATGACTATTTTGAAACTGCAAAGCAATGTGGAATGAAGAGATAGCTTGCCTTTCACGAAAAAAATTAAGCCAAGAACCTGAGACAAAATTTTAAAACAACATCTTGAAAATTGCAGGCCACTCCAAAATTGTAAGAATAAGGAGAAAACATCAGGGCATCTTTCATTAGTTTGTCAGAATGACAAATAACTCTTTGGTTTTTCTGCTTTTTATTTTTATTTTTTTTTAAAGGAAATGAAGAACTGCAACTTACGCTTCTCTTTCAAGCGTATCTTATTTACTTCTGCTCTTTCTTGCAGGTCAAAATTAAAATTACATTGAACAAGATATTTTGTCATGAGCTAATGGCCTCAATAACCTTAATAAGAAGTGGTAGCGGTTTAATAAAAATAAATGGTTTTTATTCTCCAATCTCTGAATGACTGGAGGGAGTAGAAATTGTCATTTCAGTGCAATTCCTACATAAACTATAAGGGGGGAAAAATGGTAAAGCTAAAACCACTTATAGTTCACCTTAGAGAAAATATTTGTCAAAGCAGCATCAAAGTCTGTAGTGTCATGAACTGACACTGAGAGAGATTCTTCCTGAGAGACCTATTATATTTAAAATGCCTTTTCTCCTTCATGCCCTCTTTGAAATACTTTACTTTCATAAAAGCTATAGATCCATGTTTCATTCTAGGGATGAGCAACCTGATGTCCATTGAAAGTTTCCATTTTATAGATTAAAAGTAGAAGTTTTGGAATAGGATGCTTGTTTGGGTTTTTTTTGGTATCTATGAGTTTCCTTCAGTTCTTTGTGTCCTGTATTTTAGTTACAGGCGCTCTGGAGTGAGGACACAGTTTTGTTTCCTGCTTGGCCCCTGCATGGCTGGTGGTGCGCTGAGGGTTGACTGGTCTCTGTCATGACAGCACCCTCTCCGAGTGCACTTGTGTAGGATCGGCGTAATTCCAGAAGGCTCTGGAGTGCTGCTAAGAATGGCTTATCCATTTTTATGCCTTCCAAAGAGACGACGTGTGTGTGTGTGTGTCTGTGTGTGTATTTTTATATATGTACATGCATGCGGTGTGAAGATGACTAAAAATGTATTTGCATTTTTTTCAGTGCATTTATATACTTAAGAGAAGGGGATGTGAATAACTGAAAGTGCCCAGGCGTTTGACAGCCTCTTCCTCGTTAGCTCCCTGACCCGCCAAGGCACTCTATATTGTGTTGTGACACCGGGTTAACCTTTGGTGCTCTCCCGTTCATCCTCAGAAATGTTCAAAGTGGTGTCTCCCTGAACACGGGGAGAGAAGGAGGTTCTTGGTCTCAGCTCCAGCTCTCATTGCACCCACCTTTCCCAAGGGATCCCCTGCAGCACTGTCCCATCAGAGTTCACCTGGTACTGCTTTTCTTTACCCGAGCCCTCTCTCTGCCATGTTTATCTTCTCTGCTATCTTCCTAATGAACAAAATAATTTCTAGTTAGAGTCTCTGACCCTGGCTACTTGATTTCCTCAGCAGGTCATGTTTCGGACAGTTTGGGAATACCTACACTTGCCGCAATCTTAAAGGCAGACGAATGCAGCTGAATTTAGCAGTTTCAGCAAGTCACAGTTTCAATCTGAAACACTTTATTTTGGCTCTACAGAGAAGAATCGGTTTATTTTAATGCTCATTAAAGCTAAACTAAGATAAGGTCTAGGTGTTATGCTCAGAAGATATAGGGCAATATTAAGGAAGAGAGGCAACAGGACAGTAGAGACTTTAGATCTCCCCACAAAAGTTTTAGTTTCATAAAAATGCCTTTGGAGTTTGTAAATGCCAGTTTAGAAGTTTTTGCATACACAAATTCTCTGAAACAGACATCTTTCTTTTTCAAGAGTATTCTGGCTCATTAGGTTTCCTAATACTTGAACTGTTTGTTTATTTTGGGAAACTTATATGTGTATTTTTTTTATTGTTGCGAACCAGCCAGATAGTCAAAGTTTGCTAGAATTTCATGACCAGCTTTGAATAGCAATTCAGCTTTAAAAGTTTAAATACATGAACTTTGCATTAAGAATTTTGTCTCCATTCCATAACACACTTCTTTTCTTCAGAGTGGCCAAGTTCAGGTTTTCATCCAGAAAGCCAGAAGGCTTTGGAGAACAGGTAAAACTTGTTCCTTGAGATGACTAAATTTGCATGAGTTTGAAAGAGTTTTTTAAACCTTTGTGCTTTAACCCAATTTCAGCTCTCAAATTCAAACTGAGACTAATCTAATTGGAATTTGGATCAGACAGGCGTGTTGCTGTCTTTAACATTTTTATTCATACATAAAACTGTCTTCCCCTTTGTCTTGTTTTAATTAAAATGTAGTTTTGAATAAAGAGTTTTTACCCCATCCTGAGGCTGCATGTTGGGAAACAAACAAACAAAAGTATTAACTGAGGCACCACTGTTTCCCGTCAGTTTCTTTAACTGAAGCTGTGGCCTGTGAACTTTACTCAGTTAAAGAAAATGCCCTAAGTCTACAGTATTACCTTAAAGCATAGTTCCTAGCTTTACGTTTCCTTTCTTTCCTTTAGCACAAGGAGTACCTTGGTCTGACCTGTGTTAATTTCAGCCAGGAAGTCTGCAGGTCTGTGATTTACATGTAGACACCTGCGGCTTCCTAACAGCCGCTGCCTGAAGCACACGCAGATTTGTAGCGGCCTGCAATGACTTGTTGAATGGTGCACTAAAACATCTGAAGAAGAGGTTTTTGTCCAAGCCAGTAGTGTACAGTGTGTTGGCAGCTCTGGTTTTAGGGAAATTGTTGTTGTAGCTTGAAGCATCGCTGTGCCTTGTTTTATTGTACTGTAATTTTAAAGCCAGATTTAAAGAAGTGAAGCATTTTGGTACAAATAAGTTTTGGACCTGCGGTTGCTTTAGGTATCTACCTGGTCTTTAGCCAGAGAGGCTCTGTTAGAAATTAATATAGTAAGCACTGGCCTAAATTAATGAAGTTTTTCTTTTGGTGAAAGCAGGATTTGCACCATCACTTCATTTTATCAAATTAAGTACTCTAGGCTGCCTGGCCTAACGTGTTGGCTACTACTGAAAGGCCAAGTGTCTTTGCAGGGTTCCATACCGCACAGTATGTTGCTGTTGCAAGACCACCTTCTCTGGAAGGAAGGAGGCAATTTTGCAGAGGTCTGAACTGAGGTGACTATCTTGCTGCCAGTATCTCTAGATCACCTAGAGCAATGTGGAGAGTTTTGTGGCTGAGGCACTCGGAGGTAGATTATCAACTTCTAAATTATATTCTTACTTCTGAGAGCCCCGGGTGCCTTTGGAGACTTTATAATCAGTTATCTACCTCAAACTCCACTTGCTGCCTTTAGAATGGTCTTTCCTTTTCTATTCAAAGGTTTTATAAGATAAGAATTGAGATAGAGATAAGAAATAGAGAGAGATATAAGGGCTTTAATTGGTTGCTAGTTCCTGGTGTTCTGTATTTCTGTGTGTATTTATAATGATGTCTCTTAGTACTTACTAAGGGGAATATTCACTCTGCTCCTCCTACTCCTACTCTCTGTCAGAAAGCCAGAGTATATTGAATCCACAATCTTGAAATATAGTAATTTGATAAATTGACTGTTTAGCCAATAATACCTACTCTGCAGATGGTTCAAAATACTTGTTGTATCGCTGCAGAATAAACCAATCACTAAGTACTTGAGCAGAGCTCAAGCTACGTGCTAAGTCGCTGTGTCCCCAAACTCTTGGATACTGTATTGTCTATTGAAATTCGGATCCCCGTGTTGCTGAGTAATCTCACGCTGTGCACTTGAAGGTCCTGAAGAAGTGGTCACAGACCGGGGTGGGAAGCTGTCTGAAGCTAACTATTAGGAAGTGCTGGAGTTGAAAAGTCAGGGTCCAACTTCTCAGTGTACTGTGCCCAGCCGTGCTGGAACTTCCTAACAACAAAGTGCCCCTTGGACTTCATGCCAGATTATCCTCCTTTTCATTGCAAAAAGACTCATCTGCATCTGTGGTCTAATGTCCCACTGGAATTTATAAAAAACTTCAATCTTATTTGGTGGAGAATTTAAAAGTTTTTTGCTTCCACTTGTATCCTAACACCACAGTCTGTGGTATTCTGGGAACCATCTGCCTCAATTACTTCTAAAACTATTTTTAATCTCTAATCAAAGATTAATTATGCTAAGCTTTGGGACATGGAGACTGTAGAAGAGAGAAAAGGAAGAGAAAATGCCTATAGCAATCATCAAAGACATGGGAAAATCAGGTACAAGTCAGTGCTGTGACTTATAGTTGGGATTTAGCAGCAGGGATGCTGAGATAAGCTCTTAAACACCATGCTGAGGCTGTGAAGCTGCCATGTGCAATTGTCTCTTTGCAGAGGGCATGTACTTTGCCAAAGTATCACTTTATGCCTCCCAGATGGTGTCTTTCTACCTGTCCTGGCACCTACCCAATGCTATCTGTCAGTATTTAACTTGACTGTTGTTCTTTAACTCTCATGTCGCTGAACCATAGAGCTGCGTTCTGCGTGTGCCTTCATATCCCAGTTTTGTTTAGAGTTGCAAGAGGGAACACTCCCCAGAGGTTTTCTCTTTCACCTGGTTGCGTATCCAAGATTAAAGCCTGGGCCGAGGCTGGGCCTCTGCTTTAAAATTTGCAGTCAACAGGTTACAGGAAAATTAAATGTAAATTTAATTCTGATCAGAGCTGAACAACCGGGTTCCTCTCTGACTGCTTCCTTCACGCGGAGCTGGGGCTGAGCCTTCAGTGTCCATAACAACAACTTTCCCTGCAAATGGTGTCCTAATTCTGTCTAAAACTGTCCTGGGGGACTTTGACAGCTCCTCTGAGTTCTCTTTGCTATTTCTCTTCATCTGTTCCCCTTTATGCAGAATTCCTTTCATGACGCCAGTCTGTTGCAAATACAGTTTCAATGGGTTATTTGAATACTAGCTACCGTTTGAACAATTTCAGCCCAGCGCTTCATGGGTTACTACTGAAGTTGTTGAAGCACTCAAAAAATCATTCAAGCTTTTATATACATATTCAGAGGAGATTTTTATCTTTAGAATATTCTATATAGCTCTCTAACACTTCACTGATACGAATAAAAAATCTGATCATTGGGTTGTTTTTAGATGGATGGAGAACGTATTTCCATTTATTTTCCCTCCTCCCCTGTCCCTAGACATTCAGAATTGGAGAAATCCAGTTTTGTCAGAGCATGTCCATGGCCTGAGGATTGGACTGTTGTCTTGGGAGTTAGAAATCCCTGTCCCAGAGAGAGACGCTTCAAATTCCAGTGAATTTTGAACCTGATTCTCCAGTATTCAAAAGGATTCTTGAAGCACTGGCGTTTTAGGACAGCTTTTTTTCACCTCCACATTTCCTCACGGTTTGTGTGTTAGGAAATCCAGCGTGATATTTTGAGAACACCTATCAGATAGATCTGTACTAGGCGGAGACAAGGTGACAGATGAATCTTGCTGCCTCTACCCCTGGAGCTGTAAACATGCTAGTCTTGAAATCAAGTGTGTTTTTATATGACTTGTGGTGGAAACAGCGATAGCTAAGGGGTTTTAAGGCAGCTGATGAGAACTAGCCGCTTTGATATTGTTGAATCTGAGCAATACACCTAAAGAGTTATTTATTTGCCTGAAATTCTCTTGCGTTCTATCCCCAAAATGATTGCTGGGGCTATGCTGGAAATGCATTTTGTTTTTTTTTTTTTTGTTCATTTTGTTCCTATCTGCAGTTTGTTAACATTCCTATGATACCTGGAGAGACCTGCTCAGTGGATTTCTTTCAACATAACACTTACATCCGATTTCACACATCAGATTATTTAGTATGGCATAGTTACCTATGAGAGAAACAATTAGATGGAATTTCATAACATATTGGAGTAAATTATTACGTAGTGTAAATACGGGAGTCATTTGCGTAGTTCTCTAACTGAGAACTTGTGCTTTAGTGTAAAAATAAACATGATTTTATTTCCTGTGTCTTTAACATTTCTAATATCTGGAGTCTCTATCGTTATTGCCTACGTTTGTAATGTATAGCAAAATATAGTCCCTATTCACAAAGGCAAATACAAAAAGGCGATAGAAGAAACTGTAGTTAGGGATGAAATGATTCTCATCTTTGGAATAAGTGGCAATTGCAGACTATCATCTGCCTAACCATTGTCAAATTTTTGTAAACATCATGACAGACATGAGCTTTAAGAGTAGTTTGAAGAGAAGGACAGCTGTTGCTTTGTGAATAATCATTTTGTTGTTGTTGTTGTAGTAAATGCTACAAACAATAACATTACTGAAAACAGAGATGGAAGATATCACTTGGTTGCTCATCCTTTTAGTGCTTCCCTTCTGTCAAGGCCCAAGTCCCCAAAGTACGCTTTTGGGGAACATATGTTGTCTGCCAAAACTCATTTGAAATCTGAAAGCAGAATAATGTTTTGCTTAACTTTGGTTTTTCAAATGTAAAACATTTACGTTTAGGATGAAATGCTCTTTGTAACTACAGGATACTGTAACTGTAAATAATAAATTTTTTTTCCAAAGAAGTTCAGCTGCTTTAAAATTTGGCTATAATGGCTATTTTTAAGGTCTATGCCTAAGCTACAAAGATGCGTTTTCTCAAATTACTTGAAAACTAAACTGATTTAGGAATGCCAGGCCAAGAATTTTAAAAGTGTTTGTGCCTTATAATAAAAATACACGCTTAGGGAGTTTTCCTTACGAGCTAATCCCTGCGAGTACCTCACTACATCAAAAAACACGCTCCACTTTCTGGATGCAAATAAGGTAAAATTCTAAATGGGCAAGCACTGTCCATGAGAGCTGCTGTGAGGGCTATGGAAATTCACATTCTGCCACCACCTTCCTGAAGTGTTTAAGAAATTGAGTCAATAGTTTGTTAATAATAGTTGCATATTTTGCAGGCCCAGAGTGGAGGGTCTTGGGGCAGCAGAGACCTGCAGCCTACTGGGAGTGCAGACATGATGTGCTCCTGCTGCTGCCTTACCCACAAGAGAGAGGCACAACCCAGCTCTCAGCTAATTGTATAATATAAAAATCCTTTCAAGACAATTTAACTAAACAGATAACTCAGATGGAGGTCTGTTTGTGGCTAGAGTATTGCTGATAAATGAGAAAGGACAACTACATTTTTTTAAAGATTCTTTTTTTCCCTGTCTTCATGTAAGATACACAGTTTCTTCTAGCAGATTCCTGTCTCTGGAGTGCCTGCCTTGTTCTGAGGGATCATGCAGAGGCAAAGGTAGTGGGTTTCCGTCGTCAACTACCACTTATTTTATAGAATCATAGAATGGTTAGAGTTGGAAGGGACCTTAACGATCCAAACCCCCTGTCATGGGCAGGGACACCTCCCACTAGACCAGATTGCTCAAAGCCCCATCCAGCCTGGCCTTGGACACCTCCAGGGATGGTGGGGATTTCCCCTACCTTCAGCAGAAACATCGCCCCAAAAAGGTCCTCACCTAGGTTTAATTGTGAAAAAAGTCCAGAAATCTTTCTCATTATGTCCCAATCTTGGCTTACCTTTGAGGTTATTTACTATTAACTTCAATAGAGAAGGATTTCACTTGCTCAGATTTGTCCTTTTCAGAAAATATGTTAAATTAAAACATGTATGAATGTATATATACTACTTGTACGTAAAGCCTTATACATATGGTAATGTGTTCTATAATACTCTGAGTGAGAGCCTGGGTGGATGAACCACTTGTGAATATAGGCATAAATTGCTCAGCTGATTATATAAACTGCTTCAGAAAAGGTGTCTGGGGCAAGTGAGAGCCCTGAACACTCACAGTAACTCATGGCACTGTTAGGAAGCTAGAAATGTAAATATTGCCAACTACTCTTCTTTTTTTAATCATTTACTATGCTGTACTGCAGGAAGCCAGCTTAACCATTTTCCTAGCAGAGCAAGCGACCTCAGCACAGCACAGAAAGGCACAAATCCCTAAAGGGTAGGGAATTAGGGGGAAGAAAAGGGAAATATTTTGCTAAGGGTATATGCAGGGAGTGGGGTACACTGCAGTAAGATCAGCAGGTTTGTTTCATGATGGAGTTGAAGTTTTAGGTAATTTGATTTGTCTTCAGTTTTGTCTGAAGCTGAGCCTCTCAGCTGAGCATTAAGGGCGACCCAACATTTAAATCCCATTGTTTTGGTGCCTTCCCAGTCTGGTTATAGTAATAAATCTAAGTTCATGACTTTGTTTTGCTGAATATTTGCTAAAGATATGTAATATTAAAGTACTGGTTATCTTACTGGGTCTTTCAACAGATTGACGCTTCATAGTTTTAAGCACTTCCAACCCAAATACCTGATACAGTACAAAAATGCCTGATGCACAAGCTGATGTCGCCTAGCTTTCGCAAGGCAGTTTGAACTGCCAACATACACGTGTATGAAACAAGATACTGGTACAATAAATAGTATTTTTAATCACCTGCTATTCATTTGTTAACTCCTGGGTGAAACTAAACTTCTAAACTACAATGTAGGTAATATACACAGCTATTTCTGAAGTATTTAAGTTTAAAATACCATTTTTTTTTTAGTTTCCTTGTGTTCAGAGAAGTCAGATAATGGAAACAGAGAAACTCAAAATAGCAATCTGTTACTTTCTGAGAGCTCCTCTCTGTCCTCACCGATGAGATTTACGATGCTGTAATGCTCCAATTTCATCATTATTTTGTAATCTTCTTAAATGAGTGTCTCATGTTAGTGCAGGCAATCACAATAACTGCTTGAATAGGATTTGCTGCTGAGTAAAGCTGCTTGTGTTGCAAAAGCGACTAGAGGAACACACAAGCAAAAAAACATTGTGCAAAGGTGTTTACTTTCCCATCGGGTTTAGAGTGAGTCCTGAGAAGGGAATTTAGTCATGACATCACCCATGCTAGCAGGACGCCAGCGAATTGTCAAAAAAGGAAATAATACTCTAATAGCAGCTTAAGGCAAGTTCCAAAACAAAGGAGATTAGTAACCACAACACTTATTTAACGTGGAATACTGTCATGTTTCTATAGAGTAAAACAGAAACTTGCCTCCTTCAAAGCCCTCTTGGCTTCACAATGCCTGCTGCTCCTCTTAGCCTAGGAGAAGACTTGCGCCTGGTGAAGCGCGTTGTCCCTATGGGAGATGGTCCTTTCTACTCAATAGCTGTGTCCCAGGCAGGGGATGTTCAGCAGCTTCCCCTCCCTACCAGGTTGCGGCTGAGGCCACAGAGGCAAATTCACGGGGGTGAAGTTATGTATATGTGTCTGTAGTTACAAGGTCCGAAGACATTAAATCACTAAGATTTGCAGATAATAGACATCAAACAGCACAGTCAGAGCTTGATTTTTAAAGGATTTTTTTTTGCAGAAGAATATAGCAATAATATCAACATATGACTGTTGTAATTTATTTTCCTCTTCAAACTCAGGCTAGGAAAATATTGCTGCTCATTATTTCTTTGCCTGTATGCAGCCTGCTTAATTCTGCTTTTGTTCTTTCTATCAGAGATATTGATCTATGATCTGATGTCCCTTGTCTGAGTCATGCTTCAGGCTGTTGGCCCTGGGCCTAATTGTACTTCTGCTTTCAGAATTCTTTGTAATATCTGCCTGGAGGCTTCTCCCCTTTAAAAAACAAGGTTGTAGCTCCTGTACAAGTAATAATGTAAATGACATAGTACTGGTGCCTCTTCTGGTCTATTTGAATTCCAGGTTCTGAACAGCAAATATCTTATCCTCATTTTTATTTGCAGATTTTTTGAAGTGGTGTGAAGAAAAAGTGAGAATTGTCATAATCCTTATTATCTTCTTTAGAGCCTTATGGATGTTCTGCAGTTACCAAAGTAACAGCCCCTTCCTCCCCCTGCCCCCCAAAGTTGTGTGTAAATCACAATTCTGAATTTCTTCTCCATACGAGATTTTTTTTTTGCATGCTCGATATTTTTAAGTCGGTGTTTTTTGAGACTTCATTTTAAATTTAGTTTTGTATAAAATAAGATGTAAAATAAGTACAATGGTAACGAAAAATGACACATTTTCCCTCCAAAACACCATTAAAAATATGATTTAATATTGTATCTTGATCTTTATAAATGGGAAAATATGTACTGATTTCAGATAAAAGTTAACACGTGTTAATAACTATTGCATTTTTCTCCCAGTATGTTTCTCAGCTGTAATTAATGTTGCAAAATTAACGTTGCATTGGACGATGTTTACGTACCAACAACTGATGACAGAGCTGAAAATGCAGTTGGTCTACTCCTGTACCTGTGTAGGCCGGGTGCTCTGACGTAATAATGTAAGACAAAGTTAGAAGGATTACATCACCAGACTATACTGTCGCTGATAGTGTCAGGGCTGATTAACTCCATTTTGGATATCCCAGGACTCACAGTGGTGACTCAGCCAGATGTCGCATCTTAGCTGAGTAAAAAATAATTTGTTTGAAAGAAGCAGGTTTTATTCTCATTTTCACCCCCTGGAAGTAAAATTGAAGTTTGTTTATGCAATCCACTGGTTTCTCTCGCTGACAGCAGTTTCTGTTAATTCTTCAAAGACGGTTTAACTAACAGCTAAAATGAAAGAAGGTGAAAAATTACAGGGAGCTTGCTGACTTTGTAGGGAGTTTTACTTGCTCAAAAAGTACCTAAAATGCAGCTAAAATAGTATATGGGAATCTTTCTTCTTAAATGTAGGGAAGAGGACAAGGCCTTTAGCTAAGTATTTTCATTATTTGAGGATCATCTCATGAAAGCACTTTCCTCCATCAAGTAGTTAGTTTGCTAGTTAGCTGTTCTACACTTAGAAAAAACAGCAAAAAAAAAAAAAAATCTCTGGGCAGTTTTAAAGCAAAAGTAGCGCAAACCTGGTTACATTTCCAAGCTGGGTGCTGATATATCATTGTATGGCTCTAGATACAGTATCTCACTCTGGTTTTCACAGGTTAAAATGAAGTGGCTTTCACAGCTAAATACTTTCATGTGGACTTTTTTTTTTTTAAATTTATTTAGACACTGCAATCTTAAAGGGTTGAAAAAGTGTCTTTATACTCGACTGTTACATATTTCAGTTCTGTAACTAGCTCTGTAGGGGCAGACAGCACATATGCAACTTCTTCAACATAACAGAGACCTGCTTCTGCAGGACATGCAGAAAAGGCAGTTGGTTTTTCCACTCTCGGATGTAAGAGGACCTGCGGCTGTTGGGACAGATGGGTATGAGGACAATACATGGGGACATATGGAGTATCTGGAGTCCTTACAGGTGATATCTTTCCATACTTTATCCTACTGCCTTCCTTTGCCCTCCGTACTTATATTTGCCATTACAGCTCTCCACGATTATTTACTAAAAACATAAAAAGTCTTAATAAGACGAGAGCCTGCAGACACACTTAAGATATTTAATTTTCACATATGAAAGTTCTGGGAAATTCAGGAGGTAGAGAAGGGGTGAAGATTGGTTATTTGTTATTTCACAGCTGGAAATACAGGTTTTCAGAGAGACAGCAAGCATTGACAAGAAACAAGCCTCAGTCCTATTTGACTGTGAGAAGGCAATAGGTAATCACTGTTAAATCTAACCAATATCATTATCAGTGCATTTAAGCAATAATATCTCAGTTAATTTTCAGTTTTTGAGATAGAATGGGTGGCAGATTTAAGGGAAGAGGAGGGCACACAGAAAGAATATAAGGGCAGCCTGAAGTTAACAGTTGGAATTGTATTTTAAAATTGCTTTTCTAAAACAGGTTGTTGATAGAACATTGATTTTTACCTCTGAGTAGTAATTTTAAACAGCTGGAAAAAGATCTCTCAAATACACCTTCAGCTCCTGGTTTGATTTAGAATATGCAAATAGATGTGAAAAAGTGGCAGCCATTAAAAATGGCAGAAAGCTTTGTAAAAATACCAGCCTCAGTTAAGCAATTTCCTATAGGGTACATAAAAACATGAAATGGCAGGTGGCTGTTTTGTAGGTGTTTCCAGTTATTGAGCATCAGGTGAATACAATAGGCTTGCTTTGTTATACCAAATTTACTTGTCTGTCTTAAAATCATTATTTTAGTTTCTTTCTGATATTTTTGCTTGTCTTGGTGTATTTGCCTAAATTTTCATAGCGGGAGATGTGGGAAAAGAGATCTTGCTGGAAAGGGGAATCTCAGATACGCTAAGGCGAAGAGCCAAGTTGTTCTTCACTGAGAGGAGGACGTGGGCAACAGGATGTAAGACACAAATTCCACTAGAAGGACTACAGTAGTCTATTGGTTAACTTGTCTAGCTCAAAAAATGCATTAATTGCATGGTTTATTCTTACTCATATCAGGACATGAGACCTTAATGATCTATTTTTCTAGTCAAAGGAACTGTGCCGTATTTTTGTTACCTATAAGCCACTTCAGAAGGGAAAAACTCTGTTTCTCCTAGAAAACCCAGTTGGGTTCGAAGAAGCAAAGACAATCACAGGTGAAAATAATGTAACAAAACCCAAGAAACTTTAGTTAAAAGGATGTGTCCTTGTAACAAGGAATAGGTAGTTGAGTCCCTTATGTTTCAGTTTCATTGATAAAATTGAATAGAAACCAGCTTTGTACAAGTTTCCCGAGAACTGGCAGTTTAGGTTGGTGATGCTTGCGATTCATACAAGAAGCATTTTACCACTGTTTTCTGGTCCTCCTTGTTTGAGAAGATGTGTGAAGTGTTAGCAAGGAGCAGAGCCTGGCGGAAGCCCTTCTGTAAGGAAGGATTAATAACTTTCAGTAGACCAATGTAACGAATCTATCTGAGTAAGCAGTCTTCCTTTTCTATCTTCCTATATGTTTAGGACAACTACTGACAGTTGGATAAATTAATATCCTTCCAAAAGACAGTACGTTCTTCTTTGGAGTTCGGAAGTTAATATTATGGTCTTTCTTCATGTTACATTACGTATTTCAGACTACAGTGCCCAGCCTAAGTCTGGAGAAGGTTAGCTTTCCCACAGTATGTGACAAATACCATAACAAATAAGATGGTACTTGCTTGGAAGAACATAAAGACAACTTGTTTGCTGAAGGTAGGCTGACTGTTCATTGAAGTAGTGCCCAGAAAAGACATCTGGGAAAGAAAGGAAGTTTTCAGACAGGAAAGCTTTCAAAAGACTTGTGTCGAAGAACGTACCATAAGAGTTTATGAAGAAGGCATCAGAAACCAAACTATTATGTAATAATAAAGCAAGATTGAAAGTAAAAGCTGGGTGGAAAGGAACCTCTTAAAAAGTAAACCCAGATCTATGACAATAGTGTTTAACAGACTTACTGCAGTCTTACCCTTGTTCTAAAATATGCAGAGACATTTTGCATGGCTGCTGTACTGAGTGTAGTTGGAAGAAATATTGTTTCAAGAATCCCAAATGTTCCCTGAAAGCAAAACTGAGGACAAACCGAACATATCAGCAAATGCATTGTGGTTTCCTCTCACTCATCTCCAAGAAGCCATTAATGACATCCAAAATTGGAGCTAGCGACTATGGTGGGAAATAAGGTTGCATAAGGCATAACCCCCATTTCCCCAGAATTCAGATTGATTAGAAAGTTGTGGAAAGTACGTCGCCCTACCATGACTGCCAGCAAAAATTAAAAATAAATAAATAAGCTCCAGTGAAAAACAACTGAAATCCCACCACTGAATAACTGAAGAACTATGTTGACCATCAGGTGACCTATGGAAGGTTCTCCACTCTGCCACATCATTAAAAGGTGTGAAAATTGTTTTACCTTGGATTTCTTTTCTTGAAATAAATCATACGTGCTATATCTAAAGAATGCTGCCTGATACGAGTGACAGACTAATGAAATACTTAATCAAAGGTCAGACAGGTAAATTGATATCTTATACAGAATGCAGCATACTTCTTGCTTTTTTCTTAGTAATATTTTAAAGGTCTATTTCAGAAATCTATAAAAGTACATACATATTTATGGTAAAGGTATACTTTTATAGACATTAATGGAGGTAAAGAATAATTCTTGGAAATCAATGGATTTCAGAAAGAAAGAAAATGGGCCTTTTTGTTTCTTCAGTGTGCTGAAGCATCATTGGCAATGCTACAAAGAATTCTGTTTAAAAAAAAAAATTCTCCCTAGAACTTACATTAATTTATTGGGAAGCTTTCATAAAGAACAAACAGAATGAAAGTCTGAGGCAAAATAAATAACCTTCTTAACATCTGCAGAGTTGTGCAGAAGAGCTTTTGAAGGAGTCCATTACATTATATATCACTACAGTACTTTACATATTTTCTACAAGCGTTCAATTTTACCTAATGATTCAATTCAATCTCCAGGTCAAGCTGATGATAAATCTATTCTGATTCAGTGCAAAGAAAGACAAAGCAAAACTCCCCTGCTCATCAGCTCCTGTAGAGCTGAAAAAGTTTTGAAGTTCAAAAGTCACTGTGTTTCTTGTCATGGGATAATATAACTGGGAGAGATAAAGTAATGAACTCATACATGCCATTATGAGAGGTAATGTTTTCCAAAAGATCATCGGATTTGGACTATTACTTGTAAAGGAAGAGTATAAGAGGAAGTAATTTTGGTGACAAAACGGTTGACGCAGGAAAAAGAATGATGAGGTGGTTTAAGGAAATGTAATGAATGGTAAATGGTTGCTTGCCTGTTCTTTAAGAAGGGAAAAATCCTTATTTTCAGTGAAATTAAGCAGCTAGCAAGAGGAATGAAACAAAACAGATGCTAGGGAGGAAAAGACAGAGTAATTGAAACTGCGTATTGAGGAATGGGTAGAGAAGCAGAAACACTAATTTCTTGATCACAAAATAGCGTTTAATTTATTTTTAATTTTCTACTTTATTAAAGTTTTTGATAGATTGTTTGAATATTTGCCGTATATGCCATATAGGAACTCTTTCATGTCACGACAGGGAAGCATAGGGATGATTAGGTGGCTTTGGTTCCCAGTGTCATCAGTATAAAATTTAGAGAATATTTTTTTGACTTAGAGGGATGTGTGGGTGGAGGACGAGTGCTAGTTTTACAAATTTAAAGTCATAATGATTCACATCAATGCTATATTTTTCTGTCATCAACTATACTGATTGTATTCATTCAGAAAAAAATGTGGGTGGTTTTTTTTTTTTTTAATGCTGATATGTAGAAACACCGGCTGCTCCTTGGGGCTTTTTTTTGGGTCTCATTTGCATTTTGGAAGTATTACACGACCCCTTCTTTGCTCTGTTTGCCATGTGATTTTAGAGTATCTCTATACAAATGAAGGTTGTCAGAAACCATGAGGCTTCCTTGAGGTTCTCAGAAACCACGTTACCATATGAATAGGATGCTGTTGCTGAGTTAATAACTTGGATTTCTGGGATGATTATTCACTAAGCACTCGTATATGATGGTATGTCCACCTGCAAGTGAAAATCCTGAGATTTACACCTTTTGCAGGCAGGAAATCCCATTCTACATCTTCTCCCTTGCTTGTATCCAGATTTTGTCCTCCAGTGAGGTTATCACATAACAACCCATGTCTCTTCAAGCTGGTGTGACATCTGGCAGCTAGGGAACATGACAGAGGTGATTTTCCACTTGCTCCTCCAGGAGAATTTTCTAACCAACATTGCATAAAGGCAGAGGTGGTGGGAGCTGCACACCAGGGGAGCACCACCACCATTTGCCCCCACATTCCAGCTGACTTTAGGTTCATTTACCCTTTTCTATAAAGGAGGATGGCAAGGGAATCATCTTCACAAGGGCAAAAAAGCTATTCTAGTTTATCATCAGACACTAAAATGGAAATGGAGTGATACACAGTGTAATTAGTCACCTCTGGTGTGACTTTGTTATCAAAGTCTAAGATTTTAAGATAGAATAGAATATTTCAGTTGGAAGGGGCCTACAATATTCATCCAGTCCAACTGTCTGACCACTTCAGGGCTGACCAAAAATTAGAGCATGTTGTTAAAAGCATTGTCCAAATGCCTCTTAAACACTGGCAGGTAACCTATCGAATAAGCAAGTTAATAAATAAAATATAGTTAAGCAAGATTGACTACATTTTAAGTGTTTCTGCAGTGGGATCTGGATACTTGTGTTTTCTCTTGATGTTCTTTGGCCCTTTCTTTCCCGCTATTTTCTTCTGTGCTCTCCCATTGCTATCATTCAGATTTTTTTTAGGCTTTTAATTGCTGTGGAGCTTCCTCTGTCCAGTTGCAGGTTCTGTCATATCCTTAATAGCCTTGGCTTTTCTTTCTCATGTCTTGTGGTTTTGGCATATTTCTTGCTCCTTCTTTCTGCTCCCTTGGGGGACATCCAGCTGCCCCACTCTTGTTTCTGTCGATAGTGAGTGAGACTGAACGTGGGTCCTGCATTCTTCATGTCAGAGTCACCTTTTCTCCCTCATTTCATGGCTGGCAGCTATCTGGCCGTCTTAGTCCGGGACTCGCAGTGCAACAGCATCGTCCTGCGCCCACAGCCCAGAGTAGTGAGTTTCTATATGCAGGTGGAGACATAAATTTAGGCATTGAGGGGATACCCAAATTCATTTGGGTTATTGTATTTGGAGTGGAGGAGACTTTTGATGGTTGCAGGGAGGAGGAATTGCAGGAACGTAGCTGTCTTTGTTGGTCCCAGACTTGCTTGCCTGCTTCGTGTCTCTCCCAGCTCTACTGGCCCAGGTCTTTAGCAGTGTTTGTGTCCTACCCCTTCAGGGGGAGCACTTGGCATGTCCATCTACTATTAAGTACCAAAGAGTAGTACTTGTCCCACTTGAAGTTTACTAAATTACATTGATGATTTTTCTGTTTAATTAGACTCTAAATAAGGCACCAAGCAAGCATTAAAAGCCTGATGTCAATTGATCACCTGAGGACTGTATATATGTTAATAATACATGTGAGTAATGAGTATATGCTATATGAGGAACATTAGAAATTTCTGCCTGTGTCAGATATTATCCTATTTATGGATTTAACCCCAACTCTACATCTATATATGCTATGAATAAAGAGAAAACTTAGTATTAGATACTGTCGGAGTATTCCCACTTGGGTTTGAGACCATGACCAACACCTTGTTGGAGCCTTTTGATTCCTTACTCGGGAGAATATGTTGCCTCATGCTATACCATCCTCCTTGCCACCGCCATGGTCTTCCAGTGGATTATGTCCTCTCATCTGCAGCTCTGATTGCATATTTGTTCTCTTTGGAAGACTTTGTTTCCTATGTTTCTTTCCATTTTTATCTGATTTCTGAAACTACTTTTTAATTTCTCCCTCCCTCCTTTTTTTATTGAATTCTTGGACTACACTTTGTGGATTATTAGAAATAAAAATTAAAGACTCTGTTTCTCTTTGATTCCTCCTCTGCTTTTCCTCTTATGCCTTCTCTCTCTCCACCACTCTTCCTCTGAAGTTTTGTGCTTTCTGAAAAGAATTAGGCTGAAGAATAATGTGTGCTCTGGGTAATTTATGTGTGCATATTGCAAATTATATTTTCTCTCAGCAATTAACAGTCATTTTCGTTTTTGTTTCTTTCAAAAAGATTAAGAAATGGTGATTAAATTAAAGGAGTGAAACAATATATGACAATGCTGGAAGTCGGTCTGGTACTCTGAAACAGTATAAAGGAAGGTTTATATTAGGAAGCATAATATTGAAGGAAAAACTTGCTTTAGAGGCAAAGCAGCGTGGCAGCAGTTAGAGATATGAAATATATTCATAAGATGAACACCGAAGTATTGAAATGTTTTAAAAAATTTTTGTGATGGTGCAGGATTGGGCGTGTTAGGTAGAAAACAAATGTTTTTTAGCTTAGACTCCTCAAAAATGTGTGAAACCAATTATATGTGAAAAGGTAATAATAGTAAGAAAGGAAATGTGAGAACGCATTGCTGGTGTGTCGGTTATGCTAGAGAAGCAAAATTTTTCTGTTTAATCATAGGCCTTGTCACTTCAAACAAAAGGGTGTAGCTGATTTAAACTCTGAAGATGTTTTCTTGCTTGTTTAGTCACAGATATTCCATATGACCATTTTAAAAACCAGGTCATTCTTTTGAAAAAGTTTTTACAAGAGCTATTTTCAAAGTACTAAATATCTCATCATCTGTCCACTGAAGTTGACGTCCAATCTTTGAAGATTAGGAACAGGCTCCAAACCCTGCCTCCCTCCCCCCCAAAAAACCCCAAAACAACAACCCAACTCAAAGCTTCTTTCCAGAGCCGTTAATAGACTGTTTCATTGTTTATTTTATACTAATTGATCCAGTCACAATGTAATGCACAAAATCAATCTGTCAGATTGTGTAAAAGCTTGGCTAATATTTACTAATTTGATTTTATACTTTAATTATTTTTTATAGTCTGGGAGAGCCACTTCAAATGAGTATATAACACTTAGGGTGGAATGGCATTTTTACCTATTGTTAAATGCATTTTAAAAATTTTATTAAAAAATTTAAAATCTTAACATCTAAATATTCTTTCAAGCTTATTTTTGCATAATACTACATATGTGGCAAAAATCATGCATTTTGTCCAATATGAATTACTGTGGATTTCTAAGGAGAGACTTGGCACCTAAATGTTGTTTAGTGTTAAAGAATAAAGGTATGAAATCGTGTGCAACTATGGTGGTATTTATAAACACCGTATTATTTTTAATTTTTTTTTTAAAAATATTATTTAAATTGGAGTGTCTGTGCCTAGTTGCTCTTATGCGCTAAAGTTTCCTGAAGATTTTGACAGAAGAAAGTTTTTTAGTCTCAGTCATCACACAAGTCAAAAGCTTATTAACTACACCAGACTTTCTTTGAAATGGGGAACCTGCAAATGTTCTCAGTCATATCCACATTTAAAAGAAATAGCAGTTTACTGTTAACTATTTTTCTGCAAATTAAAGGAAACCGCAATAGTTATAGCCTGAACTGATGTAACAGACACAATTTTCAGGATATCCATATTCTGTCCTCTCTATTTTCTACTTCTTCCTTGCTGTTCTCCAAATCCACATGGAGACTCTGCAACAGAATAAGTGGAAAGAGGAAGGAAAATTCAATTGGACTCTTCCATTCATTTTAGTTTGTCCATAAATAGGGATGATACTAACAGCAAGTGAGTCTAAACATCAACACGAATAAAAAATATGTAGGGTTACTATCAGCCATTGTAATAGCAGTTTGGATGGGATATGGAACATCATAGTTCAGAACTGAAGACAAACTGAGCAATAGGAATAAAGCTGAAAAGCCACTAGAGAAATTGCTTAGACCAGCCTGTATGCTACCAGGCCTTATACCTTCATCTTGTGCAAGGGGTACAAACTCCAATGGATATTAGTAGTTCCTGAGCCCCTTTTTTGATAGTGATGCTTCTGTAGTAAAACAGCATGGCACTGCTTGGTCACTGCAACTTGTTTGGCAAGACCACCACAGCTGGAAGTCTGCTTCTTGCAGTTGGTGTGTGCATTCAGCCTGCTTGCTCCAGGTGCTTGAAGCCTGTGCCCGTATAACATTAAAAGCCACCAGAATGTATGTTCTATACTCGTATCCCAGTGAAGACACCAGAATTTCTCAAGCCACCAAATACCTGCTGCTTATGAACACAGTGGAGCAACTGACCTGGTCGTGGAGGAGAGATGCTACCTTTTAACATGCTAGTTTCATACTGAATAATATTGCTTTGGTTTGTGTGAAGCCTCATCGAGAGAAACAGCGTGAGAGAATGCTATTAATCAACATCAAGATTTTAATACTTGATGGATTGAGTGGTAGCGGTTTTAAATGTAAAATGATGGCTCATTTTCAAGATGCCGCTAATTGTAAATCAAATTCTGAGATGCTCATCCACAGTTACAGTTCCTACAGAACACCATTATTGTTTTCAATTTGCCACTTTCATTTTGGCATGAAAATATATCATAAAGCTTTGATTTTTAATTTATTTTTATTACCCAATGTTTATTATCATGTTCCTCATTTTGACTTGAGCATCCTGTGAGAGAATTTTCATTTTAATGGTTATTCGGTAAAAGAGATTAAATCAACCTTAAGAGTGTATTTTACTTAATTTCAATCATGGTTTATTGCTCAGGGTATATTTATAAAGATACGCATGATTATATGAAATGATTCATTAGAAATTATGTTACCAAGGAAATGACTTAGTGAACCTTTTCTTCAATAAATATTTGGTTTAAAATAATATTAGCAAATGAGGGCTGGCAGGTCCAAATATGACACAACTCAATTAAGCAGGAACTTTTCTGGAGAATAATGTAAATATTGTGAGCACTATTTCCAAAAATACCTAAAAAATAAGACCACTCTTCAGTGAGACTTAGACTTTCATTCACAAGAAGCTCACAAGAATTCTCTGAAGGAACAAGAACTGCACTTTTCAGGCTAGGCACCAGTGACTAATGCTGTGATGCTGGTCACCATTTTTAACCACTCAAGAAAATCCCCTTTCTGAACCTCTGCTACACTGAAAATTATCTGAATCACACCTTGTTGACTTTAAGTGACCTTTTATTTAATGTGAAGAGTTCCCTGTATGTAGGCTGATATTTAGCATCCAGTTGGAACTCATGTGGCTCATGGACAATGGAAGAAGTTCAAAAAAGAAAGGAATTTGCAGTCCAGAAACTAGCTTTTCCTTATTTTTTTTCTGGGAACCGAGAAGGAGGAGGAGAGCGGGAAGCAGAAAATTCAATAGTAAACAGTATGTAGGAGCCAGTGAAAGGGAATATGACTGCTTTTAGGTACTTTATTACTTTCTTAGGGTCTGCTGACAAATGTAATATACTTATGAAGATGTGTTTGGGCACATGATTATGATCCCAGTTAACTGTAGGCATAAACTTTGGGTTGAAAATGTGTTAAAGATTAGTCAGCATTTGATATACATGTATACATACTTACATTTTTAAGCATCACACCCTTTACAACACCTGTGAGTAATGCACTGTGAAAAGACCCAACTAAATAAATTAACATTTCTTTCAGCTAGTTTCCAAGGGACCTGCTACTTGCAACTATTGCGTAGAACACTGAAATAATTTGATTGGTGTAAAGAGAGGTATTGACTTGGCAGCCATATCAAGCGACCTGACTGGATATCAGGTGTATGAATTTGGTGTTTCCTAACAGATGAAGACACTTCTTCACAAATGACACAAACAGTGACGAAATTTTATCTGAAGGACAGATATTTGATGATAAACCAAGCCAAACTGTGGAAAATATGGTACCTGCTTATCCCAAAAAGAGCGAGGGCCAGTGCTTCAGGCAGTGATTAAAAAAAGGAGTTTTGCCTGTCTGACACAAAATGTGCTGAAGGTTTTTGTTCTGAAGCTGAGCACAGAGATTTCATAATGAAAGTGCCAGCTCATCCTGAGTTATACAGTACTTAAATGACATCTCTGCACAATGTTTCATTGTGTAAACTCATTAACAATTTGCTTTCCATGATATTTTGCTTGTGGTACTTTTAAAAGAGTAATCTGTATAATGTTTTTTATATTGCTTTATTTTAACACCAGCTGCACAGAACTGCAAGGGCTCATCAAGCTCTCTGTTCTGCTGTCTCAGACAGCAATATCACCCTATCCTTTTCATAAACAGATCAAAGATCCTCTGAATATTATTCTGTCCTGTCTAGGTACTTCACTGATTCAGAAGTTAGAGACATTCCTGTTACGGCCAATTGTCCCCATCTTCTATTTTTTCCCCTAAGGTGATTTTTCTGATTTCAAAAGTATTTATTCCTCTTGGTGCTTCAGTTTCCTAAGCTATTTATAAAGAACAAACATATGCCTTCACAGACTGCATCTGGAAAGGTAAACATGATTAAAAATTATAATATTTTTTAAGGCTTATCAGCATTGCTATTTTAGGCCTGAGTTTTGGGAACCTGTATTGATATGCCTGTGCTGAATGTTTAAAGGTGGGTTGCAGGTTCACGCAACCCAAGGAATGTCCTGAAACCAGTCATTTCTTAAGCAGCTAAGCCTGTGATGAAACAAATTTTTGGTGACAGGATTTAAAGCAATTCGGCAATTTTGGCAAAACAGTAATTGTTCTGTGTGATTTGAACTTTGCGACATACGGATTGACGTAGCTGTTCCATGTGTTTTCACCTGGGAGTTGCTGTTTCTCTGCCCTTTGGCTGAAACGTAACTGACTGTAAAGGTGTTTGCAGTTCCTCTCAGAGTGTAGCTTGATCTGTATCTTGTACTTATTACAGTTAATGGTCGGATTTGGCATGCTATGGTTTGTGGTGTTAACCCCTAGATTCGGGTAGGTGAGGTTTTGACATGAAGAAATTATTATCTACTTAAGCGCTCTGAGTCATATCACTGCTGCCTTTGTAGTAATATATTGTATTGATACATTGTAATAATGCAATTTATGAACAAGTTTTTTATGAAATGAAACCAAACTTGTAGATAAACAATACAAGCTATCATGACCTCATGTTACTATGTCCTCTGTTGGGAGAAGAACTGAGCCAAAAGACACTAACAGTGGCATTTGGGGAGGTTTTCTGTACTATACCCCTTGGTCAGAGCCTTACTTTATGCTTTACTCACAAAGATGCTTCCACTCCAATGCCTGTGCAGAGGTGAGATATGCTCTCCTCTTTCTATGCACGGCTATGTCTTTATGTGCTTGTTCTGCTAGCCACTTATGTCCCCAGTGGCTACCTGCAATCGTATGGCAGATATATGTTAATGGAAACTATTAAAGCACTTTCAGGGTTGTACTTCTTATTACTCAGTTACTGTCATTTTTCACACTTCTAACAAATCACTCGAAATATATTGCTCATGGTTGTGGTTGAGACATAAATCTTCTGTTAAGAGATTAGTGAGTCATCTATCCCATGGCCCTCATTGCCACCTATTACACAATTATAAGAAAGCTTTCTCTGCTATAGATCCGCAAGTCTACTTCAGTTATTGCAGTGAAGCAAAGCTGTGACTAAAGCCGCTGGACAATGCAATAATAACCAGACAATGCAAGAGGATCACTTGTCGAAGCCTGTTTGCTTTTCATGGAGAATTAATAGTACCACCGTCAGTCACCGAGTTTCATCTCGGTGGTCGATGGCAGCACCATGGGGCAAGGATGAACAGCTGAGTTACAACAGCTCCTTCATTACCACTTTTGCAAACCTGTATTCACCATGAAGTGAGTTTGTGAGTGACTTGCTCATTAGCACTGAAATACTTTTCAACCTATGTTGATATTTTAGCGTCACTGGTCCCTTGGCCCAGATGAAAATGGAATTTCAGCCTGCAAAGTAGTTAGTTAGATAGAAAGTATGTCTGAAATCTGCCTTTGGGGAAAAATACTCTGGTTTTACCTAGTGAGATGGGACCTCTGTGCTCCTCTGCTATCTTCACAGAGAGTGCATGTAGGATAACATAAGGAGGAAGAGTTGCTAGCTCTCTACTCTGGGATAGAGAAGGGTTTGACTCAGTCTGCATTTGCTCTAAACTGTTGCATCGTGGCACTTTACTGCCCATTTCCTAGTTATAAAATACAGAGACTCGAAGTGTCTGAGGATAAATTAATCTGTGGTGTACTCAGTACATAAGTGAAATGTACCTTAAAAAAGACTACAATAATTGTTTAGTACCAAAAAGATCACCCAACAGCTTCTTATGAAATATTCCTGCAGAGGAAATTGAAATAAAAATATGTAGTTTTCAGAACCATTTTGAAAAAAATAAGAATTTAAGAAAGGGGGGCATTTTTATCAATTTATTTTTAAAAAATTAAATTACTATTATTATGTCTTGAAATAATTTAGTGAGTAATACAGCATGCAATTCCCAACACACATTTGGAAGAGAGGAGACAGGTGAAAGCTGAGGGTATCCAAGCAATGTGAAGTGCAGGACAGTTTTGCTTAACAATCATCTCTGAGACCATTCCTTGAAAGATTGAAAATATATGGAAAGCTCCATATATATTGAGCTAAATTACGCTAATCAGAGATCAAAAAGTCCAATTTTTTCTGGTTTCCTAGAAGACGAGATTGAAATTAAATCTGCAGGTAGAAATAGCAGGATGAACAAATGTTATGTCCCAGAAGAAAGTCCTTTTCTTACTACTACTAATATAAGGTTTTCTTAACAAGCACCAAGCAATTGCTTATTATTTATAGTGATACATTAAGCTATGTAAGGCAGAGAATTGTGGCTATCATTAATATGAAGTTATCCAGCTCTGTATTAGAAAAATTAATATTGTCTCTGCAAGATTAAGGTTGGTTTTTGTTTTGCTCATGGCTCATCTCTGCTTTGAATCTTGTAAGAGCTGGTATTTTTTGCTGTTCTTACACCAGCTTGGTCTTGCTTTGATGATACATTGTCTGTGATTTTTACTCTGATATTGTTCAGCTATAACTTACATTGTTCATGCAAAGGAATTTTTTAAGCCATACTGCCTGATATGTTAAAAATCTACTATAAGATTTAGGGTTAAATAAGAGATATAGGCTTGAAAACAAAGACCAACATGTGAAGTACGTGAGTAGAAAAAGCTTCATATCTTCCTTTTGTACTGTTTGGCATTAAAATTTCTCTTTGCACCCGTGGCACCGTCAAAAACACAAAAAACCTAGCCAGACTCCTTTAGACTCTGAGATTTTGCTGGAAACGCATGTTATTTAAAAACCAGTATTTCAGGATTTGTAGCATTCCACGATTCTAAGATTTTTCCTAATTTTTAAAGCTTTTATTGTTGACATCCTTGAAATGATCCTTGTTAAAAACATACATGTTACTAAAGAGTTCAAGTATGCATGAATGAAATTTACCAAAGCAGCCAAAGTCTCCTCTTCTTTTACTTGCAAACTAAATGCCTTTGCTGCAGATGAACACGGTGTTTTGGAGGGCTAGAGTCACCAGTGAGCTCAGCTTCATCTTGGTCATTAATTTTACTTTTCTAGCAAATGTTTCTTTACCATTAAATTTGAGATTATTTTGCCTGCAAGCTGCAGTGAAATCATTAGAATCAGACGTGCTGTCTTATGCTGCGTGTCTTTTTTGAAACATTTAAGCCATCCTTCGCTAATAACAAATGGGATATTGGGACTGAATTCCTGGCAAAATTGATGAGCCTTTTGCTTCCAAATGGACACTGAAATAATTGTGTCCTTACTGTGACTTTGAGCATAAATTGCAAAGGGAACTTCCATAACGTTTTTGGTGGTTTTAGGATTTCATTAAGTTGCTTGAATCTGTGCGGTGCTGGCGGTTATAGAAGATACAGAGTAAGGGTTGGGCTCTTTATTGGTGGTAACGCTCGTTTTTATAATTGTTAGCTTCTGTTAGAGTCTGTGGTAGGCATCAATTAGTAATTCTTATTACTACCCCTTCGAAAATATCAAGCATAAATTTGGACTTTACTTAATGCTAACAAGTTTACTTAGCCTTTAGACTAAGAGTGCTGTGGTCAAAAAGGAGTAGAAAAACTCAACAACATTCAATAAAAGTTACCCAACGGGTTAGAATACTTGTTTCTTGTACATCTTCCTAATAAAAAAACAGCAGAGGAAACCAAAATATTCATCATTGTAACTAGTCATGTCCTCCGTCGAGATCAAGGACATGCAACGGATTGGATAAGAAATCGTGTTGAAAAAATATAACATGAAAATCTCATTGAGTTCAATGTTTACACATGCTTTCAGTATATTTATGCATATAAGAAATAGTGATAAGTTAATAGTAGCTTAAGAAAATATATATGACATAATACTCACAGTGAGTGGATCTAGGAACTGAGACACTGCCATTTTTATAAAGCCACACATCAATACTGGAGCTCCACAAGCCAGGAAATTGATCACAATTTAAGCAGACAAGTCCTGTGCAAAAAAATCCCATCAAAACAAAACAATTCTATTATTTTTTTCTTTCTTTCTTAATCAGTTTTGCAACTTAAGAAGCAGTGTGAATTCTGCAGTTACATAAAAAAATTCAGGAAGACATGATGTACTAAGTAGCAGAACTTCAGGCCTAATAAAAAGAAATAATTATTGAATCTCTCTATAGATGCAGCACGTCCCTTTCCCATTAAAAAAAAAAAAAATTAGAGTTAGCCAGGTAAGTTACTGAACTTCTGGAGGCATTGCTGCTCCAGAACCATTAGCTAAACCTCAGACTGATTTGCGTAAGGTCATTTTCACCAATTTTCAGTCTTCTGGTGTGTGATTCTTCACGTAGGAGGCATTTTAAAAAACAGTACACTTGGTAAATATTCTGCTCTACTACAGTCTGTTCTTGAGAAAACTCAGCTTAATAAATATTCAAGGAAATAGACAGCAATAAGGAGAACTGATAGGAGAGTAGGAACAGATGAAATGCAGTCTGCCAGTGCTTGGATTTTGGTCAAAATGCTAGTTGAGCTAGAGCCATGAATCCAGTGGAACAACCTGCAGCTCATATATTTTTCGTTTTTCTTGTTTTATCAGAAACATTATCAGAGTGTGACCCCCAAAGAGTGAGAGCATTATTGATCTTCTTTTATTAATAGGTTGGGTTTACTGAGGTTCATATATCAAAAATATATATATTCTGTCAGTTGTTCTACACAGACATTACATGGAAGAGGTAATGCAATAATATTTTCCATGGTCGATTTGATGGGATGTCAGACTACTGCGTGTTTTTGAAAATATTTAATATGTTTAAGTGTCATTGATCTAGGAGGGAAAATGAACTCTCTGAACTGGTGTCTTGTCCACTCTGAAATAAGACCGTAAAAGTTGAACAGAATAAAGAGATTGATGGCCATTGACTCACTGGTGTCTCCTAATAGTTGCAATTAAGGAGGTCACAATAAGAGAGAACTGCAAGAGGTCATGGCCTTTCCTGAGTTCACATACGGCTGTGACGAGGTCACTGTGCAGGGGCATTTTAAGGGGGAATTCTGTCACAAAAACGAGATGTAATTCAAAACTATTAATTGATGCCATTAGCTTGAAAATGAAGATTATGTCTGATTGCAGAGAAGAGAGAAAAGTGAGCACAGTGCAAGCAGAGCCAAGGAAATCTCAGACTGCAAGATGTTTTTAGAAAGGCTTTGTAGCCTGGAATAAATGTATATTTTCAGAGGAATAGCTGGGAAATGCTTTTTAGATGGAAAATATTCTAGCTACGTGAACAAGTTGTGTAGATTTGGGAACAAAACAAAATTAAAATTTGATCCTTCAAGAGAATCTTGCCTTTAGGAAGGACAGCTTTTATGATCAGAAGGTATTTGTGGGCCTAGGTAATTACAACTTCACCTACAGACCTTGCAGGTGGCAGGACTGTACAAATCAATCTGAAGAATTTCTTTCTACTCCAGAACATATTCGAACCCTAAATTCTGTGAAAAAGATCTGCTTATACCAATTATGGATAAGAGCAAGCGATTATCTACCCTTACATTAAAGCATTATTAAAAATATGGTGTGGATTCAGTTTATGTGGCCCTCAGCTTCTAAACAAAGTAAATCTTCAAAATTTTAGCCAGTGAGGGGAAAGAAAACCAAAATTTACTTATTTCCACAAAAGACCCTTCTTTTTGGATATCTCTTTATTCAAACATGAAAATGTTGCAGTGACACAGATACTGTTTGGAACTTGGAAATATCAAATGTTTGGTTTTTTTAAGCTGATTAACTCTGGTATCTTATAGAAGTAACGTAAAAAATTTAGCCTTTAAGACATCATGTGCTTCCAAAAATAGTCTCTGATATGCTTATCCTTTTTTCTTGTAATACTTTCTCTTGAAATAAAAATCTTCCTGGAAATGTCTGGTAAACTTACATTCAGTGTGTCACATTGGTCATAGCGCCTTTCTGGTTTGGAAGGAGGCGTTCAGTTTGCTATACCAGCAGATGTTAATTGATCTGCTGATCCATGTCAGGAATGTTGTGATATGGTATTGTGGGTGGTTTTGATATAACCACTCTCTATTTAAAGATTCTTCTTTTTCTTAGAATATATTTTTCATAAGATGGTCTTGATGAAATCTCTGTAGTTATATTTAAGATGAAGAATTTGTTGGCTGAGGAACACGTTAAAAGACATCCGAAAAATGTCATCAAGTCACTTGCCGTTTCTCAGCAATGTGTGTCGTAGCCGTGCTTCTGTGCTGATCACCTCAGCAGTTCCTTGCCGACGGTGCTGCGCAACAGTTGTGTAGGTGCTGCCTCACTTAATTCTAGTAGCTGCAGCGGGAAGTTTCGTGGATTTACATATTCTATGGCTTTTAAGACAGATTTTTAGGTTTTGGTTCTTTTCCTCTGAAGCTTCTGCAATAACTCGAGACTTTTATTGAATGCACGCCTGTCTCCTTGAAATCACTTGCAGCTGAAGACACAGGTGGGATAGACTTAGCAAGCTACAGAATTCTGGCGTTTAGGAAGTAAGCACCGGAATGGATGATTTTCAGGTATCCAGTCTCCAGAAAGGAGTCCAAACTTCAGAGCTATGTGTCTACATTTCCTACAGAAAAGGAAATCAGAGTGGCAATTCAAATCCCAGGATGGAACCTGGTTGAGTTAATTGGAGATGCTGCCTTGTTTGAATTCCTTACACCTCCAGGTCAAGGAAAAGATAAAGATTCCCTCAGGTCAGGGCTTTTGTTCTTACTTTTGGTTTTTAATCACTATACTGGATCCTCAGAAAGCTTTCTTTTATAGCACTTTTATCTCCTACAGATTAACGTTCATTATTAAATTAGTCAGAAACACAGGTTCACCTGTTTCAGAGAGGGGAAACTCCCCCAGAAGAAAGTGATTTAGGATTTCTGTTGATTCTCTGATGAGCTTTACCCTTCTCTCTCTACAGGGCACTCGTAGGAGATGGGCACGAGCTACCTTCTCAGCAAACATGAGGTAAGAGTGACACTGGAGAATAAAGATTTCCTCTTTTTTTTTTTTTTTTGTAATTCTAGTGCTTAAAAATAATTAAAAAATAGAAATAAAAAGAAGAAGCATTTACTTCTAGCTATAAAGTGTGACTAGAATAACATTGTCCTGGTTACTGGTGACAGGTATCTGTAAATGGAGAAGTGGAGCGTTTAAAAGCATTTTTCCTTGAGTTTTCTTATCAAATCTTCTGACTGCACCCTTCTTTAGCACAGTTTCCTTTATGAATCTCTTTTCTCGGATCCTGACTTTCCCTGACCTGTCTATAGGAAACAAGCCTGCTGAATGAATGTGAGAATAATTGGTTCTGCTCTGTATTTCTATTTCTAAGATAATGTCTCTATTAATGATTCTTCAACTAATTTCAGTATATGCTGTCTGCTTCAGGACTTTATCTCATATATGTTTTGCTGGTAAACTTCATAGAAAACTGCCTTTCTTTCTTTGTCTGCTTTTATTCTCACTTAGAGATTAAAAAAATTCATTTTCCTTCCTTCTTCCATGGCTACCTTGGAGTAGGGGATGCTTCCTGAGTGTACGCATGTAGCAGTCAGTCCTCTTCATCTGTCTCATGGGCCACGCTTTCCCCCACTGACACTTCAATTACTTATTTTTATCCCACAGTAAGATTTTCTGGGTTTTTTTGTTACTTTCCCAAACAGAACGTCTCAATTCACTGGCACAGAGATATCGTACGGCCTTGTGTGTACTTCTTTTATTTCATTTCGCTCAGTTTTGCTTTTATCTCCCTTGCCGTTCTCTAGCAACACCCTAAATTACCTGCCTGCTAAATCCCAGTTTGATGCCCTCTATTCCCTTTTCTATTGATACATCTTTCTTGCTGTTTTTCTTGTGTACTAGCTGCTTTTCTTTCTGTTTCTTCCTGTCTCCTTGCTGAGCACCTTATTCTTTCTTTCTAATTTAAAGCCCTTTTGCCCAGTCCCATTAGCTTTCCCGCTCAACAAATTGGTGGCCATGCTCCTCAAAAAGAATTTGTCAACTCTTTGAAGCCTCTGCATTGTGTTTCTAAGTCCCCTACCTTTTAGGCACTGATTTATCACCACAGTCCTGGGACTTTGGGGTTTTTATTCAACCTAGACCGTGGCAATGAATCATATATGACATTAAGCAGGTTGGATTGAACCTAATTACGTTGTACTTTGGGAATTACAAACCACAAATTCCTCTTGTGGATGTCTAGGTCTGCTTCATTAAATCATGAAGCAGCAGCGTTTTCTGCTGGTTTCGGGACCGTACTATGGCATCATGCTTGTACCAGTTTATGGGTGAGTGTCAGCAGTCTCTCTGTGCTCCATTTTTCCTAGATTCCTAGTGTTCTTCTGCATTCACTTCCCACATCTGCTATGTCATAAGATGATATAACTAAAGGTCACAAAATACTGTTTAAGAAGAAGGGGTGAGTTGAGGTTACGCAGGCAACCTTGATTCCCCCCCTCCATTTTCTAACTCGTGAAACTTTTTCTTTGCAATTCTGTAAATGTTATTTTAATGTAATTTGTGCCTAATATATATATATTAGAGATAAGTCTATCTAATAAGCAGTTTGAAATAATATATGTAGATTCTTCTATTTTATATTCTTTTCTGTAAGTCAGCAGAGTAGAGTTCATTAACTTGATATGGATCTTTTTCAGTCTGTAACCATTCACCAAAGAATGGATTTAGGAGTATATTTATATGGTAAATGTACTGATACTGCTTACTTTATATTAAAGTTCAGCTTTTTAACACTTTTTCCACATACACACATTTGGCTTTTTTGGAAAAGCACATGTAATCCAATCTTCTTTCTTCCCATTTCGGCAGAGCTCTTACTTCTAAACTAACATAGATAGATAGCTCTGTAAGGATTAAAAAAAATATAAAATTATTTGTGCAGTACTTGGACAAGTATACTTGAGCACACTATTTATTAAAAAGAGTAACTGTCGCCATACTTTAAATAACAGTTAATACTTTAAATAGTGGACACTACTGAGTTGTGATGTGTGTGGTGGTTTGGTGGTGGGGTTTTTTTTGTGCTCAGGGAATATTCAAATAGAAACTATGTAGTGAATTCATATAAAAACTTGTTTCATAGAGAGCTATAATAATACTGAACGCAGGGGTTTTTTTTTTGCTTTTCTGAAAGTGATAACACAGCATGTAATATATAACTGACTAATGGAGATTTGCCACTGAAGTAGCTCAATCAAAAATGTAATTTAGCTTGAAACCCTCACGGAAACAGTTATGACTCTTGTATCTGTCCCAATTAAATAGTGTGATGATGATTGCATATATGTAACTGATAGGGCTGTTAGGAGAATTTCTGACAAAGCTTTTGCTGGAGATGCTGATGAAAAAGAGTAAACTTTGAATCTTCTGATTATAAAAAAGAAAACCACTGTCAATATAGTTGGGAGTTTTTTTAACAGTTTTCAAAGGGAAAGTCTCTTCTGTTCAAAATGCTTTTCACTTTGAATTTCTTTAAAGCGGAGTAAGGCAGATTGGGGTGCGGGGTTTTTTTTGATCTATTTTATTTTAAAATCACTTACCAAGTCATCAGATTCTGAAATAGATTTATGATTTTAATTTTAGAACAATTATCTTAAATACATCAATTCAGTAACTGTACCACCTTCAACTGCCTCTGGAAGGTTTCCAAACTGGTATTGGTGTGTCGCATAAAGCAGAGAGAACATCATCTGCTTTATGTAAGACTGATATATTTACCTTAACAAAAACCGGCAGTTATTTGAAGTGTACCAAGAATCCTTGGCATGGAGCCATGTGCTGATTAAAAGTGCTTTTTTTTTCTTTTTTTTTGTTTTTAAATTTTTCTTTTGCCTGAAAGTACTTGTGACATCCATCTTACAGTCTGCAACAAGGATCCTCCTATTGTCAAATCAAGTAATCTATTTGTCAAGATAGCTATACACCTGGAAAGCGCCGTATGTCTCGCTGTGCTGGAACCTTTACAGAAAACCATGAAGCTATTGCAAGTTTTGTGGCAGATCACATCTCAGTTACTCCCGGGAGCCCTTCTCCTGGCCTTCAAGTGGCTTACTAACCTTGTTTAATCTCACCTTCAGAGGTGAACGTGCACCAAGTGATACCAGCCTGAGCTAGCTGAAAATATGCAAAACTTCTAGCATATGTTTCCAAGCAGTAGATGTCTCTCACAACAAAACTATCAGAAATGCAATTTCCTATACAGCCCAAAAAGCCCCTATGGAGACTCTGTGGACAAAATCAGATAGTCACTAGCATGAACTTCTATAAATAATTTATGAAGGTAAAATGTGCCCACTTACCAGCAGAAGAACAGTGTCTCAGAAAGGAATACTGCATTTCTGATCTTTCAGCCCTGATCCTTAAGGAATAAGTACAAAAAATAAGTATATTCATAACTAACATTCACAGCTGTACTTGACATTAAAAACCATCAAGATACTGACTTCCTGGTATCTAGCCTTTTTTCCAGGTGGCACCTCTGCCTGACCCCTCTGTCCCACCAGAGCTACTGAACTTATTACTGCTTTGCTTGCTGACATTATCCTCTGCTCTGCTAGTAACAACCATCATCTTCTTTCAAATTGGCTAAATAATTAACATAATTATTCTCAACCTTGAGTTTACTGCTTTTATTTTAGATCTAAAGAAGGACTTCTATGCCCAAAGAGCTTGTCTACAGTCTTGTTGCATAACTATCACTCAGTAAGCCTATTAAAAAAGGAAAGAAAAAGTCCTCACAAAGCTTCTCTTTCTCTGAAGCATAGATGGAATATATGTGTTCACGCAAAATTAGCTATTAATGTACACTTCTATAAATTAGTATTTCATATCTTTGAAAATTCATCAGTTTCACTGTATTCAGTTAAATACTTTGTACAAAACACAAATCCCTTTCTGCGTGAAAAGGTTTGATGATGAAAACACATTCAATGCTTCTAGGACATATTGCAGGGACTTTATGACGTTGCTAGTGCTTTATGTCATTTTTTGTTTACAGATAAAACAACCTCCACATTACAATTGAAACGAGCAAAAAATATTTCTGCAAAGCTTTGATAGGGTAAATATGCTTGTGATGTAGGAACTATAGCCGATCACATATTTCTTCTAATTTTCTAATATTTCCTGTCAATTAGGATAACGCACATCTCTTAAATATGTGGTTCTGAGCTCTGTTTAGCTTGGTGTTTGTCTTTTGTGTGTGTATATAGTCATCATGCTTATTATACTCAAAATCTTGTATGAGCAAGAGAGGATCGTGGTCATAAGTGGAACTAGGAAATTATTGTTACTCCAGTTCATGATTTAACAATATATTTAACTACATATATTTAACAATATAACAGTCTGATTTATTGGTTATGATAGTATACCTTCATATTTAAAATTAACATAGAAAAATTTTAATAGTCCAGCTAAATTGCTTTTCAGGGGAAATAAAAAAATCCTTCCTAGGAACCCCTTTTTCTCTGGTGGTGTGTTCAGCCCCCTGGGTCCAAAGGCTGATAGCTTCAGCCTTCCCAAAAGAGAAAGGGAGAGGGGCTCCGGATGAACCGTCAACATCCTGAGGTTGGCACTGGGAAGCGTGTGGTCTTGTCACAGGGAATTTCTTCCTTCCCTTTCCTGGGAGAAGAAAGATACTGATAGTTCCTTCCTCAGCAGACTTGAGGCTGCTTGGGCTTTATTTTCATAAGTTTTCTTAACGCAGCTTCTTTGCTTACTTGTGTCATTGGTTCCCAACCATTCCCTTTTTGTTCTAAAGCTGGTTTTACATGGAGAATGAGAGGCTGCACTCCTGTAGTGAGCTGTGATTTCTGTCAGTACTCCTGCACCTCTGGTACCCTCCTGTGCACATGCTCTCTTCCCAAAGGCAATCTGAAAATAGTTACCTGGCCACCAGACAGTTGCCATCACAATTTTTTTTTCTTTTAAAGGCTAAAATAGGCTCAAGCTAAGACAACCCAGACAAGTTCTGAGACCGTGAGCTGTCAGGTCAGTGGTCTTTAGTAATGGCAAAATTATTTTCTTTATCATAAAGATGCTTGGAAAGTTCAACAAAACCAAAGCCAAATAATATTCCAGTGATACAGTGACCTCCAATGAACTGCCCAAATAGCAGGAATTAAACTCTCCCTTTGTTCGTGTCTCCTCACTGAGGGGGGTGGGTGGGGAAGAAAAAAATGAAAATAAAAAATTATTTTTCCTGTCTTCCATACAGTTCCCTTATCATACTGTGATGCCAGTTTCTAGTACCTTTTTAGAAGATGTGTAGAATGAAATTATTTAAAAAAAATAAAAGTCCACTTCTAAATATAAAAACTTATGAAGAACTGCTTCAACAGTGAAAAAACATCTGCCAGAAATTTTAAAGATATATTTTGCTTCTTGAAGTAACTTGATAAAGTAAAAAAAGACCAGCAGCCCCCTCTCACCACCAAAAAAAAGAAAACCCAAACCCACCAGAACTGTCTGAAGAGATATATTGCCATCAGTGGGCTAAAAAACCCCCAACTGTTAAAAAAAGTTCATTTTTTGCTACTAGTTCCTGTCTGTATCACTCACCTGTCAGGTATGATCTGATGTTTAAGCAGTCTGTGTGTCAAACAGGGGAGAGGCACTGCTAGAGTGGTGTTTTACAAGAAATAGTCTAATTACTAGGTATGATGTGTTTTGATTTGGTGGTGGTGGGGTTTTTTTGTGTGTGTTTGTGGGGGTTTTTTTAAAGCAGGCATGGAGTGAATGGGAATGAAAACTAGATTGTGAAAACTTTAGTCTTTCACAGAAGATAGTTGTTATATTTTTGCCAGCTCAGAGACAGCTGTGCTAGAGCTTAAATGGATCTTGTGAACAAGAAAAGCAGTAGCTGCATGACAACAGTTAGAATATTTTCATTGTTTTTCATCACCCTCAGCTAAAGAGCATTTGAAATAAAACACCCAGAGATTTCAACAGAGAAATACCATTTGGTGTCTCTGGGTCTTCCACAAAGCTTCTGGTATCAAGCTTAGACCTGTTGTGCTGTTATTCCTTACCCTATGCCTCTTACCATTAGTGTCTTAAAAGAATTTCTCCGGCAAAATAAACTGTAATTGCAACTGTTCAGTGCCCACCTGAGAAAATTACTTTTACTATTAAAAGTGAATGGATTGAAAAGGTTCAACGCGTTCCCTTTCTACAAAAAGACGTATCAGAACAAGACCAACAAAGTAACAGAATAAGCAGGAATAACATTGCATAGTACATTTGTATTTAAACAAATTATTTTCTTTTCTTTAAATGTATTACCCTCCTCTCTCACATGTTTTCTTTGCACGTCTCTCCTTCCTCTTCTTCACTGCTGTTGTGTGATTTCCAGATTCCTTTGATGGCAGTTGAACATCAAAGAGTCAGAATCCATTTTTATTTCCTTAATAAAGGCCATGGTTTTAAGTGACCTCTGCATTACAAATTGGAGTCAGATTTTCACAGATGCTGAGATTCCTCAGCTTTCCGTGTCCTGGTTTTGAAAATCTTTTAAATGCCTGTGTGGTTTGCCTTGGAGTGTAAATCTGTCCCCAAAGGAGGATCTTAATATTGAGCATTCCCATTAGTCGCTGTTTCAAGGCCAGCTTTAATGAAGATGAAGATGTTCTTTTCACGGAGGTTTTAAAAGAAAGTTCCATAGAAATATGAAAGCTTTCTTCTAATATTTCAAAAAATCAAGAAAGTAGCCATGAACTGAAAGACTTTAACTGATTATTTATTCCCCCCACCCCCCCCAAAGGATTGCAGCCATTCCCTGTGAAACTTTGTAGTTGGAAGCCCATTTACAGTAATAGTTTCAGCTAGTCCTAATGATCAGTTGAAACAGCCGACGTAATAATAATGTTTTCCAGAAAGCAATACGTTTGGGCTCTTTTCAGCTTGCAGCGGGATAGTCCTTTTAACAAAGCAGAAATATCATCTCCTATTATGTTGTCTGAGGATGTGGCAAACCACACCAGTTCTAATTTACATTGGCAAAACAAGAAGTCAGGGCAATAGAGGTGAAATAGCAGTATTTTGAGAATGCCTGATTTAGCAAAACCTAATGTAATCGTGGAAATGGAAAGGGAAGATGGGTACAAAGGGTTCATTTCAGTTGTGGCTAATTTCTTTTCCCCTTCCTGAGGCAGAGGAAAATCATGCCTTCAGAGCCCCCCAAAAGCAGCTTTCAGTCCTGGTTTGGTGCCAGGAGGTGGCCAGCAGCCTGCTGGCATTGGCCAGGGGCACAGCCCGAGGCAACGGGCCTGAGCTCGGACCAGCCTTGCCTGAAGACACGGGTGGAAGTGATCTGATGTACGTGCTTAGGCTGTGTTGTGCTGAGTCCCTCCTGCTCTCTGAAAAATCACTGTTTCCCGTTGCAATGGGAGGAGAGAGGAGGGGCTGCAGGACACAGGGATGGCTTCCTGCTCAGTTTGCCATCTGGGCAGCGCAGACGATGTGGCGTTTGCTATCTGAACAGGATAAATCCTGTGTTTTGGGGAAGCTTGGGCTGGCCCAGAGCTGCCTGTGCAGAGGCGGTGCATCCCCGCTCAGCCTCGTGGGGGACAGGGCTGGACGTGGAACCTCCTCGCAGGACCCCAGCGCTGGTTCCATGAGCGTGCCGGACTGCTGCAAGCCATGGGATCGCCGGATTGTCATGCTGGGTGACTCCGTGTTTTGTTTATGGGTGTTACGCTGTTTCTTTGTTGAGGCTGAAATTCTTACGCCAAAAAGTCTGGCTGCTGAACTCTGTGTCCTGGCTGGCAAGAAGCAAAGCCAGCCTGTTATTACCTGGCAATGAATTATGTATTAGCGTCTTATTAGGGGTGAAGAAAACCCCAACGATTGAAACACACGCATAAATTTTCCAGTTAGTTATTGCATCATGGTGTGAAACATCAGGGTTTCTGTCCCTTGAAGGATCGTGTAATTTTCTGTGCCAGAAAATTACTCTGTAATAGTTCATGTAATTCTAGTAGGAAGCAATTGCCAAAATGTATGTGCCTGGTGCAACTTTAAGTTGCCCTAGGATGTCGGATCTGTTTTCATGGGGATGGGAAATATGACAGGGGACCTGAGGTGGGGGACCAGAAGGCTCATGGAAAGGCAGCGGAGTCCAGGCAGGGTGCCCAAGGAGGTCTGAAATAAAACGATGGGCTTGGCTTTTTGTCAACTGAATCCCGTCTTCTGTGCGCACACAAACAATACAGTATAAACGCAAACATTATTGCAAACTTATGTTAGTTCTGATGTGAAACAACAGAAATTAATGTTTGTTATTTTCTGATAAAAATACCGAAACACCAAGGGACTTCGCCGCTTGTAAAAGCGCTAGAAGACGCAATCCTCGCCACAGTTTATTTTAGTAGCATGAGCTGCTTCTCACCGTTGACTCTAAAAAGCTATTATTTCCCAAACGTATACAAAATAAGTCTGAACATGTTTACCTCTCGTACAACAAGGTGAACTTAATTACAGGAAGCTTCAGAAGCGTACTGCTCATGTGCTGCTGACACAGCAGGGGCGGGGGGGTCTGAAGGGAAGTGGCGAGGGGAGGACAATCCCTGGGTGGGAACCACCTTCAGAACAAAAGCTGAAACTTCAAAGCGGGTGGAAAAAAAAAAAAAAAAAACAACCCACCCCTCTGCAACACTTCTAAAATGTTATAATAAATGAAGTGAAAATAACATGCCCATTTACATTTCTTTGTTCTTATTTACAGTTTTGCTTAATGTCAGGAGATTGCCAAAGTTTCAGCATCAGCTTTTGCGTTCACCAGCTTTGACAAGATTTAGGGGAAAAAAAGTAATTTAAAAAGCACTTTATATTTTGCAAGTTACCTGTATTCATGTGCATGTTACATAAGGAGGAGTCGATGGATGCGACAGGGAGTTATTTTTAAGCAAACCTGGTGGTTGAGAGATGAATTTCCAAACTTGGAGACCCGGTTTTGTGCCCAAAATCTATTCCGTTGCTGTATGCATCAGCACTGTTCCTTTGTAGCTTGTGCAGCACCAAGCCCATGGTTAATGTGGTAAAAAAGGAATGAAAGGGTCCCCCCAACCCCTAACTCTTACTAAATTTAATAGAGATTTAGAATAATTTTAAATAATTCATTTTATCAGCAGAGATCAGCAAAGTTCCCATGCTGTACGGAGCCTTTTCAGTTTTGGTCTATAACCAGCTTCTGGAAGACTGTTTCTAACCGGAACTTCCATTTTTATTAAACACAATATTGGAGGTTTAGATTGTTTTATTAGTAGTCAAACACTTTTTATTTGTACTCTGACCTTATTTATCATGTCAAATACGCAGACCCATTTTTTTTAATATCCAGCTGGACCTCAGTTCATTCTTGAGTGGATTATTAGGGTCTGTTGCATTTTGTTAGTGTGGAACAATCGTCCAAGAGCTTTTTAAAAAGTGTTCTTCAGATAGCCTAATTGACTAAATTCAGCTAGTCTTTTTTAGAGCTGCATTTTGTTCCTATTGTATAACAATCCACCATAAAATAAGCTGAAGCCTCCTGCTCTGCACCTCCTTTCCTAATGTTTATTCGTGTTTGAAAAACAATCCACTTATTTTTATTTATATGAATGACATTTATATTTACTTTAACAAGTGAGGGCTTAACATCATCCAGTCCAAAAATATAATAAAAAATATATTCTTGACCACCTATAGATCATTTTGCTTTAAATGTCAGGGTCATTTTTTAAAATATTATTAAATTATAATCACCTCCATTAATAGTGATAATAAAATGTTTTCTGGTGTTCTCAGAACCACAGATACATGAAAATAAAAACCTGGTGCATACACATAAACACAAGTTTTTGACACTGTAAAATCCTGTGCCAGTATTTGAGATGGAGTTCTTAATTAAAATTTAAATATTGCCAAAATGACTCATTGAGGGAGTTATATTGGGATTCTACAGATAACTACACTTGAATAAAATCTTTTACTGTGAATAGCAATATTTTAAGTATTTTAAAATGCTCTGACTTTAAACAAATTGATGACCAGTGAGATCATCCCTAGATGTTCAATAGCAATGGCCTTACAGGAGTGACACTGAGACAGTAATAATGATTCCATCATATTACCAGCAAAGTGTCCTCTGTGTGACTCATTGCTGCTTTTCTGTAGAAGTCTCAGCTTCAGAAATGAGTGTATGTAAGATGATTGGCTTGGTGAACAAGCAGGGAAAAGGGACGAACAGGCATGTTCAAAAAAATCCACATAATTTCTGGATTTATTATTTATTTTTTAAAGCTTCAAGGTACTGCCTGAAATCCAGAATCAGAACAAATTGAACACTTTACAGAGTAACTTTTCTAGTTCAACTCTTTTGTGGAAGTGAGTTTTAAGTCCTGTTTGTGGTTGGCATTTATTTAACTCTTATTCTGTGTTGCTACACAGAAACAGTTTAACTCTAAAAACTAATGCTAAAGGCAATCTGTCGATGGAGTTGCTTAAGGAGGATTTATATTCTGTAGTAAATACTTCCCAGCTTTCATATTCTTCTACCTCTTCTCTTACAAGTGCTTCTTGAAAACCAGTTGGTCATTATTACATTGAGGCATGGTCCTGTAGTTTGGTTGTTTTTTTTTTTTTTGTGACGTTTCTTCCTGCTCTAGAGAGCAACAAAACACCCTGTGGATGGAGTGACCATTATATATGTATGAAATATTTATTTTTAAATTTTTGTTAGAGTAATCATGCAAATTATTGTGCTTATTGCACGACATGGTTCACTGAACCAGAAAGCCAGGTGATCTTGTCGTTTGGAGATGTTCTCGGTCTATTACCAGGTTTGGCACAAGGCGTTCACAAGCAATATGTGTGGCTTCATGGGGTGGAGAAAAGAGCGAGCGAGACAGACTTTTTGAGTTAAAAGGGCAGAATTTGAAGAATCCACTCAGGCCTATTCTCCTTTGCCCTGTGTTAATCTCAGATGCTTTTGACAGTAAGGCAGAAGGGACCTGGGTGTGCATCGCTTGTTGTTTGCATCAAAGGGCTGCTGTTGTTATTTGCTTTTTTTTTTCTTTTAATCCCATATATTAGCTTGAAGGTTTTATGGAGGCTACTAAATCTCTGCAACTGCACTGCGTTCACCACGCAACTCTTCTACTACAGGGAGAACTGGCAAATAGGATTTCCCCCCCATCATCTCCTGTAGAATCTCTGCACAAAAATCCTGTACTTGCCTAGGTTAATGGTATATGATTTTTCCCAGATGCCTAAGCTGCTATAAATCAAGTAAGTCCATGCATGTCAGAGGAAGGCATAACCCTTTATTTATGAATGTGTTAAAGAACAGTCAGAAAGGGATATTGATTCTGGTTTTATACAGGGGACTAGTGAGAATAGCCAATCAATGTATCATAGGGAGAACTTAACAGTTATGAAACACTTAGTGTTGTAGGGAAGTATAAAAATTGAGCAAACGCCCAATGGATGGCAGCGGCATAATTTTTACTAAAGAGAAGATGTAAAGCAGGGATTGGGGATTAAAACAAAAAAAGCAAAAGGAAAGAGTAGGAGAAACTGATATGTCATGAAGGCCTTGTCCATGGATATATTTTTATTAGAACATTTTGACTAAGCACAATTCTGAGCAGTTATTTACCAAAATGAGATGGCTATTCAGAATATAGGGAAGGGAAGGAGGTTTAATAACTGTTAAAGCAAAGGAAAATGTAATTTGTTCTGTGTGACAGTATATCTACTTATGTCTTCCATAGCATGCAAACCTGTATTTTGTTTTACTCGAGCACTGTAAGGTGCCTTGAACCTTTGAGAGAAATTGTAATAGTCATTAAAATGGACAGTACATGTTGCATAAGTGAAGAGAAAGATATGTTAACAGAATATACATTCATGAACAAAACCCAAACCCCAAGACCTCAACAACTATTAAGAAATTATCTGCAATTTTTCGTATTTATTTTTTGCTTGAGTTTGTTCTTACTGTCCTAGTGCCCTCTTCAAGTTCAATTTGTTTAAATATTGGAGCAAGTGAGGTGTTTTCTATACCTAACTGTCTTTTTTAAACCACTAATTATGTGTACTTGAAACGTCTCTATGGTTGATGGCACTGAAGGCAAAAAAATACCCTGTGATATACATAACCAAGCAAATTAAGCAACATTTGGCCTACTTGCATTCCACTTGCTGGAGCATTTGAACAATAAAAAACGAGCATTCAACAAGGCAGCGTTCATGGAAGTCTTTCCAGGTTAGTTACAAAGTGAGTCAGGGTGTATTTTACAATGGTAATTTTTATATGCAAATAGTATAATTGAGATAATAATGCAACTTAAGTGCACGTGGTGTTTACTATTATAATTTACCAACAATCCTCTTTGAATTGTGGTGTCGGTCTGGTGCCCTTTCCGTATCTCTGAAGTTTATACCTCAAATGCAAGGTGTATGATCAAGAAGTTATAGTATTTTTCTTAATTTGACTGCAAGGTTCAACATTGGAAAAGAAAGTTTCTGCTTCAATAACAAAATCCTGGTGCTTGATATTTCTATGGTCCTCTAGTTGTTGACTTCCCTAATGAATCCTGCTGTGCTTTTCAAATATAAGCTTTAGTAGCCCAAAGTATTTCCATAGCTACAATTATTGAAGTTAACCTGGAAAAAAGAACAATATGAATCTCTTTTGCTCTGGGTCTGAATACAAATCTCATGGCTCGGGTATTTCGCAAACAGTGGGGAGGAGATGCCCATCACGGTGCGTCCTGCTCACACAAAACATGCCCTTATTTTTCCTCAGAACAAACTGCTTTGCTCGGGTCCTGCTTAAACTGAAGTAAACACTTGACTTTAATAGGATTTAAACGTGTGATTAAGCACTTTCAACTGAGTCTTAAAAAAACAGCAGCTGTACCCGATCTCAGATACTTCTAGTCAGTCTGCTGCCTGCTCGCCCTCAGCGTCTGCTGGGAGAGATAATGAATGTTACGAAAAGAAAGCTTTGGAGACAAAAATCAACACCTTAAAGAATGAATATGACACTGTTGGTCTTTGCCTAGCACATCTAAAGGGCAGAGAGGGAAAGTTTAACAAGTAAGATGAACAAAAAGGGCTGAGAACCGATCTGAAGAATTTTGCGGTGTACACTCAGGAACTGATATCTCAAATGTCTTATCAGAGTCCATTATCAAGGGAGCTCAGTTTTACTTGGGAAGGTAGAGGCACTGAAGGCATTCTGAATGATCATTTCAGGGGGCCTGGTGAAGAGAAAAGGATAGAAAACTCTCAGGAGTAGAATGTCAGGATGAGTGGCTACTGTCTAAAGCAAAATGTGAATTTCCCTATGGATTGTTTAGACAGGGTGGCTTCTTCCAGTAAAGCTTACCTGGGATGAGAGCTGAGTCTACAGAAAATTACTCATAAGATTTTGTTGTTTGTTTTAAATAACCGTTGTTAGAACAACTATTTTTTTTTTCTTTTAAAGGAAAAAGTAACATTTGTCAATGGAAAACGATCATAAAGTGGGTTTAGAAATTTAAAATGCAAAGTCTCCAGAAATATTCCACATTAAAGGTGAGACTCTGAAAGATAGTTAAGACGTTTAGGCCCAATCTGGATTATCTTTCCAAGTGGAATATCCTTAGGCCACTTTGAAAACCATGAAACTTTCCTTCCTCTTACAGTACATTGCCGTGCAAAAAAGGCTTTGCTGCAACTTGAAGAAAATAATTGCTGTTAAACAAGATCCTTATTAACTATGAGGTTTCATAATAAATTGTCTTCCTAAAATTTTACCCTAGCAGTGCTGCCCTATATTTGTTACGTACTTTATCAATTTGTTACTATTAATTTTAATTACTGTATTTGTCCTTTAATTTTATAACAATATGTATGGAAAGGAGAGAGAGATGCATTTTCTAATAGTTTGAATAGATCAGCATAAAAGATTACTTGAGATATTAGGTATAGATCTAACAAATACTGTATACTTAAAGAGTGTATTTCTCCCGGTATTTTACATAAAAAATAATGTAAATACTAAAATCAAGCAAAAGTTGTGGTTTTGCTGCCCAAAGCAAAGTTTCACTGTTTTGTATCAACATGTACAAAAGTGGTAAAAAGATGTAAAGAGAAAAGTCTGCTACCATAATTCAGGAAGCTTAATAGTAACCTCTGTTATCAGTCATGAATATTGCATGTGCATAGCAAAAGAATCACTTGATAGTGTTTCTCTCTGGAAATAGGCTGGAACTGGAATAACTTCAGAAAAGGCAGGGAAACATCAATATCTTTGTTTCTAAAGAGAAGGTGAAAGGCATCAAAGAGCCAGAAAGATATAAATAGAGAATAGGCTGCGTAGGAAGTTTATCAATGTTTTCGTAGTAGCCAGGATACTAGAAAGATGCAAATATTAAATAAACAAGTGAGCTACTTGCACCAAATCTGAGCTATTGAGAACCCTTCCTTGGATACTCCTCTTTACATTGGATGCCCGAGCATCCAGCAAGGCTGACTGCTTTTAGGTTTGCCCAGGGACTTCCTTGGGCGATGGTCAAGCGTCAGCCAAGAACTGAACTAGTTCATTGGTGTAACTCTAGAGAGCACTGCAGTGCTGGAAATCTCCTAAAACGGGACTTAAATTTCAGGTTCTGGCAGTTCAGAGTTATTTAAGATTCCATGGATCTTTAAACAAGAATAGCAGTCATTAAAATGACAAAATCTTCGTCCTAAACTGAGTAATAACATTTTGCTACTTTGCATTTCACTGTTCTCTCAAAATAATGTACTGTGATGTTTATTACAACAGTATACTGCTTTTTTATTTTCCTCTTTTTTTCCTCAACAGCTCTATACTTGCTCTGGCAATAAGGAAGTGTGGGGGATGAGAAGCGCTTAGGTGCCATTTTCAAAGTTGCCCAAGAGCTCTGAGTGCTTAGCTGCCTTCAATTTTATTTTCAGAGGTCTTTAAGGTGGACCTAAAAAATGTGTTAATTTTACTAATCTAGAAATATTCAATAGTTGAGTGCACTCTACTGCTGAAGTTCAAGGTAAAATATCGCACATTACAGATATGTAATTTCTAATATTTATTATAAGCAATATCATACTCAGGCAGGTACATTTATCCACAAATGCTATGACAAAAATTAAGGGGAAAAATTAGTAAATGCCACTGCCCATATTTTCTGAAACAATCCAAAACATAATTCTGGGACTTGATTTGCCAGTTTTTTACATCTGAATTTGGAGATCTATCTATATTTACTCTTCTCTAGGGACCATTGATCACTTGATTCTATATATACTCTGTTTCTTCTGAATTTAGCAACTAAATAGACTCCAAATACTTTGAGTGCACGAACCCTTCCATAGTCCCTTACGTCAGATGGCGACCAGCGTGACTTAGTGACCCCATAACTATCTTTTTCATTATTTATTTATTTATATTCCGACATTGCACCTTGCTGTTTCATCTTAAGGGAACAAAATTAAAGATATAAAATGCCATTACCCAGATGCTTCTTAAACTGGAAATTAAATGTGTGCGTAAGTACACGCACAGACATACTTGATGGCAAGGTGTCACTGGAGGGGTTGAGCGTTTCAATAGTTGGCAAAGCTCTTGGGACATGGTGTTGCCTCCTACCCACCGCTGACTACCTTCTTCCTGGAAGAGCCTAACCATGAAGATTAATACCTATGGTAATGCCATAGTGACTGACAGCACGGGCCTTTGATTGTGAAAGCAGCAGGGCAGAGGTCCAAAATGATGGTCTGTGGTGCTACAAGGGTGTAGGGGCTTGGTGCAGAAATATTGTTGTTATATTTGGGCTGGCCCTGCTAACTCGGGCAGACCCCTTTGGGCTGCCCCTCTGCTGCCCTGGGGCCTTGGGTGGGCAACAACTGCCTTGAAGAGAGACACCCTATTGCTTCTTGGCATATTTTTGCCCCATTCACTGGTGGAGAAAGATTTATGTTGTAAAATTAAGAGCTTTTTACCAGCAGTGGTGAAGGGAAAGGTGTATGCTAGGTTCACCCTCTGTTTCAAAAGAGAAACTCAACTTATTGTCACAGACTGATATCACCAAGGTAAAAACGAGCCTGGGGAATCCAGATAAATCTGTTCAATCCTAACCAGATTTTCAGCTCAGGCTATGGGGATATAAACTGTCAAATGCAATGGATCAGGCCTGTCACTTTTTCCATCAAAAACAAAAATAAAACACAAATTTTTTTCACCATCTTTAGTTTCAAGCTGTTCCTCATAGTATCAAGAAAAATCAAAAGGCAAAGGTTTTACTATAATACATTTGAGGTGTAACTGATTCAGTAATCAACGTATTTGAGTTCTTTGCATGCAACAACAAAAAAAATAATCCAGCAAGCTTCTTAAAAATTGTATTTCTTGAAAGAATGAAAGTATGTAACTAAAAATTGATTGGTGTAGCAATGAGATTAAATTAAGGGTCCAAAATGTAATGGTTTCAAATAAGCTTTTAGACTGTTCAGTCATCACAAAGTAAAAGGAAAATATAAACACTGTCTCAGTTTACAACAGCAGTCCTTTGATGGCCAGGAGGTCATGAAAACATGCAGGGTCCAAGGAGTTACTTGCAATCAATCTTGAAGTCCAGCAGTTCCCATGAAGACTTCTGGTGGAATAATGTATAGATGTGAACACAAATGTGTAATTAGTGTGTTTTCACTTTTCCAGAGGGCCAAGACTGCCACTTGTGATAGGTGCCGTAGCTACTGTTAGTTGCAGTATTTTCTGCTGTCCCATTGGTCTCAATTCTGTGATCACTGTAGTATCTTAATGTCTCTCAGTAAATCAGAAATAATCTTATAGACCTAGTTCTATATTCTTGTCAATAGAAGAAATTACTACATTATTTCATAGATTGCCTTTTATTTTACTTGTTTAGGGAAAAAATTTCTTATAGAAATAATATTTAAACAATGTATTATTTTTATTACTAGTTTTGATTATAGTTTCTTAAATGAGAGACCTTTCTTATTCTTTTTTAATAACAAGGCTTGGAGGGAAAACATCTGTTTTTTAAAGAAAATGTAGTCTTAACCTTTTTGGGTTTGAGGTATTTTCTTTTCTTTCGTTTTTCCAATGTCAAAAAGAAAAGGGCAGAAAAAGGCCGCCAAAGGGAAAAAAAAAAAAGACTAGAGGAAAAAAACCTCAGTTACCTTAACATGTGGAATTTTACCTTTGAGAACCGTTTGTATATTCACTTTGGAAAATATGGGGTAATAGGTTTAGATTCTCTATAAAAACCAGAGTAAGTTGGATGTTATTGTAAAGGCAATGGATTTCCTTGGTTGCTTCTGCCTCGAAGGGGGTGAGTATGCCAGTAGACCTTTTTGATCAGTCCAAGTGGCCGTATAAACATGGATAATTTGAATGAACGGGTCATTGCAGCAATTTATATCACAGTCTTTTTGCTTGTTACAATGGGGTTATTTACCTCTGCCATAGGTCTTTGAGTCCTTGCTAGCTTTGGTTAAGAACTTCGGACTTGCAGACAAAAGCAAAAGTCCACAACCTGGAAGGCATTGCCCACCGTCAAACACCATGGTCCCTGGTCCATCTGCCTCCTCTGAATAGGTATAGGGACCAGCAAACCTAGGGTAGCTCACATAGGGGATGACAGCAGGTTGTCAGAAAATGCAGATTACCTAAATATGGTATTCAAATTCAGCTAACACCTGATTAAGGATAGCTATAGTATTGCGTATTTCATCATAGAAATACCCTCCCCCCAAACGGCGTATTAAAACGTATGCACAAACATAGGTATGCGCGAGGTAAGAAGGTCTCATTAATCGGACGTCTGCAAAAAGCTGATTCAGAAGAAGGGGTTGAGCTTTAGATTTAGCACCTCGCATTTGGGAGCCTTCAGGTCTGATGAACTCACATTAGGTTTTGAAATTTAACAAATCTCTTCCCAAAATTAAATTATGCTTTTATAATTAGCATTCTAGCAAGGAGCAAAAGCAACTAAAATAATTCATTTTCAGTATTTCATCTCTTCATTGAATTTTTATCTGAGCTAAGGAGCTTTATTTTTTAACTGACTCAGTACTCTGGTTTTACTGTGCAGATAAAGGAGTTCGGTTTGTGCAGGGAGCAAAAGCATTATTCACTTTATTTTAGAGGCAATTTTAAAATATGGACTGTATATTAATATAGTCTATTCATTCTAAATGACACATAAAGCAGGCTTATCTTGACTTAGCTTTTAAATGGTATAACATTGTGTGCATGCTTTCTTCAGTGTCATAATATTAGTAGCATAGTGTATCCATTTTCTTTACATCATCTGATGTATTTTCATGGGGTTTTTTTCCCCCTCTCCCTAATTCATTGTGTTATATTAAATACTGTGGGCTGGCATTTTCTCCCCAGTTATTTTACGCATTATTTCTCACTTTTAGAAGTTTATATGGTCAGATTCTATGACTATTTTAATTTATTTCTCATGTGCTAAATATGGGTTGGTCCTGAAAGCATGTGAACTTAAAAATACTAAATGTTTGGACTAGAATTTTTGTTTTAAATCCAAGTAGCTAAGGACTGATTCTAAGCACTTGAGACACTCATTTAAAAATAGTTAGATTAAAGGAAAATTAGATTTGTCTGAATTGAAAAGGAGCATAAGTACAAGTGTTTTGCAGAGGTTTGTAAAACATACAGATTTCAATACTTTTTCTTATAGTAGTATGTAATGTCTGTAGATCTTTAGGCAATTCATTGAATACTATGAAAAAAAAAGAAAGAATTTCATCATCCTATTTACTGGTCTAATTAAAATTAAATTGCAGTGGGATATCTCAGGATTCTGTAGAAATGCCAAAAATAAAATCAAAACTGTGAGGGGAAATTAAGAACAGTCATTGAGTGTTCCTCCTACCACAGAAATGATGTACTGTATGTGATCACTAGTCAACAGACTAATAAACTTCACATACTTCCTTATTAACCCTGGAGTTATATTAGAATATGTAATATATCTTGAGATACGTAGGGCATGTTTAATTGCACTCACTCACACCTTTTAATAAGAAGAACTTCTTAGCCATCCATTTTTATTTGTTATCAAAGTGGTAGGACTACTGAATTAATGGAGGTTAATAAAAAATCCCTAATGCCTTAGTCAAACTTTCCCAGTCCTGAAGATGAAGAATTAATTTAAGTTGTGTTTGCTATAGATACAGATAAACTTCATAAAGGGCACATTTTCATATTCCTACCTATGAATAAATTATTTTAAAGAGAACAAATGATTTAGACTGTTATCTCTGCTGGGCATTTGGGATCATGTGGGGCATAATGAGCTCTTTCTCATGCAAACTGTATACCAAGGCATCACAGTGAGAAGACACAGCAAGAATTTAGGATGCAATTTCTTATGTGCTGGAAATGTGATGCCGTTACTCTGAGTGCTCCTGTATCTACATGTAAGATTCACTAAACAGCATTACAATGAATTTGGGATCAATATAAAAAAATTTTTTTTAGGCCATAGCTTTAATTTCCTATTGGTACATTTTTATCAACAAGGTTGAATGCTAGTTGACTTGATAGATGGGTTTTCTTGGATAAATCGTTACTTAAAATTATTTTAATCAAACATACTTTATGAGAACATTCAAAATCTAGTGTGTGTGAAATGTACTTCTGGGTTGCAGTTTAATCTCTCCCTGACAACAGAGAGAGTGTTTTGTGGTATAGCATCATACTTTTGTAATGAAATACATAATGGTCTCTGATACCAGGTCAGAAGAAAGACCTACGTAGCCAAATTTTCATGTTTACCAGTGAACAGACTCAAACTATAGAGGGGGGGGGAAAAAAAGAGGGCACGTAAAAAGAGATCTTTTTCCCTTGTAGAGTCCTTTTCTGTTTCTTTCTAGTCTCTTTCCTCTTGCCTGCCACGCGGTGGCAAAGAGCAGGTCAGGGACATCCCTGGGCAGAAGTTACACCTGAGCAAACCCCTCCAATAGCCACCGGTGCATCTGGCTGCATGGATGTATCTCATCCTCTCCTATACCCCTTGATCATCTAAATCCCCAGAAAACCATGTATCAGTTCTCCTGCAGGCATGCATTGGGTGAGAACACATTGCCTTTTGCCTTTTTTAAGCCTAGCTTCATAGCACGCCTTCCATAGCACACATGGAGGGAGACAGGGAAGTGTTGGGGGTTGATATGGGGTGGAGGACGCCGTTTATCTCCGTTGTCGTTCCCTACCTTCATCTGCCAAACAGCCTCTCATACCAAGCAGCGTGGCATGATGGTGACCGTCCTAAGAAGCTTCCAGATGAGGATGGTCACCTCTCTCTTGGTGCCGCTCCCTCGTTGTGCCTGGGGAGAGCCTGGGGGTGGCCCTCAGCCCCACTGGTGCCCCGGCCACCTGCACAAACATGGGAGTGCTGGGTTGCACCGTGGGTCCCTACGTTTGCTTCTGTGGATGGGCTCAGACCCAATAAGTGAGAAATGGAGTGTTGCTGCAGTTAATTGACTGAGGGATGACCTGCCTCACAAGGGAGCAATGAGTCTCTTTACTTAGTTCTGTCAGGGCCCGTGAATAAAGTCTATGTTCCTGTAAATCCTCAGGCAGGAAAATTGCTTCTTTTGTAGGGCATGTGCCTGGTAAACTTATACTGGCTTGGAAAGAGAGTTAGTGATAAATATGTGAAAACTGATTTATCATAGCAATAATTTTACAAATATTTTAGTTAACTTCTTCAGCAGTATGGTGATACCCAAAACCCCATTTCCCGTGTTCTGCTCTTCCCTTTCCTACAGCTATCTCCCAGCTCCTAAATGCTTCCTCTCTCTCACACCTGAACAGAAACCATTTAAAAGGCAGCTTTTAGCAGCCTATCTGCATGCTGTTGACCACTCATGGAGGATGGGAACCATATTGCTCTACCTGTAGCTACCGGCGTTTAAGCTGAGTGCAGATGCCAAACAACTTGGGTGCAAAGGCCTGGCAGAGATATAATAAATGTTATCAAGATGAATGTCAGCTCAGAACATCTTGTTTTATTGCATCTGTTCTGAGCAGGGAAGTATTTTCCATCCACACCAACATTTTGATGACGATGACCTGAATAGCCACAGCAGAGGCTGTTGGATGAGAGAGGACACACAGCTGGGCTTGGAGCTCTGCGCATTTGACTCTGTACCAGACCACACACTGCTTGAGCTGAAGGACCCCCGTACGGAGGAACGCTTTTTGTACTCCTAGGGCATGCTCTAGTGACAGAGATTGTAGGGGGTTTTTTTGTGTATGTATGGTTGGACTCGATGATCTCAAAGGTCATTTCCAACCATGAAGATTCTATGATTCTATGATGTTTCAGCTAAACCCTAGGGTAATGGAGTAGAGTAAACCTGTAACAGAGACAACTGTGGGATGTTGTTTAGTTCAGCACAAAGAACTGCAAAATTACATGAAATGTCCCGTTTGGTTACAAAGTGGTAAATACCCCGCTGGCAGCTTCTGGCTGTTGAGCTTGATATAAGTACGTTAATGTTGCTCCTATTAATTTTCCTTATTTCTAGAAGACAAAGGCGATATTAGCATTTAAATGAAAAAAAAAATGTTTTCACGATTCAGTATTATTTACTGTTCTATGGACCCATTTAAAACTACTCATTTGTTTTTCCTCATTTGGTCTGTAATTTTCTCAACGAACTTTTCTCTTATTCCATAATGCTTGCCCTTTAGGCACAGACATTAACCCTCAAATGCGGAGCCTTGTCAAAAACGCTTTCCAATGTGGAAACAACTTTGTCATTTCATTAGAAAATGTGGAACTGTGTTCTGAAACTTTTCTTCATTTAATCTTCAAGGTTATCATCACCTTTCATCCTTAGGCATCCGTTTGATTGCTGGCTGGAATCTTCAATGATGTGCTCCTGACGTGAAATGAACTTTCCCTTGCCTGGCTCAGTATTGAGTTCGGGCAACGTTCACACTCTGCTCACCCAAACTTTGTATTATACCTAATTTGTAGGTTGTGTAGCCTTTCAGAAAAGGTGATAAAAAATGAAAACAAAAAGCACCTCCAAGCAAAGATATTATAACATTACATGACAATTATCACCTTGCCATTAGAAGAATCATTACCGCCTCTGCTTTGCTGAAAAATAGGAAATGTGATTCTTTGTTGTTGTAATTTGCTCCCCTGTAACAAGCACTCTATTTTGAAAAGATTTTAGTCAGCTTTTGATACAGAGCCTAATGTTTCCTAGTCAAAACATAGAGATGCACCTGTTCTATGTTTGGACTTAAATATGAAGCTCAGCTTGATATATTGCCTTAAACATGACAAGAAAATTAAAATACAGAAAACCTGAAGTACACAAAAGCTGTAAAATGAGATATTTAAGAATAAAAATATAATATATCGGTATAACAGATGTACCTAAGTTTATCCCTAAAACTGCATACACTTGAATAATGCACAGAGTAGACATCAGACATATCTTTGCAAATCTATACGATGCTGTAAATAAGACATTATCCCACACATTTTGGCTGTATTTCCCTTGTACAGAATCTGATGATTGCATGTTAAATTATATAAAAGGTTATATCAGGTTAGATAATCATCTGCACCACAAAATAATTCTACGCCACAAAATGCATTTCAAAGTCCTTTTTTTTGAACAATGTAGATTAGAGGATCAGGGCTGCTCAGTGAGTCCCAGTCATCCTGTGCAGCACATTCCACATCAAAAACAGGTTGGGGAGTCTTGTGTGGGCTTTTTTCTTTTCAGTTTCACTTTGAACACTTGAGGTGAAAACCTGGTCCTTTTGAAGTCATCATCAGGAGTTAATCCAGCATGAAAATTGAGTCTACGAAGATTGGATCCCAACAGACTAGGGATTTGTGTCTCCCTCACAAGCCAGATTCTTCAGCTTTTGTAGACTGGGTATATGTAACATTCTTCTTTTGTTCCCACTTTCTTTTCTTTCTTTCTCTCTCTCTTCTTTTTTTTTTTTTTTTTAAATTTGATAGAGTGAGAATATCTCTTAAAAATATTTCCGACAGCTTTATTCTTATCCCAAATATGTATAACTAACAGTACTTCCTAAAAGCCATCCTAAGACCTCCTGATGATACAGTTTCTGGGTTATGCTTAATAGCACCCCCTGAACTCACAGATAACTAACACTGGTGGTTCCAGGAATGTGCCCCAGGTGGGTCAGTACAAGACAATGTCAATCTAAACATCTAATGCCTCCTGGTGGGGTGGAATCTCTCTTATAGCCTACAAATAATTTGAATAAGTTATTGAATTATTCAGTTTTTATACTAAGAGGACGACATCAACCCTTTATAACATCAACTTAAAAGGATTTAAAAGTCTGTCTTTTTCTCTGGGAAATGTGTACCCTTAACTGTTACATGTTTTCTTTGATATGTTCTTTTGGCATGATCCACTGTGTTTGCAAACTGCGTGGAAGAGTTAACATGTTTTGCTGGTTATGGTCCCTATTTTCTTTGTCCAAACACAATGACTAATGATCTCTAAAGAAAACTAAATCTTAAAAGAAAAGCGAGTACATTTAAAAGGGATATATATACAAAGAGAAGATCATCAATTTTATCACAAGCTCCTAATTATGATGAATGACAGAATGTTATTAGACTACTCTTGTCAGCATGAGTTTGCTTGTTATTATGAAGTTTTAATGTAATATCAGTTTGGTGAATGATCATCTGGTATTTTCATTGTTCAAAGTGTGCTATCCACAAACAGAAACATTTCATTTAGATTCATGCTTACAAGATACAATTAGATAGCCAGATGGCCCGGTGTAAGTGCGTGCTATCATGTTGTGGTAACAGGAGAGAATGGCCTCGGGTTTATTCTTTGTAGTGTACGAAACAAGTTGGAGCAAACCAATGGCTTCTTTTTGAAAAGGATTAATTAAACTAGACTTCCAATTGTGCTTTAGGGGTGGTAGGTTTTAAATACCACAGAAGTGAGAAGGTGATGGTAGACTACAAAGCCTGGGATCTGGTAGTTGTGGGTTTATCCTTTCCTGATAGTAATCACAGTTAATGCAGATTTGCATGCAGCTCGGATAATATTATGCCTAAGAAGGGAAAGAAACTACTTCACTCAATGCAGAAGTGTTTGTTCTACAGGGGTAGTGCAAGGGGAAAAAAAAAAAAAAGTGTACGTGTAGTTTTACCTGCAATATGCTGTCATTGTGGGCAGATGAGGACAACAAATAAAAAAAAACCCCAAACCTAAAAACCCCAGAGCTTTATCTAATGCCACATCTAGCAGCAAGCAGATAACTTGTACAGTATTAATCCCTTGACAGAGAGCAACTCCTGCTCTAATACCTTTATATTTCACTTACATTGTTCGTTATTACTCTGCTTCCTTTGCATGTAAGACTTGAAAGTGAAAGACTTCTCTTTATGACTCTCAATCTTAGCAATACCAAGGACCTGGGCTTGCCCTAGAATTGATACCTGCAGTGGTCCCACATTGTGGCAGAAAATTTTTGTCCAAAGTGATCTTTTGGATTCCTGGTGAGGACAAGGCAAAAAACCCACTCTCAAACCAGAACACTCTCCTGGACAGTCAATAAGAAAAAATAAATCTCAGCCAAAAATTCCATCCCCACCCCCAAGTTTGATTGATGCAATGCATGTGGTAGCATCCCAAATGCACAGCCGCTGTGCTTCCACAATGAAAGTTGTCAAAGGGAGTAAGGGGGAATTCAGACAAAGGAAGGAAGGGAAAGGTAAAACAGAGCCTGCGTTATTTGCAGAAGATGCAAAAAACTTTCTGTGGAGAACATCAACGAGCTCGTAGCATTACTGGCTGTTGCGGCAACCAGCCAAGGAGAATCCAAATCTGTGAAAGTTCAGTGAGTATAGAAAGACAGTAAAAAATAGAGGATGAGGAAACTGTTACAGAAACAAAAAGTTTGCAGTTTTTTCTTACTTCCTAGTGTGTTGGGTTGGTTTTTTTTTCCTCCTCCACAGCTACCAAACAGATTGTCCCTATTTCTGAAGCTGTGGTGGAAAGGCATAGCAGCACGATCATAAACACAGAATTTCTTTGATTGGGGAATCACGTCATATCACGAGAAATTATTTTTTTTTCAATGAAAAATACCTCGAACTCTTAATAAGCTTATGGTTGTGGAAATAGTCCCACAAGAGAAAAATTTGGACTGAAAGTGATGAGAAATTTGCCACACATAGATCTTATTCCCACTAAAGATGCACTTGATATTGTCAGTCTTGAAACATCTGTGCTTGTTTCATATTGAAACAAGCTTTTTTCCTCTCTCATTTTTGCCATGCATTTGTTAATTATTATAGTGAATATTAACTTTGTTCACTGTCTTCTCTTGTGGTTTATTTTTTCTTACTGCAATTTCCTCTGATTATTGCTGCTTCAATTCTGCTTCCCATGATGCCAGGTACTTATTAGGTATTAATATTTATTTCTAAAGTGAAACTGTCAATGTATTTTATTTACAAGTTTCACCTTACTGAATAAACATTGCCCAATAAAAATATATTTCTTTATGGGAGGTAGCATCAACATTGACAACATGCCTTGGAAATTTTCAGTTTGGGGTTTGTTTTTTTTTTTTCCCCCTGCACCAAATCCCATATATTTTTCTGTTGTGCAAAGCTTTCACGTAAAAAGGATTCACGTCTGTATCCATAATACGTTTGTCCATAGAAAAAAAAAACCCTGCACACCTGCCCACCCCCAACTAACCAAACTCACAAGGCTTCTATGCACAAAACAGACACTGGGATTATTGAAATTGTAGCTGACTTTCTGTGTGTCATGTTTTCTTTGATAAACATTGTATTTTCTTTTTAGCGATATAATAATACAGGAAATATTTATCATTCTCCTGCTAAGAATTTGTTTGAATGCAGCATTACTTATGGTAAAGATTACAGGATTTTCAGGAAAATAAAGCCAGAGAAGCTTGTGAAAAAATATGTATTTTTACAGTGATAGAAACAACCATTGAATGCACAGCAAAAAATCCGCATTCCTCCAGATGTTTTACAAACTAATCTTAGTCTAAATTTGTTATGGTGAATTTTCTTTATAAAGTAAAGATCACACAGGCTATATTTATATAATACTTGGCTATTATTTATTTTGTAATGTAAGATACCTCAAAGGATTTCTTTTTGTTTATTATTATAACGTACAAAATAGTGCTTGCAATGATATTCTCCACTCAGTTTTAAAACTCTAGAGCCAGCCTATTTAGCAAAATATTTTCATGCCTTCACAAAACTTATTTTTCAGGAATTTTGAGCACTAATAAGCAAAGGCTTTAAATGGGCGATTTAAGAGGTAGCTGATATCTAAAAATAATCAGTAGCATGAGAAACCACTACAATACAATGATGGAAAGGAGGAACGTGCAGCAACATGCTGCAGCATATATGTAAATTATTTCTTGTCTTTCAGGTCCTAAACGCCTCTGTTTTTCCCATTTTCCTACATGGAAATCTGCTTTTGTTTGAGTACAAACGGTACTATGATTTTATTTTTTTTCCCCTCCATTTGCCGTCTCCTCAAGCAACTATTATGAATAGAAAAGCCAGAGAGACAAATACATGTGGCCACCAGAGGAGATTTGGGAAGGTGTTGAGGGAGCAGTGTACGTGTGCTAGCAAATTTCTACTAAATCCCCATCAGTTTGATGTCTCTTTTCAGTCTCATGCCCTAAGCATCCTAAAGATCTTCCTTCATAAGGCTGTTGGAAAGCTATGTAGACCCCTTCTTACCAGGAAAACAACACAAGGTTAACTACTTTGCTGCTCTTCTGTTCACCTTAGCTATCTCTGCCTATTTAATGCAAGAGATCAGGGAAGTAAAATGAAATGGTAAGTCCTACCTAGACCTTCCAAATGGCTAAAGCCTTGGTAAGTCCCTTTCCCTCTCCTTCCTTTAAATCACTGATTTTATGAATGGACGCGAGAGCTGAGGTTTCTAAGGGGCACGAGGAAAATGTGCATCTTTGTCACAGGCCTTAGGGGCATATCTGTGAAAGCTGTGTTTGTGCCCATGCTTTCTAGTAAAAGAGGGTGCTGGTGAGGGGCAGAGGAAAATGATTTTTAGACCAGACTTTGACGAAGGAGTGGGATTCTGGCAAATTCAGTTAGAGCGTGCTGTATGTAAGTAACAAATACAATTTTCTCATCCGTGCTTACAGCTTTTGTTTAATCTTGTTTTGTGCAGCACTTTAGTCCATGCTCTTTCACATCAACAAAAAGGTTAATGGCTAAAGAAAGCTTATTAAAATAGAAGAAATAAAAACGATAAATAAAATATAAGGGGAACAAATCTCTTAAAAATTAAGTAGAAAAGGTAGTGGAAAGTGAGGAGAGAGAAAGAGATGGCAAGTGTACCAAGCGTGGGGGGAAAAAACCCCAAACAAACCTCCCCATTGCTGCACGGAAGTGAAGAGTAACAAAAAAACCCTCCTCAGAAGTGCTCAAATTTTCTTTGTTTCTAAATGATAACTGCTTACAAGAAATGCTTTCCAGCCATAGACCTCAAGGTACTTAAAATAGACATTATTTTTTCCTTTCTGTATATGAGAAACCTGAGAAGCAGGTACATGACAGTGCTCTCCTAAGATGACCTGCAGTGTCAAGGCTGGAATCAAGGAGACAATGAAACCACATCATCTGGGAAACATATATTTCTATTGAAAAACCATGGGGAAATGGTATTGGAAGGCAGCCAGTTTTTATCAGTCTTTCACAGAAAATGAAATGTCCACAATACAGAAAATCAACTACTTTTTTTGAGGTCTGAGCCATGGACAGGAACCACCTTTTCATTTTGAACTTGTAAAGCATCCAGCTCAGTGGAGTCTTGCTCCACCCGCAGGAGCCCTTGCTGCGATGGGGATATTTGGAGACCCCTTCCAGCAACGCTGTCTTCAACTTCAATTGTGCTGCTTTGAAGGGTTCAAGTCATTGGCTTACTGTTATTTGAAAGTAATTGTGTATTTAATTGATTAACTTCAGAAAAGCCTGACTGCTATGAAAAATTAAGTAGGTTTTTTAGAGACTGGTGGATGGCGGCCAAAATATTTGGCATCTATGAGAGTTTTAAATTTTTGTTTGATGTGTCTTTGGCAGATGATAGGCAATAGTAACGGTTGACTTGAATCCAGCAAAACTTTAAAATTAGAGTAATTGATTTGCTTCAACAATAATAAAAAATGAATGCCTTTAAAAAAAAAATTAAGTACTCAGGATGCCCCCTGTTTCCTGGTGGATGAATGCTCCCCAAAACTATTGTGTGACCAGGATAGACAGGCTGATTAGAGTTTTAAACTATGAAAGAAGAATGTCTGAGAATTGAGGGATGACATTTGAGAACTCCCCTATCTACGGTATAGAGGACCGGTACAGTATCTGCCATAACAAATGTATGTGAATTAAGAAAGAAAAGATAAATATTAATACATCAGCAACATAAAAATTGTTGGTTTTTTTTTTTGTCACTTCAGGCAATGAAATTGATTCCTGAAACTGAAAATAAAGTAAGATAGATTAAAATAGCCTTAAAAAAACATAACTCATTGTTTATATTTTCTTTAAATTACAATTATAAATTATTAGCAAGACAGAATCAGAGTTAGCTGTCAGTTTGACTAGACCTAATAGCAAGTGCACAGGGTATGCAGTCAGCTAGCAGATAAAAGTTGGAAGCAGCCTTAGAGCAAAAGTGTTCAAGAAAGGAAGGCTGGGAAAGGTTTGCTCTGTTCTTCAGTTCTAATGGGGTTTGGTTAAAACTCAAGAGTATCAGTTAAGTGGCTGCCTGATAATGCATAATTTATGGAGGGTAAAAGATCTATCTGTCTTGTAGTTAATCGAATTCAGGTTGCAAGGCTCTTGCCGTACAACCAATAATTCTGCATAGACCCACTTCAGCTTTCTTCTCTAGAAATTTACTGCTTCCACTCCTGCTCAAAGAAAGTCTGGAGCTCTCTGAGGCAAGTGTTTCAGCCATACGGGTCAGCCCCTCTGCATGTCAGGGTGCACAAGCCAAGGGAGTAAGGGAAAGAGGCACTTCTCAGGGGTACAGCGAGGAAGCAGAACGATAGGGTCAGGACCTTCTAAGACAGTTGTCGGCTGTTGTTTTTTTTTGGAACACAACCTGATGTCCTGGCTTGACTCACTGTCTTTGGTGGTACGATATCCTCAGCTGGAGAAAAAAGAAAGAAATATCAGAAAGCTGCCCTCTGGGGACCTGGAGGGCTTTTAGGTTCAGCCATCTCTTTTGGTTACTACTTCAGGTTTGCCAGTGGGACGTAGGGAAGCCAGTTCCCATCCAAAGCTTATGGTGGTGTCGCAAGAACTGAAGGACTTGGGCTGAGCGGGTCTCATTCAAACAAGTCAGAGTTGGACAACTTCCATATCTTGTGATTTTCTCCTACGGAGAAACTGTTTTGCATCAATCCCCGCCTATAATTCAGAAAGATTGTGTCTTTATTCTGGGTCAATAGACCATCTGCAACGTTAAGGTATTATGTACTGTAGTTAGGTAAGCATAATAATGATTCTGTTTTTTTGTATTATCTTCTAGTTTGGTATTAGATCTGGAAAGAAAAAAAGGGATCAATTTATCATTCTATGTGATATTCTCTTCACACGTATTATGTATTTAATCTTAGAGCCAATAAAAACCTCTTTTATTGCTGAATCATTTCCAGTAATTTAAGAATTGTCTTTAAGTAGCACCTCCTATTAACAAAGGAGCATATATCATGCACTTAGTGCCACTGCAGTCAGTGGAAAAGCCCCCAGTGGGTTCTCAAACAAGTTCTGTGTTTATTTTTTGTCCTGAAATTAAATCTCTGAAAACTCTGAAATCAGTCTACTGAACTAAACAGGTAAGCAAGTGCATTTCATTCCCTTCTGTATAATTAGTTTACAGATGTGCAGATTTGAAAACCTGAAAACACCTTGGGTATATAATGCAGGCCATAAAATTTCACAAAGTTATTGGTGCATGAAAGTTGTACTTAAGTGGAAGCATATACATGGTGATATAAAGCCACCAAATAATGCAAAATTCCCCGGTGGCTTGATCCTTACTGACTAGATATTCATTGACCTATTTCAAGGCTGAAACTTGTTCATTTTACTTTGCAGCCATGAAGTGTTGCAATATTTATAAAATACTTAAAAATGTGTCAATATCCTTTACCCTGGAATATGTATTGCACTTCTAGCAGCCTTTTATATGAAAAGATTTAACTCCTGAATTGGTAGGTTTTATTATCTTTATGAGTTATTTTGGCAAGTGGATTGTTCTTCAGTGAGCTGGCCTGTTTTTTTTCCTCATTGAGGGTAAAAGTTACGCAAGGGTATTTTGAATGTGCCTGAAGATCTCCCTCTTATTTTTCAGTCTGGAGACATGGATGTTTTCTCTTAGCACCAGACATTTGACTATTCCCATCTAAGGTGCAAGCTAGTGCATGTTGGTTTTGGTATGGAGTTCAATCCTTGAAAGCCTAGACAAGGTTGATGGTAATTTTTCTCAATAATAGTATACAGAAACTTTGATTATTCTTAGCAATTTAGCCAAACAGAGTACACCAAACCATTAAATTATCCCCCAAAATGTTATTAAAGTGCAGAAGTTTAGCAAGCTTTATCTACCATCACTCTTTCCCTCTTTCTGCATTCCAAGAGCCACCTTGAGTTCTATACACACCAAGTTTACAAAAAAGCTTTGGGAAAACCACAGCTATTTATTTATAGGAAAAACACACCAATTATACACTGCGTTTTCAATTCCAAAAGGAACAGTACCATTCCCAGCATTAGATAGCATCAGCAATCTCAACACATGTTTTAATGAGAACAACTTCCAATTTTCAATTGCACCAGAAGATGGCAATAGTAATTTCTAGTAATCAATAGCAATAATAATTTTGCTGAAGTCAGTGGGAGTTCATGAGGAAGGGAACTTGCAAGATGGTTTCATATTTTTTACGGTATCTTGCATTTCTGCTTTTCAGCTTCAATCAAAATTTGAGATTTATAGAGTTAAACGTATGGGTTAAATCTATATATTCAAGATAATTTGGATTTATTCTGTTTTTAAAAGGACAGTGAAATAGATTACCTGGAAACTGGACTACTTAAATCAATATTAGCTTCAGGTATACTCTGCTTCCATTACTGGTATGTCAACTGTGTCTCTTTGCTTTTATTTTACTCTTCCTTATTTTGAGGAAAGTCATATAACCAAAGTCTACTTCAAGGCAAATGTGAAAATCCACCTGACATACTGCAGTTATTAGAACATTTAAATCCACAGCAAATTTCAACTATTTTATCGGTCCATCAAAGAGCTTGTGAAAGAATGCCTTGACATTTCAAAATTTGTTCATAAATTCTACTGCGTTTGCTGTGATTTCCTACCTGGCCCTTGCTCACGCTTAGTGGGCTGTACCGTGTCCTGTAATGACTTACAGTGCTGATTCACGGAGAGTAAGTTGTTCACTCCCCTAAAGTATCATTACTGGGATTACTGCTGGCTTGCTAAATGGCGGCCTCACTAAAATCTTTATGGTTTTGCTGGTAATTTCTTAATCTGGCATGCTGTGCAATCCTGAAGTGCTGAGCACATCTTTTAACAATATATGAATATTAACTGAATCAAACCCCATAACTCAAGGCGTCTTTCAACATTAAAAAGTGTTTGGCAGCAATATTAGGTTAAAATATCTCATTCCCACTGTTTGTGCTTGCCCAAAGCAATACTGTGAAGTGAACTGCACTGGGATCCAGCTAAAATATTCCCCCTCTTGGAGAAAAAACACGGCGAGTGTGTTATTTGATAGCTGGATCTGTTCTCTGCTCTGGTTCAGGGCTGCCCACAGAGGTGGTTGTTTCTCACATGCTGGAGCAAGAGCTGTACAGCATAACATTTTAATGCCCAGATAACGTAAATAGACATGAGATTTCTGTTTCTGCAACCCCGTGGTTCCGTCTGCACCGAGGCCGCTCACGCTGAGCTCCGTCACCCTCGTCCTTCCTCCTGCAAACAGGAGGCTGATGCCTCTTTGCAACCGTGTTGACCCCCGAGTGCAAAAAGGCATTTCAGCTGGTAATCACGTCTGCATAAAGGCACCTAAATTGAGTCTCCACATTTATTTTCTGTTACGGACGTGTATGTAACGAGATGGACTTTGTACAGTACATCGCAGGCAGGTGCAAGCTGATTTGCCTTTGTTAAAAAGCCGATTGATGTGGTGTGAGCGCAGCCAACAGCATGGCAAGCCCACGCTGATGAGCACAGCTGAGAGGCAGGGCACAGAGGCCTGAATTTGGTGCCGTATGTAGCTTCTGGTCAGTTGAAAGCGCGGCCAGGACTTCCCCGCGTCTGCCCAGGTCAGGCTGTGCTTGCTGGCCTCCGCTTGCAGCACTCTGAGCGCATCAACACCGTCGCTCAGGTGGTCAGCACGGCAGATAGGGCTTCTGGTAACAAAAATCAGACTGGAGAAGAGGCAGAGAGGCAAAGTAATGCAAAAGTCAGCCATGACTTTAAAAATTTAATTTAAATGACTTACAGATGTTTTGGGGAGGAATTTTTTTCTAAATTATTTAACTGATGCTATAGAGCACATGTTACTGAGAGGTACTGCTTTGGTCTGGGTTATGTATGAATAGCTGGTTTCTTTGCATCAACACTTCCCCGAGCACGTCTGTAAATTAAGCATTCAAATATGTAAGCTCACAGCAGACCGTAAAATAAAGATGTTTTAGGATGTACTGTATCTTTCCACAGGGACTTCACATAATCAAAGTAAAAGTGCAAGTGCTGACCCAACTATTTGACTTAAGAGTTGGGAAGGGAGAGAGAGAGCAGAGGTACCGGTGTCAGCAGGGGGTTCATAATCTGAATACACTTTCAAATGGAAGCAATATGGAAAAACTCCGTACCTTAAGGGCAGAACAGCTTTACTGTATAAAATATTTTATTTGGTCTGTTATGGTTTTCTCTGCAGAACAAAAATATCAGTGTCTGCTGGCTAAATGGAAAACAGTTGGATCATAAAAATATCAAATGAATCTATTTGGCAACCGCTAATAATCTACACATATTTATGTAACTGTTATTTTTCTGGTATATGCTGTCTGGAAATATAGCCTGAGGCTTCCTTGGATCTCCTGGAAAGAATTAGCATTCAGATCACCCCTGTAAAAATGCATTGCTTAGAACAGGTTAATTTTTATTAAGTTCTTTGAAGGCTTTTTTTATTTTTTCCTTCATAATTGTTTTTATATTAGAAGAGCTCTACTTATTTATAGCTAACACAGATGTTTACACTACCAGGAAAGCCCTAACATCTGCTTTCCAGTGACCATCAAACTTTAGTGGATTAGTAAATATGGAACACATTGTGAATTTGCTTTGAATGCTTGAAAATGGGAGTATTTAATACCTGCCTCAGAGCTTTTGGGTACCAGAGTAAAAGGAGGTTGCTAATGAATTTCTGATTGTTCAGAATGCTTAAAAAAGCAGCACAATCCAGCCTGCAAATTCCGAATTTCCCAGCTGCTTAAAATGAAACTTTGTTTTTCATTAAAGACAGCTAAACTATAACTCATGAGAATTATTTCTGTTAACGGAGTCATAGGAAGCCTCTTCTACGAGGTGATAGATGCGTATCTCTCTTGCATAGGTCACGTGCCCTCAGAAGAGACCAAATCTCTGCTGCAATCTATCTCTAATCTTTTTGCTCAGTACTATTGTTCCCTAACAGATACAAAACTGTTATGTGACTTACAGATATGATCTTGCCTTTTGTCTAGACAAAATAATAAGCCCAACACAGCAGAACCATGTTAGACACCCACTGACTTTATTAAGGTCAGTGGCAATATTGCTTTAAATTTCAGCAGAACTAGTTGGGTTTTTTTTTTCCTCTACAGACTTGTTTCATTTGATTTAAAAGCTCTAAATGATTAATATATCTACTAAAAATAATTTGCCATATTTTTTCTTTCTACTATCAGATTTTTCTAGCCACTTGGAGTCCTTTCCATAGAAATTGTTTCAGTGGTTGCAAGTAATGAAGTTCATCGTTTTTATCTGATGCCATTTCTATAACCCTTATCTTCTTAAGAATTTTCTCTTTAATTACAGGCATTTGCTGAAAGCTTTAAATTTTATAATTAGAGAGTATGTGCTAGAGAAAGCCCTAGACTGGTAGGACATCTACATTAATTTTGGGATATGGGAGAGATTTAATCCTAAAAGAAGAAAGAATATACGAGCGTCAAACTGGCACGTAATTTGAAATCCCAGTGCTATGGTAAGACATGCACTATTGCTTAGGCAACTTCACATGGGCCACTTATGAAAGTTGCTTGCAACTTTATGTCAAATTCTGTAATAATACTTTTGTTTAAGTGCCAAGTAGATTTTAGAAATAGCATCTCGGCATCTGCGTCTTTCTACAGTTAATGAGTATCGTCCAATTCTTCTGCTCACTGCTGTTATTTTTACCAAATAACTTCTTATTTTTGATCTCCAAGACTGCCCATTTTGTTATGAGGCTCTAGGAGGAAACTTCTTCTCATTGGTGTTGATGATCAAGAAGATGGTGGTAAAGAAGTAGCACCTGGCTTCATATATCCTCATAACATTATAACTCATAAAATTTATGAAGGCTTTGATGCTTTTGCCTTTTTGAGTCCAAAACTTTATGAGAACTAGACATTCTAATTTTTAGTTTGTGAGTGCAGCTGGTGAGGTCTTCTGGGAGGATTATCGAGCTAGAGATCAAAAAAGTATTCTGTCACTTAAAATGGGGCCATACGATGCTTCTGAAAGGCAATCAGACCTGCTGTATCTGGTGTCCTCTGAAAGACAGAGGATCCCTTCAGAGCTGCATCTCTTTAGAGAGAAAATGCATTCTCCCTGGCTCTTACATGCTTTGTTCTGGCTTTTGTGATCTTCACTCTCTGTGTTCCCTGAAAAATATCATTGTTTCTGTGATTTATAGATCAAAATGCATTCTCTGATGTAGCTGGAGCTTGATCCCTTAACTGCTTTGAAAACTTGAACCAAGGCTTTCAGCTGGTATAAGAACGTGACTGGATACCAGTAGAAGGTTTTCAGCATAAGCTTCGTATTCCTACTAAACCCAGAGCGCTGGAAGAAGGATGGCAGTCACAGAGGCACCATCAGGGGCTGTAAGTAATTTTGACTTTCAGATTTACCTATGAATTACAAAAATAGAGAATAGAGGTACAAATGCATGAATCAGTGTAGCTATGCCTTCATTCAGTAGAAACACATTTCTAAAAAGGTATGGATGATGAAAGGTATTTTTGGAAAACGTTACCGTTCAAAGAATAACTTTGCATCACTTTAGTAAGTGGCAGATTTTGACATTGTTGGAGGAAAAAGTGTATATCTTTCTGAAGAATTTCTTCTATTTATCATCATTTTGGTCCTTTCTCAGTTCTGGGTTAGCTGTTTTTTTTCCTTCATTCACAAGCTAGGAGGTCTTCTGATTTCACAAATTGGAAATTGTTTGAAATTGAAAATTGCCTCATCTGAAAATGAGCGGTGTTATTGGAACACTGCTGATGGCTAAGCCACTCTGTATCATGTCATTTTCTCTGCCATAGGTCCACAAAGATGAGGCTGAATAATGTCACCCATGGAACAAAAGACTTTGGAAAAGAGGAAGAGATACCTACCATGGGTCTCCAGGTGGTTTTGGGGAAAGGGAAGAAGCGACGTGCATGTCCCTGGTTCCTGTGCTCCTGCCACATAACTGTGAGCACTAGCAGTTTGCTGGAGACTACCCTGTGGGACACACAGGCATGACCAGTCCCGTTGTCACCCTCACGCTGGCAGCAACTGGCTTCCACCTACGAGGATGGGGAAGAAGAGGAAGAATACAGGCAGCTGGCCAGAGAGCGGACACAGCAGCCACACCACAGCAGCGATACAGCAGTAGAGCAGACCTGTCGGGCTAGGAGTAAGGAAGGTAAGTAGGTTTCTCTTGTCCATGGATGCAAGGTTTTTCTTCTAAGTCTACCTAAGTTGCTGCAGCTCTTTGGTTTGGGCTGTGCTCCAAGACATTCGGGGTGCTTTTTGAAAAATCGATGTTCCCATTTTTAGTTATTTCGCCCAGAAACAGGGGACTGCAGCATAACATAAGAGCGGCATATAACTTTCTATTTTGAAGCTTCTGATTTTCTCTTTTGCTTTTGATGGAAATTATGCTCTCCAAGATGTTCTCTCTAGTCACCTGAAACAATGCTTCTATGAGTAAACATACAAAAACTTTTTTTTTTTATTGTAACTCATGCAACTGTGGTTAGATTTCATAAGCAGAACCTGCCTACTTCCAGAAAAAGAGCTTAATCATTGGATTTGAATGTAAGCTCTGTATCCAGCAATACTATTTCATGTGTATTATATAATTTACTTCAGTGCACCACAAAAATCCTGACACCTTAAAGTGCACTAATATCAGCGCAGTTCAGTTTAATTTTCTGTTTGTTCCCCCCCCCCCTGCCCTACCACCTACAGTTGAAAACTAAAAAGGGATAAAATGGGGCAACTGCATATTGTAGAAAATTACCTGGCTGATTCCATATTTACAGCCTTTATTAACCTGACAGGGAGGAGTGGAATAGCCAGCAAATCAAGCACAGGGTTGAAAATGTCAAAGTTGTGGAGCATAGTCCCATAATTACCAAAGTACATCAGGTATTATTAGAATTTTGATAGTTCCCTCTTATGACAAGTATAGTAATGAGAACAGAAAATATACAAAATTAATTTAGATTCATGACAAAAATAGTAATGAGGTGAGATGATTACATCCAATTCGCAATCTCAAAGTTGTCATTTCCCGACGGACTGGACCAGTAATCTTAGTAGCTTAATTAAATCAGTAATAATCATTCCTCCTCCCTTCCCCCATCTGCTCAGAAGAGGGAAAATTTAATGGAAAGGCAAGAGGATTTCCAATAAAAGTTGCATTCAGGTTTGCACTCAATCTAGTGATTAAGCATTTTATTATACACTTTTATCTATGCTCTTGAACACTACTGTTTCAGAGCTTGTGAGTTAATCTTTGGAAGAGACCTCAAGAATTGTTAAACACTTTCCTAAAGATGCATTACTTATGTTGCGTGGGAAAATTTTAAAGCTTTGCCATTTCTATAAACACTAGACCAATGTTTTATTTTCTTAGAATAATAATGGAACGATTTTCCTGTACATTAATATTTGAGGATGCAATCAAATAGTAATGTTTGTCCTTAACATCTATTTATATTGTGAACTTATTGGTGCAGCATAACTGAAAGGTTTGTAAAATAGCTGGCATCCAATTAAAAATCATATTCAACAGCACTACACAAAAATCCAGAAATTAATATTTCAATTAGTCAATTAGTAACACCCATATTTGGTTACATTTCTACCCTGGAATACCCAGTAAAACTGAAGTATCTATTTATTTTATACCACCAATAGCCATTAATTACAAATTAGGCCACCTCAGTGCTTTATGCTCAGTATTCAGTGGTACCTTCCTAAACAAGAAGGACAAAGGACACAGCAGAAATTGAGAGTTGATCCAGCTTTCTTATCAAATCTCATAAAATAGCTACAGCCAATTTGTCTGCCTCGATACTTCCTTTATTTCTCTGCCTCCTCTTCTCCTCTTTCTCAGGAACAAGGGCTACAAGAGAAGCCAATTTAATTCTGTATCTCATTTTCTGAAACCCGTATGAAGTGATGTTCTTTACAATTTAACTCTGTTAGCATCATCCCCATCTGATTCTTGCTAATCAATTTAATCAATTTTTTTCACTAAGTTCCCCTGATTAACATCCGCTTCCAAGTATAAAAAATAATTTGCAAAATCTCTTAGGTTTTCTATTAGCCATTTAAATATTGTCATTATTAGATAGATTCTTATATCTGAGGTTTTTTTCTCTTAAATTCAGCACCTCTTAGAAGTTGGAGACAGGGTTAATAGAAACAACCTTAAACGACTAAGGTGCTCAGTCAAACTGCTAAAGTAGTAGGTGGCAAAAAGTACTTTATCTAATATTATATCATCATCCGTTGTGGATGTTTCTAATGAGAATCCTTACCGACTTGTTCCAGTGCTATTAGATACATCAGCAAAAAATCTAGAAGAAAATATATGGACTTATTACTGAGAAAATGTACAAATGACACTACAGCTGATTGAACAGTAAATAATTTGAAGATCGCTCATATATATAGACTGGTCTAATTTGCTTTTTAAGGTTTTTCTTTTGGAAAAAATGCTCGCTTTTTAAAATGGCCAAATGCAAGATTGCAAAGTTGAGGACAAGGAATGTAGGGCACGCTTGCAAAGCGTGAGGTGATATCCTGGAAACACACCACTTGGAGATGGACCTGGGGTCATGGCCAAGATAATAGTCAATGGCGTGCAAGTTGCCAGAGTCGCGTTATAGCTATGGGAATATATGTGATCCCTGAGTAGAGAATATCAAATAAGGGTTGGTATGCCTACTACAAAAATGTTGAGGATCCTTCCAGCCAAAATCATTAGAACATCAAAATTTGGATCATGGCATGCAGCTGCCGAAGCCACCCAGCAAAACAAACAGGGATAAGTCAGGTCCCTGAGAGTTTCGAACTGGCTGCGCAAGGGGAAGGTTTTACAAAATAAGGTCTCTCCAGCTGTGTGTTTCTTCTTGTGGGTATTCTTCCCTGAATGGTGAGGGAGAAGGGAGAAGGCTATTGGCGGTGGGTAGTTGCTGATGCTGCCCAGCCTGGAACAGGGGACCCCAGGACCAGGGAAGGTGCACCCACCCCAGTCGTCCCCGCCGTGGGGCAGCTGTGGTCTGTGGGGGACAACGGGCTGGGGTCTCGCCTGGCGTTGGCTGTGGCAGTCAGGGACCTGCCATGGGATTTACGTACCATGGTATCTCTTTTCCCCACTGGTCCTAGCTTGCTACATCCACACCCAAATTTGGTGTTTCTGACAGTTCCACAGGTAATCTCAGCAACACCTGGTATTGCAGGTACCTCAGTGCTATTGGCTTTGCAAAACTCAACTCTGCAGAACCCCCCAGTGCTGCCCTCTGAGTGCCTGTGAGGTCTGGCCATTTCTGCCCTGCCTCCCCCTTAACCACCCGCAAAATCCCTCGCCCCCCACGGTGCTGTCCCCATCGGTGCTTTGCGTCTCGCTCTGTCATCTCTCATGCACAGCGATTTCTCACGTCACATCCCGCAGTTTTCCACGTCTGTGCCGTTCATTAAACCTCAGGCCAGGGATGGTCACTGGCCTGCTCATCTGCCTGCAGCCTGAACGGGGAAAAAATAACACTATTTTAGAGGTACTGAAGTTATGTAAAGCCCGGCTGCCTTACGAATTTTTTCTCACTTACTTAAACCTGGATGTGCACAATTCTGTCATTTGTCCCCTTTAATTGCTGCTAAAGAGCCTCGTCTTACACTACATTTATTGCACCTGGAGATTTTCATCTGACATACTACTTGCTATTTGCAAAAGCTCTACAGTAATTTGTGAATATTAGATATACTCTGAATCCCATTGTGAAATCCAGTGTCTGGGTTGGAGCTTTCCCTTTTAATTTTTCACAACTTCAGATGATCACATAAATAAATACAACACAGGTTGTGAGAGTACATCAGGACTTTAATGAAAAACCAAGTAGAGCTTTCACTTATCTATTAACTTTCTGTTTTCCTGGAAGAGATTGTTTCTGTCAATATTTTATTATGACAGGGATGAAGGGGAGAAGGAGGTGAAGTCTAATCTAAGCAGATGGCTGTCAAAAATCGCACACAGAAACTGAGAATATAGAAAGAAATGAGAAGAGAGTTTCCCATATTTTGTCTTTATGTCATGAATAGTGAATGCAAGTTACATTATAGACAAATGAAAAATAGTAAAAACTAAGTAAAGCAGAAAATCAAAAAGAACAAAGATGAAGTTGCTGAAAAGCATTTTGTACAAAAATTTCTGTGACTACTTTTAGACCTTTAACAGTCAATGAATGTTGATAGCACTGAAAACCATAAAAACAATGAAAATAAAAATTAGGTTTATGCTTTGATTATCTCATCTTTGAGATATTACAAGGAAAAATAATTTTGACAAGAATAAAAGCATGTCTTTCAGGCTGTTCCTTGGTTACTGACAATCAAGTGTTTCACTTGGACGCAAGGACAGGCCAAGTAAACTTGTAAGACAGATGAGCTGCTGTCAGTTTTACATCTGATTGTGGATGAAAATCTAAATGTCAACTCGAACTTTCAACTTAGAGACTTCTTGTTAGACAGTCTACACCCTGATTCTTTATTTGTGCTGGAAAATCATAGGTTGGAACCGTCTTTTTGAAGAAGTTTGCAGGTAGGAGACCTGGCGTAATTTTTGGCTATGTGAGTGGAAATTACACAAGTTAGATAGAAAATTGAACTAATTGGAAAATATGTATCTACCAGACTTTTTAAAATCATGTCTGACTGCAATCTTCATCTGTGCAAATGGGTATGTATTGTATTTCAATGCTCATACATGCAAGAGTAATTCCTTAATGGAATTTTTTGTAAACAGGTTAGGACTACACAAGTGACTCTTGGTGCCACTGCAGAATGTGTTCAGGTTAGAGGGTTGCTTAACCTCGCGCCCCAGCAGAGTTTATTTAAGTGGCTTACAGAATAAAGAGCTGCTGCAATATGCATTTCAAATCAAGTAAGTGCCTCTGAACTGTGTTAAACTGAGGGTCATCATTAGCTCAGATTAATGAATCGTTACATATTATATACATAGTACTATTGTGTTTATATATGGTATATATAAAAGACGTGTAATATAATATAACAGTAATTATGATAATTCCAATGTATGAACATTCTTTATTTTTATAGAATTATTTTTCATAAAATGATTTGTATTTTTTTTTCAGATGATTTGTACCTCAATTTCTATTTTGAAGTGTAGCTTTTTCTTTCCCTTCATTCTTTCTACCCTTCTGGAACAACGGCATTAAATCCACAGCCTGTTCCCAACTAGTATTTCAATTACTGATGCCTCCTATTCAAAAAATAGAGAGGCTTCACTTTTTATACAAAAGCATTCCTGTTCTAAAGCCAGAGGTTAATTTGAGTGCTGAAGATGTGTACACTGCTTTGGCAGCTTAACAGCTACTTGGAGCCCTTGTAAACTAATTTATACTAGCAAGGATAAAAATTACAAGGTTTACTAATCTTCGTGCTGAAATCATTAAGATAATTACCACCAACTGTTTTATTATCCAAGTATACCAAGGGAAATGTAGTTGCATCCTGGAGCAATGAGTAAAAACCGAGTAGGTATGTACCAATCTGTGCTTTAAATGGCATGTTGAAAAATGCATACTGAAACTGGTGCATGTGCCTTGTAGCATCACATAATTTTCCCACTGGTAAACTTAAAAAGTGTGTACATTAAGTGGAATATTCTCACTGTAAGAGGACGCATTATTTCTCACAATATGACCACATCAGAACTCTTTTTCCGGCATTTTCCACTCATTACAGTACTCCCCCCGATTTGGTTTACATCTCTTCCTCGTGTCAGATAAGGCAGAGATAATGTGTGATTATTTTTTTTTAAGTCAAGACCCCAATACTTTCAAGATCTATTTGTAACACTTTTTTAAAAAAATATTTTTAATTTGAATCTTCCAAGGAAAATGAACAAATCTTAGAAGATTCTCGTTTCTAAATAGTGCTGTGAGTAGGATTTTGCTTTCCTTCCCTTCATGTTCAACACTAGAAATTTTTCCTGTTCTCCCAACAGGAAAATGTTACTGCCTCGATGAAGTCATATTAGACTCCTGTAAAATTCAGAAAAAGATATGAAAGTTATTCTGAAGAAACGAGTACTTACTGCTGTCGTTTATACCAAATCTGTGCCACCACCTTTCCCAGCACAGCTCAAGCAAGTAGGTTTACAACAACGTACAGTTTCTAGACCTTTTTCTTTCATAATAAATAACAAAACAAAGTAACCTTAACTTCCCCAAACATTATTTTCTAATTTTTAAAGTATCAGGGAAGCCTTTGATAATAAAGCTTTGTTTTGGTAATGGGATAAAAGTTGTTAATAAGCAGTCAGCTTTTCTTTTTGAGTTGTTGTATTATTTCAATGTTTTTATATAAAATATAAGGTGGGGGGCGGGAGGGGAAGTCTGTCGGGTAACTTTTGCGATTTTCTACTCTGAAAACTCACCTGAAATCTATGCAATAGGTATAGGCCACGACAACCAGACCAGGTGAAGTGAGCATCATGAAGAAATAAATCAGAAAAAGGGGCTGTATACATAAATGGTATATATTTAAGAAGTGTCTGCTGGGTGTCTGACCCTTGCTATTAGGGCATACAGTCTGCATAGATGGGGATTAGACGAGGCAATTCAGTAGTGAAAAATAAATAATGATAATAAAGAAAACTTTAAACTGTTTAGAATAATTGGAAAAGGTCAATTTTACTTGCCTGTTAATGCTCACTCTTACAAAGAACAACTTTCCAAATTGGAAGGATGCATTGCACAAATGAGCAGCAAACTTATAATGTTTTCACCTGCCCAGCAAAGGAAAAATGTCACTTCTTTCAGGCCCATGCCTCGGACGCTGTTAACTCCTCGCCAATGAATCACAAAAATGAAAGGCAAGTGATCTGGGGGAAAACAATGAACCAAAAAAATACAAAAAAAGACATAATTCCTAGAGGTTTTTCTTGGTTTGGGTGAGTCAAAGCCACACTTGTACCTGTGACCCAAATCTCCTCTCTTTTCATAGCCTGCCCTCAGGTAGTCAAGACCGCGATTCCTTCTCAGGGTGGTGAGCTATTGATTTGCAACATGTGGGAGAGAACTTTTTTAAAAAGCGTGCATGCTTGAATGAGATGCACAATTATTTTAATGCCTATGAGTTGAGGCAAAATAGAAATACAAAACATGTCGAGGCTACCACTGTGCATCTCCAAGAGCTGAGGCAGTTCAAGCCAGCTTCCAATGTACCTAAAAAAAGGAGGCATCCACCAATAAGTTATTATAATGCAGATGTTGTCAACTCTACTGTTATTATAATCAGACTTTCTAATGAGTTCTCCTTTCTCCCATACCTTTCCTTTGTATCTGGGAATTTTTTGTACTCCTTCTTATGGCAAGGCTCACTATCATATCAAAAGTTCCTTCACCCCATAAAGCTGTAAAAGCCAGGATGATTATGCCAGCAGACAAAATCTTCTGTACCCTCTGTCATACCCTTAACTGGTGTAAATTAACTTAGCTTCATTGACTTTAATAGCCCTGTATTTGCAAAACGTTTGTCAACTGTGAATCTGAACCACCGTATTAAATTCACTACAATGTGAACTAACTACCCGCGAACTATATTTATACTTTAGATGATCCAGTGTAAATACACATGGAAAACATTTCCAGGAAGTTCCCCATTTACCCTTTTAAAGAGGTCCGATTACTCTATATTTCATTAAAATCACCTGTTCAAAGAATTAAGGAGAGGAAAATAAACAACCCTTAGGGCTCACATTTGCGATGTGTCTGCCTCAGAGAGTCACAGGAGATACCATGAGGTCCTGCCTTGTTGTAAAGACGTTTTTGCCTTAATGAACAGAGTTCAAGCTTTCACTCACACTGAAGAAAGTACATACGATGGTCTCACAAGTATATGTAATATTATGAAGCTCAAACGGAGAGTCAAAACGACGACTCCCTGGAGTTTTGGAGAGGAACAGGGAAAACAGAGGGGAGTTTTTTGGATGTGGCACCTTTCTTGTTTTTATTTCGGCTTTTTGGTTGTAAGGGATGTGTACAAGTCTACTGCACTAGACCAACGTTAGGGAAAGAACACGTGTAGTTACAGAAATGTCTGACAGATGGGAAGTGCCCGGGAGATTTGAGGTCAGAGGATAAATGATTGCTCATACGTTATCTAGTAAAATAAATAAATAATTGACATTTTAGTCTTTACAACATCAGCGAAAAGCACACCGGTTGCCAGCTCTGGAGTATATATAGATTCCTGAACAGAGCTGTTAAGATTTTAGAGATAGTATTGGATGATCTTTCTATTAACAAATAAGATATTGGATGCTGCCGAATTTTAACTATTGCATACAGGTTGGAAATTATAAGAAAATAAAAGCAGTATGGGTTTTTACACAGTAATATATTAAGTTTCTGGAAAGAATGATGATCCCTTTGAATTACGTGACAATTTGGAAATTTCCTAGTTCTTACAGAATGCCTATGAAACAGGCAAAAAAGAGCACAACATATGCCTCATGGGGAAGCACTCTAGTCAAATGGATAACAAAAGGAAACGTGTAAGCCAGACGACAGTTTCAGACCTTAAAAACAATTAAAAGCCATTATATTAAAGGTAATCTCTGCAGCATTCTGGACAGTATGGGAAAACCTAAACATGCCGCAAGTCATGCTCTACATTGCAAGAGCTGTGCTGTGACTTAGGGGTTCCAAGAACAACTGATGATCATCGGTGAAGAATAGTACTTTGAAGGAAAGTAATGGAATCAAATTGAAAGTTCAGGTCTTTCTCTGCTTTCTTTTTCAGTTTTGTTTGGATTTTCTCCTCCTGTGTCCCTCCCTGAATGTAGATGACAAGACCTGTACGTGCAGGCACTCTATGTAATGTCTGTAAGTAGAGGAGAAGGGAAGGGGGTGGGTTTCACACCAGCACTTGGGCAGTTTTGTCGCCCTTGTCAAAGGATTTCAAAAGATGGTACAGGAAGTAGTTCCCACTTGGTAGCATAAGAAGAAAAGATCTGAAAGATTTCTGCATGTGAAAAGAACTGCTGTCCACTTTCTAGTTGCAGCCCCAGCCTTTACTTCAAAAACTGCTTGCTTCAAAAACATCTCTAGTAATGCTAGTAATGTTCATTAAATGAGGGTTTGGGGATGCGGTTTCTTGCACGGTAAAGCTGAAATATGTTTGTATGGGCTTTTATTGTTTTTCATCTAACATCTGATGGACAAGAGATCTGGGTTTGAGGGAATAAATTTGCCAGGTTCCAGTACACCTATGAGTTGTTCATCCAAGATTTCCATAGCCTTGTGGGACTTGTAGGCACTCAACTGGGTAGAACATTTAACGAAAAATACAGCGTTTGACTCCCTACAGCCTAACTGTCCTTATCATGCTGTAGTGAATAGGAAAATAGGACAGAACTCTATTTTTCAGTCAGAAAGCTAACTGGGTTTGCATGTACAGAAAGGACATTACTTTCAAACCAGCCTGTGAGTTTATACTCACGGTTTACCTTACACTGAGACATTGGTAATACTGAATATTACCAATTTGGACTGAATGTCCTCACAACACCACCAATAACTAATGCTGTTTGCTTCTTGAAGACTTCACTGTCAGAACCCTGTGACTCCTTGTAGCTCAGATCTTCTAGGAAGCCACAGCGCTCGCAATGCGGAAACCATGCAACTGCAGTGCACGGTCTGCGTACGATTCAGAGATGAAATATCATCTCTGCTTCCCTCCTGTGTCCAAAAATATTTTGCCCCGGAAACTCCTGCTGGGGTGACTCATCTGTATCATAGAATACAAGAGCGATTTGGTTGCGATGCCCAGGTTTTTGTTTGTTTGTTTGTTTGTTTTTTTTTTTTTTAAGCGTGTGTTATTATTTTTGTCCTTGAAATTTGTGGAAAGAAAAGATTGCTGGCCCAGTTCAGATCTTGCAAATGTCTAAATATCCTGTTGCCTATGATTCAGAAGCACACTTTCTGCTGAAGACAGGGTACTAGTAACTGCTGGTTATAATTATGGCTTATGGGAGAACTGGATGGTTAACAATTTAAGTATGTTGTCAACCAATTGCTTTATGTAATTGCAATACTTTTGCCTGCCGAAGAGCTAGGTAATGGCATACTAAACCTGATAAAGAAGTTACCCTGCTCCATTTGAAAGTATGGTGCATTCTACGCAGTGCTATCCACAGATAACTTTAAGAAAAAGAATAAAACAGTCATATTCCTCTCCATTATAGTTGGCACCAGTCCATTTTAACAGAAACACTGGTTCTACATGTGTAATAATTGCCACACAGATATAATCCTATAGAATTCAGGGGAAAAATTCATACTAATTCCAGATGTAAAGAATCATCAAGTACGTGTGTAGTCCTATCAATGTCAATGTGACTTTTCATGTACAAAGGTGAGAATAGGTCTGTAACCTTTCTTGCCCTTTTTGCAGAAGGGAATTCAACAAGTTGTTGAACATTCTGAAAAAATAAAATATATTTAAAGGCTAAAATTTAATATGAGCTGTATTTCAAGGTATCTTACAGGTATTTTGACAGATGGCTGTGACAACCACAACACATAGATTTTGAGATTAAAAATAGGGGAAAAAAAGAAGGAATTTTAACTTTCAATAATTTGTGGTTCATGGTATCAGTTACCAAAGCATGAGAATTTTATACAGCCTGTTTTACAAAATGATCGATTTTTAAAATAATTCTGGAAAGCAAGCACAGTAAACTACATAGAGGCCGATTTCATATAAGCAACAAAATACTTCTGTTTTGCTAAAAGTATGAAAATGCAAAAACTACATTTTACCAATTTTATTTTTTTAAACCTGAGTTAAGGTGTTGATTTTGCTAAAGTTTCTTAAATGATGAAATGACCTCTGGGATTTTGAGCTGTTTGTTTTCTTGACATTTTAAATACACTTTTAATTGCTAAGAATAACAAAGAAGAGCAAAAGCTGCAGATAATATAGCTTATTCTGAGCAAAATCCAGCCTGAAGGTAGGTTTGTCTTTCAAGGGGGGGGGGGGGAAACAACAATTAAAGGATGCTTTCACTTTACTACACTGATTAGAAGCAATTCAAGTGCCTCAAGTGATGTAAAGTTTTAAATCTATTGATTAAATTTGCATCTCTTAATTTAGAAATGATCATCCATGTGGAGTGCAGCCTAAACAGCAGAATCTTTCACTACTTAAGTATTGATCTTTAATATGTCAAATGTACTAATTAAAATTGATATTTTGTAGATTGCATTTTAAATATTAATATTTGCTTGAATTTCAACCATTGACATCTGTGATATTTTGCAGGATTATATGGGTCATCACAGGTTATTCCAGCAGAAAAAGAAAGAAAGAAAGAAGAAGTAGAGGTTTTTAGCACAGAAGAACATGAAGACCGTGCCACATAACATAGAAATGCTGAAAAGATCCAAAAGACTGTTTTTGTTGAATGGAATGGTTCTGCCACTGCACGGTACTGAGCGCATCCAGCCTTGATTAGTTCATTTCGTAGTAGAGAGCCATCAACTGAACGAGTTGAATGAACTGGCTTCAGGCGTTATGTCCCGTACAGTTGCAGTCTGACAGAGTTGTGCTATATGTTCACCTGTTCATGTAGTGAGTTAATGCCCAGCAGCACCTGTTTGGAGGTTCTTCCTGGCAACCCTAGACACTTTCATCATGAGACAATTATTCTACATCAGTTAATCTTGGTGATTTAGATCTATTTTTCTCGTGACAAAGACAGCACAGCAGAATTTGACTTGCATTTGTGTCTTCTTCAGAGACTGTTCAAATGCTTTGAGATTTACAATAACATTTCCTTTTGAAGTACAATTTTGCCCTCTCCTTGGAACCAGAGAGTTGTAATTTTAAATATGGTGGGGGTTTTTTTCCAGCTGATAGAACACATTTCAAATTATTTAATGTTGAGTAAAACTTTATTGTCCTCATCTAAAGAAGGAAGGCAGTACTATTTTTCAAATTTTATAGGAAATCAAATGTATTTAGAGAGCTGTCAGGAGAACCCAGGTCTCTCCAAGAGTGAGTCCAGTCTGTGGAGGTAAACAGACTCTCAAAGAACCATCTGAATGCATACAGTAAGTTCTCCAAGTATAACTATCTTTTCTAGTCTTTATCCCAATTGCAAACTATGTTTTCCAGTCCTATATCCTGATTCTCTATGCAGAAACAATAGAACCCTGAAATGTATTATAGGTATGTAGCATGTTCCATATTGACAAGGAAAATTTTAATGAGTAAATTACAAATGAAAGCTGTGTTGCGTGAGAAATTACAAAACCTGTTTCTCACCATTACACAAAGGATATATGATGAATAGGACCTATAAAAAGGTATAGGTCATTTAATGAAAATGAGAGTGGACATTGGCAGTGTTCATTCTTTACTAATATCATCCAAAGAATCTCATTCCTCTAATGGACAGAGAATAAAGACATAAGGGGATAATGTGTTAGTGACTAAATAACGTTACAAGGAAAAAGACATAGCAATTTATGTAGAGAACAGGTAAAGAACAAAACTTATTAGAAAATTAAGTACATTCCTTGCCTTACTGTCCTTTGAGCTGCTTGGTGATTTGTCGGCAGTGATTTAGTTGTCTTGATTTAGTGGAAGATGAATTAAGCTTACTTATTTCCATTGACTGTAAAGGGCATCCAGCCAACTAGTTTGAATGTACATGCCTATATTGCACAAGTCAATATTTGGCAGATGAAATAATTTCCTACAATCCAAACTAATTGAGTGCAGACCCAAGATCAATCGCCAGTTTTGGGAGAGCTCAAAAGAAAAGCTGAGCTTCTGCTGCCACTTAGTGAAGGCCTCAGACTACACTTATCTGCTGGGTGGATGGACAGGTCCTGGGCGTAGCTGTGCACACTCAGCACCTGACTGTCCTTATGCTGGAAGATCTTGCAGGGACGTCAGCAATGGGCAGACATGGAAAAGGCACTTGTTCTTAGGTCTGATGTTGCATGCACTATGGGATTTGGGTAGACTCAAGATGAGTTAGCCAGGGCTGTTCTAAGAGACTTGGAATGTCACCTTGCCTTGGATCCGCTGGAGAGTCAGATGAGAGCTGGGCCAGATGCTGTGACTTTGACTCTTTGCAAACTCAGACGCTGTAAAATAATATAAGCAAATGGTGAGTGTGGACATAATGCTTTAAAGCCCTGCTTCTTTTGTTGTACATCATTAAGTAGAGTTGCTGTGGTCTCAGGTGGACTTTCACTGTGCATTTATGTTCTGTTTAAACACGTTTTATATTAAAGCAAATAGCAATGTAGTTTTTATTGCTATCTGAAAGCATGAAATGGAGAATTCCACCTAAAAGAGATTCCAACTTCTTTTATATTTAGCCCGAAACGAATCTTCTTTAATGAAAGGGTTTGGCTGAAAGCCTGAAGTACATATAAGTGATACATTTCTCCCAATCATAACATGCATTATTTTCAATCGGTAATATGCACATTTCATTTTTAAAAATACATAAGATGCTGAAACTCCTTGATTACTGGGGAATTCTGTGCAAAGAATTTATGAGATAGTGTTTTCAGGCTTGTCAATAAAGCCTAAGCCCCTGCTGTGCTGAAGCTTATGTCACATGCTGCACGCGCTTTTCTAGCATGGACCAGCAGAATACGATATCATGACCCAGCTCTACCTTCCTGTGTTTAACACTTACCAAATGAGTCGTTTAGCCTGTCCTAAAAGCACTGAAGGAACAAAAAGCAATAACTAATAACATCATAATAAAATAGAGTTGCATTTAGAGCAAATAACAATCTGTAAGTAATAGAATAGTCATGCAGATCACAGGTGTGACTGCTGATTCGGGGGTAGCATTTGGTTATATGGATGCTTTTGCAGTTATGTGACTAGAGGAAAACAGTTTTAAATGCTAACAGCTATATTTGCATTCTTGTTCAGCAGCATAATACACTTTTCTCATTTTTAGAAAAGAAAGAAAACCAAATGCATGTATGCTGAGCATCAGAGAATTTAAGAAGCTGAGCACTTTCCGCAAAACTGAATTACGGACAATTATCAGATAGAACCTGGCAATAGAATCACTGACATTAAAGGGGAAATGTTTTCCAAGAAAGCAATGTTTTTAGAAAAAAGGAAGAGATTTAGTAGACACAGTAAGGACTCTTTCATTTTAAACCCACCGCATATTTGCACATTATGGGTAATATTCACCTGGTGTATCTAATTTGTGATCAATATTTCAGCTGCTGTGTGGCAACAGCTTTGGAGTCCTCAAGAAAAAGGAGCAGCACCTTCTGCTTTGGCAGTTCCAGCTCTCTCCAGTCTCATCACCTTGCCAGACAGCAGGAATTCAGGGATCTCTCAGGTTTTGTATGCTGATAATTTTGCAAGAGAGGCTGAGCGATAAAAAAAAATAGCCTCAATACACCCAAAGCCGTCTCTTATATTGGCAATTTTTATACCCAATTCTTATTTTTAAATTGTAATAGATGTGCTTTATATACTAGAGATTGAAAAGAGATATCGTAGATGCAGTTTTGACTCTCCCTTGATGTGGTGGGACTCTCATTTTGATAACAAAATGTCTTAGCCCTCTAACTTTCTGTATCTCTCTCTCTCTTACTACTGTATCTTAATTATAGTCTCATTTTTTAATCTACGTTTGCATTCTCTTCTCTGTTTTCTTTCTCTTCAATCACATGGAAGTATTTGTGTTACCTCAAAGAAGGCAAGGCTTCGATAATTCTGCCTGATAAAGATTTCCTCTTCTCATTATGCTTCTTCTAAAGCCTAACAAACAAGAAATACTGTCATTTAGCTAGTTCCTAGGCCCAAATACGTTACAATGCTTAGGCAACCACAGCTGGGAGCATGGTAACTGTGATGGAGAAAAAACAACTCTCTGATATTAATGAAGTCCTGTTCCTTGCATCCATTTTAAGTTACTACATTTGAGCCAGTTACAAAATCACAGTTGTAGTCATGACAAGCTTTTATTAATTTTACATTGTTTTAACAGTTTTCAGCTCAGACAACATGAAAACGATCTAATTCCTTAGGGTCGTTGCTTATGTAGACTTAATTCTAACTATTGGTTCAAACTGTCTAAGCACCTGGAGCAAAATCTTGTTCTGCTAACTTCAAACAACTTAGTGCTGCAGAGTTTAGTGGAAAGGGTGGACGTATTAAAAGCACCCAAGAAAATACACAATATGCTTTGAAATACTTGATATCGTTGCTGAGAATTTGCTGACTTTTCAGAAGTTCTGCACGGATTCTGAAACGGGGACTTTCAGTGCATCCACATTAAGGGCTCACTGCGAACAACAGAGTTGGAAAGTCACCTGAAACAGGAATTATTCTGTAAACTAAGGCTACTCCCCTTCTCATCCCACCAAGCGAAGATGAGTGTGAATCCAGTTTTCTTCTTTTCAAAATGCAGAAATTAAAAGTGACATGGGAACACTGTACGAAGAAGGTATGTAGGACGCAAGTAAAAAGAGTGAGGGTAACTGAATGTACCTTGAAAAAAGAAAACTTAATGTAAAAAAAATTATAAGTTGGAGATCTTGTATAAAGCAATGCACACAAAGTGGGTGGAAAGTGTCAAGTGCCTAGAAAGCAGCAATATTTTAAATGATAGCAGAAAAGCACATGCCTTCATTTTTGTTGTCCTTTCAAAGGTGCTCTTCTAGTCTTTCTCTGGTTTGTATACGCAGACCTCCAAAATTACAGTGATTTCTGAGCAGCCTAGGCTGCTCCCAAACTAAAAAGATATCTTGAAATAATTTACATTCATAAATTAAAGTCTCTCACTCACTCAAAATTTGAGTCAGGCACTTGAGCTCCTGGCACCGCGTGGACACAAACGCTGCTCCTGAGCATGAGCATCATCGGGTCACGCTCCCTTCACGTGAAAACCAGCCTTGGGTAAACAAGCAATTCCTTGACTTTCCCTGCCAAATTCGTTCAATTTTTTAAAATTGTCTTGATTTCCTGCTTACTCATGGTTTCCAGAGCACAATTAATTTTATTTTTTTGGGGGTCTGTTTCTTGCCTGTGGTGATGGGGGGTGGTGGCAACACAACCCCAACTGGAGCTGGGTAGGAAGACAGGAGTTCACAAAGACAATATTTTTTGCAGCTGGATTTCTTATCTCTTTCTCAGCCTTTTCCTCTCATTTATCCCTCAGGGTCCAAGACTTGATTAAACTTTTCCTAAAAGTGGAAGTTACCGGCGTGCTTCACAACTTGACAGGGTCCTTACCCGTTGTAACAGTCTTAATAAGCCTCCGACACCCAGTGCGTTGATCACAAGGAGGCACTCCCTCCTCTGAAGATCAGCACTCAGCTCCTCAAAAGCGTTTAGATGTTCCCACTAAAATGATGGGAAGTTAATTGCCTGAATCCATCTGGGCTCATATGTTGTGCTGTACCGTCCATGTTGAAAATAATACGACCACATTTTAACAGTATGGTTTTAGGCACGTGAGAAAACCATGGGCAGCTCTCCCGGTACTCGGATACTACAGTGACAGAGGCTACATCAGCACTTGCTTAGACAGACAGTTGAACAGATTTCAAAAGCAAGGCCTCCAAAATGTGTCTTTTATAATACACTGCTGCTTTTTAACAGCTTGTTGGTGATGGATTTTTAAACCTGAAGCGTATGAATAATGCAAATAAGAAAATGCTGCACAGTAATGTTGATCCAGTAACGCTTTATATGCTCATTAGCTACTGTGCATTATAATTGAACTCTTACATGTGACAGCCACATGAATGCCAAATGAATGCATTATGATTAACGCTGTTACAATGAATACCAAATGAATTTTTAATGACTGAACACTTACCATTTTCCTGTTGATTCCGTGGCGTGCAAAGTTTTGATTCTTTTTAAAAATTGGATTTGAAGCATTGATATGAATGGCTTACTGTATTTTAACCTCGAATATGCTTAGCTGGTGCTAAGTCATTATTCTCCAAGATCCCATGACAATTTTGTTGACCCTTTAAAAAAAGGGACAGGTAAAGGAAATACTTTAAAAAAACTGATAACAAATGAAGTATTATTTAGTTGCACGTCTTACAAGATTCATTCAGCAGTGATCCATGTGTACTAACCAGACATCACAAGAAAAGGGAAGTGAGGATGACTGCTAGAGCAATCAGTCATTTTTCTTTTCTCAAACCGTGGCTCTGGAGTGAGGGAAAAATAGAATTAAAGTGTTTTATTGTTGTCATGGTTGGAGTAAATACTACTTGAATAAACAAGCGTAATGTTCGCACTTTAAACATAAACTTTGTTCCTTATTCAAGTGAGCAATGTTTCCACCCGGCTTTTTAGCTTTCAGGCACTATTTGTCTGCAGGGAGCAGCTGTCATTAATGCTACCTTATTACCTTGTATGCATAGTAATGTGTTTTATAAATGCCCCTACAGAAGTGAATGGACGTACTGGAGGAAGTGTTTACTGATGACTGCAAGAGTTCTACTGAAACACCGCCCCATCTAACAAAAAACCTCTGCTGCAAAGGGTAAAGCCTCTTCTCAGGCTTCAGACATTTTTATACCTCGCAGAGAGGCAACCCAAACTAAAACAACATCTGTGCTTCTGGAGGACAGAAAGGGCCTGAGGGCACAAGGTGGGACTGTGTTAATGCTTGGAAATACTTCTGTAAAGTCATTTTTACTTTGCTTTCGTGAGCTGCACTAAATGTCCTGTGAGCCACATGCCCGCAGACTAGTTGATTTCTTCTGACCTAGGTTGTATGGACTTCAAGAAAAAGAACACAGGTTTGCTCCTGAGTTCAGTAACATCAAGCTGTCACTCCTTATCTTTTACTTTTCTTGGAATTCAATCTCTAAATGGGTATAAAAAGTTAGAGTGCTTGTCTGTTTACATTTATTGCAAGAGACTATAAAAGATAAAATTATATGAGCAAGAATAAGCAGGTTGCTGGCCAGGTATTCTGTGAGAAACTGCCGTAAATTAGGAAGAAAGTCATGTTCCATAAATAACTGACTAACCGCAGAGAGCAACAATGCCACTCCTCATGGCAGCAGCAGAAATGCAGGGTGGTAACAAGAGAGCAAAGAACTGCTGGGGTTCTCGGGCAAAAGGAATGAAAGGTCAGACCTGGCTGCTCCTGTGCATTCCCCTTTCTTCCCCTGCCCGCCCCCCTGCAGACCCGCTCAGGGCTCCTTCTGTGCAACAAAATACTTAGGTGGGTAGGGATTAAGGTGATTTTTGCCCATGTTTGCTTTAGACATTGGGTGAATTTTAACCCCAAATGAAAGAAAGCACTTTGTGTGCCAGCCTATGAAGCTTTTGAAGTGTAACGTTTCTAATATCTCTCTTTTTGCCCTCGTTTCCCTCCATATGCTACCTGAATTGCATTTCCAGCGTGATTATAACCTTGATGTTTTTTCTGCTTTCCTCATTCCCCTATTATACTCAATTCTCTCCGCAAGTTTTTCCATCATCCAAAATACTAATTTCCTGGTGTTTTGTTTCCATGTCCAATATAAGCTATGTCAGACCTCAAATTAAGTTATTTTCTTGAAAAAGTAAAATAAAGATTTAGGTTCCTCCAAACAAAGTTGAAATTCATCCAAATCTGATGTTCATGACACAGATGAGTCAAAGTGAGCCTGGAATTAATTGAGTAGACCCAAATCTACTCTTGTGATCCTGCTTACACAGAAGAAAATCATAGTCTCACTTTAACCCACTACAATAAATATCTGGTTCCATCAGATAATGCATATTAACTGCAGATTCAGTCTTTTTACATACAGCATGCAAGAAATTGGTCTGAGGAAGCTGCAATCTAAACAGCAAGATGGAGAGACAGACAGACCGACCTGACGGCAGTTTTACAAAGGTGAGGACTTGAGGCGCAAACACTTTGTACGAGGTCACAGAAACTGCTGCTGAGCCAGATCTTGGCCTTCCCAGACCTTGTCCTATGTCTTATGCATAAAATCACCACTCTTTTCTTATGCCAACTCCAGGCATTTTTCTAACAGAGTTAAATTTAATCTGTGCTCTACACTGCAGTGTTTTGGGAAAACTGCAGTTGTGGGTGGGTCCAAGGATATATGAAAGGTGCCTACCCTGGGTAAATTTGGAAAGAGCAACTTTTATTTATACATGCCAGCAAGTGCTTGTAAACTTCCCCTGCAGAGTTATTTTGGTCTGCTAGCACAAATTTGTCAGCTGCTGGAAGATATTTCTGTGATCTGAGAGCAGGATGCTTTTCTGGGCTGGAGCCACACCGGCACAGACTAGTGGGCTTCCCGCTCCGGGGGCTCCTAGGGACAGGCGACCTCCCAGCATCGTCAGGGCTCCTCTCTCAGGTCTGGGATTTGGGCTGCTGATCAGCAAATGCCAGCAGCGCAGCCCTGAGAGAAGCACAGCAAGGCCAAAGATCGGTATTTTATTGTCTGCTTTAGTTTTGTTTTCACAGAAGGATGAAGCAATTAAAAGATCAGTGGGGCTACCCTGCAATTTTGAGTTTTTATACTACTCTGGCTTCCCTAGACAGAGTGCCTATGCCTTTTCAGGGACCTACAGACACTTAATGAATGCTCTTAGGATTGTCTTCCGCTTTTCTTCTATGCCATGCGCTCTTATTGTGCTCTTTAACTTTCAAACATTATTTAAAATACTATTGGCTTGGACATCTTGTTAGGTCTCCATTAGTAATATCTGTTTCATCTTTCGGGGTTTTCTCTTAAAAGGTGATGGCAATTCACCCTATGGTGAACTTGTGTGTCTCCCGGTAAACAAGAAAAGATTTAAACAAACCAGCCAGACAAAACTTGGATATTCTTTATTGTACCTAATGGTGCTATTGGTTTGATGATTTTTTTTGTTTTTTATTTTTTGAGAAAGAATGAGCTGGCTCTGCTATCATAATTTGCGATATCGATTTAGAAATTAACACCCCTGTTAATCTTTAAGTTCCATACTATCATTTTTTTCCGGTTGGTCTATAATAGAAGGAACTTAATATTCATTTTCACAACTTTCACTATGTTGTACAGAAATGATGAAAAAGATTTTAACTTAGTGTGTACAATAATATCCACTTAAACTTACTACCTCTTGTAGATCACCATTTGTGAAAGTTGCTCTTATGAGACTGTATTTTTCAATGTTTTCTCTTGCGTGACAATTATATCTTGGTTAAATACGTGGAAAAACACATAAGCTGCTTCTGCTTTTGAGGAAGGGGTAGGAGAGAAACGCGCGTTGCTTTTCATTAATGAATGGCTGTGCCTTGCTATGGGCAAAATAAAGACCGTTTCTGCATTCCAGGTTAAAAGCGTGGGGAGGAGTAGGTTGCTCCGTTCCTCTTTTAAACTCAGGAGTTATTATAGCTTTCTGCACACAGGGATGAGGGAGCTCCGGGGAGCTAATAAGAACCCATTTTGTGCAGACAAGCAGTAAGAGATGGATGAAGATGAAGAATGAGCAGAAGCATAATTCACCAGCGTACCTGATGGCACAATGACATTGATGTTTCTTGGCTCATATATCACCCCAGGTGCAGATATGTGGCAGTTCGTTTCTGTCCGGCACAACGGAGAGTCCGTAAGGGATATTATGACGTTTTAAGTCACCATCTCTGAGCCAGGTTGCTTTGGGGGCAATGCAATTACATGCTCTTCCGCCGATGGGCTTGATAGCAAACTGACACTCCCGCCCTAAGCTAGAGGAGTGATCAGTTAAGGATGACAGTGTTGCATAAACAGTTAAGTTAGTCCTGTATCTTCTCTGTCCTGCGGTGCTGTATCAGCTTCACCTCTGCCGGAGTGGAGCCCGTGAGCCCCTGCGGCTAACGCTACCTCACTCAGATCGCTGCGGTGCGGACGTCAGTTGCCTTGTACCTCCTACAGAGCGGAAATCTAGTTTTTTTCCCCTCCGTATCACAGATATGCAGATCCAGTCTGTTCTCTCCAAATGTGGCAGACAAAAATCTTGTCTAGGTACTGAACATGAAGCTGTTGACAAGTAAGAAGGACAGGCTGGCTTTCTGATCATCTTAGAAGATCTTAAATGTTCCCTACGGGTCTGACCTTATGTCCCTTACCCCCGTGAATCTTTTTTTTTCTCCTAATGGACCCATGTGGAACTACGCCTAGGGACAATGCACATGACTAAGAGTTGCAGGACCAAGACTGTATTTTTTGTGACGCGACGTAATGTTGCCAGTAGGCCACATCAACACATATAAGAAATGGGACCTCCTGATGTATATCGAGCATTGAATTTTCAGAGTAAATCAACAAATCTAAATAAAGTCAGATCTCAATTACCTGCACAAGATGCGTTCTTGTTGATGTTATTCAGAACATGCATTTTATTGCCTTGCAAACATCCGAAAGGAATTCAGTTTTCAACAGCTTCAGGCTTTGGTATGGCATAATGGCTTAGTTCTGTAACAACAAGCTGAAGTATTGACTGTCATGGAATAGACTGTCAAACTGAACTTTGCGAGGTTTGTTTTGCTTACAAATTAAAACTGTCTTCTCGTTTTCAGCTCTGCATAAAATACCTGTGTTCTGAGGAATACATCGTTTGAAAACTGTCTGTGTACTGCAGCATGAAAAACACTGCTCCTATGTACCGCGATTGAACGTAGGACTAAAAAGCCACGAGTGCAAGCCGCGTGGGACAGGGTGGCTTCCTCTGCAGCATAACGCATTCTTCTACTTTTGATACGTGGACATGAAATGAAAGCGCCACTGAAGTATAATTTTAAAATAATCTAAACAGACAACAGCATTGTTTGAATGTAATTAACTTTGCTGCAAATCTCTAATATTCATAAATAGCCCCTTTTAAATGTCTCAAGGATGCAGTTGCACGGGCAGCTCTTGGAAACAAGGTACAAGCAAGGTACAAACTTCTATTTGCAACTTTTATTTATAGAAAGAAATAGCTAATGATTGAAATACCCAGATGTATATGAAAGGCCACTGAAACAAACGAAGTTTTGCTTGTTTTGAGGAACAGACACTGGATAAAACTTCATTCTTTTCCCCTGAAATGAGGCTTAATTTGGTTTGCATCACATATCATATATATACAATTATGTTTCATTCAAATATAGGTCCAGGTTGATTGACAGCCCCTTATCAATAAGGGCTATGAGAACACTCTTTAAAACTTCAGTCTGTAGTAGTGTAACAAACGAGGTATGACTTTTATGTCTGTTGCTTCAGGAGGATATTTAAAGGATGGACATCAGAAACAGATGTGATTTTTGACTGGTGTTTTAACTGAATATTTTACACCCTCGTGCGTCTCTTCTCTATAATATTAGAACTAAATGTATCTTTCTCACAGTCACTGGCTGTGCTGGTGTATCGAAGGGCAGCATCTGGATAGGGGGCAGTACCAACGGAGGAGGGTGACTTCTGTTGTTTACTTCAGGTTTAGCCTGGGACCAACATATTTTTTCTTCTACAACACTGTCTAGTTTGATCTGTGTCATTACTAGGGCTTACTAGGAAGAACATAAATACTTGTGCTCCAGCAAGCTGACACGTCCCCGGCTCATGGTGTTAATCATGGACTGTTCTCTAGCACTGTACCATAATTTTCCAAGGCAGGTTTCTTGAGCAGATATAACATACCATAAAAAGATGCGGAAACATATGGTAATCTTATCAAATGCCTACGCTTGCAGTTACAGAAGGAAAGGCATTTTTAGAGGAGAGGATAGTGAAAGGCAATGGTTTATTGCACATCATCAGCTTGAGCCATCGCAGTTTTTCCACAGTAGGAGATCTGATTTAGAGCATATGGTGAGTTCATGCAAAAGCATGACAGACTTAAAATGGCAGTTCTTAATTAGCACCTTATTAGTGTTCAGGTGCTAGCCATGTTTAGCAACAGCATGAGATATATGGCCTAGATTTTTGCATTCAGAATGGAATTACACCCGTTCAAACACATTTTGCTACCTGAATTGGGGTTGATCTTACGAATGACAGTACAGGATAGCATAGAGCTTTTGCAACGCTAAATTACGTTACGCTTTTGAAATCTTTAAACTATCTTTTGGACTACTGGAAACTAAAACAAAAATCTATGTCAACGTGCTACAAATGTTCTGCAGGCTGCACTTGCTTTTTCCAAACAAATTTTTTTCAGATAAAACATCTAAACTTGCCAGAAGTTTGACAAAGATAATTGCAGCACTGTTGCTAAGCATTCTCTATAAGCAATCTGTATTCAGTTTACACAGTTACAATTAGAGAGTAAAATGGGAAGATGACTTCTTCTAGTTCAGATGCTTGAAATAATTTTTTTTTTTCTAACATTGATTTTATCAAAACAAAGATTATGTTACTTATTATTTAGGCTTGTCATATGTACATCACAGATTAAGAATTATAGGAAGAGTGGGGCTGGAGGAAAATCTATTAATTTACAAAAGAGGCCCTGAAATACCAGCAAGGTAGTATTGTTAATGACAAAAAATCCTTGGTTTGCCTGAACAGTTTACCTCCTAGGCATCTCAAGGCTGCTCATCTAAACCAATTCACAAGGTACACTCTAGTTTTCCATTTGACATTAAAAAAAAAAAACAAAAAACACCACTGTTAACAAAATTGTTGTAAACAAAAGCAGTAGGAGATCACTCTGTCCAGTGGCAGATAACAAATACCTAAGATTTACTACGTAGCAACCACATTGGAAGACTAGTTCTACCACAAAACAGAAAATTACACCCTTGCTGAGTGAAAGCCTTACACACAAACTTGTGTTTTGGGGGGAGTTGATTGCTGTACTTGCCTGTCCATTTAAACCTAAAAACCTAAGGCATTTAGCAGTCTTTTGCTTTGCCAGAAGGCCTTCAGTTATGTAGAGCAGGGTGGAGCCCCTAGTTGCAAACCTTGTAGATGATTCTTTAGGCAGGAGGCGATGATTTAAAACACCTGGGCTGCCTGAAAGCCCAGGTGTTTCAGCTCACCTCATTATTACAGGCCCTTTCTGCTGATTTCTGCTTGATTTGCGTGAGGCGCAGAAGCTGAGGGGAAGAGAAGAAGAAAGGGTTCCACAAGTAAAGGCCCTCAGAAATCGTAAGTTCTATTTTTTTTTTTGACTGACTGAATAATATAAGATGGTTTCCATTGATTTGCACGTGGGAAAACACAGCGATAGAGGAAAGAAAAAAGAAGAAAAAAAAAACCAAAAAACCCCCCCAAAAAAGGCGCTCTTTTTGTTAATAGCGATGGGAGGTAGGGCGTTTTCAGGTTGCCCAGAGATAGTCCCTAACTGAATTTTTAGAAGCACGTAACACGAGGTAAGGTACGTGTTCAAGCCAAATACTAATAGTTTTTCTAACTTGTTTAATGTCTGGAACAGAGGTAAAAAAAGCTGAAGAAAAAAACCCCCCTGTGGTAAACGATGTGTCTGACTGTTGCTTTTTCCTCCTGTGGTCGAATACATGTGAACAAATACAACCTGCTTTTTCGGCGGGGGGGCGGGAGGGGGAGAGATACTGATATTGGCAATTTTTATTTAATTCTGTGGGTGTCTATAAATAGTCATGTTCGCATTTGAAACTTCTGCGGCTTTTTTGTTTGTGTTCTCTGACAATAGCAGTCACATAATATCACTTAAGTTCCTTAAGCGAGTAAATTTTGGGAATATGAGCACTTCTGGCACAAGCTGTTGCCCAAATGGCAGCTTGAGCAAGCAAGGAGACTGATATAGAAATGAACTGATTAAAAAAGAAATAAAAAAAGGTGTTATTACATTTAGAGGTTTGAATATCACCAGAAAGGAGCATAGAGTTTGCATATTTTTTCATTAGTTTCACTAGAAAATAGTGTGCCTAAGCAAATGAGTTAAAGCTGTTTAGAGAACTAAATATGACTGCGAGAGGATAATTTTAGTGTCTAATCTCACGCAGTCATGCCAAGCTAATTTTATTCTCCCTTTTCCCTTTTTAGCTCAATGCATTTATATAAAACCAACATAACTTGCTTTCCCTCTTTATAAATATATATGTGGGGAGAGTGGCATATATATTGTATGTTTATATAGAGAGAAATATTTATATAGCTTCAAGCCATCAGCTGTAATACTAAAATACAGTAAAATATCTAAAATATACATATTGATTGGTGGAGAGGGAACAAAAAAAAAAAATGTTAGTTTGAACTGTGGATTTCTTTCTTTTGGCTGTCGTGTTTTTGATAACACCTCTAACTTTCTACCAATCTGTTATAGCATATTTAAGAGCAAACTAAAAGAAATTAGTTATGTGTTTTAACTCAGATCGTCATACGATGTGCATTGATGTGTTCTCCATTTGAGTAACTTGGGAATTATTACTTGTGTATGACAGAAGCTAAAGGATGTTTTGTTTGAAACTTCAAGGCCCTGTTGTGGTAAACATTGCCTCTATGTGACATGGGAGAAGCGAGGATGATCTGTTCCCTATTAGTAAGAAAGAAAAGAATTGCAATGCTTTTAATGGACACTCAATTTTCAGACCCTGGCAATTATCAGAGGTGTGATCTGAAAAGGAGAAGACCATCCAAAGGACGGGATTTAAAATTTTTTTTCGTTTATTTTTTTTTTTTTTTCCCAGCTAATGAGAGCTAGCTTTCTATTTGCTCTTTCCTCTGGAAGACTTATCTGAGTTTTTTTGTTATTTTTAGCGTTCTCCCACCCCTCCAAAATAAGAATCGTCACTTCTGGTATCATCACTAGAACATAATGGTACACGAACCATAAAGACAAAGTTTGTCTAAGGAGGCAGTCATTAAATGATCATTACTTTCTTGCTAAAAACGGGGATAGTGACTTTGAGTGTAATCTGCGGGATAAGAGTATGCCGTACAAAAAGAGGTTGTGCAAAGGAAGCAACTACCACTAGAAAACTTCATCGCGCAGCATAGATTGTGTGTTTTGATATTTTTTTTTTACAATGACCTTACAGACAAAGGTTTTATTATTTAGTTATCTCTGCCAGAAAGCATTGCTTCTGTAAGAAGGCAAATGTTTCATTAGACTGATGGGTGCACTTGTAAGAAAAAGATGGTATTGCAGCTTTATTTCCAATAGTGATATCCTGTTATTTACTTAGTAATGGTCTGTAGAGAAAAAAAGCTTTTTTCTTTCTCTGTGTGTTATCAAGAGTTGTATTTCTCAGAAAGCGAGTATAGAGCCTTATGGACTTTTAGCCACAAAGACTGGCTGCTATATAGCATTTAATCAGAGCAGCAGCAAAACTGTATGTGAGGCTGTAAGTGAACTTGCAACATCTACAGACACAGCAAAACAAGTTAAGGACAAAACAAGGTCTGACCAAGTACATCTTCACCCTCTGCTCTTGATTTCTTTCTCTTGTTGAATGAAGTCAAATGCAGAGTTTTATTTGAATGTTTTGCTTACTGTTTTTACATTGAAGTTGTAACAGTTAATATAAGCATATCTTTGCACAATCAAGAGCTTAATTGTTTATATATATGCCTGCAGTGGATGCATGTAAACTGGTAAGTGTGGGCTCACGAGCCTTGTATGACCGCGTAAATCAAGGACTGAGACCACAGCTGTCACCTCTCTGCAATACAGTGCACAAACAGGGTGTACCATCCACAAGTCTTTCCCTGTGGTTTGTCACCTCCTCTCCTGTTTTCCATGTGCCGTGTTCCGTGGCCTGGCTCCCTGTGGGGCTGCATGAGTGGGGAGGGGGTGGTTGTGGGGGTTGGAGGGTGCCCGTATGGGTGCAAGGACAAGAGGAAAGAAGGCTGAGGGGAGACCTTATTGCTCTCTACAGCTACCTGAAAGGAGGTGGTAGCGAGGTTAGGTTCAGTCTCTTGACCCAAGTAAAAAGCGATAGGCCAAGAGGAAATGCCCTAACGTTGCACCAAGGGAGGTTTAGATTAGATACTAGGAAAAATTTTTACACTGAAGGGGTTATCAAGCATTGGAACAGGCTGTCCAGGGAAGTGGTGGAATTGCCATGCCTGGAGGTATTTAAAAAATGGGTAGATATAGTGCTTAGTGACGTAATTTAGTGGTGGTTTTTGTCAGCGTTAGGTTGATGGTTGGACTCGATGATCTGAAAGGCCCCTTCTGACCTAGACAATTCTATGATTCTAGTGGTAGTGTGATGTGTTTGTTTAAAATCATCTTGGGACTGCAGCTTTAAAACCACGTGAGAGGCCTTTCATTCTTTCTTTGGTGAGAGGTCATAATGGCTTTTTATAATATAATATATAATATCGAGTGACAGTATTAAGAATTTGGTTTCTGAAGTTGAAGTAGATGTTGCTTGTGATGGAGAAAATTTAGTCACAGCGTGCAGATGCTGTCCTTGCAACTGCTTCTGGTTTGTGTCCTTGAGGAGTTTGAAGAGGAGGTTAAACTTCATTAAATGTAAAGAATTAGATGAGAAATATGTGAGGAATCTGCTGAATTACTTTTCTACCTGCAAAGCTATATTTTCATCTAAAGCAACTCTTTGTGTTAGGTGGTGGACATGCTAACAGTATGCTTGCTAAGGTAAAAGGACGCTGGTTGCTCCTGGAACAAGCAGGCAGTAAAGGGAAGAGAGTAATGGCCCTCAGCACAACGTGAGGAAAATAGGAACACAATCTGGCTGTAGTCATGGGTGATTTCAATTTCCCAGTATGAACTGGGAAAGTTGAAAAGCATGGCACGATGAAAAATAAAATTATAGAAGAAATAAAGAGTTATTGACCCACGGTGTCAGAATTCTAATAGGACTTGTCCTCTCCAATCTCAGCAAAAACGTGCAGTTAGTAGATTAGAAACAGCAGAGCTACTTGGTTCAAGTGACCCCATGATTAAATTCAATATGACTTAGAACACTAAGCCAAATACATCAAAACTACAATATGAATTCTCAAAGGTCTGCTTTAAAGGTATATGGAAAAAAACTGTGAAAAATGGGTAAAGAAACTATAATGGAAGATAGTTCTGGTGAAGAATAAAGGTTTTTCTGACGTTGCCAAGATGCAGTTTTTTGGGGCAAAGGAAGATAATGTGATTGTGGGGAATTAATCCCTACACTTTGACTGTTATACTTTCTTTAAACTCTTAATTTAATAAATGTGTTCCATTACTGAATTTCTGCTAAAATTGTTGTGAGATAGCCATACCTGGGAGAGTGGGGACAGAAATCATTGTCTATTCGTATCCATTGGATAACCGTAGAAGGGTTGCTTGGGAGGTGGGTGATCTTCCATTGAGGCATTTAACCTCAGGCCTCGATTACAGCAGGGCACAGCCTTTGTAGAGGTTTCTGGTTTACTGTTCTGGCATTGCAGAAAAAAAGATAAACATCTGGGAATCAAGCTGGATTGGAATTGGTGCTTCTAGAGATGCACTGGACATGGAGTGGTTATGCAGCTCTGGTATTGATGCATCTGTGCTATGTCTCTACTAAAATGAAATATCACTTGAACCATCTCTGGTTAGGTTTTAAACTTAGTACTCCGTATGTTATGTGAATCTGTCTTAAAAATAGATAGTTCAAATAACTTCAATTTTCTTGGTTTTCTTTGCCCCCTGTGATTCAAACATGTAATTGGATCAAATAATCAAACAATAACTTAAAGTACAAGGAGGCTCTATGTGAATTTTATGACAAGAATAGATGCAGTGGCAAACTGTATTGTTGTAGCAGATACTACAGGGTACTGTGGTCTGAGAAGCTGTGTACAGGAGCGTAGCGTGGCAGCTTTACAGAGCCTGAACTGCAGTTCTGTGCCCTTTGCTGGGCTGGCCACGTTTGTCTGTGGTTGCTTGATCTTCACTCTGCTCCTCCGGACACACTGATGATGATTCGTTTAATCTCGAGACAGTGGTTTTTTTGAGTGATACACAGTGCAATATGCTTGCACCATCTCTCTTAATTTTTACGTTTATATGGTCATGTGTGTAAATAGGAAATACCGTGGAGATTTATGAATAATTAAAAAAAAAAAACACTAACCAAGTAGTGTATTTTTAGTACTTACAGTCTTTTTAACTGTACCTTTTATGCATAATTAAGAACTTCTTATTCTCAAAAAAGGCCCCTGGAGATCAGTGCTTTGAGTGTTAATGTAAGGAAAAATAGTTTCGTTTAAGATGTTTATTCTGCTGTTTCAATATTGCTTTGAATTGGAGAGCCACCAACTCAGGGAGGAAAAAGGACAAAATTCTGTAGTTTAGATGATCAATCAAGCAATTTAAGAAAAGGAAGTGATGATAGCACCTTTACCAAGGATTATCCACAAAGCCAGTTCATCAACTAGTATAAACTGGTGTAGTTGTCATTCATTTCTGTGGAATAATTATTTGTACTAGGTAAATAGCTTACCCACATTGAATACCTACAAGTAGAGTAATGGCTGGAATATAATATTTATCATCTAATTTGTTGTAATGAAGAAAATATGTCTTAATCCCCCCCCAATAGCATGCAATTTATTAGTTTTCTGTATTTTGTGAATTTATCACTCATTTCTTCATATAACTAAAGGAAAGAAAACAAATTGTGGGTAGTTAACTTGTACTTACAGGAAAGTGTAAGAAAGAGGATTTGAAATAGTAAAAATCAGCACCATTTTGATCTGACAAATGAAATAACAAATTAGAATGAAAATGTTAAATAACTGGAAAATAAAATACACATTTATGCGTGTATTATATTATACAATATAAAAAGTATTCCAAAAGCAATCTGAATATTGCAGTGATCTTGTTATTATTTGTGTTTAAAAAACCCCAAAGATTAAGAATACATCAAATGTTATGCAATATAAAGCCCACTGGAAAGATGTGCATCTCTGTTTCCTCCTTGCCCCCACCACCCTGATTCAACAAGGGAAAATGAATCTGAGCTCAAGTGGAAGGCTACTGGGGGGAAGGGGGGATGCTCAGAATACTTAAAATTCAGAGAAAGCCTTCTCAACCTCTTCCCACTTTAACATACTGTTATGTCATGTAGAAAACACAAAACTAGTCATAACTTACTGTAAGTGGGAAGAACTGCAGAATGACTCTGTGCAAAAAATGTTTGCAAAACCAATACTTTTGTAATTGGCATCTAATAATGTCTGTAATTTAAACAAAATCAACATCTCCCCATCAGCTTTTAACTGTGAAATAGCACACCAATTATCATAAGACTGGTAAATGCTTTGAAGCATTCAGATTCTGCTGTGAGACTCCCATTTATGACCAAGATAAAATAAATTTCACAGATTATAAAGCTCCCTGTTGCTGAGATACCTCCTTATAGCTTGTTCCACATTTCAGTGAGCATGGGCTGTGAGTTTCTCTGGGTTTTTTGGATTTTATTTTTTTTTAATATTTTTTTTCCAGATTACAGTCTATCATCTTATTTCTTATTTATCTTTTTTTTTTTTTAATCCATGTTACTAGTACCTAACAGCTTCCATTTGCCTGGGGCAAGTTGTGCTAGCTGCCAAAAAAACCAGAGCGTGACTTTTACAGTACTAAAGTCAAAGCCAGTAAAATGGAAAGAGAAGGGAGGAGGAGGGTGTCTTTGTGTACTAGAACACAATGGAAAATGCTGACAATGTACAGTATTATCACATGATGTCAAAATAGAATGTTCATTTCATTTTTAAGCTAGTCGTAGTCTCTACATAGCTGTAATGAGGCTCTTCTTGTGCATCAATCTGCTTGGACATCTGAACCACCAATTAGTAGCCAGGGATCTGGGTCATGCCTCTTCTTTTCCCCTCTCTTTTTCTACATTTAGCAAAAAGATTGTCTTGTAGCCAGCGGTAGCGTGGTGGGGAGTGAAACTTAAGTGCTGTTTCACCACTTGCCGCATGTCAATCTGCTTGTGGCCTTCGCATCATTTCACGGTTTTGTACTACTCTGAGTTATTACCTTTACAGTATCACCTAAAACCCTGTTCTTAACTTTAAAATTTAGTGAGTGAATCCTGACAATAGCAAAGGAAAAGGACAAATACGCCTAGTATAAAATGCTAGCTTTGTAACTTTCATGGGTTCCCCCCCATCTTATATTTGTTTCTTGAACTACCAGTTCTTTTTCCTGCATTGTCCATAAGCCTTTCAGAGAAGGAAGGGTTGCCTTCTGATAAAGGCTCTGTTCAGACCAGACCCTCTGCCTTCTTTTTAAGGTTTTGATATGTTCTTGTTTCTCATCGGACATTTCAAAATAATTTAAAAAAATTATATGGAAAAATAAAAGGAATAGAAAGTGCACTTTGCTAGCAAAACGTAGAGTATTTGCTGTAGACTAGTTGAGTATAAGGGTGTGAACTGGGTTCTCCTCATTCTTGATAAATGCCTTGCTGGGAAGGCTGTTGCCCCGTCTGGATTGGTTCTCATTGTCGCAGACCAGAAATCCTGTGCTGCTCCTGAGAAGTATTGTGGATCAAAAGCATTGGAGAACTGCTTTGTGTTAAATTTATTTTTCCCATCAGGCTTTTCAAAGCAGTCTTTGGGAGCTAGTTTGGCTCATTTTGTTGAAATTATAGGTTACGGCAGAATAAGTTCTAATACATGTCTGAAATTTACAGGGTTTTTTTAAATGTAAAAATAAATATTTGGATTTAAAAAGAAGAATCTGCCTCAGATACTGTTTTTGGGATCCTGGCGAGTGCTCATAAGGATGTACGTGACAGAGCATTTGTTCTGTAGCTCACAGGCATAACGGGTTGAGAGGTTCTCCACTTGTTCAATTTGTGGATTAACATCTAGATCAGCTAAAGGACGACATTTTCTGAGTGTTACATCTGCAGTTCTCACTAAACATATGTAATGCCATATGGTCACCGAGGGGTTATAGACTTTTTTTTTTTCATTAGGAAAACTACCAGAGCTAGTATTAGGTATGAAGTAGTATATACTGTGTACTCTTATGCCACCAAAATAGAAAAGAAACAAAGCAAAAGTTTAAAAATAAGTTGCAAAAAATCAACACAACAACTCCCTTATTGTTTGTGTCTAGAGGTGTGCAATGCCTATAATGAGTCCTGTGAATGCAGCGCGATTAGACCTGTAAAACATATAGCTGTATTCCATATATACTGGCAACTACAAAACAACATACTCATGGTCTCGCCCTGCATAGCACGTTAAAGTGCTGATTTCCAGGTGTTTGTTCTTAATAGCTCTTTGGGCAGAGTTGGGAAGAAGATGGGCAGTGATGTGGTGTCAGAGGATGAGTGTGCTCTCTGCAGCGCCTAATCTTAACGAGCATTGCCTGGGTCTCTCTTAATTGCATAATATCCCACGTTATCTGTTACTGGTTTTGTACTGCAGATATTTAGTACCCATTCATTTCATATATAACTCATATAACGTATATATAAGCTTTTAGGTATACCATGATGAAACATTAGAGAATACTAATTTTCGTAACAAATTCCATCTTGGGGAGAAATGTCCTCAGAACTACACATTATACTGTATAGGCTTTGTACTGCCGGCCAATGTTAGCCTTACAAGATCATATCGTGACATGTATTAAGAACAGGTCATAAAATGCAGTCCTTGGGTACATCTGTACAATGAATATTTAAGGCCTAAATTAACCCCAAAAGGAATTAAGCACGCAGGTATGTTTGGGTAGCCCTCAAATTTGTACGTATGCCTTTTACGAGCAATTTTGCATGCCCAGGCAAGGTACCGATATGTTCTGCTAGTGAATGGGTAAAGCTGGCAGCAGTTGTCCCATCTTTAATGAGCTTCTCGTGTTACATCTGTCGTGTCCAGCTGCACTCCTGTTTTTCAAGACATTTATTTTTCTCCTCTGCTTCCTCCTCCCCAGTCCTGCCCCTCTCCCCTTTATACTACAGTCTCTCTTTAGCAATCCTCATGCCCTCAGCTATAACCACGGACATCCTGGATATCCCTCGAGTCAGGGGAAGGGTTTAGCAATGCTGTTATCTTACCAGCCCCATCGCCCTTAGCCAGAGCAGTCCCAAATACACAAGTGACCCTTTCTGCCAGCATGGCGGAAAGCACCACGAGGAAGCACCAGCGTATTCTACAAACAATGAATATAAACAATGAGTTTATCTTGTAGTACCTTTAAAGCCAGCATGTATTCTGACGTCATTGGGCAACTTTTTTGGTAGACATTGGCCACAGTATCCCCTGCCCCCACCACTGCAATATGGGATGTGATCCTGGTGGGTGCTGTGGTCTCAGGCACCGCTGCAGGGCTTGGTCCAATATATGTGTCCAATGCAGGTGTCTGTTCCGACCCCAAAGTTGATACCAGACCAAAACAGCCTCCCAAAGTTTCCCAGTAAAGGACTTCCAAATCCCCCTGCTTTTACGCTTCAAACCTGTCTCTCTTTCAGAAAGTGCCACAGAGTATAACAACCAGTCCTGCCCCCAGACCCCGATTCATCCGTTGTCATGCAGGCCTTCTGCACTGAAATATCTTTTTCTGTTGTGGGTTTTTTTTGGTTTTGTTTCTCTTTTTTTTTTTTTTTTTTTGGTGATGGTTGCTCTGTTTGTTTTAAATCTAAACAGAAACCTGTGTGAATTGTCTCTTAATAACAAACTCTGTTACCCATGGGCATGTAAGAAGACATTTAAGTTGCCTAAGTATAGGTGCCTACAGGTACTAAATTTGGGTGAAGATAGGGTTTATCTCTCTCTTTCATAAACACCTAAAGTCAGCTCTCTGCCATCGTTAGAATGCTAAATATAACCTTAAGTGCCATATAATTCACTGTGAGCATCTACTCTAAAACACTGACTGGGATACTATAACAAGATTGAGACTTTTAATTTGGAAGAAAAAAAGCCATGAACTATGTGGCAAGAAACCAAAATAATTTCCAGAATCTTAGCCTCCTGAAAATATTTTCTGAGATGGGGCTGAAAACTGCTGGTTTGTTGGGCTTTTTTAAATCTCAGAGTTATTTAGGAAAGGGTTTCCTGTGTCTATAATCCTGTGGGGGAATTAACAGCATTCAAAGATCTTTACATCTACAGTGCTAGACATAGGTTGTAATTAAAAAATAATTGTAGTTGTTAGTTTATGCCTAACTACAGGTAGCTTCTCATTAAATCAGTGCTTCACCATTTATCTGGTTTACTGGTTTCCAATTTCTGTGATTTTTGCATAGTAACTAAAAAGTGATGCATTCTTTGTTTCCGAAAATCTTGAGTTATCACAGCAAGAAACATATGTTCAGACAATGGAACTTATGCAAATTAGGACCAAACTAAGTCCTAAAACTCACTTATTAAAAACCAAACAGATAAATATGAAAACATAGCAACTGTATTCAATATGGTTGAAAGTCTGTGTTGTATTGATTAATCATTCCCAAATGCTTTCTTTGAGCAAGAATGGGTTGTTTTGGAAAATCTGAGATTGATTGGGGTTTATTGGATTTTGGGTTTTTTTTTTTTGTTTGCTTTCTTTTTGGAAAAAAGTGATCTTGATTAGAGTCGAGATAAAAATCACAATTTACATCTAGTGGGAAACTCCAGTATTCCAACATTTGTCTTTTCCCAAATTTGGTCAAACTTGACATACTGAAATTTCACAGTTTTGTTAATGAGAGCTCAGGAAAAAGCAATCAATGAGGAAACAGTCAAACTTGTTTTCTGAATTATTTCAATATTAATTTGCACTTTCTGTGCTACTGATTTGCCCTGCTGAGTTGTGCTTCAAAAAATCTTATGGGCTCATTCTCCTTCCTTGGCTCCCTGAACCAACTGCGTCTCCCCAGGCGCAACCTGGGAAGACTAGTGAGTGTCGAGAATTTCTCTGAAGGGAAACTCTGATCGACAAGGTCACGGGGGACAGAATGCAATAAAAGAGGAAAGGAGTTTTCTTCAGGATATGGGTGGGAGAACAACTTGGAGTGATTTGTTCTTTAATGAAATAACAGTGAAGGAAGCAAACACTATTCCAACATCAAGCAGTAGGATTTGCTGAGAAAAAGACCCCAACTTGTTTCTGCAAGTGATACAACTTAAAGGCAGAGTACTGGAAGGCACTAGATCGATGAGCTAGTGGAAACTGTGCTGACTGTATTAAGACTTTTAGCTGTGCATGCAGAAAGGAATTGAATCCCAGAGGCTATGCTTGCATTGCATCTGGGACTTCTGGTTTGCACATGGGCTTTCCTCCCACCACCGAGAGAGATGGCGGTGGAGACTGTGTGCCCTGCAGACGTGGTGCTTATGGACATGGTTTAGAGGTGGTTTTGGCAGCGTTAGGTTGATGTTGGACTCAGTTATCTTAAAGGTCCCTTCCAACCTAGGTAATTCTGACAGCATCCAGATTAGGAGCAGGTGTAACAGCAGAATAGAGCAGAACGATGGCAGTGCAGTCATTTGTCTTCGGTTCTTATTTTTAATTCTTCTGGTCACTCTGATATGTAGACCTATCAGCTTGGAACACGCTTATCCTAGATGATATGGGTATTTTGATCGAGCAGCTCTGAGGTTGTTTTTTTTTTTTTTTCTGACCTTAGCAAGTTTAATAAGATATTTATAAGATCACTGCAACCCTAATGATGTTATCAATGTAGATATAATATACACAGAAGTGAAATATAGTCTAATAAATAGGATAAAATGCACTGTGAAACAAATGCTTTATAGCTTTAAACGAATATATGAAATACATGGACTGGTTTATGAAATGGCAGGCTTTAAAATGTGTTCTTCAGTTCTTTCTCTGACACACTGGTTTCAACATCAGCTAATATCATGTCCTGCCAGGCCAAAGAGATTGTGAAGATGGAAAGTCTGGCTTTTGCTTTGGGTCAGGAACAGAGGCAGTAGCTCTTACAGTGGCTGTGTTTCTTTTTTCTTTTTTTTTTTTTCAATGAAAAATAGATTTCAGTGGAAAATTCCTGTCCAGCTCTTAACTTTCGTGGATCGCTATGCACAGCAGCTTCCTAGTAGGCACAGCCATCAAGTGTGAAGTCTCGGCTGAGCCCGGGCACGGAGGCAGGAGGCTTTCGGTGCCTTCAGCCTTTCCTGGCCGGCAGGCAGCCCCGGCGCCTTCAGGACACACTAATTAGCTCCAGCCAGTGCTCACCAGCAGAGCAGTCCACCGAGATCTCTGGTCTCAGTTCAGGTTTCACTTTCACTCTAATTTGGAAGACGGTATCAAGTATCTAAGGAAAATGTGTCCTTTAAGCTATACACAGTGGGCAAAAGGGATATTCAGAAGTTTTGGATTTTTTTCTGAAGACTGTAATAAGATTTCAGTAGAAAAGTATTCACATGTCTCTTAGCTTATTTGCCAAGCTTCATTTTTTTTTTAAGCAACAGAAACAATAATTTCTTTACCAAAATGAATTCTAAGTCCTGTGGCGTTTTGTGTGTGCTGTCGAATATTTATTTAAACACATGAAACACCAGGAGATTACTTACATGCCTAAAATTACACCCATCCTTAAATACCATGCTTGTTGGACACACATGAGAAATTCCAGGAATCAAGCGACTGAAATATTTAATTTCAGAACTGATCCCTTATCAGTTATTAACGCGCATGGCAATATGAAGCAAGCGCGGCGGGCAGCTAATCCCCAGCTATCTGCGGGTGCTTGCTGGATGGTGGCAGGTGGGCGCCGCGGCTGCGAAGCCTCTCGTGGTGGCCGGGGAGCCGGTGGCAGCGGCGGCAGATGGCCCTGCAGACAGTCGGCATGGGGCCAGCAGAAGCTCAGCCCCAGCCCTGCCAGCCAGAGCTGGTTTCGTCCCGCAGTTTCCACCTGACACTTGGTTCCTGGGAAAGGCTAATTAGCTCCGGCACTGTGCCACGGGAGTTCAGAGCATTGGCTCGGAGCCGTCGCTGGGCTCGGGCTAATCAGATCCTACCGGAGCAAAGTGACGAGGAGCGTGGCTCAGAGACGATTCCATGGCTGTACGAGGAATCGGCCCGGGTCAGTCGGGGACAGAGCTGAACTGCAGCTTACGAGCCCTGCTTGATTCCAGCTGAGGCTACAGAGCCATTTAGATCCCTGCAATATGTCTATAATCTTGGATTTTTCATCACCCAGAGCATTCCAGTCCCCTGTTATATCAGGTAATGGGGAGCTGACTGTAGCCAGCAAGGCTGGACTACTTGTAAATACTTGAACTGTCTGACTCTCTTTTTTTTGAGTGATTTGTCTTGCATCTTCCTACTTGACTAATTCAGCCTTCCTGCTAGTTGGTGTATTTAATATTCTATTTGTGTCTTCCATTCTGCTGCAACCAATATATGCACCTTCACCAACATTACTGCTAATGACTTTCTCCTCTTTTCATCAATAAAACACATATTCTCTGGAGTGACAGTAAGATCATCTGCTAGAAACCACATTACTGTTAATAAGACAAAACAAAGAAGAAAGAAAATTTATTTCAGGCTGGCAGCTGTAGCATCACTTTAGCACTGGGTCTTGTGTGTGTGTTGGAGAGGGGGGGTAGGCTTTCTTCTTCCTTGCATTTTCGGAAGTGAGTTTGTGGTTCATTTGCTGGAACTGCATTACCATAAGCCTTAAGAGGTTCATTTTTCTGTAATATCTATGCATCAAACATGCCAAAACCAGTGATACCAGATAATACGAGTATTTTGATGGGCAACATGAAATACAGCCTGTGAGATGGGGGATTTATCCTCTGGTAGCTGATTTCATGGGCATCTTTGTCTATTCGGAATATCCATCTCTATCTCTACCGTGGAACAAAGCCATTATTTATAATAGAAGTTTCTTTGTGTGTAGAGAGCATTGGCAGAAGTCTGTGCGAGCTGAAAACTGGGTAAGCAGTAATAACAGAGCCTGGTCGTACACACGTATCTGGCTGCTCATGCAGGTATCTCAATGGCCAGCCCTCATCAACGTGGTGTGGAATTACATCCCAAGTACACAAATATAACAAGGTTTTGTTGGGTACAAATGATAAGTTGGCCTTTGACAACTAATCTGGCTCTTTCGGGGGGAAAAAAAGGAAAAATTTTATAGTGCCTTTTGTTTTGTGTGTGCTTTGTGGTAAATGATATGTTAGCTTGTAATCTTTTCTATGGTCAAAAGTACTACTGTGCTTGTCTACAGGCGTCATAACCTGAGCAGAACAATCTATTGCCTGTGTTCCCTCTTCTGGATCAAAAAACCCAACCAGAAGTGTTATTACTCGTATAAATCCCTAGTTTCTACAAAGCCAGTTTAATCATATTAATTCACTGATTTACATACATGAGAAAGCAAGTGGTCTAGTGATTAGGCAACGGACACTGAGCCATGCAGGGGATGCTGTCTCTCCTGCAGTGCAGAATGGAGCCTCTGGAAAACGCTCACGCCTGGGGAAGCGTGTTGGTTTAGGTTATTGTAAACTCCCCCTCGGCTCTGCTTTTTCCTGCCCTCTGCAGCAGCAAGCGACTGTGCACAGGGCTGGGTGTGAAAGTGGAAAGAAGAGGTTTTGTCAAGCTGATGAGTTTGCAAGCAGCTTGAATTTTCAATCTTTTTTTTCTTGGAAAACTTGTTGGTTTTTTTGGTGGAAAATTATTCTCACAGCTGCAGTCTCCACAAGCAGGAACCCTCAGGTGTGTGTGTTTGGTATCGCAAGGTAACAAAGTGCTGGACAGCCACTCATTATTTAAAAAATAAAACAAACAAGCACAAAAAAAAAACCCAGACAAAACTGGCCAGCCGGGGTCCTGGTTGGAGTGTTTCGGTAGGATGTGTATCTTCAGTGGGTGCCTGCTGCCAAGGCTCTTTGGTGTCCGTAATTCCCAGCCCTGGCCTTTTTTTGTCTTGTTGACTTCTCCCTACAAAAGGACCACTGATAGATTAAGAGACTTTAAAGAAGTAATAATGATTACTGTGCCTAAAGCGGTTCCTACATAGTGGAGAATAAACAGCTCTGGACATTTCTTTATGCCGATAGAAATAAAGAAAATAGATCCTCTCAGCTCTGACGGTAACATTCACTATGACTTTTCACCACAGATGTCCTCGGTAGACACAAACATATGTAGCGAAAGAAAAACAACTATCTTGTAATACCTTAAAAAGAGAAAGAACTGCGATAGACCACCGAATCTGCAGACAGAACAAGACAGATCCCTAAAAATGGAAAGAAATTTGATAACAATGCATAACATAGTATAAAAAGACATGATTAAAAAACTTATTTGCATATATTCATAAGATGAAGAGATAGAGTAAATCAGTATTTTATTTTTTAGTTTTATCTAAAGATTTTAATAATTGATTTATAACTGGCTTGTCTAAAAAGAGCATAATTTTAAGTATGTACTTTCAAACATTAATATAAGCACTTGCCCTATATTTCTACAATGATAATTACAAAAAGGGCCCTTTAAATGGCTGAGATTTTGCCTAAAAATTATGCCAGTAAAGACTCCCATATAGTTCTAGGGTGTCCTTTCTGCTTCCGGGGCATTAATTTTCAGTCCTGCTGGGTTTTGTTGTATAAAATTCCTATTCATAGAGTAATTCTAATTAATTCCTGAGCCTCCCAAAAGGAATTCCCCCTCATCCAAAACCTTTCCAAGGTAAAGGAAGTGTCTTTTAAAAATATGTTAATAACCCTCTGAAGCTGCAGTAGCTCTGAAGATGTTTTCAGACACGTACAGGAATACATACAATCACTTGGCTTTCAGAGAGTGGCTGACCTAGAGAATGATCCCACAAGCTAAGTGCCCGTATGAACATTAAAGCTGGTCGTGTGTTCACTTATCCTACTCAAGGGATATCACTCGTAAAATTTAGAATCAACATAAAATGTTGGAAATGCTTGCGCTACAAATTTTACCTTCTCTCTAAGAGTCAGCCCGTGTCTTTCCTTGGGTAGGATGAGCATGGGTACAGTCTTCCCTGGGCTCTGGATCAAAACTATAAACAAACAACTGAGCTTTTTTAGCAGCACAGTTTTCTTACGTCAATGGTCAAATTGTGCAGGAGGAAACGGAAGCTGTTTGAGGAAAAGGTACTCTCTGTACCTCTGCCTAGGAGGCAATCTGCCTACGAAGAATTGCAATAATCGCTCATATTACTTACTCCTTTCAATTAGTGGCTGTGGTCTCAATTTTGCTCTGTCCTTTAATCTTTAAAAAGTTTTCTTAAATATGTATATATAGACTTACGTCTGTGACAAGTGTGATAAACTATTCCTGTCCAAGTAGAGGAGGGCTCTGTGGGGTGTAAGGGGGTACACAAACAGTGCTTGTAGAAATCCGACTACTAAAATGCAGGACAGAGCTCTTTATCACTGAGCAATGCTTCTAGGTTTGCAATGTTGGGGGTTTTTTTTTAATATTTCTTTTCCACCTTGTTGATTTGGACACACAGACTCCTCAGCTACAGAGAGGATTTGCTCTTTCCAAGTATGTCCATGTAGTATGTTCTTAGGGTTTTTAAGCTAAGACTCAGGGGGATTAGTCTAGGGGTTAGGATCCAGAGGGTTTCTCGCTTCCCCTGAATGTGGAAGGTGCTGGGTGGGTGTGCCGCAATCCAAAAAGATGCGTGCTGATGGGTTGATGCCATTTCCCATGTTGGGTGTAAGCGATCTGATGGGTTGACCCCACCAGCTTGACAGTCAAGATTTCCTGTTATGTCCCTCACTTGCCACATCGTGTGCTTTCATGTATGAGCTGATGCCTGTTTCACACAGCTGATCAATTACTCTTGCTTATGATTTGAAAACATTTGTTCCTTAAAATAGAGTTTTTAGAAAATGGTAGGGAGAGGGCGAGAAGGTCTTTTGGTGATTTCCTGTGCAGACACAAATAATTTGGCCTTAGCTACGTGGTGTATAAGTATATATAAATGACTTATTTTTAATTCAAGGCAACATTTGCTGTTAATAGGATGTGTAATTAACTTTACTTTTTGTGTGTGTTAAATGTCCTTCCAAGTTATTTCAAACTTGCCCACGAAGCTGGTTTAAAACTGTACGTTGAGTGTTTATTACACTTTTAAGAATTATTTAAGTAGAAAGAGGTATGCTACGAATGATATAGGTTATGCAAAAAATTATGCTTTTTGCAAAGGCTAATTAGACAGTATAGAGGCATCAGCAATCCGTCTGAGGTTTCAGTTAAACATGATCATTCCACACAGAAGAAATGTCTACCATCTTACTGTTAGTTACCTTACTGCTGCTATCTCTGCAGGGTTGTGCGTATGGCAACAAGCTGAAATAGGTGTCACAGAATTTTATATGTGGAAGTTGTTTTCCTGTTTTGCAAGCATACAATATTTCGTATAACAATTTATGCATAACTGCTTATGAGGACAAACCTAATTAAATAACAGGTATTTAAATGGCCCTTCTTTATCTTTACTTCACAGTCTACAGTTTGCTTCTAAACTGTTAGGGTTTTTTTTGTTGCCACAAGAGTCTGGTATGAGTTACTGTGTCTTCTGGCTTATATTTTAGCTAGATATTAATAAGAACCTCCACTTGTTTTTTATCTTCTCTTGCATAGTGAATCCCTCAAATATTTCATTATAATAGATTCTTATAATGTTCTTATAAGAACATTGTAAGAACCTATAACAGGTTCTTCTCTGTTCTGCTTCCTCTTGACAGCTGTCAGATTCGCAGTTAAAGCTGGAAGAACTCTTTAATAACTGGGTGTCATTTTCCATCCCAGTGCAGAAGTACGAATGCCCTCGTAACCTACTCTAAATGTTTCCCATGAGCACTCAACACCGAAACAGAATTTGATAGGTGTGGTATGTACTTCTGCATATGTTATATTTATAGGTCTTGCAAAGTCCTCTTTTTCTCACGACTCCTTTGATATCGTTATTCCTGGGAGTGCTATTGATCAATAAAAAGCTACTACCTGCTACTTCACTGCAAAGGGAACTGAAGGAGGAATAAAGCATTTTGGAATATGAATGGACCTTTAGGGTTGGTGGGTTTCACTTTCACATTACTAATCATGGCTTGTTTTGCTTGGTCCTTGAGTGGGAGGAAGCTCTTTCATCTTACGTGCTGAACAGAAATAGAGGACACCACAGAAAAATTTATGCCTGCCCTAGCTAAAAAAATACTGGGCAAAAATAATTGGCAAGCCAATCTTAATGAAGAGTAGCGACATCCAAAGGAAGTGGTTGAATAATCTATAGTCTTCAGCATTACTATTTGTCCCATGTCCATTTCTGAGAACAGTTATGACTTCTTCCCCTCCAAACTGATCAACTGTAATGGTGGTGGTGGGAGCAACAGAACTGCTGATTCCAGCCAGTGCCTGGCTGCTGAAAGAGCTCAACACTTACCTTGATTGCAGAAGTTTATTCCTCTGGACAGGGTAGGGAATGACTGAGGAGGAGACCAAGAAAATTAAACAAAAAGAATCATAGAATGGTTTGGGTTGGAAGCGGCCTTAAACATCATCTCATTCCAACCTCCTTGCCATGGGCGGGGACACCTTCCACTAGTCCAGGCTGCTCAAAGTCCCATCCAGCCTGGCCTTTGGTGAGGGGTGTGTATTAATTGAAAACAGTTGTATTCTCCTCATTGACACTTTGGTGTTACCCGGAATAACTTTGCTTTCACTCACAAATGAGCAGACAGGCGGCGTTCTGAGCAGGTGATGCTGCGCTGCTGTAGTTGTACAAAACCTGGATGAAGCAGGACTCATTTGAGATTGCTTGGCTCTCAGTGGCTACTGAACAGCAAAATGCTTATAAATCATTGGAACAATCAGTGAAGAGATGTTGTACCTTCCAAAAAGCCTATTTTAATGAATTAATTTTGAGTATTTTTAATACTCCAGTTACATTAAGATTTATTTGCAACTGAGTTATGTCTGCTGTGGGAAACAGCTTTAGAATTTCTTGGCATTTACGTATTTAAATTCTTAACCATAATATTGCATTAATGCAGTTGCACAGAATATTAAATTGATGTAAATGTATTAATACTATACAAAATATACACTCCTTAGTGTATAAATATCATAATGCAGTAACAAAATGCAAATTGGAAAATATTTTTCGCATTCTTGGTACAAACATTAGCTTTTTGCATTAATTCCTGATGGCTTATAATCATTATAAGTCATCAAGCAAGATGACTTGGATTAAATTCCTTGATTTATAAAAGTGTAAATGATCTCTGAATCAATTCCTGGATCTTGTAGTCTTACAATATATCTCTGTCCTATGCCTTTTTCAAGTGGAGTGAGGGAACCTTTGTAGAGCCATCCACAAAATAGCTGCCTCTGGCAACGTATTTGATTTGAAATCGTGAATGTTTCAGAAAAGACTGCTGTGGTCTTGTGAGCTAGAATGGAAAAGCCTCAAACACTAACCTTTGTTTCTATGGTGGAAAAGTAAGTGCAGTTCTAGCACGACTGGATATTTACAAAAATTATTGCGCTTGAGTGATCTGTATCCCCAGAAACGAACCTAAAGTCCATTTGAAGGCGTTCCCTGTTGGCTGTCTGTAAACTGTACTCTTTGTGCTCAGATCCCTAAAAGGGCAGAAGACTATAATGCGGCTATATTGTTGGTAGCAGGGAAAAACAAACAAGCAGAGAATAAGGCAGTTGCCATCCCAAATTTCTCATGCAGAAAAAAAGAAATTAGTCCCTCAGTCAAAACCTTTTTATACCAAATATCCTATGGGGCTCTCCTAGACCTTCACTGGAACTGTGGAGACCTCGCTTCTCTTCCCTGTAGTGCTAAGGATGTTGGTATGTTCTTAAATAAAGGGTATCACCTTTGAGACTCCATTCCCCTCCCCCCCTTTTTTTTCTCCTTAAGAAGAGTGAAACCCTTCAGGGAAGAAACTTTCTTCTTTCTGCTGGTGTACTGCCTTGCCCTGATCTGCGTTGAGCCTCTGGGTGCTGCTGTGATGCACACCACGCTCCATTAGAGCATCTCTACCATCAGAAATTCTTTTGAGAGAAAGTAACACATTTACAGCAATTATGAATAATATTTCACTTATCTAAACCAACAATTCGCCTACCACCAGTGTAGCATGTACTTCTGCGAGGAATGCAGTAGGTCAAAAATAGATTATAATTTTTGCTGAAATTTTCAATGCTAATGCACCTTTTATGCAAAAGAATCACTAGATTTTTTTTTTTCTAAATATGCTTCCCTTATGCAGAGACTGTTAATGGAAAAACATTCTATACTGAAAACTGTTTACTGTTTGATTTTAAAAACAGGTTCTATAACACAGATCTTTTTAATGGAAATGTATTGTAAACACAAACTGTTTACGATACACTATAAAATATTTTTATGCTGCAGCACTCTTTAATGGAAAAGTACTGTATATACTGCACTGATTATTTTCTATTAAAACACATTAAACAAAACCTGTTTTAAACCAATATATAGTTAATAATTTACATGAACAGTTTTAGCTAAGCATTCTAAACACAATCAATTTCATACGGAAAAACCTTTTAAGGTATTTCTTGTTGACTAACCGTACACTGATTTCTTATTTGCAACAGAAAAAGTGGGGAGATAAGAGTAACACCAGTTAGCTTTGAAGGTAGTCACGTTAAAACACACTTGCTTTCAGATAGATAAAAGCATTCTCGAACCAAGTTACATTGAACCGCGTCTGCAGTCTTCCTCCTCTACTCTTGGGTTAGGAGACTTCATTACTATTGCCCTTTCAGCCAGACAGGGCTTATATTTATACAAATTCACATGATAAAGGTCAACAACAGTGAAAATAGCTCAATTAGGTAATAGCCCAAGTTCTTCAGTGACCCCCCAAGAAAGATTTTGTCAGGAAAGAGATGTGTTCTCTCAGGAGAAGGTGGGTTGATCCACAGACTTGCTTTCTCAGAGCAGCACTCCCCAAAGCAGTTTTGTGTCTGACACCCACAGCTGCTCTGCTATGGACAACGGGAAAACTGTAGGCATGGCCCCATGCTGCTTCCCTGTAATCCCTGCTCCATAGGGATGTTCCCATCCTCCTCTTCATCGCAGCATCCAAGTCTGCTGCCAGGCGGTCACACTTGGGTCTTCCTCACCCAGCCTCTGCTGGCAAGGCCACTGCCTGTTAGCTGAGTTACGGGGCTTGGTGCTGAAGAGGGGAAATATAAAAAGGAGCATCTCATAATGAGCCTGAAAGTCAGAAGCTTGAGATTCTTGGGTCCTTAGATGCCTCCCCTGCAAAGGAAGGAGTTCATTTACAGAGACAATTAACCTTTATTTTCATGGCCAAGCCTTGTCCCATAGCAGGACTGGGAACTGCTAACAGTGGAGCTGCCAAGTCTGATCCCCACTGTCTTTGCAAGAGGTAGTTGCTCATAAGAGCGTGTTGTCTGGTTTTTTGTGGTCCCGTTCCCCCCCCCCCCCCCCCCCGAGTTGCCCAGGGTTTAAATCTAAACAAAACTAAGTGGGTGCTTTATTTCTTCAATTTCCCCTGTGCAACCAAATAAACCTGTGAGTCTCTCCCAGGGCTGTACAAGGTGACAGCTTGAAATACTTATTTATCTGTGAGTTCCATGAGGTGGTACACTGAGAGTCACCAGGTAGTTTAAACAGAAAAAGACATGTTCTATATTCTCCGCTCGTTAACTTGGGAACGGACAATTTACAGTCTGGGCAGGATCAGTTCTCCTCCGAAAGATTAAATTTTACCGTTGACCTGATTTAAGAATCACTGTTCTTTAACACATTTGGGTTTTTGTAGTTCCAGCATAGCAAATACTTTGGTAATGCTCATTGGTGATGAAAGTTTTGGATCTGTAAAGCAGTGCACTGGAAATGCACAGGGATAGTATGGGCCAAAGAAATGATGTTGTGACTTGCTCTCTGATTTTCAGTGCCCAAAGTTCCCGCTACCTTACAGAGAAGATAGTATTGGAAGTGCTGCCTTCTCTCTAAGCCAGCTTCAGAAGTTTCCAGGCTTTTGCATCACATCAGATAGAGATATATTTTAAAATTCTGTAAGTGACTTTAAATGGACTCTTACAATATGTGAAGTTATCACTTCCTATTGTAGAACAGTGTGAAACTGAAGCGCCAAGAGAGACAGTTATATTTAAAATCCTAGCGTTTTCTTATAGCGAGCTTGTTTCAAGGGTTATAACAGGCTTGAAGCAAATGACCCATTGTCCTGGTTCAGGCTGTATGTGATAGGCTGTCCGTCTCATTCTGATCAATGATATTTTAGTTTTTTTCCTTAAAACGCCAGCAATAAAGGGACACAGCCTCAACACTTGAATAGCTTGCACGATGTTGCTAGCATGCATCTTTCACCCTTAGCACAAAGTCAGTATTTAGCAAGGACAAACGTTGAGAAAAGGCTCCAGCTGCTGTGCTGGGTAGTTGCTCCAGATCCTTCTCTGCAAATAAAAGGATAAATTTTTAAATAGGGCTTTTTTTTTTTTTTTTCCAGTGTAACTTTACAATAGATAGGCGTTTAATAACAGTTGGCTATGACATTTACAAAGAGGAAAACATTTGAACACAGAGACTTAGCAAATGCTCAGGGTTCTCAAGAACAAATCTAAAATATTGCATCTTATTGTCCCCAGCTGAGCTCTCTGGACAGTCACTAAGACAAACTACTTTGTTTGCTGTAAAGCAGATTTCTGAATGTGTCCATTTTTCCTGGAAGCTTTACCCACACAGAATTTGGTTCATGCTCTGAATTTTGGTCTTCTCTTTTGAGTTATTCCATCCAGTCTGAGGGAAACACGAAGGTGGCTAAGTTTTGGTGCTGAGAAAGCCTTGATATTTTTAAGTTCTGTTTGAAACCTTTGAACTTTGATGTAAAAATATCACCTAGATACGGGACTGAGGGATTGGGGTTTGCACAAAGGAGCAGTATCTATTGTTCTCTGCGGACTTTAAGGAAGGTGAAATGGTTTGTAGTGTCCCTTTATTCACCCTGCCCGGAACAGTTGGGCAAAGTTAGAGAGAAAATGGCTTTCTCCTAGTACTTGTCAAATAACTGATCTGCAAATTGTCCTGACAAGGTAGACAAGGACAGTATGTTCATAAACGAAGAGTAAAGTTGCAGTATTGTGGCCAAAATTCAGAGAAAAGGATTAAAATAAAGGTTCATGCGATTGAAGTTTGAGTAATAAAAATGTAATTAATTATATTAGTAATAATCTACCTGGACTACCAGACCAGGATTAATTAAATGCAGTCTGTATATTTCATTATCTAAACAAAACAAGTTACGTATGCATGTTACGTGTCTGCATGTTTCATACAAGTAATGCTCTTCAAATGAGCATGTGCCTAATATTTCCAGGTATTTATTTTTTTTGTCCAAGGCAGTCTGATTTAATAACCTGTGTAAGATACAAAGAAAACGGGAGGAAGTTACTGCAACAAATACAGCTTGCAAAAGTGAAATCTAAATCTCTGTTTTCTTCAGTATCATCTAGAAGCCACTCAACGTGTTTCGCTGACTTACTCTTTGATGGGAAATAACTAATTTCTTGAACTTGCAATTGCTTGGTTGAATGAATTTAACAAAACATGTTATAGTACAGAAAATCTAGTTATTTTATTATGTTTTCTGTTGTACAGTAAAGAAACAGAGCACAGCCTAACGAAATACTTAAGTGTTTATAAGCTGAAATGTATTTCAGTAATATCTGATTAGAAGTTAATATCTCAGGCGATCTATCATTATCAGTATTAAATGTATTATCCCAACTGAAATAATAAATTTCATTTTACTTGTGTTTAATAGCAAACATGAGTCAGAAAATGTTTCCTGAATTTTATTAAAATTCTGTTATAGCTCATTTATAACCAAGGACAATGAAGTACTTACAGAATACAGAATGGTATAATCACTGAAAAGATAAAGAGCTCCCAGCTACCTGTTCTATATTGTTAGCATAAATGGAAAATAAGATTGGATCAAGATAAGAGTTTTGCAAGACTGCCTTGGTTTTATTCTCAACAAAATTTTCCTCCTATCTGATCTGACATGCAGTTTATTCTGAATAAGGGCCTAATATTGAAGTCTTCATCCCGACAATCAATGCATGGGCTGCATGTGGCCTCAAGCCTACATGCTTGTGGCCGGGGGACTTGGTGCAATTAAGGCACCTCAATAAAATGAATTCTCAAGGATTTCAGCGTGAGTCTGCAGCACTTCAGAAGCAGCTGACAGAATCCCCCATTGTGTCTTCTCTGATCTGTATGTAGTAGAAACTGTGTGGTCTACAGAAACTCTGCAATCAAACAGCATCGCTGGGTTTCTGCAGTAAAAATTACAGAATGTGCTTTTCAATTCAGCCGTGCTCAGGAAAACTGCAACACTGTTTTTGGGGGGCAGCTGAGAAGTATGTTTGGTAAAATGCATATTCTGCTGAAACTTCTTTCAGAATAAAACCAAATACCTTGAGCAGGATTGCAGTGGTATTGCAATTGCTTTTTCTTGTAATAGACCAGTCGTTAGGTGTGACTGTTACGCTTTGGAATTTACTTTGCCTGACCATCTCAAAAAGTGTGTGCTTGTGTGTGTGTGTATATATATAAATTCATATATATGTGCATGTATTCTAATTCTGAAGTGCTTAGGGTAGAGAATGGTGGTGATATGCAAAGACTTATCAAATAACTCTGTTTTTGTTGGTTTAGGGTCTTTTGGGTGTTTTGGGTTGGTTTGTTTGGTTTTTTCTCTTTTTTTTTTTTTTGGGCCAATAAGATATCAGAACGTTTTGGTCTACCTATAAAGTAATACAGAGCTTTATTTTTCACGCCCACTGCAGTGTTGACTTTGGCAGCGGCGAGGAGACCAGGTGGTTGTCACCTGCAGCAGTATTTTTAGTTGGTTTGGAATGAACAGCACTTAGTACTGGCCAAGATGGTGTTATTAGATATGTTGGTGAAGAACTTAAAACTACACCTGGAATTTCTTATTACTGGAGCTGTTTGTCTATAAAGAAACTCTTGTCCTTTTCTTGTGACTTTCTACTCTTGAGTATTACTTTTTCATTGGAAGTGAGTGAGTGCCATTACAAACATTAAATGTGGGAAAGTGAAGCAGTAAGAGCTGTGATATAGGCTATTTAAACAATTAAACCATTTTAAAAAGACATTTATGAGGTCTAGGAAGTACTGCTGGAGAGAGTATTGCTTGGTGGTTCATTAATTCACTATTTCCGTGACATAACGTTACCTCTCTTCCTTTCATTTCTGTATATTTGTATTTAACCATAAATCTGTGTGTGCATTTATAGAGTATCAGGACCCCAATTAGAGATCTGTGTAATTTAAACTGCACATATACGTTGTTACCAGAACCCTACTGCTTCCGGCTGCTGGGTGGTAAGTAGGTGATAACAGTTGGAGACTGTTCACCACTGAACAGCTGATGCCCAAAGTAAGATCAATGTGAAATGAACCAATCCTATTAATTATAAATACAAAAAGAAGTGCTTTTGTTTATTTCTTGTTTAAACTTATTTCAGTGCCCTGAGAGTGAGTGAGAGGTATCTCTATTTTCCTCTCATGTCTTGTGGTTTACATAATTTCTCAGTATTCAGTAAATAAGTTGCTTGCTCTTGGAGCTAAATGATTCTTTCCTCTTGGCTTTTAGGCACTACCTATAAAGTTATTTTGTCTGCAGAAATCATTATTTAGAATTTTCAGTGACCGTTGCAGGTGTTACAACTCTGCAAGAACTCAGTAGTGGAGCTTCCTAAGAAAAAGAAAGAGGATGTATCACCATAACACTGAGACACCTCTCTTGGAAGCTCTCCAAGAAAGAACTTCTACCAGTTGCCTGCCCTAAATGATTTTGAAGTGTCATACCAAAACATGGAGAGCAGCAGTGCTGCTATCCCCAGCTGAGGGATTTTTTTTTTCTTCTTTCTTTCTTACAGCCCTAGAGACTTTCCACGCATAAGATCCTTCTCGTGTTTCTTTAGCTTTGTTTCACAGTTAGTTCAGGTGCTGGTCAACTGGGAAATCTGAGCAGTGCATTGGGGACACATGACCTCCAGGGGTTCCATCTAACTTCGTTTATTCTGTGTGTGTGTATGTGTGTGTGTGCAGATGTTTTTGTAGTGTTTTACATCTCTGGTAGTTCAGCAGATACCTGTTGTACTTACCTGGTAGTGACTCTGCCACTTTACTGAAAATCTCTAGTGTACGTTCACTCTACATAAACTAAAAAAAGCCTGCATGTGACAGCAAAGTACACTTATTCTTTCTCAGCTCCCATCCCAGAGTGAACTGGAAAATATTTTGTTGTCACGACCAACCATATAGCAAGCCATGTAAATGCAAACTAAGGGGTGAGCTTAATAAAATGTCCTCTTTCTAGCAGTAGATCAAAGGGTCAAACACATCCTCTCCATGAGTTCCTGTGTATAAATGGAATGGTTGCACATAGACGTTGCTTGTAATTATGGTCCAAATATACTTTTATTATTCTAGGGGGAAAAAAAAAAACAACAACAAAACATCCAGTCCAAAATCTCTTCTCATGTGAAAAAAAAAAAAATGCAAACACACATATGTACGTAGATCTAAAAAGCCCCTTCTCTTTTATTCCTTATTGTAGGCCTTGGATTCTTTGTAGCTGACCTAAGACTGGTTCCAAGTTTAACATCCAAGTTAGTGGCTTGGATTTTGTAGGTGTCTGTTGTTAGAGCCCAGTGCCATCACACAGCCAAATTATGGACTGTCAGTGGGAACTTGACATTTAAAATCCTTCTGCACCATTGATCCTCGCTGTAAATACCTTAACAATAATCTTTTTAATAATGACTTCTAAGAAGGATGGACTAAGGATTGGTAAACAGCTGTTAATAAGTAAATAAATGTAACTTAGCCCAAACACACTGCAGATATGTCCACCATTAATTTCTGGCCTTGGGAATTTACTTATGATTATTGGATGATCACTGACTTCCTGCACAGCAATGGTCTATTTGTCAATGTCTCAGATCCTAATAGAGTTCTTGAATTTCACCATTGTAACTTTTATTCTTTAAATGGAATTGAGTGAGTTCACTCCTTTGTTACCAATAAATGCTTATTATTTTCTAGGATTTAAAGAATATTAATAATAATATTCTTTATTTTTAATTTAATTTATATTACTATAATAATATTCTTTAATATTAATAATAATAATTAATTAGCATAAATGAAGATATTTTATCATTACAAAAGCTATCCTACCTGTTAGAAATATGCTAAAAGGAATCAGAAAATCAATTAAACAGTTTGTCCAATAAGGATACACAGGAATCTTCTTCCAGCAATTCACAGAGATCTCCGCATGGTTGCGGTATATAGAAAAAATAACTGCAGCTGTCACTCCTAGTTTAATGTTGTTTTTGCAACTCTGGTCGTCTCAGCAGAGAAGTCAATAACGGGCTCCTCCACAATGCTGGTCCCTGGGGTCCTGGGTTCATGCACATTGAGGAGGAGCTGGTAGAAGGACAAAACGCTTTCCATGGCCAAGAGAATTATTGTTAAAGCATGTATTGTATCTGTGTGTAGACACGTGAATGTTATGAACAATAATTAATAGCTGCTGATTACCATTAGCAGGTTTAAAGCATCTAATTCACTGACAAACACAGAAACCTGATTTGTGCGTCCTGACCCTCACCTTGCTCTTTAAACTGCAGCTTTTATCACAACGTGCATCTATTCAGATGGTTAATAGTAATTGCTGTCATAACCACTGCACAGGGCACTTTGTTTCTAAGCCTATTTCATAGATACAGTTCCAAGTACTTTCAGAGAACATTTTATTTGCTCTATTTTGGCTTCAAATGAGAATTGAGTAGCTTTGTCTCAAATCCATTCTGCCTGTGCACTTTGTGTATCCCTTCCCTTTGACTTCCAAAAATTCAGTTGCTTTTTGTGAGCTAAAACCCCACATAACGCAGGGACTACTCAAATTGATCAAGACAACTGTAAGAGAAGATTAAGATCTTCACCTGGCGTGAAGATTTTGATCCAGAACCTTTCCATGTGAAAGATGAGGACAGGCATAATTCTGTTGAGCGTTAGCTCTGACATAAATCAGAAATAGCTGCTCTGAAGTTCGCAGAGCTATACTAGTCTAAAAAGGACGTGAGAAGATCAGGCTACAGATAAATAACTAATACGAAATTGTGTGTGTGTGCAGATGTCAAGACATTTTTGATTTCAGAATTATCTTTGCTACTTGTGGAATTTCTCTCTCAAAAAAGAAAATAAGTGCAGAAATAAAATGTTTGTTCCTGAATTTTTTTGAAGGTGTTGTACAAGGTAAAATGCCACAAGTAATCTTCTTTTTTTTGTTTCTCCGCTGTCATTTTGACTTCAGTACTTTGATTTTTAATCTAACTATACTTGCCTATCCTGAGACCACATGAATGAAAAATTTGCCAGAGCTGTTACCAGAATTAATTCAGTCTAGAATTACATTTTGAAACACTGTTAGTTGGTGTATATCTAAGATCAATTGCACTATGCAAATTTACTGAAATTGAAGATCTGGATCCTAGAGATTGTTTTCAAGTATGCATCAATCAAAAAAAGGTGTGAATATTGTTACTAGATAGTAATGCACAAGATTCCCTAGGAATAATTGTACCGTAGCAAGTTAATGGTGCTGGGTTGGGTCAACTTCGGAAGAAAAAAACCCACTGCATCTATGTACTACACCAAGATTTTGAGTGGTTCTGATAAGGCTGAAAAAAATAGTGTGTGGGACCCAAACCTCATACAGGCATAATCTAGATATGCATTGAATAGAAATCGTGACAATGAGATTTGGGTGTGTGGAGTTGGGATGAAAGTGGACATAGTTTTGAGCCAACTGCGCCACTACTGGTTGTGATGGAAATGGAGCTATGATTGCTACGTGTTCATTTGGTTGCTGAGACATTTAGTAAATGAATGTGGGTTTGGATTAATACAGCCTGTGTGGAAAAATTGGCAGGGTGGAAACAGGGCAGATCAAGGCAAGCCACTGTTTGACCGATATTCAGAGATTCTTTAAAGGCACTGACAGTGTAGAACACCTCTGCAATCTACCTTCAAAAGCACTTCAAAAGTGATCAGAAGAAAAAAATAACAACACAAAACCAAGGAGGTTTTTTGGGAGAACGCAGAAGTTACAGGACCCCCCCGACCTCTGCAGCATCTCTACCTCCCCTCTCAGGAGGGCAGTTTAGAGAAGAGTTTTGTTAATTGCGTAGTACCTAAAGTGGAGGTTTTGCTATTATAATTACTGAGTTTTATTCCCATTGACAAAAATCAATAATAATTTGTAAGAAAGCCACCGGGAATACCTCAGTAATGCAGAGACATGGCAAAGGGAGCTCGGGTGAGGCTCACCCCGAGGAGAGGAGGAGGAAGGTGCTGCTGGTGGGCGGCCCAGGCCGGAGGGGCACCTGCACACACCCCCCTCCCAAGTTCCCAGGGGAGGAACTCCTGCATCCCGCAGTTTTATTCCCTTCTTCAGGGAAAGGAGCAGAAGGAAAAGTGTTGTTTACTATATCTGGGCCTTGAAAGCCTGAGAAACGCATTTCACACAGTGTTACGCCTGAAGAGAACTTCACTCCCTTCTGATGCGTGAGGCCAAGCTATTTAAGTACCACTGTTATGTAAATATTTACATTTGTAAAAAAATATACCTTCTCGTAATAATTATATCTACTGAATGCATACCATCCTCGCTTAATAGCAAACATTAAAACAAGATACTTACAAAGAGAAACCCTTGTCATTTGGCAAAGAAAACTGCAGTAATCCTCTGCTCCTTGCTCCCCCCTCCATTTTAATTGTTAATATCTTTTCAGCATGCGGGAGAAGTAATCTCCTACCACGCTAAAGCAGTCAGCCTAATTGAAAAGAAATACAAGTCATCTACTGCACAGCTGAAAAATTCAGCTAAAATGCAATCTGTCATTATCTTTCCAATGCCAATTTAAAATAGGTATTAAACTAAATGGGGGAAGCATCTTCTCATTTCTCTTGCGGTATCATTTCGTTTTTACAGAAATCCCTAATCCTCAAATGAAGATTCTGCCCGATACCCAACAAAACACTCAAGACTCGGCCTCAAGTGTCTTGGAAACCAGATCCAAAAATAGAGGAATAATTTCCCTATCATGAATTAATCTCATTTGAAAATGATTTTAAAAATACAGTTTATGCAATGCAAATCCTCGCTCCCAGAATAACCTGTATTTGTGGTTGTTATGCCACAGTCAAGAGATAAATTACTGCTCAGTGAGCTGTTTCAGCATGGCAACGTGAACTGCAGCTAGGATTAAGGAAACTGATGAAGCATAACCTACCATGAAAGAAATGAAAACGTTTTATAGGACACATGGGTATTATTGACAGGTTTCTACTTTTTAGATACAATGAACTCTTTCAGCAGGAGACCGTATTTGAAAAGTGTCCTGCGTTAGAAAATTATATGCCACATTTAAAAGTATTCACACTTTTAGTCCCCAAATTATTATGCGCTATATAACACATTTCAATTTAATTGGAGAAATGTTGTATTGTGATGCTGAACGCTTGTTTAATGGAGATAATATTTTAGCTTGGTGGGGAAAGTTGGATTCATTTGAAGCTGAGACATCCTCAGATTTGTAATTACCAATGCCTGCTTCTGAGTAGGTAAAAGTATATTGAAAATATGTCAGATGGGGCCTTATAGAAAATCCATCAAGTCCTTAACAGGTCAAGCCCAAAAAAAACCTTAGCGAAGCTATTACCATCAAAGTTTATTTGGCTCTGGTCTCAGAAAGACAACTTTCTTCAGACTTCTCCGCTGACTGCAATCCCCATAACTGCGGGAACCTCGGGATCTGCGGCGTATTGCGTATGCTCAGCAAGCGTAAGGAAGTGGCTGGTTAAAAAGATAGCCCCATGTGAAGCCTGTCAAGTTGAAAAAGAGAGTTTTTAGCATTCTGCTGTAAAACACGATGGCTAATTATTTTTCCTTCAGCAGCCTTGCTTTCTCATCCCTTCCCTGAAGTAGTAAAAGATGCAGCTAGATTGAACAAAGGCTGTGCTCTCGGGAGCAATCATCTGTTGGTAGAAAATGATGTGACATTTCTGCTGTTTATTCTTCCTGGTGTTCACAAATTGGAAAATGTTGTAGTTGGTGTGACCGAGATAGTGCCTCTGTTGTAACCATGGATGTAGTGGTAGAGAAGAAAACAAGAAATAAGGTTAGGAAGAATCTCTTCCTACTGTGTACTTTCTACTCAGTCCTTTCATTTGAATCAATAGCAATTAGTATTTCAGAGGGATCCATTTCAGTAGCTTTAAAGGCTCTTTGGTGAGGTAGTATAAGTATCTATTAAGTCTCTCTTATCTCAGTGTCCATATAGCCCTGAATTCGTGGGGCACAGGGGTTTCAGAGCAAGATGTCTTTACACAGGTCTGCTATAAACTGTGTTTTCAGTCGGTCCACATTCTGCAGTGGCTTGCGCGCAACTGTGGTTGGTAACAAAGCTTATTGTCTCACTGGTGAGACCCCGTGCTAGCAGGCAGCTCTTCCGAAGTCCCCCGATTTGAGCTGAGGATCGCTGGGAGGCAGAGCCTGTCAATAGGTGCCGTCATCCTCGTTCGCCTCCCCGAGCGATTGGTACTTAGAGGTGACAGTGAGCTCTTCTCTTTTCCCACTGCTAGCGACTGCATCGATACTGTCATCTTGAAATCCTACCACCTAACTGCAAAAAAAAAAAAAAAAGCAAAACCCAGTTTGTTCTTGGTCCGCTTTTGAAGAACACAAAGCTTTCTATTTAAGTAACCAAATTTTATAAATGTAAGAGATATAACTTAATAGAAATTTCAAGGGAAACAAATGCACTTCTTTTTTGACTGCTGTACTAGTTTTGATGCTATTTTTTAAGTCAAAGCTAAAAAACTAATAAATTTGTGGTGGGACACACACAGGGAAGCATGGAGGAAGACAAAACAATACTGAGGAGAATCTGGCTGAAAACTGGTTGGAATATGAACTACATGATGTTAGATAAGCCACATTATTCTTTACTGCAGAGCAAAATCTAGAAAATACGATTTTTCTGCTCTCTGTATTTCATTTGGAATCTGGGGTGAAGGGACAAAGCAATGACAATAATAATAATAAAAGTAATATTAATAATAATCTCTTGCGGGCCCAGAGAAAAAATAGGGAATTTAGGTGATATATGTAGTGAGGCCGCATGTGGAATGCAGATTAGTATGAATTAGGTGAAAGAAAATGTTTGTGCAAAACACTGCCTGTCTGAATACAGATTTCATAATCAGCACAAGAAGACTCTGAAAACAGAGAATGATATTTTTATGTTCTACAAAATGTCATTGTTTTCGGGAGTTATACTGTATCGTATGCATCGTATTATGCAGCGCAAGATCTAGATGAGAAAATCAAGCCAGTGAACTCAGAACACCTAACATGTCTGCTTTTCAAAAGCTGGTACACTGCTAAACCCAGAGTGAGGGAACAAAGGCAGAGGAATGATATTTTATCGGCATTTGGGAGTGATGAGATGCCCATGGTTATAACTGTGGTATATGGAAAAGTTGCATTAACCTTGCCCCCACCCCAGTCTCTCTGGTCTCCTGGTTGAAACTACCTATTCCTATTCTCTTTGTTCTACACCACATATGTGGGGAAAAAAAAAAAAATTAAAGGCCCTAAATTATACTTCTGTGTATGTAATTTAGTAGAAGGGCTAACATACACTTTTCAAAACAGAATGTGGATTCTAAATATTAAATCTGTTGTATTCTGCTAGTTGGTTAAAGGTGGTCAGGTTCCGGTGAGGAGAAAGTATATAAGCAGAAAAGGATATGCTAGAACTCTGATTAAATATTTACAGGTTATACTTATCACGGAATTTTCTTATTAATATAAAACATTGATTACCATCCTGCAGAGGGTTAAGTGTTAAAGGACTATTTAAAATTCCAGTAGGATGCTTGTTTTTTGTTTTTTGTTTTTTTTTTCCTAGTGTCTGGGGAACTACCCTCAATGTTATGTGTATGCTGAAAGAATGACCAATATTTTCTCTCTCCTCTGTCTATCTCTCCCAAATATGTTCTACAAATTCTTTCAGCTGAAGTTTGTATCGTAGATTATTTTGCATTTAATAATGATTGAAACTCTCAATCAGATCCATACTGAGGCTGAGCATAGTTATAAATACAAGCTGGTCCTACTTGACACATTGAGGGGGAGGTGAAGGGGCGAGATAAAATAAAAATGATGCAAAAAGAGAAAAAAAAACCCTGCATTGAAAAAAATAATTGATAAAAAGTATTTTCTGTTTCTTGTAAATGCCAAATATCCTTAGCTAAAGTTATCTACCACAGAAACTGCCCCCAGTGTCCTAATCACCAACCACAGGACAAGTCCCAGCTGGAACCATTTATTGGCTTAGTCAAGTGCTCCACTACTTTGTTCTAAATATGTCAACTTTGATTCATCCTTGGGCTTAGTTGCTGTCAAACACTGTTAAATGGAACTGGAATCAGCATTGCACCTAGGCTTCCACTAAGCCAAAACCGTAATCACTTCTGTAGAAATGTTAGTATTCTGTGGCACTAAAGAGTCACTTTGATAAGGAGTGCGGCATTTCTGTGAGGGTGTCTTGTATGAAAAGGGAAGTCTGGTCTCATCCTTGGCACCAGCTGGAGGTAAGAAGTTCGTAACATTAGTACTGAAAGCTTTGGCAACAAGCTCTGTCCCTCAGAAGTGCCAAACTCCTTATTTATTTGCATGATTTATGCTGTCAGGGCATATGCAGGGTACATCATCAGCCCAGAGTTAGGACTGTCCCCACCAACTGAAGCACTGGCAACATTTAGCTTAACATTTGTTTGGAGTTCAGTGTTGTAAGTGAGACTAAATGGAAAAATTGAGTCATTCTGAGAGGTGAACGGTAAAGCACAAAATACTTTAAAGTGGATAAGGGAAAAATAGGTTGCATCTTCAGGATACAAAGGCAGTTAAAGAAATATACTTGGAATAGCAACGTTACCCACTTCTGCTTTCATTGTGTAATGGTTTTAGGTAGCATTTACATAGATTTCAGAGGGCGTTGCAAAGAAAAACAGCATTTGAAAGAAGGAATCATAAACGCTACCGATAATTGCTGATGTAGTAGTTTATATCATGGTGAGAACTGACAATTGAAGGCAAGTTGGGTAAATGGATATTGACATGATTGCTCAGGACGCTGTGCCTGATTTTGAGCAGTATTGTCTGTGCTATTTAGCAGGGGTCTTCAAAACGTGAACATGGACCACGTGGCCACCAAAGGATGCATATCTTTGTGAATTTATGCAGCTGAGTCTTTGACCCTACAGTTTTCCTTTCTGTGAAATGGGGGGTGAGTGAGATGATCCCAACAGACATTTTTAGTGGTACGTAAAGGTACATTCTCAGCAATTTTGTCTTGAATAGGGTCATATTTATTACAAAGCATTCAGTAAATCTTCTGCATAAACTTGTTCTTTCCTTCTTGTGATCCGCTGTGCTTTGGACACCTGTGGTAAGGTCACCTTCACTTCACCAACAGCCGTAGCTTTTCTTGCAGTTGGCCCATCACTGTTGCCCTTTTCTTCTGTGAAACTCCAGTACTCTCTGCTTTTTTGAAAAAGTCAGGGTTCTTGGAGGAGGAAAGAGAGGTTACTTAGGAATATTACAAATACAGTAACTGAAGATTTCCACCCTCCCCCTCCATGATTTCTTAGAATAAACTACTCGACATGGGAAATCTTTTAAATGTGTGAATGAGCTCGTGGCTAGGCAGGGTTTGAAGAAGAGGAATTACCAGATTACAGCACGTCAGCAATTCATGCTGTCTTCACGGCATTGTCGGCTTGTTTTTTTAGTACCTAGAATTTTGTGTGTGTGTGTATATATATATATATATATATATTTATATTTATCTGTGCACAGGGATAAAACACCAGTGAATAAGAATTCTTCACTCAGTTACTCTAGCAACAGTGTTTTGAATCTTTTGTGCTCTGGTGTACATTGCTTCCCCAGGGCAAAACACAGAGGAAGAGTTAAGCCTTGTTTATTTTTCAACCTGCCACAATATTTACTTTTGTGTTTACAGTATTCAGTGCATCTGGTTCAAGCAAAGCTAAGAAAGATTTCACCTTAGATCATTGACATAACAGAAGCCAAAAACTTGTAATAGATTTTTTTCCCACAGTATTTTAAGGAGAAGTAACGTGAAGACCATGTCACACCAATAGTTAAATCTGCTCAAAATCATTGTGAATGCAATTCTTTTTTGAATTCAATTTCATAATTTCTAGATAGTAATAATTTAACTCCTTTTGTGTTACGTGCATTCAATTTTATAGCAAACTGAACAGAATCCTGAAATTGCTTAGCCACACATTATACCAGAAACATCAATGCTATTATATTTCATTAATGAAGAAAGCACTGTGCATAACTAATGGATTTTATTAAGGCTAAATATATAACAGCAGGAGCAGCTGGTAGACCAAGGAAAGATTTTCAGCAGGCACTCCGTGGAACTAAAAGTCACTGAAAGAAAAAATAATAAACTTGCTTGACACACTGAGGAGCTGGTGTAACTTCGGTGGTTGTAGGGCGAAGACACCGTGCTTGATAACTCTGGAGCTAGGAGGGCCCTGAAGTAACAGTATTTGACATGGCTGGGACATCTCATCAAAGGGAAAGACAGAACCCTGACAAGAGAAATAGTAAAGAGGACTCCTGATGGGAAAGCTGCTGCCATGCAGAAAACTGTATTAGATAAAGATACTGAGAAACTCGTCCCCCCTGGGATGCAGCAGCAGTTCTAATAATTGATGGAATATTATTAAGATAGAGATGCTTTTGATGCTTTTGGAGCAGTGTGAATAGCACAAAGTGTACACTAACAAAGTAATGTTTCATTAGTTTACCTTTGTTTCTTAAGAAACTAGTCTTAAGCCTTTCGTGGTCTGTAGGCAGTCATTGGTGTACTGGTAATTGCTGTACATCACAGATAGGGTCATACTACTGAAGTTCTGGCCCCTATTAACAGTGTTTCAAGAAATTTCTTTCACTGGATTTTTGCTTCAGTAGTGAAATGATGAGGCTTGGAGCCTAGGAACGCAGTATGTTGTCCACATTAATTGAAAACTGCCATTTCGGCACTGGATTCCTCGGGTGTTTGCTACTTACCTTTTGACAGTCTTTAAGAAATGATATATTTATCAGAAGAATACCCCTTTTTAAGAAGCTCAAACAGAAAACCCAATGACTACACGTTAATTTGGCATTGTAACGCACTTATTTGCACAGACCTAATGCTCCAAACTGACTAAACATTGCGCTAGCTCTTCCCTGAAGTTCAGTGTTAAAGCATAAAGCTAACTTTAAACACAGCCTCGTCTCTCCTGTTAGTAAGGAAAACCAAACTTTTCTGGCTGGTGAAAAGGCCGAGTGTCACGCACAGCATGCCTATGTTTAGAAGAGGTGGTCAGGTCATCCAGCAGCAAATTTGAGATGAGCACACCAGAGAGAGGACTCTGTCCCTGGTGCAGAATTACTTCTGCAAGGCCACCTGGTCCAGAACTGCTTTATAAAACCCCAGAAGGTACCACCTCTCAGCTAAAGGGCAGGCTGTAAAGTAGTAGCCAATATGTAGGGGAACAGGTGTAGAATAAGTAGAGAAATAAAACACAGTAAAAAGAACCCACACATGCAAGAAAAATTGTCCTTCTGCAGAAAGTTAGTGACCCAAAACCTGCTTTTTCCATCTGGCTGGTCTTAGTTTGATCTTTAGGTGTGATCAGATGATCTGAATATCACATCACCTTTTGTTCCAGGTCTTTAAAGATCACTGACCACATGAAAAAAACAAAAAGTTACTTTTCTGCTTACAAAGACAGCTATGTTATGATATTCAAAACCTTTGTTCTTTTTTTCCTGTACAAAGCTAGAACTTTGCATGCCAACCTCATCTGAGAGAATATTATACTGCTGACAACCTGCGGTATCTCAAACACTGCCTACAACCCAAAGGCAAAATATTGAAACACAAATAATTAAGTCTATTTTGTTCTACTAGCTCTGTGTTTTACATGCAAACATGAATCTTGAGGAGGAATTAGTCAGCTCTTCAAGACACAGGGCATTGTAAACTTTCAGTTGGAGATTTTAAGTCCAGAAAGGAACCATAAGAGTCCTCTACACTCACTACCTATATGGCAATGGCCTTTACCTTCCTGAATTAATTCCCATTTAAACAAGTTTATCTATAATTTGAGCTCTAAAATTAAGTTTCAAAGAATTCACTTTATTATTGTTCAGTTAATTTGTAGTTCTGCAGTGCACTAAATTTGGTATTGCCATCACTAGGAAGAAGCTGTACAGACGTTGCATTAGCCCTACGAAGCCCAGAGCTGAGCCCTGCCGGGCTCGCTTTGGCTGCCCTTCCTTGGGTTTGCCTGGAGATGTCTTATAGCTTGTTTTTCTAACGAGCAGTTGAATGTTACCAAACTTCTTTAGCTTTAGGTTAGCTCTGTGCAATTGCCTGGTGCGGTGTTATGAAAATGTTGGTGCATCTCTGTAAGTACTAGGTAGTAATAATAATTTGTTATTTTGTGTCGAATGAACTATCTCTGACCCCAAAATAATAATACGGAGTGGAGGAGGACAGTCAAAGGAGGGTAGCAAAGGCCTTGAATGCATAGCCCGGGGGTGACAGCAGAGACTATAAACAGTGCTCTAAACAAATTGCCGATGTTGCCAACGAATGTAGCCTTGGAAATCAGATAAAACCAGTTTTAGGGCAAACAAATGGAACAGCAAATATCTAGAATGCGCAATATGTACCGTGTACGCTGTAGTACATGAGGAATTAATTTGGAGTTGTAGACTAATGACAGATCAAGGTATAGTATGTGTTAAAAACGATCGGAACCAATGTCATGCAGACCTTAGAGCAGGAGAAAACCCACCGCTGGCATCATATTCCTCGTGGTGAAGAAGGTGTGATGCCGACCTCTGATCCCAGCTCCCCCACCTTTTCCTCTCGCGAGCAGTTCTCTCTGCTGACTTCAGGATCTGGAGGAGCAGGGGAAGGGGGAGCACGACACCAAGGGCAGATACTCCAGGTGTGTGGATAAAAAATTTTAAACGTCCTATTAATGTGGCTTTTTCTGTAATAATGTAATTTGGACAATAAACATTAGCATTGTTGTAACTGGGGTAGTAAATCTTTGATTAGGCATATAAGAGTTCAGAATAGCAATGAATTCTTGGTTACAAATATAAGATGTATTTCTTTAGGCCACATAAAATGCACAAATTCTATTATTAATTAGCCTCACTTAGAAGTCTGCATTTTACCAACTAACTATATTTGTCTAGATTAACTTCTGCTTACCAAATTCCCCCACCTCTGAATTTGTCATGACTGATTTCTGGCATGTGAATCTTTGTCTGAGAGGCTGTACATCCCTCTGTTATCAAATTAATATTCCACAGACAAGTTATTTAGAGATCAAGTCAGTTTTTAACTTCCTCTTTGAACAGATGGAATAAATAGACTTTGCTTTGCCAGAGGTTTTTAATAACAAAATGTGACTTCTAATCTTATTCTCATGTTTATTTACTTTTTCAATTTTACAAAATCTTTTGAAATCATACGTAGCAGACCCAGACAGATTATGTCAGTACTGGTTATTTCATTGGCAAGCAAAACGTTTTTGTTATTCCTACCTTGTGTCCCCTGTATATGCAGTGCTTTATCTGCTCTTTGTGCCACGATCTGACACTAGAAAATCATGTCTGGCTGATGACTTCATTAGCTGTCCTAAAGGCAGCCATATCTACGAGAGACCGAGTAGAACCTGAAAATCTTTTCTAACCACAACATACAGTATAAAATGTTTTATTGTCAGGAGAGCAAAAGACATTTCAAGATCTCTTCTTTTTATTCCCCCTAGTATTTTTCTAAATTCTTTGTTTCTAATAAATTTTTGTTGTTGTCTGCTTTCCCCTTTCTTTTTAATGTCAGTTTTTACTTAAGAATGTTGGGATTTTGTTTTACTTGTATTAGCCTGGTCTCTTTTGATCAGCAGAATTTTAAGACAGGGACCAAAAGTTCATGGCTATGTTTTCCTACTTACCTTATTTCTCTCATGTTATATCCGATAACGATTACCTCCTTGCCAGAATTGTCTTCAGCCATGAGATTTTTACTTTAACAGCTTAAACCTATAGTTTTTGCATATAAATGCAATTGAGCTACACTGATGGCATTTGAGCAAGCAGGCTTTAAGGTTGTGATATCCATTTCTCTCTGTTGTTAGGATGAGATCTGACACAGAGTCCAGCGCGCTGGATCACTCCCTTTAAGAAGCTGTCACCTACAGTTGTTAACAATTGTTTCAGAAATTCTCGGGTTATTTTTTATTATTGGAGGAATGATGCCTCTGTCGTGAGTAGGTCACACTGAAATCACTCCTGATAATAAAGCTCTTTTTTTCCGTGAGATATAAAGCATAACAAATAACTTGCTATGACATTCTCGCATGCAGACTGTGGCTTGGTACAGAGTATATTCTACTCACTTTAATATCCAGATTTCTAATATTTTTTCCTCTCTCCATTTCCCTTGTTGCCTCAGTAATCTTATTCTCAGCATAAATGATGTATAGTACACAAGTCAGCACTTGTTCTTCCCTTCATTCTTCCTGTTCGCATCAATTAATATCATTCAATTGACTCATCCCTGCCAGATCCAAGGTTCATTGAAGATAACAGAAAGAGTCCTGATGACTTCACTGTGATTTGAATGAAACAGTTATTTTGGTACCAGGAATGTTATGCGATGTCAACCAAGTTGCATGAAGAAGTAATGCAAATACATAGCATGTCTGAGAGCGCAAAGTGCCTTGTGTTTCATACAGAGCTCGTGAAAACATATTTTAGATGCTAACGTGAAAATAAAAAAAATAATTGACAACCTGTCTGTTTTGGCAGACGTACACTGGGATTCGTACAGCAAAAATGCCTTAGTAACTTTTGGAAAAAAACTCCACTTTTTTTAATTAGAAAGCACTGAACTCTCAAAAAATACATATTTGTAGGCATACCATTTTTTGAAAAGATCTAAATTAGGTTGGTTTCTAAATGCGCTGATTTTAAGTATGTTACAGGAATCTTCCTATTGAAAACCCTCATGATTCATAGATCAGATTGTTTTGATCAAATATCTTTGAGCAAATATTGAGCAGTCATTTTTCCCGTGAAAGGACAATGGTGCATCTCAAAGAGATACTCAGTGGTAATATAACCCAGCAAACTGTCTGGATTTTTCACTTTATCTACAAATACTACCACCTTTCTCTTGTGCGTGGTAGTGGATTGACCTAATGGGTTGAACAGTTAATGTAATTGACCTTCACAGTTTTCACTTGTTGGCCTTGGCACGTTTTTGTCAGCGTGGATCAAATAGTTATCTGGTGGCAAATACTGCTAATAGAAGTACGGTAATAGTTTTCCAGCATCAAAATGCTACTCTGCAAGATGTATTCTTTCCTATGTGGCAGAGAGCTCTCAACTTTCCCTTCTTCCAGTAGTTGAAGACCCCCTTAGTGTGTTATTCGGTGGATGACTCTTGGGTTTGCCCAGGCGGAGGCATCAGTCACCGGGAGCGAGGAGCAGGAAAGGAGAGGGGCTGTCCTCCAGGCACTTGAGAGACAAAAAGCAATTCAGAGAGATCCATGCGGTAAAGGAGACTTAAGAGGACTGTGCATAATACATGATGTGTAAAGGGCATGTGCTTGTCAGATGCCTTTATTACGAGTTTGAATGCTACGCGGGAGGAGGCAGGGAAGTCGAGCCTGCTAAATAACCTGTGCTTTTGTTAATCCAAGATCAGAAACCGATCACGACAGAGGGTTCATGATCGCCTACTCACTTGCAAGTTGTTAGATTGTATTGAAAAAATAATTTATCCCTCTATATTCTGGTTTCTTAAAGCTACCTTTAAAAATTTTTCACTAATGAGAGATCTATTATGTTAAATGAAAGTCAGCTCACTAAATAGAGCTCATATGCATTATAAACAGGAATTATGCGCTATCAGCTCATACCGTGCCATTGCTGTGAATCACCTTTGTAGGAGCTATTCCTTAAGCTAATCTATTTGCCTATTTTTATGTGGGTTTTTTCTTTAGCGTTTACCAGAAGCGGGGGGGGGGGGGGGGGGGGGGGGGGAGATGAAAAGCTACTTTGATGTTTCAGCAGTAATACCAGCGTGAGGCACTGTGCTGTTTTTCAATAACTGGAAAAAGCTCATATGAATGTTAGAGGCATATTTACTTAAGAGAAATTCGGCTAACCACTGTATTTGTCTTTGTCACACACACAAAAAAAGTTTTATACAGAAAACAAAACATAGACACTTTATTTATAGACAAAATAAAAGACTGCAGCTATAACTCCATGCATTAAGCTATAAAATTCAGAATTCCTTCAGGAAAATGAATCCTGTAAAACCTAAGAATTTTACAAACAGCTAAATCTCTCCTGCTCAGGCAGAAGAAAGTTTTAAGAACCCTAAAATATTTGTGTTTCCATTTGCATGTTATTAAAAAAAACCAACCAAACCACGAGGAAATCGCATCTGTACACCTCTGTGGTGACTGCTATGGGATCTTTCCCCCAGCCACCTGAGATACTTATTGCAAATCTGGAACAAACAATATTCTTTAATACCCTTGTATCTTTGACTTTACCGTAGTTATGAAATTATATGTACATAGTATTTATAAATAAAATAACTAATTCCACTTCAGCTTCAAGCATGTAACCCAGTGACCCACGCCACAGAAGCAAACAGGAGGAGATTACACACTTGTTCCTTCAGAGGCTGGGCTTGTCAACATCGTTACTCACAGGACGTTGCTTAGGGAAGGAGCATGGGTAATATTCTTGTCCGCACGCTCAAAGTCTGTTAATAAGGATTAATGTGAGGCTTAGTCATAGAATTTTAAATATTTACAATACACCTATTTACACAGTATCACTTTGAGGTTAAATACCCAGCTTAAATACTTACACCTATCTTAGTGTCTTTTTACCAGACTATTTTAACAATTAGCAAACAAATGAGAAGAATAATGAATGTAATTTTGCATAAATAGGTACTCATAATACAGTGATTTTTAGTATCCTTTAGTATCTGTGTTATAAGAAATGTTTATAATAAGAATGAGACCTGTTTGACTGCGAAGTATGGGCTGGTGTCATCCAATCCTTTGAAAATGAGTTTTTCAATAATGAACTATATATGCTGACACAGACAAACCTTAGTCAGTATGTGCCTATATACTGTTATAAAAACATCTAGCTTAGAGGGAGGTCCAGAAGTCAATCAGTCTTTCTTCCTCGAAGTGGGATCAACTATGTGAGTGCTATTTTTTGGCAGAAGTTTGACTGATCTGATTGCTCACAATCCTAACCCTTTGAAAAGTGGCTGCAGATGAGCAAAGGAGGTAACCCATTAATTTTTTCCATATCTAACACATGCAGGAAGAAGAGATTATTCCCTTTCCTTTCAGTAAAGCACCTCACACACCTGATGCGTAGGATTGCATCATTTCCCCAGGTACTCCTTTTTTCCCACCTTTCTTTAGAGGAAGAAACCCTGATTGTTTCAGAAGCGCCTTGCAGGTCTTCCTCTTGGCACCCCTGATGCTCCTGCATGCTTTCCCTTGGAGATTCTCCTTGGAGATTCTTGGAGATAGATTCTCCCTGAATCTATTGTTCAGGATGGACGTCCGTTTATACGGTGACGTCTGCCTGTCTCATGGGCATGACATTGCCGATTCCACTTGAGCGTGTAATACTCCATCAGCTCCGGGCCCTTTCCTGAAGGAAGCTGCCTGCTCGGTGGTTCCCTGCTTGGTACATCTGCTGCTGGTCTCTCCTAAGTATAGCAACTTGTACCTCTCCCTCCTGAATCGCTCCCGCACCGTTTCTCTGCTTCGTTGAGATCTCTTTGATTGCTGGTCCCAACTTTCAACGTAGTCCTTCCTGTCTGTGTGTTTTCTCTGATTTTACACAGAAGCCTACTCTCTTTCTCTCTTCTTTCATTAATTAAAGATTGAACAGAGCTGTATGAAAGACAAGGCCCTGTGGGGAGTCATTTGATATTTGCTTCCATTTTGACAGAGAACAGTTGGCAAGTCTTCTGGGAGGTACTATCCAACCGCTATTGCACCCAGTTTATAGCAATTTAAGCTAGACCATGTTTCCCTAGCTTAAAAGATTGTAATGTGAAATAATGTCATGTTTTAAAGACAAGATACATGATGCCTATTGCTTCTCCCTAACCACATAGCTGGTTACCCTGTTGCTGAAGGAAATGAGCCAATTTTAACATGATTTGTTCTTTACAAATCTCCATTGGCTCATCTCGCTTTTACCTCCCAACTTTCAAATAATTTATAACCTCTTCATTTCACTAAACAGGCCTCCTCGTCCCTTTTAAGACTCCAATTAATTATATATTTATAAGGTACTCGGTAGTCCAGCTTATTTTTATTGTATTTGACAATGCTTTTCCTTAATACAAATATAGCACACAGTTTATGCCTCATGGCTCCTACAGGAGGTAGATGCATCTTTTTTTACATTTAAGTTCAGATGGTTGTTTAAGTTCAGTTTATTGTTTAAGTATCCCTTATGAATATCCAGGCCTGAGATTAATTTTTTATAGTATAACTAGTCTGAAACATGTCAAGTCTACGCGCTTGAAGTTAGTAATTTGCCATAGGAGAAGAAAACAGTGCAGGAAAAAAGTCAGTGTTGAGCCTGTGCAATGCTGTATTGTGAATAGGCACGGCTTGAATAGGCATGCTAGGAATAATTCCGGATCAAGGATAATTACAAGTTGAGATAAGCTTTTGTTGCATTAGCTAAGGGGCTCATAATTTTATTGTCTTTGGAGGACTGAAGCTTCAGATGTGAGTCCAGTTTCTCGTTTGCATGTGATATTACGTTTCTCTCTTTTGGCCTAATAGTGGAATACATTTAATTTGTATGTCATCTCCAAAAGCACTACACGTTTTAGGTAAACAGGGCAGAAAATGAAGTCCTGTGTCAGTGGAGAGCTGCTGAAGTAGCAGAGAAGAAAGGTTTCATTTCTCCCATGCAATGCTGTTTTCCATTGCTACAGCAGATACCTAAAAATACTTAAGGGCTCATATTTTTATAGAATAAATTCCTAGTTTCTTATACTTCCCGTTGGCATTCCTCTACTGTGCGAAACTGAAAACTGAGGTCAGTCAGTGCTTTAAAGGTTAGAAATGGCTGAACGCAACACATCAGCTGTGCGGATTGGGAGAGACACGGGAAGCCGAATAACCTCATCTGTGATTTCGTCGCGAAATGCCCAGCGGCAAGAAGCATGGCCCACGCAGCATATGGAAAGGAGCTCCATTCACAAATGCTGTTTGCTGCAACAGCTGGGAAACGGGCGCTTGGTGGGAAGGCGGAATAGGCAGCTAAGCGCTGGTTACACGTCAGACCAGCAGCACCTTGTGAGCATCACCTCTGGAAACACTATTTGTGTGTAGTGGTACTGTGTGTTAGTAATCGAAATAGCTGAGCTTTGAAATTCCAAGACAAAATTGCGGAAGAGATCTGTGATATCAACGTTCAGATGTAGGTATGGAGGAAGGGCAGGTGGTGGTAGGAAGGGTTTCCATGGCAAAAATGTTGTGAGAGAAGCAGCACTTCTCTGTGTTGTGACACATAACTCTGTAAAGTGAACACCCGCTCAAAGCAAGTACTTTAAGCTCTGCAAATTGTCTTGTGGGTATAAACCCCTAAAATGATAAGTTTAGTAGCCGTATAGACAGAAGTATCCCTTAAGGACAAAGGAAAACATGGTAATATACACTGTCTATCAGGAACTAAAAGTTGACTGCTCCAGTTTTATTTTATGAGCTTTTCACTTCCAGCTGGAATCTATACATTTATATGACACTTAAATGGTGTCATTTTGATCTGCAGTGATGATTCACATCTGGGATGATTTTAAGATATTCAAAAGAAACAAATCGAACTTTAATTGAACTAAGTTAATTCCAGCTAAATCCTTACTCTACGTATTTCTTACTGACTTTAAGCATTTGGATAACTGACCATTAAGAAACGCTGGGCTCAGAGGCTGGTATTAGTGGATATCTTAAATTCCTGAAGTGGCAAACGGCATCGAAGGGGATGAATTGAGTAAGAGGAGAACGAGAAGAACCACACTTCTCAGCTTTATGTCCTGTTTGCTGAATACCACGTCTTTGAGCGAGCAGATTGTTTGCTGAGGAGGATAGGTAGTTTCCCAGACATGGTTAGTTGACACTTTGGAGGAGCCAACGAAATAGTGATATGTAAAGATGGGCATCCTATCTTACATATTCCCTTGCCCTTAAACTCTGCCCTTAAGATAAGCTAGTGTGCAAAACGTGCAGCTGTGTCATTTATCTGAATGGCACAGATAGTTTTACAGATGAAGGCTTTTGTTGTGATCTTTATGACTGGTATCATATAAGCAGCTTAAGGCTTCTTTTGCTTATGTAAGTCACCATATTGTGGAGAGGATTATAACTCTTACTTCATGCCACTGTTGCTGTAGAGCAGACTCTTGTACGGAATCAGTGAAAATAAAACCTATTATAAAACTATATTAAGTTGTTAACTCGGTAAACAGATATGTATTGGAAACTACATAATGAGCCTTCTGTTATGACAAAAGTAGTTACAGCAATTACAGCAGAAGCCAACTCATTTAATTAGCGGTAAGTTTCAGGTTATGCAATTTGTCCTGAGGTCTTATTTTTAAAACACAAACTACTTAGGCTGCAAGCCCTATTTTCAAGCAGTCTGAAACAACTGCTTGCACTTTGAAATGAAGTTGCGTCGTGTTCTCCTACCAAAATAATGGCAAAGCAGCCAGGGCAGGGTTCTCCTGTGCAGGCACAGGCGAGTGCCCGCCCCGGAGCTCTGCTCTGCTCTCCCATTAGGTGTCCTGCCTAAGAAACAGATGTTCGGGGGTTTGGGGTTTTTTGGTTTGCTTGGTGTGGAAGGAGCTAAGATTCCCTAGATGGGAGATCTTCCTCATGGAGAGGTAGATGAGCATTATTTCCTCAGAAGTGGGGGGGTACTTACAAGGGAGCGGGTTTTTGACTGAAGGAGAAGACTTAGGCAGAATAGATGCCAGGATCACCGCTTTCTCAGGGGAAGTCTGTCTTGCTTGAACTTGAACATAGGAAGTTCCACCTAAACATGAGGAAGAACTTCTTTACTTTGAGGGTGGCAGAGCACTGGAACAGGCTGCCCAGAGAGGTGGTGGAGTCTCCGTCTCTGGAGACATTCAAAACCTGCCTGGATGCATTCCTGTGCAACCTGCTCTAGGTGACCCTGCTCAGGCAGGGGGGTTGGACTAGATGATCTCCAGAGGTCCCTTCCAACCTTACCATTCTGTGATTCTGTGAACGCCATCACTTGCACCATGGTTTGCTGTCGCCCACCACTCTCTAATTTCTGTTGTGGAGAACTGAAGCTGGTGTGCCTTCCCTCCTGCGAGAAGGGTCTCTCTCTCCCTCAGAAACCTCGCCCTCCAGGGAGATGAGACATTCCCTGTGGAGGTCTACCTGCATGGAGGCTGCTGAAAAACATCAGTTACCTTCTTGCGGCGGTGTCTGCCGTCTGCTGTGAGCCATTCATTTTGTTCCTTTGCCAGGCTCTTCACAACTTCAATCTGCCTTTCTTTTCGAGTCTTCATGTTCCCTTGAACTCTTTCAACAAAGCCCCAGATAGCCATCCATCCAGAGTCCCTGTGTCCAGGCCCACCTCTGTGCTCTCCTTCACGCCTGCTACTCTTTCCCAAGCTCCACTCATTCTTGTTATTTATAGCCCTGACTTCCAAGAGATTATAAATCTTACTTCTGGAAACTTATCAATCATACAGTCCTATTGTAAGGAAAAATGAAATAGTGGTTTTTGGCAGCTTTCTAGACTTATGATTTCCTCTCTCGGCCACAGGATCTCTACTGGCTAGTTATTCCTCGTATTTGTAATCTGCTTTGAAAAATAGGTTTTGCCCCAAATTGTTTATCAGTCAACTGAACTGTCCACATAAAAAGACCCGTTGCTCCACTGTAAGCTATTTCTAAAGTTCCAAACAGGAAAAAAAAAAAAGCCGTACATGTCATTATTTCCACTTAAAAAATTACTTTTTTTCTTTCTTTGTAATTTCCTTTGTAATACACTTGATGAAAAAGAGTCATTCGTATTCTCTGCAACTCAAAGCTTTCCCCTTTTTGTTTTGTGAATTATAGTGCAGCAAATAAGATGGCAGTACAGTGTAAAACAGTACTCCGGAAGTGCTGCTTGTATGGCTTATGGAAAACACAGAAAAAACCTCTCTCCTTTCTAACATGGAATCTGAACAGATTAGATTGATTGTCAAGTGTACAATAAGAGGATGGTTTTTTAATGAAATAATGATCATAGACTTTTGGGTTTTGGTTGTGCTGGTTTTTTTTTTTTTTTTCTGATATACACACACTGAAGCAGTTGTAGCGGGTCTCTTTTTTGCTTCTAGAAATAAACATGTTTTGTGAGATCATACATAAGTAGCAAGTTTACAGTGAGTTTAGCGTGAAGGTTTAGTAAACACTCAAAATATCTTTCTTGCTACAGAAATAATGCATCGAGCTAATTAGTTTTGCCTACAAAAGGAACTCAGAATAATTTCTTGTGAACCAGCAGGTGCAAATATTGTGGCTGAAGTTGAACTTAAGAGAGGGAAAAAATGTCTGTCTTGATTTGGGTGAGTGATGTTGCTTATAATAATGCTAAACCAAATTGTCTTAAAATCAGACTTAGGCGTGTATGTGTGTGATGATAAGGTGTCCATGAGAGAAACGAACTGAAACTGAGAAATCCTTCTTTCCTTGGTTTTACTTGTTAACAAGGTTTGTGCCATATTTCTCATGTATCAGAGGCTCTGCTTTTTTGGGAAACGTGTTGTTTTCCTGTTCTTCCAGGAAGAAACTATTCATCATTTTTCCTGGCATTTCCAGTAGTTAGCAACTCCGAGGAGTCGTGAAAAAGTAGCTTTTTCTGCCACAGCAGAGCACTTCATGAGCAAGTAATGCTTCAAGCCCTGTGCGATGGCGAGTAATGTTGAAGTGCTGTTTGAGTTACTCGCTCAGTGCAAAAGGTGTAAAGAAAACACCTCCAATCTCTTTGGCTGGCACCCCAAACTCAAGTTCAAATCTCTCTTAAGTTGAAGTCCAGCGTGCCTCCCTACTTAAAAATTAGTGTCTGTGAGGACCGCTGCATAATATAGGGAAGAACCTGAGCACATGTGAAAATCTCGAGTTAACCTAAATGATGCTGATTTGTCCAGGCTTAAGCCCCAGAATGTCTGGTGTGGTCTGAGAAGGGTTATTTGGCAAAGGTGTAAAGGAGCAGTGGGGTGATGCTCGGTGGATATGGTGTTACACCTTTCCTCTCGTCTGGTGGGGGTCTTATGACATATATGACATCAAGAAATACCGGTGGCTTTCTTTTTTTCTTTCTGTTGTTGTTAAGAGTACCGACAGCTGCATTTTCCTCTGGGTTTTTGTTACTTTATTATTATTATTTTTCTGCCTTTAAAAAAGTGAAGGGGAATGCTAATTCATACGAAACGTATTTCTGAAAGGAGGAGAGACAGTAATCTTATTCCCCTACCAAACCAATGGTGAGATGTAACAACAAATCGTGCTGTTCTGGGAGGCAATACTGTCAACAGAGTCATTTTACTTTCTGATACTTGAAAAGCACTTTTTAAAGCTCTTCCTACTGATGTACTTGTAAAAGCAAAACAAATATGAGAAAAACACTTTCAAACAGCTAGCAGAGACAGACCTGCAAATAAACCAGGTCCAAAACCGGTCTTGAGTATTTCAGTTCACAGTTGTGTCAGTGTCCCTCTGGTATATAGCTTTGTGTGTGTATGTTTTTGTGTAAGCATGTACGTGTGTGTGGGCAGGACTTCTAAATAATGTAGCGAGACAGACATAATACAGGCTCTGTGGTCAAAGTATTTAAAATATTCCCATTAATATATAATTTCCATTAACATCCAGAATGTTCAGAAATTCTGCCTGACCTTGTCTTTCACTTTGTTATTGTTGGCACATCTGCAAAACTGGGAGTAAACAAAGTACTTGTATAGTGACAAAATTATTTGTCAGAGTTATGCTTGTGTAAAATATCATTACCGCTCTTCCAACTTGGGCTGATTCTAGTCATTTTCAATTTATTAATTTTTAATTAAGTTTTTGTGAGGACACATTTTCACTTCCATTTGAGAGTTCGCATACGCGAGTGACTGTAAAGATCTGATATTCTTCAAACTGATGCTAGATGTTTTTCCTATTATGATGGTAGTTTCATAGCGTAGACAGTAGCTCACTGTGTTCCATTTTCTAAATTTCTTCAGATCGTCTCTGCTTTAGCAATCCTTCCTAAGTTTGTGGAAATTAAAGACATACAACCGTTTAAAAGCACTGTCGGAAGAAGTTAGCGCAAGAAAAGCCAGAGCGGAACGAGACGGCCCTTCTGAGTCGCTCTTCTGATTTCCCATTGCCCTCTCTTCTGATTTCCCATTGCCACACGCAGCAGACTTGAGTAGCTGTTTTGTGCTCCAGACCCAAATGTTACTCCTTTTCTGTTGTATTTTAAACTCCTCAGTAAACATCGTGGCAAATTTCTGCAATGCTGCTTTAGTTTGGCTCCCTGTACACTCAAATAGGTGTCTTTAGACCACTTGAATTCATCAAGCTACTGTTTTTAAACCCTTTACAGCGAATAGCCTCCTCTCTCCATCCAACACCACCAGAGTAAATCCTGTGATTGTTGATAGGGCTGTATTACAAAAGCGGACATTTTCTTTTCTGAAACAATTTTCTTTTTTTTTTTTTTTTTTTTTTTTTACACTTTCTAAAAATGCAGCCTGTGGTATTTAAGTGAGCAGATGGACCAAAAGTGTTGCACAGGAAGGCTCTAATCGATTCGGGAGAATGGCTTACGTAGCAATAACAACAGTTACATAGCTGCTTGCTTTCTTTAAAAAAAAATAAAACAAAGACACCCCCCACCCCCCCAAAAAAAAACCCCAAACCCTGCCGCTCCCAAAATCCACATACAGCAAGGTTATTAGAAGCAATAGAGCCTACCTGTACATGGCTATTTACAGTGGTAGGAACCAGTGCCCTCATGCTCTGCTTAGCCAGAGTTAGTGGTTAACGACAGTGCTAGCACACGGAAGGGTTTTGAGCTCTGTTAGATGGCCAGGGTTGCAGTCCCTAATTCTGGACCAAAAGTTATATTATTTAATTAATAACCCACATTTTCCCATAGCTCACAGCTATCTCCAGTTTTCGAAGTTTGAGTTTTAACATTGCTTTGTGATTGTTATCTGTTTCTTGTTTTATTGATTAGTTTTTCCAAGGGAACTTATCATTCCGTGTAAGATTACTTCTTTTGGGGTGTTGCTACGAATCCCACCTTTGCCAAGATGTGGTGGAGACGCTGCAGCACGCCAAACCTAGCAGCTGTCTCCTGGAGTACCACACCTGCATTTCCCACTACAATCACCAACAGATGCACAAATTCTATCAGTGGGCTGCCTTTTGGTGTGTGTGGGTGTGTGTGTGTTTCATTTCAGGAGTATTTACATTTCTTTGCTGGCTGACTAGTGTTTTCTCTTTTTTTTCCTTGGTCATTGTGTGGAAAACTGCACTTCACAAAGAATGATAAATTTGGTATTCTCAGAGAGTGGTTTGTTCCATGTGTCTTAAGTGACAGGAAACTGTCTTCGGTGAGACCAATTGTCCTGTGGTGATGCAGATAGAAGATGACTAGCAGTACTAACTAATTCTTAGGTGTCTTAAAGCAAAGGGGTGGATTCCAGTTCATGGTCATTGGTCGTTTTACTAGGCTGGAGAAAAGTGTGTATGAATGGGGTTTTCTTTTCTTTTTTTTTTTTCTTTCCTTTTTTTACTCTCTCTCTCTTTCCCCCTCCCCCCAGTTGATGTTCCGTAGGGTTGTTTTCCTAGGGTGGGTTGTTGGTTTATTTTCAAACTTGTATGATTTATCAAGGACTAATTCAGAACTTTGTATTGAGCATCATTTGAAGTGTAGCATGTCAAACTAAAAAGAAATGTTCAGCAGCATCTAAACTTAGAAGAAATACCATTTCATAATAAGTACTATTCATCATTTCTAAACTCATCTAGAAGATGAAAGTCTTGTTTAGAGTGCAAGTGGAAACAATGGTGAAATAGCATTTATTCACATTATTCAGGTCAGTAGCAGGTAACTGCAGTGTAGTGCAATAGAACTTTAGCTTTTGAAATGTAGAAAGTGTAAAGTAAAATTATGATGACTTAAAGGATGTATTAAGATTATGTATGTTTCATATTGCATAGCATTCTTGGATAAAATATCTGAAATATAACATTATTATGAATGAAATATAGCACTCGGTTTTAGGAAATGTGTATTAGCAAGCATGGAAGAAGTCTAGATACTGCGGTAATAGATTAGGATTTTACTAAATCTGCTGAACTATAAATGCTTAATGTCTACCTAAGAGTTCACTAAGATTCTGAGGTATGAATCATGGCCCAGTCGTCATATGTCCTCCACTTATCGTTGTCAGAGTCTGATTATTTAAAAAATATATATTAAAGAACAAATCATTTTTCATCTTGACTAACATCGTTCCCATGTCCCCTCTCTGAGCTTTAGTGGTTTGTAATGCTTCCGCCAGATGTATCAGGTAGCCAGTCACCTACCTCATGTCTGGTCATTTTAATAATCTAAAACTTGTTACCCTTTTCCTTAATCCGATTTAATGCTGCCCTCCTTGTTTTCAAAGATGTCTGTGGCATTACTTCGTAACTGTGTTTCTGATGTCAGTTTGATCTTGTGCTTCTTTCTCCTTGGCTTTTTATGAATCCTTTTCCACTGGAGTTTTTATACCTCTGTGGAAACTCACATTCTCTCGTTTTCATGATCGTGCATCTTCAAAACTATTTCCCTTCTTTTGCTTGTTATGGTTTATCTTTTTAAAGGGTATCCTGTGACTCTGTATTGAACGAATAGTATATAAAATATGTGCAGATTTGCATAATTGCTGCTAGATATTCTTCAGGAAGTCTTCACTCTCCTTAAAGTAGTCTGAGAAATATTTTAGGTTGTTGTCACCTTCCCGGTAATAGACAGAAATAAAATGCACAGGAAGAGTAATACAATTCAACTTTCCTGCTGGCGTATGTAACTACCTGCAAATGCTTTAGGTTCAGAAGGAAAAGGAAAAAGGGGGAAGAGAGAAGTAAGAGGAAACTCTATTTAACTGTTGTCCAAAGGTTGTGTTGTGCGGTGGCTTTAATATGAATGGGAAAATGAGAATACGATGCAAACAAATGTCTTCATGCGATCTGCCCACAGGCAGCTCTGATGTGTAAGGGCTGATGGTGTTACCAGCTATAAGAGATCTGCTGTATTATGACTCGCTCTTTTAATTCTTGCGGAGCTCTTAATTGGGCATTAAGTTCCTTTAGCCGTATCAGAATTTGCCTAGCTCATTGGCTTGATAAGACATAAGAGGCCAAGTCGGTCCCTTATGTAGCTCCATTGACTTCCATAAGATTGCAGTGGGGAACAATTACTTTTATTAAAATGATATTAGTGCTGCGTACTGAGGGGATGTATGTGTGTTGACATAGCATTAAAGTTTAAAAAGATCAGTTTTATATATAGAAAGTGGGGACGTATTTGGAGATTATTCCCTCATGGAAATGAAAATTTTTTTTACTCAAGGTTTAAGTTTTGTTGAGACCAGAAGCCTTTTTTTTATCAGGGCGAGTTTGTACTGCAAACAGAAGCAGTTAGGCTGAACAGACCCTCTGTAAACAGCCCTGCCAAACGCAGAGCACTCCTTAATTTCATTAACTATTTAAACTGTTGATTAGATTTATTTTACTAAATGCAAGCTAGTGGGTTTTCGCATGGACTTCATATGGACAGAGGACTGTCTGTCCCCTACCTGGCCAGCCAGTTAAGGTGCTGAACTTTGCCACGCATCATGAACAAACCTGCCTTGTCTCCTGGTATCTAAATGTTGGGACAGACTGCAACACCCTGACCTTCCTGGTATTGGTGTCTATGTTAAAGCAAGACTTATCTCTACCTACATTGCCACAAGTGCACTCTGGCTTCCAGTGTAGGCTTACCTTAAACCTATCCTTCTAAACAGCAACAAGAACCAGTCAGGCAGACTTGGCTGAAATAAGGAGTTGCAGAACAAGGGAAAAGGAGGTAATGACATTACTTTGCAATCGAGACATGAATGGTGTCTGAATAGCTTGATCAGGCATGTAGGTAATCATTCTTAAGCTACTCAGTTATTTTTATTCCTTGACAACAAGAATAATTTAAGTAAGATTTTCTTTGCATCTTCTATTACAGAGGCAACTAGAAAAAAACCAATTCAAATAATAGAGAAAATAAATTAAAAGGTCAAAGTGTATTTACATTTGTCTTCCACAGTGTTCTTTATACTCTATGTAAAGTCTTCTTTGTTTGTCTGAATGGTTGATCTTTCATATGGCCACTTCCTGTGGCCTGAAAGTCTCCTTAGTCTTGGTTCAAGATGAGGGTCCCATGGATTTTGGAACAGTTTCAATAATACTATCAAATGTTCTTGGTGATACCTAACAGCCCTTAAGCCTCCCCTTCCATCAGTGAAGTCCTGCTGTGTTTGCTCTTTAGAAAATAAACCCACAAACTGCCTGTAAACAGGGAGGTTAAAATCAGCTGATGTTGGGTTGGTTGGATACAGCTGTTGTTCGACTGCTTAAAGTCCACATACATAACGTGCAGTACAATGAGCTTGATAGCCTCATTTGCAACAATGATGAGACTTAGTGCAAAGTAAAGGTCAGAATGTAAACATTTATGTCCAAAATGGTGACCATGAAGATGTTGATTCAGCCTCTAGTAACTTTGTGGATGTCATAACTCTGTAAACATCTTAAGGGATTTCCCCCCCACCTCAAATTCCCTTTATTTCTGTTTGTGTAGATGACAAAGTGCCTCCTCCTTAACATGGATAAGTATCTTGACACTCAGCCGATGGTTAAGCCTGATAAGATTTTTTTAAAGTAGATCATCCTTGCCAAAAGGCTTGATTCAGTCGTTAGCCTTTTCCAGAACTGGTTATCACAAAAAATTTGAAAAGGAGCTAAATACAGCTTCTGTTTTGGGAAAGGGAGGAGAAGATCCCCTTTTCTCTACTTGTTCAGTGGTTAAAATAAAGTCTCAGGATTATCTGGCTCACAGAAGGATAGAATCTCTGTATTATATGATCATGATACTCAACTATGAAAGGGTCAGCTAGATTCTAGACCGCTTCCCCTGAAGAATGACAAAGGAAAAAAATCGTAAATGTGGGCACAAGGCTTGCACTTCCTTACTTGTGATCAGGCATGAATTATTTTTCTTGAGGATGCCTAATACCCGGTGTGGTGTGCAAGATACCCCCCTGGAAAATGAGACACAGGCTGCAGCCCCCTGGGCCACGCAGGGAGGTGGGCCCCGTTCTGATATGGGACCTTCCTCCTCTTTTGGAAGGCTGCAGATGCCATCCCTGCCCAAGTATGTCCTGGGCTTGCCTGTGGGGTGGCACGTTTTTTGGGCAAGACGGGAAGCACATTGCAGCCACTGTGGGAGAAGCACTGAGGTGCTGACTTAGACCTGCTAAAGGATGATGTGTGTCTGCCTGTGTCCAAAGGCAGAAGTCAGGGGACCAGGAGATGCCAGACGTGGCTAGAAAGCGAAGCAGGTATCAGCAGAAGGTTTCTGCCTGCAACTTGGAAAACTCAGACACCCACCTCCCTGGAGCTAGTCCTGGTTCTTTTTCCAGTACACGAGGTTTTGGGGAGAAGTTCCAGCGAAATACCATGTTCTGGTTCAGGTCCAAGGGCCAGTCTAAAAGCTGCTCTACTCTTAGATCTGGCAGAAAAATGCGTTATTAAAAGTGATAGGAGTGAGTCTCTCTGAAAACATTAAATAGGGAAAAGTAGATTTAAATGCCTGCTTTAATATCATTGGCATTTTCTTCACTTCAGCAAACCCTCTCCTTGTCCCAATGTATATTCCTTCTAACAGGAAGAAAGTAGAGAGAACTTTTTCAGAAAGAGAGATGAAAGTGAACACAACTTTCAGAGCAAAAGTTTTGATAAGCATTTACTTACGTAGAAAAATACACAAAATTTTATAATTTTGCCAAGTTTGCCAAAAATGGCTGCAACAAAATTGTTTGGAATTTTCAGGATGATTCACATTTTTACAATTTTTTTTTTTTAACCAAAAAAGTAGGTTAGTAGTTTGTATAAAGCTTAAATAAAATTATTTCTAAGAATTTGATCAATAAAGGGCTTAGATATCACTTGTTTGTATACAAAGATGTGATAAATTGGTTATGTGCATAATTTGTTTTCCCCACAGCTGCCTGCTAGTGCTGTTTTAGTGACAACCTATTTACATTCTTTCTAATTGTATGAGTAGGATCTCAGATAAACATCACTTATATAGCAACTGAATAATTATTTGACCATGTTTTGCATCTTTGATGAAACATGAAGAAAAAGAATAATCAGCTAATGATGCCACTGCTGACAGGACCAATTATCACTCTGCAAAACTTTGTCTATAAGAACTATCGTTTTTCATACAGGTACCTATTCGTACTATTACACTTGATAATTCAGTGCATGGATTATACAGAAAGCAGTACGTGATTTTAACATGCAGTCTTAAATGGGCAGATTAACAGGTAGAAAGAAAGGCATTAGGCTTTTATCTAACATCAACATTGCATCGACAGAGTATCCGCTCTTCTGGGAATAATTAGTTTGTTTAAACCTGTTTAGATTTAAAAGTGTCATTTGTATTAATTGAGTGTTTAGAATTCTGTTCGTACCTTTCGGTCCTTCTTTTCATTGCTTTACAAAGCAATAGATATTAAAGAATGATTAAAGGCATGTACCTCTATTTATTTTTCTTAAATTTTCTTACTTCTGATGTAGTAAGGGTTAAGCATTTGTCTTAAGAAGTCAAGTCAGTCAGTTCTATAATAAATAACATTTGTACATTCCACAACCTACACACAGTTCAAAAAATTGCCATTTGTGCCTCATCTAGCAAGCATTTTCAATCTGAAATGGTATTTTTACCTTTTAGTCACCTGTAGGCCCTAATTGATGACAGTGCCTGCACATGACCCCATGACCACCGTAGGGAATTTCCATTCCCCGGTTAGTTAAATAGCTGCATTTTTGTAGTGCATAGTCATCACCTGCAGAGAGTCAATGAGGAAGCTACACTGGCCAAATCGATCTTTGATGTACTGGCAAGTTGTAGAAAATCAAAGCTAATCCAAAATGCTTAGCAATATCAACAGCTGACTCAAATTTCTTTATTAACTGTGTACTACATAATCCAATCAATAGTAACACGCACAATAGTTGTGACTAATCATACTCTCACATGATGAAGTCTGTTCTTTTTTCTGTTAATTTTCAGTAGCGTATATGTGTATATACACAGCCATGTATTTTTATATATACATATAATATATATATTATAAATGTCTTCCTCCCATATGTGTTTCACTTACTTCTTCCCTACTGAATTGTACTAATACCTAATAATAATAATAATTTGATGGGGTTTTGGCCTCAAAAAGTGGCTTTTTTTTGCTAAATTGCCCTCTCCATAGATCTTATTGCTAGCCACATGTTCTTCGAGTTACCAAAGCAGGGTAAAGCTACCCCTTCAGAGGGGTATTAAAATCACTGCTAGCTAGTCAGTGCTGGATTTAACATCGCATAGTCATAGCAATTCCTTCTCTTTTCTATCTTTTTAAATTATTATTATAATTTTATTCTGTATCCTCTAGTTTAAGATTAGCCCATAAGTGAGCAGCTTCAAAGAGTAGCCACGTAGTAAAAAAAAATTCTGATTTTATTTAGCTCCTTCCCAAGTTTTCAGTTTGATTATTGAAACCAGAGTAGCTGTGTCTGTGTTCCCCTTCAGTTCAAGCACTACCGTTGGAATGAGTGCACGGAAGAAAAAAATTCCACCTCTTCCCACCTGCATTTCCAGAGAAGAGCTAAAAGATCAAAAATATGCAGATTGCTTTGAGAAAGCTCATCGGTTTAGGAATACCCTTAGAAGCCTGTATAGGAAATGAAGCTTTCAGTGTTCTATTAGTCGTCTGTCTGAGGATCTGGAGTTTATTTGTGAATTATTACAGGTTTGATCTATCTTATAAAAAAAAAAAAAAGAAAAAGAAAAGAAAAACAAAAACTTTCAAGCCTGAAATCAAAATCAGATTTGCATTGTTTAAAAATGTGGAGCTAATGGTTTCCTATAGAGGAAACACCTGTTACTAGTAGAGAATTAAAGCAATGTTCCAGATCCCATGAAAGTGAATAAAGAGCTCAAGGCACCACTCAGACAAAAAGCCTTCAACAAAATTCAGCAAAGACTATCAATCACACCAGAAAGCCTTGATGAAATGTTTTCATTACTTCTAAACAACAAAAGGTATCTTTCTGGGGAAAAAAAAAAAAAAAAATAAATCCTTGGGGATATTTCAGCTGATTAATTATACAAATAAATTGTCTCTTTAGTAACAAAGTGGTTACAAACAACATTGCAAATATAAACTTTAATGTGCCTCTCAAACTTTAGGATGTAGGCATTTTGATACTGGTAGAAAAATTTAAATTTCAGAGCATGTTCTTTTTCATTTTTAGTAAATGCCTGCGTGTTTAGGAGGAATAAAGTCATTGAAGGGAAATCTGAGACAAGCTATCATAGAGGGTTTTATTCTTCCACTCCAGCTCCTGTTGATTGGTATCTTACCTTGAAATTCATCCTGTTGATCAACTGGGATGATTTACATAGTTAGACAGCACTCAGGACGAACAGTTTAGCAGATTTCAGCCCGTAATTCCCTGAAATCAACAGAAAGCTGTCTGTGCGCTCCATGACTATTGTAAAGGGTGACTCCTCCTAAAGCAAACATGGGGAAATGTAAAACTTTTACACTGAAAGCTGGCATAATAGAAATGGCCAGGGACTAATGAAAGTGAGTTCTTTTTTTAAAAATAATAAAAAAAAAAATTAAAAAGTTTCAGCAGTATTGTATCCAACAATTTTTCCTTAAACTTTTAAGACCGAAAGAATCCAATATGATAATTTTCATGGCTCACGGCGTAACTGATAACATATAATTTTATTAGTTGATTTCAGATCAAGTCCACAATATCTGGTTGAGCTAAAGGATATTGTTTAATAAGATATCTATTCTTTTTTTAAAACTTCATGTAGCTGAGAATTGACTGCTTCAATAGATAAGTTGCTCCAATATCATTATTATTAAATATTTGCACCTGATTTCTTGTCTGACTGTATCTACTGTCAGTAGCTAGACACTGCAGTGTCACTTTGCACCAGCGTCTGTGTCAAAGCCCCGTTATTAAAAATCTATTTTCTCATATATATTTAGAATCTCTTTTTTAATAAATGAAAGAGATTAGTTTTTTCTTAAGTTTCTCACTGTAAAACAAATTTCCTAGGCAGACCGTGACCGTTAGTTTTTAAGTCCTTTAAAATGTATGCCTTACTTTGAAAGGTGGCTACTGGATATTATAATGATGACATCAGTAACATATAAAAGAGCTTTGTCAATGTGTGTTTTTATCCAGTATTTTCCAACTGTTAATCAAAGAACTGGGTTTTTTTAAGGTGTACAGTTAATGTATTTTGATACTCAAGAGCAATTACTTGAGATAAAAGATTACTTCATGTGGCTGATCTTTAATATGATGTCTTGCAAATAATATAGAAAAACAGAGAAGGAAATTTACGTAGCCCAGTAAAATAAATTTCAGTTGCATATTTACTCTGGTGGTTTTTTGATATTATTTATCAAAAACTGAAGTTCAGAAGCATTAGTTGTGTATTTCTTGCTGTAATTTTTAATGTACCACTATGTCTGAATTTTGTGGGCTTGGGGACACTTGATTTTGGCATTTACACAAGATTCCTGTACTTATTACCTTTAAGCTCCGGATAGATGCTTTCAACCTTGATTCCTCTTAAAATAGCTAAACAGCTTCTGTGTGTGCTCATGTCTAATTACAGAGTAATTTCTCTATCCATGAAGAACACTCTTACCTGTTTCGCTGGCTGCTGTTTCCGTGCTAAAGCAGAGGATCCCTAATTCAATCAGCTCCTCTAACGGCATAGTTTTTATTTCACCCCGGCTGTGGAGAGAGATGTGATACCTCCCCAATGGGCCTGCCCCAGCTCTCACGCGTTTGAGGCATCGGCCACATCTGTGCACCACACGTAGTGCTGTAATGGTCACAGGAATGCTGTAGTCGCAAGGAATTCTTACATGTTCTGGCTCATGCTCATGAAATGAAGAAACAAAAATATTAAGGTGCTCCTAACTATATTTTACTACAATTGCGAATACACAATATATTAGTAAGTGTGAAGACAACCTTTTCTGTTAATCTTCCAGCGATCAAAAAATACCTGCAAAAGATCTTAAAAATATCAAAATCGGTGAGGTTCTAAAACTGCAGCAGACCGGTGCTCAGCTGGCCTTTAAAAATTATGATATTACAAACTGGAGAACAGCATATATGGTTGGTGTTTTTTTTTTTTACCTGCCCATCTTATTTGATTCTGGTTTTGTGCTTTTCTGAATGATAGAGCCGTTCAGCTAGAGTGGGTGGGTAGCCGTTCAGCTAGATAGATCATGATAGAGATAACCAAAAAGGATTAAGTCTACATTTCACAGGAGATATCTTCTTGAAAAATTATGGGAAGTTATGCTGACATTGATAACACAGGACTGAACGGTACAGTTTCAGAATATTGAAAATTAATGTAGGTAGTTAATGGATCTCTACTGAATATCCGTGAATGGTACAAATAATATACATTAATAATACTGAGGATAAATGTATGTCTAAGTCTCCCCTGGGAAATAGGTTTTTTACATGTCACTGAGCTATCACAGATGCTGTCAGGGCCACAGTCTACAGCGTAAGTAATTTTGTAAGTGAGCATTGCACGGCTTAACCTTGAACAGCAAATCGACTAAAATTATTTCAGAAACGTGTAGGAAGACCTACGTATGATGCAGAAGTCTCCAGGGTTCTAAATAAATTAATTACTGTTTTAAAAATACACCCTTCTACTGCATTCATGAAGGTTATTTGTCTATTATTTGCTTCATCAAAACTGCTTTTCTCCAAACAAGAGGAAAACTGTTCTCCTAAGGCAGCAAATATAGTACAGACTCATGAAAATATATTTTCAATTGTGTAAATTATTTGCAGTATGGGAATGTTTATAAATCAAATTATAAAAACCATGTATGCTTAAAGTTCAATCAGCCGAACATAAGCACACACACCATAAATTTGGGTGGTCTTTAGGAACAAAGGTTTGATTTTAGGTTGGGCATTAGCTGAAACAGCCTCCTGAAATAACAGCGTCCTGTTGCTGAAGGCGGGGGGGGGAGCTTAATCACGCACTCAAAAATCACACAGAAGTGTTTTGCTGGATGAGACCTACTAGCTATATGAACTCACACTGCTCATCATCTGTGAAAACTTCCCGCTTCTCAATATAAAAATTATTTTCCTTAGCCCAGCTTTTCTAGTCACAGACTCCAAATTCTAGAAAAGATGGAAGTAGGATAAATGTGCTTTCCTTAAACAAAGATACAACGATGGAACAATTGAAAATGTTAAAATATCATTTAACTTTTGATTGTTTCTGTAGTTTGGAAACCAAAAGGAAATCCTCACTGGGTCATTATTCCCTTGACAAATGAATTCAAAGCAGCTGTTTTCCAGGGGGCAGCCCAAGAGATACAGGCGCGTGTCACATAGTAGGTGTGTTATACAGTACACTCTACTTTGTGTTCCCTATTCCTCCGATTTTTATTTTTTAAACTGAGAAAAAAAACCCCATCATGATGGTTAAATCAAACAAACCCTTTGTTTCTTTGTTTCACTTTACTATCTCACTTTTTTCCCCCAAAAAAGGCTGTTTAAAGGTATAAAGAAACCCAGGACAACAAATGTTTCATAGGACAGATAGAAATGCTGTTATTTCTAAATATTGAGTAATTAAAAATCATCCGCTGATCACATTGGCTTTCAGTAAGAAGAGCTAGGCTTCACATCTCTTCATACCTGTACCGATACATATACGTATACTTTATTTTTTGTTTTGTTATTTATCTGAAAAGTTTATAAATGTAGTTTTATATTTTATAATAATTTTACACCATGATTTTATAATCACTTTATACCATGATATTATAATTAAAACTTGCAAATTACAGACGTAATTATGTTGCAATTGCTGTAATGGAGACTGCAATGGCAGTGCAGAACCTGTTTAGGACAAGTCAGTAAATGCAACTGAAAACAAACAAATCGGGAAAAGAGGATCATTTTATGCTGCCAGTGAAACTGTAGTGATACACTGCCTTTTCAAGCTAACAAAGGAAATTTTCAGTATTGAACAGTCTATAGAAACAAACAACATCTCCAAAAAAAGTGACTGGGGGATGGTCCTAAAAGCTAATAGATACTTCAACAGATGTTCTTTAAAGTAACAGACTGCTCTGCGAGGCGCAAGAGCGCGATTCAGGCAATCGGTGAACGTTCGTTTCTTCCAATAATTCCTATGTGGGTTTCTGCTGTCCTTTCTTTGGCCATCTATTCTCTCTAAGAGTTTATTACATGTTCCGATACGTGGATGAAAATGTTTGCTGTTGCCGTGTCCAAATTAGCCGTGAACTCTTCAGTCTTGTTATACAGTTGATGATGAAAGACTAACTCTTAATCCTGGAGAACTGTATTCTTGACAGCTACGTCCTGGTTGCCAAGGCAGGGTTTATCGAGACCTGTTCACCAAAATCCCCACGCATGATGGCCGCAGACTCGGGCACAGGTTAAAAAATAATGTACAGGGAACCCCAAAGATGACGCGTGAGCTTCCCGCTGAGGGAGGGCTGTGGATGGAGTAACTCGCTCAGCTTCCAGACAGACTAAGTAATCGGTTTGATCTGTGCCTTGCGCATTCGTACCTTTCTGCGTGAATTCTCATTTCATGTGGGCAAACTCTCGGTCACCTCGGTGGTTAGCATGCTGGGAGATACCTTCACGTTTGTAGTGGCTTACGTGCAGCAGTTTAGAAGGCACTGTCCTAATTTGCAGTACGGTAACTCCTTCGCAGTAAACAGACGCATAATTGCCAGTCCTCAGTTCTTGAGTACCCTTCTTTCAGCTGAGGAAACTGATTTAATCCCTCCAGCTCTACAGAAGATTTCTCATACCATATGCCTTTATTTGTCTACGAGGGATTTAAATCCCTCAGCTAATCTGAGGCTGTCATGTGGTTGAAACCAGGCTGGGAGGGGCTCTCTCCTGGAATAAAATATGATAACGCTGGATAGATCAACTTTCATGGTTCCCTGATCCCCTTTGTGTCGTGTCGAGCTGTGAAGTTCAGTTCAGCTGTGGGGTGATGTGCCTGGGAATTGTGATTCCCATACCTTGTCACACTGCAACACCTGGACTTTCCTGGGAGAGGAGAATCTATCCCCAGGTTTCTCCCCCCAAAATTCAGTTCAAGATCACTAATTGCACTTAATGAGAAATACTAGAGAAGCTTCAATTAGCGAGGGCCTGTCTCTTTACTTATTTCAGCGTCTCAAGCACAGTTTTGTCATGACATCGTCCACACCATGAGCTGTTTTCTACTTTCATTTGTCAGAAATAACCCGCAGATTTTGATGTATTAATCTTCATGTGTTCGGCAGTAACCAGTCTGTTGATTTATAATATCAAGGCAGACTATTGGCCTGCTTTATTTTTTTTTCCTTTCCCCTGCTACGTTAGACAGCCTGGAATGCCATCTGCTACTGGGATTCTTATCCCTTAAACTAAATGTGTAATTCAAGTATACAATACAGTATTGTACTTCTGTCTTTTTAAACTGAACAGCTGTTGGGTACAAAAGATATACTCCAACAGTGTTGTTTTAAGTATGTTATCTATTAAATATCAATGAAGCCGCGCATTGTTTAGCACCATTATCAAAGATGAGATTTTTCTCTAAGTAATCACACTCTGGGAAATAAACAATCTGCAGCACATTTGATAGCATCCAAACCAAGGTGTGGAATTTCATTAGGCTGTTGGGTGTATCTAATGTGCTCATTTATCAAAGCTTACAGAACAAAGAGGTTCGTTCACTTGAAATGGGACATTTCTGTGCTTAAAATAGAAATACTAAGCAAAAATGTGAACTGAGTCAGGCTAAAGAGGGAAGTGGGAATGACTGCAATGTAAACTCTTGAATGAATTAAATAAGTAATGAGTAAAGAACATCTTCCATCTCTATTTGTTGTAATTAATTCTTCAGAGAAATTCTTAGTTGGCTGGAGGATTTAAGCAAATCCACATACCCATTTTTTGTACTTAAATGTTTTAAATGAGAATAACTTTTGATAGCACAGATGTTTGGTATAGGTTAAAAAAAAAAGTCAGGAGTTCAAATCAAACCAAAAAAATGCTCTTTAGTTTTGCTTAACACATGCTAGTCACTTTTAACCCGGGCAGGATTTTAGGAGTATCAGTACAGTAAGAGCCATTTCCATTAGGAAACATATCACTATACACTGTGTCATACATAACATGTGGGCATATGTCACGTCTTGTTAACATATCAGGAGTTAGGTTCCAGAAGGAATATCTGGAGAATTTTGTGAGAGAGTGTTAATCGTAGGGAGCTGCATATTAATCTTCTGGACAAACAAATCTCATTAGAAGCCGTACCCCCAGAAGGGGGAAGAATGGGAGGTATCTGGGAGAGGAAGCTCCGTTAATCAGCGTCTACATTTAGTTTACAAATTCATCAGTCAGAAAATAAAGGTAGGAGCTGCTCCTTTGCAAGAAACAAAAGCTTGAAGGGACTACTTGAACATTTAATTAAATGAATATTGAATGTAAAATATATGAATTGTCTTTGGAGCCAAGATTAGAAGCAAAAGCGTCTCTTGCGCCCCATGCTCTAATCAGTGCAATACGCAATCTCGCTCCATCTCTGTGGCAGAATATGTGATTTTAAAAAAAAAATAGAATTTAGAAACCAGAGAAACACCCTTCGCCCTGTCTTTCAGATAGAGCAGGGGGGCTGTAGTATTCTCCCGAGATGTAGATTTGAACTCTTTCAGGCTGAAGAAGCCATTGAATGCATCTCAGGCATGCTGGCATAGGGGTTCGGCAACTGAGCTACCATTTAAAAACTAGGGCGTTCCTACAGCTTCCTCCTTTGGATATATTATTGAATGTAAGTAGCCCGTGACTGCCGTTTCTGATGTAATTCTCTCTTGCCTGTTAAGCAACTTTGAGATGGCAGGAATATTTCTCGTTTTAGAAAATAAGCACAAGTGTTTTCCTTCATTAACTACATGGAGACAATTCTCAACACAGATGGAAGCAAACATTTGCTGCTCAAGAAAAAAATCTTAAGTGAGAGTGTATAGGCACCCATAGATACCAATTTAAATGTTTTCTGCAGGTTTTGAGAATTGGGCTCCTGGAGTTAGTTTCCCCAGTTCTGTCGAAATTCGTTTCTGGGAAATACGGGAATCTGAAGATTATAGTCCAATTCTTCAAAGGTATTTAGGCTTCTTAATCCTACTGTTTCAATGAGAGTTACGTGCTGAGGAACCTTTAAAGATCTGAGTCTACAGAAAGTCGTCTGTACAGCAGGAAATTAAACTGTGTTCTCTTGGGGCTGCTGCTGTAACCCCAGGATCTTCCCTCTCGTTGTCCCTGTGCAGCTCGGAGATTAACTGCCTCCAATACCTGGGAGATCAGTCAGCTCTAGGTATCTAAGAAGTTATTACTGTTTGCATTACACAAAAAAAAAAAAAAACAAAAACAAAACCAAAACCAAACAAAACCAAACCAAAAACATGGCACTTTCAGATGCCAAATGTTGTTCCTCAAATTGAAAAAGTGCAGGGTAAAAACTAGTCTGTGCCTGTGAGAGTTTAGGTCATGATTTTCAAGTGCTCTAATGGAGTTAGGCACTTATCTTTGAATTTCAGTGAGATTCAAACAGCTAGCAGAAACCCTTAAGTTTCTTCAAAATCCCCATTTCAAAATCTTAATAACAAAATACAGCAGCTAGGAGTAAAACCTGACAGAGGTTTGGGAGGTAGTACTGGGCAAGACTAACGTCAGGCTATTTTTCATAGTGTAGCTGGGACAAGTCTATTAAAAAGAATTAGAAATTCACAATTCCGGACTTCATTTTGCAATGCCTATGAATGCTTGAGTGTGCAGCTGTGATTAACCTCTCACTTGTGCTACAGGGTCCCAGTCCCATGCCACAAGAGGTGGTGGGAAACTTGTCGCCGATTTAAATGACAGAAGTCTCTGAACCTTAGCCCAGGAATAATTCCCTTGGGAACAGGAAAACATCCATCTTAGGAGAGAATCAAGAACAGTGGCATTAACTGTTTGATGCTGCCTCAACTTCAGTTTTAGCCTATCCAAATGAAAACAGCATCGCTCCAGAGGTAGGAACAGATAAGAGAAATGGTTTTGCATATACTTGGGGTTTCAGAGTTAAGGTTACTCTGGAATGGCTCCTTTCTTGGTTTTTTGTTTGTTAAAACAAGTTCTCCCTGTTCCTCACAGGAGCTGTGCAGGAGAGCCCACCACCAGAGCCATTTATAAAGTAGGCTCAGCAGCGGAGGGGGCTTCATTCCTGACCCCGAGCCCCGCTCGCTGTTAGCTTTCAAGAGTGAATTTTGTGTTGATGACAAGCGAACGTTGTTAATGGGAGTTACATTTGTCCTCAGTTTTCACCTCGGGCTCTTTGGCTGCCTCTGCAATTTCTTACACGCTGCACCGTGCTTCAAGGTCCTTTATTTCTCTGGTTCTGGGATCTTTAGCAGGCTGCAGCTCCTGCTTCTGGCTCGTCCTGGCTTGCCCTGGTGTGGATGGGAAGCCGGGTCTCTCGCTGGTCCAGCCCTGGGGCACGAAACAGGGCTTAGGAATTTGGACGAACTGTTGGGTTTCGTGTTTCCGTGCGTGGTCCTGTGTGGCAGCGATGCTGATGGAATGCGGTGTGCGAGCATGTTTCGGGGGGGCTGGAGGGTGGTTTTGGGGGCGAAATGAATCAGGCTGCGCCGCTGAACCGAGGTTGCTCCAGGCAGGGAGGTGGACGGAGATAATCCAGGTCAGGAATTAGGTGACTTGCTGGAGTATGTCATTAGAGAAAACCCAGGCAGTCTGGGTATAATAAACAACAAAGCTTTAAATCCAGAGGACCCCATTAACACTCAATGTGTCTTTAAAAGTATTAAGACCTAACAACACCACAGACGACTTTGTGTTTTAGCCGTAAGATGCTCAGGAGTATTAGGCGTAAAGCCAGCATGAGAATGTGCCATGTGCTAAAGATTATCCGACTGTTTGTAGCATTCAACCGCTCCTTCCTAGCCTGTTTCCCCATAGATACCTCCCACATTATGGTGGCTAATTTTAAAGCAAATACAATAGTTGTGACTGTGAAGGCATGACAGGCTCTTGGAGTCTGGCTTCTTTCTGAAGGAAGCAAAAACTAACAATGTGTAGTCTGCGTGAGACAAAATAATAGGTTATTATTGACTGAAACTTCTTAATTCTTAAAGTTTAACATCTTTTACTGGAAAACATACATAATACTTCAAAACTTGAAAATATAAATTTTAAAAGAAAATCAAAATGGAAAACATTTGGTTCCCAGAATGATGAAATGAGATATTTTGACATTTATAGAAATTGCTTACACTTCTAAAATAATATTCCTGTAAAACTTACTTGATTTGTGTAGCGTTTAATTTTCCAGAGACATGAGTAGTCTGTCAGAATGTTCCACTGAAATGTCAGGGATTCATATTAAAAGCAGTAAATAACATATTTACAAATAAAAGCATCTGAAACAAAGCACAAATAATATAGTAATAAATGACATCTAATGGTAGCTTTTTTGACATTATGTAAAGTAACCGTCGAGTATTGTTTACTGCTCTGATTTTACCATTAGGTGGAAAACCAATTTTAAAATCATGGCGATAAACTCTTGGAAGGAAGCTAAACTTTTTAATAACTGGTTGCAAATGCCACAAGGAGCTCATTCACCATGAGCTGAAATACCGTATTCATCTTCACAATCGTTAAAGTTTGGCAAGTTACAGGGTAGTTATTTAAATATAATGAGTCTTATCTAGGAAAGAAACCGAGAAGAAAATTATTTTGTATTACGGACTGGAAGAGGATAATAAAAACAGTAATAATCACCTTTTCTTGATAACTGAGGTTTCCAGGTTTGTGATATGACTATTCCGGGTTTTACAACTTGACAGTGTAGGGGAGATGTGAGCAGCCACGTGCAGACGTGCCGGGCAAAGGGGGTTGGCCAGCACCGAGCGCTCCCCTGAAAAACCCGGGGCCAGGCGGCCGCCGGCCTCTCCAGGCGGAGATTTCTCACAAGTACTCAGGAAAATAGAGCACTCTCTTCCGTCCTGTGGAAAATATAAATCAAAATTAAGAACCTGATTGCATTTGCAAAACTCTTGAATTCTCTCCTGGAGGTAACGCGTGCTTTCTGTGTGATGCTGCTTACAGCAACGTCTGTGCAGTTCCTTCACGATCCTTCGCTTGATAATATTTTGAAGTAATAGTCAAAATAATTTGACGTGATGGTGCAAGGCAGTTTTCCAGAGCAGAAGGTGAGAAGCTATCTAACATGTGTTTAGTGAGAAGATACCACATCACTGAGCCTGACGTAATTCATTCAAAACACCTTGATGTACTTTCCCTCATCCACAGCACATTTCCTGTGGAGCATTCCTGGAGCTCCTGAAGGAGTGCTCTGGGTACTGCTGCGGCCGTGATTTACAGAGGGTTTCTGAAGAAAACTCAAAGAATAAATTCTTTGTGAGATAGAAAAGCAACTATTTTGTTCGCGTTGCTTTGGAATGGCTATGGTCGATAAACAACATTAGTAAACCAGAGATAGGGAAGAGAAGGTAGGAGTATTCATGCACGGCTGTCATCTTAAATTCCAAATATATACCCCTAAGGGATGAAGGGCCGTAGTGTGTTGGCCTTTTCGCACCCACCAGTGTGCAGTCATACCACCACTGGGAGGGGAGCACGTCAGGGAGGGAAGGAGGTGGTTTGGCTGAGCGTGTTTCATCTCAGCTGTTGCGCGCTGTGCGCCTCCCGCGCTCAGAATAGCATCAGGGACAATCTGCCGATGACTAAATTTCTGGGGAGTACTGGAAACGCCAAGGTAACTAACGTCACCTTTGTCCGCCCCCTCCCTCTTATTCTTTGTGCCGGGAAGAGGCAGGAGGCACTTAGAAATAGGACTGCATAGTAAGCGTCATTTCGTAGCTGCTTTTCTGACGAAAGCCCTGCTAGTGACAAAAATTGTAAGATTTTTTTCTATTTTTTTCTTCCTGATAGTAGCTGTTAATGTACTGGTAACCATCTGGAAGGGATTAAGGAAGCTGCATTGTAGGTACTGACCTCTAAAATGTACCAGTTCAGATACTTTTTATTTTTTATTTTTTTTTAAAGAAAGCTTTTTCCAATCTATTACTGGTTACAACAATACCAATTCAAAGACCGCTGGGATTATGCATCTTTCAATTTAACTAACTGTGTCAGAATTCAAGGACTACGTTTGGTATAACCATGATGTTCTATTTAATTAAAGGCATTGCTATCGTGATCCTTAGCACTATGGATTAGCGCTCGTCTCTCAGATCAAATGGAGCACACTAATTGTAAGCTGATTTACGGGTTGTCTTCATGCAACTGGATGGCACCGCTATTTACACCAGATGCGGTCAAGTATCCTTTTAATACAGACATGGATTACACACATTAAGCACAAGACAACATAATCCAAAAGCATTCTAAAATGTAACAGAAATCCTGACGAAATCGAAACCAGCTGTTATGCAGCTACAAATTACTTCTGCAACCTCTCCTAAGAGTTTTAGTGAAATAAATAGAATGATAAAGAACAAGGCAGGAAAAAAAAAACCCAGACCACAAAACTTCAGAATAATGACAGAGAGTGACAAATTAACGTATTTTAAGCTATGTCAGAGAGGTATTTTTGTATGAGTATTTCTTGCTGTAAAAAATAGTTTTAAAAAGCCTAATATTCGTGTAAATGCACATGTGGTTTGCTGTAATCCAAAACCTAACAAGTTTTGTCTGCTTGGCTCCAGAAGTGTCTTTGATGAAGCCAAATCATGCAAATACATATACAGGGTGCAAGTGCTGATATTCAAAGAGAAAAGTCTTTTTTTTTTTTTTTCCTTTTTTTCCCCCATTTTCTTTGTCACCTTCAGAACACTGATGACTATTTCTGTAATCGCACTTACCCATTCTGATTTTCCATATCTTCTGCTGCTTGTAAGAAAACCTGACATCAACTGCTAGGCCAAATTTAAGACTGCCAGGCAAAGAAATTTTAGGATTCAGGAAAGCTGGCATTAATTATAATATGTTTCCACTGGGGTTTTATTCATATTCTGAAAAAAATAAATGGCAGGTATCTTATACTGGAGAGTCTGGGGATTTTAAAAGTATCAAAAATTAAAAAAAAAAAAAAAAAAGGTTGTCAAAAGACAGTACAATAGCTATGCTCAAAATAATCAACATTTACGGTCTGATTCTGGTCTCATTCTAGTTGAAACCTTGCTAATGGAAGAAAGGTTAAGAAAGTTAATCTGAATCCTGTGTTACAAATCTTTATTATTGTTGCTTTTATTCACCTGCTATTTGGATGTATCTCAAGTCATTCAGACCTCTTAGAGTAGTAGCTAGTGATCTCTGCTCACTATGCAAGTTAGTGGGATCTTGTGTGACGTTTGAGGATTTTTTTTCTGAGTTTATGGTCAGGTTTTCTAGTAGCTTTTGTCTACCCTTTTTGCATTTTTGAGGGGTTTTGTTTCTTTTTCCTTTTTTTCTTGTCTCTGCTATATATCTGATGGTATCAGCTGGAGAAAAAAATGTCTCTAAGTGACGCTCTGTGGGAGGGTTATTCAATAAGAAAAATCTTTAGTGACCAGTTCCTCAGTCAAGAAGAAAAGGGACAGGAAGGTTTGTGTTCTACACTTGGCAGTGTTTTAATGAACTTAGTAATAACTCTGTTTAGGTAAAAAGACTCAGACTTTCAAAGGTCAAGCTATTAGGCTCAATATGCATAATGAAATAGTTATCAACGAAGAGGAGTCAGGGAGCTGGATCACCAGGGTCACCATTGCTCAGCCTGTGTAAGACATCAGGCTTAAAATTCAAAAAACTTAAAATTAAACAGTCCGTAAAATAAAAACATACACTCACATTTCCACTAACAAAGAGGCAAGAAAGAGAAGAAAAATAAACTAACAGATAGTTTCGCTTCTTTTCTTTGAAGTGAAAGCCTTGCAGTCACACTACAGATGATGAAAGCTATTTTTTTGGTGGTGTTTTGGCTAGGGGACCATTGGATTTGAAGGCATGTAAAGCATGACTCTGAACTATTATTTTTTTTCTTGAGCAGTGGTGACGCTGAGAGACCACTGAGGTACACTACTATACGTACCTGAAATGTCTAATTTTTTTTAAACAAATATATTAGTATACCTCATAGGAAGATGCGAGTTTCAATTAATAAACTCATTAATATCTCCAAAATGTTTTGAGATTTTCGGATTGAGTGTTCATAAGTAATGCATCATTACTTATTGTGAATAGAACACATTTCCCGTGTTGGAAGGGGTACAACCTTATCTTAAAACCTAATTTTTACAATACTGTTTTAATTGGAATAAAACAAAACAGATGGGAAGTGAAATTGACCTTCTAGTACCAATTTCCAATATTGCTACCAGTGTTACTGATTACTTGTATCTATATCTTCCTTCGTTCTCTCCGTTTTTAGATACCTTTTTCTTACAAAAATAGTATGTAAGTATTTTCCCCTTGCAGAAAGCGAAAAATGGGTGTTCAGATAACAGGACCTTATTACCTAGAACAAATCTATTTGGAGGGGTAGGTATACCTCTTCAGATAAAGGAGAAAACAGGAAAATAGATTTTCTCTTTATGTATGAGACTGAAGAACGACCTTGTGGTTAGGTTACTGCCCCTTATCCCTCAGTCAGCATTTCACGTCAGTCTTGGGTTGACAGAGATCAAGAGCAACTGTGACTTTTTTACTGATTTGACCTGAAAAGACCACCTTAAATCATGTGTGTTAGACGACTTGATTTGTCTCCTGTAGAAGTTACTGTAGTTAGTAGACCTTACTGTATCTCCATTTTGTATTTTTTTTCCTTTTAATTCTATACTGAAAAGTGTTGAGTAGCGGAGAAGTGCGTTACACTTGGTTTAGTGAGAGCTATCACGTTCCTGCAATTCATTTGGTTCTATTAAGAGAACGGATTCTGGCTAGCAGAAAAAAGAGACGTGGTGGGGTTGTTATGGAAATGCTGTTTGTTCTTTCTCTCTACCAGGCTCTGAAATCCTATATAATTTCTTAAAAGAGTTGTCCAGCTGTTGACTACTACCTTATTGAAAAGTAACATATTAGGGCCTTGGGATACAGAGCTTATGCAACATGCGTTAAAAAAATTAAAATCAATCACTTATACAAAGAGTACTTGTAAATGGGTTGAGGTTAAAAATGTCACCTGGATTTCAGCGTTCTTTGGCACCGTACCCTCAGCAGCGCCAATGTTTTTGTCCTTTGTTCTTTTTTTCTTAAAACAAAGCTTTCTGCTCTTCTCCCTCTGGCATCAGGTGAGCAGCTGCAAACCTGTTCCATTTTTATGCCATTGATCTCTTTGTCCCTGCTTTATATGCTTCAAGCAGTTAAAAAAATTAACAAATCAATCCAAAGAAAACAAAGGTTATAGCATGCATCGTAGGAGTTAAGGAATACCACAGTTCTAATCTTCTCATGGAAAATATATTTTTTTTTTTAGTCCCTACGTTTGCCGAGGAATTCTGGCAAATGTTTTATTTAGCTACTTTGAAAAATAAAATTAAAAAAAGTCTCTTCATTCAGTATAGAGTGAGTACGGACAGTGTTTCTCCATGGCTCACAATGGCCTGTGAAATGCGTATAATTTTCTTTTCAATGACTCAGCTATTAGGTCTCCTACTGATTAAATACTTCAACCTCTCTACACAAAACTGAACTCTACTAAGGAGGACTACGTTATGTTATGATGCAGCACAGTATTTATGCAAAATTTTTCTGACATCTGATGTTCTAGATTAAAAAAGTCGATTTCCTTTCTATTATATTGTTTTCAAAAGCATTTGCAGACAAAATGCCAGGATATTGTGAAATCCATCAAATAAAATGAGCTTGATAGAACGCTTACCATTTCTGATGTGTTAATATGCCCTTACCTATACACAACTCTGATGTGGCTTCCAGACAGGGAGATGATCACTTGTCAGCAGCGCAAAGAGGAATTAGTGGTAACGTGGTAATGGGTTCTCAATAATGGGTGCACAACGCAGCAGCTAGTCAAGGATAAATTAGTACGGTTTTAATTTTCAGTAAAAGAGAAAAAAAACCCCGCCTCAAGTGGTTCTACACAATAAATGATAACTGCATAGAAATATACAATATAATTGAGCTTCAGTAGAGACTTTTGAGTATATACTTGTCTTTTTTCGTATGGGCCACCTGTAGTATTGGATATTCAAAAGGATATGCAGCGTAGAGAATTATTGGTGTTCCTCATCAAATGCTTCGGGAGTGCAGGTATATTTCTGTCCCCTACTTTCCACGATGCAGAAGCTGAAGTCTTATTATCCTGCACTAAAAGCCTCAGGGAGAGATTCCATTTTGAAAGAACCACCTCCTTCTAGTAACTCAATCTCCAACAAGATCCGTACAAAAGATAAATTGTCAGATAATCAGAGATGCTTCTTTTGTGAAATTCCGCAAGAACAGTGGGCAAATAATCCACTGGAAGATAAAACACCTATTACCAGCACAAAGTGTAAGTCCCTCTAAGCAAGGTTTTGCCTGTGTGAATGACCGATACCATCTGGAAGCAGAAGATTGACAAGCTAGAAGGCAGTTAAAGATAACAACGGGGCACCTGAGAATCACTGAGGGAATTTATCACTGTCACAGTGTGTGATAAGTAGCACACTGCAAGTGTTTGGGGTTTTTTATTCTCATACATTTTAAGTCTCCAAACTGGTTTCATGTGCAGCTGAAGCAGTGGAGAGGAATGGGTATTTCTCTCTCACAGTGCAGTCCTGCTGATTTCAAATATATCTAATTAGTGCGGTTTCATTTTACATAGCCAAACAAATACCGTCCACACAAATTGCTATCATCACTATTGTCTAAGCCATAGAAAAGAGAGATTATAGTTTAAAACATGCATGCTCTTTGAAGTCAAACTTGATTTCGACACATTCTTGCTAACTTCCAGTAGAGGTGGCATATTTTCTTTCTGGTTGATCTTAATTTTCGCTGAAGTAGCTGTATTATTTGTATTTCTTTTATGTTAAGATTTACTTTAAACTTTTAACCTAGAGAAAGGAGGCAAAATAATTGAGAAGCACGGTCACCATCTATTTATATGAAAATATACAACAAAATACGAGGCACTGCAGGTGAAATCCACCCATACGCAAAAATCTGATTCATGATCTGTGTGTTCATTTAATCCCACCTCAGCTCTCAAAATAGAGCGTGGTGGGAGTTGTGATACATGAAGTGGCAGATTGAAGATATGGCTGTGAACAAATTGTGAACTTCATGCTGCCTGGTGAATCCTGTTTTGTTTCGGGTTGTCTATTCTGTATCCCCATCTCGAGTTTAAGCGTTGCCTTGATATCGTATTATAATTTCTTTTGCAGATTAAGTTGTATTCTATTGAGTAGCAGGGACTTGACGCTTAGTGAAAAATATGTCTGAGAATGCAAGATAAAGTACTGAAGAGTCATAAATGTCAGCCCCCGCGGGGCTGCTTCTTTTGTATTAGCAGTTCATTGATGTGGATGGTTTCTTGGGTTGGTGCTGAAGGAACACAGCTAGAAAAAAAAAAAATCCCTAAATGTGCATTTCAGCTAAAATATGACAGCAACTAGCTGTCTTAAAGGAAACCTAATTTTTAAGGAAGGGAATGCTTACTACTTTTTTTTTTTTTTCAATTTTTTTTAAGGGCAGTGACTCTGCTATTCCAAACCTCCCCTGATTTCTCTCCTGAAGATCTCTAGCCTTCAGTACATCTTAGCCAGGAAGGTTTCTTTGGGTTAGCAGCTCTTTTCTTGGAAGGTGTGGGTCACTAGTTTCAGGGCTGTAACGAACAATCCTTGTATCCATGAGCCTCGCAGGGATGCTTGAGCCCTGCAAATGAGAATGGGCCTCCTGCCCTTCTCTACCATCTTGAACGTATTTCCTTTCTTCCTTCGGCCCTAACCTGCCTTCCCACACCTTTTCCCCCTACTTGTTCATAGCCCTTTTTCCCGGAGCCCTTTTTCTTCCCGTCCTCAGTCTTGGGGAGAATTCAGAGGGCTGAAAGTCTCTTTATCAGTGGACAGCAGTGCGTGGTGTCCCTCAGAGGAGAACTTGGGAGGAAAATCTGTCTCCTGTGCAGTGGGACTGAAGTGCTTTCAGCAGCGGCAGATGCCCTCCCCTCTTTGCATTAGAGGGGCCTGCGTAGGTTCTCGCTGTAGACAGATACTTCAGAGAATTTATCTGTCATATTTCAGCTTGTTGTAGCTGAAAACAGAGATTTTAAACAACAAATTTTACGATTTGCCCATATTTGAAACAGCAAAAAGCATTCCTCGCTCTGAAATTCCCTCACTCTGAATGTATCATCCAAATTTCCTTTAAAACCTTACATTTGTGATGTATCTAAATGAAATCAACCTACTTAGAGTTATCCCTACTGTGCTGATTTCACTGTGATCACCCCAGTCTCATTTTCAGGATGAGCTTCCTGCGTTGCTTTAATTTAACCCCTTTCTCTCCACCCTTCACCTTGAAAAACCCTCAATTACTAGAAAGTTTCAGACTGAAAGTTTGTCCGGCTAGTTAAAATAAATGCAACGGGATCTAAAAGACAGCCAGGAGAAGTAGTAGTGCCTGTGTGCTAGATTTTCACACAGTATGGAAGCTTATATAAGAAAGCATTGGATATATTTTGTGATTTTTTTTTTTCCTTTGTCCTAAATAAATTAATGCCAACCATAGTCTCTTGAAGTCATACACCATACAAGATCCCATACTGTTAAAGTCTTTTGGTCAGTTTTATATTTTATATATAGAGAGAGCCTGATAGTACTTGGTTTTTGAAGAATTATGGGATAATTATATCAGTTTTCTTCTTGACCTTACCTGCCTTGTGGAGCTGCTTTTCAAGTTCGGAAGCAAAGGCCTTAACTAGACAAGAGAAAACGGGATATTATCACTTTCCTGTGAGCTCTGTATGATTGTCAATTAAGGGAATATATGTGTAATGGCTGCCAGTTGTATCAATTTGTGCGAAATTCCTGAGAAATGAGAGTAGAACGCAGGGCATCCTCTACAATGAAATGTAAGAGACAAAACGAGGGAGATGAAAATGAAGGGAGAGAGAAAGTCCAGAAAAAACCTAAAACACCACTCTGGCCACAAAGGAATAGAGCTCAAAAATCCAAACCGCTTTCAGCAGAGAGCACTTTCAGCACACTGGGACAGAATTATATTAGAAACAATGGCATTCCTAAAATCTTCCTTTGACTAAAAGTCAAGTTATTTTGATACAAGGCTTTGATTATTTTAATTTTAATTAAATGCAGTTTGCTGTAAGGAAGAAAAAGAACCCTTCCTAACCTGTATTTTGCATCATCTTTCACCTCTGCATCCTGATCTCTCAGCCACCCAATCTGTTTTCTTACAGGAATTTATTTTTAAAATCTTTATTTTTCATGTTTAATAATCTGAGAGGAAGAAAAAAACCTAACTTGATACTCCATGGCCTAGTGAGCAGAATCATTATAGCCGATCAGAGGGAATTTAGCAGTCTTCTACTAAAACGTTGGGATGATATTCATTTTCTTCATCACGCGCATCAATATGATGCAGAGAAAAGTGGCACAACATTTATAATAAGTAAGTGTTTGCAATTCATAAGCAGTTTCCAAAGCATCCCTGACACATTGGGCAGCAGATTCATCTCCGTAGGAGGTCTGGATCTCCGGCTGTCTCATTTTAGAGTTAACCCAGGCCCCTGCAATTCTGCGAAGATTGTTTGTCGTTTGTGGAAAAGGCTGGTGTCGCCATCGGGGTGAGCTGTCAGCGTTCGTGACGGCAGAACAAAGCCGACGGCCTGTCTCTCTTAAACGTTCAGCTATTGATGTTGTCTGGGGAATTAGAGATCTTTGGAGAACACAGGGCTTAAATTGCGGGATGCCTTGCTGCTGGGTGCTGCGGAGGTAAGTGGTTTCCTTGAGATAAGTTTATGGAGGAGAATTCCATGAATGGCTGTTTGAAAAAGTAGCTTGGACATAATCATCATCTCAGGAACTCCTGGAGAGAGACCCGGATGTGGAAAGGCCACACAAGTGACCTTATCGCTCTCTACAGTTACCTGAAAGGAGGTTGTAAAGAGGTGGGAGTTGGTCTCTTCTCCCAAGTAACAGGTGATAGGACAAGAGGAAACAGCCTCAAGTTGTGCTAGGTGAGGTTTAGGGCAGATATTAGGAAAAAATTCTTTACTGAAAGGGTAATCAATCGTTGGAACAGGCTGCCCAGGGAAGTGGTGGAATCACTATCCCTGGAGATATTTAAAAGATGGGTAGACATGGTGCTTAGGGACATGTTTGAGTGGTGGTTTTGTCAGTGTTAGGTTGATGGTTGGACTCGATGATCTGAAAGGTCCCTTCTGACCCAGACAATTCTATGATTCTAAGCTATCTGTGCCTGAGGCCAGCAGCCACGGCAGGTCCAAGGCGTAGAGGAGCGGCGGAGCGCTCTGCCTGTCTGCCATGCGGAGTATGGCCCGTGCCACGTGTGTCAGTGCCATTCAGTATTTTGTGGTGCTGGAGCCAGATGTCCCTCCCTCCATGGAAGCTTCCAGCCATGTGGATCTGCACAGAACGTGGAAATGAGTTCTCTGGTTCTAAATTCTCTGTCTGTATGAATCCTCTGCTTGCTGTGTCTAAGGTGGAAAGTTCTTTAGTCTAAAGCGGTTTAAAAAAATTCTTGTTACTTAATTGCTTAAATGACACTTTTTGCCCATTTCTGTGTTTTGGTTCCATGCCCTGCTTGGCTTGAAGAATACAAACGAGCAAAAAGCGGCTCTTCTACTTATCAAGGTTATCAGTGTCTTCCTCAGACAGAGCAAGCTTCCTGGTGTTTTCAAACGCCGTCTTTGCTCCAAACATTATTTGTCCTAAGGAGAAATGTGTTAGATTTATCTGTTACAAGTTATTTTCTGTTTTATTTCTCTCTCAGTCACAGTCATGGTTTTCACACAGAAAAAAAATATTCATATATATAGATAGTATAAATTAGTCATCCTTTTGTTCTTTCTGTACACAGTAAATGCTTTGTTAAGGGTAGTTTGTATTTACTTGTAAACAGTTTTGGAAGTAGGTACTACTACTGTTTAATGGGAAGACAGGTATATGAATAATATTATGCAGAATGAAGAGAATTACATAGCCTTGAAGCCGACAAAATCATGAAAAAATGTTGAGTAAAAGTCACTGCAACCATTATTGGAAAAAAAAATATCCAGCCAGTTCTTTAAGCTGCCAAGTGAAACAACGAAATGATAAAGGTAGGATAATTACAGCAATTTATCTCTCTAGCTATCATTTAAATATGAAATCTGTATAGCTCCTAAGATTCACAGGTCAAGGGCTTCCTCTGTATTTCGGAAGGGCCACCTCCAATTCTTTTGGTGAAAGATTTCCTTTGCTTTCAATAATCACTCGATAATGTGAATGTAGAGGATGTAATCTGTTGGCGCGTAGGTGCTTTCACATTTTGGAGTGTATCATCTACTACAATATGTGCACTAATAAGTCATACGCTACTTGAGTTCAAGAAATGCACGTAATCTGCTATATCAGTGCATGGTTTGAAGTGCATACCAAGGGTATACCCTACAAATAGTTTCCCCATTTCCCCTAAAAATGCAATGTGATGACTTTTTATGTTAGGTTTACTTATTTTGAATGACTTAGTAATGATTTAAAAAATGTGCGGCTACCTGAAACTCCCACAAGGATAATCTGTATGAGATGTCTTGTCATGATAAATTTTCTGTCTGCTGACAAATCATTTGTTCCCTGCTATAATTCTTTTGGATCCACAATCTGCTTTTGTTTATTAGTCAGAAGTTAAATAAACTTGTAGTACCAAAAATATATAGCTCCCTGGAAGGGATATAAATCTTAGTTTTTCTTCTTAGTTACAAAGGGGCAGGTTAAGAGTAATTCCAGTGACGACAGTTGTGACACATTTAAAGCTGACGTAATTGAGGCAGGAATTGAGCCTGTAATGTGCTTCAGAGACACCAAGTGCTCAGGAGCTATGGATGCAGGCATGATAATCACATGTACGTGAAATACTGCGGTTAGTGGTTAAAACAAATGATGAGGAGTCAAGGCTGCTTGACTCTGCTCTTGGCTCTTGCACCAAGTCCTTTCTGTGAACTTGAGCAAGACATTTATCTCTTTCTATTCTGTTTATCCAGCCATAATATCTTCCACCCACTGCAAGGAAGCTCCTGAGAGGTTTGGATGTGCTGGTGAGAGGAGTCCCGCAGGTGAGGCCATCATCCTCTGTCCCACGACACGGTGGCAACCACCTAACTGCAGCCCTCTGCCACGGGACGTCGGGGTTATGTCCGCCCCTTGGAAATCTCTAAATCCTTGTCAGATTTCCAACACACTCTTTTCATGTTGCATGGCGGTAGCTGTGGTGAGATACCATCAAACGCGTACATAACATGACAGAACACCACGATCCTCTGACTCAATCCAGGGTGATATATAGCATGTGACATATCTTCAGGGGCCCCGAGGAAATGGTGCAGCGTTGTGCGTTGTCAGTCTGTTTGGCTGGTTTTCCTTTTCTCTAACAAAAGTAGCACATTTGCAGCTCTGCCTAGGAAAAGAGGTGTCAGCTTCACCAAGATCCATTAGCGGTGGTAGGACTGTTTTGCTAGGCAAGTATTTACAAGCCTGCAGCTGCAGTTGTGGCTGGCTCTGTTTGCATTACTGGAACAGCGTAATGAAGCCAAGGAAGTCCATGTAAATTACTTTGGCCAAACGCGTTCTTGTAGATTAAAAAATAAATTGAATTGTTCCTTCCACTGAATAAAAACGGTCTTTCATATAGAAAAATGCTATGAAGAAATGTGTGCTGCTAAAAAGCCTTAAACTTTAGACATAAGAAGGCGGTAAATGCAACCTTAATAATGTGCTTAATAATGTTCAGACCAGACAAGAGACTTCACAGAGAAGACCAGCAAGGTAGTGCTCTTGGTGGCATTATTTCTAGTAATATCAGCAAGGACTGGAGATAAGTGTGTTTATGGCAGATGCAACCACTTTGCATCGAAATGAAGCCATGAAAGCATGAATCCTGAGATGCAGGAGTTTGCAAACGTGGAGAATAAGTACCCTCTTTCCAGCCAGAGGTCTTCACCCCAGAGCTCTGATGGGTAATACAGGGTTTGGCATGATTTTATGCACCAAACCCATCCTCTTGGTGATGGGTCGCAGGTACAAGGACTTGCTTGCACACTTCAAAAGCACCAGGTTCCTTTGAAACCAAATGAAAATGAATACACTCTTGAATGCAGGAAAGCTTTGTTCTTAGGGGAAAAAAAAAAAAAAGAACAGTTTTTCAAACAATTTGAGCACTGTAGGAGAAAAACAGTGAAACGACCAGGAATGCAGAACTGAAGGTCAACATTCTCACTCAGCATGCAGAGAGAGGCTTTTTTTTTTTTGCTGTGGGAATCTAACCCACCATGATTAGCATCGTTTTCCTCCTCAGAAGTGATGGAGCAATGAACAGGAGCAGCAGGGAAAGAGAAGGCTTCAGCAAATAGCAGTGTCAGTAGTAATATACGGATGAAACCAGTTTTCTTGATCAATACAGTTGATGTTTAAAAGCAAAATAATACCACTTTGCAAAAAAGAAATAGAGCAGAGATTCCATACTAATCAGTCCTACAGAAATAATAAAAAATAAATATTCAGAAATAAGTTGTCCTATAACGTTAAAATTGTTAGGATTGTTCTGAGCAACGCAACCGGACTAAATAAGACAAAACAGAGACACAGGGAAAGAATTTACGGATTAACTTTAACATTTTGTTTAAATGCCATCTAGATAAAAATTAAAGTTGCACATCCAACTCCTAACCTTTCATATTAATCTAAACTAAAGATTTTTTTATTTCCCATTCAATCTCTTGCCTGCAGAAATTTGTCTTTATCCTTATTAAGCAGAATCACGGTGACTACGAGCCAAGGGCAGTTCACAGGAGACATTTTATATATATATAGCTGTTAGTACGCACAAATATTTGAAAATCTTGTCTTTTCACCCCAATGGTAGAATACTTCATCTCCACACTGATTTTTGCCCCCACCCCCCAGCCCCCCCCAAAAAAAGGAAGAAAAAAAATAATTGGTCCAATTCAATCAAAGGTACTTGTCAAGATTATGTCAGAGGAATTTAAGACCTAAAATTCCTGGATCAGGGAATTATTCAATATGCAAAATCCACAACTTAGAGAAGTTTCAGACTTTTTAGATATATTCAAAACAAATTTGACTCCGGCATTAAGAATTTCTGGGTTACACTTGGGTTCCTTTCCCAGTTTACAACCTGGTCCTTTTCCATTCTATTTTAGATGTAACATAAAAGAAATAAAAAGGCCATATTAACAAATATGTTCATTTTGAATGACTACAATAAACAGAAAGTAATAGCTTGCAACCTTAAAATCCCATAGCAGCGTGAGCGTATGAAATTTGGTGGGTCAGTTTATGCATTTTGCCAATAGGTGGTGCTACTATTTTTACTTCAATACTAATCTGCAACACACACCGTCTGCTCCCATAATCGTGAACGTGGAACAGTTTGCTTCTTTCAGTAGTGTTTCCCAGAGTAAAATGACACGTGGATATGTAATAACTTTAATTGTAGCAAATAAAAGCCGATATAACAGATTGGGAAAACATGATCTTTTTCATAGTTAGATATAAAGTTTCAAGAAGTAGTTGTGTAGAAAGATAAAGAAAAAAAAAAAAGAAAAATATACCTGTGCATAGTTTTGTTTGTATATATCCCACCTGTGCTTTTGCTGATGATTTTTCAGAGTCATATAAACGACATCTTTGTTTCAGGGAAAACCTGATACCACACAGATAAAAGACAATGGGAGAAAAGACAGTAAAATGAATATGTATCCAAAGTGAGAATCCACTCAATTCATTTTAACTTTGTTACCCACCCAGCTGTGTACGATAAAAAACTGCTAGTTTTACATCATGGGCTTTGACGTTTCCGTCTGCAATGTTTGAGAAGGAGATACGTGGGTGAGCGCTTCATAACACAAGAACAGACAGACGCTGTTTCATAAATACTGTTTTCCTACCGAGCCTCCTATTACTCAGCAGATTCGCAGGGTGTTTCTGCAACATGCGAAATACAAGGTGTATCAGAGGCGGCACGCGCGATTTGGGGCGGTGTTGTGGAAGGTCAAAATGAGGTTTTCGATTGTATCGTTTACACTCGGACCTGTTGCTCCCCCTGGGGTGGTTTTCTGTCGCAGGTTCCTCTCAGCTTTTGGAGAAGCCTTGCGAGAGCGGAGCAGAGCCCCGAGCGCTGAGCATCTCTCCTGGCGGGGGCTGCCCCTGCGGCTCGGGGCTCTGTCAATCCCCGTGTTAAATGTCTGCAGCAAACTCAGCTCCGCTCTGTGCTGATGGGCACCCTCATCCGCGGCAAAAAGCACGTCATGAAGGGTAGACAAGCGCGCGATCTGTTGTCTGGTGAAAGTTTTGTGTCTAATGACGTTTGGTGAAAACAGTTGCGTCTTTGGTGAAAACACGTGTATTCTGCGAAGTCCGCTTTCCGAGCGTCTGGCTCGGCGCAGTGTTGCTCTGAGAATAACGTTACAGGAGATGGATTGACGGCTCTTGACATTCCAGACCTTTATTTACCTTCAGAGTAGGCACGGTGCAAGGAACAGGCAGAATTATTTATTATCACTTTTCAGAAACCTATTGTGCGTGTATTTACCACACAAACGGTACCTCAACAGCCATCTGGGGAACTGCTGCTGGGGTAGGGAGGGAATTTATTTCAGCTGTTCGATGAAGCCATCAGGAAAACTTCAGCTGTGGTGCAAACGCCGCTCTGTCTGAACTGTGCTCTTGGATCGAGCTCTCAAACTCATTTACCGTGGCTGTGAGGGGAATCCAACAGCTCTCAGCTGTTGTCTGCCCAGGCGACATTTTAAGCAATCGTATGCCGCTGAAAGGTGGCTGTATTAATTCTGAGATTAAAAAAAGGAGGCAAGGAAAAGAAATGTGACTTGGTTTTGAGCATATTCTCTCTCTTGTGTGTTTTATGTATGATGGGAAAGCTGTTAAATCCGTAGCTTACCTGTTTAACGTCTAAAACGGCAGAGGTGTCAGACATATTAGACTGAGGGGAAAAAAGGAGGAGAACCAAAAAGAGAGCAAATAGAGGGTAAAGTTGGTATCAATGGGCACGTACTTGATTTCTCTCTCTGTATATACCTACATGCATATATGTGTGTAAATACACATCGTAAAAATAGTGTCAAATAAACAGTTCTAGCAAATAGTGCTCACCACTGTTTCCACAAAATATAATGGATTTTTTTTTTATAAGTAGTCCCTTACATTTGTTTTGTTATCATATTGATTTAAGGGAAAATTATGCAGTGGATCAAGTCATGTAACTAATAAAGGGACTTCTTATGCTCCTCTGAATTTAGGACGATGATTTTATCCAGCAGCTGAGGAGGAGAGGCGGAAAGGGAAAGGAGGACTCTTTCCATTCCTTCTTTCTTAGAACAGGATATGAATAAGATTCAATAAAGGCAGGTATTTGGTAAGGTAAAGAAGTGATGGCAAAGTGTGTCCAGCTGAGAATGGGAAGCCGGGAATATAAAATTAATATTCAGTCTTAGCCTATTTTTCCACTCTGCCACTACATTTAAATTATTTTAAATGGCTTTTATCTTTAAATAATAGCTCCATGCAGAATTGTAGAAGCCTTGTCCTACACACTGATACTCATGATATAAGCATTATTAAACAAATTAATTCGAAGTTTTATGTCTCTGTCATTATCATTCTTGAATGAAAAGTGGATCAATGAGAAAATATTTCTCTAAGTCCAAATGATATTTCCTGAAGACCTAAATAGCACGCACTGAGCTGATTTCAAATGGTGTAAGCGTGAAGCACGAACATGTTTACTACAAAAAACTTGAACACTGTTCAAAAATCATGCAAAATTTTCCATCCAACTGATTAATTAAAGAATGCAGGGAATATAGGCTTCCAAGAAAGAGTGAATTTGTAAGTATTATTTCCGGAAAGACAAAGCCAATAGTCTTACAAACTCTTTTTCTCTAGAGCTGGTCAAATAAAGTTCATGGAAATACATGAGTAACGGGGGGCTGGAGACAAAGACTGGTAAAAGCTGTACATGGGAAACAGAGGGCAGAATTACCAGTTAAAATTAAACAAATGAGGCTTTTTTTATTATTATTATTTCATGTGCTACTTTTACATAGGGATTTTATTGTTGTATATGCTTTTAGAAAATTTGATTTGGAACATTATGGTATGACTTGATGCTTTGTATGCGTTGCAAAATTTTATTTTCCATGGTACAAGAAGCTGAGTACAGAAATTACATTTGTTTTGCTGGATAACTGGTAATTTAATGTGCCAGTTGGTTATAGGTGAAACTGCTATGAAAATTATCGCAGCAATTTGGAGATAATGTTTTGTTAATCCATTTGATGTGACCTGGCTTGAACAGATATATTTTTGCCTTCAGTAAACACTTGGATCAGACATTAGCTCAAAAAGCTTGGAGTCCAGTTGATTCCCAAATTCTAAAGCGCACAGAACTGGTAAATAAGCTTTATTTCCCCCTGGAAAAACATTTCCCATCTGACATACTGGCAGGGAAGGAGTTTGGAGTGGTGTGTTTTCTGGTGTGTGCTCCTACAGAAAGCGTGAGTGGGACCAAGGGACCTTGTCCCCCAGTCCAGGCAGTGCTCCTAAATGGGAGGAGAGGCCCCTGCTTTCTCTTGCTTGGGCTGCTCTAGTAACGCGGGTCCAAAATTTGACATTATGAAACGCAGGGAACATAACCGTGGTGAATGGGGAGAAGTTGATGAAATTTTGCTTATGCCCATGATAATGGCTGGACGAAAAGAAGAATTTGTGGTGTCTCCCCTGTCATCTGGAGCGCTGAGCAAAAGGCTGAGAGTTATTACTGACTGTCATTCCCCACAGCACCCCTTGAAGGACATAATGTAAGTGTCACCGACTCCTTTTAAATCAACACAGCTTCTTGACTTCAGTGAAGTCAAGTTGATTTACGCCGGCTGATAATTTGGCTGTTTCTTAAAAGCAGGAGTTGTGACATCAAATGCTTGGTGGACTCAGCCCAGCACTATCGGAAATCAGCACGACTCTTGCCATTGACTTTATTGGGCAAATGGGCCTGGTGAGTTATTACCGAGTGCTTTGTCTTGCAGTGTGCCGGGCAGCAATCGATAATGCTCCATGACATAGACAGAAAGCTTGCTGTTACAAGAAGGATTTACCATTTTCTACCATCTCCCCAAACTTGCAAATTTCCAGCTGTGTGGTGACTTTTTACATCTTTTAAATCACTTGCCCACTTGAAAGCAAGACAAGATCGCTCGTCTTCACGTTGGTGAGCATTTTGGAAATGCTGTAGTCCCACACTTGAAATATTTAATTTATTTGAATATAAAGGATATTATTATATATGCATAAATGTATATATGCTAAGTGAGAATTCCTTTTATCTACTCAACAGAATTTCATAATTACCAGATGAGAATGATATTGTACATTTTTTCAGGATTATAATTCAAATAGTATAGCACTGCCTTAATGTCCTAAGATGTCTTTACTTTTTTTCTTTGTATTTTTCTAGGCTGACAATATAAAGTAAAAGCACTGCTTAAAGTCTTAGAGCCTTCTTAATTTTAACTTTAGCTGTGTTCTGTGTTTCTGGGAGGGAACCAGGATTTCAGTTTACAGAGGGCTTGTTGCCTCTTAAAACAGAATATAGAGCCTTGCTACAGATTTACCCAGAGTTACTTAGCTTTGGTTTGTCACTTAGAGACCAGAAAGATGTACAGTAAAATAAGGTAAAGCTCATGTTTTATTTTGTTTTGTTTTATTTAACTTATGTTTTATTTCATGTTTTTATTATTTTGTCCATCATATGCTTTGAGACATGAATTCCTGGCCTCTAGGCATGCACGGATAATGCTGGGAGAGATTCCTGAGAAATACCTGATAGATAGGATAGTGTTTTGGTTGTTTTGTTTCTGAATTTTTTGAGAGAGCACAAAAAGACATTAACTGTATGAAGTTATCAGTTCCTCTAAAGACTACTCTTCTGAAAAAGCTGGAGAGCCAGAATCATTATTTTATTCATGAGGAATAATCAATGTGTCATAGAGATAAGTTGGATTTTTATAAAAATCTCCGTGACCATAATGAAACTTCTTAAACTGAAGAAAAAAAAAAAAGTTTAATTCTAGTAGCTTCTTCAGCTGTGTTTGCAGTTCATGTGCTTAGTAACTCAAAGAAAGAGTTATGAAGGAAGGTAAAATATATGTATACGTAGAGCTATGCATAAGCAATTTCCAAAGACTCTACAGCGTTCAGTTTTCTCCTTGGTTCCTCCCTTCAACTCGCCTTTCTGCTCTCTGCAAGAGTCTTCTTTTTTTCACGCCTGCCTTGGTGATACACTTCACTACGGACTCAAGGTTTGGATACCCTTTATGCCTGGCACATGGAAAAAAATACTTCCCCCCCACCCCCCCCCCAAAAAAAAAAAGAGTTTCTTCAAACATCCTTTAGTGTCCTTGAGCAGTGTAACATTTGTCCTCTCAAAAGTGATAGTTTTTATTACAGCTGAACTATAATCAAAACACTTTTGGAGAAGAAACTCTGTATGCAAATATGAATATAATTAACTAAATAATTTTTACCTGTTTAGTTTAAAAATGTGACCACAGGGAAAAGATAATAGGGAACCACACTATTTAATCCTTATTCTTTCCTTGGTAATACTAGAGAGAGGTAAACATACCATTTATCTACTAATTTTCACTGTATCACTTACAGTTCTTGTACAAGCACCCTTAATCCTTAGATATACAGATACCGTCAATGAAGTGCCGTAGCAGGGTGGAAAATTGCTAATTAAACTAACTTTAAACCCACCTAATTAATTAATTCATGATTCTATAATAGATCTAATCTTGATCTCCCTGTGGCCTCGGCTCAGTGGGGAACCCAGTCGCACACATTTCCAAAAGGTGGTTTCTGTGATTTCGGCACGGTTCCACTTGGGTGATTTGCCTTCGCAGAGCCTGGCGTGGGATCAGCAGCTCCGTAGCTGTTGGAAATTGGGAGTCGGAGGAAAAATATAGGGCTGCGGGAAAGTTACACGTGATATTACTTCTTGTCATGTTAATTCACTGCTTCTGACTCCCCTCAAATGTTTGTTAAATCGGCGATGCTAATTACAGGTCAACATATTGGGTTCTCATAGGACCCAGTTCTACTCAGTGCTTGGCATACGGCATGCAGAGTTACGACTGGTGGTACCTGACCTCTGAACTTCATGCGAATTGAAGAACAGGTTGGTTTTTGTTCCCTAAGCGTGCATGCATATGCATACACACATATATAGGTATACACCTATAATGTATAAATAAAAATAGTGATAGGATCTAAGAAAGCACAGAGCAGGTACGCTTGGTCTTACTACTGCTAGTAGAGTTCTCTGAGGCCACTCATCATAGAAGAATACCCTGGTATTTTAATTATTCGATATATTCTTTTGATCACCTCTGTGCGGATGTTTCAGGTGTTTCTTCCGAATTTCATGGCTATAGGAAGTGCTAAAATGACAGCGGTTGATGGGAGTTTTAATGCAAGAAGTTGAGGACAGGCACTGAAAGCGTGAGAAAATAACCAGCTCTTCTCCGGGTACTGCAGGAAGATTTCAGTAGCCTCTGATGGAATTCCTGAGGCTTGATTGACAGCGTTTTGATTTTTGATCCTTACCAGCTTAGGTCTTGCTGTCTTCGTCGATATTGCCAAATTATTGCAGCGTTGCTAACATCTGTCAAATTACTGCGCTGAGACCACCAACTTGTGGGTGGATTTCTGGTCAGCCAGCGGAGACTGATCGGATAGACCCTGGTCAGACTCAAACTGCTGATCCCAAAGTGAGATTAGCCGAATCCTCTTGCTGAAACGCTGAATCCTCCAGCTCCTCTCTCTTGTATTTAACGCATTTTAAAAATAAATAACTACAATCCCTGGTAAGTGTTTTCGAGCTGGGGAAACGTCTGAGCTAATTACCAACTGCCTTTCTTGGCTGGCTTTGAAATCCTGATCTTCAGTCTGGACAGAGATTAGCTTTGTGTGTGCTGGTGGGGTTTTTTGGGTTTTTTTTTTGGTTGGTTTGTTTTATTTTTAAGTTCCCCATAGGGCCGGTTGCCTCAGTCTGCAGTACCCCTTGGGGGTAGATGCAGCGGGTGCTGTAGCCTGGGGGTGTAGGACATCCCCCGGGGCTATGGCCAGAGCCCCCCTTGCTTGCTGGGGGTGACAGGAGAGGGTCGGGGGGGAACGGCCGGGCAGGCTGGGCAGTGAGGACCTGCTCAGCTCACTCCAGCCAAAGACAGGTTGAAGAAAACCACCCGGAAAATAGAGAAATGAGATTTCTCTCCGTGTCCCAAGTATGATAAAAGGGTCACTAAGGCAATGGCATCTGTATCAAAAGTCCTCAGAAGAAACGGTAGGAAATTTTGTGGGAATAGTCTTCCCATTCTGTCCCAGGATACATCTAATTCTTGATGTGGTTGTGTAATGACCTCCCTAAATGACATTCCGAAGTGACGACTCTTCAGTCACAGCAGATGTATAGCGATTCATGTCAGCTCCCATGCCTCTGGACCTTTTCAGGAAAAAAAGTAAAGCATTATATTCCCTAAGTTGCTGAAACATAATACCGAGTTGCTAAAAAATAATCTTAGAGATTATTCCTCTTAAAGAGGAATTCTGTGTTATCTGTAATTAGGTGATGGTGTCTGCAAGCCACAGCTGCTTGTCAGTCAGCCCACCATCACACTCTCAACTCCGCCTGACTTCTTGTTTATACCCTGTTCTGTATTTTTTAGGAGTTTGGTTTTATTTTTGCAGCCCTGCATCACATTAATCTGTACTTTAGGAGGAAAATCCCTCAAGGACATTTTTTTCAGAAAGTTCTCTAAAGCACAGCACAATGATATTTCAGATACTCTAATGTATATGTGTCTTCCCCCACCCCCCCCCCCCACCCCCCCGCCCCGGGTTCTTGTGCAGGAATATTTATTGTTGCTTGAAATGGTGAACACTTCTTCCCTGCCCCCAAATATTTAATCAAAAAGTCCAATTTTTACAGAGAAACGCAAATACTACAACAACGGATACTGATCGTTTTCCTCATTTCTTTTCAGCTACAGGGTAGCTTCGGAGCAGTTCAGAATCTTTCCGGCGTATAAAAAATAGATGGGAATATGGACCTGACAACACTAAACATTTTATAATAACAGTAAGTAACGTCAATAAGGATTTCACTGGGATATGCTGCCAAATGGGACATTGAGAATGGCCTTTGGATGGTTGCGTGCAGCCTGTTCGGAGGGTCTGTTGTCTAGGGACCACGCTGCCGGGGTGCGCATCAAACGAGAGGGAGCAGGCGCTGGAGCCGGAGTCGTCGGCCCATCACCAATGACTTTGGAAGGGAGAAAGGTACGTCTTCCCCTAGGTTTTTTTTTTCCATGAAAAAATTCAAAGGGAAAAGCTTCGTCCACACACAGGAGAGGATTATTATTATTATTATTTTTTAATTGTTATATTGTTTGGCAACCTCAGTGCCTTTTTTCCAGCTCTAATTGGCACTACATTTATGCTGCGGAGTGGAGGACTTTATATCTTTGGCCAGCCAGTAGCCTATCAAAAGCATGAAATCGCTGTTTTAAAATGGCATAAAAAAAAAAAAAACCCTTTTCATCTTGATAGTCCCTTTAAAACACTGGGCTCTTAAAGTTCCTCTCTTAGGCGTGGATAATCTGTCTGCGTTTTAGCACCAAGAATTCCCCGTCCTGGTCTTTCGGAGGCCAAATGAAATGTATTTGAATAAAAGAAGCAGCAGTCCTCTGACACTTGAAGTTTTAACGCTGGTGGCTGCCGGCAGGTATTAGGGAGTTGGGCGCCCTGGAATAAACCTGAGGAAGCTGTTCGCAGGCAGAGGAAGGGGTCCCGGGTGGCTGATGAAGCGCTGGTGGCACGCGGCGCGGTTGAAAGCGTGCCCCACCAGCTGCTTGGGCATCACCGCCTCCTACCCGAGGACACCCGGTGTGCGTACGGGTCTGGAAAATAAACTGCTTTACAAAAAGAACGATTGATCTAACGATACAGTAAGAAATGCAAAGCTAGTCTAATTATTATTGGATAACAGTTGTATTTTTCTGTGGTATTAGGAGACGAATCTGTCATCTAGCATATCGTTAGAAATAATGAAACGCGGTTCTTCAATTTCTTTCCTTGTCGTTTATACTAAAGGTTATTTTCACAAAATTTGTCAGGTCACATAACTCTGTGAGCAATCCTCCCGTGTTTAATCCCTGTCCAGATCCCCGTTTCTGCAGTATCATCCCTATAGCAATTGTGTTTACTTTTAGTAGGAATTTCTTTGGTATTCATTTAAATTCGGAAGACTGTTCAGGTCAGCTCACACAGATGTGCCTGGATCACTAAAAATCTCGTCCTTAATCATATTGACTCTTTTTTTTTTCTTTTTTTTTTTTTTCTTTTTCTTCCTTCTGTGAAGAAATACTATTAGACGCTAATGTTATATGTATGTATCCTGCTTCCACTTTTCTTCCCATAGTTCTAGTAGCTGTCTGTTCATTATATCACATTTCAGCATTTGACTTCTTAACCCATGTGGTTGGGGGGAAAAAAAAAAGCCTCCCCATGGAATAATTTTTAATACAACACCTTTGTGTGGATTTTTAAAGTAGTTAAGAATTTTTAATGTAATCTCTGGTTTCCTTGTGTATTCAACACTTATCTTTATCATTTGTTAGTAGATAACAATACAGAAGGTTAATAATTCGTAACATTTTATTTTAAAAACAGATTTAAAATATTTCTCTATTTGAAAATCATTATTTTCCCAGTGAATCTTGATCTCATTGTATTGAAATTAAATATCCCATGGGCAAGCTGTAGACTTAAAGATGATTTTCATGTGACTTACACAAAGTATTAGCCCACCTTTAATTTGTGTTTTTAAAATATGTAAGTCATCCGGTCAAATATAACAGAAGCAATACAGCATGACCTAACTAAATAATGCAATATGAACTGTAGCTTAAATGATAAATATCAGTTCAAAGTAGGTTTTTTTGTGAGTAGTAAGCACTGGATACTTTTTCTAACAAAATGTTCTTCTCAGTGTTTGTAATAAGTGAAGTGTTTGAGCAACAAGGCCTTTCCATTTTATAAATTGTGAATGTATCATTTCTTTGCTCAGTGAAGTCAGTATTGGTTTTTTTTTTTTCATTTTGAAATAGATAATCTCAGTCAATCACATAAAAGTAGTAAATTTGAGCATTTTTAAATAGCTCCTTCCTGCCATGGCATTTATTTCTTTCTGAAATCAAGTTCTGCCTTTTTCAAGGAGATAATACCCTCTTTCTATGATGGGGGAGGAGGCGTCGCTGGAGACAAAGGCCTTGAGGGTGTATGTTGTGGGGTGCCCGCAGCTGCCGGCCGTGGATGAGCCGCTGCTGCCGTGAGAACCACCAAGCCCAAACGCTTGCTCCCACTGCAAAGTTTGTGAGCGTTCCCTGCGCCACAAAAAAAAAAAAAAAAAAAAGAAAGAAAAAAAATTAAAAAAAAGGAGAAATCATCTTATCTCCATTTCCAAGAGCTGCTAATTACATACAGCATATTAAATCAAGTCCACTTGGGGAAAGACTTCCTTAATTAATTAATTTAATTAGCAATAAGGCAGAAGAGGGAGATATGGTTATCAGGAGATAATCATACCTTCGGGACACCGGGTTGCGAAGACAAGCTTTGCTTCATCTTTTTTATGATTGTGATTTACTACTTTTATGTGGTTTTAGTAAATAACCTATAGATTCTATTGAACACTATTACATTCGGCACTGGGCTTACTCCTAAAATCTCCTTTAGAACAAAGCAATTATAATCAGAAATGAAACGAGCGACTTGTAGTCTGTTCAAGCCAAATAACTGGGGGAAATCATGTAGTTGAACGTGACCTCCTATAAGCTGGACTGCTGGAGAATAGTCCCAGATGGACACTAGAAAAAAAAAATTGGGAAAATACCCCTCTGTTTTGGCATTTTTCCTGTAACACATTACTTTTACTGGCAATGTGTGAAGCAAATGGCTTCAAATTAATTATTAGGTAAAGAGTTTTCAATAACTATTCAGTTAGATGACCACGTTTCTTCTGAGTTTGAAAAACAAAGGAAATCTTTGCTCAGTAATGCTGGGTCCATGGGGTGTTTGGGGTTTTTTTGGCTGGATACAGGCTGTAACCAGATTCACATACCTGGGTAGGCTGTGACTTTTCCAAAATTTGAGTTTGGGTCTGAGGCAAAGCCAGGGTGGCGATACACCTCTGCGTTACCTGCACAAATCCCAGGTCTGCATCACTTCACTTTGCAGCCCGGTATGTCTGGCCGCTGAACTAGACATGGCCATCCAGTGCCTTTGAAACTGCCTGGTATAATTTCCCCACAGGGAGGGTTAATCTTATAGATTAGGTGCTCAAGAATTACCAAAGCTAAGGAAATCCTGATGTAGAAAAGCATTAAGAAAACCTTGAGGTAACTGAGCATTTAACATACATGAAGGAAGTAATGTGTCTGCCCGTGCTCAAAGTCAGTCAGCACTGGCTTTGGTTTTTGCTTAACTGAAAGTTATTTTTCTCTCTAGGTTGAATAATCTATATGAGCTGAAGTGAAGCCTGCCATTCAGGATTTAAATATTTAATATTCCCTGAAATTAAGTCAAATTTCATAACAAAAACTGTTATGCAATGCAGGAATTTTCTTGCCCATCTCCTTCAGCACTCACTCTACACTGAAATTGTATCTATTCTCTCTCTATACTTTCTAATGTAACTGAATATCCAAAGTTTTTGCCCGACAGCCAAGTGATAGCGCTGTATCTCACATCCAGTGAAGCACGGCCAACGAAACTCTTCTCCCCACCGCTCCAACTAAACACCTATCATGCTATTCGCTTCTTCCCTCTCTGGTTCTCTTACTTTCCTCCTGCTTTTTGCACTGACAAAGTGCTTTCCCTCTTCCATTACAGTAGCCTTATTGTCGTAACAATAACGGAGATTGTCTACCAGAGAAGAGGTACGTGACCTCCTCCGCCTCTGCTGCCGGCGATGTGTATGTGACGGGGCTCCCATGCGGCAGCGGCACCGTTGTGTGAGCAGGGTGGTATGCCTCAGCTAATATATTCTGCCTCTCATCCTTTCTGTTCCTCTCTCCTACTCCAGCTTTCTTTGTGTTTGTAAGCCTTTCAGGCTCTGTGATTTTTAAGACCCAACGCTAACACCTGATCTCTTTTGTTATGCTCCTGGAGAAATTCGACTTCTTCAAGCGCCGGCTGCTTTCGGAGAGGTTAGAGAAAACGGATTTCATCTCAGACTCACCTCCATCCTTTTATTCTCGCCAAGTGAAGGTGTAGAGCAGTGCTGAGAGCCTTTAATGATCCATTTACTCAGGGATAGTCATCTTTGTCAGTCCCTTGCCTCTTTAGCACAAGGAGCATGAGGGTAACAAAGTGAAAGACAGTCATAAAACAGCGTATAGGAAGAAAAGGAAACAAACTGGAACTCATAAACTGTATAAACAGAGATCACCTAAATCAACAAGGTGCCAGCAGAGTAATCCTCCTTGTGAGCTTTAATTAAATTGAATAATCCTCAAAAGTGACATCACCTTAACAAAAAGCGAGATTTACTGCCGGTCATTTGATACCTCAGCTCTCGTATTGTCAGTTAAAGGATTTAGGAGTAGATATTGTCCTTCACGTCATGCCTTTGGATTAGATGTGTTGGATTGACTCTGTTCTGTCCTATTTGCTCTGTTGGGCTAAACAGAAGGGAAGCAACGCGAGGCAAATCAACTCATAACTTTGAGGTCTACTTTTTTCCTGAAGCGTAATGTTCTCTCATTATTGAGTCTCCAATGAGACTTAGTACTGCACATCCCACAGGAGAAGATCAGGCATCTCCTGAAGATTTCTGACTTCAGCAGAAACAATACTAAAAGATTACTGTAATTTTGAAAACTGGCATGACTTCTTGCTCCGAGTAAAACATTTATGTATCTCTCCTTTTCTCTTACTTCTATTTCAAGTGCCCTAGATGTTAGCTGAATGCATGCCTACAAGACTGCAAAGAGGCAGAAGGTTCTGAAAATGACATCCAGGCACCATGAAATTACAGTCTTCGGAGCGTATCAGTAAGAAGCTAATTCCATATAATTTCCCACTCTAGTTACAATTTTGGTCATGACAAAGAGGTGTCAGAGTTTTAATACCCATTATATTTTGTGATTTATGCTATTTTGCTATAGTACTTCGACCTTTTTAATATGCTGTATTTTGGTTGGATGGTCATTTCACCCTTCTTGCCAAGAGCAAATTTTCAAGGAATGCAAGTGGCAAGGAAGAAGTTGCACTGAAATGTTTCCAAATGGGTAACTTTATGTGGGAATATGGGGTGGGGAGGGGGAGGAAGGAGAAGATTCAGCAGAACAGGAATGAAAGTTGAACAAAAAGCCGTTGCTTTAAAGCTGAAGGTTTCAGCTGAAAGAGAAATTCAGATTCATTTACCCTGTTGGACATTAGTTTTAAACTTTAAATAACTTGAACAGTAGGTTCAAGCTGAAAAAAAATTCAGAAGTGGATTTTCAGTTATGTCGTATTAAGTCCTGATTTGTAACCACCCTATTAGTCCTACTGTCCTTGGTTCAGTTATATCGGTCCCATCACACAGTACTTCCTCTTAAGCAATATGCTTAGCTACAGACTTCTGAGGTCCTGCCGCTGTATCCTTCTATGGGAACTGTTTTCTGCTCTTGGCAAGATGCCCTGTTGAGCTCTTGGGTAGGATAATGCAATGTTTGGCACAAAAGTGTTGCAGGCAAGGAAGGGAGTGTGATGTAACTCTTGATTTATCTGTCTTGGACTCTGAAGAGAGCCAGTTCTTGACACAGGTTTGTTCCATGATGACTCTGGCAGAACATTTCTTTGGGGTTCCTGGAAAAAAGTGTTTCTTTGCATACTGTTTACACAAAACTGTGGCAGCTAGCTTGTCTGTGTTCAATAGCCATCCAGCCTTTAGCCTAACTTTAGCTGAGGCTGGATGCAGACACACTGTGATGTTTTACCAGATGCGTAAGAAGGATAGCAACAGCTTCAAAAGTGGGATGTGTCAAGACCGTACTCGTTAGGGACAAATGCATTTCATCCAGTCTACTTGCCAGGTTTTCGCTGCCTGTCAAACACGTTGGTTCAGACCCTCAGCTGGTGAATTAAAGCCCAGCTCAACTGACTTCAGCTGGACACGTGCCCACTGAGAATACGATTCTTCAATTGCCTGTCACAGGCCCACCAGGAATGCGGCTCAGCAGAAACGGTGTTTTGCAGTGCTGGGGCTCTTCGTAGTGGTTGTCTGGAGATGTGCCGCGTAGCTGTCGTATCTGTTGATAAGACGAGAAGGCAGGATATGGATAATAGCGCACACGCACTAATTGTACCACGGTTATTAGTTGGCAAGTGTTGGCAAGCTCCTCCAAACTGCTGTTTCAACATGCTGTAGCTCTGCGCCTCCCTGCACCAGCATTTTCCTACACCTAAATCAGATACGGTCCATGCCGGTCCAGTAGGATGCAGGAGTTCATGCCTCTAAACTGGAAATACCAATACTAGATTGAGACCTGTATAATACAGTACAACCTCTTCAGCAGAGTAGGTAAAGCATGTTTACTGGGTTTTACAATATTGTGAATGCACGGGAGAAGTCAATATTAATTTCTTCAAAGGGAAGGGAAATTTGTCATAAATGCTTCACAATTTTTAAACTACTTATCGGATTTTTCTCAAACTGTTTTTTTCCAGTTCTAGTTCTGGTTCCAGTTACCTTGTAGCTACTTCCTTAGTTGAGATATTCAGAAACTAAAAGTACTAATAATTTCCATGGACACTTTCTTGATGAGAAGGGGGAAGAAAAGGGGGTAGTTCAGATCTTCGCTGTTGCATACTTGGTGCTGTTCATCTTTCTTAACAAGACTATCTATTTGAATATGAATTCATGTTGTAAAATTAACGCATTAAAGGTCTGCATCAATCATATCGAAAAGCTAGCAAAAATGAAATATAACATTCATTTTATCACAGTTTATAAAGAAAAATGTCTTCCAAGAAGAAGCAGATTACATTTTTATATAAACAAAAGTCCAGACTTAAGTGAATTACCAAGGTATTTGAGAGATTGACTATCAGAAAATTTCAGATACTTAATGAATTCCTTGTAGCGTAATCCCCCAAATGCCTTCCGTTACAGTTATCTGAAAATATTTCATAACTTTTCAACTTACTTGTAGGAAATTTATTATCCACCTGTGATTTAATACTAGTTTGAAAACGAAGCAATGCAGCTAGAACAAATTTTTAGACAGTAATTTCCCTTATCAAAATTAATTTTCTCTGAAAATTATTTTAAGGACTTTTATCTGAATTGAAATCTTAAGCCAAGCTTTTTGAACCTGCTACAAAATGTAATTTAGGTCAGTTCCCTGATTTGCCTTCTTAAATGATATTCCTACCATTTTGTCAGTGAGTCGATTCGATTTTGTGTTTTCTGGGCAGAGAGTAAATTGCTGGATGAAGACCGCAAAGCTGTGTAGAATGAGGATCTTGAGTCATTATAGCAGTATGTAATGTTTTCATATAGACGTAGAAGAACATGAGAAGTTGCTGATTTTCTGTTTGTGTGTTTTGGATAGATCTTTAAGTTTATTTTTGCCCATGCACTTAGTGCATCTTCTGGCATCTGACGTACCCTACGGGCTGAGACCGTTTGGGAGTTATGCAGGTGCTTGGAGTTCCTGGGAGTCACTTGCATCTTAAGGGTCGTGCGATTATTTGAAGTTTACCTAAAGCTGGAATGGAAAATTATTGGGGGGGGGGGGGGGGGGGGGGGAAGATTAATGTTCCAGGTCTCTATGAATGTTTTAGGTTTACTGTTTATAAAGCCTTGTATAAAGAAGAATGTTGCTTTTTTCCCAGGTGAGTTTCATCCTTGGTATGCCCCACAGATACAAACCTGGAGCCCCACAGGGTGATGTCGCCAGTTCGTTTCAGCCTGTGAACCAGCCACCTGATGGTTTGGGTGCTCACTTGAGTAGAAAAGGGGAGGAAATTAAAACCCAGAGTTTCCACCTTGAATCTCGGGCTGGTTTGTAGGTAATAGAGTGTTGTAGGACTCATCTTTGACATAATTTTTATTTTCTAGTAATTACTCAAAATATTGCTTTTTCTGAATGCTACTCTGAGGTTTCTAAATCTTGCCCAGGGCTGCAGAAGGAGACCAGGTATTTCATTCGAGACTCTGGATTCTGCTTTGGGAGGACAGATTCCTCTTTTATTAGTTTGACAAAATTCAGCCTCACATCATCCAAGAATCTTTGTCAAACTAACTCTTTGATTACTTACACCCAAAACTAAAAGATGGTGTTCAGAGGGTATGTATTTACTCATTTGAATTGTGACACAACAACTTGCGCAACTTAAAAGGCACCAAACCCCTTCATGTTTTCAAGAACTTAATGAGATGAATGAATTTCAAAGCTCATCTCCCATTTTCTGTGCCTTTCAATTATCTCTAGCTGTGGCCGTAGATGGACAGTAGAAACTGGGCTCAGTGACCGAACAGGGCAGCCGTGTTTACTCCACGCCGAAAAGGAAACTTCCGTTATTGTAAGGAAATGTGTAATGACATTTGAATTGATATTTTGATTACAGCTATTTTTCTTGAGTCTCGCAGCTTTCTGAAACTTCTATTGCCATCCTGGAAGCCATTACATTTAAAACTTTAGGAAAATTGGTTCTGACAATTTTTTCAGAGTACCCTGACAAATACATTTTTCGAACATCTAAATTAAAAAGCATGAGAGTTTTCTAATGGTTTCTTCAGGAATCTTTAATAACAGTTACTTTGGCTTTCTGAGTTCTTGCATAAGTCGCCATCCTTTTAGGAAAGGCTTTGTTGGTCACATTACAGAATATTTTGAGCTTTGTTGGTCACATTACTGAATATTTTGAGCAAAGACAGGATGCCTGTCATAGAGGTCTAGGTGTTTGATTTATGTGTCTCTGTTTTCTGGAAGCTGTAAGTAACTCAAAACTCTGAGTTGGAATGAAAACATATAATTTTTATTATAAATTAAATTCCTGATTCAGTGCACAATAAGGCATTGATTCTGCCTCCAGATGCCAGTGTCAGCAGAATTAGGACATAAACCTCACAAACGTGTCTGTGAAGAAGGCAAAATGACTTGCTTTCTCCTTGAAATTAATTGAGATTGTAAACTTCAACGCTGTCTTAACGTTTTTCCCGCTCCCCTCGGGAAATAGCTGTATTCCCCTATGTGAAAAGCCAGGAAAGATTTGCTGCTGTTCTAGGTATTTTGCACCACCTGTCGTTACCAAACAGACTAGCAGTCTGTAAGCATTTTCTTTCTTCAAACTGTAGAAGGCAAGAGATCCTGCCTATATATATTTTTTTTAAAATACAGGTTTATCTGCAATTTGCTTTATTTTATGCTAATAAGAGTGGCTGTCATTAATTACCATTTTAATCACTATAGGTATTTCTGGTAATTGCATGTTTTCAATGCTGTCATATTCTCTTAGAGGAAAGATACTAATTCATAAATATTCAGTCTTCTGAATTCATTTCCATCATAAAAGCATCAGTGCTTAAGTTATTTACAGTGAGAGTAATATAATTACAGATGCTACTCATAAAACATAAATGCCAGAAATATTTATTATTAGCAGTATGCTTATGCCTTCCCAGTCAAACTTTGGATCTGAGAAGAAACACTGAATGTGGGAAAGCTGCAAACTAAAAAAAGAAGCGATGCAGAAAATGGAGAAGGTTAAAATAGGAGGCTTCGGGTTCCACTAGAAATATACACAAATGGGATAAAACATCTTAAATCTCTAGAAATGCCATCCCTTTGAGGATTTCATCTGACAAACTGTGGCCTCATGATCTAAAGATGACTGTAAAAGTCGTACCCACTCTACATACTAAAATCTGCCTCAAGGGGCTCTCGGCAGAATCTAACCTCTTCTCTTCATTTTTAGAAGAAAGATCAAGTGCGTCATAGATATACTAGATATTTCCTACCAATTCAACAAACTACCCAAGGCTGCTTGAGAACCTTAAAAAGGTCTTTCTGTCCAACAAATTACGCCAGTGTCCTTCAATATACACCGGTTGTGATTTAATACTCAAGCGGTTATGCAATTTTTATTCTAAGAAAAATCACATGCCTGCAAGCCTTGGATGAGGGTAAATCTCAGCAGCATCAGAGGAAAGTACTGGCGGTCAGGAAGGGCTGAACTGAACCAAGGACCCAAATGAGCTCCCTGCGGCAAATTTGTGGTCTAGTAGCACAAGTAGGACTCCGTTCCCTGGTTCAGTTCTGCGCTAATCATCAGTGACAGTAGTCACAGATAAAACACGTGAACTCTTACCCCTAAGAAGTGGTCATCTGTGTAGATAAGCGTCTTGCCAAGAAGCAGGGGGGCGTTGCCTCAGGCACGCTTGCTTCCAGAAGAGGTCTCCATCCCTTCCCCATGGCTCCTGTTACTCATGGAGCTCCTCTCATGCTGCTGAGCCACCCAAGCTGGCACCAAGAAAAATGTGCAATCTTGCAATGACCAGCAGAGGCGTGAGGCTTGTTTATCTGAGCCTGAATCCAAACATGTAAGAAGGCTCTGATTTTCGGTGCCATCCCCTGGTACTTCTCATTATTGTGTACAGTTGTGTGTACATGCACGCACACACCTGCATCGGCAGAGTCAAGTCAAGGTAAAGGCTAAAGGAAATTAGTGCATGCTCAAAAGTTGTAGGAACACTTTCTCAGAGGTTTTAATTATAATACCAAGTGCATTTGTAACAGTGATAAAAAGGGACTTCATCTCAGAGAACAGAGTTCACAGCTCAAGCTTTTAAAGTCACAAGGGAATGACTCTGCTCTGAGCCAAAGGAGATAATTATTAAACATTCATGTTGCCTTCTCACAAACAGAATATCTGATGGCTCAGATTGCTGGTTAACGCACGGTGGCGAGGGGAACCGTTTCCATACGTCTATTTGTTTCTTCAAAATCCGACTCTTGAAATAAAGCTCCTGTGAATTCTCCAGCAAGTCAGGAGGCAGCGTGAGACTGGGGAGATGAAATGGACAGCTCTGGCATGAGGTCTGGCTCGGCCGGGATCTAGCAGGAAAGGATGGAGACTCAGGTAGAAGAGACATGGAAGGGGAGGAGTCAGATACAGCCAGTGTTTTACAAACCAGTTCATTCCCTTCTGATGTTGATGTTGCCACCAGTCTAAATCTGATGTTTCACTCATTTCTGACCAAGTGAGTTGGGTGCTGGCTTACAAATAGGAAGTTATTAATAGTGCTAAGGCTTTAATGATGCTAATGATGCTAGAACAATTGAGATGAACACAAATATTTAAAATCTTCACAGTTTTCCCTTTTTTTTTTTTACTGTTAACCTAATTTTTATGCATATCTGAAACAAATATCGTTTTCATACTTAAACTTCTTCAGTCATGAGGTTTTTTTTTTTCCTCTTTCAATGATTGGTTTGGATTAACACATGCATTCATTGAATAAATATTTCATATTTATATCTTGTTTAAACAGGGCAACATAGAAAAATGCTGAAGATAGAAAAAACATAGTGGATAAACATTTGCTGACGCTTTGTTTTTTGATGTTATTTTGTGAAGGAAGAGTATAGATTTCATTGAAAAATCAAAGGGGGTCAGCAAGTTGATAATTGTTAAACCTTAAATTTTTTTGTGATGTTGTTCTCCACTGTGCAAGCGTGGAAGTTCGGATGTGGCTGCTCAGAGCTTGCAAAATGATGTGCAGGATTGATATAGTACCTCTGCTTGACTCTATGCGCTGATGTTACCAATGAAGGAAATCAAAAGATGTCTCCGAATGAACAAACAGGTGGTGGGTTTAAATTCAGGAGGAGAGTCATGCAGAGAACGGAGATAGGAGCTGAATATGAAAAAAAGAAGTAAGATTTGCAAAGCCGGTCATAAGACTTCTCCTCTTTCCTGTCTGCTTTAGAAATTTCTGAAATGTATTACAAATTGATTAGACAAGTGCACGTTTTGACCTAGTTGGTCATCCTCCCACGCAGCCAGAATATGTTGCTTATCACACCTTGTGTCGGACTCCTGGCTACAGCTGCACGAATATTACTTATTGCTTTAGAAAAAAAATGCAAATATCTATTTTGTCAGAATCAATAAATATATAAATAAACGGTTTGCTGCAGTTCAGTAGAAAGTATAGTTTAAATTAATCTTTAAAAAGTAAAATGCTCTCTATTATTGTAGGTAGCAGCTTGTCTGAACTGTCCAGAATGACTAATGAATGAGATAACAGAAATGCCTATCACTCCTTCATTGTGCTCAGCATAAAAGCATTTTTTTTTTCCCCCTGAAGCCCCACAATAGCACCATATTTGATTTGAATATTAATGTTTCTCTCTGAAATTATTAATTTAAATATAAATTTTCTCTATTTGATATTGTAAGAGACTTCACAGAGAAAAATGATGGAATATGAAACATAATGAGCAGCATCAGCCTAATAAATTATGTAGCAAGACATCACAAAAAGTAAATACATTTACTCTTCATTTCATTTTTATGCCACATTTACCCATGTGAGACTGAGAATATCTGTATTACATGCTGGTCTTATTTATCTGTAGGTTATGAAATTACAGATAAGTTAGCTTATACTTAAGCTTCTTGTCTGGATGCAACAGAACAATTATGCCCACGTGTCTGTTTTAATTTATTTCTATTTGTGTACCTAACATCCACAACAAGTAATATGGAGATCTAGCACTTTAAAGAAGGTTTTAGGACACCATGAAACACTAATGGAAGACAGATTGGCAGAAAGGATGCTGAGAAGCTGATATCCATGGGTTTTAAGAGTGTTTTTGACAACCTGGAGGTTAGTTCCATTAGAGGCAATGTATAGTCCTTACTTCCACGTGGTGGTTTGTGCTTCTGTTTTGTGGCCTCATAGGGGATGTGTTAATCATGTTTCAGATGTGCTATTTTTTTTACGGTATTTTCTGCTTTCAAATCTGTATCAGAAAAACTTTTTTCCCCCCTTTTTACATGTAGCGTTTCGGATTTTCTTAAGAAAGCCCCAAAAAAGCCAACTAGATAAGTTTTGTGATTTGGTTTACAAAGAAATAATCTGTTGTAGTTTCAGAATATTATTGTAAAGGAACACTTCAGATCGACTCAAAAGCCAGCGTTCTTAAGAGTCCCTTGAATAATTATCCATGAGCCATCAGGAGTGTGGAAATGTTAGCAGAAAAAAAAAAATAGACCAACCTCTGTTTGGCCTTTTTCCTGCTGCCTCCCTGGACATAATTGATATGTGATGATTTACTCAGAATTTAAAATTTTCCTAAGGATGCATGTTGGCAAGATCTGTTGAGATCTGTCCGATGTTACACTTGTGAGTGCGAAACATACTGTTTATAGGATGGCTGATGACTAGGAGATTAGTGTAAGAAAACCTGAGAGTGAAGTTCTTCCTTTAAAGTGGTGATTCGCATGGTAATTCTTTTTCATTTGATAATTGATTCTGCACCTAAGATAGATGACAGCAGTCATTTCTCAATCCTACTAGCCCTCTTAACCTTATTGTTGAATTTGAAGGATAACAGCAAGCGCCTATCAGACCAAAACTGATTAGTCAGTACAAGTCTAGATATAACGTGGGCTGCACATGAAAAAAGCAGTCTTTGGTCATTATTATACGTGGAAGTTCATATTGTATTTGTGTAAAGACATTATACCACTTTTTCATTCCATTATAGAGGATTAAGTGTTTAATCCTAAATCTGGATGTATGCAGGACTAACGTTTTGCTCTCAAGGACTCCGCTTGAGGATGGAGAGCTTGTCATCATTTTGCATGAGGTGTTGCTTTAGTAATGTTTCTAGGTTCAAAAAATTCCCAATATTTTGGGTGTCACTGACAATGTTAATTGATTACCTGTAAAAATAAAGTCCAAAAATAAGGTGCATTAATTATGTAGAAATATGAGGTCTAGTCATGTTTTATTATGTGTAGAAATACAAGGTCTACTCATGTTTTTCTAAAGTTGGCAGTAAATTGTTTTTCATATTAGACAGAGCAGAACAAACCAAGGGGAATTCAGACTTGTCCTTGTCTTCTCATGGGCACTGGCAAAGAGGCTGGAGTGTTCTTGCTCTCTCAATTTCTGCCCCCTGCCCCTTAGGAAAAACGCAGTGAGGGGTATCCAGCAGTCTTTATTTTTTATTTTTTTTTCCCCTAGGAAATACTATAAGTGAATAGCTTAGGCAGTTTTAAGTACCTTTCCAGTCCAGCATCTTAAAAAAGTGTGTGTGTGTTGAGACACAAATGCTGGTAGATACAGTCACGTTTAAATGCCATGCCTAAAAATCCCCAGAGGCGAGGGGTGCGCAAACGAAGCCTCTTTCTCTCCGGCATAATTGAGTTCTTCCTTTTCTTTTGACAGTGAATATAATTTTTTATTGTTGGCCATTCCTGGCTTTATGAGTTAGTGTACAATTATAATTCATGCATATGTATTTACAAAAATGAATGACTGACTGGTTTCCTGGGATTTTTACCAACTTTGGGGTCTGAGCATCAATGAATATAAAAAGCAAACAAAAACACAGTTAATAATAATTTCCATAAGACTGCTCAAAAATAGTAAGCCATGTATTAAAGCGCTGAAAAATGATTTAGGACAGACCATAAATGCCTCTATTTTAACTCTTTTGCAAAAAGAACTTTGCAAAATGAACAAATTTATCTAAGTTGATGGATAATATTTCATAAAATCAGCAATTCTCCTTGCCAGAGGATACAAGCCAAATCTTTTTAACTGAAATATTGTGCAATAATAAAACTATAGAAAGAAATTAGTGCTATGTTAGTGTACGTGGGCTAAAGTTAAAACAGAGGAAGTATTCAGGGGCGTGCTAGGAATGACAATCCGGAATGAAGAAACAGCCAGAGACCTTTTGCACGATGCAGTTACAGCAACACCAGGCGAACGGAAACATTTGAAGGATTAAGGGCCCTGATCCTTCAGAAGTCAATAATGACACTTTGTCTGACTCCAAGTAAGGTAACTCTATTTATGCCAGGCTACGTCTGGTCCTACCTGGGTGCACCGGTGAAGGAGAGCAGAAAAGGCACATGGGCAGGGCAACATCCAAGGGGAGGCACAACCACAGCTTTTGAAGTCACTGCTACTAGAAAAGGAGGTGCAAGACTCTTCGTGGGGAAAAAAAAAATGAATTGCATTAACAATCCAGACCATCAGTGTTTTTGGTCAAGGGGTTGAATAACTGCTCGGTTATTATGAGCAAAGAGGTCAGTGTTTTTCAGCTTAAAACAAATGAAGTTGCAATTTTTTTGAAGGCTTGTGGAGTGGTTAGCATTTTGTTTGCTGTTACAGAAAAACAGGTTTTCAGATTTATTAATATGTATAGAATTAATTTTATGTGAATCAAAAAATACTTTTCAAGTCTAGGTCGCAGCTGAAATGGGTAATTCAGCTGAAGTATATACCGCACATTCCAATTGTAGTAACTACCAAGCTCAGATTTTTATTTCATGATATTAACCTATTCAAAAGTGTAGTCCAACTCAAGTTAACACAACTAAGGAGGATATAGGGGCTGAACCTGGCTCCTTCTACTCCTGATGCTAGCCAAACTGTGCTGCAGTATTGTTGGTATTTCAGGTAACTCAGGTTGGGTGTAAAGCCATATTTTTGGCCTCAATTTATCGTTTTCTTTCATTTTATTGACAGCTTGAATTTTCGTTTTGTTCTAAGAGCTAACTGACCAGCATAACAAAGGTATGAATCATTTTCTTTCACTGTTTTGGGGTTTTTGCTAACATGTAAAAGGCAAAGGTTGCCATGATGTGTTAAGTTGCAGAATTGAAACTTGTTCAAACCCAAGGGGGGAGGATAATCTACTAACGCATCTGTGAGGATGGCTGTTTTGATAGAAGGGTTTAATGGGATATTTATACAGCTATTGTGATCCTGCAGGACTTCAACAAATTTTTTGTCAGGGATCTTTGTTTTGGAAATGAGAAAATAGATGTGAAATAATTGGTATAGGTACGTAATAACGTATCTTAAGTTTCCCCATGTGTATGTCCATGAAAATGTAAATTAGATAATTTCATTTATAAAGTACATGTTTTATGGCTTGTCTTTTGGCGCTTTCCATCTGTTGGCTATCCTACTGTGAAGAAACTAACAATGGAAGAGATAGCAAATCCTTAACGAGTTTATATTTTCTAAAATTACACTGATTTATATGATAAAGAATATTGACTTTCTTTTTGAGTGAAAGCTTTGACTTTTCATAAAAACTGTTGTGTGATAGGCCAAGGCAAAATTAAGAAGTCTTAATTAATACTTATCTAATTTCAATCTAATACAAAAGGCAAGGGTTTAAAATAACACTACTCACCTTCCAAAAATCACCATCTGTCACTAGTCTTTTTAGAATGCAGAATTTTCTTTAAAGTATTTCTTCTTTGTCTGTAAGGCTTCCTGAGAATGAAACTTAAAGAATAAAAAGTCCTCATCTTTTTTCTTCTTCTTCTTTTTTTTCTTTTTTTTTTTTTTTTTTAATTTCCTCCTGTTTCTTTTAAGGATACTCAGTCATTTCTGTTGCATTCCTGTTTTCATCCAGTTAATAATAAAAAGTACTTTAATAATTTCAGCTATTTCTTGCTCTGGTACCTTTCAGTTTTCCTGGATACATTAAATCCTAAACTATATCTTAGAGATTAAAAGCATATCTTTAATTTTTATTGTGGTGTTTTGCATTACACATTGATAGCAACTTGACTAGATTGCTTTGTCCATTCTTACATTTATTTCTCTTAGTAAACTGGGCAGCCAGTCAGTTTATAACTGCAATAAGCAAATTTTTCCCTTCTTCCCTTGTTTCTTTCTGAAAATTCCAATTTTCTTTCTCTTCCTTGGTCATAATTACAATGCTATGATTTTATCATGCAGTTTCATTCCAAGATAGTACTTGATCCCATCAGTGTTTGCGGTCTTCTGGAAAAAGTGTCTTGACGTGTCTCACGTTGTGTGCTTGAGGAAGTTAATGCTGGAGACACGAGAATATGCACGGTGACTGTTGTCTTGTTTATGAGAATCTCCCTGAAACATTTTTTGGGAAAACCTATCTAAATGAAATCTTTGTCCAGATTTAATAATTTGTGTCTGACTTTTTAGAAGAAATCTCCAGTAGTTCTATGCCTTGTTTACATTAGATCGGAGTTATTTTTCCCCCTCAACATTTAACCACAAAACTAAGAGTTTAAAAAGATTCTTGTTAGTAGGATGGAGCGCTACACAATGAAAATAACGTCTCCATGAAAACAATTTACCCTTACATAAAGAAAATAGATGAACAAAAATTAAACTCCCAACTGGAACGATCTAGAAGAACTTACTTTAGTGTAAGTTTTGTAATATTCCTTCCATCTTCCAAGCCATTTGGATTTTTGAAAGTTCTTATTGTTGTTATAATGCTAACTTTTAAAAATCAAAATTACTTCTTTGCCAGAACCACAAGCTTGCCAATGATTTCTGAATCAAGTCCAAGAGTTAATCCTAACTTTAATATTTCTAATTAATTAATCTTGGCTATAACAATTGTAACCTGCAAAGGATGGGATAGCTGTGGAGTTTATCTGCATGTAAATAAATCCATTTTTATATCATCAAAAGTATCCTTTAACACTGGTGTCTAAAAGTTGCTAAAGCTTTAAATTGTCTCTAAATAGAAATCGTTCTAAAAGGAACTGTTTAATTCTCTAAGTAAATTTAAACCCCAAGCCATGCTTAGGAGGAAGAACTACCCCAGAACACTTACCATTTTACAATAGCCCATTTTAAGCCATTTTTGGACAGCAAGTTTAAGCGAACTTTGAGTCAAAACAGAGTGTGCACTGGATACGAAATGCAATGGAACTCTACTAACCCTGAAACCTGTTTAGCTCTCTGTGCTACAGCAGTAGAACCAAGCAGGCGATGAGCTGGCAAGGTTAATCCACAGAAAGACAGGTCGCTTTTCTGTAGGCAGCGAATGCAAAACAATGAAAGAGGCAGAGGGCACTCGTCAGTGCCTCCTCTCATGGCCTCAAAAGCTTGTGTACTCCATAGCTCTTACTTAGTTTCCGGAGGCATGTCGCAAGGACACCCGGGAGAGCGTCAGCCAATCCTGCAGGTAGTGGAAACAACTTTTTACCAAACCCATGCAAGCTGTAGTCTTTGGACACGTAGGGTCTGGGGCACAGCAGTAAGTCCGATGGAAAGAAGGACATACTTTTACTGGGCGACTCTCCATTCAGTGCAGTTTGACTAAGCTCACCTAAGTTCAATTGCATATATCAAAATATATTTCAGCTTTTTATAGTGTGAATGCTACTACTGCAATAAATAGCATCAATTTTAAATTAACATTTTTCTATAAATTTCTGGGTTTTTTTTTTTTCAGTCAAAGTTTTAAAATGTATAAATTCCCTCTATGGAGTGATTTTATGTATTTTTATTTTGATTGGAAGCCAAGCCAAATTTTAAAATGTGGAAGGCCATGAATGATGGAATTTGCAGTGTTTTGCTATGCGTACACAGGACTAGAAAAGAGATGCAGGCATGCTTTAGAGCACTGAGAAAACTAAATAAAAGGGTTTGTCAAAGGCATGACTGGTTACTCTAAAATTAAGTGTTAAAATGACTTGTTTATTTAAAAAAGAAATCAAATGGAAGCAATCCTTGTGAATTACATCTGAACACTAGAGAAATCGTTGTATTATAAAGATATTCTAAACACAATTTGCAGTGCAATGCAATCAATGGAATCTGTTTATTGACTTCAGTGGATATTGGATAAAGCTTTTTCTCAATGAAGCAGCAGAAATTTGTCATGACTGGTAAGAGCCAAAATAGCAAATCATTATAATAAAACTGTTTAAAAGAAAAAAAAAAAGTCATTGCTGATTTATTCAGATTCTTTATGAGTAACTGAAATTTTCTTCAGTGACTATCTGATAAATGTATAAAACCATTAAGCTAATAAAAATCCTACATAATAAATGCAGAATAATAATTACAGCCAGATGCATTAAATTAATTAAATCTCTTCTGAATCAATTTGTGTTATAATGACTGTAGTCATGTGATTAGGGTCTCTTAAAACAATATTTTATCAAACTATCTGCAGTAGAGCCAGGCAAGTGTTTCATCTTTCATTTTATTCTGAAAAGTTGCAACAAAGAGGAATTCTTCACTTGGTTGCTTTGTTTTCCGTGTTTCGAGTCAGATCTTCTTCCGTACATTTTTTTACCACCGCACTTTTCCAAGTGCCTTCTGTCCTGGAGTGCCTGAATACAGAGGCGGTGGAGATGTGAGATACACTGGATAATGCTGTGTCATGTCACTGTGGGCTTTCTGCGTGACAGAAGATCTTTAAAATCTTTTAGAGGGCGTTCTAGCCCAAAAGAAGTTAATGGCAAATCCCCCCTGGAATCCAAGAGGGCCAAAAAAACAACTTAGCAATTTTCCTGCCAGGTAGGAGTCTTTCACATCACCCATGACTGATGGCACAGGAACTCGGCTTTGGCTGAGAATCCAGCCCCATGTTTGTATTAATGCAGTAATGCTTAATCTATTTTTAGGAAATGAATTGCTTTATTAGCTAATATCTTCTTTAACATTCTGCAATGAAGCAGTTATAGGAGATGTAACTAGACAGGTGCACAGGAGACAGAAGTATAAATTGGTATAAACATTCTTGTCTGTGATTTTTTTGTTCAATACTGTTTATTGAGAATTTTACTTTTTAGGTCATGCAGAGCTTTGCTTTCACTCTTGTGATCGTTGAGGAGTGTTTGTTTCTCTCACGAATACATGCCTGTGCACGTCGTATAAGCGTACCCATGCACGTGCATAAATGAACATGTCAGAATATGGAACAAAAGGATCTTCTTTTAGCCAGGGTAAAGAAGGCAAAGTATGTAGTTCAGTAGATCAACTTCTTATAGAAGCATATAATCTAAGCTCATGTTTCATGATCTGTTAACATCCCCAGGCAGTATGTAAGGTAGTACGTCATGAATCATTTGAAGCATGGCAATACTGATCGTCTGCTGCAGCGAGTAACTCCTTTTTTTCTAGTTCAGAGGAGCACAGGGATGCTCTGAATCCTCTAGTCCCATCACGGCAAGTTCTTCCCATATTCTTTCCCTCTTATCTTGTCTGTCACCACATAGTTTTGTAAAAAGTCTCATTTTGCTTGGGGATCAATTGCTAAAATTGATTATGGGCCAGTCTATGCTCCTCGCATGTACAGACCAACAGCAGCGCCTCCTTGCTTCTCCTCGGAATGTGTCCGTGCCGTTAGAGATGGCCTCCCTGCAGATCGCTTTTCTGCTGCCAGCTCCACATAGTCTCTTTTGTGGTGGTGATGGGCTACGGTATATTTCACAAAGATGTCACTTAATCGTGATATTTGATCAGTATTTGTTCTGGAATCCACTTTATTCCTGCATCTGCTGGGAGAAGTTCAGCAACTTCGAAGCTGAGTTTTCAGTATCATGCTAAATGTATTGAGCCCTTTCCAATCAGGGAATCTTCAGTGATTCTTAAAGCTGTAAAATCTTAGCAAGGGTTTTTCAAAAATCGCATGTGGGTGTATCAATATGCACTTAGAATATATTGGCTGGAAGAATTGCACTCAATGGTCTTTTTACAGATTCCCTGAAGAAAGGGAGTTTTATTTAGCAAAAGCTCTAGAAATGCTTAACTGAGCCCTGCTTGCCAAGCCGTTTTATCTGCTCAAGTAGAGCAATTGAGCACAAATAGAGATTCCAAGGCTCTTACAAGAGAAAGGACAGTGGAGGCAGTAAGAGATCGTATGTGGAGAGCCGAAATGGTATTCTTTAATATACACAAGAACGACGCGTGACTATTTTGAGAGACCTTTCTGTAAATCTCTGTTTGTTTGTCATGAAGGAAAAAGAAATGCCAAATAATGTCCACAGCAGGTAGGAGCAAATCTGATAACGAGAAATGCCGATATAAAAATTGGAAGGCTCTTGTTGAATTCCTACTGCATATGATATTAAAAGTAATTTACTCACATTTTTCATTACATAATGATAATGATTTTATCTGTAGACCATAATTAATACATGATGGGAAGATTCCTGTGGTTAAAATGCATTATAAGCTATAAGAGATGGAAACAAACACAGCATGAGTTTCACTTTTTTTTTTTTTCCATTGTTTTGTCAAAGTCCAAGCAGAGATTCTGCTTTTTAGCTAAATTCTTTCAGTGTTTCAAAATTGCAGTAGCTGGTAACACTGCACCGAGAAGAAGCATTTTTCATAAACACAAAGCACGCGACTTTGATGAGAGAGTAAACGCATTTATGGAGTCGGAGTCCTTTTAAACAAGCTACTGTAAACAGAGGAATATGCATGCAGAAGCAGAAGGATATTTTATTTTTATCTCTTTACAAAAGCATAATTAGAATAAGATGCCATTCTTCTTGTACTAGCAGATACCCTGTCTTAAGTAAGCGTTATCTTTCACTGTCCCTTCATGAAGCAGTTGCACATGTATTTTTAAAGTACTGGTTCCTAAGGTAATTTTTATTTGGTCCTAGCATTTGATTTACTTGACATATTTGATCATGTGGCTATTTGATAGGAACATTTCAATTTGGTATCCTCTGTTTATGATTTGGTAAAGGTACCTTGACTGGCTATCTCTTTATAACCGAGTCAGGCACGTTACCTTTTGCTCCTCTTCATTTCTTAGTGCTGCACATGGATTTCTGTCAGTATGTTTGCTTCTCACTTTACCGACTGTCAGAAATAATCAGCTCACTGTCTCACATTTATTCAGGTGCAAATAGAAGCTGCACTTTGCCATATGAATACCAAGGGATGAATCTACAGAGTCTTAGACCTTTTCAGTAGTATAAACAGAGCAAGATGCGTACAGATGCATAAGGAAATGCTGTGTTCAATCATAACCCAAATAAATTCCGGTTCGCTAATTCACAATTTTTGTAGACCTTTCTGTAAGTATTCAGAAGAAAATCCCACAGAGACAACTGGTTTTTTTATCCAGTGAGTCAAAAGTATACATATACACAAAGCGATTATTAAGCTTTTAGGAACACATAGATGATATCGTGAAATTTTTCTAAACAGATATCAAAAACTAGTCCTCACCTTCACACGTTGTTTTAAATAAGGGCTGTACACTGCATGAACACTGAACTGCTTGTGGATTTCTTTATTGTTGCTTAACACAAAAGGCGAACTGCCATTTGGTAGTGTAAATATTAAATTCAGGACACTTAATAGCCTTGAGACATTTTCATTCTGAGGATGTTTCAGAGCCTGAGAGAATTAGCGTCCCTGTTTTACTGATGAAGCAATGAGAAAGAGAGGTTAAGGCTTCAGCCCTGCCCCTCTGTGAGGTACTGTCGGCAGGCCAGAAAGTTTCTTGGTTGAGCATCAGAGACCTAATTTTAGAGGAACTATGTAAGATCTCGAGTAAATCATCTCACTTCTCTACCTTTTCAAGGTCGTTCTTATATTGTGAACTTAAAAATATGGTGGAGCCCTATTACTTTTTCAGTTTTAGTAGCATTAGTAACAACCAAAAATACTACAATGGTATTGGTAAGGCTGAATGGCCATAAATTATACTAATCTGCTAAGAATTAACCACTGCATTTGTAAATTCAAAATTACAATTTAAACTGAGTCAGTATTTTAATGAATGAATAATTGTGTTGAACTCTCTCCTCCTAGGTCAACTTCCTATCTATTAGGACTCCATGGGAATGTGCCTTCTTGTGTCGGACACTTCTGTTCAAGAAATTGGGTAATCTTTCTTTTGGTTCACTGGAAAAGAATCACTCTGCTACCCTGGTTTTGAAGTTCTTGCATGAGTCACGTAAAAGGTACCTACATTTTGATAGGTATGAGTATGGCTTGGGCATGAGTACGCAGTCTGAGCCTAAATAAATTCAATAAAATGTTGTGATGGTTTTGTTGGTAAGCAAAAATACGTCATCTGGTTTGATACTAAGCAATTTTTTAGAAATCTCATGTATCTCTGTGGTATTTGGAAAAAAAAACCAAAACCAAAAATATAACTGGCCAGTGACTCTACTTAATATATAACTTAAAACATGTCACAAAATTCTGCGTCCATCTTCTTCTCCTGCTCTCCCTCTTTTCCCGTAGCCCGTCACTTTTTTGCCTAATACTGCTGAGCCCTGCTGCCAAGAACGCCTTTGCTACCACCTAATAGTTCCCTTTGATCTCTCCTGCTTCTGCTGACGGAAGCTTTAAGGTGTTTTAGATACAGCTTCCAGGGCGGGAAAGGTGAAAAGAAGGTGACCAGTGCTAGAATTGCACACATTTCTGACCCACATTTTGTAGTTTATAATGAATATATAAGGAAAACTTCCTTAACTTTTCATTTTTTTGTAAAAGCACGCTTCTGAAGACTGTACAGATATAAAGAAATTACTCTTGCTTAACATTCTTTTACAAGTTTGATTCCATCATTTAGAAAATTAAAATTGATCCCCCCTCTCTATGTGAAGACTAAAAGTGCGATTGTTTTGACATGGTTTGAGACTATTCATTATCCTCATCATCAGAGTATGGCAAGATGCGGATTTTAAGAGGTATAAAAGGGCTTTGAGTATTGGATGCCTTTCTTAAGGGCATCACCGCTATAGCCCTCTATCAAAACGATGATAATTGAAGCATTAGCCAAAACTGCCCGCTCTGTCAACGTATCTTCCTCCTCTCTGGGTAACGAAACCTCTTGCTATGTTCTAGACTTATCACAATATACCAGTCCAAAATCCAGCACGCTGGGATCAGTATTGCCAGCATATTCTCTGGATGCTCTAGCGTATGTCACAGCTGTTGCACAGGCCCGGGTTTGTCCCCTCAACAGTCAGCTTTTTGTCACTTAGCTGGTATTTAAATATCTACATGCTGTATTTAAATGCCATACAATGATTTTTTGGTTCATCAGACTTTTTTTTTTTTTTTTTGTAATAATGGCATATTACTTTGATATCAGACAAATCTAAATAATTTATTTTTTAATGAATCAGACTGTCACGTATTTCAGAAAAAGCAGTGGGTGAAATTAAAATCTGCCATATGAAATAAACTCTCTGCAGCACCTGAACAGTGTTTTCCTGGGTTTTTTTTTTTTTTTTAAAAGCTCCATGTACTTACATGTACCGCTAAGAAGTGGTTTCTCTCTTGACTTGCCAATGATACAAAAAAATCCATATCTGAGTCTGGAACCTGTCAGCAGATTATCTTCCCAGGCCAGTTTGCCCGAGAATCTCTCTGATGTTTTTCAAACCGTTGGTTATGGCAGCTGGAGAGACAGCGCTGTAAAGGCTGCGCGGCAGATAAGGAAAGATTAGGAGCTCAGATAAATTGGCCCTGGGATTTTGAGATCTCTGTTGTCCCCAGTGCCATTACCGACCCCATGCATAAGAGTAATAAATGAGATTATTATCTTACATTGTTTGGAATGTTATTAATTTTGCAATTACTACCTTCTGACTAATATGTTAAATTTACCATATGGACTCTTTTACAGTGATTTCATTTTTCCTCATAAAAGATCTAAGAGAATCAAAAATGTTACTGTGAGAATTTGCTTTTTTACCAGGCTACTTAAAATCTCAAGGTAGATCTTTAACAAGGCTTTGCTCACCCATATCTGATATTTTGAGCATTCCTGTAATCACATGGATGCTTTTGGAGCTGACTGACTTCCACGAAACAGATTGTTACATTGACTATTGGCATGGGGATAATAGTGGGAAATATGCAGGAGAAAACATTTCAACGACTGTGTTTTGAAGTTGAGGAAGTACAGCTTCAGAACAAAATCCAAGTCATTTATTACTTAAATAAATAAATGTCCCAGAGTCTCCGTTGTGCTTTTACCAAAGTAATTTTCAACGGGATAAATTAGCATTTTTCAGTTTGACCGTGATCTTATTCAAAGTTATACCCAGGCTGAGAGTTGCTTAAGTTTAGAAGACTAAAGTAAGACTGGGGGGCAGGAGAAGCCCACAGAGTGAACCATGGAAGTTCTGAAGTTCTGAGCAGCTTTTGTTTTGGTTAAAAATGAAGAAAAAAAAATCTTAGTAAAATACTTGTTTGATTTTTTAGTAAAGCAGGTAAATACGGTTTCTTTTCTGGCCTTCTCTCTTTTCAGGCTTCCATCTTGAAGTCCCTGAAAAGCGTGATCATTTATTGGAAGTAATCTTCTCTAACCAATTATGATGTTTGCAGCGTCCGCTGGAACAGGGGTATTGTAAATGTGAGAAAGTTCAGCGCTTGAATAACCATGCAAAACTGTAGAGACAGATCAGAACAACGAACTGGCTCCGAGGATCATTACTAATTACCACTTGTTTCACAGCTAAGTGCATTAAGTCATAGATTTGGGAAGATAAAGGTTTTGCATCTACTTTAAGATAAAAATGAAGAAAGAAATGACCCATTCAAGAAACAGAACACACCAAGAACGTGGCCATCATTAAATTGGCTATGATTTAGGTAAGGTTGGAGGATTATCTATGTGAAAACAAATCTCAGAATGTGTATGGTACCTACTCATTCACATAGGTATTCAACTCTGTATTTATTTTTAGTTTTTGTTACCTTTGAATTGTGTGTACAGCTGACAGGATGGAAGGTTTTACCTGAACCACCGGAACCTTCCCACCTGCCCCCTCACGGGGTAAAAAGCTTTTGTCAAGGTCAAACAGCCCGTTAAATTCTGCAGACCTCCTGAAGCTGGAGCCTGTGGGTGACTCCATTACCCACACTTGCCCCACAGCAGGATAATCGGGACCTCATTAATGCTCCTTAGGAGATGACTTCCAGACTGGAACCACTCCAAAAACCAGGATACCTAATTAATAACAGTCAGCGATAGCTGTCTTGTATGGATGCTGTGAGTTAGGTTCTGAGATTGAAGTAAAGCATCCAACTATTCCTTTTTTTCCAGCCTAACCCACAGAGACATTTGTCGAACAGATCACATAAGCATAATGAATTTTGGCCCTAAATGAAAATGTGATACACTTAAAGCCCCTTCTAATGACTTGCATGTAAAGATGGTTGACTGTATAATTTTAGATTTATGCTACTATCCAATTCATATTAAAAATCCATAGTAATAACACATTCAGTAATGCTTTAACTAACTTTGAAGCTTTTGTATAACAGAACGAGAACAAATAACAGGTAGTCATTTCCCCACGACATCCTTGTTTTACTGAAATAAATTAGCTCGGTAAGGAAGTTTAGACGATCGTCAATTTTCGGATGCCTACATCTGCCACCCTGTGAAGGGAGGGCTTATGAGCAGTTTTGCTTTCTACCAGCAGTCAGAGCTAACCGCGTACACGGAGAATTGATTTGCTGGTTGATGTGGGATGTGGAACACGGGCACCGGATGGATTCCCACGTCAGTGGGCTCTGCAGCAGGTATGCATGGAAAAGCAGACCTATAGGGCTGTCCCACGTCCCTCCCATAGGAAGCACAGGGTGTTGGGGTTTTTTTTGGCTGTTTATTTGTTTCTCCTATGCCACTAAGGAAACCAAATTGCTCTCGTTTGAATTTCTCTTTCTGTAGTCATTTCCCGCTCAGCAAACAAAATTGCGGTGACGTTTTCGTGCAGTGTTACACTGTAAAAGATTTGCCTTGCTCAGCCTGTTCATGAGCCTGTCTTTTGCACTCTCCGTGACGCGTAGCGCAAAAAAAACATAGGTAAAATTCAAACAAAAAGCATTTATCATTTGCACTACAAATCTGTACTTTCAGGTACTATACGCCAGAGCCAGGCATTTGAAATGTAAATTTCAAGTAATTTGGATGATTCTTATAAAAAATATCTAGTTATTTATTCTGTGTAGCTGCTTTACATTGTATTTTAAAACAATGTCTTCTAATTCTTTAGCTCCTAATCTGAGTGACCTACATGTTGATAGTTAATATAGTAATTGTAATATAAATACATTTCCCAATCACTAAAGCATATTGGATTTCCAGCTGATTCACATACACACACAGAGAACTATTTGTTAGTAACCCTCTACATTTAAGTACCAGCCAGAACAATGAAACGCAGAGAACAATGTTGTTAATGTATATTAGGTCTCAGGAAAGCTGAACCGGACTATGTTAATCTCAGTCCTCTAATCAAAATATGAAGTTTTGCATCATAGTCTTGCAACTACATTTTCTTGTTCCTAGCACAGAATCAATGCAACAAAGACACAGAAAAAATGATACAGGTATGTGTCCCTATATGTGCGTAAGATAGTCCATATAGCATGTAAGAAAGTGTTTTTTCATAATGTCTTCATCGTTTTTACCATTATTTTTTGTGTGATCTGTTGACAACAAAATATAGGTCTTGATTACCAGGTTTGAAAGGGAGGGGCCACCTTGCGTTCATAAAGAAACTTAGAATCATAGAATGTGTTGGGTTGGAAGGGACCTTTAAAGGTCATCTAGTCCAACCCCCCTGCAGTAAGCAAGGGACAACTTCAACTAGTTCAGAACTTGATGGCACTTGTATCTCATTTCGCAGAAGAGTGAAAAGGAAGGTGAGTGCAATGCCTGCAAAATCAGACTGGCTACGGTGAACGTGTTAGCATTGTAAAAAGCTGTTGAATTTGCATGAGAAAACACTGTACAAAGAAAACGTGATGAGTACTGTGCACTTTTCTCCTTACCAGTTCCCAAGGAGGTATTGTCTTCCTTAACTGCTCCAGCCAGGTAATGAGTCGCCCCAGAGCCAACATTGGTTTGAGATGACAGTAAGTCTGAAGTGGGTGAACCATTTCTTAGGATGCCGCTGGAAAAAGAATAGATTTATTGTAAAGGTTTGAATGATGCTGGAGTCCTGAGGAAGACTGAAATCTCAGTCCTTGGTTAATTCACTTTGCTCTCTTGCAACTTGCGCTCAATCTGCTAAAGACGACTATTAATGATAACTCTCCCTATGTTTAACTGTTCATAATGTAGATTGTCTTGGACAATGGTTTCTGCATATGTTCATGTACAATCTTGGATATTGATTAGAGTAACAGCCTGGAGGGACAATTATTTTGTAAATATAAAACAATATTCAAAGGAAACATTGCCACAACTCCTTTATATGGAAAGCACTCATGTCATGATGATTGGCAGCATGGTGGTAGTATAAAATAAATTACGAGGAGTGGTTTAGCAAGAGAAAATCAAAGTTAATAACATACATAATAACAGAGGACATAATTTAGGAGAGCTGATGTGTTCAGAGGGTCACACACAGCTGAATTTTATTATTTATGCAGAGTTATTGCTACGTACAATGCTAATTAATAGTCACTTGAAGTAATAGGATTAAAACTTGACAAAATCAGACCAAGTGAGTTTTAAGCCATATTCAGCGGTGGCATTTCCCCCTCAGATTTCTAACTAATGAGGCAGAAGGGTTAGCAGGGTGTGTAATTGTTTGTATGCATATGTAATTATAGCTGCACGCTTGGAAAGAATAAGGAGACACGTACAGCAGGTCATTCCAAAAAAGGGGGAAATGATGGAAAAATAAAGTGAGGGAGTGGATATTAGCAGTGGCCTGTTGACCTTGTCATTAAGTGTTTATTGCTGACATATACTGAGAATGAGAGAAACTATCATTAAACCGTGATCCATGAAATCTCTTAGGCGTATGTGTAACTTTAATGAGACATACCTTAAACACTTTAGGCATGTGTGTCCAATTTAAACATCTGTTTAGCTCAATCCAATTGTCTGCATCTGTTTCACCAAATTTGAAATTATAGTGGGAAGAAAGTAAGATACAACAAACATGCATTTTTTTTAAAAAATGAAGTAAAGGATCAAGGCAATGTGTACCTTTGAAGGAAAGTGTTTGAGGAGATTAAAGTAAAGTGAACGTTAATTAATTTTCAAGTTGCTGAAGTGAAATAAAAATGGAGGGAAAAAAATGAGAGAGGGACTATTAAAACGGTGCTTGAAATAGATTAGCAAATCTACAAGAAGAAAAAGAGGAAGAGAAGAGAACACAGTTTTCCACCTACATCCATCTACGTATTATTGTATAGGAAACCTTTGCTTTCAAGTGGTCTGTTTTTTACTTCTTTGTGAAAGATTTCAAACTTTTTTTTTTCTGTAACACCAACTTCTAATAGAATCTATACAGAAAAACCTGAAAAATAGTCAAGCCGATGGAGCTGGGACTAGTGAATGTATTTCTGGTAATTCTGTATTTTTGTCTGGTTTATGATGTTGAACCTGACTGAAGCTGTCAGACTCCGTGTCCTTTGCTACAAGGTGATGGCTGGCGGCCTGTGTTGGACGATGAGGCGAAGAAGCAGCACCACAAAAGAGTCTGGAATGAGAAACTGGCCAGCGGTGGTTTTGAGAGAAAAAATCAGTAAAACATCTGCATGTCTCCAAATTACATCTGTAAGGTGTTTTTTTGGGGGTTTTCTGTTTGCTTGTTTTTATGTTTGTTGTTTGGGTTTTTTTGTCTGTTATGTTTTTTTTTAAATGAACTGGATTTGGGAGAGGTTTTAGTTTGTCTCAGTATTGGGGTGAGGGGAGGAGGGGTTAGTTTGCTTGGTATGAGCAGCAAAGTATTTCAGGTTCCTTCTCCATTTTTGTTTTTTAGTGAATCAGAGATACATTTGCTACCAAAAATCTACCGTTTTCACATGAAGCCTCTGTCAGGCACAGCTCTTCTATATCACCAAGATTTTTTTTACCAGAGGTTCTGCTATCTCTGGTCTAGTGTCCCTCTTTCAACATCCAGATTCCCATTCTCAATTCGGTTTGAATTTCAACTGCGTATTTATTGTTTCTTTAGAGTCCCTAGAGCTTTTGCAACATATATTTTCAACACAGAAATTAACACCAAAACTTTTGTAGGAGAGAAGGAAATTATTTAGACAAAGATTAAATGAAGGGAACATTATTCAGGCGTGTGGTTTTAATAGGAGGACCATGCAGATGAGGCTGAAGTTAAGAAGGACAAACGTAAACATTGTCCCACAAATTTGAAACGTTACATTTAGGTCAAATTGCACTGAATGTACTTTTAATATTACACTATAATTAGAAGAGGGGAAAAAAGACACAACACAATTGGATACTATTGGAGAAAAAAAAAAAATAAATCTTTTCCTCACCAGACAAAATTTTGGCCAAACTCCTGCAATTACCTTTGTGATGTGTCTGATTTGATTGCTGCCTTTTACAGAAGGATCTGAGTTAGACAGATGCCGCCGATGTTTATGACGGAGAGTTACTGGGGAAAAAAGCGCTCGGAGCAAATGCAGGAGAGAAATCTTGGAATCGGAAAACTTCCATCTGATTGTTCTAGATGGAGAAATGACTGAAGCCGATTTCCGGCAGAAGCACTGAGCAAATTTATGTGGTGGGTGGGTGAGGAATATGCTCAAAACAAGATAGAAATTACATGTGTTTAGCCAGTGAATACCAAAATCACTATTCAAACAGCGATTGCTATGAAAGCTATGATCATATTTGGAGAGTAAAGCATTAGGACAACTTGAACGTGCCTTTCTGTAACTACCCATAGAAATCTGCTTTTCACTGGCATTTATTTTGACATTTTATCCTGACTATTTCATTAAAAAAGCGTTTATCTTCTTTAGAGCCAAAAAAATGCATCACAAGATCCTGTGGGGATTTTGTCACCATTTTCCTCCTAATTTTTGTGACATGTTATCTTTCCAATATAACATTATTTTTAAAGGCGTGATTTAGCATATAGCTTTTATGAAACCAAAAGTTCCCGAATCTCCCTGTGGACTCAGAGGCACATAGGACAAACTAGCAGGGCCCTGTGTAATGTTACGAAATGGAATTTCTGCAAAGATGTTGTCATAGTTATAAACAGATGGTGATGGCTTTTATTTATATTCTGTGTGTATCACATAATATTTAGTACTGATGGTGTAAGAATTTGAGAACTTGAAAATCTAGAGATGTGTCGGTCTTCCTTTTTAATATTTAATTTTCTATTTTAAGTTTAATTTTATTTCATATAAGTATATTTTATATGTTTAATTTTATATTTTAGGTTTAGTGTTTACAAGTTGTCCCTCTGTTAGATAAGGAAGACGCTTTTCTGTTTTTTCCTAGTTGAGAAAGCAGCAGTAATCCACCTTCTCTAAAATATTAGAGAGAAGTATGGCTCGTTAAGTCTTAATTTATGTGAACATTTTGCATAGCTTTAGGAGATACCACTAGGATTCATCAAAAGAAACTAGCAGAGAACATGTTCAATACAAGGACCTAATTCTTCACGTAATGAGCAATTAAGCTGTAGAAGTTTTTGCTCAGAATGCTGCGAGCGTTAAGAGCCAACCTGGGTTTGAAACCAACCTGCCGATTTCATGAAGGGAAAAACCCAGTTGAGGGTCATTAAAAACAATAGAAGGGCTTTCAAGTGTCTCAGGGAAGTCCCCTGAACTGCAGCTTTTCAGGGGATAGGAGAATATTTGGTGGCTGTACTGCCCTTGTCTTGTCCTCATATTGTTCCCTGGGCAGCCATGAGTAACAGCTGTCAACGACAAGATAGCAGCTGGATTAACTCTTGATCAGATGAAGTGCTTTTCCTCTTGCTTTCTTAGAAATAGTAAATTCTTAACTCATAATAGAATTAAAATAGTATCTCTGCTAAAACTGACAAAAAATATTCTGGGGTTGTAAATAAGCTAAAAGTTGCATTCGTGCTTTAGGGGAAAGAAATAATTTCTGATGAATATGTAAATATCCAAAAAGTTGAACAGTAGTCTCTAGAATCACTTCTAGAATAACTTTAGCTTACTGGGTTATTTTATTTTCTAGATTAACAAGTATGTAGCACTTAAAATTCAGTCTGCGTTCTGCATTGCTCAGTTAGATGGATAATGTAACTCAGTGGTGTCTTTTTTCAGTTTCCCTCCTGGATCGATGCCCCCAAGAACATCAGTAGCAAACAGACAAGGGAATTTAAAATTTCATTTCTCAGAAATGGAACTTGAAATTCACTTGCTCTGAAAATTAATGTTAATGAATATTTTGATAATGCAAAAGAGCCTATTTAAGAACGAGTCTCTTCCATTCAGCAATTAATGCAGCAATTAATGAAAGTAGAAAGTTCCTACAAGGATACTGGAAGCCATTAAACAATTCTACTAAATTAATCTGACCTGTTAAATTGAAGAATCTGTTAGAAATCCATTTTAATCCAGTGCTAACACTGTGGGAACACTTCTGATGACTATTTGATAATATGCCATGGGGTTATCATTACTTTGTAAGTCTTGCAAAGTGTAAGATACATTTTCTTTCATTTTTGTAAGGAGAAAACTCATAGGAAAAGTCCTCAATTAAAGATGACATGATTTTTGTTATTCAAGGTAAAGGCATGCTTTGGTCCGCTGTTCTGGAGAGGATGTGACTTATGAGCCCCCCAAATTCTTTTTCTGCTCCTGTGGATATGAAGTCTATAGATGGTTATTGCTAAATTCGAATCCAGCCATAGCTGCTCAACGTTATTAAGAGAATCAGGAGACTGAAACAGCTGGAGGAATAAATACATAGTCAGAGTCTGAAAGCTTGCTTTTAACTTTAATATAGGCACGAGGCCAAATCCATGTCTCATTGGGGTAGCTCTGTCACAGGGTCCCAAAGCCCTCTAGGTTTCCCAGTGATGTGTAGTTTATTTATTTATATAATTTGATAGAAATATCTCTAGTTTTCTCTGCTCCAGTGCTCAGCGAGTCTTCCACTTCACCCAAAGGGAATTTTTCTTTTTTTTTTTTTAGCTCTGTAATCCAACATCCACACAGAAGTATGCAATCCACATAGTTCTGGGCAGAAAAGCCCAAGCAAATCCAAGAATGAGGAGGCAGGAACTCACCACAGCATATGTACCCGTCTGGAGATGCCCTTGGGATGGTGGCAGTTTGCTGCAACGCCCCCAACACACACCCTGGAGAAAGGCTGACGATCTCGACCTTGGGGCCAGGAGGGCACCTGGGGGTGAGTGTGACACCAGGCAAAAGGTTTGTGTGTTATGAGCAGATTTTCTCATATTATGATTTCATTTAGATTATTAATGAGGCTTTTCTTTCCAATTGGGACTAATAGCTGCTTTAAATACAAATTGGACAAGCAGTGAATTCTTGGCTCTAAACATTTGGTGGATCCTCTTTTGCACGAGAGGATATTGAATGTTAGAAGTCCAGCACCAGGTACCCAATATCGATCCTCTTTCACTGGGAAAACAGAAAAATTATGTCCAAAGTCATACAGAGATTTTGTACTAAATCTAGAATTAGAGATTGCTACTTGTTACTTCTTCACTCTACTTCATTTCTTTATATTTCTGTTATATTTAAATATAAAATCATAAAATGTAGGATGAAGCACAAATAATACTTTTAAATAATAAAAGGAAACGTTTTCCCTGATCCCTTTTGTTTGGTTTTTTTTTTTTTTTTTTTAGAAAAAGATTAAAGCAATCATATTTTTACTAGAAGGGTAGAATGACAGAAGTTACAAAGCAGAAATCAAATTTTAAGATGGTTCTTCTTCATCACAGCATTCAATGCTATTAAGCATAAAGATACGTGAGGGGCCTGAATGGGAAAACAAGAGTAATAATTACAAAGGTTCAAAATACCCCTGCACGTTTGGAAAAAGCCATATATTAGGAACTTCCATTCCACATTGATACGACGATACCAAGCAAAGCACTAAATGTGAGTTTAACGGCACAGAGAATTTCTCTTCTCAGTGCATGCTTGAAACACTGTTTTTCTTGTTTAATACAAACAGACCAGCACATACCAAGATGTCTCCACACGCAGAGGAGAAGGGAAGCGGACGGAAATTACATCCAATTTCACAGCATTAAAAACCCACTCACGCTCTGGAGAGGCACGGAAGGCGAGTCTAGTTCTGTCACTCAAATCACAGGGCTGGAAACCAGGGCTGTCCCCCACACCGACCTTCACTGGGATATCGATGCTCGTAGCAGATGGCCGCTATCAGCATGTGCCGTACAGTTCTGACACTTCACAATAAGCGCAGGTGCCAAATGCCAACCCTCCGTGCTAGTTCTAGGCAGATTCTGGCCTCTGGGAATGATCCTGATTTTCTCCAGTCAGAAGAGGCAGCACCAGTAGTTTCACCTGAGTTATCACCAGAGAGTTAGTGTGAAACCAACCTCCTCCTTTGTTCATTAGGGGAATTTCAGCTGAGCATTAAAATGTCGTCATTCTGAAAAAAGTGAACTGAGCTCTTTGCTCTTTCCAACTTCAGAGCTCTTAAACACAATTGTCCAAAAGGTTTAGTTGCGTTTTACTCTTTTCCACAAATGTTCTAGCGGAACTGGTGATAATTTGGCAGATTAATTCAATATTTTAACTTCGCAGCACATTTAGTTTGATCAAAGCTGCTTCTTCAACCCACGTTGACTGATTTTTTCTCACAACGTGCAAGATAATCATGTCGGAATTAAGCATGAAATTATCATCAGTGGTGCTCTCAGAACAGTAACAATGGTTCCTTTACAAGGAGGAAATACGGTTTTTCAGTTTTGTACCTTTCTATTTTACCATAGGAGTCTTTTTTCCCATTGATTTAAATTTTTGGTTCTTATATTGAAAAACTTGTAAATGATAAGCATTTTGGTTGCACGAATTACTCCCTAGAACTTCTGAAGGACAAAATCTTAGTGATAGTTCTAAATTCCTTTGAAATATGGTAAGATACAAATTAACTGTAATTTAAGTATGCTTAATCACACTGTAATTACTATCAGGAAAGGGAAAAGTCAGTAACTTCTTTGATAGATGTCTTGATAACAGTTTTGGTTAAAATATTATGAAAAATCCTGTTTTTCTCTTTGAAATAGAAGCTTTCAAACAGTTATGTTTCCCAGTACTTTCTTCACCCAAATTGTAATTAAAATACATTCAAATATTTTAGCCAACTCTAGTCCCAGTCCAATGGTGTGCAGTACTTGCATGCATAAATGTTTGCAGAATTAAGACCTTATTATGAATTATGCATGCAAATATATTGTTTTCTATTTTTCTTTTTTTTTTCCCTGAGAAATATGTGTATCTATAGTTTATACGTAAAAGAAAAGGAATAGTAACACTTTGACACAGTCCCAGAAATAAGTGACTTGTTCACACTATTTGAAGTATAGAACAGGGTCGTTCCGTGGGTTCCTGCCATTTCTCCTGTTCCCAGGCATATCTGTTCACAAACCTGTTCTGTTAGTAATGAAAAGGCAATGAAGTCTGAACCCCCCTGGTTGGGTGCTGATTACTGAGCCCTTACTCCATGGCTCTAGTTCCTGGAGGGCCTTCAAATACCTGTTCTGCCCTGTGTTATGAATTGAAGCTTTGGTGTCTTCTGGCATATGCAATTGGATAGATTTAGCAGTTCTAAAGCAACTAAAAGAAAATTTCTCCAAATAGATTTCCGTAGTGTTACTCAGTCCTTAAACCATGTTTGGAGAATCATCTGGGACAAAGTTTCCATGGAAGATATAAAGACTATGATACGGCAACTGACCTATTAGTAATTAATATTTCTTGTTCATGTGAATAATTAAAATCAGAGCTTGCTGAGAAAAAGCGTGTCCTGCCCTTCTTGTAACTAGCTCCTTTTTCTCCACTGTGTGTGCTGTACTGCCGCTTAATCTTGCCCTTTGACATCCTGTCCATGTGCCACCAGGAGCAGTGTTTGCAGCTCTGCTGATGTGCATGAAGTAGTTTGTAAGACTCTGGTCCTTTCTTTTACGGTCTGTAACGCTGTGGGCAAAACCAACCAGCCTTTGACCAGTTTTGTCATGGTCATATTGATAACGGTAGTTCTCAAGATCTCAGAATGAAAACCAAGTTTCAAGTTTTTGTGGGGCTGGATTAACAGTATTTCTTCATCTTAGAAAAGCGAATATAAGGACATGTAGCTGGCTAACAATTCAGCTGTATCTCACACTGGATTTTTTCTAAAACCCAGTACATTTACCCTGTATTTTGTTTTGTTTTTTTTTTTGTCCTTTGCATTTCAGGAAAATTGAGACGCTTGCCTGCTGATGCAAGTACAGTGCTACTCGCTTCAAAAGTATAATCTCAAAAAATCTCTCATCCAGGGAGTACTGAGGTGTCTCTTGGATTATTATTGCACAGCAGTATCCTGTGGATAGGCATCAAGGAGGCAGCACTGCAAGTGGACCCAAAACTGGCCACCACTGGGGGATGCACCCACACATCGCTGTCACCTTGGGTACGTGCTCCAGGCAAAGCCCTAACTGTCCTCTTTCCTCTCCAGTGCAGCCAGTTTCTGGTGAGTAAGTTGATGTGCATAGAGCTGACGTCTTCTATAAAACAGTCTGAGGTGCGATATCTTATGCAATATTTATCTCTGGGCCAAGAGGACAAAACATTTTGGGTTCCGGCCTCCTGAAAGAAAGGAAAGGGAAGGGAAGGGAAAAGGAAGGGGAAAAGGAAGGGGAAAGGGGAAAGGAAAGAGGAAAGGTAAGGAAAGGGGAAAGAAAAGGAAAACATAGCATAACATTGTCTCGCTTTGTGACGGGTTAACAAGAACTAAGGTATTTATAATTAATTTTTCTCTTTCACCCATAATAAATATAAGAGTCACTTTGAGTTTCTGGCCAATGAATTCAAAAGTCTCTTGGCCATCACGGTCTAATGAAACTTGCTGTCAGACTTCACAATTTGCCAGATCTGGGCAAAAGCAGACCTACCATTGACAGAGGTAAGCTGGAGTTTTCTTCTCCTTTCGGTTTGGTTGAACTTTTTTTGGTCTGCTGACGAGGTTTATAGTATTTATGGAAAAGATAGAAAATAATCAACCCCTCCACAGATGATTAATAGTGATAATTTAATAAAAAAAAAAATCCAGCTTGCCTCTCTTTTCAGTTCTAGTACGTTCCCATTAGTATTTCAGGAAACTTCAATTTATGTCTATAAAGCATTGGAGAATTCTTGCAGATGTCAGCATAATTCATTTTTATAGTTTGCTGTGCTCTTGTGGTCGCTGTGTTGACTCTCTCCATCATAAGTAGATACTCGATTCTTGCTTTCATTCCCATCACATGTCCCTGCTCTTTCTTTTTCCTTCTGCACTAATACACATCCCTGGTTTCCTTGGTCATTCCTCATTCTAGGTAGTAGCTTGCCAGGACTTCGTCAGGGCTGGAGTTATAGTGTATGGTTGCTTAAAGAGTATAAAGCTGAATATCTGGATTTTACCCTGGCTATTCTAGCAGCTAAAATTAATCTTTTGAGCATCTGCAGTTCTTCTGTCTGCGAATTAATTAGAAATTCATTTTTCACACAATTTCACATCTTTTAAATTTTTTATCTGGCTTTAAAATATTTCAGTTTTCTTTTTTTTTTTTTCCAAATGTCTTTTTGAGCTGAAAATATTCTTATCCAGAAATCCGGTCCAAGAGGAGAAGGGCCAGTTGCACCAACAGATAAATCGATGCAATGTTTCTCTCTAAGGAATGTTCTGTGGAGTCTGAAATGGGTGTGCTATTGAATCCCTCCAACCTACTATAGCATCCGTATCGCCCATTGGTGTGGATCACAGAGACCACAAGTTGGGGTTTTGAGGAGAATAATAGGAAGTAGCAGACAAAAGGAATTTGATTTCTGCTCTCATGTGAAGGAGGAAAATCTCTACTTGAGGGAAGTTGTCCGTAAATGGATACAGACAGTGTAATCTGGGTTGGCATGCTTCACCTCTTATTAAATTATATGATATTTAACTGTATATTGGAACGGGTCTTACTTCTTCTCTATTAAAACAATAAGTGTGTCTACAATAGATGAAATGTCTTAGAAGAAGAATTAAGAATAATAGTGTTTTTTTTTCCAAACTACAAAATGGGGATGTCCAGTGGGATATGTTTTCTCGGGCATGTTAAAAGTCTCTGCCAGATGCTTTATTCCTTTAACATTTGCAAAGTTTTTGTTTCTGTTCTCATGAGTCCTGCTGTTTTGTTTGAGGCTGGAAAGGGTAAATGTTGGTGCAAACTCATTTGCATCAAAAATACTGAACTGATCGCAAAGTAATCTAATAACAAATACCCGAGACTCCAGAACACATATTTAGGCATATTCTGTTTTAGTGCACATCAAATGACAACCCAGACCATATTCTTGTATCTAAGGCCATATCCTAGTAGTTAAGGGGTTACATAATTTTGTTAAGAAGTTTGGGAATTTTATTTTTTTCATATTTGATTGAATTGGAAGGTAGTTTACTTCTAACTCTCTACCTATGGTTCTGCTTAATTTGAAAGTAAAGTGAACAGGAAACAAGGTCTTCGTTCCAAATAACCTTAAGCATGACACGGTAAGAGAGTCTGAATCAAGCAGGTTTCCTTCATGGTGTGAAATATTCTGACTGGTTCAGTAAAACTAGTAAACTTACAAAAGAAAATGATACTCAATTATAAAAGAGTATAACTAGTTTAGGGACAAGGAAAGCAAAGAGATATAATACGCAGAGCAATCTGATGAGGCATCTAGAGACGGACGGCAGATTCCTGTGAGTTTGCCACATGAAGTAGGAGAGAGAGGCGGCAGATAGCTCTGTAGCCAGTCTTGGTCCCATCTCCACTATGTGCCTGTTCTGACAGAGCATAAAATAACTTGCTCAAAAATAAGATGAAAATTGGTTGTTTCTGTCTCCAGAATAATTGTCTTCTCCTGGGGTGAGGTTTTTCCACTGTAAGGAGACAAATGCACACCTTGAGAGTTCCTCTCATTTATTTTTCTTCCCTAACAGCTCAACCAGAGAACCATTCTTCCTTGCTCTTGCTTGTTTATGTTCCCAGGCTAGGGTTGTATGGAGAGTTTCAGCGTGGATTTAAGCTGCGTGGGGCTCAGAAGGACTTTTGCGTTCTCTGTGTTTGGGGAATGCAGAAGGTTGAGTTCCTCAAGGAAAAGAGAGAAAGTTTGCTCCAGAGTAGCCTTAAAGGAAGTAGAATGGCATATGGTTAAAATGACAGAACTTTATTTATTCATTTAGGACCAGATTTTTGAGGGCATTTTTGCACCTGGAATTCAAACAAAATACCAAGGCAGAATAGGAGTCAGCTGCTTTATACCACTGATTTCAATGGGATTTAAGTGCTTTTTTGAAACTAAATTTCATTAAGTGCTTGTTTGCATCACCTTAAAATAAAAAGGAAAAAAAAAAAAAAAAGAAGAAAAAGGAAAACTAGAATAAGGCTTCATGTCAAATCCAAAAAGTTGTCTTCTTGCAGTCATTCCTGTTGACATCCTCTTAACAAAGCTGGGCTGAAAGTGATTCAGTCAGGCTTGCTGGAGCTGATTACCAAGAATAAGCACCAGCTATCCCGCTCTTTTAATGAGCTCATAGCTGGGCTCCCCTGGCTCTTTGGGCTTGGACCCAAGGGAATGCCTCCTCAGCTGCCCCAGGGACCTGCTTACTACCCTGCCGGTGGCCTTGGTGACTCTCCCTCTCTTACGTTGCCATGCTGTCTGCTGAGCCCCAGCCCACCTCCATGGCTTGAAAACTCCGCACAGTGAGGGTTTCTTGACGTACACAAGGCTTGGTCCTGGCGAAGAGAGGTGATTCTCGTTACTGAGCTTTCTGGAAGAGGAAGGAGGTTATTTTAGTCCATCAGGGTAAGCTGCTCTTCATCACAGTCGCAGGGTACCGGTGAGTGAGTTGATATGTTTTTTTCTTATTCAATATTTATGAAGTTTTATTATAAAGGTAATAATTTATTCTAATTTGATACCCTAAATTATTGTAAAGAATTTTCTTCTGCACCTTATTCTTTGATTCAAATTCTTCTTTGTTAAATCAGTGTAACAGACTTACAAGGACTTCAGAGCTTTTCCATTTTTAAGCATTTTATCTGTAAAACCACCTTGCTTAATTCTTTTATTTTAAGTTAGTAAACTCATTTTAGAGATTTTGGCCTCTTTGTTTAGTTTATGCAGGGACTAGGAATACAAAACAACGAAAATAAGCAGTGAGTTATGTGTGTAACAATGTAGTATTTCTTGTTTATTTGTCCCATATTTTATAATATTCAAAGCTGGGTTTTAGTCTTATTTTTCCAAAGATGGCAGTAATGTTTTTCCAAAGATGGCAGTAATGGAAATTAAGTACAAAAATGTGACAAGACTTTCTGAGGTCACGGGCATCCAAAGTGCTCATGAGCTTACATAGGTAAAACCAAAGGCTGCTAGTTTAGAATTCTACATATGGATTAAGGTAACTCATTTCCCCTTGTAGATGACTGTCAGCATCTTGGCTGTAAGTTATTTCAACAAATGAGTTAAAATAATTTTCTTTGAATGCTTTAATTCATTAAAACAAATGTGTTGGGTCTCTGGTATCAGTGTAAGCTTAAAAATGCTGTATCATTGTAAGCCCTTATGTTATTACTAGGCTTACTAAATGGCATGGCTAATATTGGTGATAAAATGAAACTGCGGTGAAACAAGGTCGATACTCGTCTTTTGAAAGGTGTGGCACTGGATCAGAGTTCACCTATTAAATCCTTTTCTCTGAATGATCAACTGACGCACAGGATTTCAGCATCGTGCTTGGTCCTCAGAAAGTAACGTACAACCTTGACCTAGGAATATTTCACTGAACCTTTCATTTTCATGGCTCACTACTGAAACTTATAAAGGAGGTATCTTTCTTCTTTGTCACTAAGGTTTTGCTGGCAGAAACATGTCTTATTATGCTTTCATTTTTAAAGACTGAGAAATCAGCCTTTATAATATGCTTCTAAATTCAAATTTAAATTACTACTTTGTTCCATAGATGTTGTTCGTTATAACCTTTGGGGCAGCATATATTCATGTTCTGCTGCTTGAACCTCTGATGCTGAAATCTCTTCTACTGAGCATCTGTTATTACGATGGACTTATGCAAGAATCTGTTGATAGACTCAATTTGCTGGATTGAAGCCTTGGAAGTGTATCTTGTCCTAGACAAGTCTAATTAACTGTAGAGGCTTACAGTCTTATGTTTAGACTTACCTAGGTAGTTGTGATTGTGTATGTTATTCTTTAGTTCCTTTTTCTAAAAGAATTGTGCGTATGGAGCAGCTGTTCATCTCATGCTAGAAGGTACTGAATTTTGCTAGTGAATAGAGTTTACATATGCCTAGAAAGCTGTGAAGATTATAATAATAATATTCAGTGTTAGAAGAACATTTCTCTCTTCTGTTGTAAGGCTATTAGATGTAGATTTACTATACCATTGAAGTATGAATCTCATCTTGGAGAAATGATACAGAAATGTGGAAAGTTATGTCGATTCAAGAGCATACTAGAGCACAATTGTGATTCCCAGCGGCAAAATGACCTTTTCAGTGCCCAATTCAAAAAGGACTTAACCAAAAGCAGATCTGTGCCAACTGTGATAAATCTGTGCCAGCCTGGCACAGATTTAGCTCCCCACTCCATTGCTAAGCAAAGGCCGGTATGTTAGCATGAGACACAGGTACGTGTAGTGATGCTAACTCTCAGATGGAATGAGTAGCCCTTTGAAAGTTGACCTCATAGTGCACATTGAGGCCCAGAGCAGAAGAAACTTGCTTTTCCTCTTACACCCTGTGCGTTCTTAAGCAACACAGTTGCTTTAAAATAATTAACAATGAATGACAGAATGGTTGAGGTTGGAAAGGACATCTGGAGGTCATTTGTTCCCGCCCCCCCCCCGCTCAAGTACAGCCACACAGAGCAGGTTTCTCAAGTATCTGAGTATCTCCAAGGATGGAGACTCTACAACCTCCCTGGGCAACCTGTGCCAGTGCTCAGTTGCCCTCACAGCAAAAAAAAAATAATGTTTCCTTATGTTTGGAAGGCACCTCCTGTGTTTCAGTTAGTGTCCGTTGCCTCTGGTCATGTCACTGGGCACCACTGGAAACAGCCTGGCTCTGTCTTTGGTACACCCTCCCTTCAGGTATTGGTACACATTGATGAGATCCCTCTCTGAATAGGCAGCAAGTGTAAAGAAGCTTTGGGTAAAAGTATGATGGTGTTCAGATAATCATTCCTGCACAAGAAGAATTTTTTAAAAAAAGAAAAAAGGAGAAAAAAAAATACCACTTTGTAATTAAAACCCTCTTCAATTAAAGCTTAAAATATGTTTCATTTATTAACTTCACAGGAACTACTTGTTACATTTTCACCCTGCGAAAATTCTATGGTACAATTACCTTCCCAAGTAGGATGACTCTTAAATTCATAAAGGACTTTAAAGATTGATTCCTTTTATAGCTAGTATTTTTTTATATGGGTATTCACATGATGTGTCTTTCTGACGAGTTTATCACAAACCAAACAAATTTTGCTAACCTGATTACTCATAGGAAATAAATAAAACAGTCTAGAAATTCCACTGAAGTGGATTCTTTATTTAAATAAATATTTATAAATACATTTTTATAATATTTACCATCTTGCAATTCTTAGAACTCAAAATGAACTTCTCAATCTGCAGTAGCTATTATACGAGTGTGAAATGCTACGATGATTTGCAGCCACGATATTAGCAAACATAACTAATCATTACTCAAAGTAAAACTTGATTTTCTGGAATGTTAGTTATTTGTCTGAACCCTAGCCGGAATTTACAGACTATAATTTTCCTCCTAAATAATTTGTTTGTGCTCAGTATAAACAGTTTATTAAGAGCCTCTGTCAGCATCCGTGATGAGTTAGAGCACAGAGCAGAAATCAGGCGATGGTATGCCAGGCTGATAACCTGCGTGTTTGTATTCACATTGCTAGGTGTGCTTGAGTGTAGTGGTATCTCCTTGGGCAAGGGTGATAGATCTTCCCTGCGCGGAATTTATAGAGGAGATAAATCTATGCCTTGAGTTTTCTCCTCTAGACTTTGCACTGGCTGCGTGCTTGTATGGAAATGGTGTAAACGGTTGTTCAGTGTGAACTTTGGTGGATGTCAAATACTTGACTCAAAGGGGAAATAACACTGTGCATCCACATCAAGTTGCCAGCTTAATTTCGAGTATCTGGAGTCTTTTTAATTGCCTAAAACCTATGACAGGCACCTTGCTTAAACTAAGAAAAAAACAGCTCTTAAAGCTTGATTCTTGATTCAATTTTTTCCTCAAAGACACGACTACTGTCTTGGTGTTGGTATTTTTGTCTGGCAAGGGTTCACCACTTGTAGAGGAGCATAGATCACCTAATTCGACTATTCAGAGGGGCATCTGGCCCCACCCAATGTGCAAGGTGAGGGAAAAGAGGCCCAAGAAAATACATTCATGAAAGCGAGGAAGATGGATTTTGTACTGCCTGAGCTGCTGACTCACCCCGAAGGATGCATAAGATGTGGGTGTAGCACTTGCTGAATCAAGATATAGTGCTTAAAAAGGCTCTGGCAGGTCCTTTACCCTTTAAAGAAGAGTCACTATGTTGGATGGACATGAAAAGATAATAATAGCTGAGAGTGCTCCTGATGAACAACACTCTTTAAAACTGAAGTTGCTTACTTGGCCAGCTACTAAATACCAGTAACATCTGAAATAATGAAATATTTTATTAGCCAAGGCACAGCAGAATTGCCTTGGTGCTATTAAAATATTTAAAACAAAATTTGAAGGGCATCATGGCCCATTAATGTCATCGCTCCTGACACATTATCAGGACACCATATTACAATCAAATGTTACTTAGCAAAAACTGTCAGCTAATGCCAGGGTTAGAGAACTTCCTCTTAGCAGGATTTGTGCAAAGTTATTTGGGTGAGTTGACTTCAGAGAATAAGAAAAGGACAGCTATTCTAGAAACGTATAATACTTTTTATTCTCTGTATGTACTAACATGTTTTAAATAGAAGGGGGAAAAAAAAATCTATTAAGTGTAGCAAGGAGGAGAATACAAAAACATTAATTCTATTGGTCTGATGACCAAGGGCATTTAAAGAGTTAAATGGAAATTTATGCATATTTATTGAGCTTTACTTCCCAAAAATTTCATGGTATTATGCTCACCGTAGTATAACACATTATTCACCTTGCAGATTTTCTACATAATTCCTTGTGTATTGTGATTATACTTCAGGAAATAATACAGAGGGAAAAATACAGTGTTCTCTGGGAAAGCAATTCTGGGCCAGCAAACTTTTTTCAATCCTCCTTTTATTGGTTTTGTTTTCTTTTCCGTGCTTTGTCTTGCACTTTTCTGGTGCCTCCTCGGAATCTGCACCTCCGGCTGCGCAGGGATGTCCCGTTTCAGATACTAAACCAGAGCAAAATGAGTCGCTTCTCGTTATTACTGTGTTGGGGCAGCTTTCTGTCGTGCATCGTCCCCAAACCACCTGACAGAGGGCAGGGGATGTGCCAGGTGCAGGGGAGGGAGCTCATGGCAGTCATGGGGAGGGTTTGGTGCCGAGTGGGTTGTCTCTGTCCGTGACCTGGGGGAATCTCTGAACACTCTCTAGACTTAATCAGGGCTATATGTCCCAGAGATTATGCTGGAGATAACGGACCTTCTGGAATGAGTGGGGCTTCATTTTGCTGCCACTATTAATGAGATATTTTTTCCCAGGAGGGAATATTTCACTTCAGCAGGATTATTCCTTTGAAGGAGCGTTGCTTCACACAGTGGTCCTGTTTGAATAGCTGTGTTTGGCGCAAAGGCTACGGTGTGCTCCGTGTTTCCTGAGACTGCACAAGGATAGATCTGTCTGGGCTATTTCCAGTTCTTCCTGTCAGATTAATTTCAAGGAGGTCAGGAGCATTAACAACTCCTTCGCTTGAAGAGCACTGGCAAGGATTCCCGTCTCTTCCCCCCTCCATGCCTTTAATGACAATTTAAGCCCTGGGAGAAGGCTGTAGACTAATGCTGCACTAATATACCAAACTGGTAGCATCCTGAATCACCTGTGCAACAGAGAGGAGGGTTCAAGGCGTACTGGATAACGGAGCCTTCAGCTGTGCTGGCATCTCCTGTGCCATGTGGAGGAAAGGACATTTTCACCAAAGGTAGGGACTTCATGGAGGCATGCAGGGGAGGGCAAAGAAAGGAGGGGGCAAAGCTCTGAGTCACAGGCTGCAAGAGCTCGCCGAGTGGGGCATGTAGCTCTCAAGCTAGGAATTAATCAGTTTCTAAGACTTGAGCCAACAAAGAAATTGTTGGCTGCGTATCAGTGTGCAGTGTTGTATCGGTGTCTCTTCTCCTGAGATCAGAACTCTGCCAGGAAACCCGTCCAAAGAATAATAGTTTTCCCCATTGTTTTGGACACTCTTGTATCATTGCAGGCTTGGATGCAGACTGACCAGGAAGGTCGGCCGTAAGCTGTGTATGCCACAGGAACATTTGTCATGCTGTTAAATAGTAACCCGTACTGTGAAAGAGGCTTTATTTCAATTAGGTCCATACACGTTAACTAAAACCGGACAGTTCTTTCTGTATGTATTTAAGAGTCAGAAAATCTCCTTTATGTCAGATGTTATATAAATTACCAAGTGTTTCAAAAGACTATTCTCTTGTTTTGTGCAGAGCTATTTGCTGACTCCCTCCTATCCAAGGTGTTCGTGTGCTGATAGCATCTTGTTCTCTTAAGTGAATTTATTGTAAAAAGTTTGTCAGCTTTTCTGTTTCAACAATTTTTTGGGTTATAACTTTAAGCCATTATGTTCCCCATTACAAATTCATTAATTTTGATTTTGCATCATCACTCTGTAAATATTTGGCCCATTTGCTATACTATGCAATTATAAGGCTATTTTGTTGGAGATGTTGGTTTTCAAAGAAGTTAATATATCAATATACCCTGAGAAACCTACTAGAACATTTTGCATATTTTGACACTCTGTCTTCAGTCCAGTTCTCATTAACAGGCCCTGTTGGTTTTTATATTGCCAATGAATTTTATCAATAAAAATAATGGAATTAAAATATTTGCAACAAAATGGGAAGAGGAAAGGTTGAAGCAATAGTGGTAATCAACACAGTTGTGGATAAACAGGTATCGTAAGCAAGAAAGACTGGCGGGGTGCGAATTTTTCTTTCATGGTATGCAGGTGTGGCTAAACTGGCACAAAAAATAAGAAGTGGGTGTTGCTATTTTTTTTTTTTTTGGCCTTGAAAAATTCGCTGCTGACCAGTCATCTCCAAATTTCCCTGGCTGATGGGATCTGACAAGATTGCAGCCTATGGGAATATGGCTGCAGGCCAGTAATTTTTTTTTAGTTCTTGTCAGGCATCCTCAAAAGGGTAAGGCCATCTGCTTTCCAGCAATTAGATACTCCCCTTTCAATTGTAATATACTGTGAGTCAGGTAATTTATTCATCCCAGGGTAAACGTATACACTTGCAGTGTGGTGGAAATGAAGAGAACTAAGCCTGGCAGAGGAATAAATTGCTCTTCTGTCCCTTGTACTGTCCGTGCAGAGCCCCAGCGGCTCAGCCACGCTGTCCCTCTGGATGAGCATGCCTTCCCGCTCCTCGTCTCCTGCTTTGGCACATAAGAGAAAGCTGCCATTGCCCAGTTACTGCGGGATCCCAAAGGTCCGTGGTTATTTGGTTTCAATGTTTTCAGTAGTCCATGAAGATCTAGGTAGGTGGTGGGATTCAGGGCAGTAACGTGGCTGGTAACGGTGAAAGGAATACAGAGCAGACATGGCACAAGAAAGTAGCGTATCAGGGAAACCAAATTAAGCAAACAGAAATACGGACCAATAATGTGAATAAAGGACAATTTTGTAGTGAACAGTGTTGCCTGGCAAATGAGATTCGCTGCCTTTGCTACCAAAAAGCCACAGGCTTTGCATTAAAACAAAGGCAGGGTCTTGACACGGGACCCGACCATGTCCTGTTCTGCGGGCGCTGGCTCCAGCAGTGCTGTATGCGCGGGAGCCTGCCCCTCTGGCAGCGGTGGCCTGGTGGGTGCCCAGGGGCTGGAAAGATGCCGGTGCAGGTTGCAGACCTCCCCTGGGCACTGGAAGGAGGAAACACAGGGATAAGCCCACGCAGACCTGTGAATGAGGAGGCAGGAACCCACCACAACACCGTGCCCGTCTGGAGAAGCCCTCAGGATGATGGCAGTTTGCTGCAACCCTCCCACCCGCATCCTCCTGGAGGAAGGCTGATGGCATCAACCTTGGGGCCAGGAGGGCGTCTGGAGGGTAAGCGTGACACCAGGCAAAAGTAGTAGCTATTAGCAGGTTTTCCCATATAATGATTTATGATCTTCTTTACCAATTAGGATGTGAGGTGTTGATAGCATTGTAAATGGGCTAATAATTACTGTTTGTTGTATTTTGATTAGGCTGCTAAAACGTGAATCGGGAAAACAGCAAGTTCTTGGCTCCATGTTTATGGTATGTTCCCTTTTCCCATAACAAGGTTTTGAGGGCGGCCAGTGGAAGAGCTTCCTGCCTTGCTGGGAATTAGTTCCATGTGAGAATGAAATCTTTGACTGACTTTGAACAACTTAGTGTAGAAAGAGCCAGATTTAAAGATCCCAGGCTATTAACAGACTAAGAAATAAAAGTCTTGTGAATATTAATGAAGCCTCCAGAAATAAGCTGAGTGTGTGTGTCCTCTTAACTGTATTTCTGTATAAATGGTAATTATAAAATTGTTAGAGAGCGAGAAGTCAATTGGAAATTTCTCTGGAGGAGAATTCTGGGTCCAAGCCCTTTTTTCAAGATTTGGACAAAGTCTGATACAAATCTGATCGGAAGTCTCTGGTTGACAATATACTTTGTCATAGTAAAATGAAGGAAAATGTCATAGCTGATCTGCTTCAAATGTTTGAGAGACTCAGAAAACTTTATCCCACTTAAATTAAAAATGTAAGAATTTTGTCTTGCAGTTGAGAGTTTGTCCCAATTATAGCGTGTAGCTCTCATGAACACACATTGATCAGTTTTCACTTGCTGGAGCTGGTTTTAGAGAATATGTATTCAGGAGATATATAGAACTATTCCTAGAAATCGGACTTATCATTCACATGCATATGGTAGGAGATATTGAAGAAGTGAGTCGGGAACTAAAAATATCACAGGGCATTGATCAGAATTAAGAAGATCAGTTCCGACAGAGCAGGTCCTAGAAATCAGAGTGCTCCTGGGAGAAATTAGAAATACTTGGTCATCGCAGAAGTCAATATGCTAGACCCTGTGCTTGTGTAGATTAGCATTGAAATCAATAAAGCTCTCACGGTTCGTCACAGCTTTTGGTGGTGTTAAATTAGGGTAATATTTATGACAGTGCTTTCTAGTGCTCTGTCTCTCAGAAATGTGTAGATGGGCAGGAGGGGCTTGTGTGCTGTAGAAACACATCAGGAAACATTGGGCGTGAAACGGAGGAGACTAACGATGAAGATGACACGGTTATAGCTGTACACACTTGATCTGGAGGTACTTCAGTAGCGTATCGTCCCATTAACAGACTGAACCTTTAAGAGAGGAGACAGGGTACGGAGCCTTATTGCAGCATTTTCCATCTGCTGAGAAGTTAGATGTTGACGTTAATTCCATAGGCTCATGATTTAGCACTCTGTCGCACCTGATGTTTTGTACGCGCCCCCTGGCAACCATCAATTGCAGTGGAGACTGGAATTTGTCTTGCTTTAGGTGAAACAAAGTGATATTTACTGAAATATTAAACAGGAGAACAGATTGCAAAACCCCAGGCTAGACATCACGAGGAGCTTCAGAGACATCTTCAGGGCAATTTTTTTCTACTTCACTTCATAAGTAGGATAAGGTAAACACCTACCCTTTATGAGCAAACATTGCTTTATATAAACCCATAGGCAGAAGATATTTACTTACAAAAGAAAGTTAAAACCTGATAGAAATGGGATGTGTATTACCTCTAACTTAATGGAAATGTGAGGATTCATTTTCATTTTATAGAATGAACTTGCTTCCCACAAATTCTTTGAAAATACACTCTTTGCTTTAAAAAACTTCGATCTAGCTGAATTGAGGTTACAACCCTAAAATATTTCCTAACACTAATCTCACATATTACCAGGGTGATAATAACTTTCTTCAGCTGAGAGTGGTGTAAAGTGAACAGTGAATAGGATTGCTGATCTTTCATTTTTGTTCTTTCAGTCACCTTTCCTGAACATATATGCCATTAAATCTTTAGCTTAGGAAGAAGAACAGAGATTTGTTAAAGCAGTATTTCCCAAAGACAAAAACTGGGGAAAAACATGGGCTGTTTGTTTTTTGTTTGTTCCCTCCCCCCTCAACCCCTGCCATGCTAATAAAATTATTTTATAAAAAAAGGGGAAAACCCATAAGACTAAAAAGTGCCTCAGAGAAGGTTACTCATCATGAGTGATATCCGCAACCTCGTCTGCATGCCCATGCTTCCTGGGGATGAGTAGGAATCTGCAGAGCCTGCGGATGAGATGTGTAACTCCAGCACATTGACTGTAGGATGCCTAAGCCGAATTTCCAGAAGAAGAGGGTATTTCCTTCAATTTGTTTCTCTCTGAGTTACACTTTGAAACAGGCATCACTGGAAGAGTTAGATTTTCATGCTGAAGTTCTTCTGTGTGTGGCAATTCACTGAATTGCTCTGTTGGCTGAGTTGGGCGATCTCGGTTCTCCTTTCCTTTCAATATGGTACAGGCAGTTTGGATAATTCCCAGCAAGAATCCTGGTCTCTGTTTTAAGAGTCGGGAATGTAATCTGATTTTTTTTCTTTGTTTTTTTTCATCTTTTTTTTTTTTTAAATTCCATTTCTGGGGCATTGTTTCTATGGTAGAATGGAGATCCAAGGTCTCTCTGGAAAGGGTCCTCCAAGCCTGGCTCTTGGGGAAATGTCATTGCAGTCTTGTACCAGCAGCGGTAGCTGGGGCTGAGACTCGTGGCACTGCTCAGTCCCACTCTCTTTTATGTGGTGCAGTTTCTCTGGCGTTCGTCTGGTTAGATGCCACCTCGGGAAGCCATGTATAGGGTGCTCTGTGTGCAGCTGAAGCTACATTTTCAGTTTGGCACTGCAGACCCCAGCATTGATTCACTTTTATACTACTCAAGTACGATTTCTGCGGGTCAGCTGTTTTGTACATCTCTTATTACCCTTTTTACTCCCATCAGCAGGAATTGTTTTTACAGTCCCAAATTACCTGAAACAGGCGATGGCCTCAGACTGACGGAGCAACTCTGCTCTGCTGCCCACCTTTGGGTCAGTTTCTGATCTGATCCAAATGTCATGGTTCAGCCTTTTCCTGTGGTAGCCATTGTGTGAAGCATGAAAGTGAGATCTATAAAGTGGAAAAAGTTCAGATCCAGGCACAAACAGGCAGGATCTCAACTTTACATCCCTGGGCCGCAGTACTTGATACTTAGTCACCTGAGGTACTTCAAAGTGTTCCAGGCCAGGCTGGATGGGGCTCTGAGCACCTGGTCTAGTGGGAGATGTCCCTGCCCATGGCAGGGGGTTGGAACTAGACGATCTTTAAGGTCCCTTCCAACCCGAACCGTTCTATGATTCGATTCCCTCTGACCTCAACAAGAACTGAAAGAGTTCAAAAAACCCACAGCATTGACCTTGCAATGAACAATGTGCCACCACACTGCAGTAAGCAATTACATCAGTATTTCCTTCACATGGCTTCAGTCATTTATGAAATGACTTGATTATTCCAGAAGATAAACCATCTAAGTGAGATTTAGTGCTTTTAATTGGAAAGAATTACATTGTGATCTACCTAATATTTTAGATTAGGTTCATATTTTCAGGATAAGACTTTCTTAAGAACTCATGCCAAGTACACTTACAATTCTTCATCTATAGCTGTCAATCCAGAAATCAGCCAACAGTGAGATATACAGTATTATAAAAGACAAATACAAGGGAGCAGGAACTTTCTTCTCATGCTGTTATCTACCTTGTCTGCTACAGTAGTATTTCAATATATACATGCAGTACTTCTATACATATACTTGAGATATGATATTTCCTCCTTCTTCTTTCCTAATACAAAACTCCTTTTAACTTCATTATAACTGCTATACATTTTTCTGTGTACATTTGTGTTTTTCAAAAGACATAAGCTATTCAATGAAGCCCAAATTCAAGGAAGTAATGGCAAGGCTGTTACTTATTTATTTTACTGTGTGACTATTTCTATGCCTATTTCTAGAAATAAAAATAATAGCCTTGATCAGTTCTTTATTCCTCTATCTTAAATACAACGGTTCAAACATTTGCCAAGGCTTAAGTTTAAAACCACTCAATTTTTGGCATTGTTTACAGTACTTTCTGTGTATTTGGGAAAGGGTAAGGGAGAGCTTGAGACCCACTGCATTCACATAAGCTCACACCAGTGAGACTGAACTCTTTGATTAACATACAGAAGGCTTCACATTTGTGTAGATGTGAAAGTTTGCGTATTTCCCCAAAGAACAGAAGGAAATCCTCGCTATTGACTGCTTACCTTGAAATGTCAGCTATCAGTAGCTAAACAGAAAGTGCCTCAGACGCTGCATAAGCAGCTGTCATTTCAGCTGACTCCCTCTATCTGTTTGCATTTTACAGAGTTCAATCATCAAAATATTCTTTTTTTTCCCCAATGTCTGTCTTTTTCATGTTTGGAAAAAATCATAAGCGTTCGGCATATTCCAATGTTGGCTTTAAAAAAATTATACGAGTATTATCATGCAGCCAAATGGCTGTGTGCTTGTACCTCTATAATCTTATGCAACTTTAGTAATTATTGTCACTTATAAATGACAGTTTTGTTAATTTTCTACAGTGAATGCAATAAAACAAATTTTAAAATGATTTTATTCAAAAACAATTAATAGTAGAAACAGTTGAGATTAATAAATATAAGTGGGTTCAGATGTTAATTTAAAATGTCTAAGCTACGGCATTTGTATCACACTTGCCAAAATAATGACTGAGATGTCAAGATGCAGCAGCATACTGTGATTTACTTGTTTCACATAATTAACTTAGTTTTGTTCTTAACCTCGCATTTGTTTTATGAATTCTACTTCAGATTTAAGAAATGTTTGTGCTAAAATTCATTTTTTTTTTCCACCTCTACCAATCACTTCAGTAAAAGGTTTTACCTCCTCTTCTAACCATGCTAACGCCATCCCGCTCCTGTGATTGCACCAGCGGTATCAGTACAGCAACGTATTCGGTTAAGTCATTCCAAACCACCAATTCAAATTCCTTTCCTGCCGTTTTGTACTTTGTCACCAATGTTTGTGTCTACACCGAACTCAAAGGCAGTTTTCAGTGTGCTCTGGTTTTTGCCATCTCCTGTTTTCGAGGTGGCTTCATGGAATAGCTTAGAAGCAGGGTGCTACCTAATGAGGCAGAGGTTATTAGAATCCATTTAAAAATACTGTTAATTTCTCATGATGTGGTTTAGCTTTTCAAATGGTGATACTAATCAATTAATGAAGAAACCAAGCCCAGCCTTAAAAAAACACATTATGTATCAGTCATTCAGTGACAATATTTATTCTCCTGTGATTGGTACAATGCTGTTGACACAGAAATATCTTGTCTGTGGTCATATACAAACATGAAAAAATCCTGCATGTGGTGAGTCAGTCTGGAAAAAAGAATAATTCCCACACAAACAATTAATGTTCTTGAAATATCTGTAAGCAATTTATAAAAAGATTGACCTTGCTGTATTGGGTTTGTGTGGCAAGGTTTTGGTAGTGGGGATCTACAGGGGGTGGCTTCTGTGAGAAGCTGCTAGAACCTTCCCCTATGTCTGATAGAGCCAGCGCCACACAGCTACATCGCTGGCCAAGGCTGAGCCCATCAGCGATGGTGGTAGCACCTCTGGGATAACATATTTAAGGAGAGGGGAAAAACTGTGAACAACCTGCAACCAGAGAGAGGAGTAGAATATTTGAGAGCAACAACTCTGCAGACCCCAAGTCAGTGAAGAAGGACGGGGAGAAGGTGCTTCAGGTGCCGGAGCAGAGATTCTCCTGCAGCCTGCGGTGAAGACTATGGTGAGGCAGGCTGTCCCCCTTCAGCACATGGAGGTTAATGGTGGAGCAGATACCCACCTGCAGCCCATGGAGGACCCCACGCTGGAACAGGGTTGCTGACAGGACTTGTGGCCCCACAGGGGACCCGTGCTAGAGCAGTCTGTTCCTCAAGGACTGCACCTCATGGAAAGAACCCATGCTGAGCAGTTCATGAAGAACTGCAGCCCATGGGAAGGACTCATGTCAGAGAATTCGTGGAGGACTGTCTCCCATGGGAAGGGACCCTGTGCAGGAGCAGGGGAAGAGTGTGAGGAGTCCTCCCCATGGGGAGGAAGGAGCAGCAGAGACAACGTGTGATGAACTGAGCACAACCCCATTCCCCATCGCCCTGCACTGCTCGGGGGAGAGGAGACAGAGGAAATGGTGAGTGAAGTTGAGCCTGGGAAGAAGGGAAGGGTGGGGGGAAGGTGTTTCAAGACTTGGCTTTATTTCTCATTATCTTTCTCTGATTAGTAAACTAAATTAATTTTCCCCAAGTCAAGTTGTTTTGTCTGTGACAGTAGTTGCTGAGACCTCTCCCTTCTAGAGGCTCAGGAGCTCGGGAAACTTAACTGTCCGATTGTCCCTTTGTGGTGCAAAAGGGGTGTATAAATTGGGAAGTTGGTAACCATGAGAATTAATGACTAGAATCTGTGAACTGTCCCAAGAGTTTAACTGGCAGCATGCTCCAAACAAAAATTATTGTAAACTATTGAGGAAGTGCAAGATATGATGAGTATTTGTCTTCTCATATGGTGAGTATTTCATATTTTTGTTACGACGAGTATTTTATATTTTTGTTGTCGTTATTACTGAGAAACTGTGTGATTCCTGCACTCTACCCCTCTATCATCAGGAGTGCCTGGGGTGCACCTTATATGCGTAACAAAGCAGAGATCCTTCGTTCATATCGTAGCACATTTCCTTGTCAGCAAGGTTGTTTTAACAGCGTTGCCATGAAAGAGAGAATAACAACGCTGAGGAGTTTGTAAGCCCTCTCTGGAAATCTGTGGGATTTGTTTGTTTAGGACCTCCATAATTGTTCTTGCATTTGCTCCACGTTGAGGATCATGAAGCCCCCTGTCTGAGAAGATAATCAGTATCTTATCTAAATTAAAATCTAAATTAAATCTATGTGCCTTGGGTTCGACCTTTTCTTTTCTGTGTCTGTTTATTGTTGGGCGGAATTCACTCTTGTTTCAAAGAAGGTGCAGAAACGCTAAAACCTCCAAAAAGAATCAGTCAGAACAAAGCCACCCCATTCAAAGGAAGAATGAGAAGAGATAGGAAGGGCAGGCTGGGGTATCCCATTAGCCTACTCTCATCATTTTCCTTCCTTTTACTGGAGACGTGACGTGATGGGAATGCTGTAGGTTTTAAACAGGCTAAGTAAAATAGGTAGGTACTGCCTACGTTTTCCAAGCTATTTAATTTAAATGTTTCTATGTAATTGTAGTGATCACGTGGAAAACTAAACATGACATTCCTCTTTATCTGGCATCTGCCTTTCAAACTGGATAAGTATAGTCTGAATGTAAACTATTTCTGGAAAAAAAAAAAAAAAAAGGTGGCAAACACCATCTGGTCTTCCAAACTATAAACTTAATCTTACAATGAAATGTAAAGAAAAATGTTGGTGGTATTTCTTGTATCAAAAGTAAAGATGCTGTGATGTATTGACAGGACTTTGACTGGGTCTGCTGATCAGTCTGACCGTTCCCATCCCATGCCAAGTCGGAACGGCCGGCAGGTTCTCTCCCTCCTGCTGGTCTAGGACCCATCGTGTCCCACGGGGCAGGCATGGAGGGGCCCTTCAGGCAGCTACCGCCCTCTCGGGGTGCCTATTGCTGCTTCGGGAATTCAAAGCTCAACGTTACCTTGCTTTTCTCTGTCTCTCCTTGCGTAAAGGACCTTGTGTGTCTCCTTGGAAAGTATTATGAAAAATCCACGCTGTTTTAGTGCCTAGCAGGGAATATATTTGTATTCAGTTTACAGTCAGGAGTAGGTTATGGTAAAGATTATTTAACACTACCAGAAGCAGACTGCTATAGTATGTCTAATTAAAACCAAGCGTCCAGTTTCAGCTGCTTCAAAGACAGAAAGTATTTTAATATTCTGTATGTCACACTATTATAATGCAAGAATACACTGTTCCTGCTAATTTGTTTGATCTAATGTTCTTCACATTGGAAACAAATATTAGGAGCTCTAGAACGTTTGGGTGGGTTTTGGGTTTTGTTTTTTTTTTTCCTCTGGCCTGGATGGGAGAAATCTAGTAATTGTTTTTGGAGCGCTGCATAAAACCTATAGTCAGCAATTGAGCCTTGGCTCGTAACTTTTTAAGAGCCTTTTTCATGCTGTGTTGATGTCTAAATCCAATTCATATTTATGAGTTATAGTGAGCCTGTAGGGAGGGAAAAAAAAAAAAAGCCTTTCAGAATGCGTTGCGGTATTAACATAGAATATAAGTAGGTGTAATAGTTTTAAGGAAAACAAATGCAGTAGGCCACGTTCTTCAGGTGCATTGCTGTGCTGGGTCTGAGTGGAATGAAGTTAGCTTTCTTCATAGCAGCCCGTATGGTGCTGTGTTTCGGATTTGTGTAAAACACTGCTGGTGACACACCAGTGTTTTGGCAACTGCTGAACAGTGCTTGCACAGCATCAAGGATTCTTTTTGTCCCACTCTGTCCCCCCTCCAGCGTGTAGGCCGGGTTGGGCAAGAAATTGGGATGGGACACTGTCGGGACAGCTATCCTGAGTTGGCCCAAGGGATGTTCCATACCAGGTCACATCATGCTTAGCAATACAACCGGGAGAGGTGCTCAGGAACTGGCCGGCCGTTGGTCTGCTTGTGGGAGGTGGTAACTGATTGCCTTTGCATCACTTTTTTTCCATTTCCTTCACTTACTAAACTGTGTTTTGTCTTGACCTGTGAGTTTTCTTGGGTTTTGCTCTTCCTGTTCTCTCCCTGTCGACTTGGGCGGTGGCTGAGAAGGTCAGCGGTGATATGGGGGATTGGCTGCTGGCCAGCACTGACCCACCACAACTGCCGAAACTCTGTAGCGTGCTCTGCGAAGGTAGGCAGAAAATGTGGTTGTGAGGGATGTATGTGGCACTTACCTGAAATGTTTTTAGAAAGTCTGTAAATATTTGAATAAATGTGAATTATCACCTTTTAAAAACAAACGTGAAAGAACACTGCTGCAAGACCTAGCTGTTTGTCCGTGAAGAATTAGTTGTATGTGAATCATGTGTGGAGACAGAAGAATTTTAAAAGATTACAAATCACTGTGACAAACTTACTGCCAGGTACAGCTACATGCCTCGGTGTTGACAATAGGTGAAACTACGTCAGCTGTGTATTTTACTACTACTTGCTGTTGGATAGTTAAACACAGAAGATTTTCTGTAGGATTACTTTTATATTCTTCTTTTCCCAGGTATAATAATGGTGCATAGTCCCTTAAGAAGAATTACGATGAAGAAACTAATAGAATCTTCCAGGACCTTGCTACCAACAATCAAATGTTGAATATACATATCTTAGATCAACAGCTGGAATCACTGGTAAGTTCTTTGTATTTGCTGTTTGCACAAAATTGCATTGCAATTATACTTCTGTTTTTCATGAACTTTCACTGAAAAATATTGATTTGGCTATCAGGTGTTTGGACTTAAAAAAACCAACAACAACAAAAAAAACACAAGCCACCACCAAAACCCAGTAAAGCAGTTTCAAAGACAAAATACATTAAAGTCTAGAAGCTTAATAGTAAGAAATTAAAAAGAAGCCGCTTCTATAACATTCAACCATTCAAACAATTCAGTGAAAATTTAGCTAGAAAATGAGAAAGACATTTGATGTGTGTACTGAAGAGCCAATTAAGTGTCATTAGTGGGTATTCTTTGCTTTCATGTTGGGATATACAACATCAAAGGGATAGTGGTGATTGCAGTGACCTTAGATGCACAGAGACTGGTTTTGTGCTTTCTCTTCTCCCGTCACTCATTGAGTATTGCCCAGTGCTGGAGTAACTGCATTCACTAATTGCTTGACTGTTGCTTTGTGCACCCAGATCAGTGTGATTTGGCTCCAAGAGCAGATAGGGAAAGATTTCAAAGAGATCTTGAGTGTTAAACCTGGAAATCATATATATCAGGCTTTGTCTTGAATTGACTTTGGAAAAAGAGTTGCCCCTTTCTCTGAAATTCAGTAATTATTGTTTCAGTGATAAGTTAGGACTTACGGAGGTAACGATGTCTCGGATCTAGACTCATCTTCTGAGTGGTTACAAATCTAGATTAGGAACACTTATCTTTCAAAGAAACATCTATACTCTCCTGAAATCTCTCCCTAGACTTTAAATATTGGTAATTGTCCCATCCCTGGCTTTTTTTGGCAAGAGTGAGCTGCTCAAAGTATTACATTTTTTTTGATGAGGAAAATGCTCAAGTTAATATCCTGTGATTTTTATTTTTTTTTTTTTCTGGACTGACTAGCCAAGCCTATTCAGTGCCTAAAATAAATTTACAGTTACTCGAGTTCAAATTCACTTTAACTTTCTAAATGATAAAACCTTACAGCCTGTGAGAATGAGCTGCAGTGCATTTGGCAAAATGTCCAGTTGCAAGGGGAAGCGCCGAGTTCCCTCTTCATGGCATAGTCAGAACTACACACCATGGCTGAGAATTGCATCATATTGTCTTCTGTGTGCCAGTGAAAGTGTTATTGGGAGACCTTCTTGTTGCACAAACACAACACCCCCCACGCAACTGCAAATTCTAAGCTGCTGTATACTAGCGTGGGTGGCAATAAAGGCCAAGGCAAAAGTGTTTACTGAATGTAGAGTGTATTTAACCTGCTGCCTTGCTCGGCAGAGTTCCTCATATATCACTGCCCTCATATGAGTGAGAGACACAGTCTCGCTAATAACCTTCTCAAAAATGCTGTTCTCCCAGGCTTTCCTCAGGTAACAGTTTCTCCCTCTGTAGTATGACTGTTATCTGAAAGAGTATCCCGCTGGTGAACAGGCTTTTCCCATTTTCAGGAACGGGACTCTACTATTCTTTTTATAGCCATAGTATCTAGTCCTAATTCCCTTTTCTTTCACATTTTCTAAAAGAACATACTTATGACAATTCTTTTGATGTTTAGTTTGTTTACTGTGGCTGAAACTAATTTCAATACAACCGAAACAACCGATAGTTTACTGAATATTTCCACTTCAAATGTTACTGGCATATTAGCATTGGAGCTGGTTAATAATACAGGTGAAATTATAGGAACGGGCAGTGTAGCTGCTAGCTCTGGGTGACACAATTCTAAAAACTTCAAGGCAGGTTCTCCAAAGTCCTGCTTTCTGTGTCAATGAGTATGAAGTGCAGGAGATATGGACAACATGACGTACACAATGAAAATTGGCTGAAAAGAGTAACCGTATGTCCTTTTGGTAAATTTAGAAACCAGTGTTTCACTTTCACATTCTGCAGAATTCCTTATCTGCTACAGGTCTCTCTCAGGTAACCAAATTAATACCTTATGAGCTGCCAGGCTGGAAAAACTTGTGGTTTTGCCGATTAATGCCCTATTTTTAGATTGAGCTACACTTTCACAGCCACTTTTAATCTGTTCATGTAAGTGCATCATGCAATGGGTGCTTTTTTTGCGAGGATGTGAGCAGTTTGCTCTCTTCAACCCTATTGTCCTTTCTGTTTGTTCCTTCTGTACCCCTATGTCAGTCAGGTAACAGCACTTTTCATGTTTGTTTCCGAAAATATCTGGGTCCTCTTTATTTTGTGAACAGTAGATGTAAGATTTTTACTGTGTCTTTTCCTGGCCAGATTTATACTGGAACTGTCAAAAATATTGTATAATTTAAAAAAAAAGAAAAAAGACCTTCAGATACCTCTTCATCTCTGAGCAATGCCTAATACAAAATCTCATTATGAAATTTAGCGTGCTCTTGAGCTCCTTTGCGTTATACCAGTGGAACTGGCCAAGTGCCCTCCAGCCACAACCACTTCTCTTATGCACAATGACACCAGCTAAGAAACACATGGAGGGTCTTCTAAATAAGAATTAAATATTCCTACATGATCTTGAGCGAAAATGTTTTTAAAATATTCCCTCTGGAACAATGCACGTCTGTACCACTATTCTTGCAGCTTTGCAGTCAAATATAAACAAAGCCATAGATGTGTGTGTATTTATTAATTTCTCCAAAATGTATATAATAATACACGTATAGCACACCAATCTTGAATCAACTTCAGAGGCACGTTTTTATATCTATCCCTTATGGCATATATATATTAGACATTTTGGTGTATGCCATGCTCTGTAGTGTTGGTTAGAAACGTCTCAGAGGCATGGGCAATTTGGCTGATCGGCAGAAGAAACACATTCAGTAACCAGTTATGGACGCAATCATTGCACAACAAAATTGGAAATCCACTGATTTATAGACAGAAGCACATTGTTTTGGAGACATAATTTTAAAGTTTCAATCTATGTCCCACCAGAGCTTACTCAAGACAGACAAAATGTTGCTTTAAAAACTGTGTCATTGTGTCAGCCTGGAAATTGGATTTTAAAGTGCTGCCTTGAACAAGATGATTACCTCAGGAACCTCATCACCCACTCTCTGTTCTTGGGTGGCTCTGTAATGACTTTGTTTCCTCATGATCGAGGAGAAAACAATTGTTTGCCTCTGCTTTTCCAAGAGGTAGGTAAGACATGGTAATGGCAGACAGGTTACCATCTGTAGAGGTCGGTGAGTTGGAGTTGAGACCACCGAAGAGCAGAATTCACGTGCAAAGCGGAAAGGGATCCTGTATGTGCTTGGCAGCACAGAATGATAGAATGGTTTAGGTTGGAAGGGACCTCGAAGACCATCTAGTTCCAACCCCCCTGCCCTGGGCAGGGACACCTCCCACTAGACCAGGCTGCTCAAAGCCCCATCCAGCCTGGCCTTGAACACCTCCAGGGATGGGGCAGCCACAGCTTCTCTGGGCAACCTGTTCCAGTGTCTCACCACCCTCATAGTGAAAATTTCTTCCTAATATCTAATCTCAATCTACCCGCTTCCAATTGAAGCTATTACCCCTTGCTCTATCACCATGTACCTTGTAAAAGTCCCTCTCAGCTTTCTTGTAGGCCACCTTCAGATACTGGAAGGCTGCTATAAGGTCTCCCTGGAGCCTTCTCTTCTCCAGGCTGAACAACCCCAACTCTCTCAGCCTGTCCTCATAGCAGAGGTGCTCCTCTCCTATGCCGCGCTCCAGCATGGCATGCTCTGCTTCCTTGAAGGCAGAGCAGCAAGTTTTCTCAAGCTCTTAAAATGAGCTGCCCTGGTGGTGAGAAGATAATTTTTGTCACATCTTCTACTCACGTTTGTGAGAAGTTACTCTTGTGAGCTGAAATTAATTAGACCAAGTGAAGGAATTAATGACAAGCTGGCTCTGAGCATGCATATATTTTTAATACACTGTAAATCAAATTTTCATTACTTCAAATTGCATTTAGAGATGATGTGTTCAGTAAAAAACAAAGGAAATATAAACTTCTCCACTAATCGGTGTGGTATAATGTGCTGTACACTGCACAACATCTGAAGGGCACCACATATATCACAACACAATGCCCATGCAGGATGCTCAGCTGCGTTTGGCAGTGTTGCCTCTTTGAAGTGTCCTGCTCTTTCATTAACAGCTGTATCACACTTGAGAAGAGCTAATGATAAAAAGATTTCCTGGCAAGTGGCTTCTTCTGTTAAATGGGGAATGTGATGTGTTTAGCATGTATAATTCAGCTAATTTGTACAAGAAACACATTACTTAATCAGCTGTAGATTTGGCTATTGCGTGATAAAGATGGCAATCCATTAATCAATTTATAGACATAAATACATTATTGTTCAAGAAAAAACCAAGGATTTAAACACCCTTGAATCAATAAATATAATTAAAACAATGGTGTGTTGCAGTCATTTATTTGATTGTCCTACAGCTGTCTGACGCATGGTGAGATTACTGAAGCATGGAGCCAAACAGCCAACACTACATTTAGTTTCGTTTATTGAAATAATGAAAGGGTATTAATGATAAAGTACAAAGTGTGTAATAGAAAGTAATGTACTGTGAAATAAAATTATGTTCGGAAATCAAGAAGAATACAATAGAAGTTAAAGCCTCAAATACATTTGGAAAGCACTTTGTATTGTTTGAATAGAAGAATGGCTTTGATATACAGGCTGTGAAAAATTATAGGGATGTGTTACAGACGTGAGTAAGGTGAAATCAAATTACTTTACGAAAAAGCAAATACTGTCCTTAGGTTTTTCTTGCAGTCCTAGAACTGGCAAAAGGGGATGGAAATGCCCACATGCTATATACTTACTGGCTCAGGTTTGCATATTCACTTAACCAGTTTTTATATCCTGTATTTTAGGAAACCCATGGCAGTCATTTTTTGTTAAACTCTAGTCAGGGGAGACACAGAGAAATATCTGTAACGGACATGATTCCAGTCTGAGAATATTCATGGACTACCATTTGAAAAAAAAAACAACCCTGAAATGAATGCACATATCATGGGCTTCTAAGTTAATCATGAGCGCTTGTCACAAGTGAACAAATCATTTCTCTTTCAAATAAGAGAAATAAGATGTTTCTTGAATCGTACTTGCTTAAAACCAATAGTAATGTAACAATACTAAATTATTGCTTGATAAGACAACTGGTATTTGTTTAATGACAGTACAATAAAAAGATGCTTTCTTTCTTCCATTTTGTGTTTCAGCGAAACAGCAGATAAATTACAACTACACTGTTGAATACGCCACGTGTTCTAATAAACTGCTGTCAAGTTTGTACTTATGAGCAGAGTCTATTTATGTTCCTTTTTGTAGTACAGAGAATGCCTACCTGGGCCAGCAAGATTCTAAAACGGGTGCTTAAAACCACTTCCTCTTTCTGAATCTCAAAATACTAAATCCTTGAGCACCTGCGTTGCTAGAAACTGAATATTTATCTCTTTTGAAACTCAGATAAACAGCTGCTAGGAAGCCGAAGTACCGTTCGTTACTTTTCGGAAATTCACAGTAATATTATTGCTTTTAAAGATATACGGAACATTAAACAAAGGTCCGTATTTTTAAAAGCATACTGCTCTAGTATCAGTCTCTTGATTCATGCCCAAGTCCAAGCACTTTAGACTATTTTCAACTTTATTTTTCAAAATAGTTTTCTCACAACTATCCCAGGGATAGAATATGATCTTAAGAAATAAAAGACCAATCCATGAAACTCTCCCACCTTCAGAGAAATAACTCCCATAAAAATTGCATTTGGCTCTGTTTTCCATGCAGTTGTGGTACTGATGGCAGTAATTATAATACACTCATTGGAATATGACAAAGCTGTTAAAAAAGCCACAAACATATCACGTATGGCAGTTGCCTGGAGACTGCGCAGCGACATCACCGTTGTATTTTCCATAGCTTATATTGTTCTTGTCTTGTTCTTCCCCCAAAATGACTGCTTGGTTTTTAATTCAGTGGAGTTTATAAGTGAGGAAAATGGCATCTGGTTTGTACAAAATATCTAACAAAGATGCAGCACGCATAAGCATCATTTGCAGTCTTCATGTATGCAGCACTTAAAACTTGTAAATATTTCAGGTAAGAAAAACACCAAAGATTGTATATTCAGTGATCACATTGTCTTTGACATGGATCTTTGCAAAAGGTTGGAGGTAAAGTTATATTTATTAGCTCTGAATCCAATTATTTCCATTTCAAAAGACTTTTGTATTTTCTTTACCATATTCCTTTTCTAAGCCACCTTCTAGTGACGAGGAACGAACGAGAGATGAAGTCATTGGCCTGGACTTGGGAGACCTCAGCACTACCCTGCGAATGCTTCCTGTACAACGTTGGAAACTTTACTTCTTTTCTCTTGGCTTTTTTTCAGATCATTTTCTATGAAGTCAACTTGTGTCATGACAACCACGTTCTCTGAAGTCAAAGGAGCGAGAAGAGATCTGAACCATCTATTATCTAAGACCGCCTGGCAACCTATGCGGTCAATAGACTGTCGTCGTTCACGGTGAGTCATACATTAATTTGTATGACAATATCAATTTTTCTAACAGGGGGAACAACAGCCAGGTCTTACAAAGATTATTTAAGGGGCGAATTGAATAAGGCCGTAGTGTCATTAGAACACTATGAGTAAAACTAGAGGCAATACATTTTCTGTGCACCAGTCATGAAAAGACGTAGCATAGATGGAGCAAACAATGTGAAATGAATCCAGAAATAAAAAATAATGAGCTGTGTATGCTTTGATCTTACTGGGGCGTTTAACCATCAAAGGTTTCTGTGCACCAAGGAAACCTAAAATATTTACATCGTCATCTCCTGAGGCTTTTTCTGCTAGAAAAGCATACTGGGAATAAGGTGCAAATCTCTCTGTGTAGCTTCCACGAGGGCAGTAATTGTGGATCTGTGTTGGAAGCAGCCACTTTGGTATGGCAGGGTGGGGAGCTACAGGCTCCTTTCGTGGAGTAGGTCCTATTTACACCTTGAAAGTAACGTGTTTCTGAGCCTGCCAGTACCGGAGTTGGGTATTTAAAAAGTCAATAATTTCTTTTAGAAGAAAGAAAAAAAATAAGCACGAAACCCCTTTTGCTCTTCACATTTACATAGCTTTTTGTTTTGTTCTGCTGGTTTTGTTGGAGTGAAAACAAACATAGACAGGGATGCCTGTGTTCTCTAAAGAAATTTTAATCCAAAATAAAACTAGAAGCAGCAAACAGCAGTAACCAGCAAACAAAGGGAAACAAAGGAAGTGTGTAGGCTTTGAGAAGAAAAACAGCTTATACTGCACATTAGATGAGTATTATTATGGTTCCTAACTACACTTAATGTAATTTCCCATAGTTTTATATTGATGAAGAAGGCACATTGACAAAATATTTTAAGTAATACATGCAAACTTGAGATGCTCAGCTGCTGCAGGATAATTACTCAATAAATACTCGAAGAGAACAAAAGAACAACTAGAAACACAGAGAAGAGAACTGCAAACTCCAGCCTGAACGGTTCAGTGGAGCTGTTTTCTGCTTGAGTATCTGGTATCTGTTTTCTCACAGGTTTAGATCTATACTCCACTAGTCATTGATTTCCGATCTCAAGGCTTCTCAATATTTACAGTAGGGCAGCTTCCCACGCAGCATCAAGCTTTTCTACTGTCTAAACATCATCTTTACAGTCCTTTTTCGGTAACAGTCACTAGCCAGGGCTACTGTAACTCCTTGACACTTGGTGATAACTTGCACATTCTTATTTTCCAAACGCTAACTAAGCGACAAATGAGGCAAAAAGCTGATGATACGGAACAACTGCACTAACTCTGCCCTGTTGACTTTAACGGCACAGCTTTCCTGATATTTGACGTGAATTGCATGGCCTCATTCGGGAATGGCACGATAGGTTTAAGTATAACATAACCGAGTTCAGGTTTTGATTGTGAAATGAATACTGAGGAAATGGAAAATATTTCGTGGCTGTCAGCTATAGGCCCGCTTGCTGTCAGTGCCACAATTGATGGCCCCGTCAGCAGGGTAGCAGTGAGATAGTCTTTAGCAGCTTCTCGGGAAGTCCAATTTAATTAAAAGCTTATCTCTTAATACAACGCCAAGCTTCCATATGACAAAGAAGTGTTTCCCACCATGTAAGCTTTCACAGCATCGCACTGAGCAAAATGTTGAGTTCTCTCTACAGCGCAGTAGAGGAAATTACTGTTTTGCCTTTGTTTTCTGTGCTGCTGCAAGAATGAGGGGTTCGAGAGAGTTTTTGTTTTCTTTCCTGCATGCCTTCCAAGATAACCAGACCGTGAAAATCTGAGAAATAACTTGTAATGAGGCTTATTAAACTTGCATAAATCTGATTTTTATGGAGCCTGTGCCGTGCCTTTCGCTTATTGAAAGTAACAGTAAGAAGCTAATGCGAACTTGCAAGCAGATTAGCTGGCTCTTGCCGCAGTATGCTTTAGACTTTATGTCCAAGGAAGACTCTGGCACTCAAGTTGCTTAAGTGCTCTGATTGTAGCTTTCATTTTCAAGAAGTAGGAAAATAGCATGCAGAGCTCCTTGGAGCTTCAAAATTTAAGTGTCTAATTATTCACTAGAAGAGTAACTCATTTTTTTTTAGAGGAGGTTAGTAAAAGGGAAACCCAGACACTACTACTGTGCGTTTGCAACAGGTTGTAATGCTAACCATTGACGTGATTTGAGAACTGCCTAAAAGGCAAGGAATCCTTTGAGACCGCAGTTTGACAATGGCAAATTTTAAAAATTGCGCGTGGAAGAAAATGGAAACATCTGTCAAATGTATTTAAAAAAATTAATTTACTTCTGCTTAATTTATAGCTTCTACCTTTAGATGGATCTATTTCCCGCAAAAGTCATGCATATGTCACGAAAGTGCTTAATGAATGTACATAGGGGTAGGTTTTGCCTATTTTGTTTGGAGCCATTTCACTTTATATTATGAACAAAGCTTTGAGTAACTGCTATATTAAATGAACAAAAATCGACCTGTGAAAAGGTAACGCACCTACCAAAGACCTTATTCCATCTAGATCCACCAGTCCTGTGCCATTATTCCTGCTAGGTCCAATGGGGAAAGTGTGTAGAGTAGAGCCTTAGTGACTGTTGCATGATGTCAAAGTGTACCAAGTGTCAAGAGCTTTTTCATGTTATTTCCAGGCTTTCTAGGATACATGCTGTGTATTGCTACAGAGTTCTTTTTTAATTATTATTAAATTTGCTCATCTTCCTTTTGTTTAAAAAGAACTGCAAACTTTTCTCGCTTACCTGTGTAGCTAACATATGAATTTAGTATGAAATTACAAGAGAGAGAACTAAGATAGCTCTTCTGGTATTCAGAAAGTACAAAAATATTTCGAAAAAACATTTTTAAAAAAGCGTGTATGGTACTCTTTTGGAAAAGGAAATGTTTCTGTCTAGTAGTTGTGCTCACATTATACACATACCACTACTGTGGTAAAAATACACAAAATTTTTGCACATTATGTACAAAATATTGTACGCAGTGTTGGTTACCTTATTGCAGAGCTAAGGACAGTAGAGAGAAGGGATATGTAGCTCTTCCCCGATTTCCCCGTAAACCCCCTTGTTCCATACACATGGAAATCATGACAGTGACTGTAGCATCCGAATTGCCAAAGGTGTTGGAAGACAGTGAGGTATTCCACGTTTTCTGTAGCCTCCTGAGAGCTTTTACTCGTCCTGTCCTTGAATAAAACACTATTCTTATTATCATGAAACATGGAGTTATCAAAGGAGTCATAAAAAGCCTTTCCCTTGAAACTCCATTTGATGACTTTGAAAATACAACCCCACTTATAGGAGAAAATACCAAGGGAAACAGTCTTGGATTGACTCCCTCTAAAGGAAGACTTTAAAAAATAATATTCAGTCTTTAAAATTATTAGGAAAGCTAATCATTTCCTACAGCTGTCAAAGACTTGTTAAACATTACGTGTACTTATTCAAAGAAAAGCCTGACCCAACTTTTCCTCTGAATGATTAACCTGTTCTTGTGAGAGCTGTCAGACGTGAGCAAGAGATGGCTGAGATAGCTCTCCGGCCAAAATTCTAGTGGGGCGAATGAGTTGAAAATGTACCACGGCAAATACCAAACGTAAGAGACGGAAGTATCATCTCAGTCTCTTCAATGAATTTATATCAAGAATTGACTTTGCAGTTCAGGGATTTCCTATAGCAAGGCTTTGGTATCCCTGCTGTGAGCTGATACTGGAGCTCTCTAGAAGGGACCTGAAGCAGGGGAGGAGGGAGCAACCTGCTGTCCCTGTGACAGTGGTGGAGGGAGGGTTTCAGCACGGCTGTATTGCCTTCCAGGAAGGAATGCCTTTCAGAAACGTCCTGCGTAGAAGCGGGTTTCTGAAGTCAAGGGAATGTGGTTGCTCTCGGGAGTCTGCAGGAGCGAACAGCCTCCTGCCCATCCTGGCATCTCCCTGTGGAATGCGCCTGCCGGGTCTGGGCACTGAGTGAAGAAAATATCGTCTGTGTTTTGTAACATGGACTTTCAGTTTCTCAGGGAAAAGGTAGATTTTTACAGTGTTCTCTAAAGCTCAGAGCAAGGAAAACAATCACATGAGGAATATTCCTCAGGGAATGGCTCTGCAGAGACACATGTTGTTCTCTTTCTGCGATATGTTTATATTTTTGAATTTCATCTTCTGATACTGTTGTTACCATTTTTTACCAAGAATTACTTCAGTGTGGGAGCACACCTACTCTACAGAGAATTTCTTCATCTTAAGAGCTTCTCGGTGTGAGTGCCCATCCGGGCTGCAGGTTTCTTGTCGTCAGATTTTAGTAGTAGTGTGATCTCTTCTTGAGTCCCTCAGAGAAGTGGGTTACCCTTATTAAATTCCCTTTAATGTTTTTTTTGTTCGTTTTGTTTTGTTTTTTAAGTTTGATCTGTGCTTCTACATCACCAATTCTTTTTTTTCATTTGGATGAAACCAATCCTCTGGATCAGTAGTGGGGTATATCCATGTACACACGCACATAGACCTTATACAGGATTTTTAAATTGTCTTTCAGCTCTCACTTTTTACCTTCTATATTTATATTATTACCTCACTAGGTTATGAATTGTTCTATTTCGCTTCCACTTCATTCCCTGTTGATGAGTTCCCTGGATCATAACCTATAAGAGACCGAGGCTATGAGCTGCTCTGGAGACCTTTCCTGTATAGTTGTGGCACGTCCCCTCGGCATCAGGAGCGAGGGAGTGCAAGCGTGTGGGAAAGGCTGGGCCGTAGAGAGTTGTTCAGCATCACACCTGCCCTGTACAACTTAGAAATTTGCCGTTCTGGCAGCCCCTGGTGCAGCAGAGCTCGGGAGCCAGGCAGGAGAGTGGCCAGTAGCTCTGGTACTATAAGGATTCTCACAAACTCTTTGCATAAATATATAGCAACGCAGTAGTGATTTTGTCAGCCTCTTGGTTTTCTGGATCCAGAGCCACTCTGCGTCCCCTCCACAAGGGCTGTTGCTGTCCCTGCACCAATTGCCTTCTGGTCTTCCCAGCCCAGCCGCCCAAACCATGCACCAGAAGGAGCACTCAGTAGATGTTCGGTGACTTTCTACCAGTATCATTACTTTTATATCCTCAAAACTTGTCAACGGCAGCTCACCGCGGCAAGACACAGTACCAGCGTGAAGATGGGAGAACGCTTGTTGTGCTGTCAGGCAGAGGAGGCCTCTGGGTCACAACAACGCTGTCAGCTGTGTCTGCCTGCCGCCAAAAATACAGTCATCAATGGAAGGTGCTTAGATGTGCTTCTCTGGATTTCTTTCAGAATGAGAATCGTCATGTTGCTTAATTGTCACAAAAAAGGTGGCGCTTGGCTGATCATTCCCATTGCAGGGAAGAAAATCATTCCTATTCGCAGTCTCAGGAGATGGCTGGGCGTGGAGCAAACTCAGCGAGGTCTAGAGAAGAATCTTGAATTATTAATATTAATAATAATGGTAAGTTATAAAATTTCTCAGAGATTCCTCTACATAATTTTTGTGCATTGCCTAAATTCTGGAAGTGGTTAATTATATTCAGCAAATTTGTTAGCCATCAAAGTTTTACATTCAGTACCGTTTTGTTAAGTATTTCAGTAGAAATACAGGTGAGCAGCGTTTGGTTCTATTAACAAACAAAATATTGGTAAAATCCAGTTCATTAACGTGCTTATTCCTTACACCTTACAGACAAGTGGGGCTTCTGTTCCAGCCTGAGGAGTCTGATGAAATGACTTTCTAATCCTATGGCCTGTTTCATATTCATGGAGGTGATTTACGAGAAACTAGGCGGGAATCTTCATAGAGCTTTAGGAACAGCTCGGATGCAAACTGAAGTTTCTGCGTGGTAAGAAACATTCGCGATATCCTGACATTGATCTTGAAACCTACAAATGCCAATGTGTTTGGATTGTGGGATTTAATTTGGGCTATTCCAGAGAAAGGAGCCAGACATTAAAAGTTAACCTAGTCAGAGACTGCTATTTCCCACTGTTGTCCCCACGCCTGGGTTGACCTTATTTCAGTGCCATTTCTACTAAACATTCTGAGGGCAAAGAGCAGGTTTTTCTTGGCAAATGAGAAGTGGTCTTATCATTATGGAAATATTTGTGACAGTTTAAAGTACCTGGCCCTTTTTGTTACTTACAGCTTAAATTTGTCATGATACAGGTAGCTGTGGAGGATGTAACTAGTGAGAAGTAAAGTTTTTATGGGGGGTTGTTCAGACTCACCTGTAAAGGAGATCTGGTAAATGTGGGAGAACAGAAGCACTAGTGAATGACACCTAAAGGAGTAACGTAACTTCTCCATGTGTAAAAGATAGCTAAGTTTGTGATCCAGGTATGATATTGTTGGCTGCAAAATCAGCGCCTTCTGCTTATTGTTTCCTATGACTCCCAAATTCTTTATCGCTGCTTTCCAAAATAGTCACACATCTAGTATGTATGTATTGCTGACATCTTTTGTTTTAGTTAAACTAAATGACTGTCCCCAAAGACTGTCTGATCTGTATCTTTGCCTGCTTTTTCAGTGCTTACCAGTCTGTCAAGCCTTAAATCATCTGCAGATCTTCTTCAGTAACCTTTTAATGTCTTCCAAGTACACAGTAGATATTTAGGATAATCTCGGTGTGTGAATTGCTCTGTGGAGGACGCTACGGGTATCACAGGGGTTTGCCTGTCTGTATGCAGTTGTCTAGCACCACTGTAGGTGCTGTAGGCTATCTGAGATGCCTGCATGGTTGCTGGCAGCTACAACACAAGACCTGGTGGAGATCTGCGTCCTTGTAGGATGGTAGAGCCAGGTGTTTGAATGCCTCCCAAAGCAACGGGAGAGGAGATCCACTACAGGGCAGAAATCCTGCTGGTGCATCGTGAGACCCATTTGTCATCACACAGTTCCTCCACTGCCTAATTCTGCGTCTCACATCAATCCCCTCAGCTGCCCTGTGACTTTGATGAGGCTGAGTGATCCAGATCCATGATAGCGGGTTTTCAAGGGCATGAATTCACCTTCCATTGTCACTATATGCCATGGGAATAAGTTTTTGTCTTTTTTTTTCTATACCCTTGCGTCAACTCTAAATATAATCGTATGTTATGCATTTAATATACGAAGATAGTTTGTTTTTTGAGGTGAGTTTCATTATTATTTTTTCCATTCCTTATCTTTTACTGAGCTCTCCTTGCTTACTTCTTATTTCTAAATTACATTTACAATACTAAACATGGAAAGTTTTGTACATGGTGTGATACTGTGGAATATAATGGTATGATTCGGGTGCAAATTGAGGCTCAGAATGAAGCATAGCGGTCCCAGCATGTTTAGGTAGTTCTATGTCATTATTCAGCCTGGTTGCACAGTCAAAAGTGTCTAAATGTGACTATAGGTAAAAAAAAAAAGAAAATGCATTTAAAGGATTGTCAAAAAAAAAAAGACATTGTACAATCAAGAGTGCGTTCATGTGTGCGTCTCAGTGTCTGTGTATCACAGAATGGTTCAGGTTGGAAGTGACCTTAAAGACCATCTCGTTCCAACCCCCCAGCCATGGGCAGGGACACCTCCCACCAGACCAGGCTGCTCAAAGCCCCATCCAGCCTGGCCTGGAACACCTCCAGGGATGGGGCAGCCACAGCTTCTCTGGGCAACCTGTTCCAGTGCCTCACCACCCTCACAGTAAAGAATTTCTTCCTGATATCCAATCTAGATCTCCCCTCTTTCAGTTTGAAACCATTGCCCCTTGTCCTGTGACGTATGCATACGTGCACACAGCAGCTGTATATTATTATCACAGTTTGTTGCTTACGAAACTCGAGCCAAATGACAATGTGTTTTCCACAACACGTGTTACTCCTGTACCCTCTCTGTGTTACTTGTGTGCTGCAGCTGGTTTCAGTGGCTGCCTGGTTTTCGCACCCTCCCGTAGTGCTGTTACGTAGCGGATTTCTAGCACTGCTGAGGATAGTTTGGATCATTACGTATATCCTCAGAAAGAAATTCGTGGTTACTGAGGTTAAAAGTAAAATCACAGGAACGTTGAGATTTCTACTAATTCTCGTGATTTTGCGTTACCATTTGTAATTAAAAACCTCACTTTTCTGTTCGTTAATTTCTTCTGCTGAAATTCTTAGCGAAATACAGGAAAAGAAGTCTCTGCTCAGAAAAGAATCTTCTGGCAGTATTACAGGTTTTATTCCCAGATTAGATAAGGCATTATTCCTTTCTGTGAGAAACAATGAAGTTGCGACAAGACCACTTTCTACTTAAATATGTGTAAAACGAATGTGCAAAAAAACCCAAACCAAACCAAAACAAAAAACCAGCTAGTAACTAAAGCAAATTTTTTTTTTGTCTTGTGGAAAAATCATGAACCTTTGCTATATTTGCTTATTGAACTGCTTGGCAGAATAAAGGAGCATACGGGAAGGAATATAATAATTCAGTTTGCAATACAAAAAACGTGATTTATTCTACTGATAAGTTAACAGGCAAAATATATGATATCGGTGCACTAGAGCTACATGAATACACTGTTATAAGAGGGAATTTAAAAAAATCTTGTTGTAATAACTTCCATAAGGAAGTGGTTATCCCATAGTTACGTTCATGAGAGGAAATCAAATGCAATCTCAGATTTTTAAAAGACTGCATTTATTGTCTATTGACACAATAATAAGAGGGGGGAATTTCAAGTACACTACCAGTATAGTAGGGAGATTTTTCTTCTTTTTTTTTTTAAACTTTGATTATAAAAACTTGGAGAAAGGAAGGGGAGATTCTAGGAAGCCTTTAAATTTAGAGGGTTTTTTTTTTTCTTTTTTTTTTTCTTGCCTCCTACATGGGTACAGATCATAAAATCTGTGACCAGGAAGGTCAATGTGTTTAAATAGAATTCAAGTCCATATCCAGGCCTACGGAAAATCTGCTCTGCCAAAATTATCTGTACTCTGCGGTGCAAAATAGTGTTCTTGGGTTGCTTTTTAGACAGACAACTTCACACACACACAAAGACATAGAGATATATGGGAAAACATTATATTTCCTGTATTGCATAAAGTAGAGGGAGGGTGAGAGAGGGTTAATGAGCAAACATTACACGTTGACTTTCTTTGCTCTTATGTGATAAAAGCATGTCGTTGTGTTCGCAGGAGAAACAGCTAACACAAACTAAAAATGAATTTTCTTTCTCATCCCCAGTTTTTATTGAGTTTCATCTTCCTGTTCACTGCCATGGGCTGTTATTCTGTACACCTGCACTCAGCCAGAAATATAATGAAAAAGAATCAATCTCTGAAAAGAAAGTTATCTCCAGCCAATAACGTTGGGCCACTTTCCTGGGTCCTGCAGTGTTTCCTCCCATTGCCCAAATGCCTTGCCGTTATAAACTGAAGACAGTCTCTCAGCTGCTCTTCCCGGTAAGTACAAAATCACTGTGCGCTACCCAGGCGATCTAGGCTATGATATTAATACTGTGGAATTCATTAGGGCAGAATGAAAACGGTGTTAATTTGTGTATCCGGAATAGATTGGCTGAAAATTGATGGACAGGAATACCAGAAAACCATGATTTCTGAGAAAATGGGGGAATGCTTCAGTATTCCGTGTGTGCATTGTCTTTTTTGCGTTCAGAGCTGCTCGTGCTCTCTTTGTGATTTTCCTCAGTTCAAAATTAAAGTATTGCAGAAATTTATTGATTAGTAGCAAACTTGCAAGGCGTTCACTGGGAATATTTATGTTCTAGGGTTTTTGCCCGCGTGTACAAGTATTCTGTTCGTGACTGGGTTATCATTGCTGTTGGAATCCGTTTCCCAGTGTTCACATTCATAACTACCTATTTTAAGTGACCACTCTGGAAGTAACTTTCCACATTATATTCATTTATTTCAGCAAACATTTCTGCTGCTAAACTAATTTTCTAGAACGCAAATATATAGGTAGTATGGACTACCTATATATTGTAAACGTGTTTATAAATACCTATATATCGGTAAATACAATCAGGTTTTGACCGCCTTGAGCAAGTATGCCTACCCTCTTGTGTAGAAGCAATATATAAAATATAATATCACTGCTATTAAGTGTATTATTTCCACGTACGCCTCACAGTAGATCTGGAAATAACGAGCCTGCTGGGTCATTGATTCAATAGTTGCCGTTGACAGGTGTTTGGGTACACTTTAACGAGTGACTCGATCTCTGCTCTAAATGAATGGAAACGGGACAGTAATTTAGCAAATATAACGGCCCTGGCACAGAGCGCTTGCTGTCGGGAGGGCAGAACTGATTGTTACTCTGCAGAAGGACTTCACAATCAGGAATATTATTAAGACCTTTTTTTTTTTACATTTCCACCCTTAGAAACTGCAACTTGAAGAACATTTCAAAACTGATTGTAAAACGCTTCTGAAATCTTTTCTTTGGTGAAGACACTTCTGCCAGAACTTAACGACAAACAATTAAGGCGTGTCGGAAGTGTTATCTCAGGTAGAGTTCATTTCCACCCAGTCCAAGACAAATTTGTCAGCGCGAGAACCAAACATCGCACTCCAAATTCTTCCAGTTTGACTTCAGCCAAGTCTACGCCATGCCCAGCTTCAGACAGCACGGCGGTATGGTCACTTTCCGCAGGAGAAATATTCGGAGAATCTGCATGTATTGAAGAGAACCTCAGGTAAAAAATGCGTCCTGTGAGAAATGTATGTTTTACTTTCAGCTAAAGGTATCTAAGCTCTCAGAAAAGAGAGGGTTATTTATTAGGGCTTCTTTGGACAGACAGCAATCTACAAGCACAGACAAAGATTTAGGCAGCTGGGAAGTCAGACGTAAAGGGGTTCTGTAGATGACCGAGACATTTAGAAAGGACTTTTCACGTGCTCAAGCAGGAGTTGAACTCCACAGATTGACACGCGGTAGATTACCCGCCGAGATGAGGGCATGCTGCATTCCTGGGCTAGCATGTGTCAGTGTCTTCAATTATTTAATTTCCCCCCAATTATTTATTCCGCCTGTTGTCTGCTCCTATGACAGTTTGGCTGGTCTGACTGTTCACACATCCAGTGTGACTGGCTGTTCCTGAAAAATCCCAGATGTTAAGGAAACACATTCGGGGGTGAAACAAGGGAAATGAAAAGTCAGTTCATGGATATGTTAAAAATGTTTGATTCATTCCATAACAGGATAGAAGGAACTTTTTTTTTTTTTTTTTTTTTTTTGGTAAGGTTTGGGTTATAGTTTAGTAGTTTAGTTCTGGGTAAAGCTAGGACCACCTTTGCCTTGTTCTGTTTCTGAGGCTATGGATGTGCACAGATCCGATATGTAAAAACAGGCTGACACGCTCTCTCATGCCATATTCTGGAGCCTAAAATCCCTCGGCACACACATGGGGAAGCCCACGCCGGCTGATCCCTGGTGGGACAGCATCTCGCAGGGGTTGAGGAACGTGGCTGAAGACACTTGGCTTTGCAGCCTACACCCTGAGCTGCAGTGCAGCTCTGATTGCATTTGCTTCCATCTGTAGCTGGAGCCATCGTCCTGCAAACTGTCCCGTAAATCCTAGTTTTGTTATGCCTGGTAAAGCTGAAAAGAGCCTGCTCCTTGGGTCATCTTCTTTGCAGGTTTATTTAGACTGACAGTCGTCTAACTGGAAAAATTTTGTCTCATCTTCATTAAGACACTTTTGAAGACAAACTTTAAAGACAAGACCTTGCCTAATAAGAGCGTTTTCTTCTAAAAGTGTTGCGATTAAATATGGTCAATCACCATCTTATTCCAAATCCGCTGATTATAAAACCAATTATACGGGAGCCAAGAACACACGGTTCCTTCTGGCTGCACTGGAAATAAGTCACGTTGAAGCCAAATTAACTTTTTAACTGCACTCACGGTCTGTAAACAGGCTCTCAAAAATGAATTCCCGTGCTCCCTTCTTTTCTAGCACTCTCCACCCTGGGCTTTGGCAAAGCTGTAGCAGCCCAGCGACTGTGCTCTGCTCTCTTCAGCGCAGCCCGGAGAAGCTGATTCCCGCTCATTTGATACCCCAGATTTATATCCCAACGTTTGAAGTGTCAGGTGGTGTTTCCCCGTCGCTGTAGTATACCGCAGCTGTTCTCAGAACATAGAGTTAGGCCAAGAGCTGATCTAAATTATAGCTGTAGTGCCGTCTCATGTGATTTCTCTTGCGCAAAGCTAAAAGCAGAGCGTGTGCCAAATGGTTCCTATATAGCAGCTCCCTTATAGACTCCTTGTGTAGCTGAAGTGCAGCTTTATCTAGAAGAGAGAAATTGCCACAGAGACACATAATAAAATTATTTTTAAAACCGTAAATCTGCTTAATGGTGACTACTTGTTCACTCAATAAAATAAATTGACGTTATAGTATATTTTTTTGGTACAGCATTAGCAGATAAACAGTTTCCCCCCCCCTCTGCTCCCCAGAAGGTTGTTTAGGAAAAAGAAAGAATAGCAGAGAGCAGATGCGTGTTGCGCACTTCTACTGACTCATTTATTCCTCACTCCCTGTCGCTGCCTGTGTCCTCTGCCTTCCTGGGGTTCCTAATCTGGGCCGGTATTAGGACCACTTTCTTGTGGTTTTCAAAAATAAACTGTATCATTCTTACTGAATGATAAATCAGGACGGGAAGTTAATCAGAGATCCCTAAGGGAATATATTAATATGTCAGTTTCAGGCATCTCACCTGAAATTGCTTATCTTTTGGTCACAGTACATTAAAAGGCTACCCTAGGCATGCTGATTATTGAAAACTCAATTTTCGCATGTGGATACATGTTTCCTGTAGCACGTTTAGTCAGCCGGTCTTCACTTTTTGCTACTAGGAAAAAAACTTACCTTGTTGTCAGTGTTGCAAGCCCTTGCTTGTCGGAGGATCAGCAGTAGGTAAGAAAACAGCATCCCAGGCTTTCTTTGAATACTCTAAACCTGAAAGCCTTGTCCAAGATGGAGCAAATGGAAGAACTGCAGAAGTACCACGCTCCCTTTAAGTGAGACAGCAGATACTGGCTTATTCATGTACTTCTCTCTGAGCTTATTTTCTTTTCTGAGGCTACTCAGTAATTCCTTCAGCTTAATGAGCTACCATTTGGCAAACACTAAGCATCTTTGATTTAGTGATGGGACACTCTTAAAAAGAATCCGCAGGAAACGTGCTCAGGGCCGGCTGCTGGCTCTCTGGCACGATAGCAGGCACGGGCTTCAAATGAAAACACATACTTTGTTACTGGCAAGAAACTCCACGTTGTTTCTGCGTTAGTCGTACTGTACGTCAACCTCTGTCAGTGTGGGACCACGTGCTGTCGTCACACGGAATTAGCCTAACGTGGGAGGTCCGGTCCAGGATTCAGAAAGGCGCTGCAGAGATTGAGTACCTGGAGCAGAGCACAAAAACTTGGTGGAATTTTGCTGAAGAATCTGGAATCATCTCCATGATGATTTCCTTCAAGCATTGTCTTACTTAAGTCTCTTAATTGCCTTTGTAAAGGTTATGTCAGTCATATGACTGAACCAAATAGCGACTCAGGCTCTGCAGGTTTCTCATGGCAGCAGCTGAAGTTAACAAAATTCTCTTTCTATTCTACTTCTTTCTTTTGGTATTTTTTTAAAAAGAAACGAAAATTCCTGTCCTTCCAACAACGTGGAAAAGAGAAGTTCTACCCTTAACTTTGTGCAAATGCTGGAGAACTACCCCTATACAGTATGTATGAATAGTTGTAGAAGGATTTGCCCCCCCCCCCTTTTTTTTCGGTGTCTTTTTTAAGCCTGTGACTCATATTTCTCTCTGCCTTCTTTAGCTTAATTTTCTGCATGCTTCCTTTCCTTATCTGCTCCTTCTTCCCACATTGCTCGTCTTCTCTTCAGTGCTCTTCCCTCTGTACGCCTCTCCCATACATAATCACCCGCTCTTTGCTTAAAGGTTGAATATCATCACAGAAAGACAACTGTATATTTTAAAAATCTTTTTGAGGGGAACTCTAAGATGGCAGGAGGGATAACACCTTTTTCTCTTCTCACCCATCCACAATTCCACAATTTATCTCTCCTTGCAATTTTCCCCTCTTTAGCAAAATCCTGTATAGTACGCTTACTTAAACGTGTAAATTTATTCACTTGTGGGGATTGACAGCAAAGGGAGATTTTTAATTCAGAATGCTTTTCCAAGCAGAAGAAAAAAAAAAAAAAATATATATATAAGAAATTCACTCCGTGTTTCCAGTCCAATTGAATTTTCTAATCTTTTAAATATTGAAACCATACTTCTTGATGTTTGTAATTCAAGCTTCCCTTGATAATACAGTTAAAGCAAATCCGAAGGCTTATCCTTGGGAACAAAAAATACGTTGACTTCTAAAATAATGAATTTATAGTACTGAAGACCATTATGTAACAGACCCCAAAGAAGTATTGTTATTTGTTTCCAGAAAGTGGCACTTCTCAACCCTATTTATCAATTTCCTCCGGTACATTTGGAATCAGATTGTCCCTCGGATAAGCCTCATTCAGAAGTCAGCGGAGGCAAAGGTTGTGGAAGAGAAAGAGAACAGAAACTACTGAAAAATCTGACAGGAACAACTAACGCCCTGTCCCATTATTAATTACCATTTTTTCCTCAGAAATCTGGGGCATCTACACATGTTCCTTAGGATTAGACAGCAGATCTTCCTACAATGGCAAAGTTGTATTTAGGGAAAAAAACCCCACCATGCGTTTCTCTGTCATATAGACCCTGATGTTTAAATCTTCCCATTGCTATCCATTTTTGTGTCTACTTTTAGACTCCATTTGAAGGAAATTCTGAAGTGTGACTGTTAAAACAGTCAGTTAATAATGGGGAAATAATAGTCCGCTAACACTGGAAATTTCACTCTGGATGTCATCGAATGGGAGAGCAGAGTTTCAGGTGCCTGCGTCCGAAGATCTGTGTGGTTTTGGTGTCACTTACGGGTGTTCGTTGGACTCCATCATGTCATTGCAATGATCAACATCAGGTCTGCATGACACTATTATCTCTGCGTTGGATTCAAGGAGCCCTAAAAGTACTTTCTTTTCTTTACTTACGGAACAATATAAAATGTGGATTCAGAGCTTTGACGAGCTGGTTACTAAAATATACGTTTTAAGTATGCCATAATTGGGACATATTTTTAATTTGTTGTTGTAATTTGGGAAAAATAATGATTTAAGACAAAAATAAGTTCTAGTATTGTAATAGTATAACTTTGCTTGGGTTTTGGCTAAAGACAAACTTTTAAAAGAAAAAATAAATAACATAAGCTTAGCCAAAGAGCACTTAATCTCCATGAAATTAATAGGAATTGCACTAGAAAGCTAAATAAATATTTTTTTTTTTTTAAATCCCCATCACAGAAGAAATTCCTACGTACGTTTCAGTGCCAGACAAGGGCAAAACAATTGCACAGAACAGGTGTGCTCTGTTTTCTTGCTCAGTGATCTCTCCGGTGACGTTGATTAAGGTGTATATGGTCCAATGTTTTCATCCGTGCATATAATTTTTGTATCTTGCTCTCCCCAGATTAAATATTAAGCCTTTTCTTTTTTTTTTTTTTTTTTTTTTCTGGCAGTAAACGCTGTTTATAACAGAAGAGATCAGAAACTAATTTTGTTTATGCATTTACCTGTATAACTACCTATATAGTTCTGCTAACTGGAATAACTGTAGACTGATAGTATGATGTCGCTGATATTTGCTAGCGTTTTCTGTAATGAAGGAGGACAGACTTTTCCGGACATTTTGTTTCATACCTAGAAAGAAATGGGTTTCTCTGGCTCTCCAGCCACACTCTTATCAGCAAGAAAGATATGGCTAAAGAATGTGTTATAATTGTTCGCCTTTGTGTGAGCATGAATAACATTCATATTAGATTTCTCAAGCAAAGAGATGCCAAGAAATTCTTTGTATTCCTGGAGATTTCAATAGTCTGCTGAGATAAGGGCCGTTGATTTGGTTTGTTATCTCTTGTGTACTTTGAAAGCAGTCGTGATTCCTAGTTTTTAATATTCTTTTTTTTCCCATGGAATATGGATAGGGCATATCAACAAATAGAAAAAATATATGCGGATATATGTGTACGTGTGTATTTTAAAGCTTTCAGTAGTTTTTCTTAAACCATTCTTATTTCAAAGGCTTGATTTAAAACCAAAAGAAGTCATATATTCACGGTTTTTACAGTGAGCTTCAGACTGACTTTTCTGCTTCCTTATGTCAAGTAAGTGCGCTTTTTTTTCAGTGAAGGTGTAGCTTTCGGAAGATCAGCAATAAGATTTAATTGCTGGAAATGAATAATAACTCTTAATTTGGAGTACATAACCAAGAGTCAGGTTATTTCGCTAAGAATAAAGAAAATATTTACCCGGTCTGTTGAGCAGTGAGATAGTACTTCTCAGTCACCTGCTCATACGGGAGTAGCCCTTCAACAATATCACATATGGCTCTTGTATGAAAGGATGTGTTTGTTTTCTCCCATCTCTTCAAATCCAATTCAAATCTCCTTCCTAACTCACGTTGCTATAATGGCCCTTGATACTAGTCCGTATCTTCCCTAACTTCCCAGATTGGCATCAACTTAGAAGAGTTTGCTAAATACCATGCTAAATATCACGAGAGCCATTTGGATAACGGTAGGTAACGTGATGCTGAGTGAATTTTAATTTTTCAGCCAACACCTTTGCAAAAATGCAAGTGCCATCATCCCCAAACCATTTGCAAATAGAGCCCAAATTTGCCAAACACTGTTCATAGGCTGGAAGTGGGGGGACTAGAGGGGAAAGAAGAAGGGGATAAGAAAGGGAAAGGAGCAGGGAAATAAAGGCTTTGGAGAAATGGCAGTTATATCCCCCTTCCAGAGAGTCCTTTGTGAGACAGAAGTTGAATGCCCCACGGCTGGCCGTGCTGGTACTTCCGGCCAGGCGCAGAGGACTTCCCTTCCCACCAGCGCATCCCTGAGGATGCCCCAGGGAGGACCCGGCTGTTCAGCGGAGCCTTTACGACCACTGCTGCCAGTGAGGCACAGTTGCTTGCTAAGAAGAAGGAAAAAAAAAAAATAAAAGGAAAGAAAAGAAAAAAAAGGAAAGAAGAAAGTGAACATATTACAGAGGACTACAAGAACGTGTATAAAATGTACTTGGGAGATGTAAGTACATCACCTTATGCCTTATTATACTCCATTGTGCCCCCACTGCAGTAATATAAAGTTACCGTGTGTCTTGGCATATGAAATCTCTGCCCTCTGTTGTTCTGTTCCTACGATTAGATTGCTGGTTCGATAGCAACATTTCCTATTTGGTTTCTTAGAGCATTTCTCTTTTGTTTTGCTTTAACGTTACATTTAATGCATCTTTCATAACAAGTACATTGTGGTTCTGAAAACCTCATCACCGCTTCTAACACGGTACGATGTAATTACTCTGTTTTGTTTTGGGGGTTTTGTCTGCTTGTTTGTTTGGTTGTTTGGGTTTTTTCCCACCTCTGCTCGTTTTTCCTGCTCCTCTGCCCCTGCCTAACAAAGATTCACTGTAATAGAAAGCGGGCTCGGTAATAACTGCCTGTTATGTTTTTGCTTAATGTACTGTGCAAAATATGACAAGGGTGAATGTTAGTGGATGTAACGACAGTCAGAATGTTTCTTTATTCCAGCTATTGAATCCTCTATATGTAATAGAAAAGATGTTAAACAAACTGGGAGAGTAAGTTGTAAATCTAAAGGTCAGAAAATTCAACTCTGCTTTATTCCCCCCCCCGCCCCCGAATAAGAAAAAGCGGGCGGTGGAATGGTGTGGTAACTAAGCCTGACGTGTTTAAGAAAATTTCAATCATGAATGTCTTAAGTTTCCCGAATATTCAGAATAGAAGTAGTTCTTTCGACACACGCTGCAGAGAAATCTCTCTTTACTTGTGGCATATTGAAACTTGATCACGGTTGCTAACCCCTTCAGCGAGATGTTATTTAACTAAGGAACCTTTGTTTTAATTTAATTCAATTTAAAACATTTTCAGCATCCTGCTAACAAACTGTACTGAAAAAAAACCATTCAAGTCTGACACACATTTTACAAATTGCAGTCACTGTGAAAACATGGTTTAATTTATATAATTACTATACATTTACTTTAAGTGCTGATCTGTCACAACAACACATGTATTTCTTACATTTTCCGTAAGAATGTGCTATATTTCCCATCTCCATACACAATCCTTGAAACAGCCGCTGTCACCCGTACTCCCTCTTATTCTGGCTTTGATTCTTACACTTCAGAGGTATCCGCATGCCAGTTTTTATTGCATTGCTAATCTGAATGTATTCATCCTGGATGCATTCATTACCCTGGGCTATCTTTAGAGTTCCAAGAAAAGATGCAGCCTAGTGTATGTTCATTGTTTCAGTTCTGTAACTCTGTTTGTTTATTCCTAAATCAATATATTTCAAGCCTCAAATCGAGGCCTGCGATGTCAGGTGGCATCAAGAATCAAATAATTCCCTGGCTTCTGTTTTGACAGAAACTCCAGGTTTTCTTGCAGACCTTTGCATAAGATCTACTCTGGAAAGAAAAGATAACTCGTAGGTGAGAAATGTACAACTATATTAGAAAAAGGTGCCAAGTAGGCTGACTTAAAAGTCAGCGTCAAGTGTAAATTTAATATACAGGGGGTGAGACACTTGTTATATTTAAATTAGACTCTGAGAGAACCTGCTTCGCGAAGTATCAAGAGCTCAGGGCAGAACAATTATCATGATCATGTGCTTCTAGAGTAAGGGATAGATATGCTTATTTTGTAAATGAACAAATGTGTGTAATTGCATAATTGCTTTAACAATAAATGTCCTGCAGGGTATCCACATACGAAGGCTTAATTATGATACATGTTCTTCTGGAAGGAATCAGAAAAAATAAGTCCAGAGTTGTGTGCAATCATGTGTGCTTTTCTAGGTTGTGAAAAATAAGCCGTTACTTTCTCCGAAGGGAAGCACAAGGCTGTTTAAAATGCCGGTTCAGAAATTGGTTTATATTTCTGGGTTCTCCCTGTCCTACATCTATTAATAGATACCAAGGAGCCAGCCACAGTCCTCATTCCAAATAGCACTTTTCGGCATTGCTTTTCCGTCGTGTCGTTGGCGCAGGATGTTTATAGACGTCCTGCTGGCAGATGACTATCATTGCTTGGCACCACTCGCCATTTACTACCCGTCTCTGACACATCACCTACCCTGAAAGCTCAGGCCACTGCTCCGTCAAAGCTGCTGCCTAGAACAGGAACTTAACACTGAGAAAACTTTCTGGGTATTCGCAGACTAAGGAATTTAGTCCAGCCCTTGCTAGCAGCCAAAATTTCCCTTTGCTTCATGTGCCAATGGGAATGTGCTAAACATATCGCTTGAGCCTTGCTGTTTTCTGCATTGTTGTATATATTCAGTACATATATTTGCGTGTTCCCCATACAATAGCCAAAGGAGCAGTCCCATGCAAACTTTATGGAGCTCTTTAACAATTTATATTTCAACACTATAGAAGAAGAATATATTTCACAGTTCACATTGCTCATATGGTTGCCTTTGGAATCTTTAAATTCCTTCTGCGCAGGGAGAAGAAACTTTATTTTTCTAACAGGACAATAAAATAAGCTACCCAAGTGGAATATTTTAGGTTATACAGCAATATGCCTGTTTGGTGCTGAATTTTAACATTCCTTTTAAAGGTTTTCTCCTGAGATGCATCAATGAGCTATTTCCTCTGCTCATCTCTTCAAGAAGCTGAAAATGTAAGATATAAAATGTATTACCTCACAGTAAAATTTTCTGTGAATTGCCTTACAGTGTACCTGACTGAGCCTCTGGTCTCGCGGTCATAATAGTCCTGTTTAAAAGCTGTGGAACTATCTCCCTCCTTCTCTTCAATTTCCACGCTTCCTTTTAGACACTCGTAATTAACAGCAAATCTCAGATTTGATTTGATTTCTTCCTAATCCTCGCCAGAAGCTGCATGGGAAACACTCACTTCACAATCCTGCTGATCAGAGCCGGGTAAATGAGTCCTTCTAGCAGGAGGACTTGCGATGATACGCCTTTGAAAAGGTTTAGAAAAGGCTTTTATTTGAGAATAAAAGACAGACAGATAGACGTTTGTCAGGGAACTTCAAAAAAAGACAAGCCTATCTGCCCATCTCTCATTCATTATGCTGCAAACGTTGGAATGTTTTCCCTTAAGCCTTACCCAGCAGAGTTAGTATTTACAGGGCGTTACATGAAATAACCTGTTATGCCATGGGGAAAGCATGATGGAAGGGGGAAAAAGAAGAGAACTGTATAATATAAGTTTTAGGGGAAAAGCTTGCTGCTTTCCTCGCAGGCAGAAAAGAGTAGGTGGAGCATGGATCAAACCTACCAAAACAGATCAGACTAGTTTCGAGAGTCAGATACGCGTTTCTAGCTGGAGCGTGCATCCAGTCAAAAAAAAATCTTGACCGATGGCTGTTTCGTGAACGTAAAGCGCCACAAAACAGAACCTGGCACGTTCTTTGCCCTGTCACGACAGGGGGTAGCTCCTCCTCTCAGCGTATGTGGCACTTCTTGACTTTCACGCATCTAAGCTCCCATCTTGCCTGCGGCACCTATTCGGGACTTGCTTTGAAGATCCCAATTAAAAATCTGAAATGCTAAATTCTTCAGTGCTGGTTGAAAAGGAAGGCTTATATGGAAGCCGAAAGACGGGAGCACCTACCAGTTGCTAGGTGCCCATCTACTTAAACAAGCGGGGGAATATTTGGGAACGCCGTGTCTGGGCTTCAGCACTTAAATCCTTCTTTGTCTTTGCCCTTAGGGCGCCGAAATCCTTCAGCTAAATGATGATATGAGATCTTCCCTTGCTTGGTGGAGCTTCGTGGGGCTAAATACATTTAGAAAGAGCAGCGAACTCGTGGACGTATGATACGAGGGGCCAGCTGGCGGTCTGCAGGGAGACGTTTTAGCTGTTACCTCAGTGGTTTCGTTGAAAAGAGCTTTGTATCTGGCTATTGCCAGCTTCCGCTTCTCCACGAGAAGCATTCCGACCTATTAATAAACAGCTTTAAAATGAGTCAGAAAACAAACTTATAACTTGCACATAATTAAATAAGATTTTCAATTTGGGGCATTTCCATCATCCCTTTTTCTTACGCTTTGAAGTATTTTACAGGGTGAAAACATTAGTTTAAACAGACTTTATAGTATGTATTAACAGCTATTCTGAGAAAAGAAAAGATGGAGTCAATTTAGGTAGTTTTGAAGTGTTGTTTTTTGCTGATGCTGTTCGATTCCATTTGCTTTAAAACAAAACAAACCCGCACAGCAGGAGAACAAATGAAAAAAAAAAAAAAAAGGAAGGAAAACGCCGCTTCGGTCTGTCAGGTTGTGTCTCTTGAATTTCCTTCCCCTGCAGCCTTGCTGCTGGGAAGTTACAGGCACAGCGCGATGGCTCGTCAGCCGCTCTGAACCTCTGCAAACTTTTAGCAGCCTCGTGTTGTTGAAAGCGTTGCTTTCAGGTTGCAGTCTCGGGGCAGTGCCGCAAAAAAAGGTGACTTTATCTTCGCTGGCTAAACCCAACGTGTGTTAGACAGAAGTCGGGAAAAGAAGGGCAGGAAGGAGGAAGAATCAGGAGAAAAATAACATGCTTAGGGAAGCAATAAAAGCTAGAATCAACGGGTCGCGCCGAGTATGGTCAGAACTAGTCAGAGCCGGTGGAGGGGGAGATGCCACTTCACTCTTGCCTCTGCATTCAGTCTGCTGGGATGCATTTCAATAAATCTTCTGAGGAGCGATTGAAGGAGCTGGGACTGTTTAGTTTGAGGAAGAGGAGGCTGAGGGGAGACATCACTCTCTACAACTACTTGAAAGGACATTGTAGAGAGGGTGGTGCTGGTCTCTTCTCACAGGTAATTAGCGATAGAACAAGAGGGAATGGGTTCAAGCTGCAGCAGGGTAGGTTTAGGCTGGGCATTAGGAAAAAATTCTTCACAGAAAGAGTGGTGAGACACTGGAACAGGCTGCCCAGGGAGGTGGTGGAGTCACCATCCCTGAATGTGTTTAAGAGTCGCTTAGATGTGGTGTTAAGGGATATGGTGTAGGGGAGAACTCTGTAGAGTGGGGCTGATGGTTGGACTCGATGATCCCAAGGGTCTCTTCCAACCTGAATGATTCTATGATTTCTCCATCAGACCAACAAAGGCACCGTGGGGGGGGTTGTGTGCAGCAGATCCACTCATCGTGGGGAAATTAATATCTCCCACTTGCCATACGGTTCTCGATACGGCATCTCCAAAAGGCAGAGACAGGCCCTTTCCAAAACATTAGCCTCTCAAGAGTGATGCTCAGCAATTTCAGTATCCAATACACCATCCTCCTTTTTACAGACCTTGGACATGGTCTTGCTGATCAACAGCCCAGTCAGGAACACTGGGGCGAGTTTAGATCAAACTCTTGCAGTTCGAATCAGTAAGTCTTACCTAACTCTTATTTCAGTGTCTTTTTAGAGGTTACTTTTGAGAGAAAATACAGAGTATAGGCTGAAGTGGACCTTGGCACAGAACACGCACCTTTCCAGAACAAGGGCTGTCGGGTGGTTATCACCCTCTTTGTCATTGTGTGGCTAAATCAAACTTGATCTCTTGACACGGTTCAGTCTCCTCTCGACCTCTGATTATATCTGTTGTTCTCCCTTCAATCTGCAGCAATATGTTAATATCTTTTAGTAGCGGAGCCATTATGCCTAATTAAGGGATTGCAAATAAATAGGGGTGGACAGTTCCAAACACACAATAGCTGCAGACAAACAGAGAGGGACAGCTCTCAACATATGGCAATGAATGCAGCCATAAGGCCTAAAGTATGTATTTTAACTGCCAAATCTTATGAGCAGCTTCCAACTGGCTTTCATTTGGCCTCAGCTATATGTCTGACAATCATTGTAAACACAGTTTTTGTGCCATATCGTTTTTGTGCTCCGTGGCTGCAATTTATGCATGCAACGTTCATTTGCGCTACAGACGGAGGCTGTTCAGAGAAGAAATATTTTATATTTCAGAGGATGCACGTTTAGTGTGGATGTTCATGTTACTATTTCTTTCCAGACTAATGCAAAGGTAAGCGCTATTAATATCTGATTCCAAGTCTCAACGCTCTCTCTCCGTCTTCTTAAATATTCTTTACTAATGGTCTAGAAATATTATTTGACTATCTAGTCATCATCAAATGAAGCTTAATAATTTTCGCTTTGACGTAAAATAGTCATGGTGGCATCTCAACAGGGAAGAGCCGCCCTGAGAAGAACTGAATACATATGGCCTCTTTAATAATTTAATTCCTTGTTAAATTCTTACGTAAATGAAGGGCAAGAATTGCTTCTCCGAGGCCATTTGGCCGTAAAGAAAGAGAGCGGTGCAGTGGTGAGCCAGCACCTTCAAGGCCTGTGTTTAGCAGCTATGGTTATTCTGGAGACAGCACCTTCCTGGCAAGGCAGGGGAAGTATGAAATTTGGGATTATTGCTCTGACTGTTGCTAGGGATGGGAGACTGACAAAGGCCAGGGGCTTGGATTGGTGCTGCCAATTTGGGGAGGATGGCCCAGCCCTCCCTCCAGGCATGAGCATCCTCCCAATGGCAGCAGTAAATGCTAAAGACCCTACAATGAGGAAAACGGGATCCTTTGGAAAATACACTGCTCCTCCACCTGGTTGTCATCCCTTTTTCTACAGCCCATGTAGAAAGGCGGCCACTTTTTTCATTCTCCTACCCAAAATAAGGACAAACTTTTCTTATGTCTTAAGTTAGGTCTGGTTGTCACTATCTCTGTATGCTTATACTGCTAGTTAACTATTGAGTTTGCATTAATTTCAGATCAAAGAAAGAGGGGCAACGCTATTTTTTAATGTTAAAAACATAGTTTTCAGAGTAACATTAGTGTTTAACTGCACACAGTGCAATTACCTCACTTTATTTCATTTGAAAGGTCGTTGACTTTTTAAAAACTGATTTTGTACTTTGAAACCCTTTCTGACCAAATACAAAATTAGTAAAATATGTTCTTAAGGCTCTTCAAACACGATATACCACCCTGATGTCACCCAATTGAGCCTACTCTGCTACATAGTCAGAGTGTCATCAGAACCAATCAAGAGAAAATTTAACAAGGTGGTTCTAAAAAAAATGTGTTTTAGTTACAAGACTTTTTGCTATGAAAATGAGGAGGCTAAAGCCTCCGGGGGAAAAGGGAAAAAAAAAGCGCTGTGGTGTAGAGACTCTTTGTGCAAAGGTTTTTTTTTTTTTAAACTTATTTTTAAGGAAAACATAAAACCAAATATTATTTTTATGCGGAGGATCATTTTTGCAGCATTTTAAATGCTAGAAGTGTGGTACCTGCGCACTGTGAAACGCACTCATTGCATGAAATGTGCTTTACGACTGGCAACACGGACGGTAAGTTAGTATAATAAAAGTAGATGCGGTTTCTGTAATTATAAAATTGCAAATCTTCATTCAGATGAAGAGTGAATATGATTTGCATCTGTGAAAGTAAGCTCAGTATTTCTCATGAGGAGGATCTGAACCTCTAACGCAATCCTGTTAATGGGAAAAGTAGAGGTTGTTTTGGCCACCGTACAACGATGTGTTACCTGCTTCTTTTCAAGTGACAGAGAGAAGAAGAACCTGGGCCCTTCCTCGCTAATACAAATTATTTGCTTATGCCCTTCATAATTACCGTTTCCAATTTCCACCCGTCATCTCTAAAATGTAATCTAAATTCAGGAGCCTGGAAATCATTTCTTCCTCAGCTGTTGGTTTCTGTTCCTTCCGTCGCCTCGGGGCACTACCTCGGTGAGCCTGCAGCAGAGGAAGGTAGGACCGCGAGGCGCACGTGGCGATGAGAGCTCACCGGGAAACGGGACGTCTCACCCTGCACCTTTGCAGCCAGCGGGCATTTTTGCCCTGTGTTTCAGTCGTGAAGGACTAGTGGGTGGTGTATTACGATAATTCACAATATAAAGTTCTCCCTGGGAAAAAGTACGCTTTGCAGCTCATTGGTTCTGTTTGTCTTCTCCATAAGGATGGTTTTGGGCCTTATAAATTGACAGCTTTCGTGATAACTACAAGGTCTTTCGAGTTTGAATGAAACCCCGCTCCCCAGTACAGTAAATTCTAAAACTCAGGTTTCGCTCTGCTTTTGTAGTTGGAAAGAAAAACAGGTTATAGACAGGCAGTAGTTGTCACCAACAGAGAAGTACTAACTTACCCTGCTGTCATCACTACAGATTTGACTTTTTTTGTTTCATTGTAAACTATGAACATTATTAGATGCTAAGCGTTGCTTGGCAAAGAGTTTTCATGAACATACTATTGGTGATAAGTGTATTTTTGCATTTTCCTTTGAGGAGATGCCATATATTTTTCATGTCTGGTCGGTTCAGTCACATGGTGTTTATGGTTTTCCTAGCTTTTTAACTAACGTATGAAAGAAAGAAATGTAAATAAATGGCAGTAGCAGGAGAAATCTATGAAAAAGGGTGGAAGAAGATCTTTATGAAGGAACACACAAGAAATAGCTTTGTAGCTTGCTTATAAATTAAAGTATTAAAAAGTTGTGGTTTGGGGTTTTTTTTCTAAAAAAAAAAACCAAAACCCTAAAACAAACCCTGAACACCCTGATTAAGAGAGAGGTAGTAGGTGAGATTTACTGGTTGCCAAGCCAAATTTACGGTCATTTGTCTTGCTATATGCACATAAATTATGTTTCTGCATATTGTTGTTTGCCTGGCTGTTAGTCAGTATAACTAACTAATATCTTGGTTGAGTTCATCCTTTGTCAATGATTTATTGACGATGAAGAAAATGTCTGAAAGACCCCAGAGGACTTTATTAACACAGTGTGCTTTTTGCTTTTGTTCAACAGCAAAAGAAAGAGAAAAAAAATATAATTTGAATAATTTCTAATTTTCTTATCAATTTCTCTTAAAGTCGTAGTGTTCGAGTATTTGTTTTTGGAGGCTGTTGCCAATGTGGTGGCTTGGAAACGTCATCTTTCATACAGAGAAGAGGAGGTTAGAAGATATACTTTTGTTTGGGTATGCTTTCAAGCTTTTTCATCTCGGGTAGTATCACAAACTACTTGCATATTTATACTACCAGTAGTTCTCAGCGTAGAGAGCATTTTCTCTAAGATGTACTTCTTTTTATCTAAATTGACAAAATCCTCAGGAGTGTTGGGATTTTGGAATAAATTCAACAGAAATATAATGATACTATCTTTTGGTCAGCTCTGTAGAGGAGAACTCCAGAACTCATTCTGAAATAGGTGTTTTGATTGCCAAACAGTATTTGGTTCTGCTTGCAAATGGCACCTTGGAAGATATTAATATCTCCTTATCATATACAAATGTTTAATACTTTTGGAAAATTGGTTTAATCTTTTTAATCCTTGAAATACATTATAGATTGCATGAGTCTATACAACTATTATTCTATTCTGACACTATTTTAGATATATTTTACTGACGCTTTGTGTCTGCATATAGTTGAGATGATACTCTTTTTAGTTTAAGGCCTTGATTAAGATCATAAGAGCAACTGACAGCTCCCCTTAGCACCTCTAGTAGATGGATCTAAGAAAATATAGGCTTTGCCACACACATCTAGAAAATTATAGCATTGGTGCTCTTCAAAAGGTTATGGATGTTTTCTCATACGATATTTATTGTAGTCATACCCTGAAGCTGCAATCCACGGTGCCCAGTTGACCCTCACAAATAATTGTGCTGAAAGCGATGTGTGTTCCACCTCACACCAGTCACACATAATAGTGGCAGCAGGCCAAAACCTTCAAAGGGTGTTATTTTTAACCGGATTCTGGATTTTGTTGTTCTATGTTATCATTAACAATTCATGAAGCGCTTATTGAAACTAATAAACTGATTGCAAGCTAGAAAAATGAATTGATTAATATGAAATGGAAAATGGAATAGCGATGAGCTCATTTCCATTGTAAATAATGGAAAATAAATCCGATATGTGTCGGCTCTTTGGGCTGCAAATGAAATGAACTCGCCTCCAAATCAGTCCATGACAGTTAGCCATGACTGACTTATAGAGGGGTTTTTTTTAAGCCAAAGCTAACAAAGAAGTCATGTTTTGAGTATAACTTGTGGCACCACACGCGCCACCTTTCACAGATTCGAAGTGGGTATGTTTAGTCATGATGCCGCTTTCAGCGCCTGTTCCTCTGCCTGGGTCATCTTAAAATTTCCTCCGCATCTTTGTACATCTCAATCCCACTTCACGGCAGACCTGAGGAAAAGCGAGTTCTTGTAGCAGAAGGTCCTTTTTTCCCTTCATAATGACACGGCTGGACAGGACTTTCCTGCTGACCTGTGCTGGTAAGTCTCTTCGGTGGGAAAGCACGCAATTTTATGCATCTTTTCTGTATCGTAATAATGCAGACAAGGCAAAATAGGAAGATTAAGAGATCCTATCTCTGTTCAGTGACAACAGAGAAGGTTAAGGGCAGAAGAGATATACGTCTAAGACGCTAAGAAGTCCTGGAAGACAGTTAACAGGAAAATAATTCCTGATTATTGAAAATTTTGAGATGCAGCCTCACAGTATTACATATTTTGCGTGTTGGTGTAACAAGAGACAACGGAACGTACAAGGGAACGAAATAATTTTGTTTTATTAGCTCTTATTCTGGAAGATAAGTGCTTCCTGCGCCGAAAGTTCCTGCATTACACCAACTGCAGCAGTGCTGAACGTGAGCCGCTGCGTGAGTGTTTGCTCTGTAGAACTGTCTACGTGAAATCGTTCCAGTGGCATTAATCTTCTGTTTGCCTAGATTTTCTTCTAGAATACATTCCAAATATTTATCCTATTTGTCAGCTTGTATTTGGTTGGATTCTTGGGCAGAAATTTGGGGTTATTTTTCTTGCTTCATACTAAGTTGATTGTACGTAGTTCTTCATATTAGGAACCTTTTCTCGTATTCATTTACCGTATTTATTTGCAGAACAGTTAATTCTCAGTTAATGACAGTTACCACTATCAGTCATGCTTAATTAAGAAAAAAAAAAACAACCAAAACCAAACAAAACCTGTAATGAAAATGTTTAAATATTCAAACAAATCAATAAAATTTAGTCAGGGTTGAATCATAATCTGGCCATCCGTAAGACGTTTAGATTTCTGTGTCTCTTGATTACTTATGTCATCTACAAAATAGTTCCAAACCAGTTGTTACTTCGTATTTTCTTGGTCCTACATGGATTTAATCAACATTAATTACTGTAATAACCATAAGTCTGTCAGTGCTGACCTATTTAAACCCAACAGGATGCGTGTTCAAGGCACCAGGCCAATATTAGCAAGCCATCGTGAGTTCCCCTTGACTCTTCTCTGAGATATATGTATTTCCACAGAAGTGCCACTGACACGAGGTCTCCAGCGAGTTGGTATCTCACTGTATACACACCTCAACTGGTCTGTGTGTACCATAAACAAACTAATGACGCATTGAGCGCCAGTTCACGTGGTTAGGAGATAGCGCACATTTTGTTGTTGAAGAGCATTAAATGTTTAAATTTCTCCAGTTTACTCAAAAGCATGGCATGTGGCCACTGAAATACGACATGGGCCACACACTGCATGGGTTACATTTTTTTTGGATTTAACATTAAATCTGATTTCTGTGGTGAATTTAATTATCAGGCTCTTTTCCTAATTAATAGATGTTTTTTTGCTTTTGGCGCTTTCCTTACTGGATTCTAGTTCTTCTGGTGACTCATAGAAATAATTGTGGCAGCAGGGATGACCAAATAGACACGGAGCACCATGTTTGCCAAATGCTATCCTTAAAGCAGAAATAATTCCATATGTAACTACAAAAATTGGGCATTTCTCAAATTATAAGAGAAATACTTTGCTCCAAGGCAGCTTCACGGGGCACCATCTGGCTTCACAAATCTTAAGAACTGAGATTTCCTTGAATAAAATTTATCCAATCAATCTCTGTGAAAACTGTGTAATGTTAAAAATCCTTCATTATCGCATTCGTTCAGTGTTCCTTGGTAGTCTAGGTGAGCCTGGGTGCAAAACCCAAGTTCTTTTCATACTAAAAATGTATGGTTCTTGATTTTAGTGCTTGGTTAAGCACAGTGTTTTACAACCTTAGTCTCCATTTCTTTCAAGGAAATAATTTCAAATGGCAAATGACTTTTTTAACTTTTTACTTTTATTGAAGGATTTCTTTCAACTTCCAGTGCCCTTTTGGCTAGGACGTAAGTTTAAGAACTCAAATTTCTGCGATGCGGCTAAAATGAAAGTATTTCAAACATTCTTTTTCAGGGCAGTCTAGGATGTAATGCATCTCTATTTAAGATGGATAACTGATATGAAGGATTCCTTAAATGGTGATCTTTGCATTTTAAGACATGGCCCAGGGTTTTTCCTATTAGTTTATAATACAGGCTCTGGAGCTGTAACATGAGATACTGGAAAATGGGTGACATAGTATTTCAGAGCAGTTTTATTCTGAGTATAGTAAAGAATAAATCAGAATAAAGGTTCCAGATTTTCCTTCATGTAGGTGCAAGTTTGCCCTCAGGCATCTCGTTGCACACATTAAAGCAGTTTGCAATTTGAAGTGTGAGAAGGTGGCAGGATGGCTGTCACTGGATCTTCTTAGGGGTGATGGTTTTGCTTTTTAAAGTGAAAGAAGTAGAGGTCAAGGTGCTATCTTGCCATGATACGTAATACCTTGTACGTTCTGATACATCTGATACAACAACGTCTATGTATCTTGTACATAATGTGAAGGAAAACTTTGCAAAATTTTTTTACTGTTTTATCCACAGCAAAGCGTTCACTTGTGATTGAAACTGTTACACCGAAATAGCACTGAGATGATACAGAAACGGAGCCTCTGGAACGTCTGGCCATCGTTCATCCCTGTTGCACACGTAAGAGAAGCCAGAAAGCTCCCTCAAGGGAGGCTTCCCCAGACTGACATCTAACAAAGAGAACGGTAGTTTGTGTTCTCAGGGCTTCTTGGAGAGTCTTCATATAGAGGAGACAGCCAAAATAAATATTATACGGGAAAGATGTGAAATGTGAGGATTCACAAAAATGCAAGACAAGCTTCCATATAATAATTAGTTTAGCATCTCCGCATCACCTCAGGAGTTACAAAGAGGAGAAAATAAAATTGGTTTAGTCCTAAAATAGCCTTGTCTTGCAGGTTCTCATAGGAAAATGTCCATGATTTATGTTTTATACATTTTTCTTAAAAATTAGACATCAAAAGAAACCATCGTGATCTGGAAGAGGCAGTTTAAAAGAGATATAGTAAAATACAGCACCTTCTGCATTTTCAATACGTTTTAAAAGAATGCCAAATATCACTACTGAAACTTAGGTCTAATGTTATTTTTCTGTATTCTGTTGTTTTTGTTTTTTGGGTTTTGTTGTTGGTTTTTGGTTTGGTTCCCCCCCCCCCTCCCCCCCCCCCCCCCCCAATTAGGGTTTATACTTCCCAGGCAAACACCAATTGCAGAAAGAGACAAAAAAAGAGTGTTGCTGCTATGTTGGCGTTGCTCCTGCCCCCCAATTCCGCGGAGGGTCCGTCACTTGTTCGGCGCCAGCGGTTGTTGCTATGGTTATTTGTCCTGATGCGTGGAGAGGAGGGGAACGGCACCGCTCCTGCAGGAGTACGGCTGCTCGGCGCTTCTCTCGGCGCTGTCTCTCTCCGATAATTTAACGCGCAGGCAGTAACTGTTGCAGCAATGGGACACGGTTATTATGCGTTTGACATTAGTGCTTAACTGAGATTGTGGTAGACACGGTCCTTGGCAATTATAAGAGGCTGTTTCTCTACAGAAGGGCCCGCAACCTAAACAAATGAAGCAAAGCGGGAGGAAGGAGCACTCCTATCTTAATTTTGCAGGTGGAGAACAAGAAGAGAACTTGTCATTTGCTCAAGATAACTTATGAAGCCCACGGCAGTGGCAGTAACCCGAGTCTCCTCAGTCTCCAACCACCACTGTGTGTTTAAGATCTTTCTTCCTCCTATTCTAAATTGTTTCATAACTGTCTGCACCAACTTTCAGATTCAAAAACCTCCAGCGATGTTCCCGTGGAGAAAGAAGGCTGGTTTTTTTTCCACTTTTTGTGTTTGATGTTTCAAAACATTAGGCACTCCCTAGCCCGTATTCATACCCTGCTCTTGCTAATGAATATCAGGATAGACTAGATGCAGGGCAGCTAATTTAAACCAGTGTAAAATGTATGAGAATTAGTCTTTTGCTGCTAGGCCGGGACAGCCCAGCAAGTTTCCTCAGTACCAATGCACAGTTTTAATTTGATTTCATCCACCAATGCTAATAAAAGAACACTCCAAGGCGAGAATTTAAAATGATTAATTACAATACTTTAAAAGATGAAAAAGAATCTCTGTGTGTCAGTCATCCTCACGGGGCAGGGAGTAATGAAAATGGAATGCGCACAGGAATGAGTTTTCTATTGTCAACGATAAAAGTGATAATCGCCCCAAGTCAAAGCGAAATGACAGATGAAAGAAACCTATAGAACATCGCCTAAGGGAGCTCCTGGGGCCGGCGCTCAGTACCACATATACACATGCTAGGCTGATATTTAATGAAGCTCTGGTTGACTCCGTAATGAATGTTGAAGGCTCTCTGGAGCATCAAACATCATTTAACACTGCTAGAAGCAAATGCTTTATTTTTGTTTGGTGGCGGGGGAGGGGGGCATATTTTATTACAGGTTTTCAGCTCTTTCAACGAATAAATTGAATTCAGAAGGGGGGAAAAATTCCTTTATGATGCAAAGAAGTATTTTTGTACGTTTTATTTGTAACATTTTTATATACGTAAAATGGAAGAGGAAATGCAGCAGGGATAGCCTAATGTGTTAATGAGCAAAATTAGCCTGGTTTTCGAGTATCTATTATTTATGCTAGCTGGGGACTGGTCTGACCCTTGTGATGTAAGGAGCAGCCGAGAGATTTCTAGATCATGTCTGTATGGTCTGTGGTCAAACAGCCAGGTGAAAAAGAAATTGAAATAGATTCTCGCCCGTGATTTAATACGGATGTGGTGATTGTACTGTACAAATGTATCTTCTAAAGACCTTTGGGACTGTACAACAAGACCAAGCCAGTAAATAACGGTTCAAGTTATATATTGGTAGTAGTGCTGAAGCCCGTAGCACTGACAGGCAGCATTTCCTATCTGTTTTCATCTTAATCAAGTTATCTGTGTGCCTTCTGTGGCTCTCCAGAGACGTTTTTTGAAGTTAAAACATCACTACATCAGCTTGTGTCCAATTGATGGCCCAAATTATGCCTCTCCCCTCCTTCATTTCTTTCCAGCATATTAATTTCACTGTTGCTAGAATCAGTTTAGGCAGGATATGGTTTAATACTGCTTCAACCAGCAATTGGTGTTATTTGCATCTGTAAGGCTCAAAACGTGTCGGCCCCCTGGGGATGTAATACTAAATTCTTGTCTCTCTTTTTTTTTTTTTTTTGCTACCTTGCCCAGGCATGTAGTGTGTTAAAAAGACAAATAAAAAGGATTCTGGGAAAAATTGACCATTATTGACCATTGGCAAGTGTCAGCCCGTGTTTATTATAATGGGAAAAAACACACCAGTATAAAGGAAGCAAATGGTTTGATAGGGATAAGGCCTTACTTACAAACACAGGTGGTTTTCTGCCGTTCAGCTGTTTGAAGTAATAGAGAGTGGGAAGAAAATGCTCTATGAAGTTGTTAGCTTGGTCGTCAGAATAAGCTGCAGAACTCTTGTTTTGTTAATGGAAGAGAGGGTTTATCGTGATTTCTATAGGAATCATTACACCATTGGCCCTTTTAGCTATTTATTTTGTGAATTAAAAGAAACGTTAGTGAAAACCAACCGAAATTTCAGGAAAAAAAAAAATAATCTAGGAGATGACTGAGTAGAATATTTGGAATATTATACAGACAATACGAACAAGCAAGAGAACAGTTCCTTAACATTTAAAGCCATAAAAAAACGCGTCTTTTGGGAACACGTCATCAAAATTGGAAAACTCTTTTTCAATATTTATTGTCCAAAGAAATAGAAAGTTACACTTTCTGCTGCTTACAATTTATAAAATAATCTAATCTAGAAGGTCAGTAATTCAGTCCAGGTTGTTTCAAAGCATTCAGAAATAGAAAGTTTGCAAAAGTTTTCAAATAGAGTGGAGAATGTTCTGGTATTTGCATACATACCGCACAGTAAACTAACGTCAAATACAGTCTGCACAGATCACAATTTATTAAAATTATCACAGCATAAATGTGATTTACCTGTAGTAGGTTCCATATAGCTACAGGCGTTTGATCTGTAAGAAAACTTCTAGCAGAGATGTTAAACAATGTCAGGTTAAAAATAAGTTGTTAAACAGGCAGTCATTTTTTAGCATTCCTATATGAAAGATTTCGATATTTTGTGTTTATTGCGAAGGTTTCCAGGAAAAAATCTGGGGTCCAAGAATATTCCCATGAGACAAAATTTTTTTGCTGCTGCTGTTGTAGAGAAAGAAAAGCGACAAGTAATGAGACTTGTCCCAGAATAGGTCTGTTGTGAAAGCAGAACGAATGTTCTAGCACGTTTGGGAGGCTACACCATTATTCTTTTGCAGCAAGCCTAAATATGAAATACTTTTCATATATGGTCAATTTAGTTTTACACATAAAGTTTATCCAAATGAGAAAAACTCATTTCTTAACTTCTTTCTAGTTCAAGGTGACTTCTAAGAGAAAACCTGTCCCCACCTGGGCTTTTCATAGACAGTCTTCGGTTTCTCCTCCGTCTCCGAGTTATATCCATAGTTTTTTAATGTTGTATTCTCAGCTGAACTGCTAAGCAGATCTTCCCTTCTTTGCCCCCAAGAGCTTTAACTTACCACACATCCATAATGTTGTGTGAATGGTTCATCAAGGAACTGGCTCCTGTAAAGAAAAAGAATTGACCAACTGTGGTGTCACTGTGTAGTCGAAAAGGAGAAAGAAAAACTTTTGCATGGCCTCTGCCATGACAAATGACTTAATATTTTGAGATAAACAGTGATTCTTGGTTCACTAACCTAGTGGTAGGGCAGAAAGATCATCTTTACACGTTCAAATGCTGTTTGGTCACAGTGGTGGATGGCGACTCCACCACTTCCCTGGTGGTGGAGCAGCCTGTTCCAGTGCTTGACAACCCTTTTGGTGTACAAATTTTTTCCTAGTATCTAATCTAAACCTCCCCTGGCACCTGTGAGTGGGGCTTCCTCGGAGCGGCGGAGCTGGGCAGATTCCCCATGGCAGGCCCAAGCTCAGGCAGGACCCACCCCACGAAGGCGCCCACCATGGTTTCCAAAACCCCTTCTCCCCTCCAGAGAAGTGATGAGCATCACCCCTCCTGCCTGCCCACCAACTGCCCTGGTGCGACACCAACGCCTGGAGCAGTATCGGTGAAAAGCTCTGTATGAGTCTGCTGGGCAACTTCACGTCCCTGGGTAAGTTTATTATATTCATTTCTTCTGGCATGCGACCGTTTCTTCAGATTTTTTTTTTTTCTTTCTCTCCTTTTCTGGTATTCTTCTAATGCTGTATAACTTCTGCTGGAGGCGGTCACTAAACTCACAAGTGAAAAAGCATACTTCCCAAGAGAAGATGATATGCAAAACCAATATATAATATTTGGAGTACTACTGGGAGGGGTTACAGCGCATCATAACGTGTCATTTATCAGCTAGGATGAAGCAGGACAGCCTGCTCTAAATTTTTCATCTGAGATCTATTATACTCTTGAAGCCTTCATTTCACTTTTAAAGAACAGAGTTCATTCTAAGAAATAAAATAGATATCCAAAGTGCAGAGACTTCAGACAGACCGTCTGGTAAAGCAGGGTCAAATAATAAGCTTAAGGAAAGTGGATTTCTGCATGTACGGGTGAATTAAGGAAGCAAGAAAAACATTTGTACCATTGGCAAACCAGTATGAGATTTCAAGTTATAGTGATACTCAGAAAACAATGCTGTTAGATGTTTCAGTGATTGCCTCGCGGGGAGTTTCTGCATAAATTTGCTCGGTTTGTAAATAAACGTTAGCTTTTTTCTCCCCTCTAGCAGCTTTTCATTCAGGCTGGGGGTCATTCTTTTCCCAGCAGATTTTTGAAGAGGCTATTCAGCCTCCTTCAGTCACAGCTGGACATCCTCTGCCGTCAGATAAAGCCCTCACTGCTAGGGCAACCACGCCACCAACAGCCATCGTCTTCACGGTGGAGACGATGGACCTGGAAAACTATATTTTGATGGAGAAGAAGCCACGGAGCGAAGCTGCTGGGTACTGTGAAGGTAATGGGGTGGCCCTACAAGTGCTGAGGTGTGTCGGCAGCCTCGGGGTTGGTGAGCTGAACTCCAGCCTCATTTCATGGATCAGGAGGAACCTCAGTCGCCCGTAGGCTGCAGAAAGCCCTGCCCTCTGAGAGCACAGCGAAGGCAGCCCTTGGAATTTGATTTCTGATATTCTTAATTTGGTGCATATTTAGGGGGCTGGGTTACTCGTAATTTAAATCAAAATCAAATGTTTATTTGATGTCGCTTTTTAATTGTGTTTGAATTGCAAAATGCCCCATGATACGCTTTGTTAAGAATACTGCGCATTAGTATCAATGTCGCTGCTAGCAACAATAATGATCAAACCTTGTTTCTCAAAATAGTGATGCACACTGCATTATCCAAACGCAAATATAAAATCGCACGTGTAGATACACGCTCAGGCTGCAGCGCGTGATATTACTTGCCCCTGATATTTCCAGAAAGACACAAGTGAAATACGAACGGTGGCTGTGAAACCCTTACAGCTTTACGATGCACTGGGAAAGAGCGGAAATACAAACGCATTCACAAAAGTTTGCGTTTCAGAGCAAATTGAAATAAAGTAATTTACAATCCTCCTCATCACCTTCGCAAGGTGGGAAAAGATCGTGTTCTCTCACACACACACACATATATATATATAAATTGCAAAACATACATGAGCCCTTCTAGTGGGATGTAGAGCAAGAAAAGCCTCATGAGGATCAATATTCTATGTGAGCAAATTGATGCCTGTGAACAGAGAAGCTGCTCATTTTCAGGTCTCCTAAGGGAACAAGTTTTAGATAATTATGTGACAAAAAGGCCTTTTAGGATCTATGAAAAAACACTCCAAAATGTCAAACGCTTAGAAGCCATGCTTCACCTGGAACGATAAAAGCAGCACATTCTGTAACCTTTCTAGAAACAGATTTACTAAACACATTAGCTTAATTTTACAGCACTGTAAATGTCTGGTGTACTGTACTGTTAGGGGGCTGTGCCGAACAAACACGGGTGTCCTGCTGTATGTCAGAGCGTTGTGGGATGCTTCAGGATCTTCTGTGGAAAGACCACGCTGGGCAGGGCGTGTTTGGAGGATGCCAGAGGGGACAGCAAAGTCAGGGGGAATTATAAAGGGAGGCTGAACCGAATTTCTTAACTGGGGGGTTCTTGCAACTTGTGACTTTAAAAACAGGTAGTCTGTTGGTGCAACATGGGAACAGAAGTCATGGTAGCCGTGGACAGAAGAAGCTCCAGTGCGTTTGCTTTGCTAAAGATGTTATGCAGCTGTGGTGCCCACCACCGCTGCCTGGGTTATGCCTCACTGCTGCCTAATCACAGGAGGAACCTGAGGAGCTGCATCTAATGGTTGCATCAGGTGTGTGATGGATTTGGGTTTCTGTGTATATGAAATGTAGAAATGTAGGTTCCATTACAGAACGAATAGCAGCAAATCAGAAATAACTTTGGCTTCGTGATTGTCCCAGGGCTCTTCAGTCCTGAGTCCTCACCTGCCCCTGTTCCCATTGGAAATGAAGTTGTCGTCTTACACTTAAGAAATTTTATTTGACAAACGTGACAAAGTGCAAGTCGCGTGACATCAGAGCCTGTGACTAACTTATTAAGTAGGTGCTGAGTCAGTGCTGAGAATCATTACGGTTTTTTCCTGGATAAGAGACAGACCTTAACTGCCTGTCATGTATACATATTTATTTATTATTTTTTATTTCTCTTAATATAACATGGAATGACAAATATTCTTTTCCCTGTCTTATGAACAGCTAGCAGCTTCTGTTTTCCTGCCTCCGCGTTTATACAAATGAGAGGAGGAACAATACCAGAGTTTTAGCTTTATCATTTTAGGCGTCGGGCTTTGAGCTCTCCTGTGCCGTTAAGACCGTCCGCCTTGTTTCAACGCGTTTCTCTCTGAGTTCATACCCACGTGATGCCAAGCTAATGTGCAACTGCAGATATGCCAGTTGCTTTTGTTCTCTCCTATTCACCGGCACTGCAAGTCTTTCGGAGGGAGGGTAAGGGAACCGAACAAACCTGTCTGACCGCTCAGAAACTTTCTGGTTGTGAATATAGCTGCCAATTCTGACACCGCCAGGGAGAAAGACAACTTCAAAATGTGTTATGTCTGGCTGGGATGAGAGCCAGATTATTAACGGGATGACCTGTTTTTGGGAGAGTAAGTGAAAAATTCAATAGCACCTATGCTTTCGGTCCCCTCTCTCAGTTCTGATGCCTGGAGTCTTTGAACTGATACTTGATTATTTATGAATGTATAATAACCAAATAGTGGCACTAAATTGAGAGACGTTATCTTCACGGTTGACATAGAGGCTCCGCAACTGCCCGTTTCTCCATTTATTTATTTTTTTTTAACACACTTGAATGACAAGCTGCTGATAAAAATAAATACTTTGTGACAAGGGAAGAAATATGACTTGAGGGTGTCAGTGTTGGAATGAATATCACAGAGGTCTTCCATCACAGCTGTTAGACGTGGAACGGCGTCTAAGAACTGCACAGCTCAATAAATGACTGTTACGCAGCCTATATCTGTAATCAGGGCGCCCTATCTGTAGCCTTATAGCTGTGTACATGTATGAGGGCAAAATATTTCTAATATCTGGAATTTACTGCACCTAAGCCTCGGCTTTCAGACAACAATGGATTACTTTCAAACAGGATGTCTTCCTAAATCAATTTTCTTCTTATCTTTGCTGGATTATATTTCACCCTCTGTATCTCACGCTCTATTATTAAGCCATACTTTCTGATTTTTTGGTTTTGCATTAGTTTAATGTAGGAAATGAGAGTTTTTTGTAAAAAATTTTCTTTCTGTATGAGTATTCTGTAAATGCTAAATGTACGTGCGGCAGAACGAGAGCGTGCGTGGCACCGCCATTCAAAAATCATGCATGGGGACAGAACTTGCCTTCTACCCACTACTTAGTTTTTATTTTATAAAACAGTACCTAATGATGATACTTCCTTTGTACCGATAGCCAAGAATTCATTTCTTTCCTTCAAGAGAAAACAATGAATTCCTAGTAACGTGTAACATTTTCCTACTCTGCTTTTTGTCCATATAACCTGCTCTGGGTGACCCTGCTCTGGCAGGGGGGTTGGACTAGCTGATCTCCAGAGGTCCCTTCCAACCGTATGATCCTCTGATTCTATAATTTCGTCCATCTTTAAGAGCTCCCTGCCCACAAATCCTGAACTTTCTTCACTGTTTGTTTTGAAAATACTTCCCCTTTGGTCCGATTAATTACTTTTATCCAGTGCCATAGCTTTTTATTCCTCCCCTCTTCTGCTTTGATTCTATTGTTTTAATTTTTCATGAAGATTTATTAATAGTTTTAGGGGTTTTTAGAAATTGCGTTTTATCTTCCACGGAATTTGAAGAGACTTATATGGGATTTGCATTATTAATGCTGTTATTATTATCAGTATTATTAATTTTACCTGTTTACTTTCATTGGTATACATTTTTTCATTTGAATCATCAACTTATAAAACATTAAAAATACATTACAATGCATGAGTGGCAAGAAAGTTAGCTTAGCTTTGCTTACAGCCGACGTATCTCTAGGGTCTTATGCTTTCTCTTTTTAAAGTTACATGTGGAAAGAAATAGCACCGACATCTAGATCTTCTTTAAATGAAAGCTCATATTCCAGATGTGGAATTAAAGTTTGCAATCTCATATCGCATGCTGAAATTTCGGAGAGTTGAGGCTCTAAGTTGTGGTAACCAAAGGAAGTTATCCCGGAGGAGTGATAATAAACGCCTCCAGTGGAAACCCATTAGAAATGAAAAGAGAAATATAAACAGAAATCTTGCTGACCAGTTGTTTGTTTTTGTTTTTTTCTCTTCTCTTTCTGCCTCCTCTTGAAGGTCTGGTATTGCAAAAATATGCAAAGTATAACTTTGTGTTATATATTTGGTCCCAGAAGCACACTGCGAACATCTAGTTCTAAAATTACAATGATGTTTATACTCTCTATTCTCTATTTTACATCCTGCGTCCTGGAACACAGGGCTTGATGGCCGATATAAATATAAACCATATAGCTTAACAGCAGAAGCTATTCTTATTCATATAAATGCCTAATACTTCCCTCCCATACCCACTCGTAATTCCCTTAACTATGTCAAGTATCCTGTGGCAGGAAGCTTACAAGTTCATTATACCACTATCCCTGATCCTGGCAAACAATAATTAGTTTAAATTTTGAAATTAAAAGGAAGCAGTAAAAGGAAGCAAACCAAAAATGGCTCAATGTAATACTTCCCTTATTTCCTAGTAAACAATTCCCCAGGGATTTCTTTGTGCGTGGTCCTTTCTGACTTGGTGCGTTACCGGCTTGTAGGTGCTTAAGCAGCATTTGGGTGCTCTCTCAGGAAAATTCTCTACACAAAAGTCAAGTACCACCTAAATATTATTAATAATTTGTTGTGGTGTTGGGCAACATATGTTTGGCAAGGAACAGGAGTAATAAGCTTTGAAGTGTGTGCATGTTTTGAGAGGGGATTTTTCACAGGTGCTGGAGCTGCATGGGTCTCAGATGTTCTTAAAGATCTAAGACAACAGAATATCTCTCCAAACCATTAAAGTTTGAAAAGCAAGTGAACAGATGTTCAGTCCTTTCATTTAATATTTCAGGCAGCTGTGTAACTTTACCGTGTTGGGGCTTTTTTTTCTTTCCCCTATTTTTTCACCACTTTTTTTCCCCTCCCTCCCCGCTAACATTTAAAAACTAAACTGGGTTTAAGGTCAGGCCTGATGACAGCCCGAGCGGGTTCTGACAGCTGTTTAAATGTTTGTGACATCTGCCTCGGAAGCCGGGACTGGTGTCTCGGAGCCGCCGCGGCACAGCGTCTCCCTTGTTTCTCCAGGCAGCTTCCCCTGGCGAACAACTTAAGGCACAGGGGGTGGCTAAAACTTTCTGGTATTTCTGTTATGCTTCCTTAACCACTTCCTAGGCTTTTCCTCAGGAGCCTGGAATGGGCAAGGATGTGAAGTTTAAACTGTTTAAAGCCTGTTGGAAATCGGGAAGAAGACAGCCCGTCACAATAAGGCGTTGTCCTTTCTTCACCTAAACAACCTTCCTGCGGCATGAGCAGGAATCCTGGCAGCTTGCTAATTAATCCTTAACGCTGGGCTCACCTGTTTCTGTGTTAAATTCTCAAATAAATCTCAAGAAGGCACATTGCCATGTAAAAACCTCACAGCGGAGTCGTAAGAGGAGGAAGAACCTCGAGAGACCCTTCCTTAAAACGACATGGCCAAATGCAAACCCCCCGGTGCAGGGGAAAGGATCGAAAGTGTCACAGAAGGAATTTGGTTAAATTGTGATCTTTTGATCTGAAGTTAGTTTCTTGTCTTCTTTCCGTCAGCTCCTACCGACGGCTTGCGCAATGCCTATATTACCATATATTTTTCTTTCAGGGTGCAAACGAATTGCCACCTAAAGTTGGGCTTTGTGCTGATCATCTGCCGCAGGGCAGCTTTCTCAAAGCGATATAGGAAATTTTTTTAGTGGAGAAACCCCTTTGACTGTGTTTCTATGCACCCGTGTGAGCGATGTCTTACTTGCTGGGGTGCTGGAATTTGACACCGGGTAGCAGAGAGAGTTGGCATTATTTATTGTAGCGTCTCACCATTCCCTGTGCCTGTGGCCACCCGCTCTCGTACCGCAAGGGAGCGACCAGAGGCGTATCACCTGCAAGGAGAAATCATCCAGAAATACTTCTACAGGATGAAATATCCAAGGAAGGACCTTATGCAATGTTTTGGGTTGTGTTTTGTCCTATGGAGATTTCACGTATGATATGGTGAAAGCTTCGCTGTCGTCTTCTTTGTTTTCCTAATGAAATTTTTTTTATACAATGTAATTTGCTTTGTTTTATCGTGAGCTGGATCTTATCTGCCCCAAACTCAGTATTTTTTGCACGAGCCCTTGTCATAACTTTCTTCAGCACTGATAGATAAGCATTTCACCGGAACTGATGCCGTTATTACTATGTCATCGGTTATTTCCTGGATGCCTGTAAGGTTTCCAAGTGGTCTTTGTCCTTTTGTTGCAACGCTTCACTTGCTGACCTTATTCCAAAAGGTAGGCAATGAAACTTGTTCCTGCCCCAGGGTGAACCAAAAGCACACAGTTAATATCATTCATCATGTAATCTGACTTGTCAGGATCCATCCTTCCTACCAGGATTACTTTTAGCAGGCCACTTGGCTTTGACCGTTTGCTATCGCAGTTTAGCCTTTCTGAGGTTGCCGGAATGTGGATACATCCAAATTCCACCGTTTCTCTTTTGGGCTGATGTCACGCTCTTAGCCCACAGACTGAATATCTTTGTTTTGCCTATATTCCTATGTTTCCTTAGCTGCTGCTTGTTTCCTCTGCTGCTTGCTGTCACTGCGACCGTAAATTTTACAGCTGTGCGTGACAGGGGCGATCGATGAATACAGATATATAGGTGTACTCCTTAAGGGATTCTGCGAACTCCTTGAAGACTTCTGGCTGTTTGCGATGAGTGTTCAGCCATGCTTCGTGCATGGGGATGTCTGCTTGGCATTAAGTCTTTAACTGTGTTTGACTTACACTGGCCTTCGTGGTACTTCCATGGGAAAGGGTAGAAGAGCGACCTTTCTTCAGCCATTACCCCGTTAAGGTGACTTTGGAGCGTGTCCCGGCACCACGTTACAGGTATTTCATATAGGACTGGGATACGGGGTCAGTTTTAAAAGGTGAACCTCAGCTCCTGTGCTTAACTTGAAGCCGCCGAGCACATTTCCTGGAGTACTTTCTACATGTGCTGTAGGGGCTGTCCTGTTTTCTGACACTACACCCACAAGAAAAGATTAGTCACATTCGAGTTCAGCCGGGGATTTGTGCTCCTGCTTGTTTTTTGGTTTGTTGTTGTTTTTTTTTTGTTTTTTTTGTTTGTTTCTTTTTTTCCCCCTGGGGTAAATTTGCTGCTTTGAAAAGCAAGAATAGTGGTTACACACACTGCATTGGCGACAGAAGATTTGCTCAGGCTGGTGGCAGTGTTCCCTACCCGGGTGTGAGGTGTGGAGGGTCTTCTGCTCTGCCTGGAAGGCGGCTGGTCCTCCCGCACGCTTTCATGGGGTGGCGGGTGCGGGAGCCGCTGCCGGTTCTCTGCTTGGGTGGCATGGCAGCTCCACAGATTATCTCTTTTTGCCCTCCCAAATCAGCCTTCCTCAGACACCTTTACCGAAGTGATTTATCAGTGACACTGAGCAGAGTTTTATCTCTTAAGCATGTCATTCTCGGCATTGTCTGACTCCCAATTTCACGCTTTTTGCCTCAGCTCTGTGGCTTGCTTTTCCGTCTGCTGTTCCTCTTGGTACTAGTGAGACCAGAGCTGATATCATTCAGCATTTTGGTTTTTTTGTTTGTTTGTGGTTTTCTTTTTCATGGATCACTGTATTTCTAAAGCATTGTCGAGGGCCCCTCTGGACTGGGAGTATTCAGCTTGTTGCTTTGATGATGCAATCTAAATCCCAGAATCTCCTGACCTAGTGAGTTTGGCAAAAATGGCTATTTTCAAATCCTATCCTGTTTATACGCTCCGTGGGATTTTTCTGCTCCTTTCAGTTCTTCGCCGACTCGTTCAACGAGGGTGTGCAGAAGGGGAGGAGACTTATCCCTCCTGCCCCTCCGTACTTGTTCCCTGCCTACTGTCCTAGAAAAAACAAATCAGAGCTGCTCTCTGACCTGCATGTGGTCACTCTGTTACCTTTCCTTTCTCTGGAACGTGGACATCAGTATAAATAATATGAAGTCTTAATTAAAACTCCATTTTAGGGTGATAAGAATGGCTCCTACAGAGGGCCCAGCTAGGCAGCCCTTTGGCTGCTATCAGATTCAGGAGACACACAGTATCCTCGCTGGGGATTATACCTAAGCACATCTAGAGAGACCATATCGGCGTAAAAAGCTAATCCTCCTTGACCTACAGGCTACACCTCAAAGGATACCCATGTCTCTAATGCTTAAAGCAGACATAAGCACCTCCTGGAAATTAGCCTGCTTTAGATTAGGAATGATTTGGTAGAGCAAATCTACATCTAGTGATGTTATACAGCGCTGAAGTTTCCTTGGTCTGCTGTTAACAGGATTGTCATAAGCAGGAAACATCCATAAATAAATGTAAGCATGTTTCTGTGAAATAACCCTGTAAAAATTGTGCTGGGTTTCTTGCTGTTGGTTTTCTCCCAATATTCCAGTACTGCAGCACGTCATTAAAGGAAAAATGGACATATAATAGTTGAGGCTGGAAAGACGACACAGGTACACATAGAAACACGCACCTGCCTTCTCTGATAGCATCACTTCAAAACCATAAACCAAACAAAGTAAAGAAAAACACTCAGTAAATAATGAGGAGGGGGGGGGAACCCCAAACCACCAGAATTAATACCTTACTAATGGATACGGGGTTTTTTTAGGTATAGATAGGGTGCTCATCACCGCTAAAATGTCAGGCTGGGTTTTTTTATGACAGCGCGATCAGTTAATTTCAAATCAATAAGCTTTTTTTCAGTTTTGAAGTATTCCTGAGTGCATTTCCCAGAGTCTGGTCTTTGACACATCCGCTGGTGTTCCCAGGACGATTTACTCGCTCTGCCCCTACTTCCTCTTTTTCAGTTCTAGATTTGTCTAAGACATAACTAAGACCCATCATCTTCTTTGCCAACTGTAATGGATGTAAATGCCCCAGGTGCCAACCCTATAAGATCATTAAAGAAACACAGTCTCCACAGGCTAGGGTTTGTGGCCCATATTAAGACGTGGCTGTTGCAAGGGTGCAGGAAGCCTGGCTCGAAGGGTCGCCTCTGAGGGCAGAGACCGAATTCATCGTTGCTTCCTGTCAGTCCAAGACACAGCACCCTGGAGCTCGTTAAATTGCACCCACTGTCTGTAATTCATCCTGCGGGGCAGCCATCGCCATAATGCTATTGACGTAATACCGCAACGCTGATATCTACCAAGGGTTATCTATAGAGGTTGCACAGTAGCAGGGTGCCCTTTACAATCAGTTTTATCTTCTCTAGCGGTACCAGGCTGTCCATTTAAATTGCACATATGGATATTTGCATGTCTTGAGACACAGAAGTGAAACCAATTGTGCTCTCTTAGCACCCTGACCCCAAACTCTCTACGGCTACATTCGCTATCAGAACGGGATGCCAGAAGGGGGGGTAAGGCTAATATGCAACTGTATAAGTTTCCTCTTGCTTCTGCACAGCTCCCGTCACCCAGTTGTTGTCAAGCGCTGAGATAAATCAAATATTTGTAACAGTGCCACCTGGTGATACCTGCTGTAATGTTATAGTAGGTATTTGGTATGCTTCTAAAATAAACGTATTACTTTTTCTGCTTCTTGCTTACCAGTTTGTGTTCAGGAAACCCTTTCAAATGTTCAGTTTGAATTCGGTGACATTTTCCAGCTTTTGCAGTTAAATTTTGACTTGAGACTAATAATTTGACTATATTTTATATGACAAATTCATTGAAGTGATTCTTGCATTTTTTTTTTTCCTGAGAGTGATAGGTATTTATAATTAAGCATTAGGGACTGTACATATATAAAAAAGGTATGCAAAGCGTTTTTTCCTAACCTGTGTTGCCTTAAATAAAAGCAAACACAGCTGAAACCTCTGAATTTATCCCAACAGCATGTGTCCCAATGGTGTGAATGGGTCTCTCTAAATGATCCCGTTTCTTCAAGTCCTCGAAGCAGGGCTAAGTTCCACAGTTAAGAGCCGGCTCCGAGTCAGTAATGTCTTTCCAGGAAAATAGTGCAATTTTCCTTAGTCGCAATAATAATAGTTTGAGACATAATGTGGAATTGTATGGTTCTGAAAACCATGACTGTAATCTCAAGACAAATTAAGGGATAAGATTTTTGTGAGTAATTCAGTAGCTGATATTTGACCTTCTATTCAAAATAAATATAAAAGGAGTCTGCCAAAATTGTTTTGTTCTTTTTTTTTTAAAGAGTTCTGATGTATTTTTTTTCTCATTTCTATTTCGATGTTATATGGCAATCTGGAAGAAGATTTCTCTACAGATACATTGTAAGGCAGGTATACTTAGAAAAGATTTAGCTCACTTTTGGGTACTACTGGGCAATAAGTGGAATAATGTATTCACAAACATGATTGCTAAATCCAGCAAATTGATTCAGCCATGTTTCTCCCAGACTTCCTTTGCTTTTCTGTGTACTTTGGAGAAGCTGCCTTTTGTTACGATAAATGTTTAGGTAAGAACTATTTATGTAAGCATGAATGTATTAGCATACCAACAGACGTGTTTATATGCAAACAAGTATATGCAAGCAAGTATGAAGCGTTTACCTTCTCTTTTTACCCTTTTCCTACTCTTTTTTTCATCTGCAAGGATGAAATGAGAGTTAAGTCTGTAAGGCAGCAATAAGTCTCATTGTTCTTTTCATATTTGCTAGTCTAAAATCTAGAGCTAATATACATATTTAAATGCGATCCAAAGTCCAGAATTTGAAAGACTCATTACTTTCCACGGGATTTGAATCATTTACTGGCTGAAATATATTTTATGTCTCAATGTGACAAAAGCCACAAACTGCATTACAGTTCTCAAATAATAGAGGGGCATTTCTGAATGGTAGAGTCACGGGCCCAGGCGCTACTTGAATAATTAGGAAGATGAAAACATTTAGAGAGAACGTATGGGCAATTCGCAGACAGTCTGCTACCTGCAAGAAGACAGATAAATGTAACGAAAATTAATAAAGTCACTACGTTGAATGCTGACATCCAGTAGCAATAGCTTAAGCCTTTTTATGTCACATTTGGCCAGAGAGTTGTCTCAGTTCTGCTACTGGCATGCCTAATTACCAATTTGAAAAAAAAAAAAAAAAAAAACAGAAAAGAATTTTTGTAGTACTGGGACATGAAACGTGTCAGCAAGAGCACCGACTTATTGCAAATAGATATGCAGAAACGTCGATCGTTGGTAAAAGAGCCCGGTGATGATCATCGGGACAGATTTTCCACTCCCATTTTGGAGAGAATTTTCCTGTGTGCATATATTAGCTCACAGTAGGATTTGGTGAGTTGGAAATCCATTAGGAAAGTAACCACTTAATTAATGCACAGATTTATTTATACAAAGACTACTTCAGGTGCTTTTCATGTAGGTAAAAGGTCGGGTAACGCAGTGCAAGGCCATAGTATGTGAGGCAACCTCTGGAAGGGTTACATAAACTAAGCAACCGCTTTTGAATCCAAAAATAAACACATTTTTAGGCGTTAGGTAACATCAGAGCAAAGCCTTTTTCTGATGTAACTGAACCCTGGAGCCAAACTGAGCCCTCGTGTCAATAGGAACTGCGCCTTCAAATTTCGAAGATGTAGTGTTTGTTGGTAACTCTTTGTAAAAGTAGGCATTGTACTGAACTCATCACTGAGAGGCCTGGCATTGTAATGGAAGTATTGATGAAAAAAGGCCTATTTTAACACGGGTTGTTTTATACGAGCACGCAGTCTAATTAGGTTCACATATGATAGATGCTTTCTAAATTGAGGCAATTCCCCACCCACAAAATTAGCATAAATTCAGAGGTGAACTGAAATGAGAAGGAACATTAAAGCTGCTAATGCGCTCAGCTACTTCCTTGCTGAACATTGTCAGGAAACCAGTAATAATAAAGCAAATCTGAAAACCCATTCACGTATCCGGAAGTCCCTTACTTATTTTGTTCCGGAAAAGTGCAAAATGCTGCTGTGCCGTGCTTTCCATCCTGCTTTATGTCTATCTTGACAAGGTAAGACTCTGGCTTTTTTTTTTTTTTTCTCTTTTTTTTCTCCACTTCAGTTGTGTCACTTGCTATTAGATATTTCACTCTGGTGATTTGAAATGCATTTGGAGAAACTATTTTCTGCAGATCTGTATGCATATGCTTGCGCAGAGGGAAATGCATGTAAATGAGGAAGTATTTGCACTGATTATAGCAATTAAATCAAAAATACAGAGGAGAAGAAGAATTAAACCGCATGTGACATTGCTATGAAAGGCTTACAGTGTCAAAAGGGAAGGACATAAATTACAGTATGCCCACATAACTTAAGAAAAGAAAAAGCAAGCACGTTATTATTGGTAGTTTCTGGTTTACACACAGATGCACAGACACGTGCCCATGTACACACATATTGTAACTTATTTTACAGCTTGAAACCAGCAAATAAGATCCAAAAATACACTCTGTAAATTTGACTGCAAAGTATGAGTCCAGAAAGCAAACGGGCTACTTCTGAGACTGTACTTTTGGCACTTTATACATGATTATTTTTTCCCCCAAAAAAATGCCAAGTTATTTTATGTTAAGGACCTCTTAATTGTACAAAAGTCATTACCAGCCAGTTAAACAATAAATATTTATGATCTGGAAACAAGGAAAATCTCAGTGTTTGACAGAAAGAGGCGTGCCCTTTGAATTACTTAATTGCTGCACCTTCGGTAACTCTCCACTGCGAATATCCTCGGTCTATCTGACACTAACCTGGAAGATATTCTTGGTTCACCTGTTTAACCTTGGCAGTAAAAGCTAAATCTCTGAGCCAACATATGTGTCCAGGTTGGGGTCTACTGCTGTTAAAGTCATAGCACCTACCTGAGTTTTACTTTTTGCCGTGATGAATTACAATTATCTGAGCAATAAGATCATCACGTCTGAACATACAGGGGCCTATTTGGAGCGTAAGAGAATGTGTCTTGTATTTTCAGTTGAAGGCCTTCCTCAATTTTTCTAAATGAACCTCAGCAAGACAAATACTTTTGCAAGAAAATTATTTGTCAAAAGTAAATAATGACATTGGGATTGACATGCACTATTTAATTTATTTACTTTGGTAAAGAATCTATTTCTCGTGCCTAGTATTGTGTCAGAAACCTCTGTACACCCATAGAGGCTGATAAAACAGAATGTCAAATAATTGTAAGAGCAAAGTGTACCAAGCATTTCCCCATCATTCTGAGAAAAAAAAAAGGGAATTCACATCAGTTCTGGGTTTGATGATTGTAAGTCATCAAAGACAGTAAGTCTATTTTTAAAAATCATCACATTTGGTTTGCAAGGGAATCAGGAAAACACCTCAGCAATGACTGCTTCAGAAAAGGCACTTACCCCTGGCATCGGAGGGATGGAACAGGACAGGAAGGAGCCTGCCTGGCAAAGAGCCCTCGCCTTCCCCAGCAAGTAATGGAGAAAAATCAGAGTGGCAAAATCCTGCAGAAAACTACTGAGAACACTTTGTTTTCAGTACGTCAGAGGATAAACTTCAAAAGAGAAAAGAAATCACGGTGGCCTCTGTCGGCCCTAGTGGGAAGAGAGAATAACCATTGACAATCACAGAACTAGGTAACGGCAATTATTGTCAACAGTCAATCCATTTTCAACACGCAAAACATCATTGAGCTCACTTGCAAACTTAACATGCAAGAGCAAATGGAAAATTCTGCCTCAGAATCTATCGAAGGAGGGAGGGAGGAAAGAAGGGAGGAAAGAAGGGAGGAAGGTAGGGAGGGAGGGAGGGAGGGAGGAAGGAAGGGAGGGAGGAAGGGAAGGGACGGGACGGGACGGGACGGGACGGGACTAACTCACTCCTGATGCACCACCATCCATTTCCATCCCAAATAGCTGAAGTACACGGAGTGAAAAGTTCACACTGATCTCTCTGCTCTTTGGGTAAAGAGATACATTTTGCAAAAGAAAAACTCGAGAAAAGAGCATTTCTCCATTTTTAGAAAGCGATAACAATACAATTTTAAATACCTCTAGCTGTGCATTTTCACAGGTCACCATGGGTAGGGTAGATACCATGCCACTAGCTTTTTTCCTTCTTGAGTACCAATGTTCTTTAGTATTAGAAGCATAAACATCTCTATATTTTAACGGTCACAAAGGAGGAATAAAGGCCACAGTCACAGGGGAAACTCAGCTTCCACGTCTAGTAGTTCTGCATCTCAGCTGGGGGATCTGGGACACAAGCAGTGGAGATTATTCATAGCAAAGAATGACGGGTCTAGAGTAACCCCTCCTTGCCTTAGAAGACTTAATCTCAATCTATACCACAGAGCCCATCTGGGTGATTTAGATAAATGATGCACCAGTCTTCAGATATTCTGCAAAAAGTTAGCTCTCGTATTAAGGCTTATATCATGGTTAAACATAGAGATTTTATTGAACCAAGAATTCTAGTAGTACAGGTATAATATTGAAGTTGACATGTACATTAGCTTTGTGTTATTGATGTTGTGGCGTCTATTTCTTTGCACCTTGAATGTAATGCGAATATCAAACAGAAATTCAGCTGGCATCAACTTTCCCAAATTGATCACAAGTTAAAAATCTAAATCTTAATTTATTTTCCTAGGTTTTCTGTCTTTGTGAATAAGATAGGCTGTTCTTCAGAAAGACGTTACGTAGGAAGGTGGATGTACTAACAATCCTGTTAGAGAAAAGAAAGGCAACCTCATTTTACTCATGCTTCCCAAACATGGGTAGAAGCTCCTGTAATTCATAATAATCAAAATGTGATTAAAATACCTCATGTTTCCCTTAAATTCTATTTCTACCTCAAATAGGGGGCTAACAGAGCTAAAACAAGCTTTTGTCTGAAGTTTTGTGTACTTAGAGAAGACAGAAGGGGAAATTCGGTGTTAATGTATGGTGCATATGGACGGAAACAAAAATCCTACCACAGCCAAGCAAACCAAAGTACAGGGTATCAATTGTATCCTCTAATTGCTAACTAACTGCTAAAATAAGTTATCATGGAGCAACTATGCAAACAGGCACACATATATGTATGCAGGTATAAAATTAGACATATAACTATGTGAACTTTCGTACAGGTTTTTCCATCTTTAGATGCACTCCCTGTAGTGCAGTTGGATAACAATCTGTGTCTGACACTGTAAGACCCTAAATTAGCTAGGAGTATTACTCATACCAGAGAAATTTGATTCCCTGCTGTCACTAGTAATAAAGTAATAACAATACCTTTGCAAAAGATAAAATATAATACCTTTTCTGGCCCTAAGTCTGTGTAATCTCACCTACTGGTTATTTGCAAAAGCCCAGGAGTGAAAAAAAACCAACCTGTTTAATTAATTTGAAAAGTACGAAGCACTCTATTTATATGAATAAGAATGCACGTATAATACCAGAAGCATCTTCCCAAACACAGAGGCCATTTTTATTTAAAAAGAATCTTTTCTCCTTAAGGACCGGAAGACCACACCTATATCTGATACACATTCTACCCAAAAATGTCAAGATATGTATGTTGCTTACAAGTGCGGAGCCCCTTAGTACCGTGGGGTAAGCAAGCTTCACAGTTTCAGGTTTCTTTGTCAAAGACATCTCTGAATGCTACCAATTTAATATAGGAGCACTTTCCTAGGGGCCAGGACACTGAGGAGGCCTCATTCTGTCCAGGTAAGACCAAGATTTATGAAATTTGTACTGAGTGTCGGAAACTGATATTAAACTCTTCAACAGAGTAAAACTCCAGCTGCAATTACATTTCTCCTAACGTGTCTGTTTACCCTTCTGTTTTTACCGTTGTTAAAAAAAAGATTAAAAATTTATCCACGCCATTGACTTGACGTTTCATAGGCTATATTGTTCACATTAAGTTACGTTTTACAAAAATCATGTTGCGTTTGAAAGGAGCGCATGTTGGAGAGTGACACATACCTACAAATATTCTTCATTTTTTTTCCTGCACACTTCTGACCTGGGGCTTGTTCGTAAAATGGAATTTTATATTCTGCGAAAGGCGGATGTGTTGGCTCCTTTATATTAGAAAAGTTAAAATTCCTTTCTCATCATAATCTGTAATCTGACATGCTTATAAATACCCTGTCAAACTCTGCCTCGCACATTCCTAATCTTCTGTTGATAGTCATATTGACTTCCATTTACACTGCCTCACTCACGCCCGTTCATACGGAATCAGGCTTTGTGCTTGGTTGATCACACCGAATGAAACCCATTCTTTGCCTCTCAGACTTTTATATTCATAACCATTCGTATTTCTTTATTCATATTCTCCGCTTCACGCATCCATTGTGTATTACCTCAAGATATTTCCAGCCTGTGTAGCCTTAAAAATTTAAGACCTGACTTAGGGAAAAAAAAAAAAAAAAGCGTCCATAAAACTGATATGCTTAAGAAAAATCCACTTTCTGGGTTTTCTCCTTTCTCAAAAAGAAATATGGAAAGTTTTAGTGAACTGGAAAAAGTGTGGAAAAATGTTAAAAAGTGGAATATTTGTTACGCTGCTCACCTGGGGCCAGTTGGTGATACCCTTGTGAGGAATAGTTCATACCCTCTGAGCAGGTATTGACTGAGGTGGTCCAGTCAAAGAACGCTGCATTACTCAGTGTGGCTGAGGACAGCAAAAGCCTTTGGAGATCTGTAATTGAAAAATTACCTTAAGTATGTCATGATTATATAGTCTGATTGCTAGTCTTAAATTGGGGAGTGAGGGGACACTTGATTTAAATAGCTTGAAGGAGTGTTTTGACACTTATGGGCCATGCGTAAGACACGCTATAATATAAAGGAGCCGATATTTTTTGGCACTATAGAGTTGATATAAAGATGCAAAAACAGATTCCCTCTCCCGTCTTGTCTTAATAGCACTTTCCCGGCACTCTCTGGTATTTGTGAGATACTCAGAAGTGAGTGGTACCGTGCATGACCAAAGGCTTCCAACCATGATAGCGCATTACCTTTCTATTCATTATGTGGTTTGCCAGATGTATACCTCAGTTAAAACACAAAAATAATACACTGGATATATGTGCTATATTATTAATTTATAAACTTCAGTGTATTTGAAAAAGTATTTATATGTCTTGCAACTTCGCATTTTCAGTAAAAACATGCTACAACTTGTCTTGACTGTGTTATAACCATCCATTTGTCTAATATATAACAACTACTTCATGCAGTTGATTTCCTCTTATATGTAGGTGTGTTTTATCTCAAACGATCTGCTAGCCATTATCAGATTTGATATATAAAAATCTGATACAGTTCCTCCAATGGCCACAAAATTATCCTTTTTTTTTTTAATGGAAATTACATAAAAATACTCTTCAACCTCAGCTGGTCTTCCTCTGTCATTTTGTTCTTTTTATTTCCTTACAGCACATGGCCCGGTAGATATTTCTTGCCTTTTGCGTCTGGATAAATCTAAAATACAGCAGAACAGAATAAAAAAAAAAAAGGGGTGTAGTCTTATTAATGGAGGTAATTTGCAAGCACAGTAGGAATTTGCTCAAGTTTACAGGGTAGAAATTTTATGACGCGTCTGTGGTAGAAGCGAGGTGTTTAGTCATGTTGAGAAAAAAAACACAAAACCAAAACAAAACAAAGCAAAACAAACCAAAATAGAACAAAACATAGCCCAACTTTGTTTACCCAGCTGGGGTAAAGGATGTACTCACCATGTCGGAAACTTCTTCCTTTCATGGGGCACCAAGAGAGGTACAGGCAGGAGGAAATCTCTGCCAGGAAAGGAGTAAGTGCTAGAGCAACTTCGTCATCTACTGGAGGAGGCAGCTGCCATGTGAAATTTCCAAACCAGACAGGTTAATATGGCTCCCATAAATCACAGCAGGTTGGGGGCCACTGCTCTTTAATCTACGCTGAACCCACCACAGGGTGCGCGGGCCCTTCTTGGTCACACACTTTTTGCTATTATGCAAGAAGATCAAAATAACCCCGTACTGTACCGTATCGGATCGCCATCATTAGAAGGATGGCGGTAGTCAAACAAAGCATCGTTTTGCACGTGATAATTTTTTCAAATGCCTTTTAAAGCCTCTTAAAAAATGAAACACCAGCTGTCAAGAGTCGCAGTTAGGCAGCGGAGAGTCAGCAGGTATTTCAGGGGAAAAGCAGCGTATGGTCCTGGGGTGGCCCCTCGCCTCTTACAGAGGCACAGAAAACTCCATGGGGCAGAGAGGGGAGTAAGTCTATATAAAAATATAGATAATATAAGCATAAATATGAACATAATTATAAACATAAGCAACATAAATATAAACATAAATATAAATACTATAAATGTAAATGTAAATATAAATATAAATATTATATGTTGCTAGATCCCTAGCTAGTATAAATCAAGATGGCTTAATTTGTGCCCTGACAATATTAAAAAACCTGAGGATCTCAGCTGGTTCTGTATCATACACTCGTTTGTCATGGACTCAGCGTGACAGCAGTTTCATAGTCCCACAAAGTCCTTTGCTTGCTCAGAAGCTGAAAAGGGTTTGGGGTTTAGTTTGGCTGGGGAAGAAGGGGAAGGGATGTTTGGGGTTTTGGGTGGTTTGTTTTTTTCTTCCCCCAAAGTAAAGGGTGCAAACACGAGACTGTCTATTACGCGCTTCATAGCTGGCACGGCTCAAAATTTTTTAACCAAATGTGTACTGTCAAACAATTTCAGCGGCTCCCAGGAGAGAACAATGTAACTAGCTGGTATGAATAATGTTTGTAAATTTGAGTAATGGTGCTTCCTGAAACACAATGTCTTTTTCTGTCTATGTCTTTTTATTACCTGGGGCTCTTTCATCAGCCAACATCTGCTCTTTGATTCACGCTCTTCCCTTTTTTCCCCATGCTAATAGTTGTTAACACTGAGCCTGCCTGTTACAGTTCAGGCTGTAAACAGCATGGAAATATTCGGCGTCGCTGGTGTCAAGAATCTTTAATGTAGTCCCAGACTTTAAAGGGTACGTTCAAATAAATAGGAGATCAGCTTTCTGTCATGTTTCAGCTTGACATTCCTGAGGCAGCACAAATCACCTGCTCGGTAAAGTGTAAAAAGCATTGAAGCAACAGATGAAAAGTTTGTTTTCTTAGGAAGAAGAAAATGCATTTTCATGACAAATAGCAACACACCTTCAGATAGGTATTTCTCTTCAATCATTAAGGCTCAGCTTCCTATTCAAATCGTTGCTCAAACAGTCTTCTTCCTGAAAGGAAGATGGGGAAAAAGACTCATAGAATCGCCAAGGTTGGAAGGGACCTTTCAGATCATCTAGTCCAACCATCAACCTACCTCTGACAAAACCCACCAGAAGAAGGATGCCTTTAAGATGTATCACCAGTCCAAATCCATTGATCCAAATGTGCCTGGGGTATTTTGCAGGCGGCTGTTTCACCAGCTGCACACACTTTTTTTAACAAAACCCCGCATTGCAGGCTCCACGCCACCTTCTGGTTTGCAAAGCTTGGTGCTGCACCCCTCCGAGTGGGCCAGATATTATTCACAGGAATGGAGGATATTCAGTGTCACCTGGACTATCTGGCCTCTGGATATCAACTTGTGGGGCCAGCATGGCTTTCAGGGAGAGGTTTTTGAAGTGGTACATGATCAGGATAAGCTCCCAATGTAGTCTTAAGATGTCTTATTGCTCAAGTTTGGCTGCCTCATGCATGTCATGTCAGATCAGAGGCAATAAATAAAAAATAAATCAGCCATCTCTAAATGAGGCATCCTGGGTACCTGCCTGCCTGTAGAACATGAGGATTTCTCTGTATCTTTGGGTCCGTGAATTAGAATTATTTCTAAACCATAGTAACTTCATTAATTTGAATCTGAGGCTCACCTTGGATGTTTATCTCCTATAGAAGTTTATTATTATTTTTTAATAGCCTAGACTTAGATCCACTTATTCATTCATCGTTCAGTAATATTAGGCTTTAAAGGGCAACGTGAACAAAGTCTGTTTGCCAAGGCAAGACCGATCAGTATAGACCTTAGAGCAGAACACACTGAGCTGAAAATTGCACTACCTGTGCTTTTAATTGGCAGGTGGGAAGCCATTGCTCTCTCTGGGTCACAATAATCCGGTCACTGTGGAGTAAATGCTGCAGCGCCGCCAGAGTCTGGGTCCCAGGTGGAGAAATTGGTACCTACGATCACACCCTGTAGCACAGGCTTTGATAAATGCCGTCACAGTCGTGCAGCAGGAATGGCAGGGAGCCGTTTTATTTTGTCGGTTATCTGAGAGACCGTCAGTGACTCAGTACTGCAGGTAGCCTGGCAGGACAACTGGTTTTCTCACTGAAATGAGGTAGAGTAGCTCAAATGGGATGGCAAGTGGGACGTGCGGGCACAGGTAGCTCCCCGCTGAAGGCAAGGGCTGTTTGTGAACATGCAGGACTTTCTGGTAAGTCTTTAGATCTCTTTATTACAATATAACTTGCTCTGGCATTTAGGATCAACTGGCTTTTCGATCAAAGCGGGTATTTTTCAGTTCTCAACTGACATGGAAGGGATGAGTTTTGCGTGACGGAAAAAGGAGGGCAATAATGTAGATGATCTGCTTAACAGGATGCTCCTTATTCTCTAAGTATGCTCAACGTCATAGTGTTCAAGCAAATGTTCATTAATATTAATGAATGTGTTCTCATCTCAACTCCTGTGAGGTAGGAGAGTTTGATCCCTACCTCACACAAGTGGCTCTAAATATTTTCCAAGCCTCTCGGTTGCAGTTTCTGAACTAACTCCACACCAGTTCTTCTTTCTCCTGCTCCAGGTTCCACTATTCTTTGATGCCTTATTATTCTGCCTTCCATCTTTATTTTGTCTGCAGTTTATCTGTTATTCCTCTTGTGTTAATCTGATACGTGGGAATACAGTATTCCACTGAAAGGGAATGAATATATAAATATATGTTTTACTTCTTCATTTATCAGATGTTAAATACTGTATTGATATTGTATTTGTAGCACTTTAGATTCTATTTCTAAATTAATTAGGCATTACACTAGCAGGTCATTCAAAATAAATTCCATTGTGTGCAGTTCAGTAAAAAATATTTGACTGCTGAAGATTATATTTCACGAGCATTCAACACATTAATTCACAGAATACCTCACTGGGGAATCCTAACGTGGCATTAACGAAGTTCCTACTTCTGCACAGGTACAAACAGGCTGCCGTTTATACAGAGACAGAGATGTACATACATATTTATGATATTAAGAAAAGATGTGTGCGTATATATGTATATATATGAAAAATCTCATTGTACCTATGCATATTTTGCAATATATTTCATACGCAGCTTTATGTATGGTATACATTATGAGTACTACATAAGAGAAATACAGTACATACAGAAATAATGGCACACGCATATTATATACACCACACACACCTGATGCAAATGTACATACCTGCATGTAGTCATACATATTAACACGGGCATCACTTTTCTATCACTTTGCTAATTAGGATTGATAGCGCTAATGTTGCTACACCCTTAACAAATAAAACATGACAGGCATTGCAGTTTTGGGCAATTACGCGACACCTCAGGTGGTGTTAGCTGGCACCGAGCCCAATGACTATAACCGCACAAGAACTCCTATAACCTCTCGGCAGCAGTTTAGTTTGAGTGCCACGCCGCTGTTTTGAAATGCTGTATGATACATGAAAATAAGGAAGAGAAATGGTTCTGCGCCACCTTGCCGGGAATATAGTCGTGGGAATGACATCAACGTCAGTTAAAAAAGTTCAAATCTGTTCTGCGCTGTAAGTTCTTCCTTTCATTATAGCAGTATTCATAGATGTCACCGCAGCTTATATCTTTTTCAGCGTGAGCTGTGCAACAGAATAGATTGTCTAAAAAGCAGATGATTTTGTTTCTTTTCAGGCAGTAGTAAATTCAGACAAGATTGAGAAGAGCTCTTTTATGAGATCAAAACATCCATAATATTAGCACCAACCAGGTACACTTTCTATACAATTCTTTTTTCTGTTTCTCAATATGATGCTTCTGGACCAAGTGTTTGCACACTGCTTTGGAAGGCCGCTGCTTTTAAAAACTACTTTAAAGTGACTTTGCAAAACATACGACTGCCCAAGACAATTATGATACGGGGTTACATTTTTTTTTTGTAATTTTTCTAATCATTGTGGGAAAAGAAAAAGTTCTTGTGCTATACAGTCCCAGGTCCCCAAAAGGGAACATAAAGCAGGATCTCAGCAGAATGAGGGTGGCTGCAGCCTGACATAGACTGTCCGCCTCAAAATCCCTCACAAAGTCTGTTAGGCCTCACTTCCACAGATTCTTAATGATCCTGCGCGTGCCTGGGAAGGTACCAGTATGGCAAGGCTGCATAGGGAAGGCTCAATCTTTCCTTTAGGCTGAGGAAATCCAGGGAGATCTGCCATCCTGCCTGATGCTGACCTTCCCTCCTGTGAGGAGCATGCTCAGGTGTCACAACTCCTAAACTGGAATTTCCTTTCTCACAGCATTGTTTCTCTACCTACGTTAAACCTCCTCATGGCCCTGCCGTTCCTGATCACAGATGACAGATCACAGCAGTTTCTTAGTGAAACAGCTGTATTCTAAAAATCCAGCTGTAATCCTGTATATAAACTACTCTGATGAAATGGTGGATTAGAACTAGGCCAACAAAGATATCAATCAAAATAGTTATTAAGTGCCAATTACTTTGTTTGGTAATTAACTAATACCTAATGAATTTCCTCATAGCTGTTTTCTTTAAAGCCAATTAAATGCTTGAACAGACCTTCCGTGTTTAATAAACTAATAAGAATGATTCGTTTACAGCATATGCATTTTTGAATAATTACCAAGCAGCTGTTCTTATCTCCAGTATTTTTATTAAACCTCACCAATCAGTTTTAACAATAATTCAGTATTTAAAATGCATGATCTTGAAAACTTGGTTATATTAATTTGTGTTGCTTTTGAATAATTTTATTTCAGTACACACTGTTTGTGATTTGTCAACACACAGAGAATTTAATTTCAGTTGCTGGTAATTTACTTAGAACTCGAAATTCCGTTGTCCTGCAATGTTATTACTTTCTTATCTGTAAAATATTACCATGTGGTTAAGTATCGGTCACAAACACCACAAAAATGATGTTGACTCTGACCAAGGGGTCATCCAACCTAGTATTATTTTCCAACAGTGCTCATGAGCAGACACCGAGAAAGAAAACGATGTTGCAGGTGCTCATCCAATTGCTACAAGAGCCCATGCAAGGTGTTCATCCATACCATCCCCTACCTCCACTTTTTCAGCTCCCCCCACAGCTCTGTTTTATGGATCTTGGTTCTTTCTTCGGAAGGGACGGATGCCCCATCCCTGGAGGTGTTCAAGGCCAGGCTGGATGGGGCTTTGAGCAACCTGGTCTAGTGGGAGGTCTCCCTGCCCATGGAACTAGATGGTCTTTAAGGTCCCTTCTAACCCGAACCACTCTATAATTCTATGACAGTGTACCTTTGATCTCGATCCACTTTCTTCTTGCCACACATGGTTCAGCAGATCTCTGCCCTTTCTTCCTCCAGCCTGTGCCTTTCCAGGCTGAACACCCTAAGCCTGCCTACCTAGTCAAAGTAGCACTTTGGGCACATCACCCCCTCCAAAATGCACAGCAATGCCCCCACGTACACCTCAGTTTCCTTGTGTGTGAGAGGAAAACAATTGTACTTACTCACCTTTTCCAAGGTGTTTCAGGTTCCCCTGAAACACTTTTTGATATGTTGGAAAGACTACTAATTCGATCCACTTACTTACACTTTCACATGCAAAATTAATATTATTAATGCTAAAAGGAAAACAATGAGGCTTAATTTATTTCTACTTCTTTGAATTATTCAATTAGTATGGTAATAAGAAATAAGAAAAAATATCAATAGATTCATATAGGAGACGCAAAATGTTATATTTGTCTTAGAACTAACATTTTAAAAAGTTCGTTTGTCAAATGGACAGGTGTGCAAAGCATGAAAATGCATATAGAACAATGACGTGTTAGGGCAGATACAGGATCATAACAGCAAGCACTAGAGAATGCACGTTTACTCTTCAGAATAAAAGCTCTAGATTTGCTAGAACGGAAAATGAATGTATGAGGTGATGTTCTACTTGTACTCTTGAAGGAAACAGTAGTTTTCCACGGATACAGTGAGGAGGACTCTCAAATAAATAAATAAGAGGAAATTAAGTCAGAAAAAGGTCAGCTCAGGTTCCTATCTTATTAAAATCAAATGAATTTGGGTAATGTGTTTTTCTTCTTGCTAGACGATGAGCGCTGTGCAGTCTGCGATTTGTCCTCCGAAGGAAGGATCACCAACAGGAGCCCATGAGGTCGCCGCCAATCTGTTCGCAGAGAGCTTCAGTGCTGGGAACTAACCTGATCTGACACCAGAACAGCTGTGGGTCCCAGTGAGTGGATGGCAGCCACAGCCCGTCTCGAGCACGGACACAAACACAGGCTTTCCGTATTTCTAATCGGATGGTGTTTTAATCCTCCTGTACAGACATGCCAGATAAGCAACAGCAACGCGCACTTGAAAGCGCTTGCTGAGATGCAGAATGAAGGGATGACTGACAGAAGCCAGAGCTACAAAATAACTCAGGTTATCGTTATTTTTTCTTCTTTTACTCTAAGTGAACTATGTAATGATGCAGAAAGACTAATTAAGTGAATGCGCTGTCTCCAGGATTTTTCAGATACTGCAGATGCCAAAGTTTGTCCTTCATTATACAATTTAGGATTTCAAGCATGTGTCATATTATAGGAGCTACTCAACCCTTCTCAGCGTAGCAAATCTACCATTCTTAAAAAAATTATTTTGACCTCGACAGTCAATTGTTTTTATGATTTATTAAATCAATGGCTGAACAAATTATGCTGTTTAGTGTAATTGCCAGGTTTTAAATGCATGTTTCATACAGCCGGAACAGAATAGGTATGGCCTGATTTCTGCTGAAAAGAATTCGTTTTGCAAACTAAATTCCCTCAAATTTCTCTCCTTCCACTTTTCCAAGTTTAACTCCCATTCCTTCAAGCAATCTTAATGTCCTCTAACTATAAATCCATATAACTATAAAAATTACGGATACAGTGTAAGTCAGGACCTTAAGTTAGGACCCTGTGGCGGCAGTGAAAAGATACAGGAAACTTCAGGAGAAAATTCATCCCATCTGCCTTTAGCAGGTATCTTTAAGTGATACTTAACCCTTCATCCCTTCATTACGCCCACTTTTCTTCGTTATGTACATGAATCGGCCCAGCCTAGACAAATGGCTCGGAGAACAATAGCTAATTGAGATCAGATGAATCACATCTCTTTCAGTCCCTTTTCCTTTGCAAAGGTGAAGGACTGGTCTTCTCTGGAAGACCAGTTTAAGCAACGAATGAGCATGAAACTCTTGGACTGACTAGTCTTCCTGCTAGGATGGTCTCCTCCTCTCCCTCAGAGACGTGAAACCTTATTGAAGAGGGATCCCTGGGTGTCAATGTAAATAATCTCTTTATTAGTAAGTTTTGATTCTGCAGGAGTAATGACAAAAGGAATCAAAAAGGTCAAGTGCCGCATTCTTCATCTCACCTTTGAAGGGGACAAGAGGGCAGAGGGGTTATGAAGGGCAAACTTCTGCCTCTCTCTGATCATCCCAGGCCACACAGATAGATTTTTTTTCTATCCATGTGGAACAACTCAAAGAAAGGAGGTAGAAAGAAGAATTGTTCCTTATTTTGCGGTGTTTTAAAACTTTCTGCAAAAATGGATCCTTGTTTGGAATATATTATCACTTCATAATAAATGAAGAATGAAAGGTCTATCCAGGCAGCTTTCAATCAAATCTAAATAGTATCATACATACCGATTGTCTATATTAGTATAAAGAGTGATGGAGTAAAAGAGATTAATAATTTTCTTGTAATTTGTTTATGCTTTTTATTTATCATTTCCTAATAGCCTTCTGTGATTTATGTCTCATATTTCAGGAAAAGTGGGGAGAATCTAAACCAGGTATTTATGCTTTGTAAAAATTATTCCCACTACTGGTTTGGGTATTCCATGGCAAATTAGTATAAATCCATTAAAAAGCACATTGAGTCCTGCAGTGGATGGAGGTCTCACAAATCCAATTCTCAACTTACTACTTTGGGGAAGCCTTACTTTAAAACTTAATAAACCGGTAATGTCAACAGCAGCGAGCAGAAGGCTAACTACAACAGGAGCCCTGGGTTTCATACACACTTTCTCGAATCAAAAGGAGCCAATTATTTTTCAAGTTGTGCAGAATGTCATCTAATTGGCTGCCTAAAAGTTGTATAGACCGAAAGAAAGGTAAAATTAGTCAAAATCCTGTTTTAAAAAAATGTACAAAGAATGTAATGCATTGTTATTGTTTCCCCCATGATGAAGCTCAAATCCTTTTTAGAGCCTGCAGTTGGGAGTAAGGGAGAGGAAAAGATGCTTGCAGTTATTATACTTAGAAACACACGAATTGATTCTTTTCTTGTCTCCTGTAGCCGGCTGGCTAAACTGGGAAGGAAACGTACGCTGTCATGCACCCCACGGTCCCTCATCTCCCAACCATCCAGCCCCAGGACCCGTCCAGACAGGCCCGGGCATCACAGTTCCTTCCATGCCAGGCATAACAAAGAGCGGGTTTATGCACAGATCTTGCCTCAGATTGGAGTTAAGATGCAACAGTGAAGCACCCTTGGAGCTGTAAGTTGAGGAGAGCGTTTCGGTCCTTCAATTTAGAGTCTGATCTCCACGGTCACTCAGGGGCAGTTCAGAAACAAGGGAACGGGAAAAATCATCAGCACTTCTCGCCTGGTATTAGTCTTAATCACAGGCTGTCTTTTCAGGAGCTCAATGAAGACGGCTCATGGTTTTGTTTGAGTTTTTCACACACACACACAAAATGTAAATATTTTAACCTATATTTTTGCCAGCAAGAAGACTAAAGAAGCCACTCCATTATTATGTGATCTTGCTTTCCTGCTCTTCCCTAACATTTTTATTGGCAAAATAATAAATCACAAAATGTAGAATAATGTCATCTTTGCTTAAAAACATGGTTCAAGAACCAAAACTTCAACTTAGATCAATATGAGGGTTGTGTGTGTCCCATGAGCATTAGTTATTACAGGAAGATTAAAATAAGTGAACTGTAATGAAAGAATTTGCAAACCTCAACAATTTGTATGACAACAGAAGACATCGGTTTTTTATAAAGTTACTTGCTATTTATTAAAACTACCTGTCTTTTTTTTAGCATTTTAAATAGCAAAGATTTTCCCTCCTTCATTGAAAATAATCATCTCCCTTGAAAGGATGTCCATAATGATTGCAGTAAAATTCATCATCATAAGAAACAACAGGTGGAAAGTACAGGTGTGCCGTAAGAAAAATGGGCTTCGGCCTTTGCACCATTTAATATCTTTGTTTGTTATTTTCTCTAGTATATGTTCAACTTGGAATGTTTTATGATTGCACGGGAGATTTTACAGCACAGAACTTCTGCAGAGCCTTGCAGAGTACTATGATGAAATGAGTTTCATTTAAGAATATAGAATATGAGACATGGTGAAAAATAAATCATTCTCGCCTTATTTAATCTTTTTCTTCTGTGTCTACCCTATTCAATTCAGTTTTTTTTCTCTTCTGTATCACAAGGCTGTTTCTCTAAGTAGCAGTGTAAGTCTGCCTGAACTTGGGTATTCTCATTTTTGTGAATGAGAGCATGATGCAAGCTTCGAATTCTGCTTCTTGCTCACTAGAATCAAGTGCCCTCTTAATTTCCATTGTACCATTGTACCGAAGCACGGCTTTGGTTTGTCATCTCTCTTCTTTCAGAGCAGTAACTGCTCTTTTGCCTGACATTTCCTTCGCGCCATTTTAAGCTTTTACTAAATGAACTATTAGAGAACAATGAGGTTTCCAAAGTTACTGTACGGCGTGACGGCTGCGTGGTGGGTTCTAGAGAGACCTGTGGATGCAGCGATTTGGTAACAGGATTGTTTTCTGACATCACCAGGACTAGAAAAAGAGTTCAGCTTTCAAATTAAGCCTGTGAAAAGGCCACCTAATGACACACTCACCAAACAGGGAAAAATGATGGAAGAAAAATATAGTTTCCCTCGGGCAGTGAAAATGGAAACATCCCGCACCACCAGGCTCAGTACCCCGCGGGATTAGACAATCCTGTGTCTAATGAAAAGGTGGGCCAGGTGTCCAGGTTGCTTCCTTCTTTGTTACTTTCCAACCGCTTAGGGGTTTTTCGTTTTTCAGGAGCGGAATTCCACCTTTTTCAGAGCGTTAAGGAATGAAATGAAACTCACTGAACCTGTGGAGTGCAAGGTGCAGTTTCTGTGGCAACGATCCCCATTTGACAGCTCTCGGGACGTGCCTTTGCCTCCCGTGACTCATTTACTGCTTCAGCAGCGCAGGTACCACAGGTGAGACCAGCACATTGCCCAGTGATCACTCACGATATAAAGTGAACAAATACAAATATTGGAAAAGTTTATATATGCAAAAAAATGGAAAAAAAAAAAGAGATTAAAATAACATTCAACTGATAATATTAAAGAGTCGTTCGTTCCGTAAAGGACTGGTAAATCGGTGAACAGACTACAACACGCGCTGCTCAAATAACCGTTTTGCTGGTTTGAAGCATTGTGTTTAGATTTTCTTAAAAATAATGGACAGGCTCAATTTTCTGCTTTACCCTCTTCTAATAAGGCTTTCATTCTGTACCTGGGCCAAGCACCTGCACACCTGCGCTGTCACTGTTTTCTTTAATCTGACAAGTATATACACCAGAATTACACATGCTAGCCGATTAGAAATATGTAAAGCTGGTGTTCTTTGTCCGTGCTCGAGATGGGCTGTGGATGCCATCCACTTGTTGGGACTGGATGAAAACCAGCTGTTCTGGTGTCAGCTCAGGTTAGTTTCCAGCACTGAACTTCTCTGCAAACAGATTGGTGGCGACCTCATGGGCTCCTGTTGGTGATCCTTCCTTTGGAGGACAAATTGCTGGTTCCAGTGCTGCTGCTGCTGCTTTTTTTTTGGGGCGTGCAGGTGGGAGACACAGACATTATCAAATTCAGTCTGATAAATCCAGCAAGCTGAGCTGAACTTAATTTCCTCTTAATTATGTAGAGTTATTTCAGGTACCTTCTAGAGCAAATAAAAATAGATATATACAGGTGGTAAATCGTGTTTCATTGGTGTCTTCCAACAAGTAGGAGGAATCAGAGTCTAATTAGTGAATTGTATCATAGCCTAAAACAATAATGATATTAATTATAAAGAACACTCCACATAAGCGTGTAGCTTTAGATCATTACAAATCTGTCCTCATTAAACAACGATGTTGGCTATTACAGAAATTGCAAAGAAATTATATGCTGAAACAATATGAAAACCAGTGTGCTAATTTCAAAGTACCTCTAGCTTTATTTATTTTACCTTTTAGAATTGCACAGTGGGAGTTATCTGGAGAAGGGGTGAATTCCACATTCCCATCACAGAATGCATCAACGGACCATCAAGCGACAAATAACGGTATGACCTTGATAACTGGCTGTCTGAGCATCTTTCCAAAGGACGGGCATTCATAGCACACCAGTAGGGTCTTCAGTTACTAGAAATAATTATTTCAGAAGCTATTAGAAACTCTAGCACAAAAGAAGAAATTCTACTAGCCATGATAGACTATGGGTAAGGGAGCAGCTTTTGGAATTGTAAATGTGGTTTTGACAACAAAGGAATACAAAGTCCTGACTGGTGGACTAGTCTCGTGTTGAATTATGAGTCAAATGACTGAGGAGCCCAGTTCTGCTTTTGCAGAGCATTTAGGTGCCTCTGAAAGTGTTTTTATAGGTGTGTAGCTACCCAGTGGTATCAATCCAAACCTCACAGGCTCAGGGCCCCTTTAAAAAACATGGTTTTGGTGTAAGACGGTTATCTGGGATGCTTCATGTTCAAAGGGATCTCAAAATTCACAATGAGGTAATGGATGAGGTGTATGAGCGATTGGTGTTTCCATCCGCATTGACTCCGAAGAAAAATTAACTGAATGGCAAAGTCCGGCCCTGGATCCTGAGGCAGGTCAGGTAGGTGAGGCTGATGGAGGTCTGTTGCCACTGGCATCACTCCGTGATGTGTTTTTAATTTAAAAAAAATGGGATCTAGGCTTCTACCTATTGCAGTTCGGAACGCATATTCTCTGCTGGAAATACCAACTACTCCTCACTGAACAATAAGGCATTATGAATATTCTTTTGTTATTTTCTTTATCTAATATTCCCTTAAGCTAATGAAATATGCTCACTATACCCTCTTTGGGTCTACTTAATTTGGATAAAGGTATAGGGAAAAGAAATACATGAAGAGCATTGCTAAAAATACAAATCAACTTTCTCTGAACTCCCCTCACAGATCTAAATGCAGACATATTTTACACATTCATAGACATATAAATAGGTACATCTTTCATTCAAAGCCCTTTGAAGTTTAGCGTCAAAAGAGAATTCGTTACATGCAGATGTTTCATTCTGATTCTTGATGTTTAATCAACCTACATTGTCTTTGGAGATACAGTTGTGATTTTTCACAGAAAATTTAATTACAATGACTATTCCAGACTGGATTGAAAAATTAATGACAGGAAAAAAATATATATTGGTATTTAGTATAATCTTTGATATTTCAAGAGCTGGAGAGAACCTGCAAAGGATTTGAAAGCTGGTTGAATAAGTAAGTCCCTGGTTGAGCTGGCTCCAGCCCTTGAATGACTGACTTCTATCTTCTACCTATTATTTTTGCAGAATATTCACCTTGCTTTTGGCATTGTGTTTATCTCATTGCTTCGGGCAAAATTAGATTACTGACCTCATCACTTGGAGTTTTGTTTTATTCTCAATAGAAAGCAGTTAGATCAAACTCATATAAAGGAGCGGCAATGAAGTTGGCACTGGGGGAATTTTATTTTTCATTTGTTTTTATTTTCCTTTTATTTCTTTGGTGAAACAGTTTTTACTAAGTTATGGGATATGAGTGAAAATTGAAAGCCAGGTAAAACAGTGGTGAAACAATGCAGCTATTTCCTCAGAAAGAGGAGAGGAAAAATGTGCAGCTATTTCCCATACTGTACATTAATCTGTTGTTGAAACTCATGTCTTTTAAAAGGAAAAATACAGATTATTTTATAAATACAGCAGGTTTTTGGTTTTGGAGTTGAGACAGCCTACATATTGTCTGGGAAGTAAGACTTATATGTACAGCATAAGACGATTAATAGAACTGAGTGACTTGTGGATGGAATAGTCGAAATAATTAGAATAGAACAGTGCTGCTTTATTCTCTTCTCATGATTACTACTGACCTACTCATATACAAGCGTACCTGAAAACATAGCTTGTTTGGAGGTATTGCCATGGTAAATCAAATCCAGATTTCCTGTTTCTGTGTCCAGATTGGATGGTTCAGAAAGAAGCATGTGGAAGTAAAAGCAACCACGTGATCATCTTTACCCATGCGATATCTTCCTCATACCAACTAGCTCAACATTGCTTTAGATCCTGAGACACCATAAACAAAAATGTATTGCCAGATAACTGTTGACAAACAAAAGGCGAACAGGAGTAGTACCTAAAAACCAGGAAGAAAACAAAAAAACCCATTTGATTCTTTCTTTTCCTGTCCTCGTCCCTCCAATGATGGATGTTGACTCAGTGGTTTCAGCACTAAATTACACATCACATGCTCTGATCAAATGCAAATTCCTCTTCTGTGTATCACCTAACGCAGATCTGTCTCATCTGGAGCTGAGGTTCCTCAGCCAATACATGCATCCTATGGCAGTGGCAACAGAAACACAGATAAAAACCTAACTGCCAAGGGTGTAAACTATTTCACTGCAAATCACTTTAGCAGAAACATTTAACTAATGGGCTAATCTCACCGTTTTTATCCCCTGCCTTTCTTCCTGACATGCCAGCCATCCAACCTTTCCTGACAACATAAGCTGTGAGTGTAGCTGGTACAGACGAGGTAGCATGGAGACAATATCGCTACAAGTATGGAGACAAGGCAGAAGGAATTGAAATTTGATGTCAAACAGCCTTTGAGTATGACAGAACTAGCTGTGGCAGTAACATCTCACCAGCTAGTAAACAGCCTTCACACTTTTGTGCTAACAAAAACAACACTGAGATTTCTTAACTGTTTGTGTTATTCAGCATCATCTAACTGAAGGCTTTTCTGAAGCTCCAGCTAAATTAGTTTTTGTCTGTTGTCTTCAGAATAAGGAGCCATGATCAATGTATTCCAACTGTGGATGGGGGATGAAGAGGTAAGGAAGCAGACCTGCAATGGAAAGCCATCATTACAGAATGAATTGAATTATGGCTTGGAACTGGTAGGACATGGGAAGCTGGGGGTAGCAAAATCTGCTTCTAAGGAAGACACTTCCAACCTCTATACCTGCCCTCTGAAGGAGTTCATACGCTGATGCTTCCTTCAGCAACAGCAAACCTGCCTTTCCAGAGCTCAGCAGAGATCCAGCCATTTCCCATCCCTAGCCTGCCACCCTAAGCTACCTACTTTGCTCAGATATATTTAGAACTGTCCCCAATTCAAGGTTATAATTAACTCAATACATTTCTACAGTTTGCATTGGTTAAATAAAGCTACCCGGAATTTTCAGGTGCCTTCATGCAGAATCCGCTGAAAGGTCACAGATTTTTATCCCACGTACATAGGTGATGATTAACTTTTGTAGTCTCATGGAGGACAACTCACAGAAAATTAAAATCACATAAAATAATGATGACTGACCACTGCTTTTTTTTTTCTTGTTGTTCTCAGAAATATTTCATTTATCTAATTTTAATGACATGAGCATTTGTGGAAAATGAATTTAAAATCCCACCACACAAAATCCATGGAAACAAGCTTCTAAATTCCTACGTGCCAAGGACTGATGTCAAAAGGACTTGAAAAGTCATCTAGGAGAAAAAAACAAACAATCCACATATAACTAGTGTATCCAACATAAAAAGCTGTAATAAAGCCTAAAAACTAAAAATAAAAACCCATGAAATTAACATTAAAAATAAAATTGAAATATATCGTGCAACATGAACAGAGTAAGTTTAATAAGTATAGAGCATTAATTTATGTAAGGATACTCCACAATATTCTTGTTGCTATGTTGAGTGAGTTAATTCACAGCATTACCTATGAATTGGGCCTATGCTAGGCCCAAGTCTATAGTTTAACCCAAATTTGCTTCACATTAACACAGTACAGGAGCAAGTCCAAGTTCAGATATGGGCATTAGGAGTAAGAAACAAGCACGCTTCCTTGCTAATCTTTGGTATGGAGTCAAACAAGCAGCTTCCAGAAATTTTCCATCACTTAATCAATCTGTTCTCACAGCAATATCCATCCTTGATGGTGACAGACAGAGAAATCAGTCAAAAGATCCTGCTAGGAGAGCCTAAACATCACAAGAGGGATTTGCTGGCATGTTGATCATCTTAGGCTGCCTTTGGCTGTTTGGACAGGAATCTTGTATGGTGGCATCATGACCAGCTCACTGAGAAAGGTGGAAGTCAATGAGTTAATCCCACGCCATCACCGTTTAGATCATGGCATGACATACAATCTTGTTAATAAGCCATAGGAAGCAACTGAAGCCAGCGAGAACTGCCAGGGTTAAGTAACATTAATACACAGAATGCTAATACCTGCCTCTTCAGGAAACGCTTCATTTGCTGTGTTTCATCAATAAGCCTCAGGCAAGTTTGCAAGGGTCCCTATGCTGTATTTGCCCATTTCTCAGACTTCTGCACCGTAAACCCAGCCTGTGAAGCTGATGAGCACTAAAAGGGCGGGAGAATTATTCAGCTGTGATTCTATGCAAACATCTGCAACGTTTCTGGCCACATTGCAAACAAGGGCATATGAACCTTCAGATTTGGAGCTTTTTGTGACTGTTCAAAATTGTACTCGGTCAAGCCTCTCGACATTTTTTTCTTGTATTTTAAATACAAGCTTCCACCTTTAGCATTGAGACTCTGACCTCAACCTTGCTTCTTGCTGCTTTATTTCATTAATTTTTTTTCTATGATCTTTCATTTCCTCAAGTATTATAAACTGGGGCATTCACTGAATACATTTGAATTAGTTTTCAAGTGCTTAATGATTTAAAGTCAGAAAATTTCTTTTACTAATTAGTAGTCCTTTTTTCTGAGAAATGTCACATAAATGGGTAGGAACAATTTTGCTAAATATCAGAGGAGTTTTCCTGATTCAGGTTAAGGACAAAAGTCTAGCTTACAATGTATTTGAACAAGAAGTACACAAAAGCAAAACTAGGGTTTATTTTTCAGATTTTTTTTCCCCAAGAAAATTGCGAATTAATATAGCACAATAAGTATTGCTTCAGTGATGTTAAACTCATCATTAACACAGAAAGCATACAAACTGCTAAAAGTGGATACCAGGGGTGCAAGACCCTCAGGACAGTAGTGCTGGAGACTTCAATGACTTACAAGTGGGGAGCGAAGGACAAGAGAGGTCAGAAAAGAGAAGTGATGTGCCATTTGATTACAGTTACACATAGAAAGAGAAAGGATCATGGGTGCAAATACATGGGTGAGACTGCTGTTTTATTCTTGTAACTGATGCTCTTTCAGTGGGAATTAAGTCTCGACAGAAAAGTTAAGCTTGGCTTTTTGTGTGTTTACCACACCAAAGGACCCAGTGCATACAAATGCTTACTGATGCCCCTGGAGCATCGTAACCATGACCAGAACGATCTCACTTCTGGAGTTTTAGTACCGACTGCACCTGTGAAAGATACAAAAATGCCCATAAGGTTGACGATGAATAGCATGGAGCTGGTTTGAAATCACTGCTGACTTTTGTAGGCAGTCTCGTGGCGCTGGGTTTGTTCTCTTCAGAGCAGAACAAGAGATGAATTGAATACACCGTATCTTCATTAGCGCATATCTATTTCTACCTATCTGTATGTATGTATGTATGTATTTTCCCTTTCAGGAACCAGGCACAGCGAAAGCCTCACTCAAAGCCCTGGAGCAAGTACTTAACATTTGGCAGTGCTGGTCCTGTCAAAGTTAATACAGCTTCTCAAATGTTCTACAGTACATGTTTATTTAGTGGTTTTTCTGTGTTTCTGGCAAAAGGTCACTGTGTTACCAAGCAGATCATGATTAAAGTGCTTTGGAATACCCAAAACCAGAAGTCCCAGTATCCCAATACTGTGTTTGGCCAGCTCTTCAGAGCTACAGTCCTCTCTTCATGCAGAAGGCTTTGGGGGTGCCCATTTTCAGCCCTGCGACCCTAACAACATGGTCAGCCAAGCTTCTAGCCCAGTGAGTGGCAAACTGTGCCACAAGACAATTACAGGGATTTTGCTCCTCCTGTTGTCATCTCTCAGGGTTCTCACTGACGGATTTCCTGGGAGAGACAGGAAGAAAAAACCAGGAGATTTTTGCTAGAAATAAGTTATAGTTTAAAAGTAAAGTGGTGAGAGGCAAAAGATACCAGAGAGGAAGAGCTGTAACTGACAAACTGTGCTAGTTAAAGTCACTAAGAGTTAGAAAAAAACCCAGTTAATTAGGTGGAAAAGGAGGAGTAAAGTTCCAGTTTTATCCACTTAATTAATTTCCACTGGTCCTCCAGGAGTTTAGAGATTTAGTATCAAAGTTAGGGAAAGAGGAAAAAAGATATCAGCAACTTCATCTAGACAGTTTTGACCAGGACATAGACAAAAAAAAAAAATAATCCACAGCTAGGTGGAGTCAGTCTTTCGAGAAAACAAATCAAAAAATTAGATTTGGATATCTCTTGAAAATGGCAAGCTTAATTTATGTGTATATTTCTCCTCTAACAGCTCCGTGAATGACATCGCAGGGACTGACGCTCTGCTCCTCTTGAACATCAGGAGTGGAGCAACAATAGTATACGGCTACCTTCAGTACAAGAAAAACAGACACGTGTTGTCCATAAGCCTATTTCTTAACGTCAATTATATTTAACAGTACTTGCTGAGCATTGCCTGAAACCTTAAATAGTGTCCATCAGTACAGTCAGTATCCAATTCCTATAAAAGGAATAGCAACAAAAATAAGGGATGGAAAATATCAAAGTTAGGGTCATAGTGCTATACTTTTATGCCTTTTCATTATCAGCTTTGTGTAATTTAGCATCCATTATTTACACAATAAATGGAACTCTCGAAAATGTGTCAATGCAGGAAGTCCATCGCAAAGAGTGTGGCATGTTAAAGGACAACGTAGAAATGCACAATGCCCTTAAAATGTTATCATTAATTTTCTACATTTCCTGACTTTTCATCAATTTGACAATGTTACCTGAACATTCAGTTGAACTGAGCAAGCATTCAATTCATTAATTACATTATTATGTCTAGTATCAAGGAAAACATATTTCCAGAATTCAATTTCCTGCGAAGGAGGACATTTGCCAAGTTTGAGATATGCTAATACTTGTGTTTAAAATATTTGCAAATGATTTTATGACCATTAATAACACTGCACTTCATCCACATGCAGATCACCCTCTGGAAAAAAAAATGCCATCTGTTCCTTTCAACAGTATTTTAATAGTATTTCTATATGGCTCTAAGGAGGTCCTTCCCTAAGATTAAAATCTTAGATTTGTCACAAAATGGATTGATTTTTGTTGCCATTTTCAGATCTCATTATATTTTTGGCACAAAGTAAAATGGGTTTGTGTCATTTTCTGTTCTTTTTACAATTTTGTCACCGATAATGCTTTGTAAAGATAAATTTAAATCAAGTATTGAGCCTTGTGATAATTCACTCGTACAGCAGGACAGCACTGATTAGAACTGCCAATTCCACAAAATCAGTTGATTCCTACTCATAAATATCACGGGAGGTGGTATAATATTGCTTGTTTCTCGTGGTACTTTATAAGCAATTTAAAAAAAAAAAAAGTTGTTTGTTATTTAACTTGACTCGCACATTTACTGATGCTTTAAATTCCTGAGATGGCTTCCATTTAAATAGAGTGCAAATATAAAAAAAAAATAATAATGAAGTTGCAACAACGCAGAAAAGCATAATTTATGTCCTTTCGCAATACTGAGCTGTGTAGTGTTTAGAAGCCTCATAACACATAATAAGAAATTATTATCCCAATTTTGCAGATAGAAATTTGGCCCGAGATGGTTGGAGTGACTGGGAGAACAGCTATTTTTTGACAAAACTGGAATTCCCCCCATCCCCTTACCAGCCGTTGCTTCTGCTTCAGATCCGCTGAGCTGAAGTGGCCACAGGACTGCTCCTACCAACCAGCCTGTAAGTCAGAGCAAACCAGGTTAGGAAAGACCTCCCTCCACTGCTATGTGAATTCGGTTCATTTTAGGTGCAATGACCCGAATCTGGAAGGGCTTCAGCAACAAAAAATATGATAATGGGTATGCATTTCCAGGGCCAGTGTTTTTCCTGGTTTTGTATCATCTGTTTATGGGTATAAAGCACATTTCTGGCAAGTTTAAGTAACTTCTGGCATCAGCAGTCCCTGCAGGCGGTAATGTTTCAGCCCACCAAAAGCTGTAAACAGAAAAGGATGCCTACCTGTGCTGCAAACTCATGTTTGCTACGTCCAGACTGTACGTCCACACATCATGGTCCCCTTTGTGTTTATGTATGCAAGGTTCCTGGGGGACTCAAGACATCAAGACCCATCAAGTGGAGCTCGGACATTCACAGTGAGCATGCCAGAACCTGGTCAATAACGTGCAGACACAGCTACGGACCTACTACTGCTCCACAGAACTGCTAACACCGCACAAGAGACCCGTGTAGGCTATATTTCCTTACTGCATGGCTTTTCCGATAATATGGCTAATTTCTTTTTCGGAGGGAACTGAATTCTGAAAGTGTTTTCCTTGATAATAGACATAAAAACATAAATAATGACTTGTTATGGCATTTATAACAAGATGAGGTGGGTGCTGAGAGGTTACACGGATCCAAGGGGAACTTGGTCAAGTTCAAATTAAAATGTGATCCTGAAACTCCTGGGCAACAAATGATAGGATTGTGGGAGAGTATTTGTGGGAGAGTTTCATATAAATTTTACTTGTTATTCTACCCTTTGTGAGTCTTCCCCTTTTAGCTGTATTTTTGAGACACAATACGGGAGCAATGGTTGTGTCTGACCTAAAGCAGCTATCCTTACATTCTCATGTTCTGTTTTAGCCTCTCTGTTTCCTGGTTATCATTCCTCAGATCATTCCTGCTCGTTACTTCTCTACCTCACACACAAATCTGCTCAAAGAATAATTTTAAAATTCTGCTTACTCCCATTTCTCACGTCCTTGGGGAAAAAGAAAGCAGAGTGGGAGTCAAACACATTTAGCACAGATGCTGTCATAACAGAAGCTAAGCCATTTTATCCTTGATTTGAGGTGAAGGGGGGGAAAAAAGGAAAAAAAAAAGGAAAGCACCGAAAGACTTGCCTCTTTTGAAAGCAAAAATAAGATCTAAAAGTAAAATTACCACTCAGTTTGAACAATTGATGTAATAATTGAGAACCTCAAAGAAAAGGTCTAACTTTTGAAAATATGTAAACTCTCTCTGAGGACAACATATGGTGCTTAAAGCGCATTATGACTGAAGAAAGCTAATATAAATAGAATTATTTGTGTAAAAAACCCTGTCAATGAAGCACTTCCAAACCAAAAAAGCAATTGCTTTAGAAAAGCATTCGATGCTCTTCTTCAGCATGACCTTGGTAAACCCCTGAATATTTCACTGTTGGTACATCTCTAATCCAAATACAGTATTACAAGGTACAGTGTGAAGCTATTAATGCAGATTCCCAGCACAATAAGATGATGGGCAGAAAAGATTTGAAAAATGTTACACCTGGATTTAAAGTGCCACAACCCATTGCCTTATATATACCTATAAAATACCAAATTAGAGGTACATGTTTAAGGGGTAGATTTTGGCATATTTTAAAAATCAGTCTATGACACAGAAAATAGCTACTTCTTCCCCTCCCCCTTATTTCACAGCTTATCTGTCTGTGCCAGTCTGGGTAATCTTTAACACACACACCCCCACACACACACACCCACACCCACACCCACACCCACCCCCCAAATTGATGACAGTAGCTAGTGGGCTCCACTGCATCCTTATGCATTTAACTCTCATCATTTCAGTATATATGTAATAATATTCCTATCTAGAATACTAAGTACTGATCTATAAAGTAACATGAAACTTGAAGCTAATCAAATACTTCACTTGTAAAAAGATCTTTGTGAGACCGCCTAATGAGCAGAATACAGATGTGGCTGGCAAAATGTAAAATCAACACATTTGTTACATTTTTCTTTCATTAAAACTTTCTTACATACTTTTCTGCTTCCTGAACCTAAAAACGCACCTTCCAGATATGATTTTGCTTTGATCAGGGAGAAACCGTATTGGCAAAACTAAAAGCTATGCGCAGAGTCCAGTTTAATATACACAAGGTCTTATTTATGCTATGTTTACGTAGCACCAGTGGTTTTTTTTTAAATCTAATGTTGCAGCATCATACAATGCAGCAATGTAAAAAGATAAGAAAAAAACAGTTTCATTTGGCTACCCAGCACGTTAAGCAGGGTTCACCCAGAATTATGAAAAAAGTGATATCTATAAACACTCACAACGTTTCTTCTGTTACTCCCTCTTTGTGGGTGGACAGCATGAGATACTGCAGAGGGACACAAAAAAAGTCACCATCAGAAATTCCCCAAGCCCCTGACAGAAACTGGAAAGGAAAATCAGAGCTCTGCATTCACCTGTTTTTCATCCAACCAGGCAATGCCATACAGTATCGTACCACAGTGGTACAAACGGCTTTGATAACTTCTGGAATTGCTTTTTCACTAACATTAATGAAGACTATGGTGCTGCTTTAAAAAAAAGTTTCCATAATGTATAGTCCTACACTTAATACTTTTGTGTTTACTACACTACTCCATTGGCCCTTGAAATAACAAAAAAAGTTATTGACTCAGTAAAATAAAACTTCTCAAACATCGCAACAATATTTGAGCCTCATATATGCACACAAAATGATTAATATTTTCAAATAATAATAAGCGTTGTCTTAAGAAAGTATACTTCTTAATGACTAAGAAGTCAGTATGGCTGCATACCAGCTTGTAATTAGCCCCTGCTTGATTACCTGGTTTTAAAATAATAGGACTACATGAAAACAGAGACAAAGTTACTTTCATATTTCATTTCATATGTTCATAGCATTATGAATTAATAACAATTGGCCCCTCTGTTTTGCTTAATGTCACTATGAAGGGATGTTGGAACCATTCTTTCAAGATTTTTTTTTACTTTATGTGTCAATTTTACAGCCAGTTCCTGAAATGGCATGTATATTTTTGCCATCACCATAACATCTTGCAATCAGTTTGGGATTTTATTTGCAGGAAATATATCAAAAAGCTGGCATGAAAGTTCCTGTTTTGAATTCTGTCCTGTAAGAGTGGCGTCCCTCCAGCCAGGATTTTAAACTTGAAACCTTTTCCCAGACTTGTGTGCTTTAGTCTGTCACTTTGCACAGATACTACGGCAAAGAAGGAAGTGTTAGTGTTTGTTGGCAGTTTATATTAATGATTGAAGGCCTGAAAACTGTAACTTCGTTCTTTACAGAACATTCACCTGAACAACCTGATCCCCTCACTCTTGCTTGGCCTCAGGAGATGCTCCTATCTGAAGAATACGTCCCTACTCCATGCAAAGGAGAACAGCTACAGCTGGAAGGACTGTGAGCATTATCTTCCATAGTCCAGACCTCATCAGCCTAAAAAAGAAAAAAAAAAAAAAAAAGAGTTTCCAGTTCTTCCCAGAAGGCAAGGTAATTGAGTGGAAATCATCAATAACTGTAACAGCTCACCCAACTGATATATGAGTTTGGCAGATATGCTCAGAGAACTTCTCCCTGGGTTAAGTATGGACACATAATTGGTAAATGTTTTTAAAAGCTTTTGCATTCTTGGCATGCCTGCAAACTGATCTTGAGGTACTTGAGACACGTTACTTTTGAATATCTGGGCATCCATAAATATTGGATGCCTTGATGGATCTGGCAAGAAAGGCATGGGAATTTCAGTTATTAATTTTGTACCAAGATGGCTATGGGTGCCCATCTTCACATGCATTAACTGTCAGTCCGTACACCTACCTAGCTAGCTAACTAGTGAGCTTTTTGTAGATCTAAGCGTGCAATTGTGAATGCTGATTATTTCTAGTCTTTTGGGCTTCATACAAATAAAAGATGCCTAGCATCTTGTGGAATGGGGCTCCACGCGTACACAAAATTTGCTAGTGTAAAAAAAAAAAAATCCATAGAAAGTCGGTACTTACATGATTTCTTCCAGTATTTGACAATCCTAATTAAAATAATGTTTGCAACGAGATGGTGGTTACTTAATCGTTATGGCTGTCTAATCTCGTGTCCTCCGTATTTGTGTTAGACAAGTGTCTCTGTAATCAGACTCATGACAAATTTAATGGTTAAGATTTTCTGCTGTTTTGGTCTGCCTCTGCGCTATGTACGGTTGAGGGTTTTTTTCAGTGCATGCTTTTTTTGTCCATATGGTATATTTGGCTGCTTTTTTTTCCCATTAATTTTTCAACAATCCAGACAAATGCAGTTCTGTGCCTCCCCTAGTCTCTTGACCCTTAAACACTGCCGTCTGGTTCCAAGGAACCCGGCTCTACCTGAAGCAAGACATCGAGGGCAATCATAGCTGTTGTATGGTCGAGTCCTTTACAAGGTTCGGATGGTAAATATTTAACTACTCCTCTTTGTTGTCTTTCTTTCTGCCTTTAACAGTATTTCACAGAGTGAAACTGTCACTCTAGCAATAGGTTGTGACAAGGCTGTAACATCTTTTCTTTTCCTTTTCCTTTTTCTGTTTCCTTTTCAATTTGAGGATGCTGGCTGTGGTTTATTGAAAGGTCATGTTACCAAATCTCATTGCTTTAGCTCTCATAAATTCCCCTTCCCTGTAAAGGTATCAGATGTATTTTGTCCTTTTATACAAATAGTAATAAAGCTTACTAATAATCATAGTTGTTGTTCTTGTTTGTTAGAAACATAGGGTTCTTAATATACTTGATGGCATTACAGGAATGGACACTATGTTCTACGCCACAGTCTAATTAAATGAAACCTCTTTCCTGAAAGATGTGCTATTAAACCTAAACATTAAGGACAGCTCCTATGGAGAGTTTAGGAACCATGACATTTGGGTGGAATTTAGGGAACTAGGTCTACGTGCAAAATTGTAGACCAAACAGGCACTTAGCAATTGTAGAAGGCAGGAACGGGACCTTATTTTCTTTGCCATGAGTTAAAAGAAGCTGCTGAAGGGCTGGTAGCAGTTAGAATAATGGAAGAGAGGAAATCTATAAAATCCAAAGGAAGTACACAGCAAATATTGGCCTCTAGATAACAAATTGCTTCAGCAGCTTGTTACAAGGTTGATAGCTCATAGAAACCCTGAGCTACATGCTCTGGAAATGCCCAAAGCCGGGATACCCCTCATAACGACCAGCACGCTTCAACAGGAATCCATCCTGTTGTTCATCCTTAACTCCTATCATCCCCTCTTGCACTATTTCTGCTCTTTTCCTTTTTTGCTCACATGAGCAATAAGCTCTCTAGGGTAACAATGCAGCAAATGGAGCAGCACCCCTTGGGGAATAAAAGAACCTTATTTTCTATTGGTCTGTGTATTTTGCAAATTCCCTTTGGTACACTTTTAAAATGAATCTATTTTGGTTATGTTTTTCCTGATGAAAGAATGTAAGTTTAAAGTTTGTCCTTTCAGAGACTCAGGATCTTTTGTTTCAGCTGATGAAGGACTGCCATTTGTTGTCTGTTGCTAGTTCTTTTTGCAATGATTGACGCCCAAAAGCTCCCCAAACAGAATAACTTAGAAGAAAAAAGAAAAGATTCTACAGACAAATATTTAAGCTAAAATGACAACAAGAGGAGTACAGTTTGTACAAAAAAAAAATATCAAAAAAGGATGAGGAATACGAGAAGCTTTGTATTCTTTTGTATTAGCTTTAATCTATCAACTCTAAGACTTTAGATCTAATACGGGTCCCATTCAATAAGATATTTAAGCAGTACCAGAAGTGCTCACATCTTGCTCAATGTTATAAAAATTTTATCTTAAAAGATAAACAATTTTGGGGCTTTTTTTTCCTTCCCTGCTCCATGTTCTGTTTCAAACCAGTTACTGTCCAGCCCCACCTTCCATCACCAGACACAATTATTACACTACCCTTTCGACTAAAAATAAATGATACAGAAGTAACGTGATAGCCCGGTGACCACGGCAATGACAAATGGAATGTTTTTAAGAGTAACCATTCACTATAAATTTCACTTCTCATATATGCTGTATACTAGACACTGTCAGTAAGTAAATCTTGTTAGATCAGAAATCTAATCATTGCCAGAGTCCTTTTGAAGCCTTAGAGAAACTTCTTAGCCAAGGATTTATGGCAATTCTGAATGGCTTTCGGAAAGGTACATCACATTTGCAGCTGGGACCCAGCGTGTAGAACAGCTGTCCTGACAGTGTCCTTGTACTATAGCGCTCTCATCCTGGCAGCTCTTTAAAACCTAAAAGCATCTGGTTCGCATTTAATTTTTGTACTCAGCTGACTTATCTGCATTACATTTTAGTGTAGGATGTTTCATTCGTTATTTATTGCACATAGATGTTCAAAACCCCACAACTTTGTGTATGCCACAAACCCCTCACCCCCAGTATTTGCCGTTTACATACCATTTTGATAAATCACTTCAAGTAGATTAAAAAACAAGAGCAGAGTTTTCTCCGTGCATATATGCAAAACTGATTGAGCAGATTAAATGCTTGAAAACAACTGCATTTCATGCTGGAAAATTGCCATTACTGTTCTACTAGTGCTCTGACAACTTACGGCGTATATCTAACTTGAATGCATCGCTAACTCTGACATGCAAAGTCATTCCCTTCCCCTGTCACAGCCTTAATGTGATGCTAACAGCAGCCAACGCATGTCAGCCTTGTTCTGTTAAAAGCGAATAATCAGCATGAAATACTATAATTTCTTAATTTTATTTTTGAAGATGACTGTCTGGCACCAACTATGAAATTGGGACAGGAGGAAGAAAAGCCTGTTGCCTCATCACCTGTTGCCTCAGAAATTGGAAGACCATTTCCATTTCCAGTAGTAAAGGAAAATGTATTTCAGATAAAGTAATTCCACAAGCAAAATGGTGATGTGATGGAATTCAAATTTTGCAAGTGCCTTTTGCATTATTTACACATATTGACAATGCATCTGGAAGAAACAGGGATTTGGGGAACTAGCGTTTCAGCTTGTAGAAAACAGAAAAATCTTAAGTTAGCAGACTGGCTGAGGGGCAGCTGAAATACCATAAATTCTTTACTAGCCACACCTTGCAATCATCTACACTTAACAGTAAGTTCTCGAAGAATCTTAAACGCAATAAATTGTGTTATTTTGCTACAGCAGCATAGCAAATAAAATGGTTGCATAGCAGTATTATATTGATTTACCAGTATTCCCGTGACAAGCACCTGTAAATTCCAGACATGCTATGGATACCAGTTTCCCAACATCTCCTGACATCATCAAAGAGGACTGTGTGATCTTTTCCTTTTTCTCATATTATTAAAAATCCTTAGCAACACATAAAAGCCATAATTGCAAAAGTGTTGCAAAACCATGGATGCATTTACATTTTGCAAGTTTATGAAATGAGGTGTTTATGTTTGGTCTTCATTGCAGAGAGAACCCAGTTCAACAAAGGGCATCTAGAGGGACTGTTCACATTTTTGTCAGGTAGTACACGAGCTTCAATCATTAAGATGAGCCCAAACAATTTTGTTCTTTGTTTTTACTCAAATAAAGAATTAAATTTAATATATAATTCCTACAAATAAATTTAATTTCACATTTAATATATAAGAAATTATGAGAAAATAAATAGTAAACCATGTGAATTTATCGTATATTCTAAGAGAGAAATTTCACATCCTAGGAACTACTATTTCAGGATGTGTAAATGAAAAACAGGATCTTGGATTACAGAGAGTGGCATGCCTATTTAACAACAGAGAATCCTGAAATTCGTGGTACATACCAATCTCTGCCTTCAAGCTGCATTTCTGGGCAAATAACTGCCCTGTGTTAGCTTGCTAGCTCTCATTTGGAACTAGGTTTTATTTGCTTTAAACAACAAAATATTGCTCATCTCATCTCTTCTGACATCTGTCCATTACTGGTCGACCATTCCCAATTTGAGATTAGAAAATTATTGACCTACAGTTTTATTTTTGCAAGCACATGAACTATCTTCCATATACCAATCTACCTAAGGTACAATTGTTCTTCAAACAAAAGAGTGGAAGAGAGTAACTAACTCTTTGAACCGTAGATTGCAAACTGCTTCAAGTTGTCCACAGAAGCGTTTTTATTCATGGCCTATTCAACCATTTTAGAAAGAATTTGATTTTTTTTCAGTTACAGAAATCTACTTTCTAAAATACTACATTAAAATTCACAGAATGCTTGAGTATAAATTTCAGGGATATATATATTTTCAGGGATATATATCTCTCCAGCTATATTGCTGGGATAGATTAAACTGAATATAGTGTTTTAAACAGGCATTTTAAAGTTCTCAGGGAAAACAATGTTTATGTTGGAAGAAAATATAACCCGAAGGCACATATCACAAATATCCTTCACTCGCCAGTATAAAGGGACTGACTAGAGCAGCAGAAGACCAAGATGAGATTTCCTGGTGTCTTCATACAATATTGAAGCCCAGCACGACTTTTATTGTTGAGTCATGAATATACTTCTCAAAGGACAAAGCTTTTTGTCCTTCCTCTCTTGAGGATAAATTGGACACAGGGTTTTCTGGTTATTTTATTCTGGCTGTAGGAAAATACAGAAAATTTTTCATCTTTCTCCTAACCTTGATTTTTTTTTTCATTTCTGAGTCATTTAAAAGTTTTGCCAGGGCTCCTTGAATTAGCCCAGTTTATAAAGAATTATGGACATATGAAGAGAAACAAAAATACAGCTGCTATGGGGGGGGGGAAAAAAGTGTCCAGCAACTGATGTTGTTTTCCTTATGTTGGATCTTCCTCCAAGGAATCCATAAGGAGTGACACTGATGCTCTCCCTGAAACATAGTGCTCCTCCTTTCAATCCCTGCGCTGATAAACTAGTGCTTAAATGGCTGCACAATCTTCTTTAGGGAATGGAAAGCATTAAGAAGGAAAGAAAGAGACACTCTAACTAATTCTTCTCCAGAACAAAACAAAACAGAAAATGATTCACTCTTTCAAAGAGCTAACTCTGTTCTCAACCTTTGGTGCACAATTGTTTGAAGGCCAAAGTGCTCGATATCAAAGCGGTAAAACTCTTGACAGGGGACATTACAGTGGTTGTTAATTGCCAAAGGGCTTTGTATAGGCAGCCCTTAGAAAAGATATACACACGCAGTATCCCTGTTACTGTCATGGCATGTACTGTGTAAAATTTATTGACCCTTAGTTGTTAAAAGCCCTGTGATCCAGAGCCTGTTATCTGTGTGCAGACAGGAATAAAGCAGGGAGATGTGGTTATGCCTTTAGGCTGATGGGCTGCAGGGAAGCTGGCAGGAGCTGGAGCGGGACATCTGCCCCGTGCCCGTACATCGCTCTGCTGGCTGAGCAGGCTGAGCGTGCTGGATGAAATCAGCGCGGGCTGGATCCTCGGCAAGGAAAGAAAACATCTGAAGGAGCAGCACACACTGTAATCCATCGATGCGGACCCCGGGATTGTGCATGATCTAGGATTACATTTCCCCAGCTAAAGTGTAGATATTGCTTAGTATTAAAACAAATCACAGAATCTTCAGAGTTGGAAGGGACCAACTTATAGCATTATAGCGTTATGCACAGTTACTTCAGAATAAAACAGTTCCGTAGTGCTTTGATAGTCATAGTGGCAAGAACTAAAGGAAACATTACAGAGATGCATAATTCCCATTAAATCTCAAATACCATTGTTAACGCTTTCCCTGCCATCCCACTGCAACTGCAGAACAGATAACATGAGTTTTCTAAAATTTACAACTATTGGTATTCATACTGGCCTCAGGAAAAGAATCCTGATGCATCAGTCATCTTCCTTCCCGTCCCCCCCAAATACATGTGCCTAGACAATTCAGCTTTCCCCAAAATAAACATCTACCTTAGGGAGTTAAATTCAAACTAAATAAGTAAACCTGAAATCAGTGAGAAATTAAAATGTTAAAAACTTAGGTAAACTTGATATCTATCTATTTTACCCAGGTCCTGAGTTTTAAGCAATTTCCTTTGTTATTTTAAAAGCATATATCCCTCATCAGCTGTTGGTAACATTCTTACTGTCACGATACACTAGTTGTTTTATGTGCCCTCTATTTGCAACTTGAATCACCCTACAGTCTGGTTATCCACTTCAAAGGCTGCAAACTCTTCCTGACTTTGTTCCTACCATGATGCCCCTGAGACTGACTTGCCTACCTTCTGCCCTTCACAAGGAAAGCAGTCTTGCTGCAAACCAACTTTATTAGAAAGTATTGCAGACCTAATAAATTCCATAATTTCTCACAACAATTTTAGTAAAGCTACAACAATTTTAGTAAAGCTAGTTAGGTCAAAGCCTTTAACAAAAGAAAGAAAAAAATAATTAGGTTTTTGTTTTTTTGCCAGATTTCAGTGGTTTTGCAGTTCCCTGGAACTATTTCAGTGATCTCATAAAACCGCAGGTCTGTTCATTTGGGTAGAAACCCTCTGGTCCACACTTTCCCCTCTGCATTCCCTTGATCTTTGGCCAGCTCTGTGGAGCTGGATCCAGAAAGCTGGTGGCTGGTGCGGTACTTTGTGAACCTCCCCGGCGAAATGTTCATATCAAGGACTATGGGAGGTCCAAATTAATATAGAAAAAATCCCATTATATTTAAGATTATTTAGTAATATAGATGCTTTCTAGTATCTACTCCTTTTCTCAAGTGTTATGATCACCCTTGGGGACATCCTTCTGGGTCCCAAGGTCTCCACAGTGCCCAAGAAATTTGGAGAGGGAGGTATTACATCAACTCATTAGCATCCTGAGGGCTTTGCTGGGAGGAGCATGGCATTCATGGTGGGGTTTTATTTCTCTTCAGTCTTCGATCAGCCCAGGGCTATTAATGTTTTCTTAAGGCAGCCTGCTAACTTGAGTTTTTTCCCGACTGGTTCCCAGCTACAGCTTGACGATCCTCACCCCTTCACTGTTAAAGACACACAACAGCCTCACACAGCCCCAGTTATCGGAAAAGTTCTTCTGCTTCTTATGCAGGGGCTGCGCAGGTTTGCTAGACCTTTACCACATTTGGTATGCACAGAGATAAGCTTAAACAAGGTAGGTAACAGCCTTCTGACAGACAGACAATTGCTATCACAGGTGGAAACCAGCTAAAATGAACTCTGGCCAAGGCGAGTCCAGGTGAGTCCCGAGGCCAGCGCTGGTGAGTTAATACACAGCACGTGGCCTTTAGTAAAATCAGAAACAATCACATTTGCTGAGCTGCAGCAGCAGCTAGCACCCAAGTTTTGATCCGCTTCCATTTTGCCAGATCTCTCTACGGCATTTAAAGTTAGACAACCAGGCTTCTTGGTGTTGTAAGAGCACTGGCAGATGGAGAAGCAGATGTAAAAGTGGTCGAAGGCAGAAACAAATCAGGAGTTAAATGAAGGGAGAAGAACATTAAAGGGATTTTTGACACTTATAAAGCATGAGAAAGACTCAGGTGTTTAGTCAGTTTAGTCCCCGAGTCCTTTGGGTACATATGTATAGCTGTTAGACTTCAAAAATAAATGCATACATCTGGGAGTTTGCTACAAACCTACTGCATATACTTTTTTTGGAAAAAACAAACAAACAAAAAAAACCCCAAACAAACAAAATGAGTTTATTTTCTTCTGAACTGGAGGACTGCAGCACTTGCTCATGACCCAGTTGTATTTTCCTGAATTAGAACCCCAAAGAAACTAAAACCACGCAGTGAACAGGACATGTGAACATAGAGACGGCAGGTGGGGAACACGGCCAGTTATCTTCAACTCAGGAATTAGTCTGCTGTGGATCCGGGAATTTTTGAAAATAAATAAATGGGACCAGAGTATTTGGAAGGAGATGCCATGATCTGCTGAAGTCACTTCACGTTAATCTGTCATTACAATAACAATAGTGGATACTAGTCCTGTTCAGTTTTCCTCTAAGAATATTCTATTTTGTGTTTTAGAACTGGTTAAACTGCCCACCTTTCTGCTACTAAATATATATACACAGTTCCTAAAGTACACCTTAAAGTAGCTGCCGGTTCATATACTAATACTTTACCAATGTTAGGCACTGTCTTACTGCACCATTGAATTTAAAGGATTAATCTGAGACAAACAGAAATCATTTTAAAAACTCCTCTTTACTAGGAGGTTTTCACTGGCGTATTTACAGCAAATAGATCAAAATATCCCAAAAACGTGCATTAAAATCTCTTTTCCAAATAATTCTGCCTCCCAGCTTGGTTACAACAACCAACAATTTATGTATGAAGGCACACAGGGTTTGCAAGGGATGGAAGATACTGTGACCTCCAGAGGAAAGGTGTTAGGCGCTCTCAGAGAATGATAGGGAATTTATGTGGAAGTGGATCTTAGCAGGAACAGCTTTAATCAAATTTAGCATCTTTGTCGGGCCAGAGCTGATTGCACTAATTGGTGTGGTTGTTACTACAGGAAACTCTCTCCTGTAGTCCTCCCTACTCAGTGCATCACCAGTTTTGATCCCCGTTTCCAAAACGAAATCGACGCCATTGTCTTCATGGGCACAGCCTGTACTAAAGATGATAGGAGTCACACAAGATTATGCAACAGCGTAATTAAGGTCCTGGACAGCGATGTATAATTTCAGAGAAAAACAAATCTATGGAGGGCAAGTTCAGAAAGATCCTGGAAATAGTTATTTTTGTGGGATTGCTTCCTTGAGTGCTAAATGCACTTTTTTTTTCCTTCAAATTTTGTGAATGCATTTGGTTTTCCCCAAAATTCTTCCAGCACATGTACTGGCAAATAAATGTTTCGCATGAGCAGGTTTACCTGGAAACTAAAATTTTTTCTATTGGCAGATGAAGACCATTATTCATGGTAGAATAACATGTGTAACACCACAGCTAGTATTTTCTCTATAAAGTTTACAATACAAAATTGTGAAGCTATTTTTATGTGAATGACACTTTTAGAATAGATTTTAATACTAAAAATATTTAGTGTATGTGATTTTCTGTGAGGATAAACTAAAACCAAAATCTAACATGACTTAGACATTCCTAAGGAGCCCTTCAAAGAGCGTGTAACTAAAGAGATGTGACACAAGTCAATCAGAGACTGACAACACTTCTTGACAGCCCAAATTTTCATAAAATTCTTTTCCAAGGCCTTTCCAGTTATTATTAAATGCCTGTTTTACATACTACGTTATTAAAAAGTGCCATTTTCCCAAGAAGACAGATAGTTATTATGCTAACACTTTACGTAGAAACTTCTCAATATTAATTGTCAAGAAATGCGTAAACACAAGTAAAGAACAAGTAAAAGGAATCTCAGGTCCCAGAAGATTACGAATTTCTCAAAAATAAAGCTCTGTTTTCTGTGCTTTGTTCAGCCAAAGCCCCTGTGGAAATTTGGGGTTGAGTTGTGGAGGGCTTTTTTTTTTATGATTCCCATGTTGGATTTGTGATGATATCCATTTTTTTTAGTACGAACTATCATGGGGAGTTTAACTGTAACAAGAACTGCGGAGCTGATCAAAACTTCTTACATCAAAGTCAGTGAAAAGGGAAAACAGGAATCTATGCAAAAAAAAAAGAAATGATTTGCACCCTCAGAGTAATTTGAAACAGCTATGCCACTAGGACTGCCTCTCACATTTTCATTAAGTGGACTCAAACAGTGTCCTAAATAACTAATTCTCACAAAAATACATCTCCCCACTCCTTCTTATGAAAGATACAACTTAGGAAATTTGAGAAAGCAGTGTGAGAGCAAAATGCCTCCATATAAGAAGATTTCTTGGTTTTCTCCTACCGATTACTGTGTCCCGTTAAAATTACTTCCACAGCTACTTCAAAACCTTTCTTTCTCTTCCTCCAAGAGGCCTTTTCTTTCAGTCTTCTGACACTTTTATGACCACACACCTTGTAGTCCAGGTGTCACTTCCATGGTTGGGAGCAGGGCTAGACTCTGCTTAAAGTATAAGTGCAGTGCTTGGGATGCAAGAGGAGACTGTTGATGAACACTGAAAAATGGAGGAAAGTTGTTTTTAATATCGCTTGGAATTAAAAGGATCAGGTTGCAACTTTTACACTGAATGGGTATGTTTTTTGCCAACTTTGAGATATTTTCTCAGATGCGCATATGTGGAAGTATATGTTTTGCTGTTTTAAAGTTTCTGGGGTTTTAAGCAACTTTATTTACTTTTCTTCATGTTAATATTTGACTTAGCATGTATGACAAGGAGTATATCAGGACTAAACCAGCAAAACACAGACTGTCTTTTATCTCCCACTTGCCTAATACAGATATTTATACCTCAACTAGCATTAAGGTAACTGAGTCTTTCAGGATACCATTAAATAATAATCAATCATAACCAACAGACCTAAGCTTAGAGGGACAGAGGGCTTTGTGCTCCATAATAGCAACCAGATGGAAAACCCTCGAGTTAATTTTGTAAACTCTAGCTTGAACTATATGGAACCCTGCCCTTGGTTATGTATGTCTAGCTCCCAGAAATTTCACTTCTATTTGCATGTCTGAATATATCAGGACAGAACTGGACTTCATATTCTCTGCTAAGAAAATGATAACATTTTTCTTGCAGTGAAACTGAGGCTCACCTGTTGCCTTAAATTAGTTTGTCTGTTGGTTTTATGAGGAAATATTTAGAGAAAGAAAATCAGATGGTAATTTCACTAATGAAAAATCCTGGTGATTCCAGCTTTTTGAAGAGCCAGGCAATAAATTACTCACTCAGTCAAAGAACTACTCTGGAAATGGCAAAATCCTCAGTTTTAAAATGTTAAATGTGAAAGGTGAATTTCACCTGGAAAATGAAAAACACCTAGCTAATCTCTATGTCATTGCATTTAAGGTAACCATGTAAAGCGTCTTCTACTATGTCTAAGGAGATGTCACTGTACTGTTTAGATCATATTCCACATTATTTTGGTAGAGACCTCCTTAATTCAGTTTTTGAATGGTAAACAATGTTCTAACCGCTGAAACTATAGTTCCCCACAGCAGTAAGGTATAAGCAAGGTATTCCGTGAGCGCAGGAGGATGTTATCATACCTCTGGTTTTTTAATCCACTCTAAAAGCATTGAAAAAATATTAATTGTAAGGCAGATAATGTGGCAACAGGATCACTATGTTTACATAGGCTGGTCTGTAGCACCATTGCTGAAAATTAACGAGGACAGACCTAAGCACGCAGCACGTTTATATCTAACACTTCAGAATATATCCACGGTATTACTATGCTGGTTATCTCCACTGACTTCCCAGCCCGAGCCCATCTCTTTATCTTCCAGCTGAGACACCTGGAGAAAATCACTACAACAAACCACACACACAAAGAAGGAGCTGAGAGGTCTAGTATTGACAAATAACACCACTATATTACAATAAATACCAGCTTTTGATCACCCTTTTTCATCACATATGAAGCACAAGGCACCATAAGCCTTTGCTCAGCAACTGAATGTTTTCCTGTTCTTTTGAATATGAAACACAAATCACGCATATTGCAGAAAAGGCTGGATGTCTTAGTGTGTTTTGCTAAACATAAAGCAGACCCCCGGCTATCACACTTTTATGAATGTACCTGGAAGGATGAGCGCTGGAGCCTACAGTGTTTGTGTATAACACAGTAGCTTGTTATTGTGAGTAATATTCTACCTTTATTGTTCTTTATTCAGGAGGAAAACAAGAAAAAGAAAATTACTTATAGTTTTGATATACAAATTATGTACACTTCAAAAATGTTTAATACACATCGCAGTCACAAAATACGTGAAACAAAATTCTTAGCAAAAATGCGCGTAGCTTTACATTGGTATAGAGAATCTTGCATGAGACTATATTGTGGAAGTTGTATAAGAAAGCAGTTCATGAGCAGAAATATTTCAGGAACAACTACATTCCAGCAGATTAGTATTTGGTGGCAGATTACTAAGTAAAGAGTTATCTTACCAAAAGACATTTTTTAATATATATATGCTATATATACATATACACACACATATTTTTATACGTGAACATTGCTTATATTTATTTGTTCATGGAGAGGTTCCAATCACTGGAGCACTTTAACAAAATGGGGACACAACTGGCAATGGAAGCTTTTAATCAACAGAGAAAGAAGCAGTTTAACAAGCATTCCAAAAATCTGTAGAGCTACATGTTCTTAAATCTAATTTATGTACCTATTTAAGTATATGCCCTTTTATATACCCTTTGTGTGCTTAACTGCTTAAAACATTTTGAACAGGCTGTAGCAGCGTTTTGCCAAATATATTAGCTGCGAGTAGTGTTATGTATCTTGACTTCCACTATTTGATTAAATGAACTAAATGACACTAGAACAGCGGAGATTAAAATAGGTCTTGTGTGTTTTTCCAGAATGGTGCTGCTGAGTCCCAGCATGGCAGTGTTCATACTTGTATTTGTCTTCCCTTAATGACAGCAGCAAGAGACTCCCTGTTAGGAGCTGCTTTTATAATGTGACCAATAAAAAATAATCAGTGGCTTTTCTCTGGTATAACAATGTTTTCCTTGAAAAGAAAAATCAGGGTATATTCGCTTTAAAAAAAGATTGGAAGGTTTCCGTTTCCTCTGGACAGTAAATGCAGAATACATTCACTTTGAATCAAGTATATGCCGCCAGAGTTGCACGGCTTCTGGAGTGGCACCGTCTCACAGCTGGCCTGGAGGGTTGGTGGAGTCATGCAGATGTATCTACACATCTGTGCAATGCATGGTACAACTGCAAATCAATACACTACAGTGCTCCCGCATTTGTTTGTTTTGTTTAGGAAGTGCTGTCCTTTGAAAAAACATTGCCTCTCCTTCCTTCCTAAAACAGTCAGTAAGCCTTCTGTCATGAATACTAGGCTATGAGAGTAAAAATCATCCACCTGGACATGAATACGTGTTTAGGTGAACAAAAAACCCCTAAGTCTGAGAAGGTACCTCCTGAGCACACCAGCCACCGAACGCCAGGTGCCAAGCAGCGCTTTCAATAGCCAACATTTTCATGGGGAACGCTGTGCTACCAGCTCACCAGTGTTACTTAGGAACTGGGCATGCACCCCTCCCTGCTACCTGTGTGCAAATTACATATAGGTCCTCCATATATGTCTGTATATTTACTTGTAAGTATAGACTCGTAAGTATATACAGGCATATTAAGCATATTGAGACCAGTGAAGAATTTATGGAAACATCTACCACATTCTGACACATAATATGAGTTTGACTTTACCTTGTTCCTGTAAATTGGTTTTCACTCATCTTTTACCTGTCATTTACACCCAATTATTTTTACACGTTTGCAACCTGCAATTAAAATGAAAGAGGAATGCTAGAGTATCTGTGATTTATTCACTTACAGATTAAAATATATAATGTATTATTTAGTCCATTATTAAACAAAAATATTAGCCACAGTTAGCACATGGAACTAAAATTCTTGGGTCAAAATCTTTTACTAGAAATGCTGTGCGATTTTCATGATTGTTCTGTACCTGATTTAAAAACACTACTGAAAGGCATCCTCTATTAAGCAAAAAAGTAATCGTTTTACCCCTTAAAAGTGAAGACTGTTAATCCTCAACAAAAGCTACAGGCAGGGTGTGTGTGGGGGGAACCCCAAAACAGTGAAAATAAAGTGAGTCAGGCTACACGAGTGCGTGTCTGTAATTCAGACCTGGTTTCATATCGTGGACTTTTCCACTACAGCTTCTGTAAGGCCAAACAGGAAAATCCCTTATCAGAGCCTTTGTAAGCCACAAACTCCAGCATCCCTCCTCTGGGTCCCACTGAAACTTGTCCCTATCACCGCTGCTGCATGCTTTAGGACTAAAAATTGATTAACTAGAAATTACAGAGGGACAGAATCAAGCAATGGAAAACCACATTTAGATGAAACACAGACGAGAAAGCATACGGTTACCCAGAGTATAAGGTTTAGGGCTTTTTAGAAAGCTCATCTGAGTAGTCCCAGCTTAAAGTTAGGGAAAGGGTGAAGGCTTCATTTCCGAAACATAACCCGTGTGCACTGAGCCCAACAATGATGATGGAGAGAAGAGAAAAGCCAAAAATAAAGACATGTGATACTACGTTACACAGTGAAAAACATGACATGCCATTCACTGGATAATAGAAACCTAAACTGGGATGAGGACAAGGGCAAGGGCTGACCTTGACCATGTAAAGCAACGGTAAGACTGAGAAAGGAAAGTGAACATTGATGGAAAATTGATATTTTTCTGTAAAGGGGTTCAAACGGTTAACACGACCACTAACTTCCACTAAGGGTTACAATACATGCAAAAGCAGAGCGAATGAAGATGCAAACCCCTCAAACATCAAGCTGGTTTTGAAGTAATTTGACTTTCTTTCTCTACACAGTTTTCTTCATAAATCCATACTTTCAGTACAGAGCTACTGCTGTGTTTTCAGCATCTCAGGGGACACAATACAGTATCCGAGATCACTTAAAAAGGCATCTTTGTATTGACATAAGTTGATGTAACTGCAGAAAGTGCCTTTTCCTTCCTCTTTCACAAACCCAGTGGGAACAGAGCCACAAAGCAGCGTTTTGTCACTGAGAACCTGCCTCGGGGAACCGCCGTGTTGCTGCCCGCAGTCTCCACGGTAGGCTTGAGATCCCGAAACCAGAGCCATAAATATTGTGCCTTTGCATTTAGGACTTCAGAAGTAGGTGTTCGCGTATTTCACAGGGAATTGATGTAGCTCTGAAGACGGGTACTGAAGACCTGCCTGCTTTTAAAGGCTGAGGCAAGCAGACAAGCCATGGTTCATGCTGGAGTGTCGCTACCTGTGACTCCATTGTGATTACAGTATTGAGTATTTTTTTTTCCACTGCGGATGCCTTGCTGAGAAGCTTTTCTTCAAAACCTTAGGGAAGTACATCCTACTATTCTATAATGTAATTGCTAAGGTAACATGGCTTATGACACAGCTACAATAGTCTCAGTGTCTGAAAAATAACATCTCACTAAAAAGATTAACCTGAGTTGAACCAAGCGTGTGAAAGCTACTAGATTTTTTTCTCCCAAATAGAATGATTTCTTTCTTCCTTAGGATAGAGTTTTGTTAAGTAAATGCAAGTATATTTCCCAAACAGTGCAGCTATATTGCTTTCTTTTTAAAATGTATTTTATAGTTCATTAAATATTGAAAGTATTGTCTCCTTTAACACCTCTGCAAATACTCTCTTCTGCAAAGCCCCTGATATTTTTGTTAGTATTTAAAAAAAAAAAAAATACATACTTTCATGACAGAACGCTGCTTTTGCATAGTAACCCAAACTTCATAGTGTAGCGGAATTGGTAGTGTGAATATTGTCAAGTGTGATCCATCCCAGTTAACCCAACATAATATGAAATTCCGTTAGAGAAAAATGCAGCCTGAAGAGAGGACACCGAAATCATATTCAGAGCCTCTAAGACAAGACTCATTTATGACATTCCGGCTTAGCAAAGGCTCTTGTGAACACCCGTGAACAGGCGAGAATTTTTCCTAGGATTTTGTTCAGTCAAAGGAACAGATTTAAAGCTACCCAGGTAGGAGGGGAAAAGTTGGTAGGTTTTGTAAAGACCTTTCTGAGTGGAAGAGAATTTGCCTCTGTAACCAGATTTTTTTCTTTTCTTTTTTATTTTATTCAAAGTTCCTGAAGGAGGAAGTGCTTATCTTGAAGGGTTCATGCACACACTCCTAGAAATCTCTCTCACAGGTAATTATTCTTTCCAAGTGCTATATCTTTGTAGCAATGTATTAACTTCCCCTATTCTTTTTGTGCTGCAACTTGGATTCGCTTAGTCAAAAATGGCTTCTGCTGGGTTTTAACATTTGAAAAACTGTATTTCCCAAAACAATTATAATGTGATAATTCATTAGAAAAGTTTATAAATGTAGACTTGCAAACTATAGAACAAAAGCTCTACGGAGCTTTTTTAATCCACCCATTTCTAAAAATGGAATTCTATTAATTCATACTATAATACTTTAAGAATGAAACAAAGTTTCACACTGTATACCACAGAAGTTTTATAATTACTTTTTGTTACTTAAAATGTTTTTAGAATGTTTACTTGCATGGGAAAACTTCAAACAAAACTAACTACAGATTTGTATGTGTGTGCTTGATCAAGCTTGGTGAGGGTTATGAGAAAGTAATCGGAAAATAAGTATGCTCTAACCAACATTATAAAAATAATTAAAAAAATTTAAACCATTTAAAAATTAATTTCCTCTTGGTATGCATTTTTGGAACATCCTCAGTAAACTAAGTATAAGACATTATTTCCGCTATCATGGCATTAAAGAAAATCAGATGAAACTTAAATAATACTATCTGTGCTCCTGATATGCTTCTATATTGTTCTGGTATGCTATATCGTTATATACCAGTTCTTCTCAGTCTGATTAGTGGATTCTGAATAGAAATCTATTTAAACTTATTTCAATATTGTGTTGGACTTTGCCTTTTAAAAATTGTATATGGATCTGAATGTGTCCCCTGACTGCTCTGTTTAGCAAAGTAAATACAAGCAGCGTCCAATATTCCGGCCACATTCCATCATGCAGCCTCACTAGCAGGCTGCTGTCTGCTCTGCCATGGGCTTGGAGTCAGTCTCCTGTGAAGGAAGGCTCTTTGCACAGTATTAAGGCTAAGTCCACATATAGAAGTAGATCTCTAGAGCAAAAAAAGTCATTGTGCAAGGAGCTGATGGCCTCACTTCAAGTTTTTTGGCAGATTTTACTTCTGGCCAGCCTAATTACGTAGAACAGCTGCCCAGTAGGGGCTGACAGTTATAAGGTGCACTTGTGGAGCATGTCTTTTATTTCAACTTCCATACGCCACGGCCACTCCTAGATATTCACCAAAGCACACTTCAGGGGATGTGACTGAGATACGCTATAAGAATGCAACGCTTAACTAGCACATTGGTAGAGACACATCCTAAACAAATACCACTGCCAGATGTTAAAATCGACTTGGACTCAGCAAGTTTTTTTGGAAAGCAGTATGTCTCTGATGCAGATGCATCTTGACTTTCTGTTAATCAGCCTGCCTTGCTCTCAGGTAGACTATATGGAGAATTGCATGGAATCCCCACCTTCCAAGGTAGTTTTTGCATAGTGTTTCAGGATTTTTTTTATAGATCTATTCCTGAATTGAAGTCCTGAAAACCTCAATGACATTTAATTTCTGTTCCCCACCCAGATTTTCTCAACACCACACTGCAACCCAACAACAGAGAGATCAAACTCTTCTGTTCTATTCTGTAGGATGTGGCTATGTGCAAAGGTCTTGAAATAAATATTAAATAGAATATTAAATCTTTCAGCACTATTTCATTGGAGCAAATATAAGTTCATTATCCACATGTTGGCTAATAATAAGCAGTATCTTAACAGATCCTGACAGATCTTAATTGGAACATACACGTGTATCTTTAGCCATAGTTGATATTCTTTTCTTCCTTTTTCAGACAGTAATTAAGAAAAGAACCACTGAATAAAAATGTATTCAATAGAACATTAATATATTTTAAATACAATGGTCTGCACATAATATGGATAATTCAGATAGATGAATATCAGCTTTTTTCTATCTCATCTTGGATTTACTTTGTTGATGATTATGGACACAATTCTGTTGGATACTAGCACAGAAAATACAGAGAACGCTGGGAAATCAGCCATGGAGAGGTCCAGAGAGGAGCAGAGAATGAGGTGATGAAGAATACTAGAATAAATCTTGTGCATGCATGATGTCTTAAAATGGCATATCAGCAATTTGAACAATCTGAGAGAGATGCATGTTGCAGAGATTACCGAGACACAGCTACCAAATGTGGTTGACAGGGAAGGGTTGTTTGTGAAAATTATTACTATGATTAGTGAAGTCACTCTTTATCTTAAGTCTTTATTTAACTTCTATGGGCAAATTCATACTGGAAAAAAAAAAAAACCAACCTGTAGGATAATCTCACAGTTGCCCCAGTGTCTTTATTATCATTTGGCACGGACACCCATTTTCAGGGAAGAACTTTTTAGGGTACTGGGATGAATATCTTAAAAGCTTTGATTGCAACTGGTAATGCAGATGACAACAGCGGCAGTTACCTACACAGCCTCAGTATCCGCTGCTTTACATCTCATTGCATATATTCCAGCAGGATAATAAAAAACTCAGTGTCTAGTGGATTACTTCCGAAGTTGGATAGACACCTTAAAAAAAACACCTTCTTAGAATTCCCACTGACTAAACCACTAGCTGGTGCACCTGCTGCACAACAATGACAGATTCAGATAACACAATATTAATCATATCCCTATTAAAGAAGAAGGCTAGGTTAATTTCAGAGGGTCATTGCAAACTAAATCATATTAGTGTATATGCAATGCAGGTATCTGGCTTCTGTCGGCTTTTCTCTAGGAATACATACCAGACACATACCAGACTTCCAGTTTCAGCCACCATTCTTCCTTCAAAACATTCACACATCAACGTGCAGCTGTATTTTTACATGCACAAGTACACACAAACCACACGCTTTTCTTCTTCTCCAATAACACTAATGTAACATTGTTACGGAACAAGAATTATCTATCGCCCTTCAGATTCATCTGAAAGGTTAAGAAGTAGGGTAACACCAGAAGCAGAGTTTTCCCCTTGAAATTCACAAGCATATCATATAATCTTTTTGGTAACCGGTGAAATAAAGATAGTAAAAATTATCTCATGAGAACAACCTTTAGCAACACTTTATTGCAAATGACACATACTTACTTACAGCAGTCATCTGTACAAGAGAATAACTGTCAGTGACTTTTATAATAAGAGTTTTCTTATGTTAATAAAAGATAGTATATCAGACGATTTTCCAATAAAGGCTCCGAGTCAAATGTAGGAGCTTTAGGTACTTTGACACACACTGAAACACCAATATCCGAGCACTAGGATATCAATTTATGACCAGATAAAGGTTATTTTCCACTCTTGATATGAAAATATAACCTCCTGTCAGTGGCAGGTGCCCGTGCAAGTGGTGCAGTCTATTCACTGCGACCAACAGAGCTGACTCCTTTCTCTCTCTCTGGATTGCAGATTCAGATTCTTCTCTCTAAATAAGGTACTCAGCTAACTTTACATGATGTTGGAAAGGCTTTTACTGAAGCATGTACCTCTTGTACTACAATGTACACAGCTGCTTGCTTGAACAGCCAGTTCAATTCAGTATGCGATTCTTGGACTGGCTCATTGATCTGATTAGCTCTTGATCAGCTCAAATTGAGATCCTTTCTTCAGCCTATAAACATAAGCGAGCTCTTTACTTCGTGATATCCACAAAGTAAATTTATTTCAAAAAATGTACTTCCTTCTCCAGACACACTGTTCTACTGCTTTTGCTGACTTCTAAGCTCTCTCTGACTGTGGAGGCTCAGCCCAAGTAGCCGCAGTTTAAATTGCTCTTTTAAACAATTTCTCCAGACCCTTTATTTCCATTTTGAGTCTTGCACTATTACAGCTCTGCATTAGCATATATACTTTATATTCATTATAAAATTCTTTAATATTTACTTTTTTTTTTAATCAAGTCTCTAATATTACCACTGAGGGGATGAGGAAAAGTGGGTGATTAGGAGAATGAGTTATCTGATACCATCACTTTTAAACATATCGTGCCTCTAAAGTTTCTGAGGAATATTTGAGAGCAACAGCTGTGTGACAAGGACAGCCGGCTTTCTTCATTATTGCAGATAATCCCCAATCCTACCTAATCTCTCTTTCTGTCTATTCACCTGTGATATATATAAAGCTCCAATCAATATCATATCTCAGTCCTAGTCCTAGCACTTCCCTAAGTATGTGATTCTCCACCGCTACTCTGCTCTCCTGACACCCCACCTGGAGTACCACATCCAGCTCTGGGTCCCCCAACACAAGACAGACATAGACTTGTTAGAGGAGGTCCAAGGAGTGCCATGAAAATGGTCAGAGGGCTGGAGCACCTCTCCTGTGAAGAAAGGCTGAGAGAGTTGGGGCTGTTCAGCTTGGAGAAGAGAAGGCTGCAGTAGACCACTTTGCAACCTTTCACTATATAAGAGGGGCTTATAGGAAAGACAGACAGAGACTTTTTACCAAGGTCCATAGTGACAGGAAAAGGAGCAACTGCTTTAAACTGAAAGTGGGGAGATTTAGACTGGCTATAAGGAAGACATTTTTTATGATGTGTGTGGTGATATACAGGTGGAACAGGTTGCCCAGAGAAGTTGTGGATGCCCCATCATGGCAAGTGTTCAAGGTCAGGTTGGATGGGGCTTTGAGCAACCTGATCTGGTGAAAGATCTCCTTGCCCACGGCAGAGGGTTGGACTAGATGATCTTTAAAGGTTCCTTCCCATTCAAATCACCCTGTGATTCCACACTCTTAATGACGGCTGTTACAGGAGCACATTCAACCTTGAAGTGCCATGGCAAAGTCTTTGGCAAAAGGCAGTAAAAGCAAATACTTTTTCCTGCCTTAGGTGTTGGTTGTGCTCTGTTAGTTTATTCTAGAGATACCCGCTGATGCCTAAAATGTTATTAGAACTGTTCATGTAAACTGGGACACAGGAGGACACTCAGTTTTAGCTGCCTTTTTTTTTTTTTTACTACCACTGAAAAATAATTCTTATTCTTCAGTGTTTTTTTTTATAAACCAGATCTTGACTTGCACTCAATAACTTGCTGTACAGTTTCCTGTCAATAAATTGCTTATTAACGTTGATCTCTCATCAATTGCTTGAGCTGAGCACTAAGTCTGTAAACAGAAGCAAAGTGTCTGTTCTGCTAATCTAGATGGCTTTTAACCTGGATGCAGCTTCTGGTCATGAAATCATCTTTCAAGTAAAAGATGCTTTTTCCCAGATAAGTGACAAGGCTTTAATTAGCACATTAACTCAGTTTCTCTGCACTTTCCTGGTGCTAGAAAGTATTTTAACAACTTGAACTTAGGCTACCTAGTGACAAGAACACATTTTTTTCAGCCTTCCATTTGTTTGTTTGCTTTCAAAATCTGTTTTAATCATTTCTCATAAGTAGTCTCTGTTGCTTCATCAAAGCAAGCATCATTTTGATTACCGAAACAGGCCATTTTCTTTTTCTGGCTCTCTGAGACATCAGAGCTCAAAACACATTCCCGCTATAAGTTTTTTCTCTTTGGGAAGTAGTAGCATTTTTTTAAAAAAAAAATGAACTGTAAATTTAGCATTATTAAACAAACATAAACAAAATAAATGAAAGCGAATTGCAAAAGGAAGACATTTTTCCAGCTTCCTTTTGTACCACAGCTGCGAAACGAAGTAAACATTATATGGAAACATCTTATCTGCAGAATATTCACACTCTCAGAACCATGATGGCTAGTAGCTATGGGAAACACTGAATGCCATAATGTTTTTCAAGTAGAAATGCTGACAGAGAACAGTAAATTATTCCCTCCAAAATTCTATTATCATTTGTCTAACCTAGAAACTTCCTATTTTAAAGTTACTGTTTCATTAGCTTTTTTCATCAAAAAAAGTACTGAAGCATAAGTGTACAAGTAACCTTTGGGCTTTAACCACCATCTTTTTTGTCATGTGGTGCTTTCAATAATGTCTCAGACTACTGCTAGTAGAATCATGACCAAGGGTGGCAATAAGAAGTTGAGAGTGGAAAATGAAAATTCACTCCATCTCAGGAAACCTATGGGACAAACTGGATTTATCTCAGATAGGAGGAAGCAGACTAACTAGCCCTGCCTAATATTTTCTGCATACCATCAGAAACCCATGCCCAGAAAACTACTTCCATTCATCTTCAGAGACATTTAGGTGCAAGGCACATAAATAAATTAAAAAAAAAAAGGCAAACCAAAAAAGAAAGAAAGGGAGACCATTCCTATAGATAAGACCAACCACTGCACTGGAGCCTGACACACAGTATGCATAAGAAAGTTGTGGGAGATGCAGCTTAGGTGAATCCTAACACTATTATGCAATACTTTAGTTCCCCAAACTAACCTCACTGTTACTGGGTGATATTGAAGAGTCCTCTCTGCCCAATGGGTCAAGTTTATATTTAAACTGCAAATAAAGAAGTCCCTAAGATTAATAACAGCAGTTTTGGTGGGCTCCGAAGAGTTGGTGACTGTTGCATTATGGAGTGGAAGGAATCCTTCCTCCTAGGAGAATAACTGCAAGGCGCTTATATCTGAATATGTATTTTTGCAGATAAGAGAACCAATCAGTAAAAGTCATGCACATGATATGGCATACAGTTTGTGGAAAGTCACCAGAAAGCAATACAAACTACTTGTACCTTAAACCCCCAAATACCTAATTGAACACTGGAGCTGATGTACAAGGGATCCTGTAACAAGATGATATGATTTTTACAGTGTTTACTCAAAGTGCTTTCTGCTACTGGAATGACTGTGCTTTTAGAATATGATAGTACACCCGATACAGAGAAGACAAACAACGCTTTGTTAAAATATTTTTGTACTGAATTTATCATTTTGAAGATCCAGGTAAAAATCAGACTTAAATAAATCTTTGCCTAAAAAACATATGATGTTCTGTGTATTTGCCTGCCCAGATACTAAATCATCAAAACTTGTAAGCACTATCAATTATTCACAGTGACTGTGGTACAAGCATGGATGCCTGCAGTTATTAATTTATAGCATAAATTCATCCAGCTGAGAAGTCTTGAAAGAACAATAAAGTCCTGTGTGTTTTGTTGGGAAATTGCAGTGGGGCCTGAACAGCTGTTTACTGTTAGCTGGATTTCCAAAACAAGACCATCTTTACCAGCTTACAGACAAATTCAGATCTATCGGTGAGCATAGTCACCTGCTAATATCAACAATTTTCTTGCAACTGAACACTGATTAAATCACACCAGGTTCATATAATTCAGCTGTCCAATTCTTTCTGCCATGCTCTATGGCAAATTCTATCTACGCAGACACTGATTCACAAGGTAGTAAAATACATACCCAACTTTAATCACCCAGATGTGCTTTAACAGTAATATTTTGGTCTTCACAAATTAGGCTGCATAATCTCTGAATTTTTTTTTCCCCCAACAGAAATCCCGTGTAGAAGAAGAACCAAAAGAGAATTAAGCAAAAAACCTGAGAAAATACCACTAATAAATGATAAAACAATGCCTACCAAACCACTGTAATGACTACAGCATATTGTTTACACCATATCATGTATATCATGGATACTAAAATTTTAACAGTACGCAAACTTGAATAGCTCCACAATTAAAGTCTTAAGAAAGGGAGAATTGGCACAATTTTTAATTTTTGATAATTTTTTTTAGCCAAGAAGGGGGGTTTCTTAGTATGTTTTTTTTTTATCCAGAGCCTAGCGGGAGTAATGCTGTACGTGACTTGTGGGGAACCTACCCCACACTCAACTTCCACACCCCCCCCAACACCCTCCCCAGTCCCTACTTCCACTGTAACCAATGGATTTCCTTTGTGTTTTACAATAAAGATGTATAAAATACAAACAAGGAAATTGATAATTGTCCTGAAGTTTGTGGACCTGAGTCATTGGCACTAAGTTAACACACACCATTTAAGCATGTAATTGTTAAGTTCAGTTGAACTGAAGACTATCAATAGCTCTTTATATGCATAAGTGCTTGCAGAATTTGGTAAGGTTATGTGGGTAATGCCATTCCTAACCTTTCTGTATCAGTTGCAAAGGTTCTTTCCTCACCCATACGTGATCAAATAACAGGCACAAATACAGCACAAACTACCTAAAGAAACGTGTTCTATTGGTAGAAAGATGTCCAGAGCAGGGCTAACAAGCAAATCTTGTCCAGATTTGCCTGTATTCCAGACAGGCTGGTATCTTCCACTTCCCTGTGATTGATCTCATGTTTTACTACTTTTCAGGAGTATCTCCCCAACAATATGATCATACAGAGGACCTGCCTAACCAGGCAGGGCAGCTCAGATTTACACTAATTTATCCCAAAGGGAATATTAAGTTTATTTGGTAAATTGCCATTAAAGAAAGGATTGCATAGCCACGCTAAAGACCGTAAGTATTGTATGTATTTGATGTTACTAGCTGACATGATATGAAACTGACTACCAAATAAATATCTTGATGCAAAGAAAACTTTTGTTTTTTAAATACGGCACTTTACATGCTTTGTTAGTTGTCTTAAAAATATTTCCTGATGTTTAAAAGAAATTTGTATATTTTTACTGTTAATCAATTTAATTTCATATACTTTATTATTCCTTCATAATATCACTGTAAAATTTATTTTGAAGTTGGCATTTCTAAGTATTTCTTATAATAAGGGATTTACCTTTATCCATGAGTATTTGACTTGTATTAAACTCTGCATCCAGTTAAAATAATTAATTTCTTTTACTTCATCTAAAAGAACAAAATACATAATAAGACATGGAATGGTGTTAATTCATATTAAAGCAAAGCAGAATATATATAAACAAACATATTTAAAAAAACATATTTCATTTATTAGCTTCCAGGGTCTCTTTGTATTAGTTCATTAAATAAAGCAGTTAAAAATTGTATCATATAACTCTTGAATTGAGCGGCGTTAGCTGTGTTGTTTTTCTATGGACTTTAAACCATCACTTCCTTGCAAAACACTATTCATTATCGATTTGACCCACTGCAGATCAAATTGAAGGGGAATGGCCTTATTAATTTCCTAATTTAGTTTCATTGCATGGATTATAGCCATACAGCAAAAGACAGTGGCACAAATACGTCTGAAAGAGATAAAAGGATAAGATCATAAATGCCACTTTAGAAGATATTATGTTTGCAATCAATTTAACCCTTTGATATAGGGAAATGCAGGGAAATGTACGATATTAAAATTCAAAGCAAAAGCTGTGTCCTACATGAGCAGGTTGCATGATCCAGCCTCATGCATCCAAGCCATCTTAAACAAGGGCAAACACAAAATCACATTTTATAAATATGCCAGAAATATATTAAGAGAAATACAATAAATGAAACATTCACATAATTCTTAATAGAAATTTAAATGCCACCAAGAACCTAGAAGCTGGGAATTAGAAGCAGCTCTTCCAAACGCTTATAAACGCAATCATAGGCCATGTTATCATAGTCTAAACTTGCAAAAAGTATTTTGTACATTCTTATTGAACATTTCCAGCTTTTAGCAGTATTTCAATATGGCTACTAGCCTCGTGATGCTTTCAACTAACTCTTTTGTCTCTCTACTTAGATGTAAGAAGAAATAATAACGGTATTTTAAGTATCTCCCATAAGTACCTCCCTCATTTTACAGATAGATTTACAGTACCTGGCCAATGGCAAGCTCATCAAGCCATTATTTTTGAGATTAAATAACAGCAATGGAAGAATGTAGTGCAGTTCAAAAAAATTGGAAGAAGGGAGGACACACTAAGGGGAGGGGAAAGAAAAGAAACTAAAAACTATCATATCTGAAAATAAAACTTAAGCTAAATGTGTTTGTTCTATTCAATAAAAGACTACCTCACGAAGTAGGACAGTAAATATACAGAGTGTGTCGAGACACTGTTGGGGAAAAAGCTAGATACGCTATTCTCTTGAAATATTGCCAGTCAAAAAATTTTTTACCTCATGGATGAATGAAAATGTTGAAAAGTCCACCAATCCTTCTTGAACAATGCTGTCTAATAAGGATGTTTCACATTTTCGGCTATACTTTGCTCCAAGTTAAAAGAGATGACAAGAATTTGTATGTATAGGCAAAACCAGAATTCCCTTTTAAAATTGTTAGGTTAAAATAAATGGCTGTATTTGAGATCAGCATAATCTCTAATTATGAGAGTCTCTTAATTATTTATAATTTTTAAGAAAGAGTTTTCATAATGTTAAAGTCAGGGCTACATTGTACTGCTCAGAGACTAACAGATCTACAGTTCCCTTGAGAAAACTGGGAACAGCACAGCTCCTCTCCAGGCGCCCAAATAGGTGCCAGAAGTAAGCAAATGATGCATCCAATTCCTCCACAGCATGCCTGGCATTTGATATCATGGCTCATGGAGCCCATCTCTCTAATGTCCTTGGAGCAATATGCTAGCGTAAGGGAAGGGAGCGAGAAGTTTCTGTACCTTAGATTGTAACTTTTTTTCTCATGCAAGAAAGAAAAAATAACTCTTGTTGTCCTTCCAGATCTTTATACCATGGAAAGACCGTGCTTCAGTTTATAGTCATTGTTCACCATAAGGTCAGCTACTGCTGCTGTCTGGCATGCAGTAATGATCAGCAAACACTGACTTTGCAGTGACTTCTGCTATAGCTTCGTAGTTGAGCCCATAGTGTGTGCTCAATAAGCTGAACATTCCCTTCTGTTTTCACTAGATATGCCCCTAATTTTGCTATTTGTGGAGAAAATATATTTAACATGCAGCCACACTGAGTCCCATAGACGGTCTCACCTCTAAAAGCATCTCGCCAGGAACAACGGGACCTGGGTGAGACACACTAGAGCTTCAATGGGAGAGCTTCTGTGAGGAGGGACCCTACCTCATGCAAATGAAAATAAACCTTAAAGTAAGTTCTGGTGTGAAACTACTATGAACCCATTTAATTTAAGAGGCTGACCTCTGGATATTATAAAAAATAACCGCAAAACATTTTGCACATCACCATCAAAGAGGAAAAATACAAAGTGAGTCATGAAACCTTGAACTAAAATATGTTGTTGGACACACTGAGAAACATGAAATCTAATAAATAACAAAAGGTACTAGTATTTTCAAGGATCCATTACAAGGCTCAATAAAAGAACGGTGAACTTATTTTCTGTTCTTAGAGTAATTGTGAGACTTAAATTTTAATACAATTCTACCAAAAATTTTTTTAAATGGAAAAATGACAAAAAGCAGAATTTTTTAATGAAATAAAATGCTCAAAATATTTTGGTTATTCAAAATATCACATTTTGGTAAACAAAATATTTCATACCAGCTTCAGTTTTTATATTTGCAAACAATGGAATCATATACATTCGATATAAAGTTTAAAAAAATTGCAAAAAGGTGGGATTTTTTTGAAATGGAAAATTCTACTGCTCCTTTCTAAAAGTGAAAATGGAACAGTCTCATGTTTTAAGGAAATTCTCTTCAGATTGTCACGTTTCCACAAAACATTTCACTTTAAATGAATCAGCATTTTCTAACTGAGAAATACTCCATCAGAAAAATTCTGGCCAGCTCTACTCAAAACGACAAGCGAGAAAATCTTCTAACTATTTAACAGGGATTGCCATCAAATCAAATCACTGTAGTGAGCCACATAGAGCCGCCAGCAGTACTGCAGCTGAGCCAGGTTTCCCATCCACTGTCTGTCTTCCACTCATCATCTGTCATTTCAGTGCCCTTCCTCCACCCTCTTTGTCACCAAAAAATAAGGCACTGGAAAAGTCTTAAGATGAACAGCACCAAATCGAAGCAATCAGAAGCAGGGCTGGCAGAAAGAAGCCTCTCGGCATTTCCAAAGAAGATTCAACACCAGTAAAAGCCTTCCCCAGAATGGGACTTGTCCTACTGAGGTGCTGGCTGTCCTACCAACTGAGCTGTCAAGTGTGGAGGAACTTTCCACATGGACCACTATCAAGAAGCAAATATAAATCAGAAACAACAGTAAACTAGCAACATCTGATAAAAATAGATCAGAAACACTACAGAAACACCTAGAACATATACCAAAATGGAGGCTGTGATGTCCCAGAAGAGAACATAATCCTGCAGCTTCTAAGTAGAGGTAAGTAGAAGAAAGATGTCTGCTCCATTTCAAACACATGAAATTTTAGGGCTACATTTAAATCTGTTGTAAAACAATATAAATGCATTGATTTGGTCTGAGGTCAACTTTTAAGCTGTGCTATTCAGAGAAGGCATTAACTGCACAGTTCCCTTAAAAAGAGCTGAGCATTTGTACATCCACACTGAGTGCGAGGATTGCACCATTACCACATCAGAATGCTTTGAGATCTGCACTAGTCTGCAAACGTCCAAAAGCTGCTTTCCAGTTTTACTCAGCAAACATGCAACAGTACATTCCTTTACAGTTCTTACTTTAAAATACAAAGAGTATCTTCATTCAACTGTCACAACTTTTGGTGGCATTTGTGCTTTCTCTGCCTGCACGATGCATTACAGTGGTGTTAAAGGCAAAGGGCCTTTAGATGAAACACAAAGTTAAGCATTGTTAAGATCTAGACTGTTGTCTCATCCAGCCGTTGCTCTGGAAAGAACTTTGAAATATCTTAATGCTAGAAGCCCAAAGTCTATTTTATATCCAAGTACATTTAAACTAGAAATCACTTAAAACACTCATTAGCAGCAGTTTCAAGCCTGTACTAACCCCACCTTATGACACATCATCGCCTTATTATTAAAAATAATCATATAACAATTCAGCGGCCCAGTCTCCATGTCTCTGGATGATGTATTTGTTGACTTACTGGTTTTCATGTTTCTTACAAATTCAAGCCCTTTAGTCCCCCTAATGCAAAGCAGGGAATCTTTCATCTTTCTTATGTAGTCGTTAAGGCTGTAAAGGAAAATTTCTCCCAAGCCTTTTTATCTATTTCTCTCCTGTGCATTGTAATAAACCCTTCCAAGTTTTCTGAATTAATCCTTTGCCTGGGGAAGGGGGAACAAACCAAAAAACCCCCCAAACCCTAACACCTACCAGTGACCTGAGCTAAGTTGCCTTTGGCAGAATCCGAATCCCTGTTCACTGATGGATCTCTGCCTGCCTAATTAAACTGCGGACAGTGAACTCTAGGCTGTAACTCTGCTCCTCACACAGCAGCAATTCATCATTTTGCCATGCAGCTCGTGTTGTCAGGACAATCTTTTGTCATATGTAACATCCCAGTTTTTGTTTTGATAGGTGACTTTTAATTGAACCATAATGCCATTGCTGCCAGAGTATGAGAGGACTGAAGTTATAAATCATAAATCCAGATCCATAGCACTTACGCTCTTGGAAGTGTGTGAATGTTAAAGGAGCCTGATGCTATTAGGATTTCCAAGAGAAATGAGCTGCTATGAAATGGTACATGCCACAGTATAAAGACACGATAATTATTTATGAAGGTTTATAAAAGTAGAATAAATGTAACAGGTGGCGCAATAAGCCACCTGATGAGCAAGTTATGATGAATGCTGTTGGACTGGTTATAACTTCTTTAAAGTATTTGAGTTTATATCCTTGCAGATCTCATAAATTGAGAAATGCTTCAGTAATTTCAAACAACGGAGTACAATGATAGGTAATTTGCAGTTAGCAAGAGCTTTTTATGGCTACTGCAATTAGTAAGTGAGCACAAGCAGAAGTCTTGAGTAATAGCTCAACTCATAGATATAAAAAACTGTAAAATTAGGGAATATATTTAACATTGCTAGAGAAAGAAGTGATGGCAAAAAAGCCAGAATAACCATCAAAAGCCATGAAAATCCTCCATTTAACAATAGAGACTTTCCTAGCTCTCATATTACAGCAAAGCAGCATAGTATTACACTCAAGGCCCCATCCTACCACGAGCACGGCTATCCATAGTAAAATCCCTACACATGTATGAAAGTTGAACAAGAGAAGAAATGTTCCTCTCCTTTATTGCACAAAAGATCCCCATTTTTTTTCTAAATAATTCAGCTGTTTTCACTGTTAATAAGCAATTTTGCCCATGAGCACATTACATATTATAAAATAATGCATAGGCTTGTCAAGTTCATAAGCTTTGCAGTCACTTTTAAAGATAGTAAAGCTATGTTGGTATTAAGTTGCTTTTACCAATAAGGACTTTATCCATTTTTCTCTTCTATCTAGGCACCAGAATTTTGCAAACAGACGAAATCACTGCAAGGTATATACAAATGAATCTTCAAAAACTCAGAATGATATCCAAAAATAGGCCTTCCTCATATTCAGGGACATGAAGGGGAGATTCTTACTTGCCAGCCTTCATTCTTCTCAAACGCGGGGATTTAAATCACTCTAATTCTCTAAGTAGCCCCTCAGATAGTAAAGGCACAGGTGCACTTTCCCCTCCTTCCCAGCCAGGCCTTTGTTTTGTATCACATTTTCCTTTCCCCTACTGCTTATATGGGGGCATAGGCTTCATTTGCTATGCTATAATTCAAATTACATTGACTTCTGCCATGATTCCTGAAGACAGCGATTTACCTCCTGAAAAACAAGTCATAATGAGCCCTTCAGGTGTAAGCCCCATTTTAACCACTGGACTGACTGGCCCTGACTAGGCCACCTGACCAAAGCAGTATCTACCTCACAATATGCAAGGAAATTATGGAACTAATTCTTCTGTGATTTTTTTTTTTTTTTGGACACCAGGTATGTCAGTTGTGAGAGCTCAGTCATTTCCTCATTTTTTCCTGATCATGCTCTTATTTTTAATAATATGGGATTTTTTGCTTGAATAATTTTTATTTGTATAATTATTATAATTCAAAAGAAGTACTTAACACATGCGTTATGAAGCCACAATATCTTTCTGCATCTTAGGTTAGATCTCTCCAGCCTATCCCTCTCCAGACTGGAAAACTGTTTTATCATACAGTCACAGAAGTTAAAATTCAATTATTCAGTTACTCCAGCTAAACGTTATGGAAATAATTTGGAATTAGCAATCACTGCAGAAAACGGTAGTTTCATTATATTGTTTTAAATTTGAATTGTAAGAGATGCATAAAAGCAAAGAGGCTCTGACTTTAAAGATCATTTCTACCTTGAACTATTTCAGTGGAAGATTAGTTAAAAAAATTATCTGAAATTAGCCTCAACTAAAGTAGCTATCATTTAATTGCTTGTCTTTTGCATGCCTTCTTATTTAAAGAACGTAGTATCTAAAAATTATTCTGTATTTCAGTTTTGCAGGCTTAAGGTCACAAAGTCACCCTAAACACAACTTATGTTATAATTAATAACTGATGGAGTATTGCTATGTTTTTAATCTCCCTGAAACTGCAGTTTTGAAATTAGAGACATGTATCACTCCATTTAACCAGCTATGAAGATATGAAAAAATGTTTAGTCAGTATTTCCAGAATTCAATCACACAATCACAACATGTTCTTTCCAACCATTAACAGACAGCTTACTAGCTTTGTCACTTAATGCAGCTGAAATGCAATTGACAGAATGACAAATCTTTTTATGAGAAGTCTGAGTCACATCAAATTAGTCACACAGAGATGTTAGTAACATATAACCTGCAAAGATGTAATGTCTTTCTGATTTTATACTTTCCGTGTTGTTATTCAGTCACCGCTGCATGGATACAGATAGAATGTCTTTTTGATTTTAAACTACTCCTGCTACCACTTGTACAGGGTTTTATAATTAGTTATAAGCTAGGGCAAAGAATTCACATAATATCTGAAGCTGAAGATGTGAAAACGTATCTAGCAAAACCTAATTTACACAAATATTACGCTATTTATTATACACCAACTTCTTTATATGCAGAGTTTTCTTTAGCTTCAATCTACAAAAATCAAACCTCAAAGGCAGGATCCTTGCAATATATGTTCCAGCTGGACTATTATATCTAGATTATATGAGAATCTTATTCAAACCTGGTCTCTCACAGCTATTTGGTGCTCTCTGTTGGACTGACAATTTGACTTACAGTATGGGTGGCTTTGCTCCAGAACAAATCCATAAACCAACAAAGCAAAGCATAAAACCCACACTATGATCCATTTGCCCCACTAGCAGTTCTGAGACACACAGTTAAAACACAGTGCCAGTCTCAATGGTAGTGCATCTTACCGGGGAATAAGACTTTCTGGCTCCACTGTGTGGCTAGGCTCAGATTTTGACATAAAGATACGCACCTAAGGACTGAAAGGAAAAGAAGATTTTTGTTAGCTCAGTTTCAGAATAAAGGGAAGGACTCTGCCTGAGGTTTCCCCATTACTAAACACGAAAAAACGCAGTTTTAAATACACAGGCAGCCACCATTAAACAGAAGGAAATGGCAGAAAATGCTTAGAATCGAAAATGCAAAGTTAGATTATTGTTTATTGTGATTGTTATGATCTCAGCAGTGACTTAAGTATCTTTAATTAATTCACAGTCATGCCACTCATGCTTATAGCACTGCTTTGAATACGCAACAATATGAAAAACTACACATTTCAAAAATAGCAACTATCACATAAGTACTTAACCCAAGAACCGCTTCATCAGGCATTCCTGTATGTGCATGGCCCCACAGTGACTAGAGCAAGTATCCTGGGAGCTGCTCTCAAGATGAAATTTGTGGTTATCTAGGCTGGGCTGGACCATGCCCTCCAGAGAGCCACACGTGGGCTTTGTTCCCCACAAAACATCCTGATGGACACAGCTTGTCCACGGGCAGTCTGCAAGACATGGTTGCTGCAGCCTTCAGGCAGCAAATGGAGTTGAACCTCTCTGTATTTGGAAGAATTATGGAAATGGTTATTTTACAACATGCAATCCACCACAGTTCTTTATTTCATTCAAATACAAGTTTTGCCTTTGTTAAAGTGTTTGAGCTCCTATAAGCTCATTTTTAAGAACTCCAGTTTAAAGTCCCAGATACTGTTGGTGCAATATCTTAAGGACAGAGAGCACTTTGGATCCTCAATCATGCCTGTCACGCTAGAAGTCTGGTATCTACCCTTCATAAAATCTCCTACGTCTCAACCTCTCTGACCTCGGTGATTTCGGGGCGGTGGTTTGGCAAACTCAAACTGCTTTTGTAGGACATTAATCCTGATTTTTGCAGCGGTCTTTCTTTCTCCCTCAGCTGTTTGTTCCCATATTTCAGTCATGCACTTTGGACCATAGCACCAGAAAATGTCATTACCTTCAGCCTTGAATGATTGAATTGGAGCACTGAATTCTCATACATGTCCCTTTCTTATGTGAAGTGCAGCATTCCTCAATATATCACTGTGCACTTGCTGTCTGGAGAACTAGTGCATCACATGGAAAAAATAAACTTATCTTGCTGGCTTTTCCAGACTGTGGGCTCTCGCTTCTATGTACCTATTATTTCTCATTGCAACTGAAGGAACTGCACATCTTTGAGATCTCTAACTCTCTGTTGAATTTGGCTGAAGATGACAGAGCAATTAAAAAAAATATAAAAGAGGATCTCATTGGTTGACAGACCAGCTGACAGAGAAGTTACTTTAATCTTTTTATTTTGGAAATATGCCTCTAGTACCAAATTCTATGAAATAAGGAATACAATAAGGAATATGAAACTGGATACCAAAATATTAACATTCTCTTACTGCTTTTTTAAAGTAACTAGCCTCAAAATTGACCCCAAGTTAATACATCGTCCCTTGAGGTATAAAGATCCAGAAGACTTGGTTATTCTTTCTCAACCTGCCATTGACCTTTGCTTACTTCAATATGAGAGCTAAATTTTCCCTTACTCCACCTACTAAATATACGATTAAAAATCCCCTTTACTTAAGCAGTTGATTTATTTTCCATTGAGGTATTCTGCAAGTATCCAAGTAGTGTGTTAAGTCTTCATGTCTGTTCTTGGACTCTTAAGCAACGCCTCTAAGATCTCAAGACAATCATAACTTGACTTGGAGGCTTTACACCAAATCCACCCAAGTTGAAGGGAGAATGTGTTGCTGCCCATTCAAATTATTTTTCTGCTCGTATAATTCAAACTACAAATCGCTACATGTCAGTATAAACAAGTACTGGTATTTGTTCATGAAATATAGGTGCCTTAAAAGTTAATTTGTATTTGTACACAAATTTGATTTCTATTTGTATGTGGATTTCTGGATAATGTTCTTGCTACTCTGCTTTTAAATTATTTATTAACTGTTTAGACAAGTAGTCTCATCTTTTCTTTATTCCCAGAGAGGTGAGTTCAGGGATGGACAAAATGCATTTGCCAATAACCAGTATTTATTTTGGCCTAAATGAAAGTGCATGTTGTCATTTATCCTTCTATATGGCATTGTGAATTTACATAATGATGTATGATAACAGTTATAAAAAGGACACTGTCATCTTAAAGAAATGAAGTCAACTGCAGAGACAGCTGTAAACGACTTCAGCAGAGCTGAAGACAGCCTCTACTGCTTTATTCTTCTATGTATCTCAATTTAACAGGTAAATTCCCAACACTAAGTTAAGGTAACATTGAAAAACATATTAGAATTTTTTTTTATTCATAATATTTTATATTGAAATATAACTTCAATATCTTTTTTTAACTATCTGTGAAACAGAAACGTATACTTCAAGAATGAGAATGATTGTTCCTTCTCTTTTTTTTTTTCCACTTCATTATTCACAGAAGCAGTATAATCCAAATATTTTGAATCAGATTTCTTCATCTCTGTGCAACATTTATTTACTCTCAGTTTCCTCCCCTATATCAGTGAAGATACCCTGGACTTGCATACGTGACAGAGACCTGAATAAGGGCCACTGCTTCCCAAATCACCTCTTTCTAATTACTAATGCTGCTCTTGTCCACTCTTGGCCATCTCTCATGCCATGTAACAGTTCTTCAACTGAAGTTCATCCATTTTTTGGCTACAAAGCACACCCTTCCAGTCCTTTTGCTGTATTAACCCTTCACTGAGCTCTTGCTTCATTTTCTATTTTCTATCCACAACACCAAGTAAGTAATTTTCTCTTATGTCTTGCATGCAGTTTTGTTACATCTCATTTCTTCTTCCCACAATCCAAAAAATTTGTAAATTGAACAAATTTCTTGGACAACCTTAGCTAATACCACTCCCCCTATGCTGGAACTACCTTCCTTGGCTAGCATTGAATCCCTCTTTCCTGCACACACTCATGGTTGGCCTTAAAACATTGCTGTCTGCCTCGTATCTTTTCCTGTGCATTTATTCACATTTTATTCAGTTCTTACTTTTTAAATACAGCTAAAATCATAACAGGGTATTTTCGACATGCCAGCCTCTCATTAGACATCATATGGTGATAATCATTCTCTCTAAACAGCAAGTTATTTACCATTATTTGTTGTCCTATGTCTAAAAGCTTGTAAGTGCCTGAGGGTAGAGACCTGTCTTATATTTCAGTCACACATTATTTACACGTTATTATTGTAAATTATGTATGTAGTCTTCCCATTTCTTATGTTCATCTTCCTATCCATCCAACACTCTCTAACTACGTTCATTTCCCTTGTCAGTCCCTTTGACTGCCACCACCTCTCCTTAAACCCTTACTGTGACGTTGAATATTTTTCCTTATCCCATCTTATTGTCACAATAATAATAACCCTTTCCACTGCAAGGTTTAAGAGAATGAAAATGCAATAAAGAAAAAAAATAAGACTAATAATTTGAGGAAGTATGTATGTTGATCCTCAAGAGCTGCTTTGTCTCTTAGTAACTGGTAACAGGAATTAAGATGACAGGGCAAATCACTGGGAGCATAATCATATCAATGATAATGAAAGGTTTGTATAATCCCTCCAAAAAAAAGTTATCAAAACAAGATAATATTTTTTCTTTGCACTTTTTTTTTTCTTTTTTTTTTTTTTGGCAAGGCACTATTCATGTCATGCTTGCAAAGTGCTTACAGGGAAACAAACCCCAAATTTTAATTCAGAAATAGAATTTTCAAACACCTAGTGAGGAAAGAGGGCTGCAGAAGAGGGAAATCCATTTCAAAGTAAAGCCTAATCTATCTTTGTGTGTGTTTAAATAAACATTAAGAAAAGAGAGACAATATGCTGTAGAGAAAAAAAGCCCAAACAAACAAAAAAGTCAGAAAATAATATTAGGTTTTGAATTTTTAACATATTACATTACAATGAGCCAGAAAAGACTCATATTCTTAGAATTTTGTTAATATTTAACTCCCATTTCTACAATGTAATGCACATCATAAAGCACCAGAACACTTTTAAATAGCAATGAAATTCAATGTGTATTGTATGTTGTACCACAGGACACAAATATGATATGACATACTACATTAACCTGCCAAGATACCATAATAACTATTACTACGTGTTTTCGACTTTTGATTTAAAAACCACAAAGAGTTACAATTCAAATCCTAACTGGATAAAAAAATTACTTTTATATCAGTGCTATCTCCGGGGATACGCTTAGAATTGAAACGCTTGTTTTTTTGAACACTTTGACATTATTTCTCATTGAAATGAGCATGAGAAATTGTTCATCAAAAGCAGAGAGGGGAAAAAAAAAAAGGATTAGCATTTTAAACCTGTCTCAGTAGCTTGACTTAAAATTGAGGTAATTTCATAGCCAGCTAGAATTTAACTCCTTGTAGATTCTAGCTCTCATACTGCTCACACAAAAGGAAGAAAAAACACTGAATGTATTTATTCTCTAATGACCTGAACTTTAAATGGAAAGGCTGCTACTTTCATAAAACAATAAGATTTTTTTTCCTCTGATGTTTTAAATTATTTATGCAAGAAAGTGATTCCGACAAGGCTTTACAATTACATTGCCATGCTACTACAGTATCTCTGCTCTTGCTGTCCTTCCAGCTTCTTTTCTGTTCTCCTCTCCCAGCTTTCTTCTCTTTCTTTGCATCCTTTCGTATTCCCTTATTTTCTCTCCCTTATCTCTTTTCCATATTTTTATGATTACAAGTAAAAGTCCTATAAAACTGAAGAAGCCTTCAGATAGATCATTATTAATATAATTACAGTATGGAGAGCATAGTGATGTTTGAATGTAAATTAGAGTGAGTTTTTACAGTTCATTAGAAAGACTCAGGGATTGAATTTAGTTTAATCAAAGCTTGAGTGCTCCGAGTATACACAGCACATACCTAGTGAAAAAAAAGCATTAATATAGACTCAGAGATTAAAGATGTATGTCATGCTTTGCATCCATTTAAAGGCGTCCATACAGGGTGCATCATATACCCTAGTACCTAACAGCCTAATGGAGTTGAATGAAAAATAATTGCATGTAATTCATTAATTTGCAAATAGATATACATTACTTCACTTTTCTGCTTTCTTTCTGCGAGCATTCCTCCCATAGACAAACAAGGGGAGATGCCGGTCCCCGGTCCTGCTGGCTTTTGCCGGACTCTGGCCACAGATGGCAGCAAGCCCTCAGTACCTGCTCCTGCATCATTTTCCGCTTTATCTGATCTGTCGTCACTTCAAATGCATTTGGAAGTTTAGTCCGCAGAAGAAAAGGTGCTTCCCGCTGCTGATTCTTTCCTGGGTTATTCCCCTGTGGTGAGCACTGGCACTATTTCTGGGCTTCAATGCAACCTGGTGCTAGTGAGAACGGCTCTCAGAACCAGAGCTCCTGGGAGACCCAGTTCCCTGCACTCCCGTATCTTGACAGTATATAGGAAATACATTTCTCAGCTGCTCACTGGAAAAGCATGTATTCTCAAGATAATCAACCAAAATACTGAGTGTCATTCCTCTTAGAAAACACCTCTGTAGAAATTTCCTAGGATCTCTCCTTGGCTGCTGGTTTTCCACTTAGATTTACTTTGTGATACCTAAAAATGTTCAGAGTATTAATCCAGCGGATGCAACTTTGTTTAGTGTTAAAATTTAAATGCAATTGTCATGCCACATTAAACTACTCGCTCTAGAGAAGTTAGTTTTCTCACAGTTATTTTTCTCATCTGCAGATGTTTTTAAAAAAAAAAAAAAAAGGCCAGGTACAGCCAGAGAAGATCCCCCAGAACATGCAGCAGCTCGGCGTGTGGGGGCACATCTGCAGCCTGCTTCTGGATGGGGAATGGGCAGCTGCTGCAAAGATCGCTCTTTAAGGAGACTACACTAGACCATATATAATTCAGGGTGCGCTTGTGAGCGTACATACGTGCCTTACAAAAGTATAGTGAAGAATTTGCAGTTTAATGTGGAAAGGTACAAGCTACAGGTGAGATGGTCAACATTAAGAAAGCATAATGCCCTGGGAGAACATGGGGAATATGGCCCTACATGCCATACCATAGCACGGCTCTGAGTCACAAGCGGGCTGTAGCTGCAAGCAAGAATAGGGCAGCAGTGCCCGAGTGCTTCCCTGCTGCGGCTGGAGCAGGGTCCGGAGCTACCACGGCTTCCCGGGCACTCGGCTGCCTCGGGCAATGGCATCACGGCTATAATCAGTTTATCATCTGCACAAAGCGGGCTGGGTTTCACTGCTTGAAAAGCCCCAGCGTGGATTTGTGTGTTAAGTTTTTACTGCCCTAAAAATAGCAGTTCATAATTGAAAATCTGGCAGATCCTTTAATTATAGGGGAGCAAACAATGCCACTAGAGAAATGTAAATACAGCCTAATTGTTACTTCTTTTTTTTAATTGTTAAAGAGCCAGCTGACATAATGGCAGACATGGGATAATGCCTGTGTCTTAAGCCACAAGATCTGCAATCAAGTTTTTAAAATGTTCCTCATTTATCTCTCTCATGGGAATTTACATGCAAAGTCTTGCCAAACGAATCAAGAAAAAAATAGGGTAAGTGTGAATGCTGGAAAAAGAAACCGCAAAGAATACATTGAAAGTACTATACAGGGCACAGTTTAATTGAATTGTGATTTGTTGGTCTTGTAAGCACTCTCCAGAAAGGAATGTCATGCTAATCAAAAGCTGTCCAACTTCACCTTATTTTTAGCAGGCAAACTTTAAATGAGACAGTTCAGGATTTTGATTTCTGAGGGATATTGGATCACATTCACCCACAGGGCATTTAAATATAAAAACCTATTTATATGCAAATTCTTTAGTATTTCATGTAAAGTGGATTTTTATCAATTGACCATTCTATTCTATAAGTTATCATGTTGATAAAACTTCTTTAGTAATGGTAAAATGAAGGAACAAATATAATCAGCGCAGCTTGTTTAAGCAGATCCTAGACTTTCTTGGGGCATTTTTGTGAGTTCTTGAAACATAGAGCTATAAAGTTAACAAATTGCCTTTCATAGAAGGACCCAGGAATAGAAGTCCTCAGAAAAGGATCTTTTGATCACTCTCACCTTAATTGGAGAGAGAACTAATACTGGGGAAAGCTCAGAGTATGTTACTCATAAGTCAAAGGAAATGAGAGCATGCTTTTCCTACAGAATCAAATCCTTCAATCTTTTCTATTTTTTGAGAAAACTCAGACCAAATCCCCAATGTCCAGATTTTAGCTTGTCCAGCTTTTGTCACACAACATCCTTTATACCTCTGTAGAAGAAAATGCTTCATTATCAGAGCACCTCTGACTGTCACAAGGGAACATCTGCTATTACAAGGTATTCCTTTTGATGGTATTTTATATGCAAACATGTAATTTGCGGTGGGGGAGTAGGTGTGTTTTGCTAATTCTACATGTTGTGCAACAGTAACAGAGTTTGGGGGTGGCTGAGGGGGAGCTCCTCTGCTGGAGGAAGAAGCAATCTCATCAGGAAGGTCAGTGCTTCTAGCCTTTCTTCCATTTGCCCACTGTGAAATGCCTTGGCAAAACTGTATTTGCAGGGCCTCATTGAGAGTTTTAGTGGGAGACTTTGAGCATTGGCACAGAGTACCGCCATCCACACTGACATTAACACTTCCAAACACAAAACTCCTCAACTCCAGAAACAAATGCCACCATCTCAACTTTCCTTGCAGTCCTCTGGAGTTAAGGATTATTACACCGAATAGCTGGATCCACCCTAAACCTTCTCTTTGGGATCAAACACAGTAATTCTCTTGAAAGACTCTGACTACAATTTTTTTTTTTTTTTTTTTAAACTTCCCTCAAGTTTGGAAGGCTACAGAACAGTTATCCCAGCGCTGCCTTCTGGAGTTTTGCAATAATCTAGCCAGCTGAGATGGAACTAGTATAATATGATTAGCCAAAGGACACAGAGCAGCCGAGGTGATTAAGTGAGAGACTTTGGTGATCACAGATCTCACCCTCATCCCTGGGAGGTTATAGTCATGATAGCTAATTGCTTTGAACATGCTTGCAGAGGTTATTTGTTTATTTAAACAAGTTAAATGTAATAGAGCAGTTCTCTCTTTTCCTGGAAGCAAGTTAGTGTTTCTTTGGATTGTTTATTCCTCCAAGGCTGAACTGGGGGACAGCCTTTTAGAAATAATAAAGTATTACAGATTGTGCTGGGTTTGGAACAATACACAGAAGCGACCATTTCACACACCATCTCTTTGTAAAGAGTTTAGTATACATTATTACAGAAAATGGCATCATTTATCTGAGTACTAGTAGCCTTTCCAGTAATAATGAATTCAAGAATATTTGTCTGACATAAGTGCTCATAGATTTCTTCTAAATTTACATCGTTTTTTTAAGAGGTTTGAAAGAACAGGCAGGCAAGTTCACAAATGGAAGCTCAATAGATAAAAGGGATATTAACCAGGACATATATGTTCCGGAATTCAATTGACCAAATGAATGAAAGAGGTGGTCTTAGCTAATGCTTAATAGCGAGCGATCAATGTGATGTTTGAATTTACAATATTTCTAGTATTTAAACTTTGTCTTAGCAGGTTCACAACTGATTGCAACACTCAATGCCTCCTATTGCCTCCAAACTTCTTACAATTTGCCTCTCACTTTCATCTCTTAAGTTGTTCTCTAATACATATATATATATATATTTATATTTCAACAGGCAGGCATTATCACTGACTGGACTGGCAGGAACTGTACTTTTTACATTTCAATGAAGATTACTATTCTTTGATATCTTTTCCCTGTCTTTCAGCTGCACATATCAATAACAAGCATATTCTGCTGTATTATTATAGCTAAATCAAACAATGTAATTTGTAGGAACATATTCAATGCAGTTCATTAAAACGATGAACTCATGTCACTATTTATAATTTCTGTATATCTGTATTGTATTCATGTACTCAGTCATTTCTTCTAACGATACCCAGTCTTTGGAAACTGATTTGCCAAATGATTTCTTTCATGAATGCAATCTTTTTGTTTCTTCTAATTTTCTGCAAAGAGTACACAGCTTTTATGAATTAATTCACAATTCACAATCATTCCACTACTCTGAACAGAGAAATTTCATCCTATCACTTTCTCCTGATCTTTTTGGTTATTTTTCTACCATCCTAATTCTTCATTTGATCACTAGAGCAGCAGTGCATTGTGTCCCCTGATAAGATGACATTTATAGCTTTTACCATAAATGCATATTCTAATGTGAACTGTCTTACTGATATTAGTTTGAACACAGGAGTTCTTTCCAGCACTCCAGGGAAGAGAAAGGTACCTCTTTAAAAGAAAAGATACAACCCTAATTAACCTTATGGAGTAAATTTGCCCTCAAATATTACAATCAATAAACAATATGGGAAAGGCTGAGGCCAAATTCAGACAAACTCAGTCATTTTTTGTGATAGGTCTTCATCAGATTGAAGATCTGCTAAAATTCTTAACATGTCTGCTCACCATATTCATGGGAAGTTCAACTGAATTTCACTCAGTTTCTGATTTAAATTTATATTCTTGCAGCTACTCCACTATACTATATACAGAAAACTACAAGTTTGTAAATAACTTGTCCTATATAAATAGCAGATTTTCAAAATTCTAATAGTCACTATACTTGCTCAAGGTGTCATCAGCTAACATCTATTAATATCTTCATGGAAATGGAATTGGTGAAATAAGGACCCACTTTCCCAATGTGTGAAACAGGAACACACTTTGAAATCAAACAGAGATTATTTTCAAAGGCTTTGTTATACCAGAAATAGAAAACCATTCTCAGTCAAGCCAAAACAGGCACATATACAAGTTCTTACAATCCAGAGTTTCCTATCAAACAGTATCACGACTGCAAAAAAGAAGATGAAAACCAAAAATCTAGTGCCTTCATGTTTTAAAATTCCTTCTTTCTCTGCATTAACAAAGGTTGTCACTTGGAATTAGTTTCACAAAGGTGTGCTGAGACATGACCCACCATTACGGTTTTATTTACCTTTTTAAAAATATTTCTATCATAATTTCTAGCTTTCCACTTTAGATCCATTTTTTAAAAAAATTTTTTCAAAAAGCAGAACAAAGAAGATTCTGACATCAACTATACCGGTTTGCCTCTGGAGTGATTTATACAAGCATACTGTTACTCCAGACCTTTCTGGAAGGCACTGGAGCCAAAGGTGTCCCAGTCTTCACTTCAAACAGACACTTGTACTTCAGAATTATCATTAGTGAATTAGCCATATGCATCCTTTTAATAATCAAACTTATTAAGGATAAAAGCTTATCTTCTATTCTCAGATGTGATTACAACATACCCCTGATCTCTACTAAGTCTATAAACAGAATACTTGCTTTAATTCTTGACCCTTGGGATCAAAACCAAAATCAGAGATTAAATGAAGTCAAAAACTTATCAGAAGCCCACTATAATACAAACTAAAACACAGACAGCGTCCACAATTACTTTGTATTCAAACTTCCCTTTGTATTGTGTTCAAACACTAATCCTTCCATTTACTTTAAAAGATTAATGCAACAAAAGGGTGACTAATTGTAAAAGGGGCACAATAAGGTTCAGGCTAGTGCTCTTTTGTATTAGAGAAAAATAATGTGTTTGAGATGGAGAAATTAAATTTTCTGGAAGAGGTCAGCATGGGAATCAAATGAATCCTTCCGATTCATGCAGAGTCACGCATTAACCACTTGAGATTTGGAAGGAAAAGACTTAAAGCTTTTTTTCCTCCTGTACAGATAATTTCCTTTAATAACTAAGACGCGATTTTGTCTTCAGAATATCAACTTTCCAAATTAGTTGAGTTCTGAAGGTCCTCCAGAGCACAACATCTATGATTAAACACTTTCTAAAGTTCATTCTACTAGTAAAAGTGAAAATTCCATTATTTTAGCAAGAGCAGGCATGTCAAATTTATCAAGACATGATAGGACTGAGGATAGAACAGAGGTAAAGAATCTGTGTTTGTAAGTTATATTCACAGGGCACAGAAGTTATTATAAACCTCATTATTATGTGGTACAGTAATCAAATGAAAAGTATAGTTACTGTGATTCTTGTTAAGCCTAAATTGTGAAGAATTACCTTCAAAAGTTTTAAAAGACAGCAACCTAGAGGCAGCAGAATCATCCAAGCATGATTCCTTTGGCTTGGTTTACTCATGAGAAGAGCCCCTCTTTATGACTTACCCTCCTCAGGAGCTCTGGGGGTTGCAGTAACAAAAGCCACGTGCAGCACTGCAGCCTCTCCATCCAGGCTGCAGCAAAAGGAATGGCAGCCTCGGGAGCTCCTCCACCTGAACGCAGCCTCCAGTCACACCTGGGAAGAAGCACATGCACGATCATCACAGAGAACCTTAATATGCTTCCTTGGGTCAGGGGTCAACACCATGGAGAGGATTACCTATTTTTTTACAGTTCTTTTATGGTACCAGATCATATCCAAAAGGTAGACCAAAAGCTTAATGCCTGGCTGTTCAAATAGCTGACTAATTTGTTGCTAATTTATGCGCTTTCCCCACCACTACCTTTCCAGCTGTACCGACGTACAGCTGAGGATTGTTAAAGTTACCAGGTTGCTCTTGAGGCACCTGAGCATTCTTGCTCCCCACAGCTGTGGCAGATTTGTGGAAAATTACCTGCTATGTCCTGGAAACAGATACCTGCTACTGAGACACTGAGCTAGTTAGGGCAGAGAAACAGAATTAATGCATGTGTGCTGCATATGGACCTCCTGGTAGGATCTTCTCATCATGATTTTCCCAAGCTCCTTGACAGTCTCATAGAAGTAGAAGGATGAGACAGGCAAGGATAAGCATTAAACATGACCAAGCAGATAAATTTTCTTGTGAGATCTGACACAGCATTTTCCAAGACCACAGTAATTGTACTGGGTTGTAATACCAGGATGTCTACCTTAGTATGGAAAAACAGAACATGTACAGCTTTATTAAATTATACACAATTCCTAATCTTTGCTTCTTTGAGAAATTAAGAAAAAAAAAGATTCTATTTTGAAAAGGGATATTTTTGTTCTGTTTTTAATATGAAAAAGTTCCTGCAATATAGAAATCTCATGCTTCAATCAGCTATAAAGGGCAAGTAGGGCCAATGTGAAGCCATAAAAATAGAATAAAAAATAAATTATTCCACAGCGTTATCAAAGTGTCTGAATTACCCAACTGTCTCATGATTTTGGGCACAATTAAATTCACTAATAGGAAAGCAGTTGAATAACATCATGCTTCAGATCACTAGTTGAATAACATTGTCATACTCAGGCTAATACATTGTGACAGCGCCTGCCTAGAATATATTACTTAAGATCTGAAAGTTTTGATCATAAAAATGCCTTTTCCAGAGCTTCCAAACAAATAAAATAATAATATAATAACAGAATGAGTAAAGGTCTAAAAGTTAATATTTCAGAACAAGTGAAGATATTTCTCAGTTAATTTAAACATTTGTCTCTATGTATCTTTGACATTTGGAGCCAGAGGAAGGGGTGTTAAGAAGTAATTGCATTCACTGCCTTCCAGATATCTTTTATTGGTTCTCAAGTGGATCTGAATTCAAGAAATGGCTCTGAATGTTTGTGTGCATAGGGAAAATATTTCTTTTGACATTTTGTTCTCTGGTAGCATTTTTATACTTATGTGTATATAAACGAATTCTTTGAAGAGCAAACTCTTTCAGTACACACATTAATGAAAAGGGGACAACAAGGCAGCTCTTCTAATTTTTTCTTTGTTTGAGGAAACGTGACAGCTAAAGATCTTTGATATATTCGACCTTTTTTTAAAAGATGTTTTTATTTTAACCATTGGGAATTTTGTACCTGGATCATTGCTGGGCAAAGATTAAGCTAATCGCAAAAATCACTTACAAAAGCACAAGCACTTTGAGACACCATCCAACAAGCATTACAACCAATAGGCAATGGATTAAGTCCCTAATAACCATTATACAGATGGAGTTGTGAATGGAAACCAGACTTTTGCCAAACTTGGCAAAATTTTCAAAGTTGCAGCATATAATAAAGATTTAGTTGCCTGATTTTAAAAACTCGGCTGTATACTTTGGTCAAAATGTTCTGCTTGGTTACAACAGAAATGCTCATGAGCAAACTGGTGGGGGCAGGGGGCAGTTTTGGTGCCTGAATGTAGGTGTCCGGTGCTATTTCACACAGCTGCTGCCCCAGGAAGGTGAGCATGTTCTGTCAGGTCTGTGTTTTATCTGCCATCTCCTGGCAGATGTCTGGCATGCCGCAGGCCCGTTGAAAAAACTTAAAATCACCTAAATCACTCCGAGAGTCCCTGAAAATTTTAAAAAAGAAGAAACAATGTTCTGAATGTTGGGATTCCTTTAAGAGAAAGTCTATACATTTTGGTTTCCAATCTAACATACCTTTAAAACTATTTCTGTAGCTGTTTATCATGATCTACTAGCTAAGAGGGAAAACCAAACTGCCTAGATCAAAATAAAGAAGGACTGGCTGATTCTCCTCTCACGTAACAGCTATTTGCAGTAGTTCCATAGATGTTAACATAGTCTATGTACCCTTCATGGACAGGATTAATTCTAAAAAAGGGAAGTCTATAAAATGTACTATTTTGTCTTCTCCAGGAATAAAAAACTATAATGAGTGCAATTACTCTATCAGAGTTTGAATCTCAGTTTAGTATACAAGTTTCTCAAGAAAACCATTTCAAATGACAAAGCTGGCACAAGTTCCTATGTGAGCATCTTTGTTATCTGACAGGAGAAATGACCAAGGGCTGCCTTCTTGTAAGAAAATCCTGTAATGACCAAAATGGGGCAGCCCTCCCCAGGGATGGGATCCATATGATGTGCTGCATCCTGATGGGACCACGTCTAGTGCTGCGCACCTTGGTGATCCCAGTATCTAAAAGGACATGGGATTATCGAAAGTAGTCTCCCTTTTTTTGTAGCACTAGCTCTTATAAATAGCACTCTAAACTATACTTTACAGAGTCTGACTGCCTTTCGTACTGGGATTGTAATGGACCAGCACCTGCTGGTGCAAAACAGCATCTGGCCTAAACTTATTTTCAGTGTATTAATTGAAGTAGATTCTTCACTAAACCATTACAATGCAGTTTTTACTTATTTTTAATTTTACAAGGTTAATTACAATAGTCATTTCTAAATTTCTCAGATATCCATAACTGCAGACGTTCTTAGCTATTTACCCCATTTTTTTTGTTGATTTTATTACCAAAGTACCATTTCAGACATGTAATAGAAATCCTCCATTTCTCTGTAAAGCAAACCCAGAAATACGTTACAGAAAATGAAATTACAAAATGAAAATTAATTGATAGTTTGTTAAGTTTCAAAAGAAGGAACAGCCAGAGTAAGTATGGAGATGGCAGCAGGAAAAAATTTCTAAGTCTAATAATCAGTAATTGAATTCTGTTAACGGAAATGACTCATAAATAAAACAAATGTGACCAACATCTTTTGCTAACAGATTTGGTTTGTACAGTATTTAGTATTCTAGATAAAAGTTGTTCCCTCCGATAAGCCTCCCTAGTTTTTCAGCTTGTTTAACCTGTAAAGCCTTAGCTCATCTTGCTCTCTGTCTGAGGAACCAGTTAGAGAAATGTCTGCAATGCCTGGGCTAGGCTGGATGACAGCCCCAGTCTGAACGTATGCGATGGAGACAGAGTCTGCCAGAAGAAGGGCTACCACGATTTTGGTGTAGGCTATAGCTCACAACAAAGCAGAAGAAATTTCACCAGACAGCTGGCTCACACCTTTCTTCCATGCAAGCAAAAATGACTTTTTTTTCTGCCACAAAAGAGACAATAGTGCTACATCCCCACCCCTGAAAGCAGAAAATTTTAATCCTGCAGCAGCAGCATGGACAGACTCAGCTATCTCTCGCAGGTGCAGCAGTGGGTTGGCCCCGAGGAGACAAATATGCAGCAGACAGTGAACATCCCTCCCGACTAACTCACTCCACTTTAACTAGAAAAGGCATCTGCAGAGCAGCTTCTGCACTTCTCACCTGGAGAGCTGCTTGGTTTGTGGTGCGTCCTTTCCTGCATGAGCATCGCTTGCTGTGCCAACAGCAGGCACTTTCACCGTGGGGCAGTGGGAGGGCGGCTGCTCTTTCTGCAGATGGTAGCAAAGGTCCCTGTGGTCTCCAAGCAGCTGATTTGGAGCCAATCATCCTCTCCAGTCCCGTCCTCTCCCGTGATGGGGCACTGGCCCTCACCGTGTCTTCTGGGCACAGCTCTAAGTCCTCCCATCAGCAAATAAAATGTGATTAGATGGAAGAAAAAAAATTACCAAAACAGAAAGATGACACTGGAAATTCTTGAGGTCAGTGGAGGATGAAAAGAGCGCAGGGGGCAAATATGTCTCCAGTTCCTGTCCCCTGCCCATGTTCTGGCTTAGTGGGACCCAACATGGCTGTTCGTGTGCATTCACCCAAGTCCTGGGCTCAGGTTCCTGTACTGCACTCCCTACTTGGGAGCGTGCGACAACAAAAAGCCTAAGTCCTGCCAAGAGCAGTGGCAGACATTCAAAACTAAATGCCGGCAATAAAGTTGCACAGGATGGGTGGGTTCACACTGAGCCTGTCCTAGGTCAGACAGGAGATGAGCCAAACAGCACCCCAGTATGCACTACGGTATTTTCATTAGTATTTGCTATAAAAAGCACTGATGACTTCTAACTTGTCCCCATGTGGATGAGGGTAGATGCCACATATCATACAGCAACTTGCAGAGTTGTTATTCTAGTCATGATTAAAAAAATTCTGTTGGTCGTCTTCCATCCTAGTGCACATACATAACACCTAGCATTATATGTCTGAATATTGTTATATTATACTGTAAAACAGCAGATGTGGATGGAATACCCTGGCACCTTCTATGCTGAAGTCAGTTTCATTATGTTTGCAAAAGGCAAATACAGATACATCAGTGTACTTTATTATAATGTCATATTCCTGACACTATAGTAAAAGTTGATTTGGTGTTTCCATTACAAATCTCATTTTCAGAGGCTTATGACTCATCCATCTAAGTTTTTCAGGATGAGATTTACCATACAGACCTCAGTCTACTTATAATTCCTCCCCTAAAAAATTGGTCAGTATTGGTTACCTGCACATTTTAAATCCCAAGAGCTCAAATGAATTGTTTTCTTCATGCTATTTAATTTTTTAACATTATCAAGTATTTGTGTCCTTCTTTAAGAATATAAAAGCAATTAAGAAATTTAAGTTAAAATGTCCTTGCTTCAACATATATCACATTCTTTATTATTTTTTTTTCCCATGTGTTTTAACCAGACAGTTCAGCGCCTACTTGGGAAAAACTGTAAAAATTATTTAAGAATGAAACAGGCACCTACTACAATTTTGTCAGCGAGTGCTAAAGCACTAACTGAAAATCTGTGTTTAATATGTAACTCTATCGAGCATTATGTCTAATGTTTAGTAAACGCCACCACATTTCACCCCTCTATTCCATTTGTAGGGTTGTTGTCACACACACAGATGAATGCAATTGACATTCAGCCCTTCTCTTTTGCATCATCAAGAGGTTCTGATCTTTTATGCTACCACAAGCTCCACAACTCTGAAGGTCTGAATGATTATCTTAGCAATTTTTAAGCCTATACAAGCAAATTCACTGAACATTTATACAGTTTTTGTATTCACTATAAAACATCATTAACTCTAGTCTTGGATTGCATTTTCTGAGTTATATATGTTTTTAAGCTCAAAGTTTAACAAATCATTGCACTAATAGTTTCACAGGGTTGTCAGGAGAGACTTAGAACTGATTATTCTTTTTTAAATGCCTTCAGTTTTTTATCTGAGCTATACAGAAAGCCTCTTAGGAATGTTAAAAAAAAATCATTTCAGCTATTACATATATTAGGAATATAGGCCTATTTTGAAAATATGACTTAGACATAAAACACTGGCTATTGCAACATATATATTTCAAGCACCCAGAGTGCAATCCCAGCCACTGGAGAATGCGCCATAGTGGGATCACAACCTGTCAAGCACACTGATAGGCACCTGCATTAAGTGAGAGTACTCTGCAAGGAAAACTTGAAAGGCAAACAGTAGGGGAACTCTGAAAACTTAAATTCCATCTTGTTTTAGACTTAAAAAGCTATTGGAAGTGTCTGCTCTTGCTATTCACAAGGTTATACACATAACAGAGGAAGTGCCCCAAAATATTACCATTCACTACACACAGCACTCAGAATAAAGACAGTGATGCTTCATTTTTTCAAAGCAGCATTTTTCATCTTCCATAGCAATGTAAGTCTATACTATGTAGAGAAGGGGAACAGTTGAAGCTTTTCCAATTTTCTAGAAATTATTTAATAATTCATAACTTTATTTGCCTGGAGATTTTAACACTAAGAACTGAAGTGCTTCACCCCAATTCTGTTCTTGAACTTTGGTACCACCATCACTGCTTTGGAGAAAATCAATCATCCTTGACCAGACTGCCTTCTGTAATAAAATGACTATGTCTGTGGATGAGGAGACAGCAGTAGAATTCATCTACCTTCATTTCGGCAAAGCTTTCAAGAAAACATCCCAAAGCATCTTTGTGGGTTCACTATGGCCTAGACGCGTGGACTACTAGACAGTTAAAAAACATCTTCTTGTCAGACACAGGGTAGCAGGTAAAGGTTTTCTATAACAATCATTATATTATTTTGCAATTGGGTCAAAACGATTCTTTTGGACTCCACCTAGAGCTCAGTTGTGGAGTGCTGAAAAGATCAATAAGCCATGTTAATTTTAGCATACTCAGAAAGCACAAATGCATAAGCTATAGTTATTCACGTGGTGTATTATCCTTTTTAACTAGGCAGAAAGCACAGTGGTGTAGGAGGGAAGAAACAATGGTGAAAATAGTATCCCTTCAACATTTCATCTATTTTCCGTGCAGCTGGAGAACAAGTTGCTCTCCATAAAATAACATATATCTCCTCAGAAAACAAGGTGTTTAAGCATGCTACCCATGCTTTCTTATCACAAGGGCATTACCAGTTTCACTTACTTGATTTAACATCAGACAGCAGGTAAATGAGGTGAGATAAAAATAGAAAAAGCTCTTCAATTTTAGTACAGCCACTCTGTCACAGATTGCCCTATAATCCAACAGTGAAGGTTACAACATCTTTAACTAATTAACACAAAATATAAACAACACAATGCAGAGCCATTTGCTCTCTTGATAAGATGTTGCAGGTAAGAATCTGTTCTACCAGTTAATTCGCAAAATGCTCGAAGTACAAAGGAAGAAACAAAAAAGAAACCACAACTTCAAGGGGACTGTCTGATTCAAGTTAGCAATACATACATAAACGTGCCTTAAGGAACAGCGAGCAGGTTAAGGTTTATAATCTTCAGTCTGCTTTGCCATAACTGTCTATCCTATGCTAACAGGAGCATATAGAAATACAACACAGCAGAATGACTGTTCCCATTGCCACAGTTTCCCCAGTTTTCCCCCTGTATATGGTCTGCTATAGAAAGATCATAAAACCTTACCCCAGTCAGGAGGGGATGTGTTCACATGATGTCAGGTTGAGGTGGGCTGCCTCTGATTCTGCACCACTGCTGAGTTACCACAGAAGATTTCCCCATTTCTAAAATGAAATAAAAGTGTCATGTCTTCTCCTGCAGCATGTTCTCATAGTTAAAAAAAAAAACAACAAGCCACAAAACCAAACACAACAAAAACAACCCCAAACCCAACAAACAACAAAACACAGTACTGCATTTGCTGAAGTCCTGTAAGCATCCAGCTAGCTTCAACACTTAGGCTGTTTATACAAGCGTCAAGTCAAGGAAATGAAAAGTAAGTTATGAAACTGTTCTCCAAAGCACTTTTTAGTATGTCATTCCTTTTCAGATGATGCAATTGACCACAGTTACAAAATCACATTTCCAAGTTATATCCTATGTTACAGGTTTTTATTAAATAACCCCTTGTCAGATTTGTAGGTAGAACAGTGACAAAATAATGCATGTTTAGCAGTAGCAGCATGCCTCAAAACACTGATAAAAGTGTGGAAGGTTAGCTTCAGAGAATGTAATGAAACATTTTATTTTCTTTCTTTCACTTATAAATCTTTGGGATTTATCGAAGGATTAAAAATCTTAACCTAGAAAAATAATAGGGAAGCAGTGGCTGGTGCTTTTCCTAATCAGAGATTAATGAAAGTCCGTACTTGGACTTTCGGTTTTAACTCTGCTCTTTCTTGAGAAACTGAGAAAAGCTTTGCCTTACTGGTTAGCCACGCACCAAATAAAATCCCCAAATGAATTCTGATCTTACCTATCCTCAACATTAGAAAATAAAAATAGGCAAGTGGTTCAATAGTACAAGGCTGTGATAAAATTAATCCTAAAAACTCAGATATGGAATTAGAATCTGAAAAAAATCCTTCTGATTGTTATGAAGCTTTCTACTGACCATGGATCAGGTCTTAATAATTTAGATATACTTAAAGATTATTAGGATTTTAGTTATCAAAAAAGAAACCAGGGCCCAACTGGTTTTCTTACCAAAATGCGCTCGTGACAAATGCTTTTGTTTCCTTTGTATTTGAAATTAAAATGGTATAGAGTTACTGAGCATCATTTAACTGAGAGGGATTTTATTTACTTATGTGTTTGGTTATAAGAGAATTCAGATCTACCATTTTCACTGACTTACTGTACTGAAACTTCTCAGTTTTTGTAAGTGAAAAAACCCAGAAGATTTCTACATTCGCCAGCGTGTAAAGAGAAACACATTTCAGTGAGCTTGATGTCTTCATAAATACAGTATCGTTCTTGTCTCCTTTCCTATGTTAAGTATTTTTCTGAAGCAAAAAAAAGAGGGGTTTTGTTTAACAAAACAGAAAAGTATAACTTTCCTATCACACTTAACATGTTAGCAGTTGACAGTGAAATGGCAGCTACGGAAATAAGAATGGGAAAAATTCATGTTTGATAAGGACTCTGCAGCCATCTTAGTCCTATGTCCTTAAACACAGTTTCACTGGGAGGAAGTGAAGGTTACAACCCCTATTTCCCATGTAATGAATTCATGCAGAGGTACATTATGCACCCTATGACTTTTGGGAAGTAACAACAGACAGAAAAACACGATTTTTCTCCAGCTGTGGCAGAGAATCAAGCCTTTCTTTCTCCTCACAGATATGGATGGACTACAATGGCATCAAGCAAAGTACAAAGATTCCAATTAACACCTTTTCACCTGGTATCTTTTTCTTCCCAATGACTGCATCAACAGATGATGAGTAATTCAGGATGCTTTTGTTATATCTCATTACAAAGCAATTTTCTTTAATTGGAATCACTGTTATATCACTATGTTAAAATGAGGTTTCAGAAAAATCAAACAGCAAAATACACAATAAAATCCATAACAAAACCTAAGGCTTTTGTCTGCACCCCTGTTTGTAATGTATGCTTAAAAAAGCTGTATGCCACTTCATATAGTGAAACCTATGAAAAGAGAGGATTCAGATGGAAAATCTTTCCATAGACTCCTCAACTGTAATTTTTAACTTCAGTTACTCGACAGCATTCCACCTGAAACAAGCTAGTCAGTGCACAAGTACAGGGATAAAAAAAACCACAGCTCATCTTTCAATAATTATTATAAGACCATTTACCAAGAACAGAATAACAAGTAACTAGTCATCAAAAGTAATAAGAACAACTTTCACAGGTCCAGATTAATGATCTTCCAGTATGAACACTCTCTCACTTTAAAAAGCATAAACTGATCTCAAAACTGCTACAAAACCAAAAATCACAGTAAAGACTGACTGTAAAGAAATTGGATCCAACACAGAGAAATGATCTTGTTATTCTGAATTTCCACTTAAGCAGTCAAAATGAAGTAGCCAATGGATCACAAAAATAATAAAAAATTCAAATAATACATCAGAATACCAAAAAAATAAAAAAAAGAAAAAACAGTCCATCTAAAAGACTAAACAACTGACAGCATTTAGTGACCAAAAACTTTTAAGTCCATACTTACAATAGCACATCTAAAATCACGTTACTTCTCTGAACTTAGAAACTAAAACAACCTGTGCAAAATACCAACATGCTTAGATTCAGTGAAAGGCAAACAATACAATTTCTCTTTTCAGTAATGAATAAATTAAACACATCCAAAGAATTAAAACTGATCATTTCCACAGCTTCCTCCTTCTGGAGGAAAGCCATAATGCACTGCTGTCTCTGATTTTCTTAGAGCCCATTGAGCTGTAAAAATCCTACTCCCCACAGAACAAATGGTCACAACCAAAAGTCTCACTTTCAAAATTGATTCTGCAGTAGCAGAATTTAGAACTGCAAGGGATCCAAAATTGCCTTAAGATCATCCCTTCTTGTATCTTCCTATTAAGACTGCTGTTATTACATTGAGGCTTTGTGCAATGACATTACATTGCTATTACATGATTAGCTCACTTCAACTGTCAAAGACAGCAAGGTGGGCTTTTTTTTTCCAGTTCACCATATTGAGAAACCTAATTGTTTTTCAGGTTATTTCCAAGTCTGTGCTCATTCACCTTTAAACATCTCATGTCGACTTATGTCATGTTCTCATTTATTCTAAATTATTTTAAGTCAATTAGAAGACTCTCCTCCAGTCTTCTCAGATCCTTGATTGAGATCAGACTAAATCTCACCTTGTCTGAGCCCTAGACAAATTGTCTTGCCCTTAATGCCAGAATTTTTTAGATTAAAATAAAATGTCATACAGCAATCCATCAATGTGGGATAGACATTATTACACTCAATCTCAAAATCCTTTCCCTGCCCTCGGTATTTCTTGGGTTTAGTAGAGTATTCCAGTATATGATATTGTACTAGTAATACTGATAGTGGGTTTCCTTCAGAGAAACGTCTAGGAGTTATTCTTCATCTGGGTTACTTCATTCTCCAATCACACGGAAGGAAAAGACAGTAAACAGATTTTTTTTTTTCTTTTTTGGTACTGAAGATATACACGATCTACTAGTCCTCTCTCAGCACTACCATTTACGTTTATGCTGTGAGCCATTTTTTTTTCAGCATTGATATGCACTGGATATCGCTTGTGAGTTACACCAGTATTGCAGACTCCACTTGCTAAGCTGCCTCCTTACACCTTACTTTATCATACATGCCATCTCTCAGATGCCAAAAGGCAGCCCCTGATAAATTCGTCTCAAAGAGAAAATTTTCTGTTTTCAAAAACACATGATCGATTCGGACCCCCAGACTTCAAACATTCTCTGGACTGTATGGCAGAAAGGAAGGTGGAAAAGCATGAGGGCTCCCAGTGAAGGCTTCTCCCGATGAATGAAGAAGGAAGAGTAGAACAACCTATTCATCTTTCTTAACCAGCTTCTTCTACATTGTGCATTCCCATCCTACTTTATTTGGATAATACGAGCTAACAATCTCCTCTCAACCTGATGAAACAATACATTTTCTGAGAAGGAAAACTGCACCACAGAACAGGACTGATTACGTTCTTCCATTAAAGAATATCAAAATATATGAAGTAACATTAAAAACCTAACTTTTACTGACTGTTTATACTCATTAAGAGTATAAACAGCACACAATCCCATTAATGTTGAGTTTTCCACATGAGGTACCCTCTAAACTTATTCTGGTTTAGGAGATCTAGTAAGATTGTAGCCTATGGCTTCAGATTTGTGCACTCCCTGGAGCTACATAAAATAAACAATATTACAGGGAATCTAATTTCCATCTAAGAAGGCCATGTGCAGCCATTTCTATATACTGACATTTTTTGTCATTTACACACAGGCTAAATTAACCTGATAATGTCACTACTTTGACATTACAATTTATGTTCTATAAATACAGTTTTGTGCTTATTGTGTCCTCATAGTAATTGTGAAACCAGCTTCTGTGCAATATAATACTTGATTCATTCCATTAAGGAACATCAATATAAATTATTCTATTTTAGCTCTTTTATCATTCACAATTCTTTCCACAGTGATTAAAGATTATATGGAAATATAAATAATGATAAGTCATTCATTCTAGAAAAAAACAATCTTGTTTCTTAGGCACTCTAAGCTTAAGCTTAGTAACTACATTTCATTGCTGATTACAATAAGAACTACTTTGCAGTAATTAGCAGTCTGCGAAATGAAAGTATAGCTGAAGACTTATTTTTTCTACTTACTTTTTGTATTTTCACAAGCCATCCCCTTTGCTTAAAGGTTGAAAATAATTAATTTCAGGTCTTTAGTAATTATTAATATATTAAAGTGATAACATGAGATGAATCCCACTTATGCAATAATATATTACACATTAATGGATTTGCTGTCCTCATTCAACTAATTGAGGACCATGTTTTTGAGAGTTACCAACCCAAGATGCTTGAGAAAAGACACATCAAACTTCTCAGCAGGGAAATAGTAACTTGCCCTTCTTCCCGTCTCATTCAAACTTTCTGAGATTATGTGTTAAGATATACGTATAAGTGACAACAACTGCGAATTCCTCCGGTTTGTGGATCAAGCAGGACAGAGGACAGTCCAGACTGAGAGCTGCACTCTTCTTGTTGGCCTGACTCTGTTTCCAGGCAATTCCAGCTCATCTCCCCAGATCATCCCACAGCACTAATACTTTATCCCATAAAGTATTTTTCATTTAAAATCTCTAGATAAGAGGTACTTTCCATTCACTGGCTGCCTTTATCTTGTTATGCTTTCCCCAGACTAAGAAACAAAGAATTCCTCGGTTCTCCCAGTTTTACATGAAATCCAAGTAATGCATTGAAGGAGAGGCTTAGGGTCTGCTCCTCCTTTCTCTTATGCCTCAGAAAGATCATTACCAACTTAATTCTTGCAATGTAGCCAAAGGTGACAAGAAAGAAATGGTAACAAGGCAGCTTTCTCTTAGGGAATCTACACCTTAACTTGTTCAAAGCGGAACAATTATAAGTTCACTCCACTACCTTTAACCGTCTGTAAAATTCAGAGAGAGAGAGCACTGAAACAGACCAAACGCTGAAATTAAAGCTGTGACTTACTGAAGCATGCAACGATAGTGCAAGACTACCGTAAAAAAAAAAACCCAAACAAAAAACCCCAAAAAAACCCTAAATGAAACCATGAAGCTGAAACTAGGATTATTTGGTGACAAAATGGTATATAGTTTTGCATTCTTAATTTCAAGACAATCCTAGGAAACCAGTAAGAAGAAGCAAGCTTTACTAATTTTCCTTTAATACACTGCAATCGAACCTCTGCCATCCTATTCTTCAGGAACAACTTCATCTTACTGGTCCAGAGGGAAAGATTACTACAGTTACACAAGGTCTGTGGGCCTACATTGACCGAATTGTATTTCTGCTCTTTTCTATCACCCAAACTCAATCTTTTTATATTATTTCTCCCTCTTCCTTTGCCTTCTCTTTAAAGACAATCAGGTTCAGCGAGCAAAGAATGATTCCTTGCATTGCTGCTGTGAATCTGTCACTAAAGCAAGCCAAAAATCAACGCCTGAAGCACCTTGATGCTCCTGTGAATTCGCCAGATCTTTGGCAGTCTTGTAAGAGTACCTTCTATGCCTCTGTTTCATACTATCAGCATGAGTCCAGAAATAGAAGATGTGTATCCTCCATGTTACTCCTTAGTCTTCCTGTCTTCCTAGCCACATGCAAACTCTTGGTTTGTCCATTTTCAAGAAAGCAAGACTGGACTCAGACAACAACACTAGCAACATCAGCTCAAGGACATCAACTGTCTTAGCTCCATCACTTTTCCCCCAGCATGACGGTGAACACTGCAATCAGGACTTTATTAAAGTACTCTACTGCTATTACAATGGAAATACCACTTAAAGCTTTACGTTTTAGAGACTTTGTTTTTGTTTCTCTTTCCTCCTTCTGTAATGCTGGTAAACAGCGTGCTGGGGAGACCCCAGCCAACAGCCAAACACCCACTCAGTCTCTCACCGACTTGCATCTCCTGCAGGACAGGGAGAAAACAGAAGGCAGGTGAGAAGACTCATGGAATGAGATAATGGCAGTTTAATACAGAAAGCAAAAGCTCTATACACAAGCAAAGCAAAGCAAAGCAGAGAAATTAATTTGCTGCTTCCCACTGGCAGGCAGATGTTTAGCCATGTCCTGGAAAGCACAGCCTCAGCACAGGTAATGGTTGCCTGCGAAGACAAACACCATAACCACAAACATCCCCTCTTCCTCCTCCTTTCCTTGATATTTTACTGCTGAGCACACCATCATATGGTATGGAACATCCCTTCAGTCATCTTGGACCAGCTGTCCCAGCTACGTCTTCTCCCAACCTTTTGCTCACTCCCAGTCTACTCATTGGGGGTGGGGCGAGGAAAAGAGAAATCCTTGTTCAATATTGTTCACTCCAGTGTTCAACAGCTAAACCAGTGGTGTGTTACCACACTATTTTAGCCAGAGATACAAAGCACAGCACCATATGGGCTGCTATGAAAAAAGTCAAATCCCAGTCAGACCTAGTAGGAAAGGTTAATGATTTTTTTAAGTCCGTTAGCTTGCTATGGGAATTAGAAAGTAGAGACTAAAAACTATGAATCTTCCATAAAACCTTAGTGTTCTCCAGTGATAGAACAAGACAAACATCTTTGATTCTCTGATCCTCCTTATTCTTTCAAAATAAACCCCACTACTTTCACACTTCAGGCCTCTTGTGCATAGGGCTTTTTCTATTATAGGAAGCAGGAAGCAAGCAGCCAGTGGGACTTTCAGTCTCTCACCTGTTTATAAAGAAGTCACGGGCATCCTTGTAGATACCAGCAAATCCCCAAAATGGCAGAAAAACTAATCACCTTCCCAACCGCTTGAAAAAAGTAAACAGGAGAGTAAGTGTGACAGCATGTTTTCTTCCCTTAAATGTCCTGCCAGAGATGTTTGGTATGCTAATGCCAATAATTCCTTCAAAGAAAACTTTGGGAAGTAACAAGACGTTCCATCTTAAATTTAAGCATGGAAACTTCCAGAACAAAGTGAAGACGACCACTTCTCTTGTCATAAAAGCTGTTTACTATCCTGTTATATTCATTGGCACAATTCTTTATTCTCCTGCTGTGCTCCTCTACTGTATTCTGCTTCTACCTGGAAAAGCTGACATATGATGAAGAATCAAAATGCTGGAAAATCATTTCGCAGTCTGAATTCTATAGCAGCTTTATAAGTGTCTGTCACCCATCATAATCTTGATATCCATTAGCTTTTCTCTATTCTTTTGTCCCCTCTCTTTTTCTCCTGGAACTCAGCTAAGGAAAGGGATGGATCTCTATCGATAAGAGCGAAAGTTCCTTTGAACAGAACTTTTTTGTAACTTCTAACAACATTTTTAAGAGTTAGAAATAGGGCTGATGTAAAAAAAAAAAAAAAAAAAGCAAAACAACTACATAACTAACTTCACTTTGACATAATCCAGCTCCATGGATTTATGATGAATTTTCATATGTATCCTCGGACTCTGCTAAGAGAATAGGAATAAATTCTGTTCGTCAACAGGACCACGTTCAAATTTGCCTGCATTAGGTGAGGTCTAAAAACCTTTGAAACAGCAAAGTAACAAACCCATTATAGGCTTTCTGCTTCGTTAGTTTGAATGTACAGTATTTGTACATTTCTCTATTTATCCCGAGCTTATTTACAAGCATTCACTTTTTTTTGCTAAACATCAACAACATCTGCCTGTTTTTTCACACCTTTGTCTCTATTTCTGCAAAAAAATGAATAGCTTCTAGTTTAGCATAGAATTGGTAATGAAGAAAGCTTCCAGGAAAACCTCCAAGAAAAACACAGGACTACAGTTGGGCTAATACAGATCCCTGAAAACATAGCTTCCCAGCCTGTCCTTAGCCATTTTTAGCAGAGGTCACACTCTGCCGTCAAGTTCAAGATTGTTCGCTATTTGACTGCTTAGTGTTACACTGCCATCACTTCACTCTCTGTAGAATTGTTTTCGTTATGTGACAGAAGCTCCACATTGCATTGTTTTGTGTCTGTTTGCCTTGGTTCACTTGGTATCCGGCATCAGTGTTTGCATCTGTTATTCCTGCTGCTGTTCTTTGGTAGCGTGTTTTGGCTGTACCCCATAGCCAATTGCCTTTGGAACAAAAAGAACATCCTAATGGGAAGAGCATCAGCAGGGCTACCAAGCCCGTGCTGCATCTAAAACGAGATGCATTTTGGAGAGACGTGCAAAGCTGAGGAAAGCAGCTTTTCTTCCGTCCTTCTGTTTCTGGCAGTCTCTGTCCTCAGTCATCTTTCTGCCAGTCTCCTGCTTATGCTCACCCTCAGGGCAGTTCTCAGTCTCCCTGGCAGCTGCGTTTTTCTACCATGAGTGAAACCTCATATCCCAAATATTAATGGTCAATCAATTAGCTGCTGCTGGGAGCTGGCTCTTTGGTCCCTCACTTGCTGTCATGGATTGAAGCACACTTCACAATGTACAGATTGGATTGGCGTTAACTCCATTATAAGCATACAAATCTGTAATTCCCCAGAAAATGTCTGTAGTCTTAACTAAAAACTGATCTATTGTTACATTTCTTAATGCAAGTTGCGTATTTTTATTATCTGGTCACTTTATATTTGAAGAATAAAATAACCCCTAGATATTTTCCATTTGCATCAGTTAACTGCTAATAAATGATCAACTACTGTAATATTTTTTTCTGATATTTACATCTCTAAAGGTACGAGACTGTTATTACCTAAAAACTGCAGGACTGAGCCATGTATGTCCTCATCATTTGCAGTCTTGTCAGTACCTTTATCTTCCTTTCTTCCTGCACTCACTTGGGCTTACACGAAGATACTTTTGTTATTGATACATTACATGTTTTCTTATGCTTTCAACACTATGAAAATACTCAAGTCATGTAAAACATCTGACCTTTAGAGCTGAGACAATAAGAACATGCTACAGTATATTATGAAAATATTGTTGTTACAAAGTATTCAGTCAACTGGAAGTACCAGAGCGAAGAAGCAATTTCTTTCATTTGAAATGAGATTTATTTGTGCAGTTTCTCTTACTTTAAATCAGATTATTTTTCCATTAATTGTGCAACTAAATGTTTTTAGCCATAAATGTTTTTAGTTACAGCAGTTTTATTCAGAACAACGGCTAATATGGTTTAATAAATGTGCCTGTGTATCCATATTTCACTCTGCATGAAATTCTCTTCCTCGTTAGCAATCACCTCCATTTCAGCCCTGCTCCTACCCATCCACTCGCCCGCTAACTCATTGCAAGCACACTTTGTGCCCAAGTGCCTCACAGATGTCTAAAGAGGGAGCTGGAACTTGATTTTTCTCCTCATTGGTATCTCCATGTGACAGCAGAGTACAACTATTCTAACTTTTTACTATTATTTGGGGAGCAGGACACACCAAGGCAGGTACCTCTGGAGAGATAGAAAGTATTTCCTCCTTCTTTGTCTCCGCTCGCATGAACACACATATATGAACACTGGTCAGTGGCACTGGTGGGACTGCAAGTCAAAGGGGATTAATTGTAGGTAACTTTTCGCTATTAACGTTTTATATTTCTTCCTTCAGGCTCAATTCATGAGCTCCCAGGAGAGCACCGCACTGCAGAGCACAGCTCCTGACCTAAGCAGTGCCTACATGGAAGCTCTCTGCAAACTGACTTCAAATTTGCAGTTTGACTTAGTAAATCATTGACTTCAAATGGAAATTAGATTGACTATTGTCTTCTATTCTCCCACAGCAGTATACTGACATGCAGAACACAATGGCCACTGAAGTTCTCTGGCCCCATTTACGTAGACTGGGTATTGGTTTAAGTTTAGAGTCTGGCTTGCAACTGAATAATAGGGAGCAAATACTGTAAGTTTTCCAGCCTGTACAATGAGAAGTTTTGGGTGTAAAAGCTGTTCAAATAGAACAAAAAGATTTACTTACTATAATCAAGAATCTACATTATTTTTCTACTCTCTTCTTGCAACTTCTTGCATTAGATTTCACAGAAAGATTACATTTTAGACTAATATTAGATAGAATATGAATATTTCCATATTAACAGGCAAAGAATTTTTTGTGATGGTGGTTCTTACAGAAACTTAGGAAGCCTTAGCTATAGCTAATCAAAGCCATTTCCCAGGACAGCACAGCAATATGACCGGCATCACTTATACGAATTAAAGATTTGAATTACAGGATTTCTAAGACGTTATTCCTACTGTATGATGGTATGCATGAAAGGATTAAGACTTATTGCAAAATTCCAAGCAATAAACTTCATTAAATAACATAATATAGAGGTCTAATTAATTTGGAATTTTAGAGCATTTAAACACATTTTAGTGCTAGAATTTGCACTGTCGATCAGGCAGCACAGCTGACATTTGTGTTACTTCAATATTTTCAGGTTTGATATACTCTGAATAATCTCTTGGAGTCAGGTAACAGCGAAAAAATTAACTCTTCGATAAAAAGGCTTTCCTGGAAAAAAACTTGAACATCCATTCATTTGAGCACAACAAACTTTTTGGGGAAAAAAACCAGCCTGACTTTCATGACTTATTGAGTTAGAAAAGTACTCATGTGGCTCTGTTGCCACGCACGAATTCAATATGGAAATTAAAAGTCTTAAGAGGGAAAGAGATAATGAATTATTTTTTTCTTGAAAAAAAGTCTGTCATTCTCCTACAGAAGATTTAAGAGTTCAGTTTCTTCCCACTGTCCACAACTTCATTTCAGGAAACCTGTAATGATTTAAAGGCTGCCAGGTTGGAGCTAATCAATCCTACTTATTTTCTTCTGCAGGAAAAAAACCCACAAACCCAAACCAGTAAAAAGCCCATAGGATAAGTATAGCCGGTTTAGCATCAGGATCTGATGGTTTCTCAGACTTTTCCAGGACACTGGATATGTTTCTTTCCTCAAGAAAAGCAGTCATAGAATTCAAGAACTGAAGAAAAACCCACCATGAAACAAACCAAAACCTACATGAAGGAAAACTTGAAAACTGAAAAAATCTTGTAAATCTCATCATTGGTCCTCTTTGATCTTTAATTACTTCTTTACAATTAAAGATCCCCTACAACTCAGAAACACTTTCAACTAGCTTGTTGAGGAGCACTGCTAAGTTTGACTAGTATAAAAACCTTTAGCATAGGTATTATTAGGCTTGACTGTGCCTTGAATAAGTTTCCAAAATGTTGTAACAACAGAAACTCATTTGATATTAATCTTTGCAAACAAACAACAAGGCACTCTTTATTTTGACCAAAAATGATACTGGCTTACCTAAACTTGTTTTAACTTCTTTGATATTAAAAGATTCCAGACACATACAAATTTAACTGATGTATAAATCTAATCCAATAAGCAAACCATTGTCTGAGTTGTTTCATATAACTTGTGACACACTTCAATTGTCATATATGCTAAAATTGATTGAAATCCTGACTGTACTTGCCTTCAAAGAGACAGAGAAATCCTAACTCTTTCAATGCAGAAAAACAAATGGGTAGGTTTTTTTTTTTTCTAGTAAGCACAGGTTTCATATTAGCAGTGAATTTCTAATCAACGTAATATGATATAATCTCATTTCTTACACTGAAGCAGAAAAATATGCAATCTCTAGCAACTTCTTCTGAGGGCAAGTACAATTCATAATGAAAATTAATTTCATATTTTTATGTCCTATCTCCTACAAATAACAAATACTTGTAACACAAGGACAGATGTTTTTAATATATTCTGTTATCAGATTAGGAACACAAGCAAAATGGATGGAACAAAATCCATGGGGATAAAGGGCACGATACATAATGCTACACTCCTATTAGCATAACAAAAATGTGTAAAGTATGTTGGTGCTGAGAAAACTGGGAATACTCCTTAAACAGAATCCAGACGGAAGATATTTGAGAATGTTATGAAACCTAATCTTCACATTCCATTACTAAAACAAGAAATCACTTCGGACTAAACAGTTGCTCTGAATTAAAACTCATTGGAGAATATTGTAAGAAGGAAAGTAAGGTGTATCTTTAGAAACTGTCTACCTTAAAAATACATGTTATAACTTAGTTCTATTTTCTAAGTATGAAATTAGAGCTCTGAGATTCCTTCAATAGTACCATTTGCCGTTAGAAACAAGCAAATGAAAAAAAAATTACCATGTTTTAAAATAACATGATGGATGGATGGATGGATGAAATATATTTTATTAGACAAATAATATTGGACTTTGTAATAATATAACTGACGAAAATTTTAAAGGTTTGGCAACTGTTTTGGAAGGCAAATACAGCAAGCCTTCATTAACATAGCCACAAATTTACACTCATTACATTTATGTAAGACTACAACTTTGTACCCTATATTAAAATTCAATTTCCTAGCGAAGTATCCTCTTACTATTGCAATTTGATGAGATTTTTTTTTTCATCAGATTCCATTAGTATGTGGAAGATGCATGTGTTTCCAAGGCACAACTGAAGTTAATCCAAGTAAAACTGGAGACAATCCAAGGTAAATTTGAAATTAATTCAGAAGCTGGGTCAGACTCTGGTCTTGAAAATATTTTTTTGAATTTTCAAAGGCTTCGTAAGGGAAGCGGTCAGCTCATCTAATTCCTGCTAACTGAAAATTTAAACACCTTCTTTTCATTACCAGGCTCTCTTCTTAGTCAGAGCACCTCACAGAAACAACTTCTCCCACCCTAAAATAAACATGTAAGAAGTTAGAGCACTGTCTAGGGAAGAATCTGTCTCTTGAGGTATTATCTAGACAAAGTACACCATCAATTGCTTAGACTAGATTCATAATTTCAAGGTAGCTAAAGTTAGTAAAGATTAAATTCACACTGACTCATAATGAGTACATTATCTCATCGATAAGTTTAAAATATAAAAATCCCTTATGTTTCAGTTACATTACTGCTTTTATTCTGCATAGGAAGAGATCAGACAGAGACATCAGACAGATGCATCCCAAGGCTACATCCCCCATCAGCCTTTGTTTTGCAAAGTACATCAAGCTTTTATTAATCTACCATCCCATCTCAGGCATTTGTTCTGGCCTGAATTACATACTGATGACAAGAATTTTCAGTTGTGTCCTGGACCTCTGATGTGACTATTTGCACATCTTTACTGGAAAAACCCTTCTCCTCACACAAGCCAGAGCTATATGTGATTTTTTTTTTTTTACAGCAGGACATTAGACTCTTCTACTTGTTTTATGAGTATCTAGATCTTTCTCCTTAGTTACTAACAACTGAAAGATCTGAACAGTCAGTAAAACTTATGTGGACTGGTGGTGCATGCAATTAGGGATTTCAAGCTTTGTTTCCTAAATAAAGGAGAAATATATAATCACAATCTGTGTTTTTTGTCCATGTGTCTATCTGTCTCTGCCCTTCTCTAACTCTCAAAAAACATTTTAAAAGTAGTGTCCAAGCTCAACTAAGCAAAACATCCATGAGACTGAGGTTTCAGAGATAATCAGTTCCTACATATTTTGTGAAAACAAGTGGGCAAATAGAGGTTCTATTAATCCCTTCAAAGGCTGTTAGGCCAAATTCCGTTTATTGTGGATGTCAGAAAATCTGGGCTAATTTTAAAGTTCTTTGGAGATCATAGAGTAACTTGATCCCTCATCAGAAATTTACATCTCTCTGGCCTCATCTGTGTAATCTTATCTCCAGTTAGTCAGGACAGGCTTTCGGAGCTCTCCCTAAAGACTGAAGACGACTTACTTGTTAGCAATGATGACACCATAGAATGTTTCAACAGAAATATTGAGATCAGATGCTTATTCGCTAATTATTCTTTCACTTTATATTCAAAGCTGAAATGTAATTTAGGGTAGTTTCCAGTTTACATTTGCAATGTTCAGGTTGTAGTGTCAAAGTTTAAAAGTAATGTTGATGCCTTAAAAAATGCAGAGGAGCTAGTGAGACTAGTTCAAGAGGACCACTTGCCTTTACAAATACAGTACCCTTCATTGTCTTCCATACATACGTTAAAAATCCTGTTTCCAAATACACACAGGCAATTCAGATACTTTAATCAGAAAAGAATCACAATCTGGGCAAAGCTTAATTTTTCTGTATTTGAAATAAAAGCATATGGAATACGACAAAAGTACGGTGCTGCCTGGGGTACATGAGATACAAAGAACCAAAGGAACCAAGAGAAAAATATTGGGAGAGACAAACCGATACATAATTTGAGATCTGTGCCTCTTTTTTTTTTTTCCCCCCAAAGAAAGTATTTTATAGGAAATTAAATTCTATAGAAGAGTTTTTAACCCCTACAAACTGCATTTCACTGACATCTGAATTATAACTGCATTGAAGTAAAGATTCCAGCAAATGGTTAATGATTTAATTTAAAAACTCTTCACTATGAAATTAACAAATATAATTTAATTGCAATTTCTTGCATGATTAATAGGCTAGATTTTCATTCTTAATTCCATCATACAGTCTGTTAAATATGGCCTTTTTGTTAAATTATTTTAATTTCCTGAGAGATCAAGCTGCTATTGCATGCAGATTGTGTTATCTAACACCTCATATTATTATTTCTAATTTTCATATCTATTTGATTAATGGTTTACTTTGATCAATCTTATGCACTAGGAAGACACAAGCTGATCATCTTTATGCCCTCAAGTAGAACTGCTTGGACTCAGAATACAGAAGTGTGCTGATGTAAAGTTAAGTGTATTATAAAATCTTTACTACTACCAAAAGCTATCCTGTTTTTAATCTCAATAGTGAAATAAAAGCCACAGACAGATAATAAACCACAGGCACATATACTTGCTAGGTGTATTGCAAAGTCAGAAATTATTTTGGGGATTTACTGATTAGCTTTTTCTCCCATGGATATTTACGTTTAAAGGTGTTATGGTTATGGAGTCGTATGCATTGCTTTGCAGTCTTTTCTTCAAGATTCATTCTTACATATGCAAAAATTACTAGGTGGTGAAGCCATCACTCTACATAAGTCCTCCAGGGAAAAGAATTTTTTGCAGCCCAACAAGATGTGGAAATCAGCCATGAAAATAAGCAAACCCCTAAGATGTTGAAGGTTTCTCAGAGGCCACTAAGGGTAGACACACTGATGGGACTGCTGTTACTGGTGTCATGTTCATAAGCATGAACCCAAGCAAAGGCAGGGTACGCATCACGCTGGGCACTCCAGTCCTGCAGTTCAGTCTAAATTCATGAGACAGAGCAGTACTGCCATGGGTGCTGTTCAGTGAGGTGAGGCTGGGAATGCACACAGATCCTGTTTGCAACCACTTCTAATTAAAAAAAACACAGTGGCATAGAACTAGCAGCATTCAAATGGACTCTCTTTGGAGATTCCTTAGCAAGAAGAACTTGTAAACATGTGTAATAGCACTAAGTCATGCCTGTTATCATACAAGCACCTACATGCATGCTTTGAATACTTCAGACAATTCTAAGTTTATTTACAATACAGCATTACACACAGCTGTACTTAACCACCCTGATTTGCTATCACAGAGTTTACAAACCACAAGAGTTTCTCCCCAAACCACACACAGTCCTCCATCCTCTCAAAGAATTTTCAATGTTTGGGAATGAGAGATACAGAGTGACAGCTGATCAGGAAATTTTATTTGAATTTTCCAGATACATAGAAATGAGAGCTATACCTTTCACTTTCGGAGAAGCCTCTGCTGTAGAAGCCACTGGCACCTCGTACAAGAGCTGGAAATTAGTACAGAGGAACAAAATGCATGTACCTAGAGAAGAGACAGGAAAGCTGCGCTTTCAATGGAGCCACACTGTTCACTTTTTCCCTCCTGTTTTTACTGATTGTTCAGCTAACACCTAACAATTATCTACGAAAGGAAGACGGCTTAAAAAATCTTCACAGATGTTAACTTCTATTCATCTAAATGTATTGTATGAGTGAATATTTGCCTTTTCTAGGGCCATTTTGAAGTATATACATTTTTATTCATATTTTAAATGCATTTATATGCATATGGCCTTTCCCATTTTACTGTAGTATATTTTAATTAAAATCAGCTTACTGTTTAACAGAAACTTTTTCAGCTCTATAAAAACGTAGAAATCCATTTGCTTACTGAAAAGATTTTAAATATTTATCTTTTTTCTACAATATCCTTCAATATCTTATCATTAAATGATTACTTAAGTGATTTAAGAGTGAAAAAGCATTTTCTAGCAAAATGTCAAATAATATGAACAGAGACTGGTAACAAACACTGCTAATCCAGCCTTACACACTTCAATATAGTGGATACAGTCTAAACAATTCTCTTTTAATTTCACCTTTCATTTACTCAAGCTTTTTTCCCGTAAACTTATACAACTTCTAACTTTTATTATTGCCAGACACGTACAAGCAGCTGCTGCAGATCATCTAGTTTGAGACAATTTTTAAATTTCTTACAAACGTTGTAATAATAAGCTCAATGTTAAACCACATGAGCCTGAACTTCATTCCATTAGCAACTTTCTAAATGCATACTGTTACACATTCCTGAAAAAACAGCTGAAAATTGCATTTCATAGGCAGAGATATAAACGGTAGGTGCGCTGAACTGTAAACTTCTAGAGTGGTTAACTATGACAAGCGTGCCTAGTGACTGAATTTCTACTCTCTGCAAAATCTGATTTCGAATTGTAAGATACTTGGTACTGTATGTTTATGTTGTGCATTTACTGAATTATAAAAGCCTCACAAAACAAGATGTCCTTAAGACAAAAACTGGAATTATGACATCATGACAGTCCCTCTGTATTACTTTAGTATTTGATGCCAGTATGCTCAAGATAGACAAGCAGTGTGGGACCAATACGCTTTTTGCGAGCTAAATAAGGCTTCCACTTTTTATACAAAAAGCAAAAGAAAGGTAAAGACAGTCAGTATTGTGCCAGACATTTGATAACCACAATCTACTCTGTGCTCTGGGCTCTCAACGTAGATAAAAATACATGTGCCAGAGAGATGCAGAACTGAACTTTGATGTCTGTGGTCCCTTCAGCTAGGCTGAAACGAGACAGTCGGATTTTACAAAGTATTCACAGAAAATAACTCATTCCAATAATTCAATTTAATTGACTGAATGAATCGACAGTTTTGTTATTTCTGTAAAAAGGTGGTCATGTTTTCAAGTTCTGAACAAAATGACAGTTGGTCAAATCAGTTTCATTCTAAATTTCCTCAACTATGGATGAGTAAAATCGGAATAACTTACAAACGTTTGCACGTTCCAGCTGCCATCACTTTTTTCTGATCACCATTTTCTGAGAGCCAGTCCATGACAAGTACACAAGCATAGCGTACGATGGAGAGAGAAAGGCATGCAATAAAAGAAAAAAAATTCTACACATTTGCAGTGAAAACTAAAGGTACATTTTTCATTCTACAGATAACGTATATATACACACACATTTTTACTTTAATGTTTTGCTCGATGCAATTGTGAATTACGGCCTTTTGCAAAGAGAATTAGAAGGTTATGAATGCATAGAACGATATGTCCTTTAGAATAAGATTTGTAAAATTATTGTTCACAATATGCAATAGGAATTTCTTTTTTTTCTGTTGGAAGACAGAAAAAAGTTAAATAAAGGCATCTAGGGGTTTAGAAACATTTACTGTGTCAGACAATTCAATAGAAAAGGGCTCTACTATATTATTACTTTTTTCTCCACTGGGGAGACCACATATGCATCATATTTTTTCTTTGCTAGTATTTTTCATACAAAAGGCAGTAATATAGCTTTCGAAATTTGGTAGGTATTAAGATAAGGAATCTAATTCTAAATGTAACTCCAAGATTTCTTGAAGCTCAGATATGCACTGCAGTGGGGGAATTATACATTTATTAGTTTCAGTTCACTCTCTTTTCTGCACTGACATTTTCTGCTTGGCTCTTTTCTGTGACTTGATCAAGCAGGGCTGATTTCTCTTTCTAGTTTTTTGATTTTTAATAAAAAAAGCTATTTTGGACTACAACTCTTCATGACAATTAACAGCCTTACAAAGTTTGATGGTCAAGTCTTGACCATGTGAAATCTTGTGTTCTTTTGACATTAGATGTGTGTGTTGTGGTGTCAGAATAAAACAACCACATAGCAACTGGCAGTGTTACAAGCAAAGCTCTCTAAAACTCCTCCAAAGGCTGCCATCGTTGGCCTGATTACAGACTCCAGTGTGCAGTTTTACATTAGAAAGAACATGGGATATTGTCTTAAAACGTACCGGCATGGTCTGAGTCTCATCCAAGTTAAAAAGAAGTACCAGAAGCAGTGCAGCACTGTAGGATACAGTAGCATATCTCCTGCACAACACTTTCTGTACGTGCCCTAACCTGAAATAAAGTCCTATGCACATCAGCTGCTGCAAGTAGTGACTGCATTTGTAGAAAAAAAAATGGTGTGACAGAATAGGAAATACCCATGTATAACATCACTCTTTCTTCCCTGGGAGGGGAAAATTGTCCTGCAGGACAAGATGCAGTCAGATCTTCCAGGAGAGGCAATGGTCAAATCTGGGGAATGTACAAGACTCCTTGCTGAATGCCTGTAACTGAGAAGGTATGGAGACCAGCTTAAATCACTGTTTTTAATTATCCCTCAACTAATGACCTAGTTTAATGGAACATGAGCATTTTACAGAGGTCTTCTCCTGTTAAAGTAACTGAATAATACAGATAACTTACCTAACAGAGACAGAAAAGCCAAACAAGTTCTTGACTCTTCAATCATCACTCGCATAAACGCTCATTGTAAATGCAGGATCTGAAAGTGATAAGAGCCTGGATTAAGAAGAGAAATGGGATCGTTGGAAAAAAAGTCTCCTCAGGACTTGTGCCTTCAAAGATCTCTCACATGCGTGTGAACTAATGTATCTGTGCTTAAGAACGAATTTCTATTCTTTTTTTTAATTTTCTGTCCAAATAAGGAAACTAAAGACCTGAAGTTTCCAGCTCCTCAGAGTCCCAAGGCAGCGTCTGTGCATGTGAACAAGAAGTATTCAGAAGATCCCAGACGCTGAAATCTTTCAAGAACCATGCTCAACGAAGAGTAGCATGTTTGCACTCTAGAGTGTATGGTCCTTGGAGTTTCAGAAATCTGAGCAAACACAGCCAGGGACACAAAGACTGGGTCCATTTTCAGTGGACTGATCAATCACAGTGCTTTGCAGGAAAGGACCATCTTAAAAGTACGTTATAGAGAGAAAAAGCTCCATTAGACCTTTGCAGTGAACATTATCTTCCTGACTTTATTTGCCTCTTCTCAATGTTTTCCTTTCCCGAGATCGCTGGAAGCTTGCAGCATCTGATTTACTCTGTTGCTTAACAGATGGGCTCTACTGGCAACTTTCATGGTCTGAATGCCATTCTTGGCTGTTGCGCCAAAAAAAGGCAATTCTCTTCTCACCTTGTATAGTGTTTTTAAGTTGTCTTCCAGGTTTCTCCATTGCTGCTATTACATAAATAAAAGTTACCCAAAAAGTTGTCCTAAAAATATTTTGATAATTTAAAACTACAAATAGCTGTTAAACATAAATATTTAAGAAAAAAAAGAAGACTGTTATTTTGATCCTTTGTATTTGATCATTTGAAAGTTGGAAGAAGGAGGAAAAAATCTTGGTCCTTACCCCCAACAGAGAGAAATTAATTCAAATCTCCCATGATTTGAGTCAGTGATTGAAACATTTTGTGATTATACCTCGAATGATTATCGGTCCAAGGTACTTAACCATCTTCACTGACTGGCCTGGCACAGTGGGTGCCTAGTGTAGACAGTGTGACTTTAAAGCATTGCAACAATCGAGTTGGGGGATTTAATTAAGATGCTCCAGATTTTGCCCTGGGTCTGCAAACTAGCTGTCAGATTCAACTGTACAGTACAGTACAACATGGAAGAAGGGACTTTAGCTCTTCTTCAGACTAGTCTAAGACTAGACTGTAGTCTCAGATTTGTAAACAAATGAAAGAAAATCTCATCCATCATTTGAAGTATTCTTATTCTATCCTGATAGAGTTGTCAAATCCTTTTAGAGACAAGCTATTACCATACCCATGTTTTAACAGAATTTATACAATTGGCAAAAAAATATATTTAGCCTTAGATTTACATATTACAATATTCTCCAGCATTTTGCTTTTGCTTATCTAACTCCTTTATTTAGCTAATTTCCTGCTGAGCTTCTCTCATCTCTCGAGTTCAAGTTGCAGGGAGATCAAGAGAGAATGAAACCCATCCATTTTACATGTCTTGAGGCCAAACATCTGCCTGAATGGGATGCAAAATATGTTGATAGATTGTGGCTTGCTGCTCATGACTTGTTTTTTTCCCCTCTTCAGATGCCTGTGATGCATTTCATTTAAAGTTACTAAAACGAATTTTAAAGGATGCATCTTACAGACATTAAGCACACTGCTTCATTTTGACCAAATTCTCTTAGGACCCAGTAAGTGTAAAAAGCCATTGAAAGTACAAGACTGTTTCCCTAAATGAAAGGTCACATGAAATGTACAAAACCTCTCATTTTCAAAAATAAAAGGTAATAATAAATAGACTATCCTGTGTTCATGGAAGGTTATTATAAAGAAGTAAAGTCTTTTTTTGACTTCAGTTACAAATAAGCTGCCATGGCACACACATGAAGATTAACAGATGGATGGGCTACAGCTAGATCTTAATAATAACAGACATCATCTGTGTCACAGCCTTCAGGAAAAAGAAGTGCTTGTTGCCATTGTCTTTGGATCTTCTGTTACAATTAAATGTTTCTTTAGCATATAAGAAAAAACAAACTATGACTATTACTTGATGTCTGGGGTGTTTCGCTTGCTTTTCACCCAAAAAGAAAATGGTAAGGCTCCCTCTTCATTTAATTCAACCTTAACTATTTTTTTTGTTTGTTTTGAACAATACACGCACAAAAACTCTAAAAGGAAACAAGGTAAATTGAATAAAAGAGAAAAAATAATCATTCACTCAGAGCAGCCACATTAGCAGTTGTGAGCAGTGCAGCTTTGAGCTTGCTTCCTTCTTTGACCACTCTGCCTGGCTCTCTGCAAGGAACAAGTGTACCGTCCGTCACTCAGAATAACGAAACACTCAATCTCTTCTTCAACCGAAATCAGATCAGCTTAATTTCACAGGGAAGGCAAAAATTATTAAACGCTTTAGACGACTGTGCAAATGTCCTTTGTTTTACAGTCAAAAAGGCAAGATATTTTCAGCTAGACTGTACATAAAAATTAACATCAGACTTTAAAAAGGAATTAATATGAAGTACTTCTGTTCATTTCCACTCTCCTGAAACGCGTATGTTTTTTTCTTTAAAAACATCAGGTTTTTCAAAAGGCTGTGAACAGACTTACTGCTAAAATACAGAAAAACATAGTAAGGATAGTAAGAATTAGGATCTTTAGTCAATCTTTACCAGTAATTTTCCTCTGTATTGAAACAGATCTTTATCTAAAAGAAAGTAACTACAAAAATGGATCAAACGAGGTGAGAAAAAGAGTAAGATTAAACAGAAACTTTACAGAATGTGTGAACAGTTGAAGTAATGAAAATTTAGAGAGTGTGTAGTCACCACAATACATGAAAATGTGAAGACATTCTCAAATCTTTGTCCAGGAAAAAAAAAAAATAATATTTTTATGTAGTGAAATGTAACTTAAGCTATTACGTGACACTGAATTCTGATCCAATGTTTATTTATACCTATTCCTTTTTGACTAGACAGTTCAAGGGTGTTTTTCTGCTGCTGGATGAATTAGCTAGGAAAAATACCATAATGTTATGTACACATTTTACAACCTACATTTCTCCTTTCATTTTGGCACGGTTGCTTCACACAACATGCTTGTGAACAGCAGAGTGAGATGAGATGACAAAATAGCTTACAAGACTATTACAGGCTAGGAGAGGAGAAGGAATGGGTATCTTTCCTCTGTGGTTTGTGCTGCTGCCCATCACTGCAGCATCTCAGCATGACCTCCAACTTCTTTTAATACAAATTCTCTGCCTTGAAAGCGCTATATGAATTGGAATTAAAAGGCAGTTTTCCTTCATAGTAAACACAAATATAAAGGAACATCTGCAAAATAAGCAGACGAAACACATGATGTGTGAAGCCTTTTTGGACTTCAGTTAGAAATAGGCCTTATTCTTCAACGCTACTATTCCTTTTCATAATTCAGTTTCTCGAGTTTTCCTCAGAGCTTTTCTAAACAGAATTTTGAAGGCAAAGACTATTGATTCAATTGATTCTATTGGCTATTTTATGTCAACCTGTAGTTAGATGATACGACGTGGGTATGTCAAGAGTTAATTTCATTTTCAGCCCACTTACTTTGTGGCTAAGCAGTAGCAAGGGAAAAGAACAAACATCATTATATAAAAAAAGGCACTTTAATTTTGGGCTTCACTTTCTTCCCTCCAAGCATGAGATTTATTGTTTTATAATATACATTTCCACCTTCATAAGTTTTCGTCTCTGTTTTCCTTTTGCCCATTGCCCAACTTAAAGATGTTTAAAGTTTTCAGCGTATTTCTGATGTGATCTCACTGATACCATTGTTATTTCTGAAAAATGTGGAAATCAGTGAATCAAACAATGAAATTATATATTTCTGTATTTAGGTTAATCTTTTACCTAATACCCATTTATGTGCTGTATAACTCAACACAGGAATCATACAGAACTTTTGTAACTAAGTAAACTGAAAGGGATAATGTAAAATATTTTGAAAGAACCAATAAATCTGTTATGGAAAATAATACACCCGCATGGAAAAATTATCCACATCTTTTCATCATATAAAAAACATAGTTTGTATAGTAAAGTTTCTAAAAGCATAAAGTTTAAAATTACAGTTATTATAGATAAACAGTAGTCAAAGTAATTTCACGAATTTGTGTTTTGTAAACCAACTATATGGCTTGATAATAATGGAACCAAAACAATATGATTGATTCTGTTTGCACATAAACAGTAGTCTATGCCCAAATAGCAAAGAACAATCCAAACCAAGGGTGGGTGGGTAAGTTGTACTCTAAAATCTGTATCTAAGTACAACCAGGGAAAAAAAAAAAGACTCTAAGAGAATAAACAGCCCCGTTCCCATTATGGAAAGGAAAAAGCACACAGTACGAGTGGCTGACCTGGATCTTGGGAACTTGTAAAGTACAATGAAGCAGGTAATTACAGATATAGACTATTTGACATGAATGATGTCCAATACAGTTTGACAATAGGGACCACTAAAAGAAAGTAGGGACCTATGGAATATTATTCTTCCCTGTAGACAACTGCTAGAGAAAGAGTGTAAATGTAAATCAGAGCTGGCCTTCTCAAATGCTTGCGCTGGGAAGTGAGAATAGCCACAGCACCACCCAAGGGAAAAACGGAGGGGAAAACAGAGTGGACGATATACCAGGGGAGGTGGTGTGAGGGCGTGCTGGCTCTCTGGTCACAAGGTCGTCTGCTGGTAGCAACAAAGATCCCAGCAGTTGATGCAGCTGGCTGCTGCCGTGTACTCAGAGCTAGAAAACCCTACCACACGCAGCCCCTGTATTTTAAAGTGTGGACTAACTCTGTTAGGAAATAAAAGGTTATAAGCAGCTTAAAATATCACTCTCAAAAGTTAATTTTTATAAAACAAAAAAATAAGTATAAATAACATTACAAAGCAAAGCTTGAACAAAGGCTGTGGAGAATGAAAAAACCCATCCCTTCCTATTTGCTGTGAGTGTCTTCACCTTGTAATAAAGAATATTGGACACAATTCTAATATAACTTCATTTGAAGATAACCGCAGGCACTTTTTAGCTATCTTGTTTGTGACATCAGTCGGGTTATGGGAAATTCATCCATGTTTTACCTCAAAGCACCTGCTAATTTGGACCCAGAAGGAATATAAATTGTATAATTATTCCCTTTATAACTTTTACACGCTGGGTAGCACCAACAGCCTAATGGAGAACAATGGCAATAGTTTCCATCCTTTAAATGTTGTTTTCTTCACTTCAAAATAGCAATTTAAGTGTAAACAGTAGAAAAGTGAATAAGGCAAATGACCAGTAACAGAAATTTTGCCCAAACAGGTATTTTTTTATTAAGAAACTTTAGAAGTCAAACAAGGGAACTCCTAATTAGCTGGTGCTGTTGATGTAACAGTGATCAATTGTGTCACTCACCATTATTCTGTCTCAAGTATCTGTCATGGGGCATCAGAGCACTGGAGGGGCACTTACTGGTCTTGAGTTCTTAAATCTAAATAAATGAATAAATAAACAAAAACAGCAACCTGACTTTTAGGAAAGCTGTAGTTACTTTAAATCGTCAGGAGTTTTCCTTTGGATGCACAAATCCAGAGCACCCTTGTAAATCCCTGCTTTAAATCCCTGCCTTATCCAGGCTGGTGAGACTAATTTAAATCCCTTACCATCCATTTTAAGGCACAAAACCCTATATAAAATATCATTTAAGAGACTGCCATCAATATAGCACTGCATGTGATTTCAACCACTTGACACAAATAAGGTTAGTACTTAAACACAAGGAATGGGACTACATCCTATTCTTTGTACCTCTGTAGTATGAATGCGTATATAGCCTATTCTGATAATTTAATGTTTAATAATAAGAATCCCACCCCTGCTGATTGGACCAGCCACCTAATATGCAGCCATCTGACCCAAGACAGAACTATAAATAACTTACAGAAACTAAACAGAATTAACAATGACTAAACTCTGCCCTCCCAGTGTTAACCCACACAAATATTAGATGATTTGGAAATACCTATGTAAACAAATAATAAGATAGCCTGCACTTCTGTTCAGCCAGAGCCAAGCAGAAAATCATTAGGAATTTGGCTTTCTGTACCTCATTGCACTTGGAGACCTGTCAGAAACCCAAATGTTCTCTATCACATCACAGGGTCTTTAGTATCAGATGTCCAGGTTTGGATGAGAAAGAAACAGAGCTCTGGTACACCTCTACCCATGGTTGTCCCTCTGCATGCCCACCACTACCACCTCCACATAGATAGCTGGGCAGCTGCACACCATGGCCCACCCTGAAGCCAGTCTCCCAGTCTTTGACACTAGGACCTCTTTCCTTTTCAATGAATTACTGTCGATGGGAGTGGGAGAACTGGTGGTCAGCCAAGCTGAGGCCAGGACACAAACGGCACAAGGGCAGAGATCCAGGAGCCAGGAAGGCTTCCAGGCTCTTCGCTGCAGACCTGCTACTGATGGGCATGCGAGGGGGCAAAGAAGCAGTGCTTTACAGCCTAATCCAGCTCTTTTATGCCAGAATGTTTGGAAAGCATAGTGCGGACATGCTAGTTCACGTCATCAGATGAACCTCAAGTCTCATCAAAGGTACTGATGTGAAAGAGGTGCTTAACTGAACTTTAGGTTTTGATCAGATAAATTACTGCTTACAGGCATTTTACCAGATCAAAAGATTTAAATTCATCAGATTAGGATCACGTTCTTCACAAAATCACACCTTTGTGCAAAGTTCATTTTCAACATCAAGCTTCTTTCCTGACTCAGTTATTGCTTGGAAGAAAAAAAAAAAAAATTAAATGCATACTTTCATGCTATACATTCCATATATATAAATGCATTTCTGTATTTGGTATTTAGATTGCACACACTGGTATAAAGAATAATATTAAATAATAATAAATATTAAATAATAATATTAAATAATGACTAGGTTAAAAATCTGTTCATGAGAATGCAAATATAAAGCCTGAAACCCCATATTTGGTAACATTAAACTTCAGAATCTTCCTGGAACTTATGGATTTGATTGCCAACAAACATTAAATAAGAGGAGATTTTTTATATAGCTAGATCACAATTCTTTTGATAGAAATCTATATGGACAGAGTCACCATTCTCATGATCTGAAATAACTGCACAACGTTTTGATGAATCTGAGGGCTATATGCTTTATTTGATGACTGTAATCCTGAATTTGTGGATAAATTTCTTGCTAACAAAGAATCATGAGTATTTCATTGCATTTTTGTTTACCTAGCAATGTACTGTATTATTTTCTTGATTTTTAATAGAAACTGATCTTTTAAAATATGTTCTGTGCTTCTCTTCCATCTTCTCCTATAAGAACACTGTTAATTATTCCTATTCTTACATCCTCCCAGTCACCAAGCTTTTAAATATTTATAGTGCAGAGGTGATGCAAAAGAGGCGGGAGGGGGTAGTGGCAAATCTTCACTTAGCACTAAGTTTTACAGCTCTATGAAAGGTATGCTTTTATGTGGGACATGAGAATAAGAGTGGCAAATGTGCGTCCCTACAAAACTGTTTTGAAATTCTGGGGTAGGTTTCAGACCACCATGTAAAATGTCAGGCTACAGACTGTGTAAACTACCATAGCTCCACTAAGTCGAATTGAGGTTACAACACCATGATTTTAATCTTGGCATTTTGTAGCCTGCTATAATCTCATGCAAAATCTTCATATATAATTTAACATTTTAAAGTGCTCTTTTTTCCCTGTATTTTGACTGACAAAAACCAACTCGCTTGCTGCATGTTCTGTTGTATGCTGGACTTTTTCCCCTTTCTGCTATGTGGATAAAAGCACATTTGTTTTTTATGCTACACACACTGCACTGTTATCTCCATTATCTTTATGCAACACTTTTTTTTTTTCTTTCCTTTTTTTTTTTTTGACCATGAGCAAACATGTCCATCCTCTTAGTTCCCTGGATCAGTATTTTGTTTGCTAATGAACTGAGCGTGATGAGCTGTATGAATAGCTTCCTCTACTATCAGATTGCACTCTGGACCTTAACGACAGTTCCTTATCAACAGTTCCAATTACCATTGAATCCCTAATTCGTTCTTCTTTGTCTGCCCACATTTCACAACACAGCCAGTTGTCACAACATCCTAAGAAAAGCCTTTATTGACCATTCCCTTTTTTGATACATAAGCTTCTCATGTCTCCTTTTCACAGCAGCTTATTTCTACATTTTTTTTTTCATCTCCATACATAAGAACATGATAAATGTGGTCACCTACTGCTCCCCTACTATGACAGTCTGTCTGTTACTGTCCCTGTTACCTTTGGAAACTAGAACAACGATCGCCTTGTGCAAGTTACAACAAACTGTAAACTGAAACCAAAACTTTCAGGAAACATAAGCTACATAAGCTACAACTGATATTTTGCTGCTAATGAAATATTTAATGTCACGTATACAGTGCTATTCACATATACTGACATGGGAATTGGGAACATCCCAATTCTGGTATTCAAAAACAACATTACACTTCCTCTGCTATTCTAACCTGGCACACGGAGTCATATATACTCCTAGAACATCCTGACCTGGGCTTTTCAAAAGATCCTTTGGGAATTCAGCATCCCACAGTTTACAGGTAGAATACTTTCAGGGAAACAGATTTGTATGCTGAATAGGGTTATTTGTATACTAAATTGGGAGTGTTGGTTGATAAGAAGCTCAACATGAGCCAGCAATGTATACTCGCAGCCCAGAAAGCCAACCGCATGCTGGGCTGCACCTAAAGAAGCATGGCCAGCAGGTCAAGGGAGGTGATTCTGCGCCTCTACTCCACACTGGTGAGACCCCACCTGGAGTACTGCATCCAGCTCTGGGACCACCAACATAAGAAGGACTTGGACTTGTTGGAGTGAGTCCAGAGGAGGGACATGAAGATAATCAGAGGGATGGAACACCTCTGCTATGAAGACAGGCTGAGAAAGTTGGGGTTGTTCAGCCTGGAGAAGAGAAGGCTCCGGAGAGACCTTATAGCCCCTTCCAGTACCTGAAGGGTACAGGAAAGATGGGGAGGGACTCTTCATCAGGGAGTGTAATGATAGGATGAGGGGTAACAGTTTTAAACTGAAAGAGGGGAGATTTAGATTAGATATTAAGACGAAATTCTTTCCTGTGAGGGTGGTGAGACACTGGCCCAGGTTGCCCAGAGAAGCTGTGGCTGCCCCATCCCTGGAGGTGTTCAAGGCCAGACTGGATGGGGCTTGGAGCAGCCTGGTCTAGTGGGAGGTGTCCCTGCCCAGGGCAGGGGGTTGGAACTAGATGATCTTTAAGGTCCCTTCCAACTCTAACCATTCTATAATTCTATGATACTTTGTTTACAGTCATTTCAAGAGCCCCAGCATATTTACCCTACTTTTTTTTTTCTTTCCCCAAAACTTTCTAGGGCACGTTTTTTTCAGCAGTAAAAAAACAACCAATCAACTCTTTTCCCTATTCTGTGGAAGAGGTAGAAAGGAAAATATTGGTTGACCTTAATAATGGGTCTCCATACAGTTTCATTTATTCCAGTAATCTTTTTCATGGTTTGCACCAAATAAGGTTCCAGGCTTCTAAAAATTCTGAAGCAATAATTGTCTAAGGTGCTTTACGCCATTAATGCTGCGTCTGTCCTCAAAGGATTATGCCAATATAAAGCATGTTTTGTTTGTTTAAAAAGATGATTGCTACAGAAAAGCCTCCTGTACCCTTTTCTTCCATGAAAAGCAGATGGTGTGTTAATGCATAAAACATATAAACCTGTGTCTCAGAGTGTCGTTTCAGACTGCACAGTATGCAGGCTCTTTAAATTAAAATGTTAGGATACAAGCCTTTAGATCTTTCATCTCTTCTCTTCCCTCCATCAACAAAAAGTACATGTTAGTAGAAAACAAAACAGAAATTTAAAATCTATGCTGTCTAGCATCTCATTTTGGTTTTAGCAGCACCACCCAGGCCCGAGTGACAAAAATCTTGATCAAATCATTAGGAGTCACTCCTGTGGTTTTTTTAATTAAATATAAAGGAAAGTTTTAGAGCACCAGTAAAAAAAAATTAAAACAAGAGCTCAGCAAAGAGAGATCACAGAAGCATTAAGCTTCATACTTCCTGTTTCAAAAACATCACATTCATCAGCTTTCACTGTGAATTAAACATAGATGTTGTAATATGCATACCTACTGCTTTGCAAGCATCTCTCTAGGCAGAACTGGTACTTGCAAAAGCCTTCGTCTAGACGAGGCGATGCTCAAGGCACTGATGCGAGAGTGAGGGCTCGCGGCATGTATCCTAGATGGAGCAGAGGAGTATCAGCAGAGCTTGGCTGGCTGAAGCTAACAGGAACCAGGCCACAGTGAGCCAAGACTCAGGTTACCGCGCCACATCCTTGGAGAACACGGGAAGACAGGACACATGGGAATACTGTTGTGCATGGCTGGTACGGACTGCCTCATCAGGAAGAAGTGGCAGATGAGGGCCTTCTTCAGACATCTGGAAGGACTCTTGCAAGCCTTCCAACCTCAACTCTACTGCAGCTCTGTGACAGACAGGGACCCGTGCTGGCAAGAAAACGGAAAGATGATTTGACTCAAAGTCACAGGCAAACTGAGGGACAAGCAGGGAAAGAACTAAAAGAGCTCCCAGCAAAAAAATGTGTCTGCAGACCACTTCCTTGCAAAGTAATACTCTTCTTTCCCTTTGGAGCAAGAGGGATACTAACTCACCAAGCACTTCTTTCTTCCCTAGCATGCATAAAGTATTTCTCAAACTAGAATAGAAAGAAGAGGGAGCACCGAATGACCAAACGTATTCTGTGAGCTAGGGACCGGAGAAAAAAAAAATGAGGATTGCTAGGTATGGCGACTATGCAAACAGTTAAGAAATCAATAGCATGTTCTATGAACATATGTTCCCAGAATGGAAAGAGTAATGGACAGATGCAAAATAGTGCACAGTGCATGGAATACAGGTGTGGGATTGGTTTTTTGTGTTGTTTTGGTGGGGGTTTTTTTGCCTTTTTTTTTTTTTTTCAGGTAATGAAGATAGTTTTCTTTCTCTTTTAGGGACTGCAGCAATCATCATTGCAAAAAGTTTAATAGCTTTCAGGCCTTTTTTTTTTTTTTGCCAGTCTCTTCATTGTCATGCCCCATCACTCAAATCTGACCTTTAAATTGAGCCTACAAACCCACTCAAGCCGTAGTTCCAAACAGATGTGTTATCCTCAGGGGCTGAGTCAATACAAAAACAGAAAACCAAAGTATTCCTTAGAGGAGCTATCAATTCTAGCAAGAAATGTTTTAAATATGAATATTTCCTTCTAGGAAAAGCTAGAAGAATAATCAATTCTTACTAAAAGAAAAAAATCCTAAGAGCCCACAGTTCCAGAAAGAAATCCCATCAACTGACACACTTGCAGTGTAAATGAAAATTTTAAATAACGGCAAAAACATTATCTGTCCATCAGAGCTACAGGATGACAAATGCCCATGCCACAAGTGAGATGCCTCTCAGCTGAAACCTAACTGCTTTAACAAGACATTCAGAATGCTTTACAAGCAAGACACCACCGCAGCAGAATGGCAACGTCATCTACCATTGCTAATCGCCACTTCTCTTTCTGTTACCTACCAAAACAAGAGCCCTATGTGTTCAATCCAAGAAGCATAAACATGATGGGAGTTATGAATGCTATCTCCCCTAACCTAGAACATTTCTTCAAATTACCCCCTGTGCAGCACCTCTACATACAGTTGAAAATATTTTTTTTTCTGCGTATCACTCAATGTTAACCGGTATCAACCTCTCAGACATAAGCGGATGTTTCTTATACCTCTGTTCCAGTAAGAGCAGTGCAAATTTCAGTGCTGAGGAGCACACTGTTTTGTTCTGTCTGGCCACGCAGATTCCTGGTCCACTGGTAGTAACAATACCAAATACACCCTGTACCACACTAATTACTCAGATATATCAGATAAAACAGTGGACAGCATGAAATTTTGATAGTCAGAACATTGGAAAGCTTTCTTTATTTATTTTCTTCCCGTGTCTAGAATACTTCACTCAAATGTTATTCAGGCTACCTGAATTCAGTGCTAAAGGCCTGCAGAAGAATTTAGGCACCTAAGTACTAAAAAGCACTTCTGAAGCAGGATGCCTATTTGCCATCCAACACCACAAGCCCCTTGGGCTTTCGCACTAAAATTAGTTATCTATAGCTGTGTTCATAACACAAAGGTCTTCACTGACCTCAGCAGTAGCCAGCTAACAAAAGCCAATGCAGGCATTCTTCTGCCTGCTTGTGGACGCCTGCTCCAGCACGCGAACTCTGAAAAAGGCACTGGTTTGAGAGCTACAGAAAATGCTACGTGCCTCAGTGGATGCGACTTACACCTCCCACTTTAAGGTCGAGGTTCTCCCAGGTAGATTAAGTCTTTCCCGCTGCTGTTTTGCACAGTATAAAAAAAAAACAACAGGTCACTGAATACATGTCAAGTATGCATAACCACAAGAACCCTTTTCTGCTTTTCAGTACTGGTTTTCTACTTCCATGTGCAATGTGTTTCTGGTTGTTAGGGTCAACTGAACTGAATAAAAAATATTCAAGAATGCGTAGCACTTGCTTACACTGTGCTAAGGCCTATGTTCCAACTGTATTAACAGAAAATAATTCCATAATTAATAGTTAATATGAACAGAGGTATAATTTTAACAATATTTGTCTATTTGAAGAAATATTTCAATGCTGACTTCGTATTTGTTGAACTAAAAGCTTTTTTTTTCCCTTTATGTTTAATTCATAAGATCCCTTTTGCTTTTTCAGTTTAAATAAAGAACTGTGATTATCTGTAAAACTGATTGCTTAAAGTAATTAATCATTTTACTTATGAAATTTCCTGCGTAAATTAAGGATCTTATAATTGAAGGGTTTTCTCTTGTGGAAATGGAACACGTTAGGAGTCTAGACTGAGAAATAAATGTTCTGCCCAGACCCCTAGAGCTGTTTCTTTTTTATTCTTTTACTCGAACTAACAGCTGTCTGACAAGAATGCAATAAAATATTGTTTTTAATTAATAGAAATATGTTGATATCTTCTTAACAATACTAATTTTCTCAAAAAGAAAAACTTTAGCCATTTTTTAAAAAATAAACCCAGTAACAACATTACTTTTGTACTCAGAATTTATATTCAGCATGTACGCCATCCTAAACACGGAGGATAAACTGATGTTTGGTTGCAGGTACCTCAGCAAACCCAAGCTGCAATTGCAGTGGCTTGCTCAGAGTTATACCGATGTGTGTAACACAGGCTGGAGCCACATCCAAAACTCTAGGTTACAGGAAGTCATTTAACCAAAAGACTCCCCATTTTCTCCTAGTTCGAGGCAAATACTGTGTGGTATCAGATAACCATGTGGAAGCAAAAAGGAAGGCCACCGGAAAACCCTAAAATGTTAGAGGATGTACATGTGCATGTATACGTGCTAAAAAAATGTAAATATTGAGACTGTTAAAATGAATAGGAGACCAAAACTTGCCTGCTTTTTGAGCTCATTAAGAAACAGCATTCTCTCTGACATTCTTATTGAAAAACAGTCATGAGAAATGATACACACTAAAAAATATGGTAATGGATAAGAACATTTTTAAAACAACAAGAAGGAGTCAGAAAAAGTAAGCAGCAAGCAAGAAGATGTGGCAGGCACTTTACGCAACCCCCACTGGAATAAATGCCTGTCATGGTGATGGAATGGTTGGATTCAACCCCATGGGATGGAAAAAGATTAAAAATTTAATGAGAGTTTAACAGGAGTACAACTGTAATAAGGGATCGTTTATACTGATGTTTGATACTAATTCAACTCTACCGTAAGTAGAAAAAAAAAGTCTCATTTTCTTATATTTGCTTCTTGGAGGGTTGACTGTGGCTCAGAGAATTTTCTTCGAGTGAATGTGCCATTTAGTTCTTATTTACAGCATCATGAAAAAGCAACAGCATGGTCATGAAACGTTATATCTAAAAAGGTTCATCAGAAAAACCTGCCGTTAACATAGTATTACCGATTTAGATTTTGAAGCCAAATTCTCAACTCCTGCCAAGCTATCCTACAGATAACATGGGTAAAAAGAGCTTCAGAAATTCACAGTGAAGTCTGAGATAATGTTACGAACAACCCACTGCCGAAAAGGCAAAAATATCTGCACCCTTGGCCTATGTGAGTGTCTACGACTCTGACTTGAGTAACAGTAAATACTACTCTAACTTGAGTAACACAGATAACTTGTATCCAATAGGGAGAAGAAAATACAATAATTAATTCCTGCAAAGGCTACCATAATCTATGCCTTTGTCTGCAAGGAAGTCCTTTGTCCAGATAGTTTGTGTAACAACTCAATATATAATGCAATATTTTGGCTTTGTGCAAGAAGCATTATGACCGAAAAACCGGTATCATCAGAATCAAGGTAATTTCCAAGGCTAAGTAATATCAGAGTCAGGAAAAGCAGACAAATTAGAACAAGAACTAATTAAAACCCTTGCCACAACATCATTTGGATTTTATGAGATTACTGAACAGTTCAGAAAATTCATTTTTATGACTCGCAGTCTATGGCTCTTCCTTGGCCAGGGCCAGATGCAGGAACACCAAAATATTGAGCCCCCTCTCCTACGGTGCTGAATACAAATGACACTCATACAGGTGTTACAGCCACACCGAAGTAATTCAGCTCCCACAAAGACATTAACGAGGCCAGGATTTCTCTGACTGCCCGTGCATGGCCGATATTATTAGGCTGTGGACCGCACAAATCATGCACAGACAGCCAAACTAGGATTAGACGAATTAACATCTGCAGCGCATCACTGCAATCTTCCTGGTATAATACGTTCCTGCTCTTAGAAGAGCTAATTAAATTAGGCAAAGTGTAATGTTAATGAACTTGTACAGCTCCTGCAACTTGAGAGAACTTAAGAAATGTTTCCTACACTAACAAAGGTGGCAAAAATAGCCACGACTCCTCCATTTTGCTCTCTTCGGAGAGAGGAGAAAGAAAGCAAACAAAACAACACAGGAACTGTATCCTAAATTTCAGCTTGCTTCCTCAGCAACTATAAATCAGGTTTCTCCTCAGTCACAACCTTATGATCAAATTTTCATACCAGCATTATTACAGACTTTCTTAAACTGCCAAGAGCCTCCGGGGTTCCTGTCACCCAGCTCTGTGGGGGCGGGCAGGTTATTGAGGGACCCTCGGTAGAGGGATGAAACACAGGGAAGCTGCTGACAGAACCCAAACTTTCCATGAGTCTGGACCTTCTGCAGTCGGGTGTTTTTAACCCACCAGCCATAACCCGGGCTCAAAGCACACAGACAGCGCTCCCTCAGCCATGGAAGGGGCGGGGCGACCGGCCCTGCCAGCCCCGGCGGCTGCCCCTCACGCCGCCATCTTGGGTATGTGACCAGCTCGCCCACGGGAATGGCCCCACAAGATGGCGCCGAGGGGTTGGGCGCGGGAGGCTGCCGTCGCCGTCCCCCAGTCTGTGAGGGAACTGAGGGAGGGAAGTGCTTCTGTCCGCCTGCACAGAACGCACGGGCTCCCAGTGCAAGAATTCTGAGAACAGGACTAGAAGCTTACTTTTTCAGTGTTATGTTCAATTAATTTTCCTACAGGGAGAGGTACAGAGGCAGGCATTTAACAAACGTGTTAGAGGATCTGCATCTTTAAGTAGTGACGATTTCTCAAAAGAACTTGAGCAGCTAGTAAACATTTTGAAAGTGCTAAAGGGCTTTACTTTCTTTACACGCAGCGCTCATCTGCGTTTTTTGTTGTCCTTCCTGCCAAGAACCATCAGCAGCTTTATTTCTTTAGGTGAAATATTGAAAGGTGTATTAGAGATCTAATTTCTGTTAATTGCAATGAGAATTGTATCCCTGTGGGTATTCCAGCTTTGGGTATACACATCTCAGTTCCCAAACTGCAAAACGGGGATAATATACCTCAGTTTTACAGGAATTTTGAGAGTTTTAAATACTGGAGAGTTGCTCAGCTGAAGACACATAAATATGTGACTATTATAGACAGACTACATGAAAATGTATAAATATAAAGCAAAAAAAGGAACAAAGTGTTACTGAAATACCATGAGAAAAAACACGTAGTACTACATGATTTTCTCCTTGATCATTCTAATGATAAAAGACCAGAAAACTTTTACTGTAAAGCAAAAGCTGCTATAAGTTTATCCACAAGAGAGAAGGCCAGTCAAGATACTTTAACGTGGCCTCAGCATTTTAAAATCTGCTCTTTTCTTCTGTTTGCATAATAAAGATAGATTGACATAATTTAAATGGAGAAATAAGTATAGGAGGTTACCATTTAAGTTTACATTACGCTGAAATAATTTTTTGATTCTTAGAGAGTTAAGTCTTTATTCATACTATGAGCATCAAAACAAGTTTATTAAAGTGTGCACCATTATACAAGGCTGCATGCCAAAACTTGTAAAATGTCAATGTTGTGTTTTTCCTGGAATCTTATAATTAATTCATCATCAGAATAGCTTTGGGGCCTTATTCTGATCCATTTTCTAAATAGTGTTACCAGGAAATTATGTTCTGTGCTTCTGTTTATTTAAAGAATATCACTGCTGAATTTACAACAAGCAAACTAGTTAAAGGAAAGCCTTTGGGGGAATGCAGTAAATTAAAAATGAAAACACAATGAGAGGAATATGGAATTTACAACCAGAAAAAATTCATAAGGAGTGTACACTTGGAGATTTATATAAATCAGATACAGCTTCTGTAAATACTTAGAGCACAATAAATAAATGATTGCTGAACTCAAAGACTAGTAAGTTATGTTACTACATCCTGCCTGACTGCTCCATCCTGTTATAATGGGAGGCTCCTATGCAGTAAGGGACAAGATTTTGTTCATTACCGCAATGAAGTAACAAGAAAAGTCAGATTTACCTTCAGTTACTGACAAAGGGCCTGGCCCAAACACACTGAAGGTGATAATAATCTTTCCAAATATCTCAAGGGCTTTGATTCAGAGATACATTATATTTTAGTGCAAATTACTCACAGCTCCTTGATGGCCAATTTCAGTGAAGTTGCCTTCACTTATATTTGGGAAAAATACGTTTCTAAAGTGAATTCAACGTTATGAGGAAAATGTGTATGAATAAAAAGAAGTCAATAGGATTACAGCAGATGTAAAATAAGTCCTTGTCTTTCAATAACATTAGAAAGGTTATTTTAGCAATCCTCTTTAAATGGCAAAATTATGCATTCTGGATATTATCTTTAATTTCCAGTAGTAAAATTTCTATTTGGAAAGAAGCAAGATTATAAGAAAAAGAACGTAAGTAACTAGGGGAAAAAACGCTGTTTTCCCCGTAACGTATTCTTGCGGAAGATTTGATTCCACTCATCATCCTCCAAGCTGCCCTGCTCTTACTATCTAAATAAAGACTAGATGCTTGCTTCCAGTTCCACGGTACTCCTGCAAAACTTGAGTTGCAGTTACAGTCAGGACTCAATGAAGATAGCATAGTAGACTAGTCAGCTGGAGGACAGTCAGTGCTTCAAAGGCATCGTGGATAAAAAGAACATAACTGCTACGAGGAGAAAGACACAACAGGGCAGCAGTAGCTCACCAGTTACATACGATTTAAACATTTGGATGTATCTCTCTCTTGCGTTGTACCGATGTCTCTGAAGTGCGCTTCCTACAGTTTTGCTCTCCTCCCTTCCACATGTCTTGTGGCTTCAAGTGCACAGTGTGCTTCCCATTCTTTCCGTGCTCTGCTGAACTTAAGAAGCAACAAGAGAAAACCCTGTTGAGACTAAGGTAAATTGAAAGGATGTCAGTAATCGCTTGAATCTTCTCACGGATCTTCAGCTGCGAACGAAAGAAATGATCTGTGAAGCTCATTCAGATGACAGCCACCAAGCAGCAGCCTCCAACTTGACACCCTCATATACGCATTAAAAACTCCGAAGGAGAAGATTAGGAGGAGAATGGGACTGGAAGCATCACATTGCAAAAGCAGTAATGGGCAGTATATTGAGAGACAGCTACTTAGAGAAGCGAGATGAGGCCTGCAGCAGTAACATAATGCCTCCAAGCTTCTCACTGGAAAGATGCTGTTCCTATAGACCACTTTGTCATTCTCAGTTGGCCAAAAAAAAGTCACCGTGATTTTGCTAAATCACTTGTACTGTATTTCAGATCCAGTGGTTCATTCTTCTCAATGGCATTTTTATTCAGCTAGTTCTGAGCTGTAAGCAACTGGAAAAGTGCATACACACACGCAGGAAAGAGAAATTAAAGATAGCTACAGCCATCCATCGCTCTAGGTCCCAACAAAAACCCGAAGAGCCACAAAGGTTCCATGTTTCCCTGAGATAAATTAGCCAAAGATTTTTTACCATTTTCTAGAAGACAGAAACACCCCACCTATGCTTGACTTTTCCCTGTTCTTTTTATCAGTGACAGGAAGAGCAACTCTTTGACAGTGCTCTGCTGCTCCTAAATTCCCGGAATTGGGATTCCATTTACTGGCATGATTCAGGACATCCTTAACATATCAGCATATCAAATTATTATTTAAAACAAGAAAACAATTTTTATTAAGAAAGTTTCAGCCAGTCATAAGTGGATAGCTATAAAATGTCATTCTTGTTAAGTTCCATGGGCAAAATTGTGCCTTGTTTCTCACAGCTTCTGCTTGGAGTCTCTCAGGCTTCTGGTTGCTCCTTTCCCCGAGATGTATTGGGCCCACGCATGGAGGGCACTGACAAACACAGAGCGTGTTTCCTGGCAAGGGAAAATTTTTTTGGCAGTTGCTGACTTAAGGGTGACGGTGATGTTTGATTTATGACCTTTATCATCTTCTTTTATTTGGACACTTCTCATTGTTGTGGGATTTTTTTTTTTTCTCTTCTTTTACTGTACCTCCACAGTTGACCTTGCAGACACTTTGTGCAATCTTGGATGGCCTTCTGGCAGGCCATCAAAAAATACCTGTTTCTCACCAAACTGACAAAGCATCTTACCAAAAGTCCGAGCAGTATCTTATGGACATTTTTTATTTCCAGCGTACAAACTATTGCAACTAAAAATCTTTTACACCAACAAATCTTTCAGGGCCGAGTTCTGCGATGTTAAGCTATCTTGATGCTACAGGACTTTTGAGTGGTTTTGGGATGCTCCAAACTATTTGACTTGGGACTAAGTATTCATTAAAAAGACAGGATTTACTAGTGTATATTTTGGGTTATTCGGAAGGCTTCAATGGATTCTCTCTCTCTTATCCCACACGCTAGATAAGTACTTGAAATAATGTCATAGCTCAGACGCTTGCTACTGGTGCGATGAAGAAATTGTTGGACTATGCTAAGGAGTCACATTAGATTATCGGAATGGTCCTTTCATAACTGTGAATATACAGGCTTCTTCAAGCTGAACTAATCTCTGAGTGTGAGAAAATGTTAGTGGAGATAATCCTCTTCCAGCTACCTTACTGTTAAAGGTGAAAGATCATTTGGAGACTGATGGCCAAAGCATTCTGACAATTTTCTTTTCAATCCCATATAAGCAAATTAACAAAAGCAAATAGCACCTGTGATGGATATTTCATACATAAGTGGAAAATGCTAGTCAGCTTTCCCCCAAGGAAATAAAGCATCTTAAACCTTGTAGCAGAT